>FR989900.1:7500000-10000000 GCA_905404115.1 Pheosia gnoma
CCGGGAAGACCAAGATCCTGGATAAACTGCGTCGCACCAACGTCCAAGATGGCGAAGCTGGCGGCATCACTCAGCAGATTGGCGCCACCAATGTGCCCATTGAGAATATCAAGGAACAGACCAAGCATGTTAAAGGGGTAAGTCTTGTATACTGAACCACAGATTTTTTAAATTAAAACTAGCCCTTTTTAATGTCCCACTGCTGGGCATGGGCCTCCCCTAAATGCGAGGGGATTAAGCCATAGTCAACCACGCTGGCCCAGTGTGGGTTGGCGGACTTCACACATCTTTCGAGGAGTTCTCTCAGACATGCAGGTTTCCTCACGATGTTTTCCTTCACCGTTTAGCAAGTGATAATCATGGTTGAAAAATGAGATTCATGAAATCCTAGAGGCACGAGCCGGATTTTGAACCTGCAATCCTCATTACCGAGGTAAGCGTTCTACCAACTTGGCTATCACTGCTTATACCACAGAATACTTTATAGTAAAGTACATAACTCTGCAATGACATTAAAATTAAGAGCGACCCTTGGTACGACGCAATAAAGTGAAATTCCTTTTATGACGTAAGCATCCACTAAGAAGGGACTTTTGGAAATTCCACCTCCAAGGGGAAATATTTTGTATGTTTTTAAGTTACTACCAGCACATGGCTAAATAAATTATATTGATTCTTAAGGTGAATGAGATAGCGTTCAAGTTGCCCGGCCTGCTGATCATCGACACGCCCGGCCACGAGTCCTTCAGCAACCTCAGGAACAGAGGCTCGTCTCTCTGCGATATCGCTATACTTGTGAGTATTCCTTTACTAATTAATTGACGACCAATTTTCATAGTGCTAGTGCTGATGCTCGCACAGCTAGCTAGTGGTTAGATGTATCTAAGACTAACAAGAACAATAAATTGATTTCTTATATTTACGCGAATACTACACGTTGATATAAAACGAATTTTTCGGATTTTATCTCGTTTGTTTTATGTTTTTACGTTCCCGACGTTTCGGCTGCTTTACAGCAACCATGTTCACGGGAGGACATGGTTGCTGTAAAGCAGCATGACGAGATAAAATCCGAAGAATTAGTTTTAATTCAAGAACAATGTTAAATTATGTTTTATTTTTCAATTTGAAGTACGAATCTCTGTAACAGAAAAGGTACTATATTATAGCTGAGGACCTTATTTCTAGGTGGTAGACATAATGCATGGCTTGGAGCCGCAGACCATAGAGTCCATCAACTTGCTGAAACAGAAGAAGACTCCCTTCATAGTCGCGTTGAACAAGATAGACCGCTTATACGACTGGCAGAGCGCGCAGAGGAAGGACGTTAGAGATATACTGAAGATGCAACAAGCCAACACTCAGCTGGAGTTTGAGAAGCGCAGCAAGGATGTTATGCTACAGTTTGCTGAACAGGTGTGTGGGATTTTGATATTAACTTGGTAGGGTTTACAGTTCATATTTTAATGTAGGCATATAATAGTAACCTAATGGTATAAAAATTCTAATAAAAAATATTTTTTAGTTATTTATGAGTATTATTAGTATAGCCGCAACTAGCACAGATTGTGCTGTGTTATCGATTTGGATGCGTTCTGAAACTGCAACGTAAAAGTCGCGTAATAATAAAGTAGTATAGTTATTATTATCACACTAATATTATAAATGTGAAAGTTTGGATGTTTGTTACTCAATCACGCCAGAACGGTTGAACGGATCTGGATGAAATTTGGCACAGAGATAGATTATAGTCTGGAATAGCACATAGGCTACTTTTTATCCCGGTAAAAAGGACATACTTTTTAATCGCGGGTAACACCGCGGGGCGCAGATAGTATACTCATAAATTCATAGTTCTTCCATTAAAAGTGTACTAAAATTGATGAAACCTACATAAATGTATGGGTGTTGTGCAATTTGTCCAGGGTTTGAACGCAGCTCTGTTCTACGAGAACCCGGACCCGCGCACGTATGTGTCGCTGGTGCCGACGTCGGCGGTGACGGGCGAGGGCATGGGCAACCTGCTGGCGATGATCGTGCAGGCCTGCGAGGGCCCGCTGCACAAGCGGCTCGTGTTCTCCGAACAGCTGCTGGCTACTGTGCTTGAGGTGAGTTGACCTTGGAAAGATCGAGGAACCTGCATATCTGAGAGAACCCCTCGAAAGACATGTGAATTCCGCCAACCCGCACTGCGCCAGCGTGGTGGACTATAACCTAATCCCCTTCGCATTGAGGGGAGGCCCGTGCCTTAAAGTGGGACATTAAAAGGGCTGGTATTGTTATTATATTATTATATCATTATTATTTTGACGGCCTGATTAGCGCAGTGGTAGTGACTCTGCTTTCTGCGCCGAGGGTCCCGGGTTCGAATCCTGGTACGGACAAGCTTTGTGTGATGAGCACGAATGTTTGTACCCGAGTCATGGATGAAAAAAAATGGCCTGAAGAGAATCGCGGGAGTATCTCTCCTCGCAGCCCAGACCTGCAGTGTTGTTCTTGATGCTTTTCGTACGCTTATCGATTGCGAACTCAATTCACATCTTCGTGATGATTTTTGTTTCAAAAAGTTTTTTTTATTTTTATATAACTCAACATTAATACTGCCTTTCTTTAGCGAATTTGTAATAATTTCGAGGTTTTTTTTTTAATTTTCGCATTTAATATATTGATTTCTTATATTTACGCGAATACTACAAATTGAAATAAAACTTATTTTAAGGCTTTTATTGCGTTTATTTTCTGTGTTTACGTTCCCGATGATTCGGCTGCTTTACAGCAACCATGGTCACGGGAGGACTGAGGTGTTTGACGTCCTAGTGTCAAAGTTTGAACTGGGGTACCCTCATGTTTAGTTGTTGTTTGTGGTGTAAAGCAGCCGAAACGTCGAGAACGTAAACACAGAAAGTAAACGCGATAAAATCCTTAAAATTAGTTTTATTTGAATGGCATATTTAAATTCTGACTTCACACGATGGATTACAAATGCGCCTAAGGGAGCGTTCAAGTATTACGTAACGCATTTTTTGGAGATTTTTGACCCCCCCCCCATGTAACGCGCCGTAACGTCATTCTCCCCCCCCCCCCCCCCTCTAGTAAAACGTAAAATCTCTACGCGACCGTTCTGAAGGGTTAAATCAATGCTACGTAACGCGTAGTTCAAACCCCCCTCCCGCCCCTGTAACGCATCGTAACGTTTCAGAAGACCCCTCCCCCCAAATTCCTTACGTAATACTTAAGAAGCGCCCTAAGAAGCGCAGGCGCAATACCCTTGTATAATGAATCAAGCTGTATAACTTCCAGGCGGTATACTGTTCAGTATACTGGCTGGAAATAAGAGTTGGTGTTGCGTTCCCAGGTGAAAGCGATCCCGGGGCTGGGCACCACCATCGACACGATCCTGATCAACGGCACGCTGCGCGAGGGCGACACGGTGCTGCTGGCGGGCACGGACGGGCCCATCGTCACGCAGATCCGCTCGCTGCTCATGCCGCAGCCCATGAAGGAGCTGCGCGTCAAGGTATGCCACTACAATAGAAGTGGGAAAGAGGAAAGAAAAAACATTTATTTGTGACAAATACATTTGAACAACACTACATATAACATAACCTATCTTTGAGCATCACTTTAGGTAGACGTTCAATGATTGTCACAAATCGGGCCTCCACTCAGCGTATGCTGGTTGTGCAAACAACCAGCGCTGGTCTTCCGTGGAAGCCGTTCCATACAATCAATCTCCATTTTATTAAAAAAAATATCCGGTTAAGCCAGGGGTTCCCAAACTTATTTTGTCTACTGCCCACTTTGAGAATGATTTATTTCTTAGCGCCGCCATTTTTTCACCTACTTAAAAACCACTATAACTTCAAATTAAATTAATTATTGTAACCCTCTACACAACGCCCCCTTTTTTTTCTGGGTCTCTTAACGCCCCCCTTTAGCCCTGCAGCGCTCACAAGGAGGTGTTATCGCCCACTCTGGGAAAGGCTGGGTTACGCCAAAAAAGCGCTTACGAATAGTCAGAGTGCACCACCATTAAACACTGCAAAATATTTGCTTTAAAATTGCAACTTTGTATTACGCTACGTAATACGAATTTGCGATTTGAATGCAAATGTTGCGAGATTATTGCTGCCGCTCTCTACGCTATTGCAAGATACGTGACCAGAGGGCGGGATATATAAATATGCAGTGTTTAAAAAAATGTGAAATAATATTTACGCATAGCGCATGCATGAGTAAAATTTGATTTTGCGGAGGTGTTTGCCTATAATACTATTGCATAATTGTATAGTTTCAGTTTAACGATTAAATAACAGTTGAATAATATTCAGATTACTCAATTCGTCAACTTAATGTATATGGGTCGCTATGTTTAAAAAAATAACTCTTCTCTTTGATTTCTTTTAAACATAGCGAACCAGTAGCTTTTAGCCGTGCGCTCAGTACAGGCAGGATGTAATTTTTTAAATGTCTATTTATAACTTTGGGTATGTTATCTTTATAACCTTCTGTTGGCCCTGTTGAAATATTTTACAGAGAGTGAACAGGTACCTTCTATTGTACCTGTTCACTCTCTGTATTAAGTATTCTCCATCGTAGATCTCATCGTAAGTTACCATCAGGTGAGATCGAGATCAAATACTTGCCTATAATGTAATAAAAAAACACATTTTTTGTTACACCTCATATATACTTGTGGATCGAGCTATATATATAGTCATTTGATTGCGTTCCAAGCGCCAGTTTAAATTAAATCCAACTAACATGTTGTCGTAGAATGCGTACATTGAGCATAAAGAAGTGGTCGCCGCTCAAGGAGTGAAGATCGCCGCGAAGGAATTGGAGAAAGCTATAGCCGGGCTCAACCTGCTCGTCGCTCAGAAACCAGACGAGGTCGAAGTGCTCAAGTGAGTTGTATGATCATCAACACTATACATTTACAATGTGATTATAAAAACACTTTTCTCTTTAAATATAATGCCATTGAAAATAATAACGACCTGACTGGCACAGTTTGTAGTGACACTGCTTATTGTACGGAGGGTCCCGGGTTCGAATCCTGTAATCTTTGTATCAGAGTCATTGATGTTTATTTGTATAAATAGTTATACCACTACATAATACCAGATCATGGCAAAAAATTCACAATTGTTCATAATGCTTCGCTACAAATTGCTTATACTTTCCCGTAGTCCTTTGGGCGTTACATTGTAGTATATAATCTAATATTGGTTTCTTATATTTACGCGAATACTACACATTGAAATAAAACTAATCTTAAGGATTTTATCGCGGTTTAATAAAAAACTATTAAACCGCGATAAAATCCTTAAGATTAGTTTTATTTCAATGTGTAGTATTCGCGTAAATATAAGAAATCAAAAAGAAGAAATAAACCGCGATAAAATCCTTAAGATTAGTTTTATTTCAATCTAATATTGGTATTAATTGTCAGGGAGGAAGTTGCGCGCGAGTTGAAGTCGGCGCTGTCGTCCATCAAGCTGACGGAGCGAGGCGTGTACGTGCAGGCCTCCACGCTCGGCTCGCTCGAGGCCTTGCTCGAGTTCCTGAGGACTAGCAAGATCCCGGTCAGTTGTAATTTGTGACAAAACAAACACTATCTAAGTAGGGATGATTTATACTTGTAAGATGCAATACTAGACCTTGCAAGTACGAGTATGTAAAATAATAGGGTCGGATACCAAGATTACAAGCGGGTTGGTGTATTATTATTTATATGGCTGTTAGTTTTTCTTTTGCAGGATAGCCAAGTTGGCAGAACGCTTGCCTCGGTAGCGAGAATCCCAGGTTCGAACCCCGGCTCGCACCTCTGGAATTTCTGGATTTCATGTGCGAATCTAATCGTGCGAACCTATAACAATGTATTGCTCAAAAATGTAAAAGATCTATTTTAAAAAAAGAGCAACCATGGAGTTTCTTGCCCGTTCTTCTCCATAGGGACGGCATTCCGAACGGGTGGTGAAGCATTAGCATAATATTTTTGTAACTTGACGATTCATAAGTACTGTACAATAATGGTCTACGTGAATAAAAAATATTCTGATTCTGATAAAGGAAAACATCGCTAGGAAACCTGCATGTCTGAGAGAACCCCTCGAAAGACGTGTGAAGTCCGCCAACCCGCACTGGGCCAGCGTGGTGGACTATGGCCTAATCCCCCTCGCATTGAGGGGAGGCCCGTGCCCAGTAGTGGGACATTAAAAAGGGCTGGTATTATTAGTTTTCCTTTTACATATTTGTGTGTGTGTGATATTGGTTGTGTTTGTTCCAGTACTCCGCGATCAGGATAGGGCCAGTGGTGAAGCGTGACGTCATGAAGGCGTCCGCCATGTTGGAACACGACTCGCAGTACGCCACTATATTGGCGTTCGACGTTAAGGTGACCTATTAACTAAGTTATCTATCTAGACTATGATTAAACTGTGGTTTGTCTATACATTGATGATAATTAAGAAAAATGTGTAAAATGCTATTTAGACAGCTGTGTATAAAAAAACATTAAGGGGTTTTTCATAAATGCTTATTCTATGGTTCGATCTAATCATCAGGCTATGCCCATTGGGATTCATTCTATAAAACTAAATCGAAGGTTGCGTGGGCGGAACCGCAGACAAAAGCTAGTGTTTTTTTATTGTAATAAAACTATTTTTAAGGATTCTATCGCGTTTATTTTTTGTTTTTACGTTCCCGACGTTTCGGCTGCTTTACAGCAACCATGGTCACGGGAGGACTGAGATGGTTGACTTCCTAGTGTAATGGTTTGACGGGGGTACCCTCATATTTAGTTGTTACTTGCGGTTCGATCTACGCAGAAAGAGCTCACTGTGTCTTGAGGTCTTGCAATGGTACGCTTGGTTTTGGATTTTATGATGTTAAAATACACGCGATAGAATCCTTAAAATAGTTTTATTTCAATGTGTAGTATTCGCGGAAATTTAAAAAATCAACTAGTATTTTTATTTAAATCTCGAGGAGTCTGACTATAAATATTATGATATTTTATATTTGTCCGTGTATTTCGTAGATCGAACGCGATGCGCAGGAGTTGGCGGACCAGCTTGGCGTGAAGATATTCTCGGCGGACATCATCTACCACCTGTTCGACAAGTTCACGGCGTACCGCGAGGAGCTCAAGCAGAGGAAGCGGGAGGAGTTCAAGCATATCGCCGTCTTCCCCTGCAAGCTGAAGGTGATTTTTTTGACGACCATGGCCCCAAGTCTGCTAACACAATCGAATCATAATCGAACACAACCGCATAGTAAATGTCACTTTTGACAGATATCCCATACAATATCTGTCAAAAGTGACAGTTACTATGCGGTTGCTGTTTGATTATGAATCGATTGTGTTAGCAGACTTGGGGCCCAGATTAGTTCAGTTGCAGCAGTAGGGTTGCTAATTATTTTTTAGATCAAATATATATTTTAGAGACCATTACCTTACATTTAAAAATATAAATAGGGAAATAGAAAAAGAAAACCTCTTAGCAATCATTGACTTAGAATTATATTTTATGGTCAAAATTTTGACCTACATCCAAAACCTTGCCGCGGCACACCACCGCTTCCCGCGGTATGCTCATTCTCCATATGACCATAACGAGTAAATGTGAGTGTTAGGGGTATTAATATTAGATTCTAAATCATTTGTACATACAAAAATCCTTTGCCGTGCTATGCCACGTAGTAAATTTCTACCATTTAGCGATTTTAAATTTCGACCGATCGTATGGAAGAGTGTGTTCATAAATAAATGCGTCAAGGATGGTGGTTCATGGAATGTCTGTTGGCAGGTGATGCCACAATTCGTGTTCAACTCCCGCGACCCGATCGTGGCCGGCGTGATGGTGGAAGCCGGCATTCTGAAGGAGGGAACGCCAATCTGCGTGCCTAGTCAAGAAGTGAGTAATTAATTTACCATTCTAATACCATCCTGTGATAGTGATTTCTTATATTGACGCGAATACTACACATTGAAATAAAAATATTATTTCGAATTTTATCACGTTATTTTATGACCTTACGTACGTACGTTTTAAAATAAACGCGATAAAATTCGAAAAATAGTTTATTTTTTTTATTTCAACCATCCTGACTTGAAAAAGCAACACCGTTGAGTCAGAATCAGAATATTTTTTATCCATGTAAACTACTAAGTAGAGTACTCATATGATTCGTCAAAATAGTTACAAAACTTTACCGGGAGGGGAGGGGGGGGGGGGGGGGGGGGTAAAGTTGTAGAGGTAAAGTTCGGAATGCCGTTCCTATGGAGAAGAACGAGTAAAAAATAATAAAAAATTGGCGGTATAAGGTCAATTGGCTCGGCCTTTATTGCATTAGTAACAATTGTATGGTACGCCGATGGTATTCGGCGAAACTGCAGAGCAATTCTGCCTACCCCTTCGGGAAATACAGGCGTGATGGTTTAAGAAAGTAAAAAATAATATCAATTCAATTATTTAGATGCAAATGTTTATAATATCGTCTCCGTACAGTTCGTGGAGCTGGGCATAGTGACGTCGATCGAGGTGAACCACAAGCAGGTGGAGACGGCGCGCAAGGGGCAGGAGGTGTGCATCAAGATAGAACCCATCCCCGGCGAGTCGCCCAAGATGTTCGGCAGACACTTCGACGAGACCGACATGCTGGTCAGCAAGGTCAGTACACCATCCATCCATCCATCAGCCGAAAGACGTTCACTGCCGGATATGGGGCTCCCCCAATGACCCTCAGCTTCCTGCAACGCGTGTGATATCATTGTTCCACCTTGTGGGGGCCGTCCTACACCACGTATTCCGTCTCGTGTTTGCCATTCTAGAACCTTTCTGCCCAACGCCATCGGTTCTTCGAGCTATGTTCCCCGTCTACCACCACTTCACCATAGATATGCTTCGACCTCTGTGGGTTGGTCTACGGATCTCCTTATTTCTGTTTTTATCGCGAATCGAAACCTCGTGCATAGCTTTCTCCATGGTGCGTTGAGCGACTTTGAGCTTAGAGCGTACTCACTTAGAGGTGTAACATGTAATGATGTGGTCTGAGACGAAGAAAAACGACTTGGGCGATCGGCTTGTGATGCGTGAAGGAAACTTCTAAACCGTTCCGAACACCGAGTCGGCGCAAGATTATAATTGCGTGAGCAGCCCTTGCGCAGTCGAAAAACCCTTACAATAAACTAAAAAACATTAACTCTTTATAATTTTAGAATATAAATATAGATGTTACCTTTTTTGTGTACGAGTGCTGTATCTGCGTTGTGGGACTAAACATTAATTTACATAATAATAATGCGTTGCCACACAAAATAGTCAATTAAGTCATTGAATACAAAGAAATAGCAGTTACAACAACAAATTGATGTTGCCGATTGATTAATACGTCGGTATTTGGTAGGCGCCCAATTGGACGTTGTAGACGAGCGACTCGATCGCGACTGACCTAGGTTTAGCGCAAAAGCGCTGAATTATCTAAAAATCACACTTATCTAATATGAGTTTTTATATCACGGGCTCCAAGTCTGCTAACACACTCGATTCATAATCGAACAGCAACCGCATAGTAACTGTCACTTTTGACAGTTATTGTATGGGATATCTGTCAAAAGTGACAGTTACCATGCGGTTGCTGCCCGATTATGAATCGATTGTGTTAGCAGACTTGGGGCCCCGCTCGTGTGCAACCCTCAATGTGTGTCACCGGTGTCTTTCAATGAATGGAGTGCACGTTGCAACAAGATATCAGCACCATTTTAGCTCCGTAGACAAATGCCACCGATTGACACGACTGTTCATAGAACTATCGGCGTTCATATTGAGGATTTGCATATGGCTCTATATTGTTAATGCAACCTGTTGTTTGCTAGCCTCGAAAATCTATAGATTAAATACGTGTCTATGGGCTTAGAATAAAATTGTTACCAAACTTTTCTACTGTAAATAAAAAAATAACTAATGAAAACATGAAGGAGGTTCTCAATTCGACATGTATATTTTTTTTATTATTATTACACGATCCTTTCGTAATAATGCATGTATATTGAATTAAATTGTCAACACGGACTAAATTACACAAAACGCTGTGCCTATACGGTGGTGGATATATATGTATATATCAATCAATCGATCAATCTTGCTTCTCAAGCAAGCAAGGAGTTCCTTTAGTATCCTTGTGGTGCACAAAGATTTTTTGTATTTTCGACCCCTAATGGGTCAAATGGAAATTTAAAGATTGTATGAAGAAGCTTTTTTTAAAAAAAATGTAACAAAAAATGCACGAATATTTTTACCCGAGTCATGGATGTTTAATATCTATATAAGTATTATATACTGGGTTCGCCCCCAGTCCATTCTACGGTACCCGTAATACAAACGATGCTTAGTGTGGGACCGTATAATTTGTGTGTTTATCTGGCGATATTTATATGTGTATTATAAACGGTTGAATATAACTGTTTACAGCTAAAAATACGCAACAAACGATCACCTCTAGATAACCGCACGCTGCATCGCCTCGCTTCGCGTGAACTCATAAACGTCTGGCCCCCCAATGCTAATATTTGTATTCTAGACGCGAACGGAAGCCGCGTGTCGCGATTGTGTATGTTTTGTTGCGTTTCGGCAACATTGTATTAAAAAAAAAAAAAACATTGTATTGGAGTATTGATAGCGAAGGAGCACACTGCAGTCGGCTACTGCCAATCTGCATTTACCTAGTACCTATGACGCAGGCGAATCGGGCGCACATGCAAAATTAACATTCATTTGTTGAAATTTTAGGATACTCTTCCTACATAAGTAGCTACTAGGTACCTTAAATATTATCAAGTACACTCACGCGCACAAATCAACTATTATACAATAATTAATTATACATTATACATACTTATATATTGTTTTCTTATATTTACGCGAATACTACACATTGAAATAAAACTATTTTTTCGGATTTTATAGCGTATATTTTATGTTTTTACGTTCGCGACGTTTTTTCGGTTGCTTTACAGCACCCGTGGTCACGGGAGGAATGAGGTGCTTGACGACCTAATGTCAAAGTTTGAACTGGGGTACCCTCATATTTAGTTGTTGTTTGCGGTCCGATTTACGCAGAACACAACACAATTGGAATTGACATGACAGACCTCTAAATTATCAGTGCACAGATACAGTCTGTGCACAGCACGTCTAGTGCACAGATAATATTTATCAATCGGTAAATGACAACCATTTAGTGCGTTATCAAACTCCATTCAGATTGGAAACAGTGTAATTCTATTTATTCTCAAGCATAAAATAGATGCGCATACATATTAATTATGTAGGTGAAAATATATGTCTTTACTGATAGATGGTTAAGTAATCAATGCCTTAGCACATCATAAGTATATATACTACATATAGTTATTTCAACAGTATTATCTACTGCAAAAGCTAACTTTAGAGTTTCTCATTGACATGAATTTGTAGAAACACTACTTCACACCCTTAAAAAAGTTCCTAAAAGTTTCATGAAATTATGAACGGTTTAATCTTTAACGGAGTGTCTCGAACAACATATGGACGCACAAAAACTTATATACTACATAACATAACAACAATTCGTTGTATACTACATAAATCGGCTTGGTCTTTTGCTATACTCCGTTTATACTTCTTATCTTCGTCTGAGCTTTTAATATGTAATATTTAATAACAAATTGTATATAATCTTGTGCTGCTATAATTACACACCCGCGGTAGGCAACATATTCATTGAAACATTATCATTCATCCCTGCAGAAGCATTGTATCAATGCAAGTCGTGAATGGCGAAGGGGGACTCGCAGTTCCATTGATCGCTTGCAGCGAGGGGTGCGGGCGGGCGGGGGGCGCGGCGGGTCACTAGGTCGAGGGGAACCCAACATGGCCTGGGGGTGGGGGGGGGGGGTATCCATGCAGTTATATGCTATCCGTAATACGCAAGAGCGGCTGTTGCTAGCTTGATTCTCCGCCAGATATTCCCATGTTTGTTTATGATATATTTTTCTCGCCTCATTTCTTTTCGATAGAATTAAATTATACAACGTGTCAGAAAACGCACCGTGACATGAAACAAAGCTTTTTGAAAAATTGGGCGGTGTGTTATTAAAAACGGTTCGGAATTAATTTCTATCTTCGATCACCTTGAGTTGGTTTTGTGGCGGTCAAAGAAAATATTATTCAATAGCTTTTGATTATCGTCTTCGTGTCCCGTAGTACATTTATAGTTATCGCCATACGTTTGATAGAAGCTAACTAGAGTATGACACATAGCCATTAAAACCTCGAACCGTATTCTATGAGCAGGTATTTCATTGCATGACACAGCCTCAATACGTATTTTATATGTCTTATTTCGTAAACAATTGATGTCTTATATATGGAGCTAATTCATGATAAGGTATGACGCATAAACCTCACAGTCTTACTTCAAATGACTTTCCTCCTTCAGAGTCAATGTCAAGTAAGTGATATTTTTCATAAACGTTTGACCTTATCCCTTAATAGTTGGGTTCAGTTTTACCTACATTCTCCTTCATCCAATTCGCTCGCAAAGCAGTTATCTCATCAGTAACAAGATTAAAATCGATCACATATTTGTTTCGCCTTTTGTAGCACATTATATTAAATATATTTCTTTTGTTTTTAGGTATATAATACTCGTGGAAGAGCTTATAGTCAAGTGTTTTACGTATCAAACGAAGATCGAATTTTTTACGAAGGCGGTTTTTACAATGTACGCCTATTTTCCTGTTAGCTTTAGACACGTTTTGGCGCCGCTTGCGTCAGTGCCCGCGGCGGAGTCGCTAAACACTATATAAAAAGCTTCCTGTTTTGTTTTCGATTAGTGGAAAACATCAATCTTTCTTTTCCACAATATAAAAGCACTCAATGTGAACTCAAACGATTTGCCGTCACCCGCGCGAAGGCCAGGGTATTTTTGGACGCCAATGACGTCACAAGATTACAAGCGCTCCCTAAGTTTTAATCGATTATATGAATTGGATTACCTCCCGGTATTCTTTGCTTTCTTGTAGATACAAAGATTGTTATAAACCTACATGGAGGGCACCCACGCTACGAGATATCGCTGCGATCGCACTGTATAGTTCCAACGGCACAGGGCCCCAAGTCTGCTAACACAATCGATTCATAATCGAACAGCAACCGCATAGTAGCTGTCACTTTTCGACAGATATCCCATACAATATCTGTCAAAGGTTGCCTGGTAGAGATCGCTTTTAGTGATAAGGCCGCCCATTGTGACACTCGCTGTATAAGTTAAGTTTGTGTAATTTTGTATTAATTTTATGTGGTGGAACAATAAAGAGTTATCTATCTATCTATCTTTCGAGCGTTTTGGTTACGGCTTTCATTTCATTTAGTTGCGTCAATGATGACGCAATTAACTTTCCTCTACCAATAAGGTTGGAGGCAGCCGTAGTCGGCAGCCTCATCACGATTCAAGCCGTGTCTTATATTTGATATTAAATATGAATTTCATTGTGAAACAATACTTACTGACTCTTTGTAAATACTTGCTCTACTGTGTCTGCCTGTGCACATATTGGTGTCATCCAATGAGAGATAAAACTCCTTGTTTCTTACACTTTTTTAGCAGGTCTTGGAAATTCTAACATGATTTTTGCTTTAATAAAGAGGTAATGAGAAATTGTTAAGTTTTTACATATTCTTGGGGTTTTGTTATAAATAGCTGTAACCTATTTGATCTGGCGCTTCATTCTGACCGCG
Organism: Pheosia gnoma; assembly: GCA_905404115.1. Classification (NCBI taxonomy): domain Eukaryota; kingdom Metazoa; phylum Arthropoda; class Insecta; order Lepidoptera; family Notodontidae; genus Pheosia; species Pheosia gnoma. The sequence goes on from FR989900.1 coordinate 7,513,788, forward strand.
CAAACACTCTCCGTCGCTGTTTATAATAAGCGAAAGTACTTCATGCTATCCCTTTTTAATTCACTTGTGCTGCGATGCACCGGTGGGGTCTTAAAGTAGATTTGACAGTGCTGCTTTCATTGTGTTGCCGTAATACGATAATGTAAACAGTTAATGTGAATTAAAATTGATGTCGTATTCGCAAACAATATTATAATAACATAATCGAAGACGTTGGCGTACTACAAAAGAACATCTATTTAAATGTTCTTTTGGGAATATTTGTATTTTTTATGCCATTGCACTTTGTATTGATTTTGGAATCTAAAGGGATACAATATAATATATTGCTTAAAATATTTAGACTATATTATGCACTAGACATTGTAAGAAAGTTTCCCAAGTTTTTAAATAAAAACTGTATCTAGTGAATGATGTGATCCCAACCAATAAATATCCATCCCATATTAGCGAAATCGCAATACCATTTTGGCCCATAATCTGGGCACAAGGGCGTAGACGCACTCACACAAACACGTACCCTATATTCGAGCAACCAAGGGTAAACTAACACAAGCGCTCTTGGTAAGTGACAGGCGGCACACAGACACAGTGACCGGGTCAGCCCCATTCTAGAAACACCATTGATATTTCCCAGCGCGGCGCCATTGATGGAGCTACATTGTTCATGTATTTACCAGTATGGAAATCTGCAACTGTCGGCTGCGTGGAAGGAATATCTTCGTAAAATACTTTATTGTAAAATAAAATGAAACTTTTTATAAAACAATAAAATAAGGATAAGGAGAATGTTTAATAGTAGCAGCGTATCTTCTGGATTGCGTAAAAGAGTAACAACTTGACAGCTAGATAGATAGTTTTTCCAAAATGTGATCCTGAAATTCCAGTTCTTTTATTTTCTAAAAGGTTTATTGTTACACATCTTACGATTACATGCATTTATTTATACGTATCAGAACACAATATATAATCATCTATATATATATAATCAACATATAATCCATAAGCAGCGTGTAGGTGGCTTCGTAACGAAAACTAATACCATGGTTTCAACTCATGATGGACTGGACTCCCCGGAGTTAGAATTTTTCGTCGATCTCTTCGTGAATTATACGCATTTTATTCAGTTATTTTATAATTGATATCAGCATGAAATATTAGTAGTTTATCCCACTGTGATTTTTGATGTAAAAAAAATATAATTACTAATTTAGACGTAAAACTGCAATGTAAATTAAAACTTGGTACGCTCGAGCGCGCTGGTTATTCGCACGAGTCGGGTATCGCGCGGAGCGTTGTGTTGTGATAGCGTTGTTTAAGATACATTGCGCGCTCAAAAATTACACAATTTGTAACCTATGACATTCGACACAAATGATTAGTATAATTTTATTATAGGCAGTGTAAGCTTGACCTAAAATATAATGAAACCTTCAAAATATTTAATTCCAACCACAGATAATTCCAGCTAACCTTCGTTGTATCACCTTGCGAGCTTATATTTATCGTTTGTCCCTCAAGCTAAAAATACACAACACAATTTCCTATATTTCTCGTCGCAGTAACACGATTTCATAGCTGGATCCGACGTCGCCGAGCCGGGCCCGGGGCCGCTGGCTGCATCTGGGCCGCCGAGGGGCGCGGGACACTTGACCCAATTCCTCCCTTGCACAACCTGTTCTATTTTCTCTATGACGTCAAAGAGACCCCCATTCACCCCGGCCTGCTGAATCGATGCGCCTAAAACTGGGTCGACCTGAATGAACCACTTGTACATTCAACGTGGACAAGCTATTTTTAGCATCAGAGGTGTCTCGGCCGAACCAGTTTGAGTGTATGTCTCGGTACGCTGCAATTAAATACTGCGGTTTTTATATTAATTGTGACTTTCGACATTATCTTTTAAAAATTATTTAGTTTTATGCAAAGAAATTTGGAACCTATTATTATGTCAGGTTATTGATAGCAATGAGTGCTTTGTGCACATCCTGAGATCTTGTTATTGATTGGGTGATTTACAGAACTTAATTTAAAAATAAATTAAGTATTTCTTGATAATGACCAGAATATAGTCTAAGATGATCTTAAATGGTTGATTGAATTGTTGACAATCAATTGAATTTGGCGATTGAAAGCCAGGTCTATGAGCAAAATGACTTAGACAAAATTTATTCCGATTGCATCGTATGCCATGGTCAATTCGTGGCTATTACCTTTTTGTTCTTTGCGCTGGCACAAGAGTTCAAAGAACAATAAACGAAAAATAATACCAGTAGTGTCTATACTTTTTGGTGTCATTGTAGATTTATAAACATGTCTAACATTTCCTTTGTTTCAGATATCGCGTGCCAGTATCGACGCCTGCAAGGATTACTTCCGCGACGATCTCATCAAGACTGACTGGCAGCTGATGGTGGAACTCAAGAAGCTCTTCGAGATCCTGTAACCCGCCGTCCCGTAACGGTGAACTATCCCCCACACACAAGGGCGTTCGCGCCGAACATTGTCTGTTCCATCTAACTGTATCCCTTTTGAGTTGTATCATAGAATCTCACGATACCCTTGCAGTATAATAGTTCTGTATTAACGTGAAGTTATTCATAATTTCCGTGTTTATTAGGTGGCCAATGTATGAATATGGAGCTATCGGGGCTTAGTATGTGTATTGATAATTTAAATTATCAGTAAAACTGGTCGATTTACTAATGTATTTATGGAAAGACGGGATATTACATTTGGTTTTTTCACGTTCCTGTAGTTTTGTACAATGGGGGATCATCACAGATCTATGACAAAGATCTAGGAGAATTGCATTAATCATAGACGGAATTTATACAATTATCGACAATACGATCATGACAGAATTGTCTAAACAACATTATCACATACTTAAAATAGACACTAATTGATCTGTGTAAATTATATGTAATATGTTCAGAAGTCAACGGTATTTTATGTTGTTTCGAGATATGTTGACACCGGGTTCTACATACATGTATCACCTAGTAAACATTATGTAATAATAACTAAATATTTATGTAGTACTGGTGGGAAAATGCGAATGTCACAGTCGCGGCCAAATCATAATTAAAATTTTACCTTTTGCCATGATTTTATAACGTGATCCGAAAATTAAATTATTATTGCGAGTTCCATTGTAAATAGTAATACTTTATACACGTTTATTTTATTTATTATCTGAAGCACGCGTTTCTGACCTATTAGTATGATGGAGCGAATTGAAACGCAGGACGACGACATCTAGAAATTTTTTTTATAACACCTGTAAAGGAATAATTGACGATGCGTAATAATCCATTGTAAATAAAAACATCCATGAGTTGTTTTACAATAAATTTTTGTAGTTTATGTAAATAAAATATAATGAGAAAATCTTCGCATGTCTTAATTGTAACATCGTGTAGTGCAATAAACGATCTCTTTAATAAATGGATGTGTCTTTACATGGCAATATAGGTACCTACGGTGTTTCTTTTGTAAGTTAAAACCTTTATGTTGACGTTTTATGTAGACCCCACTAGGCGATACGTTGTTCAATGTGTTGCACAAGTTCCCGCGATTCATCAAACGACAACATTAATTGTTGGACCTCCAAGTGATGACCCAAGTACTTTGTGCGTGCGCCGAGTCGAGAAGTTTAATCTTTTCCCTCCAAATTAATGGAAGTTTAATCAATTTATAATGGCATTTAAATTGCGTTTTTCGGATGAAAAGAGTTTTGTAATGCGATTGTAAAAAAGCCAGTATTGCCAATATTGTCAGTAAACTTATTTATTTACAAAGAAAGAAAGAACGTCGTGTTTCAAAATTTTAATGGCCTCACCCTCTCAAAACTTGAGGGATCATGTTGAAGTTCGGCATGGCAAACAACCTGAGCAAATTTGTCGCCTAGTGGATATGGTGTTAGGTATCGATACATCTCTGCGCCGCCATCAGGGCCCCAAGTCTGCTAACACAATTGATTCATAATCGAACAGCAAACGCATAGTAACTGTCACTTTTGACAGATATCTCATACAATATCTGTCAAAAGTGACAGTAACTAGGCGGTTGCTGTTTGATTATGAATCGATTGTGTTAAAAGACTTGGGGCCCAGATGTGCTGTAGGTCGTCTATTGTACCAAAGTAGTATATTTTCTTTTAACATCCTAAATGCCAATCGGTGTACCCCTTGTATGTCTAAGGCGCGCATACCGAGGCAAAGACGACGGTAACCACGAGTCCATTAGAGGTTGTATTTTATACGTAGGAACTTTCCCCTTTTTAAAGCGCTTTTTATATAATAAATAGATGGAATTGGACATATTCTTATATTAAAGAACTTTTATTAAATTACGAAGTAATCATGTTTGTATTATTTTTCTCGCAATCCAGACATTATGAAGTTGTATATTTTGACAACCGAGTGCAACTCTATAGGTAAGTATTGTCTAAATCACCATGAGACAGGCTGCTCAGCTAGGTGACTGCGGTTTCGATTCCCGCGTCGGGTGAGTTTGGAAAACATTACTAAGGTTGGGGTAAATTACTATCTATTAATTTCGTAAGTATGTTTAGAACAAAAAGCCTCCCCACGTATGTAAGCGTTGCTCTGTTTCGAGGGATTTAATTGGGGTAGCTCTGCGGGATGATATATTACACTCAGTGGACATGGAACACGGCAGGCGGCCGTATAAACAGCAAATATGGACAAAGCATTGACTTGGTGTAGATTGAAGAACATGCTTCAAGCACGAATGAACAATGTGGTTCCCCGTTTACTGATGCTATTCTCAATACGCGGTGAGATATAGTTTCGTATTATTATAATGATTGAGTTCTAAACTAGCGCCAGAAAACGACGACGGCATTGAGAAAAATAAAGTACATAGAGTATTGAAACGTCATTCAATAGGATTTAATATGCTGAAACAAAATAAGGTCTAGGACCCTGTTATTAACGCGCATTAAAACTGCTCTCCTGGGAAAGGGGACTAACGCGCGTTGACAGATTATGGTCAGATCTCGAGCTGTGCGGGATTTAGCCATGCAGTTCATGATTACATGTGCCGCCATTTTGTAATATGTACCTACCTACCTACCTACATTTGATCACGCACTTTTTTAGAGTAAACCCACGTTGACCAAGATGGAGAACGATTATGTATTCTGACAGTCGCGAGACATACTAACTGCTGGGCCCCTAGTCTGCTAACACAATCGATTCATAATCGAACAGCAACCGCATAATAACTGTCACTTTTGACCGATATTGTATGGGATATCTGTCAAAAGTAACAGTTACTATGCGGTTGCTGTTCGATTATGAATCCATTGTGTTAGCAGACTTGGGGCCCTGGTCAACAGCCGAAGGTAACGCCCAGCGTCCAGTGCGTACTAAATGTGTTCGCAAGTTTTGATATTGAAATAGTCGAAGTACCTACTTACCTATTCATGAGGCATTATCGAAACTCATTCAACACTTTTAGTGCTAGCTTACACACAGCGCTGGGCCACTACTCTGAGGTCGAATGGCAATTATCGATAATTCGGATAGACTGGAAACTGGTCCCATTACGAAAAAGGCTATGAAGATAGGTAGGTAAGTAATTATAAATTAAGTACAACAAGCTGACAGCAATTCTAATAGACTACTAGTCCTGTAGGTATAAAAATCGGCTAAACTAGTTAGCGGGTGCCAAATTTTAAAAACTATATAAAAGCCTGAAAACCAGATTTTAATAACCTCTTTGCGTGCGGTTTAATTGATGTTGTCTGATGAAAATGACAATAAGTATTTTATACTTCTTGACGGCCTGATTAGCGCAGTTGGTAGTGACCCTGTTTTCTGTGCCGAGGGTCCCGGGTTCGAATCCTGGTAAGCACAAACTTTGTGTGATGAGCACGAATGTTTGTACCCTAGTCATGGATGTTTGAAATGTATATAAGTAATATATACTGGGTTCGCCCCCAGTCCACTGTACGGTATTACAAGCGTTGCTTATTGTGGGACCGTATAGTTGGTGTGTTAAGTAATATATACTGGGTTCGCCCCAATCCATTGTATAGTTCGTGTGTTCGTCTGGCGATATTTATTCATTTATATTATCCGAAGGACCTAGTTATTACAGATATCATTTTCATACCTATTACTAACCTAGTGCCTACCGATATAACTCCTAGATACCTAAGCAGGTACTTATGCAAGTATATATATACCAGTTTTATTAGCCATATACCCACGCTGCAACACCTACCAAGCTAGGTTTTGTTTATCCTCAATAATTTACCCGGAAGGCCATCATTTCTCATACCATCCTTATGAAAACACCAATGCCAGTTGAGCAATGTCGTTCATTGGGTGGAGCCAGCATGTAGGCACCGACCTACATACCACCTTGCCTTCCTTATCCCATGGTCTTTATTGCAACGACGATGTTTTACAACGAAACAATGGTTTTTGGCCATTTCTATGAGTTTTTTTTGCGAGATGACTGGTGGTTTTGGTGATTTTCATGGTGGTTTCGGGACAGTAACCATGGTAACTCGGTGAGCGTGGGCGAGGGGGTGGCGTTTTCATGTTTTCAGGGTCTAGGTCACGCCCAGGTCGCCGGGGCGCATGCGCGGGCCGCCGAGCTCCGTTCAGGAACTCTTCCCTTCAAAGCCCGTCCGATGTCCTAATGGTGGAAACCTCAGTTCGCGTCGTGTCCTCCTCGTGCAGTATTAAGTGATAGTGTTGGTGATGCTGCTATAATGCTCTTGTTAAATATGTGTTAAATTGCGTCGGTGTAACCAATCGGAGACAGACTTGGAGCTTTAAACGTAAGTGGGTTGATAAAAATATTTTATAATATGTCGTACTAATCCAAAATATTGAGTAGGATCATTAAAATGTATGAAAATTAAATGCAGGTCAAATAGATGACTAACGCACAAATGAAATCTACTTAGTAACTTTAGTTATTAAAAAGAAATCACGGCGACGGCAACGACGGCTTTATTTAGGCCTACGGGCCTAAATAAAGCCGTCGTTGCGGTTTCAGACCGTGATCTTTGTTATTTTCCATTATATCTTAAAAACTTCATAATATTGCGTGTGTTAAATCGGTTGGTAGGTAGGTGTTATATCATTTACCGATTTCGAATTTATACCATACATTTATAAAGTTGTAATGTATTACAAAGCCATTATAACGCACTTTTTCCTCTGAAAAGTTCGTCATAATACTTTATTATAACTGTCTATAAATTTGGGGGTAAGTTTCCAACACGTTTAGTAAGTGGCTTCTTAACCGACTTCTTATATAATTAATTTGAAATAGGTTAGTGTACTTAATAAGTATTTATTAATTTAATTAATAATTTTCAAATAAGACATTTTAGGTACCTAGCCTAAGTTCAAAAAGAAATTAAAAAGCTACAAACGAAACGCAACACATTAAATATCTACCTACTTTCTTACTTACTATTTTTCTAACTCCAATCAATAGGTATGTAGGCAAGTACGTATACGTACTTTCAGTTAAAAATATAACTTGTAGGTATTTCGATTCGTCGATTAGGTGCCCATTTATAGGAAAATATTAAACGCACATAATATCAAGTTGGAATTACACTGATAATACAATCTTACACACGCCGCAATGCCAAAGTCAAGGTCTTGTAAAAAATGCGTTCTGTCAATTACCTATTCATCTTGCGCGTGAGCCTGCATCAGAAACAAGTCTGGATAACAGTCTAGACGAGTTTGCTTGAAGGTCGACTCAGCATTTTCCTCTAACGTCTTCATAGGCGACAATTTCAGAATAAGACGATAATATTCTAAAAAACGCCAACCGCCCATCCAACGATTAATCATATTCGACATTATCGTCCAACTAGTAAAGTCTAAAATGGCGATTACGTGCAGCATTCGGTTAACTCATTAATGCACGATCTATGTTCATTTTTTCGGCCACGTGCTAAGCATCGTTCATTCATGTGTGCGAATGAATGGGGAGCGTCGAGAACGCTGAAACAGTCGGTCTGCGCAAGCCCGCGCGCACGTCGCGCAGCGCAGTTGCCTGTGCGCAACGCGAGTGACATCCACGTTTAGTTTATACTCTGTGCCTTACCACGACAACACCGGATCTCCTCTCGGTGCGTCATCTATTTATACCACTCTAAAAACACCGACCTTGAACGAAATGTACTGTGGTTTCATTCATTAAAATTATCACTTTCAAATGTTTCAACGCTCTTACGATGATGGACGATCCGCTAATTGAAGATAATTCATTACTAACATCTGTAACTGCTGTTAAGATAGCATTAATTGAGCGACGACTGGCGGCGAATTCGTTCGTAGTTTTCAATTACTCATTTTGATTACGCATTCAAAAAATGAGTCGCCTCGAACAATCGGATATTTTTAAACGATATCTATTTCAATGGAGGTTCACAGAGCATATTGACAGGAAATGACAAGTCGTAAACAGTCGTTAGGTTAGCAATAGAGTCCCGTTGCGTGCACGCATGCAGGCGTAGGTAGGTGCAGGCCGGCAGGCTGCGCCGGCGTCGCTCGTCGATACCCTACACCCACCTACACGGTTACAGGAAGCGATTCTCACATTTCGTAGCTTCTAGGTATTGTCACTTTATAACAATACCGACTTCCACACAATGGGTACAACAAAACGCGTGCCAAATAAAAATGAAACCGCCATAAACAGTTTCAAAGATAACAATCGCTAAGGGCTTCCGAGATACCGGTTTGCTCTTAAAAGAATTAACGTTATCTCTTAAAAGCCAATATGAGAGGTTTTTAAAAAAAACTCTGTCGGTTATCAACGTGGCGCCAGTGTTATTTTTTGCCAAGATAATGTTGAGGGAACCGTAAAAAAAATTTAACCCACTAGACCCGATATGGGAACGAAAACAAAGATCTGATTGTGTTGTTTTAAACACTGTCGGTAAAAAAAGTTCCGTATGCAATGCAAGCTCAGACACTCAGCTTATATGTACCCATACACATCATTTCACTGTCTTTATTCGTAGCTATTGATAATCCATAGAAGGTCCATACAAACTAACAAATAAGGTTCAGCAGATTCTGAACTTGACTCTTAAGAGTCATATCATATTTGAGAGTAATTATATCATTTGAATATTAGCTGTTTTGAAGATCCGTCCGAGAGACCGTCTAACGGTTAAACTCTGACCTAAGTCCCTATTAGGTACCAAAAGTTTTATCAGTGGAAAGAAAGTGTCCGTTACATAGGTGTAGGCAGGCACAATCTTGATCGTTAATTACATTTTGTTTTGGTCTCGACGTGGCGTGTCATCATACCTCGCTGACCAAATGCGGCGGTTGTTTTCGTGGAAGTCGATTTCGTTGAATGTCAGCATGGCCGCCGCCGTACACAGCCGTTTATAAATAATCATCTTTAGGACATACTGCTTCTGCTAATCATGACGCACAGTCGCCAGTTATGTTAGCATTCACTACGGCAGGGCCCCAAGTCTGCTAACACAATCGATTCATAATCGAACAGCAACGGCATAGTAACTGTCACTTTTGACAGATATCCCATACAATATCTGTCAAAAGTGACAGTTACTATGCCGTTGCTTTTCGATTATGAAACGATTGTGTTAGCAGACTTGGGGCCCAGGATTTGTCGACAATATTGTTTTGGCATCTGGGAATATGAAAACAAATACGGTAGGTCTTACCAATATAAACATCATTATGCACATCTATTGTCGGGTTAATTATTATTATTTGGATTCTTATCACTTGGATATACCTACTTACCATGTGGGTAAGGGGGAAATTGACAATCTAGAATTATACCTATGTATGTGATCATAAACAAAATAAATTATTGAACCTACCGGTAACTATGATCATAGATAGAATCATGATTGTCTTTAATTACATTCATTACCATTATATGTTAATTTATTTTCTACTAAGTAGATACCTATTGTCACCGTGTTATCATTAAGTAAACGTTAAGAGCTTCAGGTAACGTTCACGTCTCAAAAAAGCAACATCATTTAATGCAATATTCACGAAAATGTTCGTGTATTCGCGGTACCTACCTACGTGAGTTTCGCGCGCGTGGCTCCCGGCCGAGCGGACAGCACGACCTCGGCCAGATAAATCTATCAATGGACACGATAAGGGGGGGGGGGGGGGGTGTCACGCAGCCGCAGGAAGTGGCCCGAGTGTCCGAACTCGCCTCCTGCACTCTGTGCTGAACTGAGCGCACAGTATCGTTCGCGATACATCATTCACGATTTTCAAACGCGAACCGATGCATGTACCATTGGGACGTACACCCTCCCGCTGCTGCGGCAGAAAAAATGCATAAAACATATGATATGACGAGTTGCGGACTTTGCATTCGAACTAGAGAACAAAGGTATAGTTTTGCGGCGGTTTTTTAATACGATCCCACCGCAAGATTTTTTTTTTCCACCAATTGGATCTCGGAAGGCAAACGACAGTCACGCCCCATATTATTAACGCAATGAAGCAAAGCAATAAAGAATAAAAGCCGATTTCAATGATATTAGGAAAAGGCTAGCTCCGGTGGTCGGTCGTATGAAAATGTAAACTTAATAAAATTATTAGTTGGCACGTACCTGATCCAATAATAAAATAATAATTCAACTGTGAAAATACACTTGCGAAATCTTTTAACGCTATCTGTGGGGGTACTAGTAATTATATTATCAAAAAATATAAATAAAGAGATTGAACCAAGATTAAAAATACATCATATAATAAGTTCAATACATAGTTTACCAAGATTGTTTACTAAATTCCCCAAGTAAGGAAAAATAAGGTTTAAATCAAACTTTATTTACTTACAGGCAACACACAATGTAAATTATTAATATCTTGACATTACCACAAAAGATGAGGCGGTGTGTGGGCAGTATAGCAACACCTATTACGGTGTGTTAACAAATGTAAAAATATATTATGTCGTACGCAAACGTTACTCAGTGAAATATCGCAAACACTCGGGTCGACTAATTGAGCCGGCAGGCGTGGGTACGAGACTGAAGGATATCTCGCCATATAGAACCATGGAGCTCATTAATATTAACTTATAAGATACTTAAGTACTTACAACTCTTATGAACACTGTACGAAGCACAAATGGAACTGTTTTGTTTTTCAAACCAGTGATAAATTTAATACTACAATCCGCATTTATAATAACAGACGCAATTCTCTTCTTTTCAATTTGTATTGAGTTGGCTTCTAGACCGACTCAATACAAATAGTCTATGCAGTAGTTTATAGCCTAGTTGGTAGAGGGTGGTAGAGTAGTAGATGGTAGTTGGTTGTGGTAGGTTGGTTTGTTGTCTATGCTGACTTGGCTACCGATATTCATAAAAACTGAGCAAGACTGCAATCCGCCCTCCGAGAACCAACTAAGCTACCGAGACTCTGATGCTCTATAATACCACTATCATAGAACTAAAAACAGGTGGATTTTTTTACGCTACAACCCATCTTATAACTAGAAGTATTAGATGGGATGTGTAATGCACCGACTACTAACTATCGCTTGTGTTCGATGACGTGACGTATATTTATTAACGTAACTACATAGTGATTTTCATCATGTTGAATAGGTGCTATTACCTTGTGAAGGCCGGTGGGTGCCTTCAACTTTCGCATCTTATAAGGTGCACACCATATTGACGGGTTGCATAATGCCCCGGCTATCGGACCCGGCTCGGTCCACTTTCCACCTGCCCACGGGTTACTGTGGGCTAAGAATTTGGTACCGACAGCCTGGCATGGATTGCGTTGCGAAACTATACGACGTAATTGGAGGTGGAACAGCAATACGTAGGCGAATTGAATAGCGTGCGGCCCACGGGCGGTTTTAATAATCGAGTCTCCGTATTATTATCGCGTTAGGTGTTTGGCACTTGAGACATCTGTGGACTTTCGTAACTCACACACAGCTGGGATAACCATTTATCGGGAAGGAAAGCGAAGAAAACTTGCTACTAACTTACGATGAATCTAATACACTTTATAAGTCCGGTTGTGTAAGTACCTGGATAATTTTATTTAAGTACGTATGTAAATATAAAACTAAATACCTACTTGTTAATTCATACTGATCATTGATGGACGGTAAGCCTATTAAGGTATCCTAAGTCCTTGGAGAAATTAAAGATGTATTACTTGTACAGTAATTCCAGTAGATGCACAACGATAGGTACTCAGCTCAAATTCACCTCGTCTTGGTATAAGCCTGGCTCTAACAATAGATCGACAAAGGTTGAACAGAAAAGGTACTTAATACAGCCGTGGGTGGAAACCGGTGTTCAAAAAAACCGTATATTATCATGACGTAATCAATTAAACAATCTTTGATTTATTTGCTCGCGTAGTTCGCCGAATATTAATATCCACTTGCTTGTGAAAAATACGATAACAAGATAGCTTCTTGGAAGTTTGGGTAATATTTCCTTAATTATATAGGAATGTTAGAAAAGTCATGACGAGATTAATTTTAAAGTTTCAAAAGATACCAACACTATTCAACAACTCCCAAATGCAATTTTCATCTGAAAATCTTTTAGCAATGCTATTGTAAACTTCTATATATTTTGCTGACCATATTTTTGTCATATGTGGGTAGGTGCCTTACCTACCTAGTTATTTTGTAGGTTAACTTCTAAATATGTAGAAGTCAGAATAAATTTACAATGGAATTACTAAGCATTTTTCAGAAGAAAAGTGCTTCGCAATGCCACTGTTGGTGGTTAAAAACATACTATAAATATAACAGTTATATTTAGAATATAGTTAATAATCTATATTGTAGACTAAGAATATCTTATGTACCATAAATGTATGGTACAGCTGCTAATGAGCAGCTCATGAGAACTATCTTTTTGGACGCACAAAACATCTTTTACAAAACACAAGATTCCTCCCACTATCATTTTATTGACTTTAAAACTAAGCAGATCTGATGGTTTATTAAATAGGTACCTACAGCATTCATTTAGCAATAACGGGATGTTTACGTAAATGTATCCATGCCGCGACCACCTTGTCGCCCCATTGTGCGACAGTAATCATGCGATTACCTGTGAATTGAATATCAATGCTTGTGCAACTCCACTCCAGTAGGTGGTACCACATTCTCTGAATAGGGATATATTAATAGTTAACAGCGTCGTAGGTGTGGGTACCGGCAGTGGGTGCGCCCCCGCTAACAGAATATCATTCAGTGCCCTTAGTGTCAGTTTTGAAAGTATTTAAATTCCGACCGAGTGCTCGATTATGTTTACATTTTCGAGTATAGCTGCACTAGAGGCGCTGCAGTGAAACGTATAGAAAGATTCGAGCACTCGATCGGTATTTGATGCTGTCAACTCATACTAAGCTCTCAGTTTATTATGTATTAACATACACATAAGTAGTAGGTAGTGATCGATATAGTTAAATTGCTATACTTAAAGATTGATTGTGACTGCTATAATGTCCAGATCAAAAATTTACAAAATATTTGAGATTTGCATAGGTAGGTATGAAGATTTTAAACATTATAAAACTATTTTTTTTGGGATAAACGATTGAAAAAACCGAGGACTCGCATCTGCAGGCGGCTGTTTTTAACGGGTTCCAATGTTTCATAAATTTATATAATCAAAATTGTTGTAGTTGTCATGTCTCAACGATTATTTTAGTATAAAATTCACGTAGGTATTACATGTGATGAGCCGTTATTGAGACAATACCTATACGATTTCGGTTGAAAATAGAATACTGACCGTAATCCAGTCTTATTGCGCCAAATTTTCCAATTAAAGTTCAATTTAATATATCGTTCACTCGTTATATAATAACGGGGTCAACATTTAGGTTGAGTACCCAACCTATGCCGGGAAATAGATGGCTTCCCGCGGGATAGTCGAAAAATTGTACCTATCTCAAAATCCAGTGAACGCAGATTCATACTAAACTTGACGTGCTGCTCGCTTTTAACAAAATCTAAATTACAACTAGTACTTATTGTATACACGATAAGTACCTATAAATATTCTTATTCCGGGAATTAGAAGGTATCCTCAGGGATATTAAACGTATACGCATACAAAGTCGCAGGCAAAGGTAGTACAGCTAAGTTTGGTAAGCGAACCGGGGCGGCGAGCTGATCAGTTCCGAGAATTCTTAATAGTGATGATGTTTTGTGTAAAATTCACGGAATATGTAGACCGATTAGTGTTCTCCAACAAAAATATATTTTTTATAACCTCAAATTGATTCTGTGTGCGTTTCAACGTTAAAGGTACTTGATCACCATCTTTGGAAGATAGATTTTTAATTTCAAAGAAACATGATAAGCAGCTTACTGAAAACGTTAGTAGAGATTGATATTCGAATTCCATTTTATGTATAAGTAGTTGAGTAAGTGCCTCTTTACGAAAACAAAAAAACATAATTGCTTTTTTATCAAAACATCCAATAATCAGCTGTAGGTATGTAGTAGTATATATCCTACATACCTATACACTATGTAGTGAATTAAAAGCTACGAGATTTTTCTAACATGACATACAGAATTGAAATTCAATACCTATATCAATAAATTAATTACGTACGTAGCGTTTCCTCTGGATCAATTCGAAAGCTTCACCACTAAGTCCCCAGATGGCGCTGCAATGATTGTTCAATTTATAATAAATATATCGATGGACATTAGAAAAGGATCGGTTTAAACCTATTGTATGTATTTCAGTAATTGCTCAATATATCTACCATACTTACAAACATTTCAACTCAAAATATTTTTCATTAAAAAAAAAAAGTTATGTGATACCAATATACCGTCTGTGAATACCTATTAAAAAAGCAGAGTGCGTGGAGCCGGGAGCATCAGCGATCTGTATCATAATCAGAGAATGGATTGAATCGCAGTTAGTATAGTTCCAATATTTCGGTGTGGCAGGGCGCAGGGTCGTCGACCGCACTCTTCGGCGATGGTGCCGTGCTATTTCGAGGCGGCGCGCGGCCGAGCGGTGCCGCGGTGGTGGCGAGCGCGCCCGATTCGAACCGATCGCGCGATGCCACGCACGCGTAAACAAACATGGCCGAAATGTCATTCACTAATTCATTCATAAGCGATCATTGTATTTGACAAACAGAGTCGCACTCATTATCTGAGTGCCTCATTATTATTGTACATATTGTTTTTATAGAAACTAATAACATGGTAAAACTGACGTCGAATTAAAGTAGGTAAGTTGTTATTTGGCTAGTGATTGTACTTACCTGTAGTTGTATCTATGTTCAATATTGTGTTAACAGTATAGGCACAGTCCAAAGCGATGAGCTAACAATTCAAATTAATATTCAAGCGTTAGTCATATTTTTTTAGATATACTAAAGTACTTGGCAGTTTTCTTTATAGTTTTATCCCACTTTCGTTATGTTTTATGCTACGAAAGTCGTGTAATGAACAACATTAGTAGACCTATCAATAAATACTTATTATGACAAGATTTTAAGATACTGAAGAACACTATACTGTATGTAGATGATCTAATTTGTACGATCAAAAGCGGTCAATTAAACAACCTTTTAAGTAATATTTTATTTCTGCCAGAAGTCTTGGTTGGGGCGTATTAGAAAGCGTATGATAACCACTTCATTAGGTTAATATAAGTGGCATATCGAATTATTAGTGTCCCGCTAACGAGTGTAATGTCGCGCCGCCCGCGATGAGGGCAAGCATTGTGCGTGCCATGTGGACTACGAGCACATCTGTAGCGCATATTCTGACGCGGCTTTTGTTCCAGCCCTGACCATGTGGCCCGCGGACGGAACGAGCAGGTTTTTATCCCATTTTTTCGGTACACGAAAAACTTCCTCAGAACACCAGATTATACAATTGGCTAGCATTGAAATATCCCTACGCCGGAAACGGTCAAGACCGGTGTCTAATAATAGCCACGTTGAATTAACTTACTACATGTAACATACGTGAACTGTTATGTTTTATTCGTGGTCATTACCACAAAGTTTATTGCTCGCAATTTACGGAGTCACACAGCGATAAACCGCCAAGTTTTATTGTGTACTTACCGCCACTGAACGGGAACGGAGTTTCGGATGAGGAATTGGAAAAGTTGTGCCCTAAGTGGACCGTATAAAAATTACCATCAATGTAATGTTAGCGGAGAATCGCGAATGCGCAGCGTATCGTCGACGTAGGTATGTGTACGTGGTTGAAGAGTTGCCAACGCTCGCTTACCCGACACCGCTTCCTGTTTACCGCGCCGTCTGACCGACACTATGCCTCAACGGAGGCTAGAGGAGTTACCAATAGCTATTTTACGTCACACCGAGCAGGAGCGTGTAATAAGTGTAACCAAGAAACGGGAGCAATCTATATAACGTTATCTTCACTTTTTTTCCTTTCGTACTTACCGGTTTACAGATATCTATCGTTTATTTAAACGGGTGTTATTTGCTAACATATATTATCACGTGATGAGATTTATTTTGTGGATTGTGTCAGCGAGGATGTCAGTATATGTGTAATACAAATAAATTTACTTAAGTATAAGGTACCCTAGTTCACAGCGGGAAACAACACGAAACGTATTATATCGTGACTCGCTCTGGGAACAAACTGACTCAAATCGATCAGAAAAAGGGGAATGATTGCAGTCGATCGTTGCGATTACAGTTACCAACAATATCGATAAATAATCGGTATACACGTAAACTATAATAACTACTAACTATCATCATAAATACATGTTAGGTAGGTAGGTAACAAATGTTTAATAAAGCATCTATAACGCAAAATGGAATTCCATCTATGTATAAGTACAGAATAAATATTATTTATAATATGGACCCCTAGTATTTTTTAAGTAGGTATTCAGCAAATACACAAATTCCCTTCAAACGTCCCCATTGACTTATTTGACATTGCCCTGGTTAGGATATCAAATACCAACATCAAAAAAGTTATTGTAGAATCAAGAGTTCCGCGTAAGGCATGGCCTTGATGGTTTCTGACCAAATATTTTTTCTCATTCTCGTGTAGCGTATACAGATAACACATTGTGTCACCTTATCAAAAACGAACCAATGACGACTGAGTTACCAGCCAAATTGGCAATGAGTAAATGACAATTTAAAACCAGTTCTATAGATGAATGTTAATAATTATTTTATATTTCAGTCATTTTCCGACGATGTTGTTGCATCTTTAGAAATTTGGAATTTAGTTCGTTCATAGCTACCTACGGACTTGTAAAAACAATTGAATATCAATAAAATGTTCTCTGATGATCGTAAATGTTTCAAATGTTGAACAGTGGCACAAGCGCGCTACATGTGTGCCCCGCGGCCGTGGCTTAACGGAGGACGCAATTATGATGATTAAATGAAACTGGTTCTTCGACGACCGCTCCGCTGTCGGGATGTGGATGTGTAGAAGACGTTCTACACTTACCTTTACTGAATATCGAATGTCTCGCCGCGCGTTTCTAGTGCTAGGTGCATAACATACAAAATTCATTGAGAGCTAAGTTCTTGATAACGTATACTGGGTATTCGATGCACTGCAACCACATCAGATGGTCCGATTAAATACAAAGTACCTAGACGATTTATATCGATAACTTTTGAAGTCAATGGATTGGTGAAATTTATGCAAATAATGATGGCTGCCACTTGGGATATCTGAGTTTTAGTAGAACAGGATATGGGTGCTATAAATATGTTTAAAACGCTGAGTATATTGTCAATACTTCAACAAATCAGAAATAATTATGTACAACCACATTTTCTAGTGCTCCGTCGACTAAGTGGGTGTTGTCATAGTTTTTCATGGGTAATTACTACCTACCTTATTATTGTAAGTAGCAGTCTACAGGACGTTCATAATTACCGACCGATAGCTTTATAATTAAGGAATAGTTAATAATTTATTAACTAGTTTTCATAAATGTGCACTCTCAAACGTGACTGTTGACGAAAGACGAATTAATCAAGATTGCCTAATTGCAGTGGACACTTGCAATTGAGTTATTTCCTGAATAGTAAGATCCATAAAGTGAGATATTATCACGGAAGCTTTTGACTAATTGAGAACTGTTTTTTTATTAGTATAGTTAAATACTTAGTTGAGGGCGGACGTAGGTAGGAACCTACTTACTGCAGGATGAAGTAAACCATAACGGTGAGAGGCGAAGGCGCGGCCGGTTCAAAGGGATATAAATACTCATCCGCGCCCGACCACGACCACGTACGGAACTCTTCATCTTGACAGCTGATTTTTCAGTAAGATAGACGGTAATCATTCTTAAAACCGATCCTTCCTCACTCAGTTCAGACCAGAATTTCATGAGCGGTTAGACTTCTTTAAACTAATTATAGTATACATAGTTTATTATGCACGTTGGAAGACCACGATATGAGTTTAGATACTTACTTCTCCGGGTTAGGACAGAATACTCAAGCACTACTCAAATCTTTCTGTTCTACTCCACTGCTTGAGACGTCGTTATCTTGCATCTTTGTATCGCGCGCTTAGAATTGTGCAGCCCTCAAATTTGAGCTGTGTTTTAATATTCAATATTTTTTAGTTATCCAATCAGGATTCATGTTTTTCTTTTAACGCAATTGTTAAGCTGAGCATTCACTATGTTAACTATTTCCATTATGTACCTAAAGAGGTCTATGCTGTGCTTCCGTCATAGAAAAATAAACGAGATTATATCTTCCCAATTAAGACTTACCAGTACCAAGAATTTTAAATACACAGTAGGTACTATCGTAGGTTCTTGCAATAATGTTTCAAATGACAATAATAAGTCAACTTTGATTTGTTACTTTATCACGTATCCTTGAAGTTTTTTTTCCAGTCAATAGGCTAAACAATCTACACGTTGTGTGGAACCTCGTGTTGCGACCTTCAATTTTGTTAAGTATATAAGCAAGACCTAATTTATCCTGCGTCATTTCACTTTATATTAAATACAAACTAAACAATTTTAATGTCACACAAATATGCTTCGGAAAACTTTATTTACTTTCATTTTTCTGCTAATCGATTTGGTGTGCATGGAACCATGGACAATGAGATATATTATTAGCTTTTATCATTTCAATACCAAGTAAGTCTACCGGCTATTCATGTGTTGGACATTAGTTCGGATACTTGTAAGAATCGTTTATTTGCCGAGCAATATTCTCGATATGATATTCCGGGTGGGCGGCGAGAGCGTGGATATTTTGGGCCATTATCACGCGCCCACGACTCGCGATTGGCAGAAAAATGTTACAAAAATACATCGTCGCAATTTACAATCTGTCTTATACGGCGTCAGCTACTGACATTGCTACCAATTATGATTTCCCACTCGCCATCGCTTCGAGGCTTCGCGGTAACTGCCATCTGTACACCTACTCAGTCGTCCCATAATTGTTCTTCGCCTAGTTTATTCCTTTTCGAACTCAAACGATTCTGAAATGCCGTAGATATTGTAGTATAACATTCAGGCTTATCTGTATCCCTTATCATTATTACTGAGAACCGAGAGACAGACGTAATGGAAGATATGTGTACCAGAGCAGTGCGTTTTCTAGCCCGTTTCCGGTGGTTGTTTACAAAAAAATATATTATAAACTCTAGTCCGAAGCGGCCATACCCGGCCGAGATACTTGCTACGATTAAAATTCGTTACAACTTCCGTTCGCCGTCCAAGACGCGGAGCGGAGCTCCAGATAAAAAAGATAAATAAGAAAAATAACTTAAAGATCGATACGATGGAACGGCGCTACCTGTTTTTTCACTGTGCTTAGCCTGTGGCCACTGCTACCCTTGCCACAAACTTCAAGCGTGAGATGTACGATTTCTTTCTAACGAACGAATGATAGTTGTTGAAGTTATTTGAAACATATTTTCGTCACCGTTTCATTTCATTAATCATAAGTAATAGTGAATAGTATTCAATTAATGTGAACAGTTTAGGATGTAAATAAATATGCATAAGTAATGGTAATATTGTCAATTATCACTTATTAATTGCTTTAGTTTTCACGTGAAGCTAATCATTAAACGAAATCTACGTCTGCAAGCCAGTCTTTCTAGGCATTTTCAAAGAAAGAAACCTACTTACATATACAAATTATTAGGATGATGGAACTAAAAATTGTTTGGGCGCATTTTCAAAGAAGATTGACATGCATAGGAAATATGGCATAATTACAGCTTTTGTTATTTATGCGCTATTAGTCGAGAAACTTCCAATAAAAGGTCAATTCCAAAGAAGATTCATAATACTAAATGATAGCGCCGCCCGAGTGAATTAGCATCACATGATGTCATGTATCCGGCTGCATCCATAACAGGGGCTATAAATCGAACGGGTTGGATGTTTTACTTCAGTGCAACCGGTAATGGAAGATATCAGATTAATAAAAGATGTCGATGAGACCGGGCGAGATGCACAGTAATTTCACGAGTGGTGCGCCATGATAATTAAGTGTTCGAACGCTGCGTGGTCGTGGTGTGAGTGGTCGGCGCGGGCGCGGGCGCCGAGTCGATGCGGCGCGGCGCAGAGCAGGCATATCAAGTCTGGTAACTATGCGGCGTAACTCCGGTAGCGGCGCAACAGGTCTGCAGCGGGGCGCGGGGCGGGCGCGGGGCGGTAGGAAATCCTTCGCGCACGCACGCACACAGCGGCGCGCGCGCGCGTGTGCGCCATCCGGTTTTGTTTGCGTGTGCGCACCGCGTGCGGACGCGGCGCGCCTGTGGTGCGCTGTATCGAGTCGATCGATCAATGAGCTCGACATCCACTCGAACTCTTGCCTGCATGCAACTCATTGATTAACGCTATGAACGTGGATTTGTTTATTCATTCATGATGAATATTTTATATCAAATGAACGTTTTACTTATCCGTGTTCATGGTCTTCATTTTTTTTATCCCCCAAATTGAGAAAAGAGAATTTTGTTCGTCACTTGCACTGAGTTTATGTTGATATGTATCTATGCGATTGTGAGCTTTCGCCCGTTTCAATAAAAGCGACAATACTCTGCACATTCATGAATATCATCGTACTCAGGGCCTGATAAACCCCGTTCACAACACAACGAAATTGTATGGACCATCTGTAAAATGAGGTGTGGATAGGGTTTATCAGCACATCGTGAAACAGGCCTTAGGTGAATTCAATTTTGATACTATAGGTCGAATGGACCTTAGTTCTTTTACGCATGCCATTAATACCTACAAGCTCTTATTCGATCTTACACACCTCGGCATAATAAACTTCCGTATAAAGATTTAGAGGAGAAGAGTTTCACATAAATAGCACAAATTATTTACCTATAATTTCCTTGTGACTAACGTAAGTTAAGTACGAGGAATGCTAATTACATATATAATATAAATAATAACGTACCTACTAATGTATCATGACTATCGTGAAACTCTTCGTATGAAATGTTTCGGTAAGAAATAATCAATTAAAAAGTATAGTCATAGCTCATAGGATCACATAACAAAAAGAAATTGTGTGCTACTAAGAGACTAAAATTAATTTGTTTTACTTAAATATCCAGGATACCTACTTGATAAAAGAAACAAACCGCCTCTCCCTCCAAAAAGTGAAACGATAAATGTATCTAAAACCCGTGCCTAATAAGGATGGAGGATTCTATTAAGGAAGTCCAAACATCATCGATTCGGTGAAATTGAACAAAAATCTCGTCCATTATTAGTAATACCGGTTTTCGTTCTGCCGAAAACGGTTATTGCGAAAGGAAGACGGCAGTATTGAATAGCAGGCAACCAATCCGCCGCATACAAGTAATGGCTATATGTATGAGTTAAGATGTCTAATTCATAGACTACAAAAAGATCTTAATCAGAATGATCAAATTTCTTTAGCATTGTGGCATTAGGGTGATCCGTACGAGTACAATGATGCAATACAGTACTCTTTATAAAGGAAGCTGCTATATGACTATATGAACTAAACAGCTAACTGGACGGCTATTGCAAATGTATGAAAAAGAGCAACAGTCTTGTCTGCCGTGCAAATAATGCAGAAGACGATATCTTCCACCTACCTTATTATCTGCCATCGAGGCAGCACATCTATTACTGAATAGCCGTAAGCGGTAATTTTCACTTGTGGACTGGTGCCTCAAGAGCACCGGTGTGGGACGCGAAGTGGTGGTGGGTTCGGAATTCGCGGCGACGACGACGCTACGACACACGGGCAGCGCGTGGGACGCCGGCTCGTTCGCCCACGGCGCCGCACCTAGCCGCACCGCCGCCAAGGTGTAAATCACGACACCTCCGTCGCCGGTTACAACCCGGCTGGA
Organism: Pheosia gnoma; assembly: GCA_905404115.1. Classification (NCBI taxonomy): domain Eukaryota; kingdom Metazoa; phylum Arthropoda; class Insecta; order Lepidoptera; family Notodontidae; genus Pheosia; species Pheosia gnoma. Next base: position 7,536,177 of record FR989900.1, read on the forward strand.
ATATGCTACTAGATCTGACTATAGCTCTCATCTGGTTGTATCTAGAATAAATTTAAATAATTTGGCAAGTACCTATCAAATGCATCGCAAAATTTTACGTAGTTATTTGCTTCCTCGCTAAAGACTGGTATCCTAAATGGTTTTATTCAGATTCTCAAAGATCTGGTGAATATCATCTGCTGCCTTTGGTCTAGAGTACTCTAGAATTCTATAATACATGTTTCTCTGACATCTACTCAGTAACGTTTAAATGTGTGGTTGGTAAATTCTGACAAATAGCTCTCCAACCATGAAGGTAGTATTCCTCCAAATCCGAAGGCGTAGTGACAAATACTCCTGCAACATCCTTATCTCCATTGCTGCCATCTCCATCATAAGATATTACCAATCCAATCTAGATTTTGATCGTATGCCTAGCATGGTGAAAATCCCGATAACTCAGCCCCTCGTCGCTAGTTGCATCCGGCTGATAGTCAGTTTTATCTGGTTATTCTGCATTTCCAATTGATACATGAATTATTATAGTGCTTGGCACTGCTGCCGTCAAGGTATAAATATTAACAGCCAGATATACTTCTAATAGGACTTATTCGTCCAGATTATGTAGTAACTGCAGTGACATGCCCCTTATACGCTGCTAAACAGTTATGTAGATTACACACCACTATTTAAGGTTCAATGTTCAATTAGCTTTTTCAGTAATAGGCGAGTTGGAACAGTATGTTTAATAAATTATATAATATCACACATAAGCATTTTCTGAAATAACGGCTCATTGATTAAATATTATTTTTCCCTATGAATTGTGGTTTATTACCAACGAAAAATAAGATGAAATGCTGTAGGCACTAAAGGTTGAATGTTTGCGCGCAAAATACGTTATCGTACCATAGATATCTACCTAATGAGTTTATTTGTACAGATAAAATATTATCATCTACTAGCTACTACAATGTTAAGCGATTATTTATTCAAGTACAGGAAATCGCGTAAAAAATAAGTTTAAACTTTAACCTAACAGATACTGTAACGTAGTTTAATAATTTACCCACTATTGTTTCTGAGAAACGGATCGCAACTGTGGGAACTGTTTAAAACTCGTGTTTGCCTAATCGTTGCGAAGGGTTTTGCCACGCTATATTATCAGCAAAATTCTTCGAATAATAATGGGAGTTCTGGAGACTGATATTTAGCTGGCATTCGTTGAGGAAATTGGCCATCCCTAATTTACAATAAAAAAATAAAATGTTTTAGATACCTACGTAGATACTGGTTAAGTAAAACAACTATAATACAAAGTTAAACGGCATATAAATTGAGATTGTGTCCGATCTATTAAATAAATAACATAACAATTTACAAACTATTCAAGATGAAAGAGCATTACAAAAGAATACAACTAAGATGACAAACAATTTGCTTTACATTTCAAATAAGCGAGCCATTACAGATTACATACTAGTATTTTAATTTCAAATAAGCGAGCCATTACAGATTACATACTAGTATTTTAATTTCAAATAAGCGAGCCATTACAGATTACATACTAGTATTTTAATTTTTCAACTTGGGCAGATAGGACTGTAGAAATAATGCTACATGTATCTGTCAATAGTACTAATGGGGCAAAGTAATAGGCCTTTGAAAGCAAACTGTAATCTATGTTGTGCGTGATAGAGAATATAATCACATGGCGTCGTGGAGATAGTTAAGGCATACTCATGGTGGAAAGTGATGTCATTGGCCCTACTGCTGCGTTCTGTGGACGCTACACTCGCTCTGTCGCAGCTACTTTTGCTTTTGGAGTTAACATTGTCCATTCTAACTTGTACGTCATTAGTTTGGTATCGTCTAATCACGGACTTTTAAGTGTTTAAAACAGACTCAACATTATTTTTGACAGGGAAACAAATCATAATCACTTTTATTACTTTGGAAAATACATTTAACCTTTTGGTAATCCTTTAACACAATAGGTAATATTGCAGAGTAACTATTACGTAGATGATTTAGTGATAGTGATATTATTATGAAAAAAAGTTGGAATATCATGTTATATTAACGCACGGTAACGCAAAATAATGAAACATTCCAGAAATCAATATTAATTTAAATTAAAAGCACACAATTTAAAAACTGAAAAGTCCAACTCCAAAGGTCAAATAAATTGAAAATACATGGTCTATGGATACATATTTTTTTTAGTTATTTAAGCGTACAAGACATAATAATACTCGCAAAGGAATTCTGTTTTAGAGTTATCAAGTGGCTTTAAAGTTGTTAATTTGGTGTGTCACTGAGAGATGGCCGTCGTCAATGCGGGCATTACGTGGAGCAAGATTTCTTCTTAGAGTTACTGTGTCCTCAAGTGATTCAGCAATTTTAAATCGATGCTTGAAGAATAGGCACTTTTAATTTGATCAATAGACCAAGATATTAATAAAAAAAGTAAGTCAATAAAAAAAAATTCAAACACGTTTACGGTGTTCTCTATTTAAATAATCATTCGTTAATAACATTTTGGGACTCGGGATGGTCCATTTTTTTCTATTTATAAGGGAGTAGGTACACCTACCTACACCTACATCCTGCGTTCGGTCACCGGGAATAGTAATAATCGTCGCGACGACGGCAAGCAGCGCATTGGCACCGAGGGCCGACCCGCGGCCGAGCGGCCGGCCGACGCGGACGGACGGCCTCACGGAAGGTCGACCGCCTCGTCCCACGCCCCCCGCGCCTCACCCACCGCAACCGCTACGTGGAATTTATTTAATTGCCTTCAATTAAAACAAGAATACAACGAATAGGTACTATCTATGATACACAAACATAGATGTGGTCATTTTTAATGGCTCATACACCGACAAACGATGCAACGCCATATTTTATCTACCGAATTAAACGACTAACTACAAATATTCGCTACTACACATCCGCCACGACACGTACGCACAATAACAATTTTAGTAAAACCATCTGTCAATTGTGTACGCTATTATTGTCGTTGCATTAGGTAATAATATTTGTGATGTAGTACATTTTGATATGCGATATAATTTATCGTGTTGCCGTGTATTACCCGCATGAGTTGGGGACGGCTAAGGTCACCGATGATTGTGCCATGAATGAGCTGTATCGTCTCGCTACACAGCCATTCAGCGATATCCTTCATTCTAGCTTTTGTTGTTACGTAATAGTCCGTTCGTATTGGCAGAATAATTTAAAATATTGCTGTTGATACATGTGCGAGACACCAAGTTTATCTCAGTGTTATGTAAGCGCAGTAGGTGTCTACATACGGCACGAAATGATTATACGTATAGTGTAGGTGGTATCAAGTGGAAGGCATATGTAGATGTGTTTTGCAAGTGACTTAATATGCGGCGCGGTAAAGGGCGACCATTCGACGTCTTTTATGCAGTACAGGTAATTAAGTGTCAGTTATTTATTAACGTTTAATTAGAAGAATTGCAAAAGAAGCGGTCTGGGCACAGTATATCGAGAAAAGTGAGCGAGACGCGGCCGCTATGATAAACGAGTAGTAGTACATGCTAATTTAATTTTTATCGATTTAGAAATAATTCGGATGCCCTATGTGGGACACGAAATATGCGCGGATCGCTCCGACATCGCGGCATTAGCTCGCAGCGTTCTCATTCACGTTTCTTATATCTGTGACACACATCCGGTATTATTTCCAACGCGTCTACGCCGTTACTCCAATATTATCAAACGATTCGAGCATACAATACGATAACATATTTAGACAAACAACCCTCTTCAACTAACATAATTTATCAGCTCTTAAAGTCGCAAAAGATAATTTTAATGGTCACAACAATTCTATCTTATTCTATAGTGAAGTTATTTCGTAATGTAAGTAGGTACATACTTATGAAAATAAATGTAAACTCAATTTATATGTGTGCTTCGCACACTTATCAACGGACCACAGTTGTTGCCAATTGCTATATTTTTGAAGGCTCACAAACAGATAAATAAGTTCAACTAACAGGAAGTTCAAAGCTGATAAAGTACTTAGGTTTAAAGAGACAATCGTCAATGAAGATAAAGTTACAAAATTCTACCAAATGAGCGCTGTCCACCCGTGCAATACAACTCACATAATAACTCGTAAATATATCCGCTCCGTCTATTTCTTGATACATTAAGGTTTCATTAACCCCGTTTAATTCAAGAATCAAGATCCATCTCCGTCCTTTGACGCCTTGACCTAAGATTTCGTAATTTCTTGCCACTGAGAAAGCGCAAATTTTAGTTATTACACTAAGACGCGAATATTCTACTGTCTGGAACATCAACGTTGTTATTATCTTCCCGGAATAAAGTATCATAAAGTAATAATTTATATTCGATAAGTGTGTCCAATAATAGCGCCGGAACTCATTCTAATTGCTGAAACATAAATGTGCTTTCATAGTTATAAAACAGATGGGACCAATTTAGCTGCATAGGTGCAAGCAATGGCGGATGGAAAGTGCGGGCGGAGGCGATGGCGGCTTCCGCTTCGACTCGCCGCGAGCCGCCTCCAGAATAACAAATGAAACCTGATTTCTATCGACTGGGCCGGCGATTAGAACGCCTACCTTACCATCGAAACACATTTGCTCATAATGATTCAAATAAATACTGTTATTAGCACACAGAAATCGTACGTGCATCTCATGAAAACGATCATAAAAATCATATTGATAAACACGCTGGTGTTATAAAGCAGTCAGCTTACATCCCATGGAAATACAACAAAGGTAACAGGAGTGATGTACGGTGAAAACTGATTTCTCATTAAGCTCATTGTCTGGACACAGCTCCAGATCGGTAGGTTATCTATAACATTCTGTGAAACAGGGCCATACATCGTTCAACATGGAAGGCAGTGGTGGAGTTATGTTCATTGTCGGTGTGCAACATTTAGGCCACCCATTTTCACGACCATTGTAACATTGTTCATAATATTAAATTGAATTAAAGCTACATAACATTAGTGGCCAAAATACGTCAAAAACGCATTGCAATCACTACTTATTATACTACTGTTTTCAACCTTCGTTCGGTTTTATGCAAGACTTTTATACTAAGCGACAATTTTGATATACCTAATAAATGAACTAGTTTGCACAAATACATGTGCCACTAACTCATGGATGTTTCTCTCACTTACATTACATTACTTAGAACGAAATGATCATTCGATCGAACTTCTGGCCGGTGCAACATGATGGTAACAATAGAATTCGAGGCGAATGAGCCGCCCCAGGTAGAGAAATATTTTTTGTAAAGGCATTCTCATTCTTTCGAGCGATCCATTCAGCATCACAGTGACCGCATGTTCTTTTGTTCTTATATTTATAATAATTTATTACCTTAGTCAGTTTTCAGTTAGTATCTTGTTGTTGATTCATAATTATTGTGATTCTTAAGTAATTATGCATATCAATGAACAGTAAGGCAGCGTTCCCACTACGCCGGACCGGCAGATCTGCCGGAAACCGGACACCGGACAGAGTGTTCACATTACATCGGATCCGGGAAGAAATTCAGACAGTCAAGTACTTACCTCAGTTGAATTTGGACCTGCGCGCACAATGGACGACGAAATTGTTGTGTTGTGGTGGTATCTTAATAGAAGGCAAAATAAAAGAAAACATTGGGTACACCCTATTTTACGGGAAAGATTTTCACTTGGTACATTTGAAACATTAATGGGTGAACTTAGAAGAGACGAATCAAAGTTCTTCAATTATTTTCGAATGACAGCAACCACTTTTGACGATTTACTGGGACGACTAGACATAAGAGTAGCGGGGGACAGATACCGGCACAAACTCGTTCACATTACTCCGGGCCCGGTCGTTCTACCGGCAATTCGTAGTGACAAAACGCTCGGTAAAAATGCCGGGCTCGGCAAAAATGCCGGACCCGGGATAATGTGAATAGCTTCATATAAATTGTACAGCCACTAGCCCTTCCGGCAGATTTACCGGCGCGGCAGATCTGCCGGTCCGGCGTAGTGGGAACCTTGCCTAAGCGTGAAGTTCTACGTATTCTTAAAGTCAAACGCAAAGTAGATTACCAATTTAATACGTAACATGGCTCTGAAGCACTGTGCTAAATTGGAGAGAGATCTGTTCACTTATAATCGACTCGACTATTCATCATATTACTTTTATCTTTCGCTTTAAAAAGTGCCCTTTACACGGTGAACGCAACCAAATGAGAGTACGATGAAGCAAAACTATCTCTACCGTCATTTGTGTTCGCAATTAGCTTGTTTTTTCGCGGTTGTAAGATTTGTAAATTCTCGAGTGTTCAATGGTGATAGGTTGTAATGTGACAACCGTGGCGGTGTGTCGTTGCGTTATCGCTTGTCCTTGACACAGAGACGGGGCGTGCACAACGCCTTATTGTCGCTGCAACCTTGCGAAAATTACCGCGCGATAACAGATGCCGTCGCCGCCGCCGTCGGCGACGCGTCTCTTCATCACTCGCTCACCAAAATAAATATAGTAGTGAATGGAAACGTGCCTAAGAGTTTCGAAATCGTCGTTAATCTGAAATAGAACGCGGCTGATAGTAATGATGTTTGCTTCTGTATACATCAAATATTTCTGTGCGTAATCAAAAACGCTTATTTGGATATTGGGATGGAGTTATATGGGGTTTACTTATTATTTGGATCTTTGATGTCGGGGACTGGGTCCGCTGAATTTTAGGACTGAAACGCTCGACGGTTACAGGACGAAAGTGGGTGGTATCCCGGTGGCGCGACTCTTGCCAACCGGAAACCCAATTCCCGGATGCGGCTGCGCGGGGGGATCTCGCCGGAAGCTTGGTAAACGAGCACATCCGCTGCCGCCGCCCGCGCCGCAAAATTTGGCACCGCGAGCGCTCGCAGCCCGCTTCCGGCCTCCGCCCCCCGGCCCCTAACGTCGCTCTCACCCGCGAAAATAGCGGCCAACCGCTCCGTGTACGCGGTTCATTCAGTATGGCCGCCTTCCATTCATAAAAAGGCGAGGCGCGGGCGGCGTGGTGAGCGGCAGAGGGAGGGCGGCCTCTCCCGCCGACCCGCACCCGCGGCGGACGCCAGTGCGGAATGTGTCAGCGAACGGAACGGACGTTTCGTCGGAGCGTAGCCCTAGCGCTCCCGGTTTTCCATTAAAATGTGTATAAGAATAAGTGCAGTGAATCCGCACGAGTTCGGAACGGATACAAAAAACGCCGTCGTCGAGATTAGGAGTAGAAATCAACGAAGAACTTCAGCGAGGAAGTGAGTAGCGGCCATATTGCAGTGATAACCGCGCGGCGGGCGGACAAGAATCGAGGCCGGTGCGTGGGCCGCCCCCCGCCCGCGCCAGGTGCCGCTCCGGACCGCGCCGGTCTCATGAACCTTCCCGTGGATTTGCGCGGCCGAAATTCGGTGGTTCCGCCGTATTTTTGTTTGTGTCAGTGTATTATCCGGCGCGGTTTCGGTGCGGTACAACCGTCAGATCGCCGAGCTACAAGTAGCTCAGTGCTGTGAGTGGGGCCACTTGGCCCGAGTGCCCTTGTGTGTGGAGCGATGTGTGTAGGAAACGTGTGACCGTGGACCGTCCGCTTCGTAAGTACATACGGCGTTCTGATCCGCGACTCGTCGCCCACTAGTCGAAGCCGTCTGTTCACGTATAAAACTCGCAGCGGTATCGACTAGCAGCTCTTAGATGTAGATCACGTAGTCATGCGTAGGTAGTAATTACATGAATAGCGAAGAAATCGAGCTATCATGAATGACGAGGGGCGACGCCTCGCCTCGCCGCCTGGCGACCGGCACACGTGTAACGAGCAGCGCTCACAGCGAGAACGTTCTTAACAAATGATGCTTTCATTTTATTGTAGTTATGAATTAAATAAATAATACTCGTAAATATTCCAATTAGGTATGCTGAATTATTCACTCAAGTAAATGGCGTCTTATGTTAGTATCCTTACATGAAAATAAAACTTGATGTGTATGGACAGTAAAAAAAACTAATTTTGAAATACATTACGTGTTTGAGATATTGAAAAAGAAATTAAATAAAAATCAGTAAGGTTCGGTCTGTGACCACATTATTATAGCAACAGCGAGACGAATTTCGACAGGGAGTTGATAACTGTGAACGCAGATAAAGAATGAATTGTAAACAATGGCCACATAAACTGTTAATATCTTGTAACGAACTCTGATGATAAGAATTATATTTAGACAAAACAAAATAAGAATATTATATTTAATGTAACGGATATTTGAACAACTTTTTTTTTATTATCTTTATATTTTAGTCTCAATTAATTTAATAGAAACCGAGCCTCTACCGCGCCAATAATAACTCAAACTAAAAACATAAGCCTAACAGCATGATTGTGAGAAAAGCTGCATCGTGTTAAAACAGAAATAGAAGCACAAAGTTTCATGGCTCTTTCGCCTTGCCCTTTACAAAATTTCAAGTGTTATTTACTATTACTTACTACTTACTATACGTTTGGTAGTAAACCCTAAAAATACAATGTAGAAGCGTTACTTCAATTGATACATTCCAACAGGGTTTATCGTACGCGCGAGCGTTCAACTAGCACACCTTTCTATTTTGTATACGAAATAGTCATTCATCGTTCTTGTTATACAGATATGATATTTTCCCGGCACACGGAGGTAATTTAGTGCAAAAAAACTTATTCAGTAGACCCGATAATTAATTTTCATTGGAATCCATTTTTTATTTCTTTTTATACAATCGAATTACTTGGAAACATAAATAATTAATAAAGTATTTCATCCTTATTTTGATAACACTTTGATTGAAGTATATACTGATCGACTTATAATATAATGCTTCTTCGTTTCATAGAATTACAATCAGATGACGCAAACCAATTCTATAACATTGATTTATTTGTACCATATATCTACTTGCATTTTTTGGAGTTTTAAAATCACGCTAAAGTAACATAATTTAAAAGTTGTTTATATGCAATTTCTGGCATAATTAAAATAAGTACATCTTGATAGAGTTCGTTTATAGAATTCGTTCGTTTATAGTTTATATTAGTATTTTTGTTTGTACTCACTGATTATAGTTGAGATCACTACAATAGGCATCAGAAACGATGTATTTGCTTAAATATGTAGACATTGATTTTTTAGGAAAGTACAACTACTTATTTCTTACAACCGAAACAACTTTTTTTTTGTTATTGGGACTAGGCCCGCCACACACTACCAGCACTGTTAACTCCTGTAAGCCAGAATCCACAGCGGTGACCAAAAAAAACTGTTATTACAATTAAAATAAGCATTTTGAGATATGAATAGAACACTAATGGATCGTTATTGAATAAAATGACTTTTTTACATGACATCGCGATTATACGGGTAAATAACGTGGCATAAACATATGCGACTAATTGGGAAGTAAACCACCTGTCTGGGATGTGAAGATAAATATAAATTTAGCTTAATGGATATATTATTGAATACATATGAGAGCTAAGCCGGTTAAACCAGTAGTATTTGGCGACCATCTAATATTTTCTTAAATAAGATATAAAATATATTTAAATTCGCATTGACTATTGACCTATGACTGAAATCGATAAAGGTTAAAAATAACGCTAAAATATTGTTGACATAAATCACCGCGAGACATACATTGAGAAGATAAAATTGTAGGATTAAAGGACTGCACAAATACAGTGTAGGTACATTCAAAACCGGAGATATTCAACTGAATGAAATTAATGATGAATAACTAAATAGAAAATCTGTGAACACTATAAACGGGAAAATAAGATTGATTTATATCGAACTAGGTACATAAAATACGTATTGCAATAAATTATCCTAAAAGTATGGATACGAAATTGCAAAAACTAATTAAAAATAAATGAAATCAGGTTAACAGACAACTAAATTTCGTGTTATATATCATAATATAGTAGGATAGCATGTGGTAGATATAAAACACATGGTATGAGTGAAATATCTAACACCAAATACCTATGTCGAAAGTGGTAGGTATATCAGCTGTCCCGAGAACAGCTTGGGATCTACGAAATCGCCAAATTCCTCAAGCAAACGCTGTAGACACAATTTAGGTTCCATACTCGATAACATTACAAAGTGGCACATGAAGAAGATACTAAAACTAAAATAACAACAATTAGGTTAATATGTAAATGATGCCACTTGCTGCTAATGCTCGTATAACGCATAAATAACAATTAACTCAACACGGATCTTTTTAGTAGGCCATTAAGTTCGTAGCGAAGTAATGCGAGTAACTGAAGACTCGCAAGGAGTTTTCTACTTTCACTACAAGGAGAATTTCCCGTTTCGCTTGTTAATAAAAGTCCACTAAGCGCCATTTTAAAGCGCAATACAGGCTGTACAAACAGGCCTGACAACACAGAAAACGTAGAATAAACGGTCACATAAGTTTTCGCTTACTATTGACGTAACGGATGTGGACGAAAGTGAGATTGTGTGATTTAATTATAATCTAGTAGAACCGCAAATTTCATTTTGCGAGCCTACATCTAACGAGTGTGCTTTTCGATCGGCAGGTGGGGACGATGAGGGAACAGGAAGGCGACGGCCCGGAGAGCCGTTAGCCGGACTCGATGGATGAGTATGGCGGGCCGGCGGCGCCGCCCCGGCCGCCCAAGCCGGCGGCGCGCGTCCACAGGCCGACGGGCGCGCGCCAGCCCACCGTATCGCTGCTGCGGCCGCGGCCAGAGGCCGAGCGCGAACGCAACGCCTACGTGGAGGCTCCGCGGCGAGCGCACGCCGCGCCCGCGCACACGGCCGCGCACCAGCCGCTCAAGCCGGTGACGACGCAGCCGGCCGCCGCGGCCGACAAGCGGCGCGCCGGCGCCCTTCCGGCCGACTCGATCGTGTGCGAGAACTGCGGCCGCTGCCGCTGCGAGCAGTGCGCGCGCCCGCGCCCGCTGCCCTCCCGCTGGCTGTGCGGCTCGTGTCTGTGCAGCGCCGAGGCGTGCGTCGACTACGCGTCCTGCATGTGCTGCGTGAAAGCGCTGTTCTACCACTGCGGGAGCGGCGAGGAGGAGGCGGGCGAGCCATGCGCGTGCGGGCCGCGGCTGGCGTGCGTGGGCGCGCTGGCGCTGGCGCTGCCGTGCTTGTGGCTGTACTGGCCGCTGCGCGGCTGCGCGGCGGCGGGCGCGGCGACGTACGCGCGCTGCCGCCGCTCGGGCTGCCGCTGCCCCGAGCCTCCGCCGCGGCTCTCCAGTATTATCTAGTCCCGCCGCGCGCCGCCCGCGCCCTCCGAAGCGCCGAGCCGAGCGGCGCGGCCGCCTTGTACAAATATTTATTTGCGAGCGGAGAGCTTCGGACCGCGCGGGGGTGGACTCAGTGATCGCTGTGCCTGGTGCGAGTGGTATGTGGTGGCGCGGGGCCGGCGTCGGACGAAAGCCCCGCGCTCACTGAGTGAATCGTCTACGAGTACCTTGTAAATATAGTCGTATAGTGTGAATGTACGTGAACGTGTCGCCCGAACGTCAAGTCTCAAATTTTCTTGAGACCGTAACGTGTCATAAGAAAACGTTAACGTTAGTATTTTGGATTCCACACAAATCCAGAGAAGATTAAGAAATGAGATATAAAACATACTTATTAAGATGTAGATAATTTACCATTTATTTATTAACTGAATTTGTATTTATTTGTAAATAAAACGACAACATTATATTATAAATACGAATGTTTACTACATTATGCTTGTTTTTTCTGCTCCACCACTACTCATCTTAATTGTGCAACTAGTTCACTGAATGTGTGTGAACTGCATCAACAGTTTCAAAATGACAAAGAAAAAGTGCAGCCTATGAGTTGGGTTGACATGTCTAAGTTCATTGCCCCGGGTGCGGCCACCAAAGCACAAGAATACAGTTTTCACAGCAAACACACCATGTTGATTCTGCATATAAAAAATCTATCAAATATATAGTATCCAGTAATACTTTTATGAATAAGCTGCAGAAGCTTATATTTAAACCATGAATTAATCAATGTAAGCAAGCATGTCTTGTAAAATGGATGAAGTAAGCCACCATTAGCTTCCAGGATTCATAATGCTAGCAACTGAAATATCAACATGTATTATACTTACTGTTTCCGTACATACATAAGTAGTCATATTTTCCAATAGTTAACAAATCACATATTTACCTACTTATAGGTGAGTAGATACTTATCATTACTGAAGGATTAAAAATGCTTACATACTTATATACTTGTAGGTAAGTACTAAAAATACCAATGGCAATTGTGCCACAATTTTGGTAAGGCTGTGTACTTATGCTCATAAAATTTGATGGTCTCAAACACTAATGTGAGTAACAAATATGGACTGGTATCCTAACACTGTAATAATGAAAAGCAATATCCATATTAGATACTTATACTGAAAATATTAGAATTTGTTTATTGTATTTACAACACAAGCTTATAGGTACTAGTAATTTCGGTACCTAGCTATTTAGAATTTGGAATGAAATTACATTAATATACAAAACAAATATAAATTAAAAAGATAATAGAAAAGCTTACCTACTTAATGTTTACAAAAAGTGTAAAAAATTTGGCCCATGCGGTATTTGGAATTATCCAGAAGCAACATAATAATTTAAATTAAAAACAGTAATAGATAGTTTCAGACTAACCATTAAACAGCAGTCTGTTAATAATTGCAATCACTCACACTGAAATACTGAACTGTAATTCACTGTTGAACGGCTGTATTTCTAAATAAATAAAAACAATTTACCTACTGGAACACGAAACAATTAAACAAACTAAACTTTTAAATTAATACTTTTTTTGGTAATGTGACTGTCTTTCAATAAGTCAAATTGACATTATCGAAAAAAAACACATCTCTTGTTTATACTCTTAATATTAGGCCCCGATGCACTGTGGGAAAGCGGGTGAGATGGACTTTTTGGCGGGAAACTGAAAAGTCATGGCGTCAGTTATGATTTAATTTCTAAAACTAGAGTTCCTGCTAATTATAGTGAGTGATATAAGTGGAATTAACCATTGGAAGTGGAATTAACCATTATAGGTTCGGTAAAGTGCACGAGTGTAGGTAATTGAAACAGAGTGACGAAACTTAGCTTTTCAGTTTCTCACAAAAATCCTTAAAAAATCATTCAGTAAAGTATCCATCACTTTACTGATTGAGGGATGGGGGGGGGGGGGGGGTAATTTTACTTTGTCCTAGCCTTTGGGCCTGTGCAAATGCTCGAAAACTGAAATAATTTATATTACTTGACACTGGCAAAATACCTATGGTGATGCCAAATTAAAAAAAATAAAATAAAAAATAAGCGCGTGAGGTGTTTTTGTAAAGGCTCAGCAGCATTGCAAGTGCATGGGCTTCTACCCCAATGTATATATGATTCACAAACGCTCGCCGAAAACAAACCCGCGCATTTATAGAGTACATTTTGGAAAATTGAATTGAATAGATAGATTTTTTTTATTATAATTTACAATGAAAAATAAATTAAATCTTTACGTACAATTTATGAATATAGTATACGAGGAAGCATTATGTCATAGGTAACTACTATCAGGAACCTACCAACTAGTTCTTTTTTTTTAGTTTGGCAATCGGCTATAAAATAGTACCATTTTTGCCAGTGTCGAGTAAAATATCTTCATCGTTATTTTAAACATAAGCTCTCCGGATGATAATGATAATGTCAATGATGAAATGAATCTTCTACCCCTATCGGTAAAGTTGTAGATACTTTACTGAAAATTTTGCGGACATCTTGGGAGACCTTAAATAGTCAAGTTATACAATTTTATTAAAATTTTCTTCACTGGTGCACGTTTATGAACGGGCAATGATGAATATCCCACTGATAGACATTATATATCAAAGGGACACATTAAAAAAAAACATATTTGACAAGTTGACGGTTCAACTTGCCGCCAAAAATTCCTAGCTACTAGCTATATACCTACCTATGTGTCGAGCTTAGTACCTATCTTGGAGTGTTCGTGCCGAGGGAAGCGGCATGCATGCGGCACGGCGCGGCGCGGCGCGGGCGCTGCACGTCGATATCAATGGTGCGTCGCGTCGCGCCTGTTTCCTTTGCCGTCACCATCCGGGATGTACGGGACCCGCCTCCCGTTGTGTTCGATCGACGGACGTCGGATACTCTTCCTTTTCCCTTTGCGTGCGATAGCTATAAAAGTAATTTTAGAATAAAAAATATCACCGATGAATGCGGCAACGTATCTCGCAGTATATTCCAAGTGTTTGGAATAGAACAGTGATGAATTTTAATGAAATTAATAAGAAGTATCATATAGGTATACCTTCTTCTTCTTTATTTATGAAAGGAAATGTAATACGCTCTCTAGATGCCGGATACATATTATACTTAACTGGAATTGACATACGACATATTTTAAACTTCCCAAGAACGCATATTTATTGATAGGGTTTTCTTCTTTTTTTTTTAGGTTGACTTTCGGTTACGAAATAGTGCCATTATAATTATAATAATAGAGGTAAGTAGCACAATAGATAAGTATACCTAAGAGTATTAGTTAGGGTAGGTACTACAACACACATGAACTGCAAACTATTTAACATAGCGATTCTTTGCCAATCGAGATTTCTCTCCCGAAGGATGATGTTCAAACTGTGAATGTTCAATAGCCATAATGGTAGACCAGTATTAATATGATTAACCGCGGTCACACCTGCGTAGATTTCAAGGATAAAAAAGGATGTTGTCAATGTATTATTCCAGAGTCCAAACACCTAATTATAATATAAATGTTTCCACAGAAGTACAATCCCACTTAATATTATAAATGTGAAAGTTTGGATAGATGGATGGATGGATGGATGGATGGATGGATGTTACTCAATCACGTCAGAACGGCTGAACGGATCTGGATGAAATTTGGTACAGAGATAGATTATAGTCTGGAATAGCACATATGCTACTTTTATCCCGGTAAAATGTACACGCATTTTAATCGCGGATAACACCGCGTGGCGCAGCTAGTAACTTATAATTGTATCCTTATCCTTTACTACGATTATCCTCATATTTACTAGGATGAGCATGATCCTATATCAGGTTCCACGATTCCACTCGATTATTTCCCGAATAGCCCTGGATGGATAGTTCCCTCGCTACAAATGTATCACGTACGCCATACTGGGGCAATTTGGATCGTTTTAAATTGGAACAACAGATGTTGACAGGCCGTCCACAGCGTGTTTGATGGCCGGATGGTGCCGGGCGATGTGATTTAATGAATATTATTGGTTATTGGGCAGATTGGGATATATATAGTTGTAATAGTAGCCGTAGTTTCGTTTTTATAAATAAAAGAACGCTTTGAACGTGGAAGAATTCCGCTAAGTATATAGACGGTTTAACAAAAAAATGTGTTCAATATTTTAACAGATGAATCGGTATGTTATATCGATCACGTTGATATATATAAAATAATTGTGTAAATGATGTTTGTTGTTTGGCTATGCGCACAATACAGGATGCCATTTTATAAATGTCTAATTTATTGATTTATTTATAGGGAATGTTATCTTTATAACCTACTGTTGGCCCTGTTAATATATTTTTCACTTTAATTGTTGCACTATATGTATATAAACTTATAGAAAACTAATAATACTTTTAGAAAAGCTTTTCGATGAGAAATTGAGGAGTACACAATTAGTAATTGTCTAAGTACTACTTACATACCTTATGTTTATTATTTTTTTTTGTGGTTTTGAAAAAAACTATCTCAAAATCCTCTAGACGGTTTAGCTTATACACCAGGTCTATCCCGGATGGTGTAAAAGTATCCCCAGGACAGACAAACACTAAATCAATGCGAACAAAGTCGAAATCACATGCAGCTAGCTACCTAATAAAAAAAAATCTGTACGTAACTATAAATTCGTCTTGTTTCGTTGCGGCGGAGACGGGTGACCTATGATACTAGTGAGATGGATCATCCGCCATTGTCAGGTTGATTTGTGATCAGAACTGCCATTTGTGGCGCGTTCTGCCTCCGTCCTATCGGTATTTCACTGTCAAATCTGGTCAGTTATCGAACGCATTCCTTGCCCTATGCCCTGCGAGTCATCATGCAAAGCCTACTTGATTTCTTAGAAGTATGATTTGTTTAGTTGTATTTATTGTTTTGTTTTCTTTGCATGTTTTGATGAGGCGTATTCTACTGCGTCACCCTTAAAAAAAGTGAAAGTTTGCGGAGTATGTATTGACTTTTAGGTGTTTCATACCTACATGTACCTAGATTTATAAGATAATAGACAGATAGATAAGTTTACAATTTAGCATAGGCAAAGACTACTAAATACTATATTTTAACATACAACATACATCTGACTCCTGACTGAGAAGTAAGGGGCACCACGAAATAGTTAGCTCTTAGTTTGAGAACAGATCAGGTCTAGGAGGTATTAGCTGTTACCGTAGAGCGACCTCTCTATTTCTCTCTGCGCATAACCTTCAGCCAACTCTTCCATAATTAGGTAACTTCTTTATTGCCATTGCTCCCCTGTCGTCCTTTTTATATTGTCTGAAGTCAAGTTGTACATTTTCCAACGACGTTCAATATACGAGTACGTACGTATACCCACCAGTCCCTTCTAAAGAATATAATGGGCTCCGTCTGACAGCTTTCGATCATTTGACTAAACATTCCGATCCAGTGACACAACGCCATTGTGTTTTCTAACGTTTAAAATATTCTATATAAACGACAGGTTAGAAATTAACAATTGTAATGTTTATACCCGATGCGGGAGATTATCAAACAATGCCGGGTTGGTTTGCGTGGCGGTGATATACCTACGTACTTGCTTGCATTCAATGATTACAATCAATGGTGGTTTGTTAAATTGTCAAAGTAATTAGGTACATATTGAATGCGAATTAGGTACATATTGTGATCGACAAGTGGAAGAAATAGCTTGCAATGTAGAATGTGCTAAGTTCACCCATTAACTGTCAGTTTTTACGAGGAGGTAACAATATGCAGATGTTATTGTTTGGCGCTTTGCAATGCAGCGATCGCAAGCGCACAGATAATGTCGCCAGGTCACTGCGCAGGAAGTCGCGGCGCTTCAAACAGCCCGACGATAACAAATGTTGTGTAATCAGTATTACCACCGCTCGCCAACCTATGTCACAGAAATTAGACTACAGAAATTAAAAATAAATTGGTGGAGCACCGCAGGCAGCGGTGCTCAGTGTCATTTTTACGACTGCTTATCATCGTCAATTCTGTATAAATTATGTCACGTGAAATTTATTATAGTCAACTATCTTATTTTTTCTTCTATGACAAAGTTCATTCTATTTGAGGCCCGTACGCGGTTATCGTGTCTCGACGCTCGTGAATCAGACAAAGCGTCCACCATTCATGGCCTCTGTTCGAATTCAACTATGGAGCACACTCTACCGGTTTTATGAATTCGAAGGCACTTTATTCTTTTCCCATTTAAGATTCCTGACGTCAAACGGGCACATAAACAGTGTCTCAACGAAACCATAAATCGATTCATTCATATACGACGTTTCGCTCCATCAATCAATCGTCTATAAATAAAAGATGGAGACTCGCGAAGGAAGCAGCTTACGTTCGGAATTCTGACGTCAGCCACAATTCACAATGGGTGAGTCCTTTTTTTAATTCGATACCTACATATAAAAAATGTTTTAAATTGGTAAGTACATATCCAGAATTATGTGTAATTTAATTCGTGAGTTGACTGACGTGTTGGCGGAAGAGGAATGAACTGACGTTAACATAATGATGGGCTAACTACCCACGATTGAATATGTTTACTTATTTGTAGGTACTTGCCTTATTGAACGATGTGCTATCCCGCCTAACTATACCATCAGGATAGTTATCTTTTCAACGAGTTGTCTTCGTAACGATATATCCCGCAATCAATTTTAATTATTTAGAAATGTGTCAAAGAGATTGCTTTCGCGGATCTTCTATCGCAGAATTGTACTATCAAAGGCAATCGAATTCTTTCTTAATTCTAAATTTTGGACAGACCTTATGCCTCCAATATTATTTCAAACGGGAACAGCCACAGCCTTTTGCTAATAAATAATGAATTAAAAATAAAATCGCATCAGTACTATAAATTGATTTTACGACATCATTGATTTTTTATAGTTACGCGAATACTACACATTGAAATAAAACATTTTTTTCGGAATTTATCGCGTTTATTTTATATTTTTTGCTATCCCGTCGTTTCGAACGTTCGTCGTTAACGACATTATCCAGAAGAAATATTGTCACAGTTCGCGCGTAATTTTCACTCCATTGGTTGCGTTGTCCGGCCGGTGGAGTCGGCGCGACGCCTACTTATCGGCAACACACGTTATGAATGTAGCAAATAATTATTACAAATAATACTTATAGGTACCTATCTAATAATAATAATTATTTGGTAGTAAATTTAAATATGAGGTAAAACATTTTTTGTGTACTATTGTGCACAATAGTGCCCCGCTCCTTATCTCGAATCAGTCATGACACGGCCATTGATAACCGCCAAATAACTACCTATTAAGCTGTTGATAATAAGTAGATCACGTGACTCGGCAATCAGCCATTGACAAACAATTTGGCGTAATGATTTGTAATCAGTCATCTTGTTTAAAATTCAACGCATTAAACTTGCCATGCCATCATTAAAACAACTTAATTCAAACTGAAGTAGCCAGATGTGCTTACTAAGTATACAAGATTGTACTAGACTAAATAAATAATTATAATAAATTAAAAATAAACGCTCGTATCAATTTCAAAAACGAGATATTTTTAACTCCGATAGCATCGACATTTTTGTGTCAGGCCGAACGTTACGAGTGGGCAGTTATCGTGCGCGAGAGTCGCGTCTGTATCTCATACAAATTGGCGACGTTGCAAACTACGGTCATAGGGTCATGCGCCGGAACACTGTTGATAAAAAAGTCGCTCTCGATCGCCGACGACGCCGCCCGCCGCGGCATGCGTAGGTGCTCTATAATGTCTAGTGTTTTCTTATATCCTTATATACATTACTTACTAGCCTTATTGCTGTGGCATCAATTTAGTTATTCTCGACTCCACAATAATAATAGCGTTAAATTAAATACAAGATTTACAACCTCCATACATTACAGCGTAGCTCAATATTTCGCCAAATAGCTCTCCGAATCCAGTGAACGCCACTACGCAAGCTCTTTATAAGTTGCAAACATATTCCGCGAGGCTCTGGTAGTAACTGACCATCAGATCACACAATAGATGGCGTTGTCTTACAAAACAACGATCAATATTAGAAAAGCCCCGTGTGCTGGTTGGGCGAAGATGTCATTGCCCTCGTTAATACCCAATACATGTCTTTTGGTCTTCCCACGTAGAGTTAAACAGCCTATAAAAAATTACAAGTTCACGTAAAGGTTCAATTAGAAGTTTCGCATGCATAAAATCATAAATTTGATACTCACAGCGACCTCTATAATGGCATTGAGAACCAGCAAACTAAGCTACGCAGTTTTGTATGGCGAATCACAGTCCTATCTTATTTGGTCCATGCCTATCTTCAAAGTCTAACCATACGCTATCCCATAGTAAAAACTTAATTGAAATTGGCCCTGTAGTTAATGTGATGCTGAAACAAAACACCAAAAACATTTGTTTTGGATTCTGAGTCATCAAAACTGCAACTCAACTGTATCTACCGACACAAAGGTCAGTCTATCTATACTATTAATAGGCGGTTGTGTTATGTACCTACCTACATAGCTTTACAATAGTATGTATAGTAGATGCAAAAGGAACCACCAATCGTTGAGTACAAAACAAACTTTCATCAATACGTAGAAAGATACAACTCTTGTAAGATTGTAGTTGGGTATAATTTCACTTGCAGTGCTTATACTGTTAGATATAGTTAGGAGTAGGAAATTTATCCAATCAAATAAATAATATTACACACACATACACACGGCAGTTTTACGAGACATACGTAAATAATCTGCTGGCGTTTTATAGCACGTCTTAAACAATTTTCAATGGCATGCCTTAAGTCAATTGCTTGTGTTGTTAAATAAGTTGCACACTCGTGTTTATGTTTGTACGCTGCGGGATGAGATATTTTATTGCGTGGCTATAAAATCTTAAGTAAGATTATTTGCTTTACTAAAGTAACATAACCGACACTTCTGAGGATGGCGATGCAGGGAGCAGTGTAAGGACCAACTTGTACAGGTTGAATCAGAAAGGTGTACTAATTTCTTGACTCTGCGCTTCTTTACCTGTAAGCGCAAGTAGTAAGTACTTTTTACTGTAACGGCTAATGAAAATAGGTACTAAAATCAATAACTATATACTTCGGCGTAGTTATATTCATATTCACAACCCAGTAAACAGCTCATTCATAAATTAAATACAGTTTTTCAAACATAAAGAATAATGTAATATATTCATAAGGATAAGATTAGAATTTTTAATTATTATACTTATAGCTTTAGGAATAGCTTTAAGTTTTGATTCATATGATGATATTCTGTATTATTTTTAATCAATGCCGTTTTACGCACGTGCGGCTTAATAGAAGAATGAAGTTACTGTTAACTCGCGGTCTCATGAATTTATGCAAACCATTTCAAACACTATTACTCACATAAATTAAACATATTTGGTACCTGTTTTTGTATTAAAATAACTTCATTGGATAGTCTCGAATTACCCTTTGAGTGCTTAATTATATGTTAGCCGTAACTGCGAGATAAATAAAATTTATGTACCTTTTTTTTTATTATGTGTAGTGAGTAGGTACTGAAGTATTCTGAAGTCAATATATTCGGAGAATGAACCTTTTCTTTAAGGTAACTGTACACATGATGATCTGTGAAATCTATTGACTATATGGCTAGGATGTGAATTCGACCCTATATCTTTTTTCCCTGGCTTTCATTTATATAACCTCCCCTCTCCCCCACTGTATCTCAATCAGCCGCCGCCAACTATTGCCAGTTCAATGGAAACGTTCGCTCGAACGAGTTTTTGTGTAGGCAGGCATCGTGGGAGACACCACTTTGCCCTATTACACGATGCTGACGAGAATTCGCGTTAAACTTGTACTATCCAGTCTTCACTAAGATCTGTGGGATAGAGACGCTCGTACCTAAAGATAACTTAGTGGATAATTGCCCGATTTACATGTTTGAAGATGAAATTATTATTTTGATACCTGCATAGGTCCCACAGATGGACTGATTGGTGCCTGATAGAATATGAACTAAGTAGCAAAGAAATTGATACACAGTCAGCTGCCTGCTCTTGCGTATAGCTCTGTCCCTCTCTGTACGGCGTCAGGTCATGTGGTCTGAGGAGATGTCAGCTGTTGTTGCTGCCTTAGGGAACTTTACCGATGGAGTCGTCGCGGTTGTAACGTGTGATGTGACTATAAACTCTGCAACGAAGAGCTCAGCGCCGATTGAAAACCTCTGCCTGAAAATAGACTGAAGGAAGAGAAAGATAAAAACATATTTAATACATGTTACTGCTAGATTCAGTCTCAAGCGAAATTAAAGCATTAATCCGGCTATTAAAGTCTTATACCCAACATTCATCAGAATGGCATCATAATATACGAGTAATACTATTTCCATAAATAACAGCAATGATTACAATAGAAACGTGTTACGAAATTATCACACTACTCGTATTAGGTAGCTATAAATTTAGCAACTTTCACAAGGTAGGCGTTAAGTCGACTCCTGCGCAACAGAGCAATAGGGACGCAATGAAATGTTGGATTAATTGTATTGTTTATGAATATACTAGCTGCGCCCCGCGGTGTTACCCGCGATTAAAAAGTATGTCTATCCCATAGAAACCGTGCATTTTTTCGGGATAAAAAAGCCTATGTCATATTCTGACCCCTAAACTACCACTACCTATGCAAAAAATCATGTCGATCCTTTGCTCTATGACAAATTAAAACAAATCTATCCCACGGAACCATACATTTTACCGGGATAAAAACTAGCCTATGTGCTATTCTCGTCTTGTTATTTTTACAGTTTTTTTTAAATCGCCATTAATTGGTAGGTTAGGGTTAGGTTGTGGAGTATTGATAGACAGCCATATCAGGGTAGGCTGAAAGCCGACTCCAATAAAGAAATGAAATGGAAGTGGTCGTAGATAGATGATGTGGGTGGGTACCTATAAGTACATAACTCAATCCATTGTTTTATTTACGTAAGTACATTAGGTACAATGCGGTGTTGCATCGAGCGTACACAGGAAGGGCTCCAGTTACACAAGTAGTCGTGATAATGTCAACTAATAACTTTATTAGACACTACGTATAAACACAAGTCGATAAGTACTTTTTCGATACTTGGCCTATTGCACTTTCCGGACTATAAATGCCAGGGTTTATTAATATGCGGGACCTGGCCGTGGGATGGACCGACATTGTTTTGATGTTGCTCTTAACTCTTTAGTTTACGTAGGTAATGTGCAATATATCTTGCAGAGGTAAAACCTCATTTAAAACTTATTAATAATATATAATTGAACCCTTCCAATATTCCCGTCCCATATCCATCCAAACCACAATCCATAATCCCAATTATCTTTCCATATTCGTGCAATAGTTTCTCCGCCTGCTGAGGTCAATTCACTATTTATGCTTACATTTTCAGTAGTTGACCCCAGCAAGTGGCTAATATAACATTAAAATTCTCAAAAAGGGCCTCTGTATAGCCCGTGTGAGAGACCTTTAATTGTACTTAGCAGGAAAACTATAGACAATTGAAAAAAAAAAAATTCTGTAAAATTAGTTATGGTCCCGGCCCCAAGTCTCATGCTAATACCTCGATTCATAACCTTATTGCAATTTTTGACAGATTTTTATAGAAAAACAGTCAAAAGTTACTATGCCACTACTACTTACTATGGCATTCTCATTTCATTATGAGTCGATTTTATTATTTGTATAGGAGCCCAGGCCGTCTGCTCACCATTCTTGAAAAGGAAGATTCCAATTAGGCAACATAGCATATGTAATTGTATTCTGTCACAATACCAACATCAGATGACAATACCCGAGTGGATGCCGGCGGTCGGATGTGGCGCGAGCCGGATGCGCGTCCGTCGCGGCCGGACACCGCCGATGCCGAGATACGAAACGCTCCCGCATCCGGCATCCCGTCTCACTATGGGATCCTTGCTTACATTGCCTGTTTTTTTTAAGAATTTAATTTGTATTTAAAAATAAAAACAATTTTATGCATAGGTAGTAGCTGTTTTTTTTAGAACAGTACCGCAAGCACAGTCCTTTTTACCTAGCGTTTCGGTACAAAAGTCATCCATTCAACTCTACACCACAGTTTAGATAATAAAATATAACAGTGACAGCATGCTTTCTCGATGACGTTACGATTACATTAGGATATCCTGCATGCTCTACTGAGTGAGATGTTGCATTGGAAAAGAAAATGTATTTTTACTTTATGGCGCACCACGCGTGTCACTGGCATAATCTAATAAAAAAATATGGAGTACGGAGTACCTAGTAAGTAAGCACCTAATGAAATAAATGGAGATGGAGTGAGTTATGTGAAATAAATGAAGATTAACTTACGCTGCATATAATGTTATTTACTCCGGCAAGTAAACACAACCTACAGCTAACACTCAACTGCTAGAAATGTAATTTTAAATATTACATGCACCCACATAACTCCACTATTTTATGACATCCTATAACATCTTTGTCGAATTTTTGAACGTACCCCTCAATTTTTTATACAATAACGCCCATTTCTAACCTAAACCCTTTTTGTACGCCAAGTGGAATAGAAATGAATAGTTTTGGTGCGATCCAAATTGGTGCGCTCCGAGGAGCAAACAGATTATTCGGTTGGAAAGCCTAAAGCGTATCGATCGGAGTCAAAAAACACGTTGTAGGGCAAGCATTTGGCGCGGATGACGCGCGGCCGGTTCATTCATACCGGGGCCTACCCCACGCCCCCTACCCCACACCTGCAACCAGACCTAGTCTACACCCTTCAATGATTTGCAAGAGCTTTATTTATACAGTGCGGTACGAGGATCGAAGTCTTGCATAACATGGCTAATTTTCTTTATTCTTGTAGACTCTACTAGCTACTCTACTAGCTCTACCCTCTACGATCAGCACAACTTGCCACCTACTTTGCAGAAGGCCCGACCAAATGGCACATGAATAGCCAGCTTGCCTCTCAATATACCAATTTGTAGGGACCTTACAAATCGGCTCTACAGATTGGGTGCCAAGGAGAGCCCTTCGTAGAGGATCTTTGTCACATTTCGGGCGGATCCAGTAAAGTACTGCAGTCGTGACTCAGGGGGAACAGTGGCACCCATTGCCCGCCCTTTTATCCTGACTCACATTATGAGTATGGCGATGGTTCAGAGATTTAATCAAATTCAAAATGAGCATTTGGCCAGTAGAGTCCACCATTTGCTTTTAAAATATGTTATTTATAAATAGCTACCTAGTTAAGTTTTTTCATTGTATGGAACATAACGCACGATGGAATTCGTCGCGGCATTAGGTACTAACTCCGCCCCGAGTATGGTTATGCAAATATCTACCTCGGTAGACATCGTAATAACCCCCCCCCCCCCCCCCCCCTCGACCCTCTTCGTCGTGAATGGCAAGGAGTGGAATGGGAAGGGGTGGATCCCCCAGTCTAAATCTAAGCTATGGAAATCTCGATTTCATAATGTACGTAATAATGCGCCTGTTCACCCAACCGAGTGTATCATAAATGTTTCACGATGCTCTGCTTGTTTCATAATACATAATGCAAATCGCTTAGGTGCATTTTAAATCGAATAGGCGTGATAGTATGACGTGATCCATTGAATAGTATTTATTTTATATCATACTTAATGCTGATCTATACAAATAAATAAAATTGGAGTGTCTGTTTGTAATATTAAAATAACCGCTTTTTACTAAGTGCATTTGGATATACACGGTACAAAAACATTTTTTTTTCAATTTTTGTCTGTCTGTCTGTCTGTTTGTTCCGGCTAATCTCTGAAATGGCTGGACTGATTTTGACGGGACTTTCACTGGCAGCTGATGTAACAAGGAGTAAATTAGGCTACTTTTATTTTAGAAAAAACCCCCCAACCCACGCCAACGACTTAATATCACAAAGGCTGCCGGTCGCGCGGGCTCAGAACGCGCGAGCAGGCTATTGCTAAAGGTTGTGTTTTTGTTAAATACCACGCGGACGAAGTCGCGGGTAACAGCTAGTCTTAAATATAATTGATTCACACATTTTTTGGTGGAATGGACATGATAGAATCAGCATCTTATCTATTTGGACAGCACGGTGTTTTCATTGGCTACTTACCTACTATCCTACTTTATTACATGTTCTGCCGAGCTGCCAATTAAGATGCATCACCGCAATTTACAACTATGAGTAGCTACAATAATTGCAGAGCTCTACAATCTTATTAATTCAGCGTGCAAGTCAAGAAAACAACTCGTGTTCGCGCAATTGAATCGGCCGGTTGCCCCTCGCTTCGACACAAAAGGATAACGTCAAAGAATAAAACGTCAACATCCGTTCTTCGCAGGCAAAATACCTTCCCAAAGGTGGGAGAGGCCATTTTATCAACAAAAAGATGAATACTCGTCTTACAAATAAACAGATAAGTGTCTTCTTTACTCTTTTTGTTTATAGGACTTGGCTCGCCATATACTTCCAGAATAGAATAGTATAGAAATCTTTATTTCACATACAATTAATGGGTACAAGATTAGGTATATAAAGACTTCTGAACTAGGCATGTTCACCCGTGTTACATACATATTCTCTCTGATATATATGTGCTCTAGGTATTTAATTTTATGTGGACATGCGCTGTTTATTTATTAATATTATTTCTTAAGTGTATTGTTCAAATTAGCAACTATATTTAAGTAAGGTTACGTGTGTGTGTATGCGTGAGTGTGTGTCTGTGTGTGTCAGTATATATAAGCTCGTTGGTGTCAGTAGAATTTAATTTGTATTGTATTGTGTAATTTTATTATATCAATTATTCAGTTCATAGTCTAAACCTAGTAAACCCTTTCTTAATGTCACTAAATATGTACTCACAAGGGGGTACATATATAGTGATGTCTCCAGTTAACAACATAAAAATGGATTTTGAACTAACACTCATTCAATTCCATCAGCATTAAATGGAGTGTCGACTCTACGCTTATTTATTTACTCTAGCGCCCATAATACGAGCCTACGCTACTACGTCCGTTCGAGATCAAGAGGAGCCGGGAGGCGGCCGGCGTGGGCGGCGCGTGGGCTACGCGTAGGCGAATCAGCAGCTATACGAAGGTACTTATAATAAAATGTTATTTCGTATTTGGGCAATTAAAGCTTCTGTCGCTATATAAGTTTCTGACGTTAACGAAAGTATTTTTATTTTTAAATAAGTTATGACTTACTTTTTTCGTGCGTTTGAAATTTGTTTGGAAAAGTAAAAAGTAGGTCCGAGCAATAGTTTTGTTCTGTGGAACTACTTAGTTCATTCTGTCAGCACTTCTCATAGCATTATCCCTTAGATAAATGAGTATATCCAAAATGTAGCTTTTAGCAGGTGTGCTTGGTTGAATTATTGTACCTACTTACAGCTTTCATATTGTCACAACTATATATTGTTACAACTACATAGGAACTTCTCACTCAAACCATTCAGTAGATACTTGCTGATTTTGAGAAGGATTTATAAAACAACTTTAGGCTAGGCACCTACAATATTTTCCCATTTTCCGTGACGCGCAACTCATTGAAAAATCATGTGGTGCGGAGCGGCTCGGTAATGTTCGGCGCGTATCGTGCGCACTCGGGCACGATCGACTACGGTCGGCTGCGCGTGCGACGCTCTCGGCCCTGCAGGAAACAGGAAGTGTACTAACCGCGGGCTTCCGCTCCCATTCGCGCCGCCGCGCCGCTCGCCGGACGCGCACTGTTTCATTCACAACTCTTGTATATTGTGTAGTTGAAGTAATATTATCTAGTAAATGTTGTGAGCTTTGAATTACACACTGTGCTTGCTCCGGAAATGTATAAGCGTAACACGAGATTGTGTTTACGAAACGGTATTGCCGGCTAGGCTTACTAGATTGGTGTTTGCGAGCTGTAATCGTACCTACACTGGTTTAAAAATAATATTAGCATGAGTTATTATACCTGTCTCGATGACTTTTGACGTTGTGTCAGTTGTGCGCATCTAATGATAACATCAGGAACCTAGTTCAATCAGGCTCTACTAACAGAATCGACTCATAATCAAAGTCCATGACTTATTAAAATACACATTTATTAGTTTTTTTAAGAGTGTCATTTAAAATGCCATAGTCATTCGATTATAAGTTGTTTGTGTTAGCAAACATACGACTTTGGCAGCTTGAGTATTATGAACCGAAATCAAATGGAACAAACTGTCAACTGTTTGCGAACTTTGGCTGTCTAACTCCATACAAAAGTCTGCACGACGGGGTATTACGGACTAATGACCTGATAACAACATCCCTACGATATTTATAGTGTATGGAAATGATATAATCTAGATCCCTACCTCCCCCAGGTATTCATATGTGACTTCAATTTGAGAGTTGCTTAATTATAGCATGTCATACAGAATGCATGATGACAACGTCTCAAACTGTGTAGCAGTTCATAATCATTCGTTAACATTTGAATATTCGGCCTTTGGTATCTCAAAGACGGAATCCTAAAGAATCCACTACAGAATGACTCGAACCTAAAAATATTTGGCTTCATATACTTAACCAGTATTCTAATCCGCAAAATGGAATTTCATTTGGTGTGACGAAATTGACCTGACGTCAATTGCGGGTGAAGTAATTAATAAGATAAGGGTGGGGCGGGGGTGCGGGGGGGGGGGGGGGGTGACGGCTCAATGAGTGTCGACGTTCTCCAGCTACGTCATTGCTCACAACTTAACATTTTCACACAGATATTAAGAGGACACTTTTATAACAAGGGTTTAGAGTTGATATTCATTTGGAAATTTGCTTATGAAGTGATATTTTTAGTGATCAGTTCCCAGGGATTGTTTGCATGGACAAATATTTTGATTGTGTTGCGATTAAAGTGTGTCCATAATTTGATGTTTAAGGAAACACATGCTATTAGGAGCAGACTGTATTAATACTTGAATGGACATCAAACGGAAATGAATACCGAAAACAAAAACCAACTTAGTCAATCTACCCATAAAACCTATGAGGACGTTTTGAACACAGGCTTTTACTCAGTGGAAACGCACCTTAAGCTGTAACCTATTAAGTATGTCTATAAGTTCCTCATCTAGGACAGTGAATATCATGACGACAGAGCCGTCTGCTGACGTCACAAGTCACACGGGCCTGCGTCAGCCAACTTATTATTCAATCTGCAAATCGACAACCTGTTTTTCTTTTACCGTTAAGCTTTGCTGTTTACTCAAAACTAGCCTATTATGTCGTTCCAAATTATAATCTGCGTACCTCAATGCCAAAATTTAAATTCTTTCAGCTATTCCTGCGTGATGCTCAGTCAAATATACAAACTTACGAAATAACAAGCAAACACATCCCCATTTATTACATAAGTATAAGGATTTAACATTTATATCTGTTAGAATTTCTGGATAATTCTGTTGTGTTCCCCATGACATCGTTGGATGGATCTATAGTTAAGTCTGCGAAAAAATCAATGAATGAACCCCGATTCCATTCTTATTATACTTCCACTATCCGTCCTTGTCGCACGTCGTGCAATTAGTTGCGTGCGACCGAGCTGGTGCGATAACTGCCTACTCAGAATGCAATCAAAACAAAGTTATTGACTTTGAAAGGGCGGTCGCATGAGCAAGTCTGATGAGTGGGCGAAATATTGCTTGAAAAATATATTTTCTTGTTTCCAGACGGTACTTGAACAAAGACTTTTATGTTAACTTTTATATTTCTTTTATACTAAAGCTTATTATAAATTATTATTATAGGACTAGTAAGTACCCACTTAGTACTTATTTAAGACAATATGTTTTAAAACGAAAGAGTATACTTTCCAAGCCTTGAACTTGCGCTTCTATAGCACTTTTGGAATCATAGTGTAACGACAGAATTTCAATATGTGGATTTAAAAAAATACAATTTGTTCCCAACGAAATGACGATTATAATTCTGACTTCACATCATGATTACAACTTAACACTTAACTTACAATTGGCCGCCCGGTATGGCAAAATGCAAAATACAAATAGAATTAGACATTCCAATGTCCCATATTTGTATTTTTTTTTTGTAAAACTAGTCTGGAGACTTGGTTTACAATATGCTGTATATTTGCTATCCACAACATATTCCTCAAAATTTGTATGCGATATCAAATATTCCTCACATCCTTATTTAGAGCTTTTGAATATCTATGTTGTTTTATAACTGCTCGCAAACCTCTGTTTTCGCATAAAATATGGCGCAATATGTACAACCTACGCTTCTTTCGAAGTAGGCTTTGGAAGGCAAAGCTGTACCTCAAGCGCCATCCTTCTTACGTACCGTTTTGATAAGTAAGCGACGTCCATCCCTCTCGCTCCACAGATTTTATAAATAAGTATAACAGTGACAGCATGTTTTCTCGATGACCTTCGACTGTTTTGAAAATAGCAGTAATGTGTCACAGATATTTTCTTTTTGTGGTGGCCATAATCGTAAAGGCGTAGGTAGATAGAGTTATAAGGTCGGAAAAGCTTTTAGGAATTGACGTTTGTACTATTTTCCGTGTGTAACCTACCTATAAACTGGTCAGTTAATTATTTATTTATTAAAAAGGTATGTACATACTTACGGTTAATATTAAAAGTAAAATATAATTGATGGAACTAGGCGATACTTGGCGGAAATCCATTGCTAAACAAATGAGGGAAGAGGAACCCACCACTGACCGCAATGCAATTCTCCGCGAATTTTTTGCGTAGAATTGCATTTTATTTGGGGTCCCGTCACTCGTGATAGATAGTTTCTCGACTAACATCTTAGAGGAGTTCGGTGTTGCTGGCTTCTTTAATTATCGATCAAACTTGTTTGGTTTATAATTGGAAAAGTTGACAAGCCGAGGGTCAGTGGTAGGTTCCTCTTCCCCCATTTTTTTTAAAGTAAAATAATTTTCAACTGAAAAGAATCGCTAGAAAATCTGTTGTAATCTTCATTTCAGTTAGTTGTTATGCTCATTAATTTTGCCAGAAAATTTAAGTACAATTTTGGCACAGCCGTCACACCAAAGGCTTGGTTACAATTATTTTATCTTTAAAAACAAATATGATCTTTAAAAACAATTGTGATATACAAAATGGCACCACAGGCAATAATTTCTAAGACGTTAAAAGCGACGCCCATTTTATGAAAGGAAACATTAAGAAGGAAATAATAATTGATGCGAACAGGGAACATACGTATCCGGTGACGGCCGGAAGTAGCGCCATACGCCTCGCACCGGAAGTGACGCGCCCCTTTCTTTCCCTCTTTCAATGATGTGCAAGCGCACTTCATTCATACAGCGTGGGAGAGTACCAACGGAACTAAACGTAACCTCTAATTCTTGAATGAAAATAAATCGACAACGTCTGAAGGTACGCGAGTATTTAAATAAAATAAAATGTATCACGATTTTACATTTGGTCGGTTAATACCTACGGTGTTCAGTCAATGAAATCGAGGGGAGGGTATTTTTATAAACGACCAACAGCGAGTTTCTCGTACTATTTTTATTGCGGGCCGATATCCGAATGCATATTATTATTATTGAATTGTGTTAAAAAAAGGAACCGAGCGTTTCGAATTCTTTGTGAAAAAAATATTTCAAGACTTTTTTTTTATTTATACTAAGTACTTAGGCACCTCCTCTTTATAAATTACGATGTAGCCATAAAAATATGTTTCATAAAATTAAAGCTACTTGTATTTTTGAATAATATTTAAAAAAAATGATTTTTCACACATATCTACTAGGAAAAAAACGACACATATTACGAGTTTAATGTACCGTAAGTAGGTAACTACATATGATACCTTAAAATCCATTCCCTATCAGTAAAGCGACAGATAGGTCCTTCCTTGGAGAAATCCAGACTGCGGGACTTATTTTTCAAGAATAAGTGAAGTTTGATAATTTCATTTTAATTCTCTACACTCGTGACCGTCCCTAATTGATTGTTAATGTTCCACCAATAATATTACTTATATTTTTTTGAAAAAAAAAGAAACCAAAATGACAACTTTTTTATTCAATTTGCCGCCAAATAATCCGTCACTCACCTGCGCGCAAAGGTTATACTCTCCACAAGAAAAAAAACCAAAGATGTCAAAAAGATATAAAATAAGTTCTCATTGGTACCGACTGATTTATGTTTTCAAACGGCGTGTATTTTATAATGACTGGGTCCGGTACTGGTCCGGTACTGGTAAGCTTATTTGGTATTCTCTGTGGCGTTAACTTTGCGACCGGTCTGGACAGACTACTTTTCCATTACATAGGTATTACATACGCGATAACATAAGGTTCCCATATTATAGGTGTACCTATGTACGGAAACCGACGATGCGCGGTGTTTACAAATGAGCTCATTACAGATTTACCGCTAGATTATAAAAGTAATGGCTACGATATAAAAAAAACGTAGGTAGGTACTAAGTGTTTGTTCCGATCTAGGTGCGATATAGTCAAAAATGTTTCCAATATATTGCGTAATTGTAAAATCTGTTGCTATAAAAACGTCCTTCCTTAATTCAGTTTAGTAGCAGACCACGTCAAACATCTACAGATCTACCAACATCTAAATAATTAATTAAAAATAGTTTACCAACATTATAGTTTACCACATTGAGACAAGAAGAGATCATAAGAAACTTTAATCAATATAGGCCACAATTCAATAGAAATGCATTGAAAAAGGCAAGAAATTTAACTGAGTGCCTGACTTAAGGTAATGCAATATGACGGATTTAATCAAGTCATAAATAAACGAAAGCAAACTTTGACTTTTATTTGAGCTCACGCTATAAATATACCATCACAATGACAGCAGGTGCATCCCTCTGCTGGTATAATAACGGAGCTGCCTTCTATAATCGTACTCGCCAGTTTTAATTACGCCCAGGCCAATGTATTCGAAGCCTACTCATTATCTAAAGTGCCTCAAAGTATTCAGTGCGCGTAAAATCCACAGACGTGCTACACGACCGTCATCTGGTGGGTTATTTTAAATCATTCGGAATCGACATCGGAAACGGATTAAAACTTTCCGATGTTGGTGTCCCTCCCGATGAGCTTTCCGACGAAACGTTTTGAAAAAATGATTTGGTATTGTCATCAAGATAAGATGTCTTACATCGAAGATAATCAAATTCGGAAATTTTAATAGCGATTGCGGTAATCCAGTTCGGAAGTTTTCGATTCCGTTTCCGATATCGATTGATAATGGTTTAAAATAACCCCGCTGCTGACGTCAGCATGTCATGAGTGACGGCTAACGGTTTGGAACAGAGAGGATAAATGTCAGGGGCGACTATCACAATAGGCTACCCACGGAGTCAGGCTTCGAGAACAATACAAAGCATTTCTCCCATGGATATGGCTCTATGTGGAGTCCCAGTATTATCGCTCCCACTAACGCAAGCTTCGAGAACAATCTAGAAGCATTGATTCCATATGGGTCTATGTAGCCCCAGTAATGTCGTTAATGTGTAGTTTCAAAGGAAGTAGGTGAAGGTCGGTGAAGCTGAAGTTGTGTGACAGAATGGCACACAATAGATTCCCCTACCTCTACTGCTTCGAAATACGGCTCTGGATATGTGGCTTTTGAATTTCATTAGTCTCTAATCCCTGGAAGGAAGAACTTAAGTAAGTATACTGAAATAAGTAAGAAATGTGCTGTTGGCGGCAAACAACAGTTGTCTGTGCCTTACGAGAAGTTTATTGATGCATGTTAGTAAAGGACCGACTAGCTAGCTCAAACACAACTCGAGAGAGGAGTTTCTAATGATCCTATACTAAGTATAAAACCTGTGTAATCAATACATCAAACTAATGAGACTATTAAAGTAGGTAAATCTGTAATAGCTATATCCATTGATGTAATGTGTTGTAATCGTTCTATATTTGCGAAACACGAAGCCTATAAAAGTAAAGTGTAGTGTAAGCTGACTGGCAACCACGCCGGCAGCTGCTTCATTCACTTCACGAACCGATAAAAACCAAAGATTACAACTACACACACCAGCAAACGAATTTACACTCTATGTATTATCTTCTAAAGTTTATATTTAAGCGTTTCTTTGCTTGGATATAGTTGGCAGAACAAAATAGTGAAAGTTTACTAATAATTAGGTATATAAGTTCTGTTACACCGCGAATAGGTACCCCACCTCCGAAGTATTTTCATGAATATAGCAAGTACTAGTATAAGAGTGAATAGGGCTCGTTGTTGTTAGAGTGATGGCACGCGAAGGTTGGCACACGCGACTCTATGCTAATAGGATTGCAACAATGTTGACTCGACCACAATAGAGATTTCGTGGAATCGCGATATTAAACATTTGTATCAAGCTACTGCCTCCAGGAAATTATGAATTAAATAAGTAGGTAAATTACCATTAGGTATAACATTAAAGTTATTGCATGGCTGATAGAACTCCTAGAAAGACGTATGAAGTCCGCCAACCCGCACTGAGACAGCGTGGTGGTCTTTGGCGGAAAAGGGAAGAACTTCCAGCTAGGTGGGTGGTATGGCTGGCGGGGCGGCCGCTATACCCCGACGGCTATTGTCGGGATCTTGTATATATGTTACGTGCTCCGAAAACCCTCATAGCGCGTTTCAGGATTGTACGGAGCGTCGTCATTTGTTCTGAATGTCGTCTGCAGCGCCATCTGTGTAGCTTGTTACGAGGTTGAAGAAGTCGCTACAGGTCGATCTTTGATCAATGCGACACTGATTCTGGTGCCATTCTGTCTTTTTTTCTATGTACTTACAGTGGTTTTCACGGAAATGCAGCACACTACATCCAAAACGATATGCAGTAATAGCAACCAAATCCACCACACCTATTTAATTTTAAACATTATGCGCTTTCTTTTAGAGTGTAATATCCTAGGTGCCTCGTTATCTGGTTGAACCATATGAGAATGTTGTAGATGGGATAATTCATACACCTATTGTTCGTTAGTTATTATTGCGGTAAAGCGTGGGAGCGGCCAACGTTCGGTTCGAGATGTTTTTGCCATTATTGTCATATTCTTCTCAGAGTGATGTTGCAGTTGCGATCGAAGAATGTTTTGGATTGAGGCAACTAAACATATCTATGGCAACCTTTACAGGGCGCTTTAACACGATAGAAAACATTTTAAGAAGTCCATGAGTAGTAAGTTCATGATTACATTCCAAGAAAATTATTTAAAAATATAATAAAAATAGCACTCCATAATTTAGCCTACACGCCATTAATAGAACAGACGGACACAAATGATGATTTAAACAATTCTTAAAAAAAAACCGTCTTCATAAAAAACAAACAAAAAAAGCAAAAACAATCTAATCTTGAAATGTACCTTGTCTAACTAAATCAAACATTCAACGAATGTATCGGAATCCATAGCATGACATCCTAAATCTATGCCATATTGTAAGATAATGTCATTTTACTTTTATTTTACATTTTACTTTAATAAAAACGATCCAAAGTAACATTTAGTGGTGGTAAATAGTTACAATAAAGCAAATAGCAGATAACATAATGAAATATAATTAATTATTTTAAACTAACATGATTAAGTTAAACAAGATAACGGTATTTAAAAACTTAAGGATCACTTCCGCTGACCTACAAATACTGATTGCACTAATCACTACACAAATATACACCGGAAGTAGTTAACTATTCAATAACACAGATTATTATATAACGTGTAACAATAGCAGTGTAAAATATTTTGACAGATCCAACAGTAGGTTATAAAGACAACATTCCCAAAGAAATAAATTCAATTACTAGACATTTAGAAAAATTACACCCTGTAGGTACTAAGCGCATGGACAACGGCTACTTGTTCGCCTGGTTTAAAAAAATCAAACATCCTTTACAAAATTAATTTACGCATCACCGTGATCCATATAACTTATCGATGTATCTGTTAAAATATTTTACACTATTTTTGTTACACCTTATATATCTAGCTTTTATGGTAACAAGGTAGGTACATAATTAAACTGGTCAAAATAATCACAGCAATGTGTGATTAAACTGGCGCAATGCACTCGCATTTGTAAACATTATGAACTCCCTCACTTTGTTGTTCTTATTTTAAATCGACATAGCATCCAAATTCAGACTTCACATTTAAACGATTATAATACGCTAAATAAGCACAGGTTTAAGGCCTAAAGTATACCTTTTCAGAATCAATCTGTGTACACCTCCTTTTATACGGGTGCAATGGTTAGTTACAAACAACGAACCGGTATCTAGTGCGCCTGTACATTGCCGGTTTTTGTTTATCTCCCGTGATACTCCCAACATGTTTCAGAGGTATGCACACGTCGTTCGAGATAAAAGTCTACTGAATGGGCCGATAGCGTACCGTCCGCGATTGATAAAATTCATCGTCGGGCTGAATGGAGGCCAGCTGGCTCGCCAGGTGCGCTCTCCTGCCCCTCGGTGCCGAACAAAGGGTGATCCACTTCTGCGAAATATTCCGAGATAGATACCTACCCACTTCTGCTGTGTGAGAGACAGCTGCGAAGTTAATTTTAAGTTCTTTTTTTTAATTTCTAAATTGGCTACCTAAACAACTATAACCATAGGTTTTATTTTAATACATTTTTTATTTTAATGTTTATGGAGGGAGAGAAAAAACTAAACTAAAGTTGTGCAATGTCAATGTGTCAATGTCAAACTTATGTCTATAAAAGCCGTCCGGGGTTCGATAGGGCATATGTGTTAACCATACATACATCATGAAAACCATATCATTGTGATTTCAAATTAAACTGTTGCATACTCAATAAAATGTGATTCATAAAATGTTCATAAAATACATTGATAGTATAGTAGATCGATGATAAAACAAGTCCGCACGACAACTATAGGTACATCTCAAAAGTAGTGCCAGCAAGTTCCACGCCCGCATGGTCGTAGCTCATGACTCCAATAGGTACCTACACGAAGAGCAAACAATTAACTCTCCCCGGTACGGG
This sequence comes from Pheosia gnoma, assembly GCA_905404115.1. Classification (NCBI taxonomy): domain Eukaryota; kingdom Metazoa; phylum Arthropoda; class Insecta; order Lepidoptera; family Notodontidae; genus Pheosia; species Pheosia gnoma. The sequence goes on from FR989900.1 coordinate 7,572,583, forward strand.
CAACATGAGACTATCTAGCCCAAATCTCTATTTTTACATGCCGCAAACTTAAATTAATTAGTGCCCGTCATTTAATCTGAGGAGCAGTCTCGTAGGTGGGTGCGTTCGTTCCCACGATGCGCCCGCGCCGCCGGAAACCGTCCCCGCTGCCGCGCGCCCTCGCCCCGCGCCCGCGACGCCCCTGCGTACCGCTAAGCCCCGAATCGATCCATCGCTCACGCACTCGCCTCCCATCAAAATTAAAAACCGCCTGATTCAATCGTTCAGCTGCAAATCCACGCCGAAGACACGTATGGCGAAATATCTATTCATGGAGCGACACCCGGCGGATCCCTTGTACAGCTCAATTGCGTTTCCTTCCGTTTTTGACGGCAAAGCAAAAAATAAATCTAACATACTATTATAGTTTCTAGCAATGGATATAAACAGCCTAAAATCGCGTGCAACTTTAACAAATGGCTTTAAATTTTGAAACGCACGTGGACATTATTTAAAGGCATTAGTTACTTTAAATGTATGCAAAGAAGCTTATTTGACTCATACAATAGCTGTTACGGAAAGGTCCGGAAGGAAGTGCCTTTTTTTCTTAAGTTATTTACGTAGCTCGTAAATTATTGCCCTCACTGAAATGCTGAATTACTTCCGTTTTTTGTTGTGTTTGGGTTTCAAGGCAATACAATAGCAGTTATGTTTTGATGAAAAAATATGTGCTTACAATGGGTAGGAACGATATTGTTAAGACATATTTATTGTAGAAATTAACCATTTACTTTTTAATGATTTCTTTACTTAATTTACGTATTAGGTATAGAGCTACATTGCCTAATTTCTTATACCATTGTAAATTACAGTAAATATTGTTCTCATGATTTCTTATATTTACGCGAATACTAGACATTGAAATAAAACTAATTTGGTCGTCCCGTGACGACGGTTGCTGTAAAGCAGCCGAAACGTTGGGTACGTAAAAACATAAAATAAACGCAATAAAATCCGTTAAATTAGTTTCATTACGTTTGAAAGTCGAAGACAATATGCGGATAATGGAATTAAACTAAATTAATTTCTTGTATCTGCCTGTCCGTGTTTATGACAAACATTTATGGTTTATCCATGATTTTAAATCTAGAGTAAACTGGTTGAAACGAATCGTCCAACAAAAATATTCAGGAACCATGCATTCTCAAAGCTTATACAAAAGAAACGCACGAACCGCAGCCAGTATTGTTAAAGCTCATTTCATTTCACTCAAGGACTCGTGCAAGCCTCTTGCATGTGTAAATAAAGGGCTTGAGGCCGCCGGGTCGACCTTAAAGGTTGTATCGGCCGTCGAACCTTGGAACTCGTTGTTTGACGTGAAGCAAGAACTGAGGCGTGAAGGAATTAATTCTTTGAATCGTGCTGAAGCTTAAAACATTCGGTCTGTGCTGTATTACATGTACTTATGGCAGTTTTTGTTTATTTATTTTTGCTAAACCAATACCCATTCCAATCAATAAACTTTAGAGCTCCTACAAGCTCTAATCCCAACCGAAATCATCATATAAGTAATGGAAAAAGATTACAAATTACAAATTTTACAAACTCCTAATAATTAGAAATAAAAAGCGACAACCTCAGATGATGATGAAGCATGTTCTGGTAATATAGAGACGAACAATGTCCTCAGTCTTCTCTATTTAGCTGATAGAGTCTTAAGTTGCCTTACTTGATTTACAAAATTCATAATTACGCAGAAGCGTTGGCTATCAACCAACTCAAAGACGATGGGGCATCATAGAGGCAACTCATGTACAAAGCTGTATTTTAACATACATTTATACCGGATCATGGCAGGATCCTAAACATTAACAGATTTAAGAATAGCTTATATATAGTACTTACACGAAGAATGAGGAGATTGATTTTGAAATAAGTTAACCATTTAACGGCGGTATTTAAGTTTTGTTGTATCAAATACGACGTACTAGATGTTAAGTTGGCTAACTTAATCAACTCATGATGTCAATTTGATAGTCTTTGCAAAAAAAAACGCCCAAGGTATTTTTTGGCGGAAACATAGACTTATTATACGTCTCTGGACGGGAAATTGAAAGGTGATTATTGTTTTAATTTCCAATACATGTGTTTCTCAAAGTGTTTCATTGATGAATAATGTTGTAATGTTGGGGGGATATTAAACATTGTTTTCACTAGCTTCAGTAAAGTACCCACAGCTTTACTTATAGGGGTAGGCGATTTATAACATCATTATTATCGTCATCGACATAATTATTATCATCACGGGTGCACTTTATAACCCGTTTAAAATGGCTTTAGGCATGTAAGTTTCTTCACGACGATGAAACACGTTTTTGAGTTTGAATACATCGTTTACAAACATGATCTTAGCTTCACAACCAAGCTACCCATTACACAAAATGGTACCCATATGTGCTATGAACATTTATTCTAACTCCAATTCCAACCGATAAAAGGAAAAGGAATCGCTGTGAAGTTTAAAAGCAAACATTTGTAGACTGAGCGGGCCGTGCGCAGGAGTTGTCCTGTATAGGCCCACAATTTAAACTCTACCGTCGACGACGTCGCTAGTGTCGATACAAATCTGTCAAAGGAAATGACGTTTTCGTAATGAATACTTTAGTTCTCATTTTTACCACAAGCACTGTTAAGTATGTAGCACCGTAATGTAGGCAGCGCGCGCGCGTGCCCGCAAACAAAGCGTTCCCCGCTCTCCCCCCACCCTTCGCCGGTGTACCCCGACACCCCCGCACTCACAAATACACTTTGTTCCCTTTTGAGTCAATTTTTATATTTTAACACTTAAAATGCAACGAAGTAGAGAAACCATTTATCTGCTTTTTAAAATATTATTCATATATTATAACTAATGACTATAGGAAAGCACAGTTTAGTGCAATTTTAGGTCGTACATCTCTTAAAGTTGATACAGGGCTACCCAAAGCGTTTTGTAACCTAAGTTCGTTATCGCACTTAGGTTACAAGCGTTTCTTGGCAAGCATAGATATTATATAAAGAAGCGTATTTTTTTTTCAGAAATAAGGTGACGTTTACCTCGGTAGGTATCTCACTATACAAGCAAATACATATACTAGCAGCTAGGTGAGGACGGTTTTTCTCTCTTCCTTTTGTTCTGTTGTTGCAATCACAACCTTTCTGTCATATCATTAATTTCAACCAAACCAACTTTAAAAAAAATCGACACCTGCCCAATCATAATATCTAATGCATTCAAACAATAAACCATAATATCTGGGCCCCTAACCACGATTTACTATATACGCAGCAAAAACCAAATCAGGTGCACGGGTCTTGATGAATTAAATTGTTATTGTTGTTTTATGGGTAGGACATAATGGCTACTAAAATTGGTGGGGTGTGCACGATGCCTGCCAGGGTTGGAATGTGTCGGCAGGTGTGCCTCCAGCCAGCGTTGGCCATAACGAGGATAAGACCAATCATTTGCGATTGCTGTGTAATCTCAAATTATCTAGTGGCAGTCTTGAATCTTAATTATGGCTAGCGAAGCTCTTTGCGATTATTTCTTTACTAGTTGCGCCCCACGGTGTTGCTCGCGATTAAAAAGTACGTCCTTTTTATCGGGATTAAAAGTAGCCTATGTACTATTCCAGACTATAATCTATCTCTGTGCCAAATTTCATCCAGATCCGTTTTGCCGTACTGGCGTGATTGAGTAACAAACATCCACCCAAACTTTCACATTTATAATATTAGTGTAAAGTGTAATGGTGTAATTGACTATAGCCCGGAAGAGAAGTGTAAGGACATAATGCAGGCATATTATATTTGTATATGCTGTAATTCAGGAGACAACGTGACATGAATGGTGTTATATGGCTTTGATATTACATATCTATTGCGACTAATTTAAATTAATATGCCACAATCAAAATATAGGATGTGGATAACGTCCTAGGTTTGTTCAATTTGTTTTATTTATTAATTTAAGTAAATAAAATATGTATCTCTGTTGTAAATGTTTTATTATAAGCACATCACGAACGACACGTGAAATAGTGAACAACTTAGCCAGCGTATGGAATCTGTGCTTATGTATATTAACCCCACATTGATATATTAACGAAAGGCAAATATAATCTTTAACATATAAATTACGTGTCACGGTGTTTGTCCGCTATAGACTCCTAAACTACTAAACCGATTTTAATAAAATTTTGCACACTGTGTGCAGTTTTATCCGACTTGAATGATAGGATAGTTTATATGTCAATTTATTTTATACTAGCTGTCCCGGCGAACTTCGTACCGCCTCAGAATCAAATGTATGAGAAAATGAATTTATTGGGATTCTATGAAAAATTTAACAAATCTATCCCACGGAAACCATACTATTCCAGACTATAATCTATCTCTGTGCCAAATTTCATCCAGATCCGTTCAGCCGTTCTGGCGTGAAAGAGTAACAAACATCCATCCATCCATCCATCCAAACTTTCACATTTATAATATTATATATAATATATATATATAAGTAAGTTTAGATGGCAAAACCACGGTTGCCGGGTCAGCTAGTACTTATATACGAGTATATACACTGTTCATGTACAATATATACAATAGGATAAAAAAAACTCAACTCAAGACATGTCCATGATATTGCTATAGCACCTATAGATTAGGGAACCACATGTCATTTCCTTTCTGGCCCCATGCGGGGCGAGGGCGGCGCGGGCGCACGCTGCGATATCAATAAGAACATGGCTATTGGCTAGGTATTCACCATTCACCAATCAAACGCGAAGAGCTATATTGCGAATTTTAACTGCACAAATATGACGTAACTATAATAATTAGACCTTTGATATCACTCTGCTAGGCACGGCCCTTCCCCCCCCCCCCCCCCCAAAGTTTAGGGTGATTTTGTTCACCTATGTCTATGATAAGCATCACAGAGGTACTTTTAAGTTAGTAGGAACTTAAGTACCTATATTTTTAAAGGTTTCTGGACCAAAGATTTGATTTAAATGCTCTGTGATGTATGGTATCGATAGGTTGTCTGACCATTCTTGGAAATTAATTAATTCATTTCCAGATATCAGTTAACACACACAGCTACAACACACATACATATAGTGTAGTAGGTATGTATATAGGTATAACAGCTACATTAAGTGAGGAAACAATGCTATTGGTACTCTGAATGAGCGGTATTATCTCATATTGTTGGTGAATTATGAGTGCGCGGCACCCGCCCGCGATGCTCACGCGCAGCCGGGCTGTCTCACTTGGACATCGATCGTGACGAGAATACATAGGTAGGTACGTACCTATAGAGCATGTTAGACATAAACGTAGAACTACTAGGTGTAGTGTAAAAAACTTTATCTATGGTTCCGTACCTGTTTAATAATTATAGGTAGGTTGCTAGTTTTGAAACAGTATTGTGATCTTTGTATTGCTATCATTGTAGGTAGTGTTTTATGAGTAATACATAGTAAAAGCTTGAGGTCATTGTCTGTCTGTAATCTCGTTGCTCCAGATTGGACCCGATTTCAACTCGGTTTATTTTTGTTTGATAGTTGCTGGTAGTTTCTATGTTTTATGTACCTAATGTAAAATATGTCTGTTGAGGCGTTTGTAAGACATAATAGGGACTTTATTTGAAAATGATCTCAATAAGTCAAAAGATTTGCCGATGATTTCGTGAAGTTTCTTGTACTTCATGCATGTTATAATTACGGTAACAATAAAGCCAGACGATCACACCAACTGTAACCAACTAGGTATACGGATGATGGAGAAAGATTGCTGTAAGCTATTGCATAAGCCTATCAGACTCCACCAACGATAAGTACAATAAACTGAAACGATGAAAGATCCTAACACAGTACCGCTGATGAAACGGTCGAAGTGGAACGCACATGCTCCGAACAGGACACCGCGCATGCGCGAACATTAACATGCAAGCGCACGCGCACGCCGGAAGCCGCGCGCGGGAACGGCCGCGCTTACATCCAACATGGCGGCGCACTTACGATGAATCGATAATTAATCGATAAACGATTTCATATTTCGTATCGATCCGTACTAAAGAAGATGTGTGATGTAACGTGGACTATAGCAGGAAGATGCCGCGATCAAAATGCGAACCGCGGCGGATCCTTGAGCAGACCAAATCGATCCCGAGTATCGATCACTGGAATCGTTAAATCGTTTTCATTTTATGGTAGGTCGTTTGAAGTACATACGTGACTACGGTTTTATTGTTTGATTGTTTCTTGCTCATTCGTCCGCTTATAGATGAATAATGAACAATACATTATTGTGTGGATGGAAATTCGAATGTTAATTAGGTGCTTCGAGCATGTACTTCTCAAGGGTGTCAGTCAGTTTTTGTTGTAGGATACATATTGCGGCGTGGTCGCATTCACCCTCGTTAATATAGGAAACAGTGATGGCTGGGGCTGCCCCTGCCCCCGGTCCCAGACGGCTTTGATAGTGGTTATACCCACGGTAACTCAGAAACCTGAAAAACTAACAACTGGTTTTGAAATGCAGCTGATTTTACAGATTTTATCGCGTTTATTTTATGTTTTTTCTTTCCCGACGTTTCGGCTGCTTTACAGCAACCATGGTCACGGGAGGACTGAGGTGTTTAACGTCTTAGAGTCATAGTTTAAACTGGGTTACCCTCATATTTAATTGTCGTTTGCGGTCCGATGTAAGCAGAACATGCTCATAGTGTCTTGGGGTTTTGCAATGGTGCGCTTCGTTTTGGATTTAATTATATTAATAATTACTGGATCCCAAGTCGGTGGTAGCACCCAGCCCTCTTCCCTATTGAAATTAGGATGTTTATTAATTTGAATGGCCTCACGTATCATCCTTGGTCGGAATCGGTGTTCTTTTGGGAGGATCTGTGGTTGATCAAATCTGATATATAACAATAGTTGGTTAGAGGGATCGCTCTCGTATAGGTAATTGACTGATTCCGGGTTCGATACAGTGTCTCCAACCATGCCGTAATTACGGTAGATCTACCGTAATTTTTGTAGATCTACCACCTACCGTAGACATGTTATTACGGTGACACATTCTACCGTAATTTCGTCCGTGTCCATATTTCTATAATGAACACTTGATTTAGCAAAATATTACTGCAATATTGCATTGGGATATGCGTAATTCTGCTGCTTCTGTTTGGAATGCGCAACGTAAAAAAAAAAAAGGTCATTCTGTTGCTTCAGTTCGGAAGAGCAGGGATGCGCAAAAAAAAAAAAGGTCATTCTGCTACTTCTGTTTGGAGGAATGACCTTTTTTTTTTTTTTTACGTTACGCATCCCCACTGCATGGGTATTTTAGCTGCAAACACTGGTCTGCCGTAATTTTCCACCATCTACCGTATTTTGAGACCAGTCAACACCGTAATTTTGACAAAGAGAGTTGGAGACACTGGTTCGATACCAACCTTGAACATGAAATATGAAACTATTGTGAGGATTGAGTAACACAAGCATTTTGATTTATTTCTCTATCGGGAATACTACTTAAAAAAATTAAAAGGTATGGGGCATGGTATAATAAGCTACTCTCTTCCCGTGACAGCTAGCTGATTGGCCCAAGACTATACCTGATTAGTTGTGGTGTGATATTAAATCGTATTGAAGATGTCAATTATTGGCAATACTGATCGTGACGTATAGACTTAGAAGAGAATACCTGGGGTGGTAAATTATTATACCATGAGTATAGATAGGGCTATACGTTCCGAAATAGAATGGCAGATGAAATAAAATACCATTGGTCAGTCATAGTTGAATGCGCATTGTTTTTTCCAGCTACCCTCCGCAACGGTCCGTTGCGTCATCGTCGGCTCCCGGAGACGTCACGACAACACTGTGGCACAACAATCCTATACAGCGGTGGGCAAAAGCGGAACTAAAGCGTTCAATTAAAGCAACGTTAAGCCGTGTACACACTTTCGAGCAAAGTTGCGTTGCAAGTTATGCAAAAACTGCGTTTGCTTGCGTGTGCCACTAAAACGACGATCGCCTTTCGGTGTGTGTTCGGTGAAAAAGGTAAGAAAGGGATTTTATTTTCAAAACACTTGCTCGTAAAGTGGCTCATATTGCACCGAGTTTATGTTCATAATCGAGCTTATTATACACACGTACATTTCACTTCATATTGCAACACTAGTATTTTAAACTTTAAATATGTCCTTATGTGGGCAAAGAGGTTTCATATCTAAAATATTGTTTATAATTTCTGTGATCAAATAAACTGTGTTAGTTAATGTAAACTTGCTTGTTGTGTTATGGCAGTTATTCACATATCAATACATACGATCCAAACATTTCGTGATCGATGTTCGTGTTCGAAAGTGTGTACATGGCTTATAACGAGCTCGGTGTCAGTTTTATATAGCGACATCGCCAACGGAACTGTAGCAATATGGAACCTCGAAAACATTTACTATTTTTTTTTATTGGTAGGTAAGTCGTGGAGCCGTGAAAAGGGTTATTCGAATTAAGTTTTTTTTTTTTCTTTTATCTCGAAGGAACTCAATGGGAATCAGTTCGGTGGGAATTTTTTTGATACTATAAATAATACCTACCATACTTACAGGATAAAGGTAGGTACATTGGAGTACTAAGTGAGAAGCAAATACCCTTAAATATAAATAACAAAAAACAGCAACCAAGTAGGTATTTGCTATTTACAGTTAGAAATGCTCAATTTACAAGAGGACAGCATGCAAGTATCAAATAGGTGCGTAGGCCACTTATTGTAAATCGAGTACCTACTTCCCGAGCTGTTAACAGTAGGGAACTTGTCACTTGCGGTACTGTCCTTGTTTAAACCGTGCAATATAGGAGCATCCTCTATTGATTTTGAAACAAGATCAATTACTAGTTTACTACCGGTCATAAACTGTCGTATTATCTGATAAAGTTAGATAGAGCGCGAGTGACGTAGCAGTCGTGACGTCGCGGGCGGGGCGCGGGAGGCGGGCGCGGGAGGACGCTGACCCGCGGGCACGGGCGCAGCCATCGCCTGGTGCCTGCTGTCCTAGCCAAGGCGTTATTTACTCAGCCTCTCTCTCAAATCACTTAGTTTCGCGCCATTTCAATGTTATTTTCGTTTTATTTGAGCCAAATGTGAGATGTGTCGGTCGATCCATATAAAAGGCTGTAGCTGTAGCATGACAAGTTGCAAATGAGTTATTTGACAGCTTGGAAATGTATGGAAATCATTGAAGTATCCTAGGTAACATGAAACATGAACATTTCTTTCGGACACTGGAAATTTTGTTCCTATACACTCCGAGCAGTTTACACGAGGACACTGCCGTTAAGAATAATTACACCATTACGCCCGTATTCCCCAAAGGGGTAGACAACATTTGTGTAGGAATTTAGGCTATAATTTGAAGGGTGTCTATAATGTGAAAGGGTGAAAGATCTCTATCATTTAGTTTTTTTATGTAGGTATAATGTTGGTGGATAATTAATCATTGCATGTTCATAAATATGCACGAGTGCCTTTATACTTTGGTTTCGTCCTATACCTACTTGGACGAAATAGCCATGATGCTCAGTATCGATGCTCGGTCCCAAGCAATGAAAACGTCTCCTCCTTTGAAATGTCCAATCCTAGACGGAATGTGTGATCTCTTGCATGTACCAACATACATTAAAATAAACATCTAATATCACGGACTAAATTAAGTGGACCACATCCAGTGAAATTGGACTCGATCAAGCGATTTTCATGTCAACAGGCAACAACAATTAATTATTCATCACTAATTAACAGTTTTGTACGGGATAGCGCGGTCGGCAGATCAGAGCGGTTCGCGCATGCCGGAAACAGGAAGACGGCAATCAACATTCCTAAAAATATAACACATTTGGTGCTCATCCGGCGAGCGGCAGGCGGCGGCGGCGCGGCGTCGAACGCCTTTAGAACTATTATATTATGCCATAAGCTGATCTTGGGTTCTCACTGTCTTGTGAATAATTGGATAATATTGCTCAGTTTTGACAGCTAATAAAAGCTATCTGTAGGTGATGGGATAGTGAGGATGAAATAAGGACAAAATATAAGGGTTCGGTCACAAATGTCCGACAAAACGTAAGATTCAACAGCAATCTTTATTTAAAAATGCATTACAAGTTTATCTTCAGAAAACTAACAATTGATCAAAATCGGTTCTCAAGTGCTGGTACCTAGTTATCCGGTATCCGTGCAAAACACGTGCCGAATTCATAACCTCCTTATTTAATGGAGTCGGGAAAATATTGCTGCTGCAACTGTTACAGTATCATAAATTGTATAGACGTCCTTGAATGCAAAATAAGTGTTTTAGAATTCTTGTCTATTTGTTCAAGCATCACTGAAAAGACAGATAAGCCATGTTACATGTATTTAGATAGCTTTTTGGTTCGACATAATACAATATGTAGTGTCATCACGCTGGGACTGTTGGGATTTGAGCAGTTGAACGAAATCGATGCGCTTGCGCAGGCAGAGCTGCGAGCTAAAGCTAGTAAATAAATAAAAACAACGTATCATCGGCCAACTAGCCGAGGCTTACTCGTAGATACACACTCAGGTAGCTTATCATCGCATTACAATGTTTAATAGCTGTAACCGATAACGTCGACCTTCCTATCGAAAAAAACGCGTTCGACTTATCATATTATCAGCGTTGAGCGCTATAATTATGTGGGTATTTATCAAGTTTTGCGCGCGGTTTCGCTCGTTTTAGTTGGTTCGTGATTTACGTGCATAGCCACCTAATCCATGGCCCATAATGTCCTGTAGGTATGGTCTCCGAATTATATAACTTTTTTTTGCCCTTTTTCTATTTAGTCTGTACCCAATACGATTCTGTCAATGTCAACGACGTAAGCATTATATTACTTGCATAACAGTTATTTAGTGCGACATTGGCAGAATCTCGTTGGCGGCCATCTCTGACACTCATTACTGGCAGTCAGAAGTCTGAAACCTGATAAATGGTCGGACGTAGGTTATCGATGGTTGCAGTATTACCGTGGTCTTGATAGGTAGCAATACCTGCGTACAAATGTTAAATCAGGTCAGCAAAAATACATTAAAAGGGCCAATTAGGACGATGTAGGAAATAGGCAGGGTGTTATAGGTAGTTCTATACTCGTAATCACCCGAGATATGAACTTGAAGATTTGTATTTCGATTCTAGATGACATTGAAAGTTAAAAAAAACGTAACTTTTAACATTTTTGGGCTAACGGTAGCTATAGACATTTATTATATGACTTTATAAATGCTCGATCACTGATATTACAATTCCCAACGAGTCCAAGCCTTAGTAGGTACTACGGCGGCACATAATTAGATAATTTCTATTATTTATATGCGAAGTGTCATGTGTGATGTGCATCGTAACGACGTCGCTTCCTTCGCGGCTCGTACGAACAAACACTTCCAGCTAAAGAGGATGTACGCAACGATTTAATTTATAAAAAGTTCCTGTCATGTGGTTTATGTATGGTGAACGATACGGTACCGACACGGATCCGATATTTAATTAAATAGGTTACTTACCTACTACCATACCGTACCTTAAAAGTGAAACTTACTCTCTGTCTAACTCATCGCGATACCCCCAAAACTATGAATGAGAGAATTTGGCACACGTGCAAGAGAATTTGGCACAAGACAAATAAACAGAGTTTTCATTATGATGTAGATAAATACATGAAAAGTCAGATAACAGCACGCGAATTACTTGACACTCTGATGCTATTTCCTTCTTCTTCTAACTTCCCCTTCTTTCTTGTACTTTTTGTGTTCATCTTTCTTTCTTCATTTGTTATATTCTTCTTTATTACTCTTTTTTATCATTTTGTTCCATAAAGCTATTGTTTTCACATCCGTTCGTTTTACTTCACCGTACAATGTAGTCAAAAATATATTCTGTTTTTTTATTATATTCTACCGGCCAAGTGTCTTTTCAAACTATAGTTCGCAAAGTCATCGCCAAAAACGATGAAAGCCAGAATGTTTTAAAAAGTTAAGTGCTGCCACTCGATTTGTTTTTTATTGGCATTTAGTTAGATATGTAATGCCATATAAGTACTCAACACTGCTAGAAGTGGCTTATTTAGTTGCCGATGAAAAAAAGGAATTAAAATATCCGAATCGTATCGGAGCTTATAATGCTGCCCACAAACGCTCTTTCCTGCTGGTGACGCGTTCCTTTTCATTTCCTCTACGGTAATAATGCGTTAACATACTAATGCGATACGGAGTCACGACATATCAATAAGCACACGCATCGATTGTACGATGAATGGAGTTATTCATGTATTAGAGGATATGGGAGCTGGTACCACGGTATGTTTAATAGGTGGGTTCACGTAGTACGGTGTCTAACATGTGGGCCCTAGCGCTAAAGAGTAATGAAGAAGAATGCTTAAGCAGAGAATGCAATAAGCTTTTCATGTGACGATTAAAATGACTATGACTCGTAAGCTTCACCCGCTGTGACGTCATAACCCCTAAGTATGGCCTACACATTGGTGACATTATCCTTCACCAATGACATGGTAATGGTCACATTAACAGATTCTCATACAAAACTTGCCATGACTGTTCGATTATGAGTTGTTTGTGTTTGCAGCCTTGGAACGCAGGTTGACGGCGTAAGACCTAGTTACATTGTAACTTCAACGTTTTTTTCATTCCTCTATGGATAGCACATACGTGCGCTTGGCATAGAATTAATATTCATTAGCACCGCATTTTGAGCTTAATCCGATGTATATATCTAACCACAGCCGCCATGGAAACCTGCGGCGCAAAATAGGTTATGCAGTGGTTAAAAGTTCGAACTAGGACGTTACGTTACACGTATAATTTTTCTAAATGTACGTTATTTTAAAAGTAGAAGGGTCTCGCCATCTGCCGACTGTTTGGTATACGACGGTGGTAATATGAGACAGTAACGCCATCTATTGTGGTTAATCTAAACTTGGCTGGTAAAGTAGTAGCTTAGTAATTTGTAACTTTTGACGATTCATAAGTACTGTACTTGTTGGTCTACCTACATGAATAAAAAAATATTCTGATTTTGATTCTTAGAGTAAACTAGAATAAAGTCATTACGAAGATAACGTTAGATGGAATCAAAGCTCGCATCCCTTACGCCAGGCACTAGTGTTTCACTACTATATACATAGATAGCGTATAATAATACCAGCCCTTTTAATGTCCCACTATTGGGCACGGGCCTCCCCGCAATGTGAGGGGTTCTCTCAGACAGGTAGGTTCCAGAGGTGCGAGCCGGGGTTTGAATCTGCGATCCTCGATACCGAAGCTAGCGTTCTACCAACTTGGCTATCACTGCTAGATAGCGTAGTTTAGTTCAATATAAAATGATCTTTCTGATGACGTATTAAATGTGGAGAAAATTAAAAAATCACCAGTAAATGATAGCTTAAATAATTACTTTATTAACTTAAACAACTAATAATACAAAGATATTATATTCACAATAATTTCCTGTAATTTTATTACGTAAGATCTAGTATTTTTTTATTATTATTACACATGAATTTAAGGTCTATTTTATAATATGAACGTACATAGCTACTTAAAAATAAATTTAATGATAAGCTATCGTAAAAATCACTTTAGAAAATTACGTATCGATTGAAAGAAGAAATGCTTCTTATAAAAATAAAATACAAAAGATAGGTGTATTTTTTTAGTCTTACCACAAATTACAAAAGATGGCTATTTTATTGTTATTTGATTAAAACGTACATAAATATGGAGAACAAATGGGGGAAGAGGAACCCACCACTGACCCGCGGCTTTTCAACTTATCCAATTAAAAACCAAACAAATTGATCGATAAATAGGAAGCCAACAACACCGAACTCCTCTAAGATGTTTGTCGAGAAACTGTCACGAGTGTAGGGACCCCAATTAACATGCAATTCTCCGCGAAACGATGCGAATCTAAAAAGTATTCGACGCGTTTTTCACATCTAAACGAGGCATCCTCAGGACGGCTACGAATGAGCTTGTTGATGGCTTGTTTGGTTATAATTGGAAAAGCAGACAAGCCGGAAGTCGGTGGTGGGTTCCTCTTCCCCCATTTGTGAACAATGGATTTCCGCCAAGTATCGCCTAGTTCCATCAATTATATAAATTTAGATGTTACCTTGTTAACGAATGAAGATATAGTTACTGTGTACCTCAGAGTACTGGAATTTCTAACTCTATATTATTTCTCTACGAAGAACCAATAGCAATCGCCCATTTTCGCGTCATTGGCTCGTTTAAGACGCACGGAGCGTTAGTTTCGCGTGCGCAGGTCTCCGAATTTTGCTGATAACACTCTTGAAATGATGAATTGTGAGATTATTAAAATTTTTGTTTGTTTGTATTGTTGTATTCAACACCTTTAAAGTGTAAGTATATATAAAAAAAAACTTATGAATGCATGCCAATTTTAAAAACAATGGTTAATTGTAAGGTCACTTGCGATGTTGATATATAATGGACGCTACGAAATAGGGTTATAACAAAAATATTTTGTTTATTTTTGAAGAAATGCACCGAAATATATTTGACTAGTAAATGCCGCGTGCTCGTAGGAATGTGTTTAGATGTAGAAGAGTCTCACTCGGGATGTCGTAATCAGCAGATCGCCGTCGAAGAATTTCGTTTCGATGACGACGTTGCCACTGTAAAAAAAAAACAAAAATATTAATTAATATTCACTTAATTATCATTAGAATTTAATTCATTCATTTTAAAAAAATACTGACATTTAGACTTCACTGATCAGAAAAAAAATAAAGCATATTTTATAGGACACAAGAAACAGAGCATTTTTCTACTAAGAAGATTTATAATAAAAATATAGACATTTAGACAAATTTCTGATCAGAAAAGAATTAAAGCACATGTTATAGGAAACTAAAGAAACAAAGCATTTTTCTACTAAGAAGCTTTACAATACCATTGTAAATTTATTGATTTTTTTAGAGATTATAACACATTGCTGCACCACCAGATTTCCAATGCTAGACATACTGGTATACGGTCCCACACTAAGCACTGCTTGTATTATGGGTATGAAAATGTTATAGGAAAATAGTTTTGAGTAAATACTTGAGAACATTGGCCGGCATCATCTGGGACTCGGGGGCGGACTCGATGACGGACTGCCACGTGTTGGTGGAATTAGGAATGACGTAGCCGAACTCGAAGAACCACTCCTCGAGACATCGCCCTTTGAAAAGAACTTTCTGGAAAACATAAAAGAGAGAAGTATTTGGATTAATCTACTCTACTAGCTGTCATGGCGAACTGCGTACCAGCTCTGAATTAAATGTATGAGAAAATAAATTATCATTATTTATTTATTTTCAATTTCATGTTGGTCTTTTCAATGTTTTTGAACTTTTTAATAAATATTTTCAGACAAACACACTAAGCCACACCTCCATTATGAGTAGCATACAATGGACTGGAGACATTGCTAGTAACACCCAGACCAGTAAGGATAAACTTATTGTGATGAGCACAAATGTCTGTAAGAGTCATGGGTGTTTAATAACTATATAGCTAATTGCGTACTGGGTTCGGCTCCAGACCATTGTATGGCCCCCATAATAGATTGCATTGCTTAGTTTATCACCTTAAGAGTTGGTGTGTTCATCTAAAGATATTTATATTTGAGGGTGGAACCCTATAGGTACTTAAGTTATATTAAAAAAATCTCACTTGTTCCAAACGAAATCTATCCATAGACTCGACAGAGCTGAAGTTCATCTCGCGGGAGACCACCCGGCACTTAAGGATGCGCTTGGGCACGCGCGCCTCATGCTCTGAGTCAGGGCAGGACATGTCTTCATTGTTCTGCCACAGAATCTTTCCTAGAATGTATAATAAAACAATGAAGTACAACTCTACAAACTTACTTAGAATTAGTACAAAAGAAATATTTGTATGAATATATTAAAACCAACAATAATAATTACTTGCTGTACAGTGACAGCAAGCATTTTGAGGAAATGTGCATTTTTCGAAAGCTCTGTAAAATTTTGGTAAGTGGTGGTGGTGGAACTTGGCCTAATTCTCCCACTCATTAGGGAGGGGGGATATGCAATTGTCACCTAACATTAGGACCAAATAGCACTGCCGAAATATGAGTGCACTACACTGTACCCCTATCTACTTACTAGATTAAAAGATTTCTATGTCATATTTGAAAACATCATTAAAATGTGTCCCTAACTATAATTATTTCATATTGATTTCTTATATTCACACGAATACTACACATTGAAATAAAATAAATTTAACAAACAAACAACAACTAAATATGAGGGAAACCCCAGTACAAACTATGATTCTAGGATGTTAAACACCTCAGTCCTCCCATGACCATGATTGCTGTAAAACAGCCGAAACTTGGGAACGTAAAAACATAAAATACATGTGATAAAATCCATTAAATTGGTTTTATTTCATTGTATAATTATGTCAGTTTACTAGTATGATATCATCACTATTCCTTGTGTGAACATGCAAGGAAGTACAACAATGATGTTCTAGTGACTCTCTATACATCTCATCTCTCATCTTCATGTTCATCACTGGGCTGAGAGCACTGTCTCACCATTTTACACATTGCATGTAATAAAATCTTATAATTTTATCACCTCCCTTTGTTAAAATTACGGCTTCCATTATGTTTAGTCAATGATTTTTCCAACAAGAGCTTAGAAATATGCATGGTCAGTAAAACATACAAATACAAGCGAAATTTTGAAAATTACACTATACAGTTGAATTGTGTAGGTCAATGGCTATCATGCTAATGACCTACACAATACTAAGTTGTCAAGGTTTCCTACAAACAAACATTACAATAATGCAACTAACCTGTATCCGCATCTCGTAGGTTCATCCAGTTACTGTATACTTGTCAGGAAATTATTAAAGATCTGTGTAACTCAGAAGAAAAAAAAAGATATGGTACTTATGTATTTTACATTTATTTAATTTTGAACATTAGTGGGTAGCGAAACAAACTTATTCAAAGTATGTAAAACTTGCGGTACGTATAGTAGTTATAGATTCAGTCTCAATAGTATTATATGTATTTAACAAACACATTTATTTGTTTATTTTTGGAAACAAATTGATGCGATTGATATCAAAGGATACACTTGAAAACCCCTCAGAATACAGTCTTCACGGCATGGTGTAGCTTCTTCAGCAGCTAAAACTTCCGTCATGGTGTATCAATATGTTTGGATCTGAGTTTAGAGATGAAATGTATTGTTGTTGTACTATTTGATTTTATTAAAATTGCAAGAAAAATGCACATAAAATATGGCAAACGTAACACAAGTGACACTAAGGGATAGACGTATTTACGATACTAGGTTTTAAAACCAGGTCTTCGCTTCGAAGTAGCCCTGGTACGGGCGAGAAATACTTGCAGACGTGGAAGTATTTGCCAATCGCACGCGAGCCTGGGCTTATAGGGCTGATATTTGCATTGGAAATCAATCCTTACCTTGATAGGTACAATCGTATTTAAAAAGATCGCTGAATTTCCAAGTATGTTTATAGTATTATGATTGCGCATTTTATTTACATATACATAGGTCATTACATATACGTAGGTATTTTCAGTCGCGGGAACCGGGGCTCATGCGCGACTACCAAGTACTTTTTCATCTGTAACATATTTACCACCCGTACCAGGGTGGCCTGACGCGGGCTGGCGCAGGCTGCGAGTTCCGGAATAGGTGTCTATAATTTAAGTATTACGAAGTTGCTCAAGTGCTCGAACTAAAATATGTATGTTACTTTGGGATGTGTGTTTCGGTCAGTCGGATTGAAAGCTGCAAAATGCTTTCAAGTATTTTAAAACCTGGTTTTTAACTAGGTATTTCAAGTACGGGTATGTACTCGTACCTGAAAGCCAAAAGTATTGAATTTTGCAAGTATATCTCATCCCTATGACACAAACCAGTAACCACAGAGTGCATATATAGTAAAGTTTAAATAGAGAGGTTCATTTAAAAAACATCGACTCCTGATTAGTCGACTATAAGATGCGTAACACGTTCCTTTATACGCTAATATTTATTATAATATTATTTTATGTATAAATACTTTAGTTAAATTTTGCGCTAAAAACACACCAATATGTATAATTCAAAAATAACTCGTTGTTCACAAGGCATACTAATGAGATGAAATAATTTTTAATTTGTTAATAATTCATTATGAGTGTGATGCGTGCGTAAAACGTAAGCAAAATCCAAAATGGTTGGCCTAATGTGACAGAAAAAGAATAGAATGGAAGAGAAAAGAACAATCGTTGGTATTTTTGTATTACTGCGGTGCATCTAAAGAAAAACAATAAAAAGACTTTATAACTGGCGGATGAACAGATTTATCTCACAGCATTTATGTAACTGGTCGATTAGGCATTGTTTTGAATAATATACCATACATTTCTATGAACCCGAAAAGCGAAACTGACGAAGCTTCAAGGTAATTTTATATTGCCTTCAATTTAAAATTGTTATTGTGTGTAGTCTGAATCTTTCTTAAACATTGAACTGCAATTTTCCGGACGACAGAATGAGACGTATTTTCTGCGTAATAACAACAGTTAGGTTATGTATTACTTGCTATTTTTGTTCTTTGTTTTAATTTGAAATTGCGTCGTAATGGTATGGGAGGGTATGTGAATTTTGTGTTGGCAATTTCGAAGGGGGAACGAAGCATCATCGTCAATAACCTCAACCCCGAACGAGTCGGAAGAGCAATCCACTTCGGGTGTATGCAGTAGTTCAGTTAACCACACACAGGACATTATGAAGCGAGCTGCTGCTAAACAGCTGATCGAGAGGTACTTCTACCAATTGCTGGACGGATGTGGTAACACCGGCTGTGACAATGAGTACTGTGCATCCAGTGGGGAGGTGAGAGAGTGTATGATATTTTTAATGGACAAATATTTATAAATTACCTAACTACATAGTGTGTAGTGGTATGTAGTAGACCTGTGATTCTATCTTGGATCATAGTTTCTGCGAGTTTCATACATATCCTCTTTATAAGGATTTTTTACAAAAGACAATAGCTTCAAACTCTAGACAAAAGACTGTGGTGTGTGTGTGCTTCTTTTAAGTACTACTTGGAAACCTGCCAACCATCTGTGGAAATAGTAGTACTCAAAAATTTGTTTGTACGAATGACTTGACAATTCCAGTCTTTAAAGATCTATAAACATGAATGATCTTAAGTGAATACTGCTTATCATCCACATCCTTACATAATTAGACACCTTTAACTAGCTAAATTACAAACTACAAATAAATTGTAGTCCCTGTTAGTAGATTGAGAAGTTGTAACTCACCACTATCCTATAAATAAATATAGATTAATCTAAGCACGGCCTGTATAATGGGTACCGTACCATGGAATGGAGGCGATCCCAGTAAAATCCAGACCAGAGAAAATTAGGTTTTTTTTTGCGAAATTCGCCAAGGAGTGTGTCGAACCTGCAACTACCCAGTGCAATGAACTGACTAACCTATGCTCAAACCAATAGTCCAAGCTGTCTTCGAATGTCGCCTTTGAGCCTGTCTTACATGTATTTTATAGCACTAATATTTGAGTGTTATGTTGAGTATTTAATAGTTATTGCCTCGGCTCTAAAGGTTCTATGACCCTTGTCAGTGTTGCTGAAGAAACTCTTTCTATCTATCTGCAGCAGACTCTTTTACCTCCTTAGTTGACCATGACACTAACCCTTTGTCTCCCTATTCCACTATTTATTTCTTCGTCCTTAAAATGTTCTTTATGATGGTATCATGTCGTATGAGGTGGTGCGGGTGGTGGCTATGAAGGCATCTTTACTCTTCTGTTTCCATTAGTGATATCCTTTGTGTTATCAACTGACCAACGCTGCTAAATAAATATATAGCATGAGTAACATGACCTAATTTTTAACATCTTAATATATTTTATGTTATTTATGTTCGACCTTGTATAATCCTAGTTCAAAGGACTTTCAATGTTTGTATACACTTCAATATGTACACTACTATTTTTACTAATATACTAATAATATACTGGTCCCTCTGGACACAATAATGACAACCAATGGGAAGCTTTCAAATGTCAGTCCCTGTTGCAACCATCTCATTGGTTAAAATAAATAATCACCTAACAATAATAATGTTTACAAACATTAAATATCACTCTGTGCTTCACATTTTCAGTTATTGTTTAAAGCTTTAAATTGTTTGTAGGCGCGCAATCTATCGCCAAACGAAGCAGCAGCCGAAGCCATAAAACTGTTCTACAAAGAGGCGCGGCTATGCGACACACTCCCCAACAAAGTGCCTCGCACCGAAGCCAGCGCATGCGATTCAAGTGCTAGGTATGTATGCAAGAGAGTCTGATACATGTGTGACCGTGGTTGGCTGGCCCTAACCCCAACTATATACATCTACAAAGGCCAGTTTAAAAGAATATCATCATTAAATACATCGATGCAGATGGTCGGGATGCACGACACACATACGACGGTAAACAGTGCTCGGCACGCAGCCGAGCACTGTTTACACCTTACCGAGCACTCGGCAGAGAGCACTGTCTCGTCATTTTTCTCGTTACATGTAATCAGGGCTTTACACATGTAACTGCAGCCGTCGGCGTTACAACTTTTCGACTGCTGACTTAAGTGACTTTAGCGGTCAAACCTATTTTTTTTGTCTTATCACTTTGCTCTACCGTGTCGATTGCCACCATGGGTGGGTGTAAGTTTAATAATTGTTCTGAACAGATACTAAAGTGCATAATGTGTCCAGCACAACATGCAACACAGCCAGTGAGAAAGACAAGGACGACAACAATGTCACCGCCGAGTCCCCCACGTCAAGCACCACGGCTCTGAGGGAGACCACCTCCAAAGAGGAACCACAAACTAGTCACAATGTATCTCAGCACGAGGAGTCCAAAACTCGTAGTCATAATAGTGAGTATAGATGAACCTATTTTAGATTGAACAGCTTGGTTGGGAGGAGTAGGAGGAGGAGTTGAGGAGTAGCGATTTCAAAAAGGAGGAGGTTCTCACTTCGGTTGTATTTTTTTTAATGTAAAGTAACTGGAGACAAACACAAACGAATTATGAAATCTGTGAATCGATGTAATAAAGAGGAACAAATTTGCAAATGATGATGCACTTCTCCGAGGGAAGTAGTTCACGAGCTCGTGCGCGTGATGGCTCGCCAGTGTAAATACACTGGCGAGCTTGATCACAAGGTGGAGTCCACAATCACTAATTATAATACGATCCGACAATGAGATGAGGGTGCGCTGGCGCAGGCGGAGCGGCGCGTGCGACACGTGCGCAGCGATGTGATTTCAACGACGTACGGTGAATGAATTGCCGGATGAGCGACCGGAACGAATGAGAATGCGGAAGGAAGGACGCGGGAGCAGGGGTGGGTGGATTAGTGATGGGAATACTATTACATTGATTCACAAATACGATTAATCGATAATAGGCGCAAACAGTAACATTAGTTTCGATATTTCTGTTTTTTATCGAGTAATCGAGCTTGACTTGTAAATATGTACACTGTAACTTCTATTCTGTCGAATTAGTTGATGATACATACCCTGAAGGTATTATAATGTACAAATTACTGTCACTAATTACATTTAATAATCACTGTCTTCCATTGAATCAATTATCATAATGACGTACTTGTCCACTGAACTCTTTAACACTTCATAGAAAATAGACTTGGCATGCCCACAGTAATAATTACATACCAAATTAATAAATTAAATCACCCTTAAAAACCCCATAAAAGCACAACAACGTACGGACCAATCTTAGTGCATTACAACTCAGTGGGTTCAGGATGGATGTCCAAGATTTTATTTGGCTAGTGAACAGACTGGATGATTTGTTGATTGCGTTATTAGACGGTGCGCCGTTAACGGAGGAGCGCATGTACCAGCTGTGCGAGGAGTGCCTGCAGAGCAAGGTGCGGCAGCCCCTGATCCGGGCGCTCGGGGAGGCCTTCACGCAGCCCGCCATCCTGGCGAGGTGCTTCGCTAGTAAAATTGTAGAGAGCAGTGACGATGACAGCGGGAAGAATATAGGTGAGTATTATTGATTTGTTATACTTACGCGAATACTACACATCGAAATAACACAATATTTTCAGATTTTATCACGTTTATTTTATGTTTTTTACGATCCCGACGTTTCGGCTGCTTTACAGCAACCATGGTCCCGGGAGGACTGAGATGGTTGACGTTATTTTTCTTAGGGCCCGTTTTACAATTGTATTGATCAACCCTATCCATAACTTTTTTCACTGATGGCTCATACAAATTCTGTGAAATCAGTTGTAGAAAGGATTTATCAACGAATGTATGTAGAAATTTATGAATAATTGCGACGCGCAGATGCATATCTAATTAATATGGAATAGCCAGGAATTAGGCATACGCAGAGCCGCGAATTGTGCCCCTGTTCCTATGAAAGCTTTAAGGAGCTTTGACCATACCATAAGGGTGCGTTTCGATTGAAGCTGCCGAGCGGATCAGAGAGGAATAAATCATTCACATCATAAATACTGTGTTAATTTGACCATATTCGCTTGTGTATCCTTTTAAACATATTCTGATTATACTGCTATGAATTATTGTTACAGACAAAGAATCCAAAGCCATGTGTTTAACGAGCGATCCTGATAAAGACGTGGACAGCGTGACGGGGCCTGAGCTAGACGTGGCCTCGTGCCGCAGAGCCTTCCAGTACCTTGCCAAAGTAAGCACACACCTACACATTATTATCTAATAAATAAATAAATATCGCCAGACGAACACACCAACTATACAGTCCCACACTAAGCAACGCTTGTATTATGGGTACCGTACAATGGACTGGGGAGAACCCAGTATATATTACTTATATAGACTTTCTCGTCAAAAACTTATGTTTACTAATAGAAAATACTCAGTGAGTTGATTAATGTTCTGCTTCTTGACAACCCAAGTCGTGGACGATGTTTTAAAGTAATTCTTAGTAATTGATTATAGGAGGGTGGTTTAGTTTGAGGCTTAACAGTTGGTGCGTTTATCTGGCGATATTTATTATTTATGCTTTTCTAGTTCGCGGAAACTCGAAGATGTTTACTACCGTACTTACTACGTACGGCTAGCGGTGATGCGTCAGTCGTTCGGTTGACTGCAATTTAAAAAAAAAAAGATTGACAAATGGTTGGAGGTTGATTCGTTTCCCGTGTGAGATCAAGGAGCAAAAATAAATACAGTATTGTCGAGTGGAAAATGGGCCGAACATAGTGTTGTTTTTTGATTATTAATTAACTAGCTGCGCCCCGCGGTGTTACCCGCGATTAAAAAGTATGAAAAACTAAAGCAAGTCTGATCCCGCGGAAACCATACATTTTACCGGGGTAAAAAGTAGCCTATGTGCTATTCCAGAATACAATCTATCTCTGTGCCAAATTTCATCCAGATCCGTTCAGCCGTTCTGGCCTGATCGAGTAACAAACATCCATCTATCCAAACTTTCACATTTATAATATTAGTGGCAATTATTCTCTCCCCACAGGTGCCATCAGAATACTACAGTTCAGCGTTAGTGATAGCCCTAAAAACGCTGGCGGACAACATGGAGATAGACCTGCGGATCACCAAGAAGATGAGCGTCGAGGACGCGGTGAACTGCTTCGTGATCGCGTTCGAGGTGCCGGACCTGGGCTGCAGCGACTACCTGGAGATCGCGCTGCCGGCCATGTGCCACGTCGCCGAACACCTGCCGCTCAAAGGTAGCCTTATATACCTTAGCGTAGTAAACAACGGTAGCATAGGGTTGTTACGTAGTGCAGTTACTTAGCTTAAAATTATATTGTAGCCTTTAATTTTCCGATTGCTTTGAGTATTTGTTCTTTGTTGCATTTTTAGTTAGACTTACAGAAATAGCAGATTCGGTCTCTATGTTTGGAAATATAAAGTACATAAAAACAATTGTCCATCAATTCATCCATACATCCTCTAAAGTAATAATCGATTGCTTAACACACGAGTGCACATCAAATTACTCCTTGAAATGTACAGTATTAGGACGATTTTCACTTGCCAAACGGTGAAGCAAAATAACGCTAGAAACCTTGAAACGGCTTGCGAAAATACGTGTGATATTGCTAACTCGCAGTTAGCTCGCGTGGTGAACTAAGGCCCAAACATTTGGCACAATATCGCAAATATTTGTGCAAACTTCACGTGGGGTGATTGCACAAATATTTGCTAGTGTATGCTAGTATCAGTAAGTATATGAACTCCAATCCTACAGGCCAAGCGAAGTTAGCGCGCATCTGGGCGGACCACTGCAAGGATAGTCTACGGCACATCCTGGAGACGTTACAACAACTCATTACGCTTAGGGTGATCTCAACAAACTACACGCGGCAGTCACAGTTGCAAGACGACGAAGTCGTCACCATGGCAACCAAGTTCATGAAAGTAAGTGAGAAAAAAGATTAGTTTACTGACTAAAAATTGATACCAATGTTTGGCTATGAACCTGTTACCTGATTATGCTACCTAGCCTACAAATACATCCATCCTTCTATCAGCCGAAAGACGTCCACTGCTGGACATAGGCCTCTCCCAATGACTTCTACATACCAGGATCCTCTGCCCCTCGCATCCACCGGCTTCCTATGATGCGTGTGATATCATCGGTCCACCTCATAAGAAAGCTTTCGATAACATCATAATAACACCGCTGGCAAGAGGAATCCCTCGACCATCCAGCCCATGCCGCAGCTATGTAATGATTTCTGCTCTCAGATAGTGTACTACGCGAACATGCTAGCCGGTGTAATGGAGCCGAACTGTCTCCGCGAGGAGCCGATAGTGCTGTCCAACCAACAGGACCCGCTAGAGAACGTGCTGGGACACCTCTACCCGCCCACCTCTATCAAGGGCTCCAAGCAGTCGCAACCCGACGATCCATTAGGTAAGGATACTGTTGCAAAGTAGTTTTATCTCGCCCGCTCATATTATAGGCACCCTTATGCGAATAAGACGCAAAGAAACAGTTTCTACAAATATTTGGACAGCTGCAGCAGAGTTTATAATTTTGTGTTGATATGATTTGGGTAGAAAGAGATGAAAAATCGACACTGGTGGGTGCAAATGGTGAAGCCATTACATTAAATAAAAGAAACGTCAAATACGCTAAACTATTGCATTTTTTTAACTTATCCTCAAACAAGAAAAAGCCGTTCAGTATATTATCTAAATATGTTTCGTCTTCAACAAATCGTCCAGTTTATATATGTTAAGTTATTAATTTACTCGGCAATTTAATAGTTCGTGCGCTGTGATTGTGGGCCGTCGCGAACCTATTGGCCGGATCCAGACCGACCGCGAAGCCTTACGAGGCTGATAGCGAGGCCAATGACAGATTGCGCACGCGCAAGGCAAACGCTTACCATCGTTTTGCATACAGCCATTTGTTTTAAGATAGGCTTTTTAACCCAATCTTTATTAGAACCTACTGAATGGATCTTCGTTTTTTGTTACAGCCATTGAATTAGAAATAAATGTAATAGACGCTAGAAAACCTTACCTGCCATTCGAGGAGTTCTACAATGAACCTCTTAGTGATACTATAGAAATGGACATAGACTTTGGTAATTATAAGACAGAAATAAGTAAAGGTGAGCATTGTTTTTTTGTCTTTAATAGGAAATATCGTACTAACAACACGCGAATCGTATGGTCTTATACTACACAAAGCTTGTATTGTGAATGCCATACAATGGGCTGGAGGGGAGGTCGAAGCCACCAGGGATTCCCAAACAATTTTGGGCAAGAGACCCCTTTTCCAAAATGAACTGACTGACAGTATCTTGAAAGGTTCAAATAAGAACTTGTGTTAATGAATAGGAGTCGATTTACCTCGTCGACCCCATAATCAGTTTTCGTTTATGTCGACCCCCTGGGAAACCGATATCGAACACTTAGGGAATCCCTAGTATAGACGCTCAATAAACCGGCGTGTGTCTCTGTCCAATATTGGATTGGTGGCCGAATTCGATAATTTTTGGCAATCGTTACGGGCTGATAAAGAAAAAAAAAGGGGGGGGGGGGGTCACACCACAGACATACTAAATCGCCAGCGAGTAACAGAATGCGTACTCAATGACGTTACAATTGCAATAGCAGTACCTCAAGCACAATCCTTTTTACGTACCGTTTCGGTTATGTAACGACTTCAATCCCAAATACAAGCATGTTTTGTCGATGTTGGTACGATTACATTAGAAGTTCCCGCTTACCGTACTGATTATGTTTCAAGGTAAGAAATTCGCGTTCCTAAAGTACCCGTTCATCCTGACGGCGGCGACCAAGTCGCTGGGGCTGTACTACGAGAACCGCATCCGCATGTACTCGGAGCGGCGCGTGTCGCTGCTGCACGCCGTCGTGGGCGCCTCCCCGCCCGCGCCCTTCCTGCGCCTGCGCGTGCGCCGCGCCAACATCATCGACGACGCGCTCGTCGGGGTGAGTCCGCGCGTACTACACAGCTGCTGCGCCTGCGCCGCGCCAACATCATCGACGACGCGCTCGTCGGGGTGAGTCCGCGCGTACTACACAGCTGCTGCGCCTGCGCCGCGCCAACATCATCGACGACGCGCTCGTCGGGGTGAGTCCGCGCGTACTACACAGCTGCTGCGCCTGCGCCGCGCCAACATCATCGACGACGCGCTCGTCGGGGTGAGTCCGCGCGTACTACACAGCTGCTGCGCCTGCGCCGCGCCAACATCATCGACGACGCGCTCGTCGGGGTGAGTCCGCGCGTACTACACAGCTGCTGCGCCTGCGCCGCGCCAACATCATCGATCATCGATCGAGAAAGCAATAGCCCTACCAACTGCCGATCAGGTCTTCTCCCTACGAATAAAATGCAAAGATCATAGATTAGATATTTTATTCTTTTTAGCTGGAAATGGTAGCCATGGAGCGAGCCCTCGACCTTAAAAAGCAGCTAGTCGTAGAGTTTGAGGGCGAGCAGGGAGTGGACGAGGGCGGCGTCAGCAAGGAGTTCTTCCAACTCATCGTCGAAGAGATATTCAACCCGGACTATGGCATGTTCACACAGCAACCCGACTCACTCACCGTATGGTGAGTTCCACACTTTGCACTCACATTGCTCACCATAATGTCTTTACTACAATATGTCCAACGAGATAACAAACTTGTGACACATGCTACGCCTACCATAGCCTACCAAGTGTCAACAAAACACTGCAATAAGTCATTATTGCCATGGCAACGCTTCGTGTTGTCAATGACAGCTATAAAATGATAATAGCACTATATCAATTTATTCGCCCTATTGAAGTTGGCTGTTGTTATGTATTTCGCTAATTATAATATTGAAAAGTATATACACAGTGTCCTTGCTGATGAATCACGTGAAGAGACGTCCCGCGCGCTACCCCTCTCATCTAAGAGACCCAAAATCGACTCCTGCGCAAATTCAGTCGCGATGCGTTACGATATTCTCTAAATATGCCAATGTCACAATTTACTTAACCTGTTGGAAAGATTGTAATGACAGCCATTATACAGATGATTCAGAAAGGATATACGAATCTTTGAACCTGCACTTAGCGCATTTCTAATCATTATATGACGTCAAAACTTAGATATGGCCATTAAAAAAAATTGCTCACAAAAACAATTGCCATTTTGTTGGGAACTTCTGAATTCACTTCGCACAGCAACTTCAATGCGCTAAATGGCCGCAGGTTCCAAGATTAGTTTGCATCATGTACATGCAAACAAATTTATTTAGGTATTACAAGTCTGTATGCATTTTTCAAATCATTGATTTTTTTTGTGCGGCCAGGTTCAACCCGACGTCGTTCGAGACCGAAGCCCAGTTCACGCTTATCGGCATAGTATTAGGTCTGGCGATATACAACAATGTTATATTAGCTGTCAATTTCCCCATGGTTGTGTATAGGAAGCTAATGGGCAAGAAGGGCTCTTACGAAGACTTGGCGGATTGGAATCCTGTAAGTATTTCGACTGTTTTTTTCTACTCGTCGTAACTTAAAGAAACTTCATATGACAACTTTGATCCCCTTAGGGGTAAAATATACAAAAATCACTCCTTAGTTACCTATGCTATATGTATAAGGAACTTCTGTGTAAAATTTCATGCGTCCAGACCCACTGATTTTGGCTGTTCGTTTTCTGACAGTCGGTCTATAACTAAACAAATGGGCTTTTCAACTTTTCCTATTATAAACCAAACAAATTGATCGATAATTAAAGAAGCCAGCAACACCGAACTCCTCTAAGATGTTAGTCGAGAAACTATCTATCACGGGTGTCGGGACCACAAATAAAATGCAGTTCTCCGCGAAACGAAGCGAATCTAAAAAGTATTCCACACGTGTTTCCCCTCTAATTATCTACTCGATCCTCACCATTACACAATGATTTTAAGGAAGTACATGAGTAGCCAAATATGTTTCTTTCCACAAAGTTTGAACCCCATTTGTCCCGCTTAGGGGTCGAAGTTCCAGAAACCCCTCCTTAGTGAAATCTCTGAGGTACTCAAAAGATTATACTCTCCAAATTTAAAATCTCTAGGTGGGTTTAGACTGCGTTGTCTGACGTTCAGTCACTGTTTTTTTTATTTTATCAAATAGATATTTGTATATATTTCAGACGCTTTACAACGGCTTAAAAGACATGTTAGAGTACACGGGAAGTGATTTGGAGGAGGTGTACTATCAAACGTTTAGGATATGCTATCAGGATGTGTTCGGCAATAACATATTCCACGAGCTCATGGAGGATGGCGACAACGTTTTCGTGACGCAAGCTAATAAAAAGGCAAGTAACTATAATACACATTATTTATCAATGAAACACATTTTTTGGAAAATAACACAAAATTTTCAACTTTACTGTTCCACCTCTTGGTGAACCACGTTTCTGGACTTATCATTATGTTCGTTTTTTGTAGTAGAATTAAAAATGTTAGGTGCACCATTAGCACAGATAGTTCTTACCCATTTGTACGTCACGTTCGAAATTCGAATAACTTTTCCACGCAGATTTCGAACAGATAATGACAGCATTTTCAGTAAAGTATTCACAGCTTTACTGATAGGGGTAGGGGAATAATTTTATCATCATCAACGACATCAACATCATTATTATCATCAGGGGTACTTGTATTTAAAATAACGAAGCAACATATTACTTGACACTGGCAATAATGGCATTATTTTATAGCCAATTTCCAACACAAAAAAGAATAAAGACGGCATTTCCGTGCCAGTGAGATGAAAGTTACAATTTGTTCCCTTTGGTACGCGCGCGACTTTAATGCAGCTTTTAGGAATGCGCTAGTGCTGTGACCTAATTCTCGATAGTCATGCCTATAAATTACACTGAAAAAAGAAGTGCTGCTAGTTTTGTTTTAATAAAAAAAAAAACTATTGTTGCAATAGTAATAAAATATGGCCAAACGATGGGCTAACAATGTATCCGATGATGATCTGTACTGAACCGAAAGTTTATCGTCATGTATATTTTCAGGAGTTTGTGGACATGTACGCTGATTTCCTGCTGAATGAATCTGTAGAGACACAGTTCAGAGCGTTTCGGCGCGGATTCCTGATGGTCACCGATGAGAGCCCGCTGGCCGCGCTCTTCAGGCCCGAGGAGGTGGAGATGCTGGTCTGCGGCAGTAAGGTCAGTAGTACCTACTTTATAATACACACCATCATACCTAAAACCCCCGAAAAGGAAGGTAGGAATATTCTGCAGTGCACCCATTACGCAGATACTATTTGACCCCCGCGTAATAGGGTCCAAGCCTTTTGCCAATATACCGGACACGCTCCACTCAATAATGCCTCGAAGTCGACCCGCGCCGCATGTATCCGAGCCAGCCTCGTGAGGCAGCGCGGTCGGTTTGGTCATGGCCTATGATTATCACAAGAGTGCTTATAATATACAGGTGATTCACTAAGCCTTGAAACGACTGTTTTAGCACATTTAATTTGAAGTGACGATTTTGATACGTAGATATATATACAAAAAATTGTTCCCAACATACTGACAATTGTTATTTTTTGTGAGAAAATTTGGTTGACGTACTTTACATCTACATAAGTATAGGACATAGGTATTATTTTATCCATGTAATGTATCCATGTAATGAAATGTCAGAACAACACCAGTTGGTTCCACTGAAAAGTGTCAGCAAAAACTCGTTTTACAATAACAACTATACATACATTCCCAGAATCTAATCTCCCATAAACCTTCACAGAACTTCGATTTCAACGAACTAGAAAAGTCAACAGAATACGACGGCGGGTACACGTCAGAGTCTCAAACTATAAAAGACTTCTGGGAGATCGTACACAGCCTGTCGCTGGACGACAAGCGGAAGCTGCTGCAGTTCACCACCGGCTCCGACCGGGTGCCGGTCGGCGGGCTCAGCCACCTCAAGCTAGTGATCGCCAGGAACGGGCCGGACTGCGACCGCCTGCCCACCGCGCACACCTGCTTCAACGTGCTGCTGCTGCCCGAGTACGACACCAAGGAGAAACTCACCGACAGACTGATGAAAGCGATTAGTTATTCCAAGGGCTTCGGCATGCTTTAACGGACGGCGAACGATGTTGAACAAATAGATTATTGTTGTAAATGAACGCCACCCTCTATGGTATTTGTAACATTAATGAATAAAGTTTGTTTTATTTATACACACATTTTAGGTGTTTATTTCGTGTAAATTAGTTTTGGTCCGATATTAACGTCAGAGACAAGTCTAAACAACACCTTGTGTGATCGATAAAATGATTTCAACTTCAACTTCAACTTTCAATTGTCAACAATAGGGTGGTGACCCTATTGTTGACAGCCCTTCGGCTACTTGATCCATAATTACGCTCCACTTGGATGGATCCATGGATATTCTTCTCTTCTCCCGTAATCGAGTGGCTTTTTCTGGCTGGAAGAGCCGCTCGTAATCACGTGTAGAACTTTTCTGCTGTTTAATCAGTGCATGCAAGCCCGTTCAAAATTCATCAGAACGGTTACACGTCGATAACGTTTAGACGACACCGACAGTAAAGTAAACTCCGAGTGTCAACTCGGACAGACACCGAGACAGCCAATTTTATGGATGTGCAAATTCGGTTTAAATAGGGTTCTGTGATGCAATACGACAATGAAACCAGAATATTTGGAATTTTGTATTTATTCGCTGAGTAAAATTAGTCTAAACGTAAAGAATAGGATTTCAAAAGTATATAAAAGCGATGACTAAACATTTGCTTGGGAACTCTTCACCGCTAGCCTGCCAGAGAACTGTCATTCAAGAGTATGTAAATAACATTATATTTTTCTTCTTATTATTGATTGATGAAACAGATACCCCAGTACAGTATGGTATCTATCTATGTAGACCGACATTATTCTTGCATAACAGTTCTGATATTGTAAATATATATAATATTTAAGTATATATGAACCCTAAGCTTAAGAGTATTTTGCAACAAACACATCAATTTGTGGCAATGCAACAAAATATCGCGAAAATTGGAACAGTTTCCTATAGTTAATTTGAGAATGCCACCGAAGAGATAAAGGGCCATTACGAAAAACGACGTACAAATGATATATCTTCCAAAAATGTGTAGGTACGTTGAAAATGCAAAATGAAACCTTATTACAACCAAGAAAGATAAATCAATTAATTAGGACAATTTGTAACAACGCCATTTACCAAACAACTTGGTTACTGATTACTAAATGCTTGATAATCCGTCAGTAATCGACATTAGAGCCCCAAGTTTAAGTTTTCTCGTAAGCGAAACACTATAGAGTAGTCTGCGTATTTGTCATCTGTCTGTCAACCATCAATAAATTCTGCATATACAGTGAGATAGACGTATTTTTTAATTTTTCAAAAAAATACCATGTGACCTTATTAAAACTTCTATATATTTTTGAAGGTTACACTATAAAGTGTACGTTACGCGAAAATTCTCGTACTGGGGCTCGATAGTTAACCGTTACAACAAGATTGGTAGTACAATATGATGTAGCTCTAGCGATATCTATATGCTTTCGGCTAACAATTGACTCACAAGAGACAATGACAATGGCATCGTAATTGGCCTTCAATTTGTGTTAGTAGACTTGGGCTCAGATTTGTAACAAGTGTACGAGCGAAGTTGAATCTAAATCCTAGCTCGCTAACAATAGCCAATCAGTGTGTCTCGTAGCGATATAGCATACTGTCACTGTCACTCTTATTCATATAATCGGTGGTGCGTGCGGAACAGGCCTTAAGTTGACGTAACACTGTATAAATTGTGTCTGAGCCACGAACTTCAGCCTGGAGTGGCTAAAGGTAGGCTGGCGCTCGGATCAAGCTGATTTGGAGGCAGGGCCGTCTTTAACCAAGTGACCAAGCGGAGGCCTTGGTCACTTAAGGATGTCATAATGAAAATGTGAAAGGAGGTAAAATTACTACAATTTTTCTTTTCGAACTAGGGAGCCCATGCTTAGCGGGGCCCTAGGTACTTGTCCTGAGTGGCCAATGGAGCAGATGAGCTTGCTTAAAGGGTCTCAATAATCTTCTTGATTTGTACTTGTCATATCGTAATGTCACTTTACCAAAAAGGCTGGTACCTAAAGGGGATCCGAATGAAATGTTAACAGCAACTAAGAGACCGCCATCTTGCGGTGCGTGACAAAGTTCTTGAGACGCAGATCGTGCACCGCGAGTGGGAAGGGGCGGCGGCACGGCGGGGAGGGGGGGCGCGAGGTGGGCGCCGCGCCCGACGCGCGCCGCGCGTGCGCGCACCTGCACGACAAGCCCACGATGGATTTTGTCGCTTATAAGATGGCATCTAATCAGGGCCCTAAGTTCGAATAGGTCCTATTATACATATATTGGTTGTCCTATTCAATAGGACAACCAATAAAATAACAATGATTCTTGATAGTTGATTGGATGGATAAAATCGAACAAAGTGCCCTCTAATTGGAGACTATAATATTGCACTGCTGGGCAAAGGCTTCGTGCTCTATGAACAATTGCTTCTTGCAGCCAGAATAACCATCTCGTGGCGCTATATCAGTTTCAGTGTGCCTCGTCGTTTCAAAAGTTCTTGGTCCAAAAGTCCGGTGAAATAGCTACACTCCTTGTTAGATAGCACCAAAGTCATTATAAGCAGACTCACTGGTTCAAACCGCACATGACTGTAGATAGGTATGTATATCCTAATGGTGTAACATGCATCACTGGTGGTAAATTTTCAGTAAAGTATCTACAGCTTAGGGGTTAAGGTTTCATTTCATTATCATCATGGACATCAACATTCTCATCAACGACAGCATAATTATCATCAGAGTTACATAAAACAACGATCAAGTTTAACTCGATACTGGCAAGAGTGGCTCCATATTTTGCAGCCTACTATTATCAACGAAAAAAAGGAGAAGTCATGGTCTAGCGAGTGCAGCTAGCCTTGATAACCGGGTATAAGTGTGGTGGTCGCTACTCACCTGTGCCTCGCATCGCAGTTGCACGCGGCGGCGCAGATGGCGGCGGCGGCGGCCTGGCGGCGCGCGTGCCGCTCGCACACGCGCTCGTTCTCAGCGCCACCTCCCCCCGCCCCCGCACCCGCCCCCGCCCCTGCGCCCGCGCCGCAGCCCTTGCCCCCACTCTCGCCCCCGTCCGCGGACGCGGGCGCGCTGCCGCGCCGCAGCGACCGGGATATGGAAGCGTACGTGGGCGCCGCAACGCGCTCCACCTGGGTGGTGGATGGTGGACCCGTTATGGATGTAAAGAAGCTCATTCGTTTGGTCATCAAAGGAGGTCCATCACGAAAATTATTATGGTGAGTCCTCATTACAAATACCTATACACGCGAATGCGACTCTTATCATAATGAAGCTACATTCCCCAATTCCAATTTCTCAACTCAACAAAAGATGGTTCTTCCCTCCAAGTGTTTCCTTAGTGGGTCGATGTCTACAATACTACCAGAAACCAGTTGACCTTAAAGCTAGGTATAGCTCATCATGAAATCAATTTCACACCATTGTTACTTCCTTAATGGATCACAAACCTACTTCGATTTATGACCAAGTTTCCAGATGTGACATTGGCCTACCCTCCCTTCTATGACCTACTCCTGTACACTGTTGCCAACTCTCTCCAGCGAAAACGCCCAAAATTTTCACTTCCTTCGAAAATACGGGTTGGATTTTAGCTTGAAAAGACAATAACCGTTAATTGTAAGATGAGCTCACATGAAAAGCGTTTAAGTCTTGGGAATTATCACGTGACTAAGTTAAAAGAGTTAGCATAGACTGGTATCTACAGATACTTGGCTTTGGAGACAATTGTTCCTGGGCCCCAAGTCTGCTAACACAATCGATTCATAATCGAACAGCAACCGCATTGTAACTGTCACTTTTGACAGATATTGTATGGGATATCTGTCAAAAGTGACAGTTACTATGCGGTTACTGTTCGATTATGAATCTATTGTGTTAGCAGACTTGGGGCCCTGCTCACCTCGAAGCTGGCCTTCCTCCGGCGGCGGCGCGGCGAGAGCGGCGCGGTGTCCTGGCGCTTGCGGCGCGGCGGCGCGGCGGCGTGCTGCCCGAACAGCCCGCGCTCCTCGGCCACGCGGATCATGAACTTGGCGTCCAGACGGGTGATCTCCTGCGGTCAACCTATAGTTGGGAACCACCGCTAACCGAACCAACCTTACCATAATCATTTTGGAAGCGCTACGCACTTTAGCTATGACATTTAAGTAGATACGCGATTAGAAGGACCGAAAAGGGCTAAAGGCCAGAAGCATGACAGCGCCCTTCCCTTCCTGGACTAGCCTTCGAGGCTCGAAGTCTAGTTTATATTGCTCTTGGGCTTCATGATGTAATAATAGGTTCGAAAGAGTGACCTAAGCGCTTCTGCACGGATAGTTCTAAAGTACCAAGACGGCTAAAAATAAACTCGAGAATTAGATTAGATTGAACTCCAAAATATTGTAGCTATTCGAAATATACCAGAACTGTAATATTAGGAAAAGGCTAGAATAATAGGGAAATTACTATTGAAATAAAACTTATTATACGGATTTTATCGCTTTTATTTTATGTTCTTTACGTTCCATAAAAAAGACGCGATAAAATCCGTATAATTAGTTTTATTTTAATGCGTAGTATTCGCATAAATATAAGAAATTAATATGAGAAAATTACTAACTTTTCTCTGGATTAGACCGAGGTAGCACCCGTCCCTGTCAAGAATGTAGTTGATGTCGAGGCCGTTCCCTAAATTTGGCAGAGTGGACACCTCAAACAAATCACAACTTGGCACCTGAAAGAAAAGTATTCACCATCAAAGAGAATTAAAAACCCGACCAAATTTTTTTGTGAGGACTTTTCATTCATATCCTTACAAAAGTACAAACAAAATCGTTCACTTACAATTATCTCAGGACAATCTTTATCAGGGTCCCTCGGACATTGAGCACTCGGGATTCCCGGGATCGGTCTGGCCTTGGTAGTGCCCGGCCGAGAGCTCGCCACACTTGCGGCCTGCTTCCTCAACACGCCAACTTCACTCGCAGGTCTACTCCGCACCATTTGAGCGGAGCCTATGGATCGCCGCGTAGGAGATGGGTCACCGGTGGACATTGTATCCTCAGATTCATCATCCTTGCATATATCTGAACGGGAGATTGTGTTTTCGAGGGAAGTCGCAGATTCTGCTATTACGGCTTCTACGCCATGTTTGTGCGGGCTCTGAAAGTTTTAGAGTACTGTTTGAACTACAGACGAGACTTGAGGAAACACTAACTGGATTTGGCAATCATGTATGCTCACACGCAACCACTAAATGAGAACGAATAAGTAGATACAATCTCGAAGATCTGATCCCTATCAGTAAACGACTCTCCACAATCAGCTGGGAAAAGTACGACACGAGCTGGAGAAGAACATAGTTATGGTTCCAGAATAACGGGAACCACAAGATGTTC
This sequence comes from Pheosia gnoma, assembly GCA_905404115.1. Taxonomy (NCBI): domain Eukaryota; kingdom Metazoa; phylum Arthropoda; class Insecta; order Lepidoptera; family Notodontidae; genus Pheosia; species Pheosia gnoma. The sequence goes on from FR989900.1 coordinate 7,608,792, forward strand.
TGATTCGATTCGTACATGGTGATCGTAACGTTTGGAGAAATGTTCTAATTAGTTGAGATCCTCAGAATTTGGGAACGATATGAGAAAGAAAGAAAAGTGACCCTACAAAATGACCACAATTCGACCAGCCGGCTAGTTTACTGGATGCTATAGGTATATGAGCTAAGTGTTAATCCCGGTAGAATCATCCATCCGAGGTGTGCAGAATCGTCATTATTCTCAATGCATCACCCCTTATGTTCAGTGGGTGTTACTAACAAGATGACGGTGTTTCTTCTTGAGTAGCGCGTGTCGCTCCCGCGCGAGCCTGTTCGCCTCGGCCACGGCCCGAGTCACTTGCACCTGATTCTCCGCCTCCAGAGCCGAGTGGGTTTCGTACAATATCAGTTGAATCTGCAACAATAACGACCATTGCCATTTGTTGCCACGGTATTGTGACTCCTAAACGCGTCTATATCTTTACCTGTGGTTTAGACATGAGCGTTTTCAATGTTTTCTTCTGTTCTTCTAATATTGATTGCACTCGAGCTTTGCCGTCGACGTCCATCTCAGATTCAGTGAGTATCTGTAATATATAAAAGGATTTGGCGACGGGGGCAGAAGATAGCTGCATTTAGCAGTTGCTTATTGCAGCTGTTCCTTAATTATTTTATTGATAGTTAGCAATATCGCTGTTATCATTCAAAGTGTTCAGGTTGGTTACATGTTTTACGGAAAAGAGAAGATATTCCAGCCTGGCGGGGCGGCCGCTATGCCCTGAAGGTAACTGTCGGGATCTTGTATATATTGTAGCGACCACTTCAACCGCACCACAAGCTACAAAGATGGCGCTGCAGACGCATTCAGAACAATAGACAATTAACGTCACAATCCTGAATCGCGCTATAAGAGTTTTCGGAGCAAGTAACATATATACAAGATCCCGACAATAACCGTCGGGGCATAGCGGCCGCCCCGCCAGGCATACCACCCGCCTGGCTGGAAGATCTTCCCTTTCCCGCTAAAGTGTTACTTCGAGCATGGCGAGGTCCCCGCCGCGGCCGCAGACCAGGTCGATGGGGTCGGTGACGGCGGAGTAGGAGTTGGGCGGCGTGGCGAGCGCGGCCACGACGCCGGCCAGCGCGCTCGCCACGGCCGGCGCGTCGCAGTGCACCGCCTCGCGCAGCACGTGCACGGCGGCGCCCGCCTGCGGCGCCTCCGACGCCTCCACGCCCAGCTCGCGCAGCGCGCACACGTAACTCTCCACTCTACATTTCACGCCAGTTCATTTCTTATTTTTACGCGAATACTAGGTACACATGAAAATAAAACGACTTTATCGAAAAATTGGTTTTATTTCAATTAACGCATGTTGGTACACCGTATGCTACTTCGAGTCGAATTATACATTTTCGAAATAAGTATACGGATGTATGTAATTTTAATATCGGGTAGGTACCTACCGACCAAGTATTTAAGATACCCATGGGTAACTCACTCGGCTCTCAGTAACGTCAATCTATACTAATCTATACTAATACTAATATTATAAATGTGAAAGTTTGGATGGATGGATGGATGGATAGATGGATGGATGTTTGTTACTCTTTCACGCCCGAACGGCTGAACGGATCTGGATGAAATTTGGCATAGAGATAGATTATAGTCTGGAATAGCACATAGGCTACTTTTTATCCCGGTAAAATGTATGGTTCCCGTGGGATAGATGTTTTAATTTTTCATACTTTTTATCGCGGGTAACACCGCCGGGCGCAGCTAGTTTTTAATAAAGGTGTAGATTTACGTTATAACTAAATTGATGTGTGTGTGACTCTAGGCAGCGTAGGTTTGATGGCGGGAACTTGATAAGAAATTACACTTGAGGGATCGTAAATGACATGTTAGGGACTTGACATAAAACATACGAGTCGAATTGACTCACAGTGAAACAGACTTTCCTAGAGTTCCACATGCAGTAGCATGGGTAGCTTTTAAAAGAACCTCAGTCTCCAAGAGCAAACTAACCCCCAAATTTATAGAAATTTAGAATGCCCTTTCTTCTGAAAAATACTTCATAATGTCAGTGTAGATTTCTGTGAATTTGGTGGTAGGAGTACAAGGACATACTTGTCTCCGGCGCCAAATATGATGAGCTTCCCCAGCTGCGGCGTGGCCGGCGCGGCGGGCTGGTCGGCGCGCAGCACGGCGGCCAGCTCGAGCAGCTGCGCGGCGAGGTACGCGGAGCAGCGCGGCGACGACGCGTGCGTCTGCGCCACGCCGCCCTGCAGCGCGTTGGCGCGCAGCGCGCGGCACAGGGTGGACGCTCCCTCGCAGAATTCACGCTCCTGGTAATGTTAACTACGGATTAGGCGTAAGTTCAGAGCTAGAATCAGAATCAAAATATTTTTTATTCTTTTAAACAATTGAGTACAGTATACTTATGAATCGTCAAAACAGTTACAAAATGCTAAGCTACAAGTTTACCAGCCGTTCAGAATGATGTTCCTATGTAGAAGATCGGCCAAGAAGTTTCTTGCCAAGAAGTTTCTTGGCAAGTACTGTACTCAAACTGCCGAGCAGTTGCATGGTTGCTCTTTTTAAAAAGATCCGTTACATTTTTGAGCAGTAAATTGTTATGGGTATGTGAGAACAATGTAGGAACGGCTAGCTATTTTATTAAGTACGTACTTCCGGGGACACGATTGCCTCGACCCTTTAAAGTCATTTTCGCATGGCAATACTTAGTTCTAGTATTACTTGCTACGGTCTTGTACGCGTAAGTACTGTTCAAGCAAAATTTTCTCAAATAGGCAGGTGATATTTTAAGTTATTCGCACGTCTATAGGTTTATTTTAATAATTTCCAATGGATCACGGATGAGTGATGCTTTGTTTGCCTCATTGACATGATTTTGACTTATGCTAAATTTAAAACAGTCCCCAAAATATAGGAAAACATATACTCGGCAGTTTTTTGGCATTTTGACAGTAATCTCCTCGTTCTTGGGGTAGTACTTACGTATAAAACCAATACCTAGTATGTTTATAAGCATATAAATGAATTAAAGAGGTTTTTGTATTACCTGAAGCACAATTACTCCATCTCTCACGAGATCCAATTGGCCAACGCTTACATTGTCTGGTGGTCGGAGCGTAATGAATCTATAGGTAACATAGAATAATTAAATACAGCACTGCAAGAAGGAATGACCTATCAGGGCGAAATCCACAGGCCGTTAACATTATTTTCTCTCAATATAACCAAAAATACCTAGTACCTGCTACAAATAATTTTCAATTTTTAATCATATGGCAATACCTCCGAGTGTATTCTGGCAACTCTCATTCTTCGGCTACATACACCCGCGCTTAATGCAGTTATTTAGCGCGTTAACCCTCGTAAAATGTGGGTATTTGCTGTAGATGATCACGCTTTGAAAAAATACATAATATCGATACAAATTATACGTGGATGCGAATTCGGGACGGTACGGCAGTATACCTACTTAAAGCCTCGAACGGTACCACTTGCGCACCTAATCTTTGCCGGCGATCTGTAGGGTCCCTACCAATTAGCATGCCAGTTACTAGCCAAGCCAAATTGTAGGTACCCTACAAATTGCCCCTACAGATTGGTTCCAAAGTTGAGCCGTTCATAAGAGGCTTCTAGAACTTACGATAGCGTGCCGTCAACTTCAACATCACAACGCGCCACCTTGGCTAATGCTAATTGTTATTAAATAGAGTCAGGACCCCGGAACGAGTACGCTAAGTTGTGGTATCGACCATACCTGGGGCAAACACGATCAAATCGATATTCTCCAGAGCAGAGTTGTCGCGAGTTGCTGTACGAGTATCCCAGTTCGTGTAATCTTTTCACTAACAACGCCACTTTTCTGTAAAAAAAAAACAAGACTTGATTGTGATTGCTGGTTACTAGTTATCGATTGGTATCATTGCACCAGCGCAAACAGCATCAGTAATCCATACATTTGAAAAGAACGCGGAACGCAGAATACTTGCTTTGCTCTAAAAGTGTCGACCCAATTAAAAGTGTTGGCCCGTTTAAGAGTTGACCCGTTCAACGGCGTTTGTAATAGGTATATGGGTTTCAAAGCGCCCCGCGAATATAGCATGTAAATCCATTAGCGGGATAAATAAGCAACGACAATCAACATTTAAGATACAATATGTCCTTTAAACAAATCAGTTACATTAAAAGTAACTGTTAATTTCTGAAAAAAAATTAGCGTGCGTTCAGCAACGCATATATTTCTAAGAACGCGGAACGCAGAATACACGAATTAATTCCCCCATCTCCATTCAATCGTCTCGGTCGACAAGACGCACGGACAAGTGTCATCCGTACACTGTGGACATTCCTTCGGTTCGTACTAAGCGTTTTGCTTCTACTTTCATCGTGCGAACTGCCAAGGAATGGAACACGCTACCGGCCTCTTTGTTCCCCGTTGACTTCAATCTGGGTGTTTTCAAGTCGAGAGTGAACAGGTACCTTCTAGGCAAGCATGCTCCATCGTAGATCTCATCGTCACTTACCATCAGGTGAGATCGAGATCAAATACTTGAATATAATGTAATAAAAAAAAATACTTGCTTTGCTTTGAAAGTGTTGACCCAACCAGTAACAGTGTCTTTGTTGACGCACGCCGCCACGCGCTCGTCCCGCAGATGCGGCGGCAGTAAATCAGACAATCTGCCAAATGAATTCACATTTTTATTCGTATAATGAATGCGGTAACCATGAAATATTACACTGCAGACTATAGATATATTGGATTTGGGGTTCAATTAGTTATTGTTAATGGAGTATAATTATGAATTTTATTTGCAGAATTGTTCATGAGTTTGATGCGACGAGGAAAACTGTCGCTCGTTTTTGACTGAACAGGGAATACTGCTATAGTATCTACTCGCAGTATGTGCACCTTTTAAATGATAATGCCAAGAAAATTATACTTACATAGACACTCACTAAAATCATGCTTTATCGGGCGTCAAACAAAAAGCTTGACACGATTCAAAGACTACCTACTCAGCTTTGGCCCATGACATAAGTACTTATTTGTGGACATTCCGAACAAAATTAAAAAAAAAAATGAATATTTGAAAAACCCCAAAGTCGTAGTAGCCGCATAACGTCCACTGATGATGATTTGAGTTTGACTCCCCGACTAACTTACAAACATCACGATTCCCAGTCTGTAACGCGTGTGATGTCATCAGCCCACCACGTCGGAGCCTACATACACTAAGTCCTCTACTACCAATTGCAAAATCTATCAGTCTTACTAGTTGTCGGTTTTGTGAGCTTTGTTTTAATAAGCATATAGTCGAAAACCAATATTTACGAAAAAGCCTTATTTTTTATTCGAATCCTCGCTATAGCTGCTGCCAAATGCACCCTCTGGTCCCAGATACACTTCTCGATGTCTTTGAACGGCGAACCAGCCGTTTTCAAGAGGAGCTCCGCTCTGTCTATCTCCCCTCGGGGCCGTGCCCCCCACCGGCGACGAGCTAGCTCCATGAGGAACAGCCATAGTGAGTGCCGGTGGTCCAAAAACTGGCAAGGAAAATGTAGGCTTATTTCTTTTGTGAATTAATAGTACAAATAGTATTTGTTCTGCACGTGCAGTGAACAATTAAAATATTGGAATGTTATTTGAACATGAATTAATAACTTTGAAAACCTATTAGACCTGTGTATTAGACACTCCGTGCTTTTCGAAGGGCATGCAGGTGCTTATTATTTACATCTTTGTCATCCTGTACGACCAGTTAAAAGCCTGAAAGATTCTGAAATCTAGTCTATGGGCAATAGTTTAATACTTAGAGCGTGCTATTCAACCGCCAGATAAGTGCTTATCACGTCAAGAATCAAATGGTACAAATTGCCACCAGGCGCCTACATTCAATGTTCTAACACGCCTTCGTGTCATTATTAATAGAAAACATTTTATCAGTCCCCCAAATCTTTATCGCCGTTTCTTTTTTTTTCAACATAAGTAAAAGGTCATAAATATAAAGCTCATTTTCGTGAGCGTTCTCAAACATTCGAAAAATAGCTCGAGTCACGATATTGTATAATGCGATTCGGATGGGGCATACTTTTTATTGTAACATCTTGTCGAACCTGCCCCAACTCGAGGTTAATGGTAATGAGGTCTTAATATACAGCCTTGGTTGGGAACGTACTGGGACCTTCGTAATTCATTGCAAGTTCATGAACGGAATGACAATGGGACCAAATATATAGGATTACATGTGTTTTATGTCATGCTGATTCAGCACATGTTTAATTTTATTACTTCAATGACGCGTATAGTTTTTTTTACCAAATGAACAGCAATTTACTCACCTGGGGATGATCTCCTACAAAATCAATATCTTCAATAGCTTGGTCAAGTATGGATTTATCTGAAAATAGAACACCAAGATAACGGGTTTAGTAGAACGAATGAGTTACTTCGAGGAATATAACTCTAATTCGGTCTACATTGGTGATCATTTAAATATTAACTTATCATTGCAGCCAAATTATCATTTCTAGTCTTTTTTATTTTTACGTTCGTATATAATATTATATTTTATATAACCTATTATAAAGTACCTATAAAACCTATTATAAAGTTTTCTTGCAAGTGAAAACGCGCGCATCAACTTAGTCTTAAAAAAATATTGGTGCCCGTCAGTAAAACCAGCGAAATCAAAAAATCGCGTGACTAAAATCTTCTATATGGATAGACGAGCAGGGTGCTGAATAATAAAAAAGGAAAAAAAACATAAAATATCATAGATTATATGCTTTTTATTTCGGCATTTACCGATATACCTATTGATTTGTGCTTTACCGTTGTTTTGCCGGATTAATAATATAAGTAGACAGATGCGCTACTTTCGTGTTTATAAAAAAAATGCAATCTGCTCAAGATAGAACATTAGTTTTATTTACCGACATAACACCCATCTACTACCAAATTTCGTGACAATATATTGCAAGCTTTGGTAGCTATTTACCAGGACACGGTGAAGTTTATACCTATTTCATAAGTTATAACGTGCCGTTTGACAGCCATTTACAACTAGGGTTACGAAGTGTGGCCGTAAAAAACTTTTATACGAATATTATAGGGGACTTTATGATTTTATTTTCAGTTTTATTGATTCGCATAGTTTTTATGGTAGGGCCTTCTAGGGCTCACAATGACTTCGTTAGCTGTTGCTGTTATTTTTTTTCTATGAGGAACACGTAAGAAGAAATAATAATATAGGAGTTGGTTATGTATATAGCTGTTCTCAAAGTGTTCATAAGAAATTACAAAGGTGTTTTTTTTTCTGGCAAACGAAAAATTATCGATAAAACTTACATCGAAAAACGTCGTAGATTAGGGAGTAGACACATCGCATTTCTTGTTCATCAACGAAATCTACGTGAATTGGCGGTTTGCAGAGAAGGCGAGCAGCTTTCAGCACCTGAATTTGACCATCGAACTTAAACATCTAGTCCTTATGCATTTAAAATTAAACAAGGATAGAATCTGGCTCGATGTCATATATAGATATTGCCACTTATCAGATCATAAGTCGCAATAAGCTGAAAAATCGGAGTACTCAAAAAAAGAATAAAAACTTCGATAGTACCTACCTACCTACATACAAAAATAAGACAAATAACCCTTGTAAGAAAGCTTACTTTTAAGACGTTTTTTAATTCTGCGCCCACCGTTACAACGCTATCGTTAGGAGTTAGCTACATAGTTTACCACCTAAAGCCATTACACTTCGTGTCAAGTTTGCGTAACAAGCATTGTTTAGATGACCTCAATAGGCGTTTTATGGGGTTCGTTTATGGTGTGAAACAATTGGATTCTCCAGACGAAATGGGCGCGTGTTTGTAAGCGATAAGCGTCGTGGAATCTCTAGACACCTGCTAAATAAAGCCAGTACGCTTTACCATAGTTAGAAAGTGTCGATGGGAATTAAGGTACAAGTAATTTCAGCGAGCTTGACGTGTGTAAGTACTAAATATGAAAGTACCCCAGTTATAACTATGACACTAGGACGTCTAACACCTCAGTCCTCCAGTGACCATGTTTGCTGTAGACCAGCCGAAACGTCAGGAACGTAAAAAACATAAAATAAATGCGATAAAATCGTAGCATTAGTTTTATTTCAATGTGTAGTAATCGCGTAAATATAGGAAATCAATAGGTAAGTACTCACAACTTAAAATTACTACCTAGGCTACAGTATCTTAATTTAATAATTACTTAGGCTACAGAATATCTCCATATACAAACACATGAAGAATTGATACCTACGTAGGTGGGAAATCGTGTGAGTGCTGCCTGTGAAGGCTATGCAGCTTCGCTTACAATATATATATATATACACTACACTCCACATACCTACGTTAATTCAAACGCATACGCGGTCATGTGGGGTGGGGTAGGCAGTTTTCTAACTATTAAAGCTACCTACGAGCTATACTATTAAGTATATTCATTCGGTTTTAAACCTAAAAGCTGTTCAGAACCTAGGTCTGTAGGTACCTATATAAAGGTCTGTAGGTACCTATATAAAGTTAAAATGTCTCTAAAAACTAGGGCCCCACCTGTTCAATATCCCATGCGGGTCCCGGAGTGGTTTTAATGGCGACGGGCGGGGGTGCGTGAGGGTTCCTGATCGACACCACCAGGTTCCATGGCGCCCACTCCTCGGGCTGGTCTTCAGGAGGCTTCTGGACTCTATCATCGTCTTCCTCCCTGCCATATTCTGACTCATCACATCAATTCGTCGATTAAGTATACTCTTTGAGATGAAAATTATTGTCAGCCATATTCCTCTCTCAGATACCACCTGATATCATTAAAATACCAATAATTCATAGACATATTAAACCTATACTACCTAGCTTCTGCCCGCGGCTGCGTTTGCGTGCATTTAGTTTTTTGTCCAACCTGCAAATATTTTTGTTTCCCGGTACAAAAATGATCCTAGCTTTTTATCTTGTTATGAGTGATCACATTGTATGTTTCCTCAAAATTAAAGTAGGTTCCCGCAAAAAGTGTTCAGACCAAAAATCCAAAATCCGTAATCGGATTCGGATTCTGTATCAAAAATAATAAAAAGTATAACATAATGTCGCTAGGCGAACACACACATAATGCGGTCCCAAACTTAGGCAACCGATAGGCGATCCCAGTACCTAAGTGTATAATTAATTATATAAAAATTTAACATCCACGACTCTGGTACAAACATTCGTGCTCAACACACACAATTTAAAGTTTGCTCGTATCGGTAATCTAACCCGGGACCCTCGGCACAGAATGGAATGCTGTCGGTGTATTCAGTTTGATTCACATATTGGCGTTAAGTTATAAACGAATTATGATGACTGAAGTGTTTGGTCAAGGTTAATGGAAATCTTTGAGCAAATTAAACTGATGACGGTACATTATTTGATATACCCTCGTCGTGTTTGGGTTCGATTAACTGGTTTTGATGAGTATTTTGTTCATACTCGCTGGAAGTACCTACAAAGCTTCATGTACTTACAATATTGTCATAGGAGGTCCATGATCTTTCAGTACCATAGCTTCCATCTATTTATTCTTAGAAGCCATTCTATAAACAGGTCACAGAACACAATTTAACAATTCGCCAAAGTACCCATAATATAATTTTAAAACGTATTCGATTAGACCTTTTTATTCTCTATATTGGACTCTAAAAAGTAATATTTCTATAATGAAATTAAACTATTAATAGCGCTAAACAATTTTCTAAATTATACGTTATTTTTTTGTAACCTGTACTATTTTTTATGTGACTGACATAATGCAACTGTTTAATCAAATTGTGATGGAATGTTTTGTGGTTTATTTTATTTTTGTAAGTTTTTATTTTGAGCCAGTTACATTTGATGTTTTAGGGATCAGAAATTCGTTGCGCAAAGGTAGCTTCACTTTTGGTTCATTTTGTCCTTTTTGGATTTTATGGCGTCTATCTAGAATTGATATCTAACCAGCGCCAACAGGATTTTTTTTTCTTAGTTTACTATTAATCTTAATTGCTTATCTGGAAGTTACAGGCGTCGAAGGCGACCGACCGACGCGAAGATATGATTGGAATTCATTTGCGGAAAAATGGACACTACCAAAGATAGCTCAAGAAAAATTGGCAATACCCAGGTGAAAGAGGCCTTTGCCCAGCAGTTCCCACACTAACGAAAACAACTTAAAAAGCCCTTTCATGGAACCCAAAAGAATTTGTGCACAGGTAATTACCAAGCTGCTTTCGCGTTGCATTTCTGCAGGATACTCTTGGTAGTTAGTAAACATGGAATCGAGTCGATCAGCTGCAAGGCCCATAATCATGTTATTGTGTGGGTTGGAGCAATATGTGTAGGTCACGGTCGCGTAGGTATTCCGCTCGCATGGGGACGATCCAATCAACGTTTATTTCTGTTAGCCTCACGTAAACGAGCGATCAACTGTTAATGGAGTTGACTTGTAAGTTCGTTTTCCAAAAACCATTAGGTAAAGCAGATACGCCCTCTATTACATTGGGACTTAAAATGTTGTCGATAACATTGGGACTTTAGTATGTTCCTAACATACCTCAATGTCCCAATGTTATCGATATGATAAAAGATTTAACAAATGCTTGATCTTTTACACTGGCGATGTAATAATGAGTGAGTTAGGTCATTACAAGAAATGTTTATATCGTTGATTTGATACTTGCAGTTCCAAGTCTTTCTGCATCGCAACAAGACTAAAATACAGCTGTAGTCTCCAATCCTTGTCGCTTGGTAGGACCAGTTTCTCAGCCTCGCTGGTGTCACCATCCTGCCTCGCCGCCTCTTCTTGCAGGAAAAGTTCAGCAAGCAACTTCGGGTACACTTGAAATATATTGCCGTCACTGTACTCAGAGAGGGCGACCCATAAAACGCTAGGGTCATATTTGCCCGGCATGGTATCGACATTTCAATGGACTTTTGGTAAAATTGAGGATAAAGAGTATTTCATACTTCAAAGTAGGTAAGTAATTAATTTAAAAAAATATTAAATAAAGGTAATTGGGTATTGAAATAAAATAAGTACTTAAATAAAAAAAACAAAAGTTTTTTGATATTTTTCTTTCGTTTATCAATACACATCAAGGGGGCATTAGAAAACTAAATTAAATACAGCGTATTCAACTACACTTTTTCGGCACCCGTATGTAGATTTTATTGAAGGAATGCTTGCGTCAAGGGCCGCCCGCCTACTGAACGACCTCTAGGGCGGCAGAGAATTTTGTCATCAACCTACTAACTTGTTGCGTAAAAAATATATACATAAACACATAACAAAATATCTTAGTATCCAACTGTAGAGATATTTACCTGAGGTATAATTTTAATTTTGGTAAATTACTCGTGAAAGTTTGCCTTCGCTTACTTATATACTTATTGATAAATAAGTGTGAAGATGACATAAGTTAATTATTACATAGACAGCGTTTTATTTTATGTAGGTACCTACATAAAATAAAACTTACTTAAGTACAAGTTGAAACAGTTTCGTGAAAGTGCCTTCCTCACGGGATACCTCTCCCTGCTCATAAGAAAAGCCACAACCTACTTCTTAATTAGGTATTAACGCAAAAAATAGGTACGTAATTAGGCACATACTTTTACTATTCTTCTTCGTTATTCGCGGATTTGCCATTCTCGATTTTGGATGTCGACATTTTGGTGCCCGCGATTTTGTACTTTTGCGTTTTTTAGGCATTTCGTATAGTAGACTTACAAGATAAGGTGATTTTAAATGAGTCAAGCTAGAGCCAAGTGCTTTGCTGGCTACGCCACGGAACTATGAGGATTTGTATTGACAAGTTTGCCAATGTAGGTACCTGCTCGTAAGTCTTTAACATCGATTGCATGGATGCAATACAAAGCTAGCAGTCGTTGTTGGTTCACTTTAACATTAGTTACTTACATTTACATTTCCTATAGACAAAAGAATTGCAAAATGAAGGTTTGGTTATACATAAAGATGTTTCTATTTTTTTTTCTTGGTAAAACAATCGAATCTGCGTACTTAAACCTGAGGTAATGACCTAGATACAAGGCCGTAGGTAGGTCAGAGTTTTGGGGGTTAAACCCGCCCACCTTGAAGGGGCTTAGAGAACCCCCCGTTTTACATATAGGTACACACTAATGTCTCTGGTCCGGAGTTCGACCGCCCCGAAGTTAATTCCTGGCTACGGCCTTGCTTAGATATAGAGGGTCATTCTGTATACCTATATAAGTACTTGTTAGGGCAGAGAGCTTGTATAGGTTGTTCAGAATACAATGATCTGGGGAACTGTTCGGCATGTTCAAAGATTAGGTAGGTTACCTGACGACCGCATAACCATACAATTTTAATTACTTAAAACTTGTAGGGTAACTTGTAGGTATCGTCACTTACCCATCTACCATAGATAAAATAACGCTGCTACCTACCTTATTTATATACATCACATCAAATTGACGCTTCCCATAAAGAAAAAAATCGTATAGTACCTGCCTACTCAAAAAAACACTAATTATATCCAAAACCATGCAATTTTATATTAAAAACACTACAGTATGAGTCTTTTACAATAATCATTATAAACGTTTCAGAAATTCATTACGGTCATAGATGGAGAAGTTATTGACGAAGGAGGAGAGCTACGCGGAGCGGAGGCAGCTGTTCAAGAACATATGGGAGACGGCGATGACGATCACTGATGACAAACAGAAGGATGACATAATGAACAAGCCCAAAGTGATCAAGTATGTACCAGATCATTCAGTGAATTTGTTATTGCTATTAATTACTTGACATTGGAAAAATACCCGCTAAGTCATGGGTGAGGCCATATTCATATCCGTTTTATTTCATCACATTTCTTAAAGTAAAGAAAGAAGATATATATAACCACTAAATGTGATAAAATCATTAACGTTCTCATAGCTTTTGTCAAGTACTTACTCTCTGCCTCTCCCACTGATACAGTCCAAATACTCCTTGCATGTTAACATTAGAAGTTCTTTTAAAAACGGTTGTTATGGCTACTCGCCATCGCCATTTGCTGATCATCTCGAAAAAAATATTCAATTGGCTACTAATATTGCCCTCCAGAACTCTGCGCTTAGATCAAGTGGACCGCTCCGCAATAGGCACTAAGAAGAAGCAACGGCTCAAAAACTTGAGGACTGTTTGCAACAAAATATTGGACTTTTGCGACCGACAAGATGCTGACGATTTGCTCTATGAACAGGTTACAATTTGTGATTTGCTAATCGCTGCGCCGCCGTTTAGGCCATTTGACATAGGTACGCAAGTAACAAGTACTAAATTTGGAAACGTAGGTAGGTATGAAAATCTAATCCTGTCACTTGTCGCTTCGTACTTGCCGAGATGCTTACACGAGGTCACTTACATACAACTTGCGTAATGTTAACGAGTTTCAATCCCGATAAATGTGCCTGTACCTTTGCATACAGCCGAATTGGCCGTTTGTAGAGTAGTTGACGTTCTAAGCCTCTAAAACTAACGGCACAACTTACCACCCTATCTGTGGGGCCGATTTTTAGAGTCCCTACCAAATGGCATGTCAATGACTATAGCCGAATTGCCTCCTGACATACCACTTTGTAGGGACCCTACAAACTGGTCCTACAGATTACAAAAACAATCGAGAATGCAGTGTATTTTAATATTTTATAGATGGCCACCGAAGATCAGGAATCGCTGCACCCGAAGCCGCATCTGAAGCATCGGAAACCGAAGACCCATCTCGGAAGAAAAAAAATAAAACCTGTGAAAAGTTTGTCCTCGCCGCTAAACGAAATCCTCGACCCAAGAGTTACGAACTCGGACGGAAAGAAAGATGCACCTAGGACTTTTAAAGTGTCTAGACACACGTCCCCGATCAAGAGAACTGCGTTCAAAAGGTCGTTTAAAATGGGAAAATCTTTGAAGTCTAAATCAAGTCCCAAAAACATTCGGTATCCGAATGTAATAAACCACGCACAGCCACCAAATGATGACAAGACTATTAAAAGACATAAGACAGTGCGTAGAAAACACAGTAAAAGAAAAAAAACATTGGAAAATGTGACACAGCCAGATGTTCTAAATTGGCCAGAAGTTTAAAAATAACGGAATATTATAAATGGATAGGAAACATATAATTGTGAATTTCCTAACAGCCGTGGGCTTAACATAGGAAGTGCTATTACTTATAGACACACAATAAATAATAAAGTAAAGAAACAAGTTTTACTAAATGCACCTAACGTAGGTTAGTATATAAATCTGAAGAACACCTACCTACCCTTATGTTGGCTGTTGAGTAGGTACCTAGCTGTAGGCACAGTTCTTTTAATACGTAAATCAATTTACATTGAATTATTTTATCAATCAACCAACGCTATACATTGTTTCTTTGTTATTTTAAGTTTTTATGTTCCCGCCTCCTGCAAAAATGCGGGCCGGATATCCTATCTATAGTCAACCGCGATTTTTTAGTTGCCATGTCGCTATGACAATGGACGAATGTACTGAATGTACAGTAGGTACAAAAATCGACTAACATTAAACTACTTATCCTTCTTGGCACAACATTTAAAACCATTATAATAAAATGAAATAAAAATATAATACATTTATATCAAGTTTTTGAAATAGATTTCCAACGATTTCGAAGTTATTTTTTATTAATAAATTTCTTGATACTTGTGGACTGTCCTCGTGTAAATTTAGCATCATGAACAGTTACAAACACATTTAATAGTAAATTTGAAAAAGGTGATATAAGTAAATAGTCGATTGTTATACGATTATGCTTAGTTTATAAATGACACTTGATGAGAAAAGAACGTCACCATTATACTACTATTTATAATAGGCGGCGTATGTAGGAGGTGTAATTGCAATGTCTCCTTCTATCCCGGTAGTTTCATGTGATGTCAAAACAAAACTGTCAACTTTTGACGTATATGAGCACATTTTAAATTTAGTAAGATTACTTTTCGAATGATGCTTACAAATTGAATTGACTGGCTGACCCAGTAAAGTAATAAAATAAATAAAATTGAGTTAAAATTCGTTCGTCTAAAATTATAATATGTAAAAATTAAACAAATAGACTGTTATCGGGAAGTTTCCTTTGGTAAGCGAGTGTCGGTCGCGATGCAAAAACGTACTCTGTTTGTGGGCAGTAAAATTGTTTGGACTCAAAGTTTTTGTGGTGCTATGTGCTCATCGCTAAACAGTGATAATATTGTTTAATTCCCACGCTCGTTTCATGAATGTTATAGATACATGTTGAGGAAGACCCGATAATGTCTGACTACGAGCTTCAGTTCCAAGCGGATTTGGAGAAGGCTCAGGCTTTGAGTTTAGAAAGTTTGGCTCTTGATCAGTATCGGAGGCAGAAGCTACTATCTAGCACAGGTAACTGACGTAACTTTGTTTACTCCGTCGGATTAACAATAATACCCACTTCCTAGATCAAGAAAAGTATTTGTTCACTGGTCCACATGAGTGATAGAGGTTGGCATTCATAGTGTGGTATTTCATAATCGCCCACGTATTTACGCGGTCATAATGTAAGGGGGTTAAAACAATCGCTAATTAATTGTTGTTTCCAAATGAAACTATTTTTTGTGCACTCGTACATAATTGCTATGATACAGAATATAGATTATACTCTCCCTACTTGACATATTCACACATTCACAGGTAACTTAATATAATTTACGAGTGTATTTGTTGTATTTGTAATGTATGTATTATGTATCTAACAGATTGGTAGTCCATGGTGTGTGCATGCATGGGTATTTGTTTACCTACTTTGACACTCCACTTTAGGAAGAGAGATATCTCGGGATAACTTGCCCTGGTTTAGACATCAATGCAAATGCTTATACTATGGTACTCATAAAATACAAGTTGATCTATTGTTTGCCAATATATAATGTCTAGGCAAAAACTATTTGTAAATAGACAAACAATGACTGTGCTTATGAAAATGAGTATGTGATACATATGAATGTTTTCATAATAGACTATCTTTACTATTATTAAACTGTAACTGGAATGTACATTTTAAAGTTTTATTTTTAACTGTGGACACAGGCATATTCATATATCTCCGATTTAAAACAAATATGTTAAGAATTCTTTCACAAAATCTACTGTACGACTTTCAATGAGATCTTCAGTTAGATAACCTATATATGGTTAGCCTCCAAATGCAATGTAGTGTATCCCAATCAACATAGTAACAGTGTTTTACATAATCCCTCAATCTTAACTCCATAACAATAAAAAATCACCATATCAATGTTAGGTCTATTGCTATGGACTTATTTTTTGTTTTAATGTTTGCAATTATTCCTTTACCTGTTTGAGGTCAATTTGCAGTGTATGCTAAACTATTTTGATACAAATATTTACAGTAAATAGTATGTGGTTTGAAAAATATATATGATATAAACAAACACCAATAAAACAATAATCATACCAATATCAAAGTTTGTAGGTATTTAATATTGTAGGTAATTAGGATAAATTACATACTTTGCTTTATATTATTAATTTACTAGGTAAATTAATCCATTATTATAACTGCTATGTAGGTACTGCATAAAGGCAAACATTTCAATTATTCAGATATTGTTCAAGGAAAATCATAATTAAACTCTAAGAATAAATTTCAAAGAAAAACAATGTACTTAAGTTTTTTTCCCCGATAAACAAAATTACAATATGCAATATTGTACACTAACCCCCAATTTATAGACGTTTTATAACTTTATCAGACGTCATATAGTACTGCGCACAAAAGTAGACTAACCATCAAAATTGAAGTAAAGAAGTTTACTCCTTAACCAATGGCTTTAAAAAGTATTTAGCTTATAATAAATGCTACTGTAATCACTAGACACCCACCCTGTCTTCAAACAGTCTAACGATTCCAAGAAATCCACATACTCCAAGGAAAACAAAATTTATTCAGTTTAAGAATAAATAACAACAGCTTGACAGCCAAATGCCTAAAATTATGATTTTTATTTTTTCGTCAAATACCCTATTATGTAGTGACAGTCGGTAAGGGAGTTAACAAAAGGGCTACGATACATTGAGTTCAAAATTGACAATTCAAATGACTAACTGACTTTTTATTGGCGCAACAAGATAAATTGATGAAGTGTAAACAAAAAAAAAAATAATAAGCAATGTCGACTGATATGTCTGACATCAATCAGCAGGGAAGCAGGGGTCGACAACCAAGCACTTCCGAATGGGCGACTGATTATTTAGAATTATGATAAGGTTCATGTGATACACATAACATTTATGTACTAAGTTATACAGATGAGTGAGCAATTTGCTAATAAACCTTATCCACAACTTATTAGACTATGACAAATAAGCTGAGGATAGGGTTTATCAGCACATTTTAAAACATTTACCTGATTTATATTTACTTACCTGAACCTAAGTAATTAAGCTGCATTCATTATGAAACATAGTTTATTAAACTTTTTAGCCTAAGATGTATTAATAAGGAGGTATATTTGTGTTGAAATATATACAATTTTGGTTTTCGGGCATTCTATTAATTCCAAGAAGCAAATAAATGATTAAAATTGCTATTTTTATTTATGTAAATAGGTACACGAAGAGACTGACGAATAACATTTATTTATGAAAAACAAGAAAATTTGATATTTTTAACCATGTCAACAAACCAATTTCACAAATCATCAATGACAAAACATAATTCTTATCTTTGTAAACATAAGCACACACACACACACACCAATTGGCGATCGTGTGTCTTATCAAATCGATACTCGCACAGATAATGTGCGTGACGTCGCGAGCGTCAGTGTCCGGAGACGGGAGGAGTCGGACGGACCGCCGCCCGCGCTGCCCCCGCCGCCACGGAAGCCGCTGAGAGGGCGAAGCTTTAGCATCGAACCTGTTGTTGCCAGGTATGTGTCCACTGACCTCTATTAAGTGCAGTGCTAAGTACCAGAGGGGTTTCCAGGTATAGTTTGCCTTTTAGTTATAACCTTCGGGTTAGTATAAGAGGCCACTACAATAAAAATGGAGACAAGGAGTGGGTCTTGACCTCTATTAAATATGCTAGCTGGCAACACTCTTCGAGTTTACCAAAGAAGATGGCAACATATTCGGCACCCCTCAATTCTCACACGTAAAAATAATTAGAAAGAGGACTTAAAAAAAGAATAATTGACCAATGGTAACTATCTTTTTTATTATAGCTTTGTCACTTTCTGTTGGGTGGTTGATTTAACCGTGTAGAAAAATTAAAGTAAAATTACTACACCGACAAAACGTAACACACAGTTCAGTAGGTATGCATATATTTTAGCAGAGGGGTACACCGCACGCCAATGGTTGCTAGCTCCTTTCATAACTGATCTAAATATATACTAGTCCTCACCACATATGGACATAAAATCCCACAAGTCAAAAATAAATCCGACCAGTGTCGACTAAAATGGAGATATTTTTCAACAAATTATTTTCGACTAGCTATGCCCGCGGCTCCGCTCTAGTTACCCCTATGAAAAGGCCTATAGCACCCAGTTTTCTATTAGCATGTAGCTTTCTATTAGTAAATGATTACCCCTTCCATCCAAACTCACAACCTCTTTTTAATATATATATAGTATAGAAATGTTATTTTGGTCACAGGTCCACCGGATCGAGCCCCACTGGAGACGAGAGCAGTGACCTGATATCCTTCACGAGCCCCACAACAAAAGCTGCGCCCAATGATCGTCTCAAGGAGTACATAGACCAAATCAATAAGTATGTATAAATGTCATACTTTTTTCCATTTTTTTTTTCTATTCTATCAGCCGAAAGACGTCCACTGCTCGACATAGGCCTCCCCCAATGGCTACCACACATCACGGTCCTTCGCCACTCGCATCCACCGGATTCCTGCGACGCGTGTGATATCATCGGTCCACCTTGTGGGGGGGCCGTTCTCCACTACGTCTTCCGGCTCGTGGTCGCCATTCTAGAACCATTCTGCCCCAACGGCCATCGGTTCTGCGAGCTACTGTTTTTCCATATTCATACGTAGTCACTGAATAAAGTAAATATGTGGAACATTGGTGAGCCAGCATATTGTCCTAAGCTTCTTCATGATTGGATCAGCCGCTGAAGAGCGAGGTGTATACATATAAGGAAAAAAATTGATGCAGAGGCAACTCTCTTCTTTTCCTATAGTTTTGTCTCTGTTGGACAGTTGATCCGATCATGTAAACGCTTTCATAGTAAAGTAACACACAGCTATGTAAGTGTTTGGTCAAAGTCCCATGTATGACGGCCTGATTAGCGCAGTTGGTGCCTGCTTTCTGTGCCCATGGTCCCGGGTTCGAATCCTGGTAGAGACAAACTTTGTGTGATGAGCACGAATGTTTGTACCCAAGTCATGGGTGTTTAGTATCTATATAAGTATACTGGGTTCGCCACCAGTCCATTTCACGGTGTCCATAATACAAGCGTTGCTTAGTGTGGGACCGTATAGTTGGTGTGTTCGTCTGACGATATTTAATATAAAAAAAATACATAGAGAAAATAATATTGATTAGTATAAGTTAGATGACCATTGATCGCGCGAATGTTTACACGCTATCAAACTGATAAATTTCATTGCTTGATAAAAAGGTTTGTTGATAGATAAATAATAATATCACTCAGTATCGTATATGTAAGCGTAAATTCATTACGATTGAATGTTTATCTTATGTGATTGTTTTTAGGTCCATTTTTTAATGTACCCCATTTAATCGATAAATATATCCGAAATGAGCACAGGCAGGCTATGTTCATTTCGGACATGTTTATCGATTTAGAACTCCATGCACTCCTCCATGCAACCTGATAAATTATCGATTCAATGAAATATCCATCTACTTGATTTTGAGATGCAGTCTCCTGGCCATCCATGCATGAACCCGGAAACAACAATAATTCCAATATATTTTTTTCTCATCCACAGGTTAGCAGAACAGACAGAAGATATCACATTAACAGACCAAGCAGTCACAATGAATAACCAACATTACAACCAAAGGCCTGGGTATCCGTACGCGCCACAATACTCCTATAATTACCACCAACCGCACAGCCCCATGCCTCCATACCCCCCCTCGAATCCATACGGCATGCCCATGCCGGCGGCACCAATGCCCAATTACCCGTATTACCTGCCAATGGGGCAAGAGATGCCACCGACGTACGTACATGTAAATCCACCAGTGTACCCGACTGTACAGTACAGTCAAACGCGAATGGCTTCACCGACCCCTTATATATACCCTCCGGTTCCCACGTACAATTATACTACCACTAACATGATACCCAGACCCCCGAGGCCTGTGTACCAGCCGAATCAGATCCACACCTACCCACCGTTGCCGGTCAGTTCGTCACAGAACAATGAAATTCATACGGTCGTCAAAACTGAACCGTCAAGAGACAGCGTTGAGAGCAACAATTCTAGGAAGTCATCGGAAGTTAGTATTGCGGTGAGTTTTATTTCTTAACGCGGTGCCCGCGACTTATATTTCCCGGGACTAAAATGAATCGTATACATTGACTCCGGTATGTAAAATATCACTATGTCAAATCACACTTATGTCGCGAAAGGTCAACGACATGTCCCGAGATTGACCTATGCGGTGTCCCGCTATATGGGACCGAAGAAATGGTTTAATTTATTTGGACAATTTGGACAACTCAACATATATTTAACTGAAATATTCTTACATTCCCCACCCTCCTTCTTCCCTGAGTTCTGAGGGTCACGACTATTAGGATCCCTATTAAAATTATAGAGCCTTCTTGATCTGATCGTTCCATATTTTTGGTACCCTTTCTCTGGCCCTTCTACCTCTGATTTGATTCAAGATGATATGCTTCTCCAGCTTGTGCTTAGGTAACATCACAATATGGATGAATAAACCGAGAGTGTTTTCCCATCAGATTGTGGGAGAAGGTTTTCTGATGACAACTTCTTTGAGAACTGACTCGTTTCTTAGAATTTTTACAATAATAATTATTGTTTTGACAGTCAAACGAATCAAACGACACGGCGGCGGGCAGTCCCCTGCAGTCGATGAATCTGATAGACTTCGGGGGTCGGCAATGCGGCAGCGGCCAAGGTAGCGTAAGGGTCAGTGGGCTGGAAACGTTTGATCCACTACTAACTGACAGTAATAGCACTGGTGAGTGGGTTGTGTTTCATTTCATTGAGGAAATTATTTTCTTGTTTTTTTTTTAATTACCTACTACTTATGTGCGATTTACAGAATGATTCAGAAAGGTTATACTAAGCCTGGAACCTGGTCTTTTTTAACGCATTTGCAAACACTATATGAATTCACAATTTCGTTATGTTGATTTTAAAAAAAGGGTCGTAACAAAATGACAATCGTGATTTTTGTGTTTTTTTTTTCTATTTTTACTTCACATAATGATTACAAATGCGCTAAATAAGCGTAGGCTTAGTATCATCAAGGCTTAGTATATCGTTTCTGTATCATCCTGTATATATCACTAGTTCTATGGCCCTTCAAGTTAGCTAAAGCTTGTGCTCAGAGGGACCATACGTCATTAGTTTAATGGATAGGGTGTTGTTGACACGAATAGATTTTATGTTATTTTAGAAAATATTTTGACGACATTTCCAAACGTGGTCTTCACTGATAAACTTATTTTTAACACTTATAAGATAAAAATTGATTGATTAGTATTATAAATGTTAAATTAAATATGCTATATCTGCAAAAAAATAATAGAAATCTCTAGAAAGCAAGAAGCCATAATGACACACATTTTATTGTAAGTACAGATATCTTTTTAAGGACTCACTGTTTTAAAGAAAGAAGTAACAAACTTTATTTTTAAGTGCGCTCTCATTCATGTTTTTCCTAATATTTTGAATGTTGTTTAACATACTTTGAACAAGCACTATAACTGACTTTGAACATTTTCGACGGTTCATAGATTTTTTATTCACAATACATTTCATATTGTGTGTTTCATTCGTGTTGTTGTGTGGAGATTGTGCTAAGATTGATGACTAATTAATGTTGTATTGCTAATTTCTCATTGGTATAAGTTCAGCATGATGTCAGCAGGGTAATTTGGGTGTTTTATACAAGTTTTTATTATCTTTATGGATGAATTAAGAAGTCACATTTCAACAATTCCTCTGCATATAGTCAAACATTAGTTGCCCCGGTCTTCCTTAATCTTGCAACCATGTGCAAGCGGCATTACAATCACATGAATAAAAAAATCCTACAGAGACTGAACTACATACATACAGCCCGCTGCAAGTCCACTCAGGCCTCGGCCTCGAATTAAGCGGGCAGCGGGACGGCAGCGGCGGCGGCGCGGGAGCGGGGCGGGCAACGCAGACCCGTTCTCCAAACCAGCGGGCAGATCGCGCGGCACTATAGCGGCATAGTGTTGTGTTCGTGGTTGTGTTGTCGAATTATTTGTTTTTATTCGCGAACGAAATGTCTGAAAAACGGCGACAACATCTTTTTGATTCAAATTTATTCCTAACGCTCGATATATTTTGACACGTCGCAAAAACAAATGGAGACGCGCAGCGCGGGCGCGGGTCACCGCTTGACTGGAGTGCACCGCTCGTTGCCCGCCCCCGCGCCGCTGCCGCGCCGCTGTTTTCGAGAACGGGTCCATTTGATTATACGCATAAGATCCTGCCGGTCCCGCGCCGCCGCCGCTGCCGCCCCGCTGCCCGCAAAATTCGAGGCTGAGGCCTAATACACGCGACCTACAGGCCTGTTGGTCATATGGCAACTAAGCCGATGCAAACCGGTTTCTACGCCGACCAGAGCCTCAAGTCTGCTAACAGTGACAGTTACTATGCGGTTGCTGTTCGATTATGAATCGGTTGTGTTAGCATACTTGGGGCCCAAATCGTCTGTGCCCTGTCGGTGAGTGCTCACGCACACATCGCGATGTGTTCGCCGCGCTATGTGTGAGTGGACTCGCACCGAACAGTTATTATATAGCTTGGTCTCTATAGGAATTGTTTACTCTTTTTTTTCCATCTGAAACATCTCAGAATCAGAATCCGAATATTTTTTATTCACGTAGACCATTATGTATAGTACTTATGAATCGTCAAAAGTTACAAAACTATTATGCTACTCTAGTACTACAATACTCCTATAAACATCTACAGCTCAACATATACCGGTACGCAGTGAGTTTACAAGCAGCGTGTACGGCATGTACGACCCCCTGGACTTTCTGTACGGTGAGACGCAGCTCCGCGACGCCGTATACGCTAAAATCAAGAAGCCGGACCCTGCGACCACGCCGCCACCACCGCCGAAGACAATACCGAGCGTTCCTGAGGTCACCAGTCCGAGATCTTCCACGGTATTTTATTTTCAATAGTACCTTTCATGACTTCAGCTTGACCACTTAGTTTGGGACTTTTGCTTTCAGACTTTTTCATAGTGACGTAAAATTTTTGGAAGTGTATCTTCCGCCTCTGAAAGTATTTAATGAATGTTTTGCACTGTTTCAGAATAAGCTTTACGACTGCATAATAAAAACAAGGAGTAGGAATTACGATAGCGAGCACAAGGCGTTTTTGAAAATGGTTCTGGACGTAAGAAGTAAGTAAGCCACAAAATTATCCGTCCAGAAATAAATTATAGTTGTAAATTGTTCCAATGTAATAGAGGCGAGGCTCCAAGTCATAACCATGTTTAGTTGTTGTTTGCGGTCCGATCTATGCAGAAAGTGCTCAATGTGTCAAAAATCAGTTTTATTTCAATGTGTAGCAAAGTCTATAACAAACCATTTGGTGTATTTTAGAAAGATACGTTTACACTGACGAGAAAACGAACCCGGGCCACGTGATAGCAGCGCGGTCCGGTGGCAAATACCCGCCGAACACTAGCATAAAGATTCTAGTCCACCACGCTCATTCCGATGAACCTATCACATTCACATCCGATGGTAAGTGACATTCGAATATACTTGTATTGTTTTAAAGTTCACTTTTTAAAAATTATGATTATTGTATATTGTGAGAATTGGTACATGAAAAGGACATAGGCAATTTGTCCCAGAAGTTCCGAAGAAGTGTTGGAAGTTTGTTTTATATGATTATTTAACTTGTTATTTTTTTAATAGAGAAATATCGACGCCAATTCATAGGATAAGTGTAATGTATAAAAACAATCTTGATTTTGATCTGACAGCTTGGTACAGGCATCTTATAGTTCAGGGGGCATTGTCCTTTTGCATTGTTTTTTTACATTTGTGTTTTTTTTTTCAGTGGAATCGACCGTGGAACATGTGATATTAACCGTAGTGTGTTCTCTCGACGAGGATATCAGAGAGGACATGTCTGAGTATATGTTGCGGGTGAGTATTCTTATCATAATTTTAATATACTACCTACCAATCTTATGTTTGTAAATACGATACGGTGATACGATAACAAAGTGTGGAAGTTCAAACCTCGGCTCGCACCCCAGGGATTAACAGATTTCATGTGCGAATCTCATTCTCAATAATGATTCACTTGATGTATTATTATAGCAAACATCGTGAAGCACGTCATTCGACATCCGTGTGAAGTTCGCCATCTTGCAATGGGCCAGTGTGGTAGAATGGCCAGAGTTCCCCTAGCCTTGATAGGCTATTTTCCTGATATAATAGCAATTATATGCTCTCCCCTCATTATATTGAGATCTATAATCCCAGTGGCGGTATGTAAGTGCACCACTACTGGCGTGGTGGTGTTATTTATTTATTTATTTTATTTAAGCTCTGGTTTTTTCATAATTTTGAGATGAACTTATACTTTTTTGTAGGTATGGGGTGCTACAGAATACCTAACTCCCGGCAGCTCACTCAGCGAATACGATTATATTCGCGAATGCGTTCGCTTAGAAAAAGATGTGACTTTATGCTTGCACGAAGGCAGGGATAACGTGTTAGCGAGGTGTGAGAGAGACGACGCTAGAGACACGCATCTGACGTTGGACGATTTGCTGCCAAGTCAGGGAGCTACGCCGATGCTGTCATTCGATAATTTGTCCATTTTGCTTGGTAAGTTTGATTTTAACGCTGCGTTTCGCTTGCACGAACATTCCAAACGGGCGGTAGAAGCTTTTCTTAACAAAAAAGTATTAATTAAAAAAACAAAGTAACAATCCGTCACCATTGCAATTTCTTGTACAAGAAATTAGAACAATCACAAAAATCTTATATTTTATTTAGGGATAAGTTATCTGTCGATAGTTTTCATACAAAATATGACAACTAGAAGTTGTTTTTTTTCGGTTTTGGCCGGAATGTTACCAAGTGCATTTTTTGTTTGTAGTAATATTACCAATTCCGTGTCTTATCCCCTTCATCCTGAGTTTCTTGGCAGATTTTCTCAATTGTGCCCGCGGTACGATTCGGATGTAGAGTTAAAAAACAAAGTAAAATGACAAATTGTAGATGCCTCTGTGGTCCTATACGAAATAAATAATTTGACTTCGACATCGTAGAGACCCTGGAGGGCGAGTTGTCACGCGCGATCGGCGTGACGGGCGCGGAGGGCGCGTGCTCACCCAACTCCGTGTTCCAAGCCGTGAAGGCGATCTGCGCACTCGCAGGCGGGGTCGAGACTCTTGAAGTCACAAACACGCTGACAGCGTTCGCGCAGGCGTGCAACGGGACGCAGGTTGGTCTAAGAAATATCCATTGATTTTCTATATAGGAGTTGAAATTTGATTTTCCTCAAGAAAAGTGCTTTGTTCTTGTGGATGCACGGAAATTCCAAGAATTTTCTTTTATTTAATAAAGGAGAATGCTTACGGCATTAATTTGGATCCCACCCGTACCGAGTTGTTTCAAAATCAATTTTGGTAGACTTCAACTTTTAATTCACAGGGATTATAAAATCTGGTTTATTAAGTTATTAATAATATAATAATAATGCCAGCCCTTTTAATGTCCCACTGCTGGGCACGGGCTTCCCTTCAATGCGAGGGGGATAAGAGGGGGGGGGGGGGGGTTAAGTTATTAAAATATATTTATTAATAACTCGTGTTATTATATTAAGGTGATTCCTTTTTAAAATGAGTAGGCTGATGATACTTCTCGATATTGATCCATTATGTTTTATTTTATAGTTTTCCATTAAATAAAGTTTCGGTATTAAAATTTAAGCGCGCTAGCACCTCTAGTCTCTAATTGTTACACGCGGAATCAATCACGTTGATCCTTTTTAATAGTTTTTTTTTATTACATTATAGGCAAGTATTTGATCTCGATCTCAACTGATGGTAAGTGACGATGAGATCTACGATGGAGCATACTTGCCTAGAAGGTACCTGTTCACTCTCGACTTGAAAACACTCAGAGTGTGACGGTGAGATGGACAGGTGGGGTCTGAATAGGGTGTGGTCGTTGTCAGGGCAGCAGCGGGTGCGTGACGCCGGAGATCAGCGCGGAGAGCGGCGGCGGCGCGTACAGCGCGGTGGTGGTGCGCGGGGCCACGCGGCGCGAGGCGGCGGCGCAGGCGGCGGCGCGCGTGCGCGGGGCCGTGCGCGCGCTGCTAGCACTGTACTCGCGCACGCGCCTGCTCGACTTCCAGCTCGCAGACGCGCCACACCTCGCGCACGCGCATGCACACAGTTGGTAGCCTTCCTCGTACAACTATAAGTACCCATACATACGGAGTGTTCACGCATCACAACATTAAATAGAAACTATCTTATTACTTACTAGCTGTCCCGGCGAACTTCGTACCGCCTCAGAATCAAATGTATGAGACAATGAATTTATTGATATCAATCAATCAATCAGCCGATAGACGTCCACTGCTGGACATAGGCCTCCCCCAACGACTTATTGATACTCTATGAAAAATTAAAACAAATCTATCCCACGGGAACCATACATTTAACCAGGATAAAAAGTAGCCTATGTGCTATTCCAGACTGTAATCTATCTCTGTGCCAAATTTCATCCAGATCCGTTCAGCCGTTCTGGCGTGATTGAGTAACAAACCATCCATCCATACTTTCACATTTATAATATTAGTGGGATTTTTGTTTATTGAAATTATGAGAAAACAAACATCAAATTTTTGATTTTTGAGTACATTCATCCCTTAAAATATAATTTTGTAATCTTGTAACATCTGTATAAGCTGCAAAAATAATAGTTAAATACTGAATGTGTCGTGCAGAAGCAGTGCCAGCGCACACGATCACAGAGATGACGGTGTTCCGCATTGAGGCGGTGCACTGCCTGCCGCTGGGCTGGAGCCACGACGACTACCTGGTGCACGCGCAGGTGTTCCACGGCACGCGCGCGCTCAAGACGCTGCACGTCACCGACCCGTCGCGCATCGAGGCCGGCGGCTTCTATCCGAGGATCATATTCAATACATGGTGAGTGCCTCATATAATGGACTTTCGCCTCTCTTTTTTATTGTTTTAGTTTAATTAGAACGGCCATAGGCCAGTTTTATTAAGTACAGCAGTATATAAAAAGGTGAATATGGTATAGGTAGGTACAACAATGTCATGCATCTTTCTGATAGAACTTCAAATCAACTCTATATGATCTATAGAGTTTAGTTCAAATATATATTATTGTTATAACGTAATATTGTTTAGTTCTTGCGCTTAAAAGTATCGTAATTTAAGACTGGGATCCAGAATTAGGGTTGTTAAAAATCATGGTTCTTCTTATTTATTTTCTTATTTTTGGTGCAATGATAATTTTAACTAAAAAAAAAATAACTTATTAAAAGACGACACTCTTAATAAAATAAACAAAAAATGACCCAGCAACCCATCAACTGTCATCGAATAATCGATTCGAAACGTCTTGTTTTCAATTAAGGAGGCTATGTTAAAAAGTGTATGTACCTTTTAGCAGATTTTATTTTAAGTTACCATTACCATTCCATTGACCATTCCATTCCAAAGACAATTATGAAATATTAAGCCCTATTTCAATCTAACATGACAGAAAATCACAAAATAAATGTATAGGTATTTTTTTTCATTTCCGAATCCATCGGATTATAATCTAAATTAATCAATATTTTTTATAAAAAAATATCAAATCCGTCAATATTGTAACCAACCTCTAAACCAATGAGTATCATATCAATACGTTTAGCTGTTTATTCTCCAAACAGCACAAAACTCACTAGTGTCAATAAGGGTCATAATCCTCCAAAATGTGGTCCAGGTTGACCCTAGAAGACCTGACGGTGAACTGCCTGCCCCGCGAGTCCCGGCTGGTCCTGACGCTGTTTGGGCGTTCGCAGCGCACCGTGGACTCGCAGCACCAGCCCAGCCAGGACTCTGCTGCCGAGCCGCCGGACAGCGCGGACACCCACGAGCAGTACGAGCTGGTGGAGCTGGGCTGGGCGGCGATACAGTGGTTCGATTATGATGGGTGAGCTGATATATCTACTAGTTTGGTAGTTTTGGAGAGTTTTTGGGTGGGTTGGTAGTTTTCTGTAATGTTTGTATGTATGTTTCTCGTAATATTAGGCAGTATACGGTCCCGGCGAACTTCGTACCGCCTCAGAATCAAATGTATGAGAATATTTACTATCATTTTTTTTGTGTATATGTCCCATCTTTTAAAAGTTATTCTGCTGTTCGGGCGGAGGCAAAATCGAAAATCAAAGATCTGGATTCAGCCCGACCGTTCTTGATTTATAATAGTGTACCTTTTATATATATATAATTGGTTGTCTCAGCCGTGCTAGTTTCGGTAGTTTGTGCTTGTCTTAATATTATAGCCACACGAACACACCAACTGTACGGTACCAAACTAAGCTATGCTTGTACCATGCAATGGACTGGGGGCGATCCCAGTGTAGTTTATTAAAAATAAATGTTACCGACAGAATCGACAACCTGATTAGCTCAGTGGGTTGTGACTACTTGTTACCCTGGTTTCAGTGCCGACTCCTATGGTCGGAGATCACGAATGTTTGTGCCCAAGCCATGGATGTTTAATATCTATATAAGTATTATATACTCGGCCGCCCCCAGTCTATTGTACGGTACCCATAGTACAAGCGTTGCGTTGTAGTGGTGTGCGTGTGGCGATACTAGTTGTGAGTGCGCTGGCGCAGGCTGCTGGCGGGCGGGCAGTTCGCGCTGCCGCTGTGGCCGGCGCTGTGCGACCGCCGCAGCGGGCCCGCGCCGCCGCCCACGCACTCGCCGCCCGCGCCCTACCCCGTCCTCAACCTCGGTCAGTACCGCCACTCGGTCACACACAACACAACACAATATACATCACTGTTGAGACGCTCGTAAACCCACAATTTATAGCTGCAATTGTAAAGCATTCGAGATACAGCAAGTGTGCACTTGCCGCTATATGGTAAAGTTGTGGCATACTAACATTGCAGCCAGTGAATATCGCTGGCAATGTTTCTGTCTGAGCTATAGTGCTTGGCAAGATTTCCAGCATTATACAGAGAACGTAAACACATAATATACACCCGATAAACTCTGTAAAATTAGTCCTCTGTCCTAATCATAGGGGCCCCATGTTCCTAGAGTGCCCAGGTTCTCCAATAGATTAAAGACGGCTCTGTTCCGTTTAATGATCTCTTAACACTTGTGACCTTACTGGAAAGCCAATCGAAGCAAGCCACTTTCAACTTTTATATATCTCTAGAAATCCGCCCCTACGCACACAACGGTGTGAAATGGTCGGAAACCGAGGAGAGCAAGCACAAGACCTTGTCCCCTGAGGACTTGCCGAAGTTCGACAGTCTGGACGGGCACACGCAGTCCCAGCTGCTGCACCTGATCGAGCAGGGGGCCTACCAGTGTATGCCGAGCGAGTGTCGAGATGTGAGTTTAACTCGACGGCAAATCTGTTAACTCATCAATAACAGTTAATCTCTCATATTGATTCCTTGGCAGTCGACGATCTGTGAAATGCTTTCTGAATTTTTTTTGAAAAAAAAAAACATTTTTATTTCGTGTGCCCAAGTAGACTGGTGAGGTTACGGAAACCATCTTTTCGAAATTTGGCCTGGTCTGGTTGTATTTTGTTTTGGTTGGGTGTATTTGGTTAGTGTTTTGGTTTGGTTGGTTGTTGGTTTTGGATGGATGTGCTTGGTCTGGTGTGTATAGTCCCCAGTTCAATGTATGGTACCTGTAATACAAGGGTTGTTTTGTTTGCGACTATATTTGACTGGCGATATTAAAACCGAAGGCTGGTGTGTAAGATGCTATGAGAATCCAAATATTGCGTGTCAGATGTAAGTAGCCGGTAGTTTGTTCAATTCACATATAATTTGTTTTATTTTCAAGATAATTTGGGAGAAACGACAATATCTAGTCCAATTGGCGGGCGCTTTGCCGCTCGTCCTAATGGCGGCCACCAACTGGTACGGCGAGCAGCGGGAACAACTGGTAGCGCTGTTGAATCTGTGGGAGAAACCGTCGCCTTTGAACGCCATGCACCTCCTGTTACCTTGGTGAGTGTTGCTCACAAAAAAAATGTTACGATCTTTTTAATATTGCATCCATAGAGTTTCTTACCCGTTCTTCTCCATAGAAGCGGATTTCCGTACGGGTTGGAAAGTTGTAGCTTACCATTTTGTAAATATTTTGACATTTCATAAGTACTGTACTTAATGGTTTACATGAATAAAAACTATTCTGATTCTGAATTTAAATATAATACATTTCTTATATTTCTTTCTTTTTTTGGTTGGCAATCGGCTACAAAATCATGCCATTTGGTCAGTGTCATGTATTTCTTCATAATTCTTATAAAATTAAAAGTAATGACAATAATGAAATGAATCCCCTGGTGGATACTTTATTGAAAAATTACCGGACATCTTGGGACAACTTGAAAATAGAATTTACACTATTATATTTCTACTAACTTTTGAACATGCACTTCGTTAGCGCATTTTTAATCACTATGATTAGTCAGAATTTCGACTTATTTTTTTTTATTTTTCCTACGAAAAGTCGCGATTATTATTTTGTTGGCATCTTAACATAATACAAATGCGCTACAGAAGCGCAGCGTCCAAGGTTAGTATATGTTGTCTGTATTACCGTGTATATTTGATCCCAGCTTCCCCGAGATGGCGGTGCGGGCGGCGGCGACGCGGCTCATCGGCGCGATGTCGGACGACGAGCTGTGCCGCGTGCTGCCGCAGCTTGCGCAGGCGCTGCGGCACGAGACGTACGAGGCAAGCCCTATGGCCGGTCAGTACACACTTATTAACAATATTAAGGCCTACATTTCATAAAAGGAAATGTCACATTCAAATTTTAATCATCAACATAATAGTAAAAAACGAAAGAAAGAACGTAGTCTTTTTTTTAAATGCCTCACCCACCCAACGGTACTCATTTTGCCAATGCCGACTAATTAATAGCAATAGTAACAAGCGGTAATAGTACCATTGCAAGACCTCAAGACACTGAGCACTTTCTGCGTAGATCGGACCGCTAACAACAACTAAATAAGTAATAGTAACGTTAAATTAATTAATAAAAGCTATAAAACTCATTGTAGAAAAGTGGATCATTCTAATAGCGGCGCCATTTACGACGCATGGTGATGATGCTTTCCACTAATATTGATAAACATAATAAAAAGCTCTGGAGATAAGGCAGGTGTACGAAAAATATTAAATAATGAAGGCGAATCCAGGGAGTGTTGCGGGGTGGAGGTGGAAGCGGTGAGGTTTATATATACGCATAGGGTTGTCAAAACCTGTTTTTTTGTAAATCAATTTTCCTCCCTATATTTCTAGATCAAACGTGTTAGATTTTATTTGTACGTTCATCCCTGTAAATATTATTACCTAATTTTATTACACCTTGTGTGTTATTAGCGTAGCAAGTAGCGCTTTTTTGTGTTAGTGTATGTGCTATACTGTTTGTTTAAGAGCTGCTGCTATCGCGCGCGCTGGCCTCGCCGGCCGTGGCCCACCGACTGTTCTGGTTGCTAGTCCACTCCTTGCCCAACGTGCCTCAGGTAAATATAGCATACCCTTGAAATAAAACTATTTTTAAGGATTCTATCGCGTTTATTTTTAGTTTTTACATTCCCGACGAATAAAACGCCGGAACGTAAAAACAAAAAATAAACGCGATAGAATCCTTAAAAATAGTTTTATTTCAATGTGTAGTATTCGCGTAAATATAAGAAATCAATATAGCATACCCTGTTAGCTTCTGAAGTCCCATTACGACCGCCATACATTTTAGAAGTGCAACTGCGACAAACAGCCGAACGCAGGCGTGGATACAGAATGTCGTTTACGGAGGGGTCAATTTCGTTTGGTCTGGGTTATTTTTGTATGATTTTACTTTGGCGAAAATTGGAAGATCTTCCAGCCTGGTCGCTATGCCCCTAAGGTTATTGTCGGGATCTTGTATATATATATATATGTTACGTGCTCTGAAAATTCATAGCGCGTTTCAGGATTGTATGGAGAATTTTCAATTGTTCTCAATGCGCCTGCAGATCCATCTGTGTAGCTTATGGCGAGGTTGTAGAGGTCGCTACGTTACCATATTTAAGAAAAAAATTGTCAAAATTAATAATACTTCAGTCGTGAGTCAGGGGTGCCATATCTCGCATTCCCTCTGTGTATCCGAGCCTGGCCTAACTTGCCCTCTGAAGCGTTAGATTTCCTATTGTCATAGTTAGAACTGGAGTACCCGCATATTACTCGATAAAATTCGTAAAATTAGTTTTAAATGTGAATTATTCGCATAAATATAAGAAATCAATGTGCCTTCTGAAGCTTGGAAAGTGATTATTTGTTATGATTTTGGAACTTTAAATTTCAATCCAAGTCCCAAGTAGGCACCCAACCAATTTTCATCTGTAGGCACCCAACCAAGAGTTCCTCGGCATCAGTCTAGAAGAAGGTGCGAGTGAGTCGCCGGAGTGCGACGCGGGCATGGCGGCGACCTGGCGGTATCGCTTGTTGTTGCGCGCGCTACTCGCGGTCTGCGGGGAGAACCTGCAGAAGACGCTGCTGAGGCAACAGCTTTTAGTCAAGGTGAGATTCTGTCACTTGAAGATCTTTATCTATACAAATAAATAAAAGTAGAGTGTCTGTTCGTAATATTAAAATAACCGCTTTTTACCAAGTGCATTTGGATGTATATACGGTACATATACCAAAACAATTGTTTTTACATATTTTTTCGTTCAATAGCTGGGAGTGGACTTTTTGTAATTGTAAGGCGCTGAATATGTTTTTAAAATGTATTATAGTTTAATCTTAATAATATTGCGTGTCGTGTAACGTTGACCGGGCGGGCCGGGCGTCGGAGGCCACGTGGGCGCCGCGCGCGCAGGTACACCCGCGCCCCGCGCCCCGCGCCGCGCGCACACGCCGCTGTCGCCCCGCTGGTGTGGCCAGCGCGAGATTCGAACTTGCTTGCTTGTTTAGCCACGTGCTTGCCAGTTGTATTATTTTTACCACCTTTTGAGTAATATAGGTCTACATTTTCCCACAGATGTCACTACTCGTATCATCGAAATTAAAAAATAATGAATAAGTACTACGCGCGATTTTTAATTACTACTAAAATCCACATCGTTACAACAGACGCTCTCCGAAGTGGCGCAGGCGGTGAAGGAAGCGAAGGAGGCGGGGCGGCAGCGCGCGCTGGCGGCGGGCGGCGCGAAGCTGGCGGCGCTGCTGCGCGCGCGCCCCGCCGCGCTGCCGCTCGCGCTGCACAAGTGCGTGCGCGACATCGACCTCAAGTGAGTGCTGCACATACACCACACGCAGGCGCTGCAGGAAGCTGGCGGCGCTGCTGCGCGCGCGCCCCGCCGCGCTGCCGCTCGCGCTGCACAAGTGCGTGCGCGACATCGACCTCAAGTGAGTGCTGCACATACACCACACGCAGGCGCTGCAGGAAGCTGGCGGCGCTGCTGCGCGCGCGCCCCGCCGCGCTGCCGCTCGCGCTGCACAAGTGCGTGCGCGACATCGACCTCAAGTGAGTGCTGCACATACACCACACGCAGGCGCTGCAGGAAGCTGGCGGCGCTGCTGCGCGCGCGCCCCGCCGCGCTGCCGCTCGCGCTGCACAAGTGCGTGCGCGACATCGACCTCAAGTGAGTGCTGCACATACACCACACGCAGGCGCTGCAGGAAGCTGGCGGCGCTGCTGCGCGCGCGCCCCGCCGCGCTGCCGCTCGCGCTGCACAAGTGCGTGCGCGACATCGACCTCAAGTGAGTGCTGCACATACACCACACGCAGGCGCTGCAGGAAGCTGGCGGCGCTGCTGCGCGCGCGCCCCGCCGCGCTGCCGCTCGCGCTGCACAAGTGCGTGCGCGACATCGACCTCAAGTGAGTGCTGCACATACACCACACGCAGGCGCTGCAGGAAGCTGGCGGCGCTGCTGCGCGCGCGCCCCGCCGCGCTGCCGCTCGCGCTGCACAAGTGCGTGCGCGACATCGACCTCAAGTGAGTGCTGCACATACACCACACGCAGGCGCTGCAGGAAGCTGGCGGCGCTGCTGCGCGCGCGCCCCGCCGCGCTGCCGCTCGCGCTGCACAAGTGCGTGCGCGACATCGACCTCAAGTGAGTGCTGCACATACACCACACGCAGGCGCTGCAGGAAGCTGGCGGCGCTGCTGCTAGGATTCAAACTAGCGGTTAATGTGATCCAAGCTAGCTTGTCACGGGCCAATGGCGATGCAAAATACAAAAAAAGCTTTCGCTCCTAACCGATTGTATATTGCATTCCAGATCTTGTTCCTACTTCTCATCAAACACGTTACCGCTCAAGATTAACTTCATCGGAAGCGACAACGCTGTTATTCCTGCTATGTTTAAGGTAAGTCATATCAAGACACCCTGTTTTATTTAAAGTGTTATGATTATACGAATATGCACTTTATACGATATGTGTTTTAGGTCGGTGATGACTTGCGTCAGGACGCATTAGTTTTGCAAGTAATCAAAGTAATGGACAACCTATGGTTGAAAGCTGGTTTAGATCTACGGATGGTCACATTCCAAGCACTACCCACTAGTGATAAGCGAGGTAATTATCTGTCTTTACAATATTGAACCTTATCACTTAAATAATGTAGTTCGAATTTGGAAGAATAGCACGACCAGATACAGTCGTTTTATACTATGAATTAAATCGTCGAATGCTACATAACAATCATTTTAATTTCTAACTTCGTGCTAAAAAGATAAAGTCGCAATTTGCAAGTGTAATTTTAATATTCTTGGTCCAGGTATGATCGAAATAGTGTCAGAAGCCGAAACATTGAGAGCCATCCAGACGGAATGGGGTCTGACGGGGTCGTTCAAAGACAAGCCCATAGCGGAGTGGCTCGCGAAACACAACCCCTCGGAACTGGAGTACCAACGTGCACGAGATAATTTCACCGGTATTTATGCATATAATAAAGCTGCAATTTGATTGTATCTGTATATAATAATAATTTAGAAAAACTAATATAGGTTACTAGTATGATTAATGTATTTATTAGTTGTAATTTTCAATACCGAATCCTCAATTATTGGATTTCTTGGCGGCATTGCGCATATCGGGCAATATGCCGGATGGACTTTGATGAAACTAAACATGGTGATAGCTAATATAGGGTGGACATTTGAGACGGGTCAGTAAGGGCAGCTACCTTAGGGAGTGAAGCCACTCCAAAAGGTCTTAGGAGACTATCCCTTACATTTAGAGCTATTGTTATAAGCATGTACAGATTTTGAAATAAAAAATACAGTCAGCGATAAAATGGCATTTTGAAAAAAAATACACATAACTTAATCGATCCCGTCGTGCTACGGAGCCACCGTAGCACGACGGGATCGATTAAGTTTGGTTAGGTTAGTAGAAATGTAATATATCGGAAAAAAAATAATCCATATATTTTGTTAGAAAAATGAATGGTGTAACCCAGCAATAGCAATGCATTAAATTAATAAACTTCTTTGTTTCGAAAAAATACTGGCCGCTAAGAATGAACTCGGCAGGCAAAAAAAGTACAGTAACATGTAATTTTTTTTTAATTTCGATTCTTCTAGATAGTTCCTTCTGTTGTGAGTTTTCTGGTTGATAGCTAATATGGTTCAATGTAATCTAATACTATTTATTTTTTGAATTGAAAAGATTCACTGGGATTGTCAATAAACTAAAGCCATGCGCGAGAAATCGCGGACACTCATATATTTCTACTAGCTGTTGCCCGCGACTTCGTCCGCGTGGTATTTAACAAAGACAACCGTTGACAACAGCCTGCTCGCCCATTCTGAGCCCGCGGGACGCATTGCAGGTTTCTATCAAACTTAATCAGGCGCTGCGCTGCAACATTGGTTTTAATTTTTTTTCGTGAGATCCTATTTTTTTTTCTAAAATAAAAGTAGCCTAAGTTACTCCTTGTTATATCAGCTATCTGCCAGTGAAAGTCCCGTCAAAATCGGTCCAGCCATTTCAGAGATTAGCCGGAACAAACAGACAGACAGACAGACAGACATACAGACAGACAGACAGACGGACAGACAGACAGACAGACAGACAGACAGACAGACAGACAGACAGACAGACAGACAGACAGACAGACAGACAGACAGACAGACAGACAAAAATTATAAAAATTGTTGTTTCGGTATAGGTACCGTGTATACATCCAAATGCACTTAGTAAAAAGCGGTTATTTTAATATTACAAACAGACCCTCCAATTTTATTTATATGTATAGATAATCACAAAATACTACGTACTTTTGGAAACAATTTTTATTTTAATTTATGAATGTAATAGCTGCGCCCCGCGGTTTTACCCGCGATTAAAAAGTATGTCCTTTTTACCGGGATAAAATGTAGCCTATGTGCCATTCCAGACATTACATTATAATCTATCTCTGTGTCAAATTTCATCCAAATCCGTTCAGCAGTTCTGGTGTAATTGAAAAACAAACATCCATCCATCCATCCAAACTTTCACATTTATAATATTAGTGGGATTAGTGGGATAATTACAAACTACAAAGAACTTTTGGAATCCATTTTTTTTAATCATGGATGTGTTTGTTAGCGTCGTGCGCGGGGTACAGCGTGGCGACGTACCTGCTCGGCATCTGCGACCGGCACAACGACAACATCATGCTGAAGACGTCCGGACACCTGTTCCATATCGACTTCGGCAAGTTCCTCGGCGACGCGCAGATGTTTGGCAACTTTAAACGGTACGCTCGTGATCATGATTTGGGCATCGAAATATATGTTACTTTAGAATAATAAACCAGAATAATGATCACGAGCTGTTTTGTGTTTCCCGAACTACAGTTCAGTGTGTAAGCATCTTACATAAAAACTTTCATTGGCAAAAAAAAAAAGAAACAGCACATCGGGAGTTCGGAAACTGGAGGAAAAAAGGCGGGAATTTGGAAAAGGAGAAAAATGGTGGTACTGGGCTCGTAAACACAATAATTCAATTACATATCTAATTGCGTTTTATGTATGTATATGAAATCTGTATGTACTGGAATCCGGATTTTAAAATAAAATAATCATAATTACTAGTTTAGACCTAAAACTGCAAAGAAAATTAAAACTAAGTACGCTCGAGCGCGCTCGTCACTTGCACGAGTCGCGTATCGCGCGGTGCGTTGTGTTGTGATCGCGTGCTTCAACATACATTACGCGCTCAAAAATAAGACAATTTGTAACCAATTACTTTCGATATAGATTATTTCTATAATTTTAAAATAGGCATGAAGTGTAACCGTTATCCAAAGTTTTCGATACCGTACCCCTTAAACCCTGGGCCCCAAGTCTGCTAACAAAATCGATTCATAATCGAACAGCAACCGCATAGCAACTGTCACTTTTGACAGATATCCCATACAATATATGTCAAAAGTGACAGTTACTATGCGGTTGCTGTTCGATTATGAATCGATTGTGTTAGTTACTATGCGATTGCTGTTCGACTATGAATCGATTGTGTTAGTTACTATGCGATTGCTGTTCGATTATGAATCGATTGTATTAGTTACTATGCGGTTGCTGTTCGATTATGAATCGATTGTGTTAGCAGACTTGGGGCCCTGTATATCGATGGGAATGGCGTGGTGTGTGCAGGGACCGCGCCCCGTTCGTGCTGACCCACGACATGGTGTACGTGATCAACGGCGGCGAGCGGCCCACGCAGCGCTTCCAGCACTTCGTGGAGCTGTGCTGCATGGCCTTCAACATCGTGCGCGCGCACCACGACCACCTGCTCGACCTCTTCGCCTTGGTAACTCCACCTATGCAACTGCCCTCTCTGCACGAGCCAACTTTACCACAATAAGGAGCATGTGTATTGTTTGGTGATGCGTGACCCAAATCCATTGTTAAACAAATGGGGGAAGAGGACCCCACCACTGACCCTCGGCGTGTCAACTTTTCAAATTATTAAAAAAAAAAAATAAGTTGATCGATAATTAAAGTAGCAAGTAACACTGATCTCCTCTAAGATGTTAGTAGAGAAACTATCTATCACGAGTGACGGGACTCCAAATAAAATGCAATCCTCTGCGAAACGAGGCATTCTCAGGACGGCTGGGCTACGAATGAGGCTTGTTATAATATTAATTAACCATTGGATTGAGTGCACCATTTAGGGTTCAATTTAGTTAACTTTAAAATAATTAACGGTCCACCTTGTGGGTGGCCGTTCCAACTAGGTCTTTCTGCTCGGGGTCGCCATTCTAGACCTTTTCTGTTCTTCGACCTATGTGCCCCGTCTACTGCCACTTTAACTTTGTCATTTTTAGAGCTACGTTGTCTATTCTAGTTTGTCTTATGATCGCCTGATTCCTGATTTAATAGAGAAACCCCGAGCATAGCCCACTCCATTGCGTGTTGAGCGATGTTGAGGTCTTGTTGTGCAGCGTAGTAAGCGAGCAATGTTAGGGTAATTTTTTTTATGCGATGTCTATTCTAGTTCGTCTACGGATTGCCTGTTTCCTGATTTAATAGAGAAACCCCGAGCATAGCCCACTCCATTGCGTGTTGAGCGATGTTGAGCTCTGTTATGAATCGTAGTAAGCGAGCAATGTCAGTGTCAGCAGCGGTGTTTCTCGATGTGCGTGTGCGTGTGCGCAGATGGCGATGTCGGGCGTGTCGGGCGTGACGAGCGGCGCGGTGGGCTACGTGCGCGCCGCGCTGCTGCCGCCCGCCACCAACGCGGAGGCGGCCGCCGCCTTCGCGCGCCTCATACACTCCTCGCTCAAGAGCAAGTCAGTACACCACGCACGACACGCACTACACGCACAACACGCACAACACGCGCCGACCATTACACACGTGTACACAGTGATTCAGAATGCGTATGCTAAGCTTTCAACTTGCACTACTCTTGCGCATTTTTAAATATTATGTGAAGTCAAATGTCCAAGGCCATTGCGTTACACTAAAATAATCGTTAAGACGTTTTCAATAATTTTCTTTGTTTTTTTTTATAATTTCTTAT
The DNA here is from genome assembly GCA_905404115.1 of Pheosia gnoma. NCBI lineage: Eukaryota > Metazoa > Arthropoda > Insecta > Lepidoptera > Notodontidae > Pheosia > Pheosia gnoma. Next base: position 7,648,401 of record FR989900.1, read on the forward strand.
AGGAAATATATTTAAAATAGTCCAAAAAAATTGTAAACACTAACCTGCACTCCACTGAAATCCAAAATTTAGTACTTATGTGTTTAATTATTTTTATATTTCCATCGATTTTATTGATATCTTTAAAATATTTTATATTATTATAGTTATACGTTATATTTTTTATATCCTACTTAATAAGCAACTCTTTTTGTGTGCAGGTTCACACCTATAAACTTCTTCCTGCACAATCTGGCGCAACTCCGAGCCACCGGCGACCAGGGCACCAGCACATCAGAGTTGCTCTCTTTCATGCCGCGAACATACACGTGAGAATATGTTATCATACTAGCTTTACCCACAGCTCTGCCTGCGTTTACTTTGAAGACTAAAGGTAGCCCTCATCATTATGTGTAACCAACCCAACAATTAATTGACTTATCGATCAACCAACCTCATCCGACCAACTAGATTCAACCAACAAAACGATCAGCTGACCTACTAACCGGACCGAAGTCTAATGTCTACAAAGACAAAGTCAAAGTCAAATCGTTTATTTCGTATAGGCCTACGGAGCACTTACAAATTGTCATTACATTTTTTTTCTTAACTCTACAATAAGATCAGAACGCGAACTCACTTATTTTAAAAATATCCCAAAATGTTCATGGTTGCAGTTTTCTTATGTATTAACTATACATTGGCATAATGTATACATCAAAAGCCAATAAGAAAAAAAAATACTCGTGTCATTATCTGTCATCAACTTAGTGAAGGCGCCAATATTGGTGTTAGCTGATTAAGATTTCCAATTGCTCATACACAAACACTTGTTGTTCTTAGAACAAGTAGTGTGTTATGTATTCAATAATTTTTTAATTGGCACCCGATTATCAGTTCGATAATTATTATCGAAAACAATCATTCACGGCAGAGGATTTAAAGGAATTACAACATGTGATATATTTTTGTATGCCTTGTAATCTATTTACATGATTGAGTTGTAGGCAGGAAGTAATTAATGGCGTGAAAATATGTATTTTATAAGGCCTCGTCTTTAGTGACAGGCTAGCGCGGTAGCGACAGCGGACGCATAAAAAATAACGTTATGAAGTATACTGACTGGACGCGAGTCTGCACTAGGGCGTGATAGTTAAATACCGTTCCTATCCGATACAAATATAGTTGCAATTACAATGTCTGAGTGCTTGAGACCGCGAGTCTGCGAGAAAATAGTTTCTAGCATACAATTATTATTTGCGACTCTATGCACAACAAATAAGGTCGCTAATTAACGATCCGTGGAAAAACGTTCAATAGATATATTCGCCTTCTTTTAATCTCAAAAATAAAGCATAATAAGTACATATTTTTAGATTTTAATTCATTTAATGGAACAGCATATTGTTTGATTTGTATTATTATGTGTATATGTGTCTATATGTTCCTCAATAGAATGGCCCAGGAAGGCCGGCTGGTGAGTGTAGAGTGCCTCGGCTACGAGAAGCGCTACGACCCCGAGAAGCACTACGTGTACGCGCTACGAATCTACAGACAGGGCCAGACTACGCCGTTCGTGCTCTACCGCTCCTACAAACACTTCACGGAGCTATACCAGAAGATATGTCTGCACTTCCCGTTGGCTAAGGTTCACTGGTGAGAAATAATTTTATACGTTTTAACCAGTTATATTTATTAACAAAGAATCGTCATAATATTGTAGTAAGCTTTGTCTTACCATGTACCTTACATATTTTGTAAAAGCTTACAGTTTGTAAACACAATTATAAATGAGTTAAAACTTATACTAATAGTGTAAAAAAGACATCCATTCTGGAGTAACATGAATTAAAATTAACTATAATTAATTTGATCGCCAGTATCTTACACACATCAAGCCTCACTATTCTCTTTGGTTTCATTCGCATTATTGTCAACCATGTTGTATTTCAAATCCATCACCATTTGCCTCCGATCCGGCGTCGAGTTCACCGGCCTGTTGATCTGTTGTCTGTGCTGTGATATCAAGTCCCAACTGCCCGTGTCGATTGGCTTACTAAAACTCACGTTCCCACTACTGTCTGCTTCGTTTTTTACTAAATCTGGCTTAGGAACGTCTGCATAGGGCGGTGGTCCGCTCGTTTTACTAATTGAACTTTCCAATGTGTTTGTGGAATACTGTGGTTGCCCTGTTCCCTGTGCTAAAGGATTAGCTAATGGTCGTGTCGGTGCAGGCGCCTTTTTCTTCTTTTCTCTCTTCGTCTGCTGCCCTTCTTTCTTCTTCTGTTCTTTTCTCAACTTCTCCTGTCTTGCTTGCTCTTGCATCGCTTGTTTATCTGTCTTCTTTTGTTCTTCGGCCCTTTGTTTCTCTAGTTTCTTCTGTTCCTCGATCCTCTGTTTCTCTAATTTCTTTTGTTCTTCTAATCTTTGTTTTTCAAGTCTCTTTTCCGCATCTAACTTCTTCTTTGGTTCTTGATTCCTGTCATTAAGGTTATCTTCTTGTTCCACGCCTTTGGGGTCTTGGGATATGTTAGGGTTGCTCTGTCTCAAGTTAGGCGGTAAATTTTTATTTTTGATTAAATCGCTTGTGCTTTTTGCTGCTCGCAGCGGTCGTTCGACTTGCTCAGTCGGTGATGTTGGTCGCACTGATGGAGTAAGTTTCCTTTGTGGTTCTGCTGGGTTGTGGCTGTAGCCTGAAAAAAAATATAAGCACATTTTCTAAGTCTTCATCTTTGGCTTTAGTTCAGTGACGAATGATTCTTTTTACATATCCTAAGATAAGATCTGCTTTATCGACATTTTATATCAGTGAATTATAATGATAAAAAACACAAATGTTTTACCATATTCTCATAATAATATTACACTTGACCACTATTTCTAAATGTGGAGTTAAGAATTATTATCGCTTGAAAGTTTAGGTCCTTCATTCGTCATTAGACTCGTGTTAGAGAGTTCCTCAATATATGCCCCCGGTTTATAGTGTTTATATCTTTGACCTTGTCTATCGTCGGAACAGATCTGCAGGAGTAGATTATCAGCCAATAATGTTCCGTAAATCACAGATGTAAATAAATACTCACCATAGAATTCATCTCTATTCGTCCTATAAGCCCCGTTCATGGAGGTTTCCGGGACACTGTCATTAGATTCCTTGTTTTTCTTCCTCCCATGGTAGAAGTTGAGCGACGCCTTGAAACCCCCGAACTTGAGCATTACTGTGACGCACGATATACCGCAGAAGAAGGCAAGTGTTGCTATGTAATTCACTGTGTTGTCAGCTGTAATATTATATAAACAGAGTTACGACCTTATAGTTTACAGTGTATGAAAGGCATGAACCTTCAAGGTGAATAGAGTAAAACTCCAATTCCAGCTTCCGTGCGGATCTACAGATACCATACTTTAGTAATCCATTAAAATGAGAGTATCCTTTATGCTTATAAATAGGCTGGTATCGCCAATTCCAGCTGGCATTTAAAGATGTTATATTGTTCTAATTTTAAATGAGGTAAATTTAAAGTCACGCCTGAAATGTATTTGCCATGTACTGATCGACTGCGCAGCCACAATCGGCTGCCTCAGAACGCTCCTACATATTTAGGCAATGATTCTGCCAATGACAATGCTGGCTCACCCGAGAGCCGTCATCTGTCATTTGCTTCGCTAATTCAGTATGTCATTTAATTAAACGGTGTTATAGGTCAACCCGTGCTAATTATTAAAAAATAAAAATAGTACGGTTCGTGAGGCTATCACGACACTACGTGGTCAAACAATACAATAGACTGACGCCATTTATTGGTTTTTTTTTACATATATAATATGACCTCACCAATTTTGTGACGCGATGGCAATATTATACAACTATTAACTTTTATGCACTCACTTCATTTAATACTTAAAATTAAGAACATAAAAAAGAATACACTCACGGTTTATAGGATCCCTTAACACTGCCATCAAATAATAATGAGTTATAACCAAAATTAAATGCAAACAAACATCCGTTGTGACAATGGCAGTTCGTCCATTACTGTTTAAATCAATACGGCCGCGTTAACAGATAAGATAATGGAATGTTTCGATTCCGACACGGTGCGAATAATGTGTGTAATCTTATCGTTTTACTAAAATACTGAAACTAATTAAAGGGCGAGGAATATTGGTATGATGGTTGTAATTGCGTTGAATAGAACGATAATTAGGTATTAGACAGGCTCAGAGAATTTAGTGTTTTTTTTTAATGCAATCTTTATGATCATAGAAAAAATATTTACCATGGTAAGTTGAAGTAGCTGATGTTTAAATGACTAGTAACGCTAAAAATAATATTATTGTTACTGAGTCAGTTACCATAGGTAGGTATATTCTGATTTTACTCATGTCACGTTCAGTAGACCAAACTAGTGTCATTCTTTCTTTTTAAATTGAACGGTAAGACCTTTGTCGGTTATTTGATGGAGTTCTATTCACCTATCTTGGAGAGCAGACTTAAGAGCAGACTTGACTTGTAAGGTTCCTTGCAATAAATAGGCGGACTGTGTACAATAGGGTTGGTTTAATGAGTAAAATTATATAAAAATGCGCGTGATCGCGGTGGCTGTCGAAAGAGTAGTGGCGCCAGCGTCGCACGTAGCTCGCCGGACCGCCTCGTCCCCCGCGCCCCGGCCCTCGCACCGGCCGCGTATGGACACAGACTCTTTGACCTCCTTATACCGCATTTAAAACATATCTCCTGGGGATATCTAAACGCCTCTCGGAAGCCCTGGAAGTTCGCCAATCTGCGTCAGCATGGTGGATGATAACTCGGACTCGCAGTGAGGAGTGTGCCCGGTATAATGGCAATAGGCTCGCTCCTTACTACTGAATACCATGTAGCAAAATGTGGATGCACTCCATTTTAACTCTGCTTACCTCTTCAGGGAATTATATTAGTGAGATTTGACCTACAAAATTCTGATTGAAATAAAACTAATCTTACGGATTTTATCGCGTTTATTATACTATTTTACGTTCCCGACGTTTCGGCTGCTTTACAGCAACCTGGGCCCTAAGTCTGCTAACACAATCGATTCATAATCGAACAGCAACCGCATAGTAACTGTCACTTTTGACAGATATCCCATACAATATCTGTCAAAAGTGACAGTTACTATGCGGTTGCTGTTCGATCATGAATCGATTGTGTTAACAGACTTGGGGCCCTGAATTGATTTTTTGAGGTTGTTGATAATGTTTTAAAAGAATTCGGTGGCAATGCTCCACCAAGTTACTACAATACCAAACATAATTCTTACTCATGTGTTCTTATTAATGAATGGTGTATAAACCATTGCGTGTTCAAGCTTGCCGTCCGGTCTCCACGTGGGCCGCTCCAACACCCGGCAGGTGGCCGAGCGTCGGTTCGGCGACGTGCAAGCGTTCCTCACTTCGCTGTTCAGCCTGGCCGACGAGATCGCGCACTCGGACCTGGTGTACACCTTCTTCCATCCATTGCTGAGGGACCAGCAGGACGTTGAGCCGCAGAGGACGAGGGGAGGTCAGTGGATATAGTTTATATACAAATAATTTATTGCAGCCGCCAGGTGTGGCATGCTTATAAAACCGCTTTTGCCCACGGCCCGTGACCTGTCAATATGTGCCCTATCTTTTAAATCTAAATCGTTGAAATCGGGATTCTGGATTCAGAGTACTTGGTCCGTCAGTTTGATTTTCGAGGTTATCACCTTTCTTGCGGATAATGCGGTCAAAGAACTCGAAAATTCATTGTTATATGGTGAAGAGTGTCATACTTTTTTAAGCTCGGATAGTATGGATAGATTCTTCCAGTGCTGTCTTAATGTACTCCAGGAATCTAACTGTAGATTAACAGTTATATTAGCGCAAAGCCGTTCGTAGATAAGTAACTAATTAAATGTAATATATTCTAGGTGAATCGACGGAACCCGAGACAAGCGGTTCGGGATCCCTAAAGCTATCAGTTCAGTATGCGGGCGGGGTGCTGTCGGTGCTGATACTGCACGCGCAGTCCCTTGCGCTTACGCCGCAAGGACTGCCACCTAACCCTTATGTCAAGGTAATAAAGTATATATTATACAGGATAATAAAGTACATAAATGATGTCCTAGAATTTTACAGAAGTATGATGTCACGGTGAACTATCATGCAAGAATAGATAAAAATTGCCGGACCAACATACCAACTAAGGATTCAAACTAAGCAACGCTCGTATTATGGGTACCGTACAATGGACTAGCCACCCCAGTATATAAATTACTTATATAGAAATTCAACGTCCAAAACTCGGGTACAAATATTCGTGATCATCACACTGCACACAAATACCGAGAATCAAACCCTCAGTACAGAAAGTTAGGATCACAAGTTCTAAACCAAGTGTGAAAATCAATCTCATAATCTGATTGGTCTACTCCTTTCCACTTCAGTGAAAACACAATAAGAAATGCTCCAATTTATCTAATAACATACATTTTGGATAATAACACTTCTATTCGTCCATAGGTGTACCTTGTACCTGATCCAACAAAGGAAACTAAACGCAAAACTCGCGTCCTGAAGCGTAACTCCCACCCATCGTTCATGGAGATGCTCGAATACCGGCTGCCCCTCGACGTGGTCAAGACCCGGAGCCTGCAAGCCACCGTCTGGCACTACGACTCGCTGCAGGAGAACCAGTTCCTAGGCGGAGTGGTGATACCCCTCAGCACTTTACCCCTGAGAGAGGAGACCGTTGCGTGGTACCCCTTGGAGTACATACCGCGGTAGCTAGTGCTCGCTCGCTCCGCATTGTGGAGCACTGTGGCCTAAGCTAATCATTTTATACAGTCTAACGTATGTGTGTTCGGTCCTGCTCACACCATAGATTTCATAATTCAAAATGACAGAGACAGCATGCTTTCTCGATTACGAAACTACGCGGTACTGCTAGGCACATAGAGCTGGTTTTGCTTTGTGTACGTTGTTTCTGTATTGCAATTTATTGGATGTTTAATTCGATATGGATTTAAATTCGGGCATTACATGTTTATTTAAAAGTTTTTTTTTTACAAATTACGCTGATCGAATTGAAGCTGTAGTTTGTAAGTTTTATGATAGCAATAGAAACTGTAGACTGGCAAAATATGGGGTCGTTCATCCGTGGCTACGCACACGACGGATAATTTTGCAGCGGAAAGCTGCGAACTTAACGTATTGACGGAAAGGTAGTTTGACAATTGTACAAACTTCCGCGTGCGTGTTGATAGTCATATTTGTAGATCATCTGTGAAGGATCGAATGATAATATTTTGTTATTCCGAAAATATTCGGTATTTCATTCTAAACTGACTATCTTGTAGCTTTTCTATCTAGTGACTATCTATTAAATTGTGGAATACGCATAGTAAAACGTCAAAATGTATATTTAATTGCAATATCTAAGAGCCATTTTACTTCTTTTTTGATCGGTGTTTCTATATAATACAACTTCTATGAAACCTTGCAGTAAACAAGAAAATGATAGCGCAATACTGTCATATTTTCGCGAACCATGCAGCATTTTTTATCGGTACTAAGCTCACAGTATTTGTTATTGGGATTTAAAAGTATTTTGTTTCGGGGTAGATATTAAAAAAACAAAAAATGAATTAGTGCCAAATTTACTTGACGTATTCTAAAAATGAATAAATTTGCATTTAAATTTAAAAAAAAAATTGTCGCCCTGTGTTAAATATACGTTGTGCGCTTGTTCGGTTACTACTAACCAAACTAGGGCTGCTGAGGTGAAGAGTGATCTTCGACAAACCTTTAAGCATGTCATCTGATCAACCATGCCTTAAATAAAGGAAATGTGGGACTAATAAAATGTCTATTCTTACTCCTTTTTTATGTTGGCAATTGGCTACAAAATAGTGCCATCTATGCCAGTGTCAACAATGTATTCGTATAGTCACATATGACTTTTGCATGTACCTGTAGCCTTAATTTTAATATGAAGCATATCAATTTAACTGGTAGGTATTCAATGTTTATACTCTAAAGACGAAAATATTTTCAAATCTCGAATTGCACTCATGCGTATCGGGCTGTGCACATTGTGGGTTCACGATTACTAATAGTGTATACTTACATATATTCGAAATAACGAATAACTCTATAGATGACAAATTGCTTTAATTTTAAGTTGCCTAACAGAGAAAGAAAACTAAAACAGCACAAAACTGCTTGGCGGTGACGTCACCATCGTAAGCCTGCGCGTGTGCAACAGAGAAAGAGTATAACGCCGCTCTATTCCAGCTACTTGATATTACAAATAATTAATAGCGAATTCCTTTGAAATAATGTCATTAAAGAATTGATACTTATACAATTTAACTAATGTTCTATATTCACTAATAGTATATAATTTCCCCATGAATTTATTGTGAGCGTCCACCTTTACGAAAATGGAACTGTCAACCAGTCCTATAAGGATCTTACAAATATAACCGAAATCCATTATGCGGTGCTATAAGGATCCTTACAAAGCAACCGAAAATTTTGCGTGCTGTGCTGCGTACATACAGGACAAATCAAACTTTTTTTACAATATGTACCCATTCACGGTTCACAACAAATTCCACACTTCATCAGGCACCGATATTAGTTACATTCCAAATATAAATATCCTATTTTTATAATTATATACCGGCCGTTGGTAACAAAATTGTTTAGTTGCTATGTTAATACGGGGTACCGCAAAATAAACTTAATTACGAGACGCATAAGATTGTATTATTTTTCGTATCGTTTATTTGTATTAGAGATCTGAATGGTTTGTTTTTATTGTCCTACTTATCGAGGTTGCCAGATAAGTTGGAAACGAACGATCATGTTAGTAAATATTTTATAGTAGTGTTATTCGGCTTTATGGTAAATCTAGTTTTTTAGTAGCTATTTTATTGGATTTGTTTAACTTTTGGTAGAAAACTCTTAAGAGCTGGCAGCCTTACTTATATTGCTTGGTTTCTATGAAATATTAATGCTTTAGTGTACTCTTATATATGTGTTATATCATTGTTTATAGTGGTAGGTTATTTTTAGACTAACTATTTATTGGGAAATGTAATGAACTATACATATTGATATTGTTTTTTTAAATTGATATTATCAATTCAATTTATTATCGGCAGCTTCATGCATATATTACGCAATCGAAACATGATTATATAATATTATTAGGTTACGAATATTAATTGAATTATAATATATCGTGTCTATTAAAGTACTGAATGGCTTCCATAATGTGCTCAAATCGAGAGCGTTCCTTGTTCGTGCTGCGCTTACACTCGGCTGAGCATAACCAACAAAATGTACATATTATCTACTTAGATTTTATACTGAAATAATGTATCGGCCTAACGGAAACATAATAAATCTTGTTGTTAATGCATTGTGATGAATATTACAATAAAATCGCTCTGGTATAACTATTTGGATTTCATTTAATTCAATCCTAGTTTGGCACATCAGTGGAAGGATGCTACACAAGGGTTGGCGAAAATCTAGCGAGTTTTTCACTGTCAACACATTATCGACTTTGCTAATGTTGGAACAATGTTGGAGCTAATGTTGACAGAATCAGAATATTTTTTATTCATGTAAACCATTAAGTACAGAACTTATGAATTGTCAAAATAGTTAACAAAAGGCAAGCTAACTTTACAACCCTTTCGGAGTGCCGTTCCTATGGAGAAGAATATGCAAGAAACTCCATGGCTGCTCTTTTTAAAAAGATCCGTTACATTTTTCAGCAGTACATTGTTATGGGTATGCGAGAACAATGTAGGAACGGCTAGGCAGCAGCTGGTCAAAAAGTACTCTACTACTAATACCCGAAGGGTCATAGCGAATGGAGATAAAAGGTAGCTGCTGCACTGCTGGAAAGCCTTTCATTGTGGGTAAAAAAACCTATTTTGATCTTGCTATAAGCTGTCACCATGGCAAATTTCATTGCTATCCGGCCAATGAATTTGGTTACACAGTTTCTAAGTATTCCGTGGGAATCCATCTATTTTCCGGGATAAAAGTATATTTTGGCACTTATTAGATATTTTGTTTTAATTAAAGCTGTACCCACATGTTTTATATAGGTATGTAATTAAATAGCTATAATTATAAAATTATATCTTCATCCGGCGCGGTCTTCAACAAATAATCATTGACTCCGTATTTTCTTTTCTTTAAACCTCTTTTACCCAAATAAAATGGAGGTACAGCATACGTAGGCAAATAGAATATTCCAGTCTTATTAAAGTTCGTTTCATGCCCTAGAATGTTAGTAATTCTTCTACCACTATAGCATTTCCCGTGGCGCACGCTTGCGACCGAGTCGCATTTTATTGCGACAAAACGCTTGGGGTTTGTCGCAGCTACCAGCCAGTAGAGTGCGGAGCGGACGTGGCTACAGAGTTGGAAGCATGGCATTATGAAGCCCATTTTTATGGAGGGCTGGAATTCTCCTGAAAAATAAGGGAGTGATATGGAAATTGATCATGTGCCCAATAGCTGCATCTAGACTGCTGAAGAGGCTGCGCTGTCGGTCTAGATACGGCCCATTTATGATAACGCGATAGTGTGCTCGATCGTTTGTAAAAAATAAGAATGTTAGAAGCAATAACATTTTCAATTTATTTCAATAAATCTCAGGATTTGGTATATTTTACAGATACCGTCAAAAGTCAAAAGGGTTAGCGCATACCCACAAAATGGCGGCGAAAAGCGCGACCGCACTATGCAACCGAATGTCGAAGAGGGCTTATTTATCTTTTAATTCTTAATGAATTAGTTGCTTCGTCGAGGTCTGCTGATCCTTAGCTATTGTTATTTAATTCAGAACCCATTACTAAGATTGATACCCACTCACCGCCATTAGCGTAAAAGTCGACATGGCCCAACGGGTTCGCTATTCCGAAGCCGTCTATGTTTGTGTGTAGGACGTCCACTTGACGGGCGACAGCTGCATGCAAGCGTTCCGTGGGAGGGACATTGCGGAAGCAGGGACCAGCTGGATCCAGTCCTAGTTGATGGATTTAGGGTTAATTAACGTTTTTAAACAAATTTGTTTATTGTCCACGATTTTAAGGACTAAGGACACCGTACAAAACTGGACTATGGCTGACGGCGGTCTAGGTTTAAGATCATCTCAGTGTCAAGTCAACCCCGCATTACCATTTACTTGAACTTTGAGTGGGGGTTCGATGTTACAGTGTCTCATACCGTGTAGAACAGTACAAAAGGTGGATTGCCTACTTGGCCTCCCTAGGCCGTTTACTACAAGCCGCCCCTTTCTGCAGATTGTTGCCGGCCGCTGGCGCAGTATGGCCACCTAGGCCCAGGCATACTCGACGACCAAGTTGAGTCGTAGACAAAAGTCCACCTCTTGCGTCTCGGGAAATGCTACAAGTACCGATGATTCTTGACGTGTGGGAGTCTACCTGATGGGCCTTCTTGGTAATGATCATAACGCACCAGTGAGTCTCTTTGGCCGTTGACCTGTCAAGTCTCTGTACACGACGGCGGCGTGAGACGCGATATGCGCTCCAAGACTCGCGCCGATCAAGTGCAACTGACTTGAAGGCAAGCCTCGTAACGTGAGGGTCGCTAGGAACCGGCCTAGAAGTACACCCAGTGGCTTGGAGACGCGTGCTGCCCTGAAAAAAATGTGTGGAGTTCAGCGCCGTGTCAACCTATTATGCAATGGGTGTGGTGCATCCGAGAGCCGGGTTCGGGGCGCCGTCGGCGGTCCCACCAGGCTTACTGTGGAAATAATCAACTTATAGAGCGAGGCTACTTATAATAGGGTAGTGCTTGCACCCGGGCGCTAAATAGGCTAGAGACTAAGCTGGCGCAATTACAGAAATAGTTACGAGCGTCCATAAGTGAAAAGAGATTAATTTTTATCATTATATCTCGCTGCAAGTGTTCAAGTGCCTTGAGACAGCAAATTGTTTAGTTTCTTTTGCGTGCCCGGGCTGAGTAAAAAAAATATCGCATGGTGCCGGGAGATATTTGATGGTATGAACACCACATGCGGCGCTGTGAATAATATTGTTGTTTGCAAAAAAATCAACCGTAGGTATGCGTATGCACAGCTATGGCAATGTTGAATTGTGTAACGCATTATTCAGTTAGCGTACCTACAGGATTTGTTAAATGAGAGACAGGCCGGTAGGCATTACGTACTTACATCAGTGAGATAAATCTCTTCTCACCTTATGCTCACCTTTTGGTCAATATCGCTTCATTTTATGTAGTAACTCCTAAGTATCGGCTATGCTATGACCATTTTTTGAAGCCATAATTTGTGTTATTACGCGCTACGCCCCAAACAAGAGCAGGTAATGAATACCTATCTTGTGTGACATCACCTATAATATAGACTTCTGGTGGACTGGCTCGCATTCTATGGAAAATCTTATTCGGGTTGTTTTTGGACCTACGAAACGAATGATATTATTTCATTGAGTCCAGAATTCCTAGCATCATTGATAGGATTGTGCCATACTGTTCCCTTGGTTTCATTTCAGCAAGTCTGGTATGTGAAGGCACATATACTTACAGTGGGTAAGTCCGCACCAAAACTGGAAAGTTCTCCAGGACAATGACGTTGCAGTTCTCAGAAAGGTACTGCGCCATGAAGGAACGAATTATCGGTGAGAACGTTGTGCCCAGATAACCGCTTATTAACACCTGCCGACATTGTATGTAACTATTACCCAATAGCAGTGTCTCGGCTTGGGGGAGCCCTATCAGCCATTCACTGAGACAGCCTTGCAAACCTGCACGATCAATCCGCACGCCGATCTGACCATCAATCAGGAACATAAAATCATGATCGTATTTCTGGATATACTGTCAACATGGCCCTGGCACGCGTGATTCTGATAGATGTGAAACACGCCAGACGTTAAGACAATGAAAAGTAGAGATTTCTGTATCAAATGGTTTTGGGGTTGAATCCCGGTAGGGGCAAACTTTGTGTGTCATCATTGTTTAATATCTATGTAAGCATTCTAGATAATTATATACCGGGATCGCCCCCAATGGATTGTACTACGGACTACGGTACAATGGTACGGTACCCATAATATAAGCGCTGGTTCATTTGGGACCGTACAGTTGGTGTGTTCGTCTAGGGATATTATTTAAAAAAAGCAATATAACAAGTATTATAATGTGTTGATTAAAAATAAGTTCAATCACCATTGTTTTACGACTGAGATCCAAGCGTCGTGAAGCGCAGTCAGCTCCTCCATCCAGCTTGCACCGGACCTCTCCATACCCTAGTAGACTGGCTGACGACGGGTACATCACAACCACAGACAGATATCGCTTCGTGTCTGCCGATAAGACTGTGGTGCGGTTCATTCCAGGACCTTGAGCAGGAGTAAGGTAGTTAAGTAGTTACTTACGGGGACCTAATTCCTTGCCCACTTCCTAAAATGTTCATTGTTACGGTACAGGTACTGCTGTAGTTAACTGAAGCGCTGGAGTGAATTATTGCTATGCGAAAATGATCCTAAGGTAGGCAGTACCACTGGATCTTCTTATATTAATTAGCTCTTATCTTATGTTTTTAAAGGACAGCTTTAGTCTTAAGCTTTAGTCAATGGTTAAAAAGGACCTAAGTAGGTCATACCGATCATGATTATGTAAAAAATAATGTGTTAATGGTGTTTCTTTTTTTATAGGAAGCGAACAAGTCACCGTGCACGGTGGTATTTTTAACCGATGAAAAAAAGTAGGATATGTTCAATTTGACACGTAAGGTAAGTATTTTTTTTATATCTATTTTTTTTTTTAATTTGGTTTTTGTCCTACCGTAAATAATTTTGCACTATTATTGGTACAACCTATATAATGACTATGTAGGTATAAACATGGATTGCCGCTTCGTCTCCATCATAATAATCCGAAAGACCTATTTTGTTTAGTTAGGTACAGTTTATAGAAACTCAAATATATAATACGTTAACAAGGCTATTAATATTGATTTCTTATATTTACGCGAATACTACACATTGAAATAAAACTAATTTTAAGAATTTTATCGCGGTTTATTTTTGATTTTACGTTCCATTGCAAGACCTCAAGACACAGTGAGCTCTTTCTGCGTAGATCGGACCGCAAGTAACAACTAAATATGAGGGTACCCCCGTCGAACTATGACACTAGGACGTCAACCACCTCAGTCCTCCCGTGACCATGGTTGCTGTAAAGCAGCCGAAACGTCGGGAACGTAAATAAACCGCGATAAAATTCTTAAAATTAGTTTTATTTCAAGGCTATTAATATTAAGTTCATAGTGCAGTTATTTCAAACGACAGCGCACAAGAAACTCACAGTCAGCCATTAGCCCAGCCGGATACCCTGTATCTTGAGCATCTACACTGGTCCAACATAACAGTATAACAATAACTATTACAGCCAAACTATTCACCATACTAACGTGTTACTAAAAAACTGAATTGCACAAACTGATCCAGTGAACATTATCAATTTCCTTAATTAAACCTCAAGGGCAATCTGTAGAGTAATTAACGATGGTAATCGCAGGAATTGCGTGTTTCAAATCTTTTGGAACTGTGTGCTGGTCCGAGTGATGGATATATGTAGGTGTGTCTAGTATTGGAACAGGCTATACAGTTGTTTGAATAAGGTTGTAACAAGAAATGGCTAAGGGGCTCGGTAAGACCTGTTTGCAAAAGGCTCATGAACCGCCCGTGCGCTTCATATAAGTACCCTCCGCGCCTTTACACTAAAAGCTAAAAGTTTATGTAATAACTCATGGTATAATAATATGCTTCGCCAGGTAATTCTCTTGGACCAAGACAACGGCACGATCAGTGTTGCCATTAACATCTTCAGTAGAATTAACACTGCTCATTGGTCGAGGATAGCCGATGACGTAGGCTTGGGCCAATCACGTGACTGAGCTGTCACAGGAAGATAATACAGGTGTTGCATATTATTGTACCTACCATGTAATAATTGTACGCGTGCAGCGCAATCGAACATATTTGCCAATTATCCACACTGGCAAATGTGCTTCCTAAGATATTAACGACGACGATTTCGAAGTACCAAAGACCTGGTTTATTTGAACAGCCTTCTCCTAAATATCCTAACATTTACAGCAGGCTGTGTCCAGCAAACTGATGATGATGATTAAAATCTTAAATAACGTTAATAAATCTATGTAAATGTGAATGGTGACGAAATAGGGTTATGTGATGACATTTTGTCAATTTAATGTAAGTAGGTAGGTATTAGGTTTCTCTAATTGAATCTTTCATGAAATATAATTAACGTGTCCTGCGAAAACAGGTGCTTTAAGTATAATTGATAGAACTAGGCGATACTTGGCGGAAATCCGTTGTTAATCCTTCCATTCATTGTCCATTGCGCTCATTCGTAGCCCAGCCGTCCTGAGGATGCCTCGTTTAGAGGTGAAACACGTGTCGAATACTTTTTTAGATTCGCCTCGTTTAGAATTGCATTTTATTTGGGGTCCCGTCACGCGAGAAAGATAGTTTCTCGACTAACATCTTAGAGGAGTTCGGTGTTGCTGGCTTCTTTAATTATCGATCAAACTTGTTTGGTTTATAATTGGAAAAGTTGACAAGCCGAGGGTCAGTGGTGCGTTCCTCTTCCCCCATTTGTTGAGGTGCTTTACGGGTAGCTATATTAGCTATAGAGCGATGCGTTTTCATCTTATTGTTCCAATATCTACCGACTGCGTTGCAAAAAGCTTATAAATTCATGTAATTTTAATACTCTTTCGCTGTATATTCTTCTTTCTTTACGAATTGAAATGCGAATTCACATGTTCTTGTTTGAGGCCGACGCGCTACCGGTTTCATTCGCAAACTCTCAGTAACAGACAATCACTAGTCAGTCACATTTCGTGTCTTATAACGAGCAGTCGTATCGCGCACGCAATTACAACAATTAAATAATAATTAGTTAAATAAATAAATAATAATATAAACAATGTTTCTCGATCGTGACGTGAGCGTGTGAGTTTTCCTACTTCGTAGTTTTTTTTTTTGAGAAGTTGGAAACATTTCGTGTTAAAGTTCATAAAGATGAATGAATCGGTTGGTGTATCGAATGACACTTGGCAGTGGTACAGGGAAGTGATCAGGTCATGGATTGAGGATCCCGGCGTGGAGGAGTATGAGGGTCTGAACATGACCGCTCTGAAGATGGACCAAGCATACATGGTGGGGGTGGCGGAAACAGATGTTGGGGTATACAGCGTTTCTGATGATTGTTTTCGGGTGAGCATCCTAACTTTGATACCTATTATATTTGTCTACATTATGATTGTTATAACATAGTAAGGAGATGAAAACAATTTGAAGATAAGTGCTAGGTATAGGTGGGACAAATGTTTTCTCTAGTGGGAACCTAATTACTGCTACCAACTCTCTTTCAAGTATTACTATAGGCACTTAAAAGTTAAAGGTATCTATAATACTTAAGGATACATTTAATACAACAAAAACACGCTCAGTTGACGCAGGCAGGTAGGTGCTTGAGTATGTTCCTACCTACCTAAATTATCAAGAAATTCAAGATTCGAACGCACGCATAAAACAAGTTTTTGAAAGATGAATGCAATTTAGTTTTTATTAAAATTCCATGCAGCCAGTTATTTTAAATAAGTGATAGGTAGGTTACTTTATATTGCGAATAGCTTGATTCATAAACACTATGTTTTTCTTATAAATTTCGCTTAACTAATCAAATTTACCTATCAGGGTCAAGGTTCCTCATAAAATAAATATCTTATTCAGTCAAATGTTCCGAAGGCTAAAACATGTGCATATATGCACTAACAAATAAAGGAAATTATTTTCGTATATACAAATTGTACCTACTTACTCTAAATTTGCTTGTCAATGTGTTGCCAGTGTCTCGTCGATTTCTCGCTGCGTTCATAAATAATATATTATGGGAAATTTGGGTCGAGCTAATTGAAATACTGCCTACGTAAGTGTTTCACTTAGATCTCACTATTTATGATATATTAGCACTATTACCTACGTAGTAGTTAATTCAGAGGAATCTGAGAGCCCATTGATTTACTTCATCCATTTCTAATTTATCTATTATTTATTTATAATCGCGAATTGGAGTTTCTGGACTTAGTTAAGTTATTTGGATACCCACTGTGGAAATATACCTCATTACTTACTTAGACATGAACCAGGTATTGTCAGTAGGAAACTATGTACGTATTAATTACCAGTAAGTGTATATTATGAATTATTAATTAATTTCTTGGCTGTGTATAACTTTTTTAAAGTGCCATAATTGTTCGATACCTACTTTGCTTACCTGAACGAAACTGTAAATGTACGAAATACACATGTACTAAGTAAGAAATTCGCGTGTCCCTACAAATCAAACAAATCGGTTAAGTGTCTACGTCTTCTTAAGTCTATAGACGTTAATTTACTTGGGTATAATACTTAGCGTGTTTCCTAAATATTTGCAATGTTATTATAAGAACTTGCATATTGAGAGCAGTGATAGCCAAGTTGGTAGAATGATCGCTTCGGTAACCAGGATAGCAGGTTCAAACCCCGGCTCGCACCTCTGTGATTTCTGGATTTCATGTTCTAATCTCATTCTCAACCATTTGCTACACGGTGAAGGAAAACATCGTGAGGAAACCTGCATGTCTGAGAGAACCCCTCGAAAGACGTGTGAAGTCCGCAAACCTGTACTCTGCAAGCGTGGTGGACTATGGCCTAATCCCCCTCGCATTGATAGGAGGCCCGTGCCCAACAGTAGGACATTAAAGGGTTAATATTATTTATATATTATGAGAAGTTATGCGTGTTAGCAAATCGACAGGAATCAATAAGTACCCAACAACCTTTGTCACGGGTATTTCCCGGGGAACTCTTGGCATGTGTGTAGTGGGTAAGTACGTACGTGCGGTATCTAAGTAAGCTGTTTTATGCGGGTGGAAAACATGACTTAAGTATGGAAGTACTGTAAAACAAACCGATAGGTACCACCACAGTTGGATATGACGAGGTAGTTGCTTTCAAAGTAGAAAAAATACTTTTTTTTTTTAGAAAATGGCCTCACCCACCTTTTGGTAGGTTATTTTGCCAACGTCAAGGGGAATGTTTTTTTTTTAATATCAAACATGGGAGATTCTACGCAGGCCTAATGCGTAGAATAGGCCTAATAAACCTCCCTAACCCTATCAGTAAAGTTGAGGATACTTTACTGACAAATTACCGGACCGGACAGAGAACTGAAAAAGTCATGTTTTACTATTTAGTTTTATGACACTCGTGCACGTTTATGAACACAATAATTATTAACATTCCACCAAAATGACACATTATATTTCAAAGAAACACATGTTTCACAAAATAAAACCAAATTGATGACCTTTCTCTTCGACTACCCCCAAAAAGTCCTCTGCATGGCTTATTCTGGCCCTGAATACCGACCGACCCACCTATAGCTATTTATCCACGAAGAAGTACCTACTTAGACAGATAATAAAGTGTCGGACTAGCTAATGAACTGGATCCATCCAATAGTTTTAACATAAATTTATTAGCTGGACTTGCCCCTCGACGCCCATCCCATCTTTGTAGCTATACTCAGATAACTATTGTTGTTGTATAGGCCATCGGCCTATTTATTGTTGCCTCCAGGTCAAGTACCTACCGATAATTATAATGTAATCAATTACGTAAATAATTATTATATGTACTTATTCTTGTAAATTCTTATTATTGAGTAACATACACTCAATAATAAGAACTTACCACTTTAGATATAAATAAGTAGCTGTAAGTACTCATGTTTAATACAATATAATTGCTTTAAGTACCTATGTGTGCCTAGTTAGTAACATAATCTATGAGAAGCTTAATGGTTAAATACCTATTGATTTCTTATATTTACGCGAACATTACACATTGGAATAAAACAAATTTTGCGAATTTTATCGCGTTTATTTAATGTTTTTTACCCATACCATTATATCAGATTGGATCGACCGCAGATCCTTGCAAAAGAACACCGATAGCGACCAAGGATGATACGCGAGAGCATCCTAATTTCAATAGGAAAGGTGGCTGGGTGCTACCACCGACTTGAGACCTAGTAATAAATATAATTAAATCCAAAACCAAGCGCACCATTGCAAGACCTCAAGACACTGTCAGCACTTTCTGCGTACGTCGGACCGCAAACAACAACTAAATATGAGGTTTCCCCAGTTCTTACTATGACACTAGGACGTCAAATACCCCAGTCCTCCCGTGACCATGGTCGCTGTAAAGCAGCCGAAACGTTAGGACGGTAAAGTAAAAACATAAGATAAACTCGATAAGATCCGCAAAATTAGTTTTATTTCAATGGGTAAATACCTATTTGTCCACTGATTTTTATGTTACTTCCTTAGAATAAGTTGTTGACGTTGATAAAAATATCTAGCTAAGTAATAAAAGAGTACCTATCTACGTTGATTCTTTTCAAATAAGTACCTTTAAACATATTATACATACTTAGTTACTTGGAGTCAGTTACTTAACACTTATCGATACGATACCCATTTTAAGACGCATTCTGGCAAGTCTACGTAACTGGCACTAAAATATATTCCAGTATGTATGTCAGGCATTCGGCGCACGCGCCGCCAGCCGGAGAAATTGTCGGACAGTCTGATTTAGTGGATGATCGCGTAGACGCAAGCTGTTGAGTATGTTTAGATCAGTCTTAAGTGAACGTCTTTCGAATATACTTTCTATGTTTCCAGTCATTATACGATAGTGAGATCATAATGAAGGCCATAGGGATGAAATGATTTATTTTATGATAATTTTCATAAAAATATAGCATACCCATTATGTATGTGACAGCCAAGATGGTAGAACGCTCGCCTTGGAAACAAGGCGTGCAGTTCAAACCCCGGCTGGCACCTCAGGAATTTTTTAATTTTCATGTCGTGCCGTACGTAAAAAAGCTGGAAAATGGCTTGCGTCTAGTTCATTTTTAACGCTGCGGGTTTGCCCAAGCATTTGGGCCGACTAGATAATGGCAAGCATTTACGAATTAAGTACCTGAGTATTTATGTACCTCGGAATGTTATAATTACCTAACCTCTAAATATTTTATGAATTACTTATGTATTACGGCGTACATTTTCTGAAATTAAAAGCATTCACAAAAATAAAAAATGAAGGTTCCCATCATATTTTGTTCATTAGTACCTAATTTTGTATGTACTATTATGAGTGTGTCTGTAGCGTACAATAGTCAACCTCTTCCGTAAGATTATAAGCGTCAACAACCATCATAAAACTGTTGTTATTTTTCTTCACTTTTCCCAACAATTTTATATTATCAGCTAAGTATATCTTCTCCTGCAGTGTCCATTGGAGCTTCAGAAGACTCTAAGAGCTGGTATAGAAGAATCATGGGTAGTGAACACGGCCCGACTGTCCACGTGGCGCGTGTATTCCGGCGTCACGGACCAGTATCTTACCGCAGGAAATACCACGTAAGTACCTCGAGGTTAATAAATCGCACCCTCAGAACGATAGGGGCTCAACTCAAAATTATGAATTCAAAATTATGACTCAAAATTATGGTTTTAATGTATGTTCTATCCGATGAATATTAAAACAAAGGCGTTTTTATGATAGAAAAAGCTTATTATATTTCCGTCTCTTTTACACCGCTTCTTTTCGTCCTCCCCGTTCAGTTGGAAAGATCTTTGATTGCGATTTCCCAAAAAAAAATGATTTTTGAGTTGAGCCCCTATTGTTCTGAGGGTGCGAAATAAGAATCTATTTTTTATAGTCTCCCGTGAATGCACGCGCATCTTGCTTTTCTAAAGATGATATTAAGGAGCTAGTAGCTACTAAAACAAGTTCCATTAAATAGATGGTCCAGGATAACGTTCTACAAAACTGTATCTACAAATAATAATTAATTCCATGCTACGAACGAATTTATGTGTTAAATTATAAGCCTTATTTTAATTATATCGCTAGACGAACACCAACCGTACGGTCCCAAAAAAAGCATGGCTAGTATTATGCGTACTTACCATACAATTGACTGGGGGTGATCCCAGTATATATTGGCTGGTACAAACATTCGTGCTCATCACAAACTTTGGCTCTACCAAGCTTCAAACCTGGGACCCTCGGGACAGAAAGCAGGGTCATTCACCAACGTACTTATTAAGTCGTTTATATAAACACAGATGTGAGGTGATTGGTATAAGTACGTCTTTACCTCACCTCCCGCAAAGTGTTGGCGAATAGAAACTAGCGCCGACTGTTTCTGAATACATGTAATTGTTTCACAGAGGGCTCGTGTGTCAGGTCAGGCCACAGATGGGCGAGTTCGGCGTGTACAAGCTGAACGCGACGGCCGAGGGTTGCGACATCCGCACCTCGAAGGAGCCCGTCGACATTTATATGCGTAAGTCATTGTATGCAAACAACCATGATCCAGTACGCTATTATTATAAGTCTGTAATTTGAAGATAAGTATTACGGAAGAACTACTGGACCAATTTCAATGCGGATTCCACTCTTGGTTAGCCTATATGATGGTTAGATGCAAAAGAATATACTATATATGCTATGGCTATTGGGGAGCGTAGTCGCGGGCATAAGATATATTTTCTATCAAGAATATTGATTTCTTATACTTACTCGAACATTACACATTGAAATAAAACTTATTTTACAGATTTTAACGCGTTTATTTTGTTTTTACGTTCCCGACGTTTCGGCAGTTTTACACCAACCATGGTCTCGGCAGGTCTGAGGTGTTTGGACGTCCAGTGTCACAGTTTGTACTAGGGTACCCTCATATTTAGTTGTTGCTTGCGATCCGATCTACGCAGAACGTCCTCACGGTGACTTGAGGTCTTACAATGGTGCGCTTGGTTTTGTATTTAATTATATTATTTACTGGATCCTAAGTCGGTGGTAGCACCCAGCCATCTTCCCTATTGAAATTAGGATGTTTTTTTAGTTTCAGCGTCGGGAACATAAATAAGTTTAATTTTAATTTCTATCAAGAAAATCAATTAACAGCCTGCAGTCAATTGTGCCTATTAATGGTACTAGGGTCGACCCCACTGACTAAACTAATAGCAGGTGGCCAGCCCCTACATTTGGCCTTTTAAAGAAAGCTTCGACGAAATGTTGG
This sequence comes from Pheosia gnoma, assembly GCA_905404115.1. Taxonomy (NCBI): domain Eukaryota; kingdom Metazoa; phylum Arthropoda; class Insecta; order Lepidoptera; family Notodontidae; genus Pheosia; species Pheosia gnoma. The sequence goes on from FR989900.1 coordinate 7,670,637, forward strand.
GTACAAAGATAAGTAAAATCTTTGCTTCGGAAGATACAGACGTGGTGGTTATATTTTTACAAATACCCAATTGGTGACTTGTTAATAAATGGGTCTTATGATTCGCAAATCGTTTTGCTCATGGAACTGACATCACCCAATCGTAAATTGAGTTTATTGGTTGACTCCGCTGACCCACCTTAACCGTGTATGAATACAAACTATTTGTTTTTATTGACGCATTACGTGAATCCGAATGCTAGATGCAAATATCTACCGATTAACAATAAAATATACAATTTTATTGCCAATCTCAGAATTTATGATCGGCTCTCATTCCATTATTACCAGTTTCTGAAAGAAACATTGAAAAATATGTTTATTTCCTTCCTTTTGTATACTCATAAAAAGCCCTTGACACACAATTTAATCTGATCGTCCTTATTTGATCGACAATCGATATCTGTCTGTATTATCGATTACATATTTGAGGCAGCATGTGTTCTTCGGAGACAAGTACTAAGTGAGACAAATGGCGGCTGTTCTTAAGACACCACGTGGTTTATACTGTCTTTGATATGAAGTGACGAATAAACTGTGGTTCGCTACCACGTTATCAAAGTAACTACGTATATGTATAATCATATAGAAAAGAGTGGATTTCTTCTTTTTTAGGTTACAAAATAGTGCAATTTTTTCAGTTTCATGGAAAACATTGTCAGCGTTGTTTTAAAATATAAGTAACCCTGATGATAATGATGATTAAATTAATCCCCTAATTAATATCTAAAACGGCTACTTTTACCAACTTTGGAGTATTGTATCGCTTTAGGTATTTTTTAAGCTAATATCGCAAAAAAACGGAATTACATCGTAAACATGTCCAAATTTTTCGAAAAAAAAATAAAAACCATTGACATTTTGAATTTCGCGCCCTGACCTTGCGCTTCAACCTTAAGGGCTGATATCACATTTTATATTTTTGTGTCTATTTATTTTTTTGCACTCTGTACCGGTTCTTATTACTTGATCAGTAGAAACAATCTCCAATAAGCTAATATAACCCGGTTAGCTGTCGTTTTTGTTATAACAGAAATGGTGACATTGAAAGCGCTCCATTTTCTTACAGATGTTAATGTGTAATTATATTTAGTTTGACTAATAATATTATGTAGAATATTGCGACTAGCCAGGTATTGGATTAGTACTCATCCTTTTTTTTTTTAAAAGAAGTAAGTAGTATTTGTCTATTAACGGGATGTACTTATCATCATAAATACGTAACTCGTAACACAGTGTGTCGAGTGCGAGTTTAATTCGTAAGCGAGCCGTATACTTTAAAGTCTACGTATTTGTTTTAGATACCCACCGCTAGAGGAGCTGTTCAATTTTCCATACAAATTAACAATAAGCAGACACACAGGTTTCGCTTACGAAGGTAATCGCACTTTTAGTTCAGGGTGTTACTTTCTTTAAATTAATTTAAGTTCTTTCGCTACAACAGCCATAGTAAAGAAATGCGTTTATAACATAGGTTGTAAGTAAATAATTATAAGCCGTTATCCTATATACGTGTTAATTTGATGTTACTTAATCACAAGTTGAAGAGGTACCTTCGAAACCCTAGAAGTATTAACTAATTAATGAACCCATTATTCGCCTAGGAAAACATATATTTATTTTGAATTCCTCTTCTTAGTTGATATAATTTGATCATTTTAAAAATACATACCTAAATAAGTTATACAAGAAACTTACAAATTTATGGATAAAGAAATAAAAAAAAAACAAAATAAACCACAGATCTGTTAAGTAACGAAACAAAATTGATAAGACAAATCGGAGAAAATTGTGTAAACCTAGCGTATCTAATAACAAATAACTTTGTTGGTCGCGATGGGTTCGTGAAAGTATGATTACCGAGTATCAAACTCGTACTAATGACACGCGCTACGCGTACTCGCTTATCAGAATTCTATCGTCTTTCATCATCTTATCATTAGGGAGTATTTTTGTCTTATCTCCCAATAAACTTTTAGAAGTAACAATTTCAATTATTATTTATCATCATCTTGGAAAGAGAGTCCCGTACAACGTCATTCTCGTGTTTGAAGCCTATGTATGTCTGTCTGTAGCTTCTTAACTCCACAAAGTTGAACCGTTTCAGAGGGTCTTTTAAACAACGTCAACAAGATGCGTTATAGTTGCAATATTTGGTGAAGACAATGATTTTTAAAAAATTTTCTTTACCTTAACTGACATCCCGTCTAATGGCAAAGAAAGCTCATATAATATATCTATACATATAAATAAAATTAGAGTGTCTGTTTGTAATATTAAAATAACCGCTTTTTACTAAGTGCATTCGGATGCATACACGTTACCTATACCGAAACAAATTTTCTTACAATTTTTGTCTGTCTGTCTGTCTGTTTGTTCCGGCTAATCTCTGAAATGGCTGGACCGATTTTGACGGGACTTTCACTAGCTGATAGCTGATGTAACAAGGAGTAACTTAGGCTACTTTTATTTTAGAAAAAAAATAGGATCTCACGAAAAAAAATTAAAATCAATGTTGCAGCGCAGCGCCTGATTAAGTTTGATAGCAACTACCTGCAATGCGTCCCGCGGGCTCAGAATGGGCGAGCAGGCTGTTGTCAACGGTTGTCTTTGTTAAATACCACGCGGACGAAGTCGCGGGCAACAGCTAGTTTTAAATATGAAAGTGTACTGCATAGCAACCTGTTACGGCCATTATTGCGATATTAAAGTTGCTCTAATGTAGTTAATTCTGTTTTTTATATTGCTCTGGGAATTGTAAGTAGGAAGTGTGTCACACTCACATGTGAGTTGCAAAACTGAGTAGGCTGTTTCGAAATTGAAATCTAATGCTCTCGCATTAAAGTTTGAATTGAACTAGTAACAAAGCAGCTATTGATCATTTTGATAAAATTAAACTATATTTTAAAAGTGGACGCGTTAGTTATGGCAGCTAGGTGCATACCTACAGCTACTGTAGGGAGGTACCAAACTTATAAAGGAATGTAGATAAGTTCTTTTATAAGAGGAATTCTTATGTAATTAAGTATGTGGAATTAGCCATTTACTCGGCAATCAGATTTAGGTTTTCGATTTATAATCGGAGAATACTTTCTCGAAATTGGCATTGCAAATCCTTTGACAGAGAAAGTTGGCTTACGTAGTATAAACAATAAATAATCTACACCTAGTTTCATTTAGGTACTTTTTGACTTGCCCTAAAGATTATCTATTCGTCTAACTTACAGTGAGGACAACATTTTACGAAGCATGACGTTAGCTTACGGGTGTTCCGTCCCACTCACTCATCAGAATACATGAATAAGTGTAACAGTGACAGCATGATTTCAAGATGACAGCCCGATTACATTAGTAGTTGCTGTATACCCTACAGGAGTTCTAACCTTTCTTACGAGGGTAAAGGCTTAAGATGAATAATGTATGTACCTTTGCGAGACATACAATTCTGTGCAGCGTTCACAGTGACTCCTAGTGGGCTTCACGTGTGGGCGTCAGTCGGTTGTTGGCCCACATCCTTTGTGCTCACTCGATTTGTCTTGATGAGCGCCATCCGTCCGAGAGGCGACCCACTAAGGAGACACTGACTTGCCATTGTATTAGCTAAGTATATCTTAATAGTATATATAGATAGGAGTTAAATATCACCCGCCCAAAATCCTTCAATGTCTTGCAACGAGCCTTTAGCATTTAAAATCAATGACATTTAAAAATGAACGAGAGAATATTGGGTGTAGGTACAGTTATTACCGAATTGGTTAGATGTTTTTTTATTCAGTCTCAAATTATCGTTGCGATACATAGTTTAAGATGACATAAATAACGGTCACTGACGGCTGGTTTGATTAATTTTAATATAATAATAATTACATCACAGTAAAAAAATACGAGTAGATGAGGAAAATATTTAGCACATTGCTTTATTTCACTATGACATGTTAGTGGTAATGTTTTTCATTATCACTAGGCTAGCATAGCCTCATCTCAATTTTATAAGGTAAATTTACAAGGTAAAGCACTTTTCTTCTGAAAACAAATTTGTGATGGAATTGTAAATTGATTGAAACTTTTATAAATTTGTGGGTTTATTAGATTGAGCAGCCGCGAGCAATGACGCTGTTCTTCCCGTACATTGTGTAGAAGAGGTCCCAGAAGGCCATGCGCTGGTTGTCGACCCTACTCTCCAGTCTGATGTCTGTATTGATGACCATACTCGGTCTGGTATCAGTGGACACCGGTTGCCATTCCACTGGCACCAATTCATTTGTTTCTGGTGTTGGGTTTCTGGAAAATAGAAATAAATTGACATTGAAGTTGGTATTTTTATATGTTAACGAATACAGGAGGAGCTAAATGTTGATTGAAATAACCAAACATACCCGTACTTGACGAAATTCGCCCACAAATATGTCATGCGATCTACGATCAATTGATCATTGTCAGTTCTTTTGGTGTTTATGTCAAACAAGTAATTCAGCTCTGAGGAATGACCAGCACCATCAGCGTCTGAATCTCCAATGTAGCTAAACACGTATTCATATACTGAGCCTGCACCTTCGTCTAATAGCTTAGCTATGATTCTTTCTGCAGGATGATTGTAAACAAAATCGGATTCAAAGTCCTCTAACTCTGACGCTACATCTTTCGACACTGATTTGTCTCCGATATAAAAGTTTTTAACTATCCTAACAGCCCTTAACAGCTCTTCTTCATCCATATTGAAATTATTCTTCAATTTCTCATAAAATGGGTCCATATTAAAGTAATCGTCACTCAACGAGTCGACTTCTTTGTTAGTGTATCCAATCAAAACTGGTGTTTTCTGTACTTTCTTCTCATTCGTAAGCGCGTACGGATCGTTTTCTACGAAAATATCTATTCCACTGAAAGATCTCTCCTTGCAAGGTCTCAGTTGTAAATCTAATTTTAAAGCAGCAGCTGTTACTAACTCATGAGAGGTACTCTTTAGAAACTGTAACGCTTCTTCAGTATCATCAGAAGTGAATCCCAAGTGTTCAGCTATTTTGGTAGCCGCGTTTACATCGCCATTGACGAACTGGCCTTCAGACTGTGGAGTACCACTTTCTACAATAGCTTTGTGGAACAACTTGTCTTTATCCGAATACAGATGTAGTAACACTGACGTTGCTCCAGCATCTTGGCCAGAAATGGTAACATTGTAAGGATTGCCACCAAATGACGCAATATTCTTTCTAATCCAGCTTAGTGCGGTGAACTGATCTTTAAGACCCTGGTTTCCGGATACTCCGGGGATGTCGAGACACATAAATCCGTACGGGCCAAGGCGATAATTGATTGTGACTACTACAATATCGTGTCTAAGGAGGTTGGATACACCATAGTCTGTTCCACTGCCGCGAACGAACTCTCCTCCGTGAATCCAAACGAGGACGGGCATGGGGTTTGAGGAGCTCGCCTTGAAAGGCACGAAGATGTTCAGCCGAAGGCAGTCTAGGGTCTGTGTGCCACTGGTGGAAGTTCCCATTTGGGGACACTTGATGCCTTCTTCATTTGCGTAGTGGATGATTTCATTAAACGGTGATGGGGATCGTGCAGACTGAAACATTAAAAATGTATATGTTTAAAAAGGTTATACACCGTATATTGGCATATCAATATGTTATCCATATATCTATAAGTACATATATAAGACTGTTACTTGGTCGTGCCTATATATGGAATATTTTTGGAATAAAATAATTGGAAGGAGATTATTTTCGATAAAGGAGCCGAATTTGGATATGTTCTCTTGTCTGTTCGCACATCACAAGAAAACTACGAAACGGTTTTTAATGATATTTTCCACGCCGATAGCTAATAACCCGGGTCAACATCTAGGATAGGTAATATTTATCCTGGGAAATGAATAAGTTCCCTGGGATACGCAAAAAGTAAAATCAACGCGAACGAAGACGCGGGCATAGCTAGTCTAAATACATCAATGATTGTAATGCGTCCTTAGATATTTCTTTGTGTAGACGTTTAAGATAAAGTAATAGGCGATAATATGTCTGATATTACTTGAAGTAGGTACGTTCAATGTGACGTCGGCGGCGGCTGATTAAGATTTTGACATACCTATCGGGACAATACCATGTCCAGAATATTTTAAGATAGGTATACAGCCTCATATACTTATAAAATGTCTCTTATCTAAGTATGTGTAGTTTTTTAATGTTGTTATCAATCCTGCAATCGCGATTTTATGAGATTTGATCAACCACAGATCGTCGCAAAAAAACACCGATTCCGTCCAAGGATGATTTGTGAAACCATTGAAATTAAAACAAAAAACATCCTAATTTCAATAGGGAAGATGGCTGGGTGCTACCATCAAATTGGGATCCAGTAATTAATATAATTAAATCCAAAACCAAGCGCACCATTGCACGACCTTAAGACACAGTGAGCATTTTCTGCATAGATCGGACCGCTAACAACAACTAAATATGAGAGTACCCCAGTTCAAACTTTGACACTTGGGCGTCAAACACCTAAGTCCTCCCGTGACCATGGTTGCGGTAAAGCAGCCGAAAGATCGGGAACGTAAAAAACATAAAATGAACGCGATAAAATAAGTTTTATTTCAATGTTGTTATCAAATCATAAGTTATTGTTATGTGCTTGTTTTCTGTCAATATAAAGTCATAGTTAGTTTGCTTGACGTAAAATAATCACTTTCACTCTTATTTATAGGTTCGATAACCTCATCTAATTTATCGCGGTGTAATAGGTACACTAGCAGTGCCCGCGACTTCGCTCGAGTTGGACTTCATTTTTTTATTACTTTACCCTTCACTCCCAAAAATATGGATCTTATACATTGACCCGTTTCTATAGATAAGTAGTTAGGTAGTTTCAGTAAAATCCGTAAAGTATATTTTTAACTAAAGCTTTTGATTAACCTACAGGAACCTATCTGTTTAGCAGGAAAAAATAAAGATTATAATCGAACACCATGCCTAGTTTCATCCGTAAGGCAGATTTCCCGTTATGCGCGAAAAATCAAGGCAGACAGACATACAAAAAATCAAATTCAGCCTGTGTATCGAAAATCATGTCTCCTACGAGTATTTTTTACTCAATGTGCAGGCACGAGAAATACATAGTTATTATACGAGTTAGTATGTATAGATAGAACATTATAACTGTAAAAATAACCGTGCAAAGCGTTAGCTGTCAGATTAATCTATTAGTACCTATAATGTACGTGCATTATAATATATTATGACGATCGAGTTCATCTGTTAATCATTGTTATTTACTTGTGTCGATGTAGTTATCAATTTCTGTTCTTTCTTTTTATTTGCTTAGTATGGTACAATCGTAAATATTAAAATTGAAAGCGAGCTGCAGTACGTTCATACGCCTCTTAGATTTACGTACTTACCATTCTGATAAAATATCTAGTTCCTTGAAATTAAACTAATCTTGCGGATTTTATCGCGTGTATTCTACGTTCCCGACGTTTCGGCTGCTTTACAGCAACCATGGTCACGAGAGGAATCGATCCGTAAGATTAGTAGTTCAATGTGTAGTATTCGCGTAAATATAAGAAATCAATATCTAGTTCCTAATTAAATACCAAAAGCCTTCTAAAAGAGAAGACTGTAATATGAGGTGTAACAAAAAAGTGTAAAATATTTATAACCTACTGTTGGCCCTGTCAAAATATTTTACAATATTATTGTTACATAACAAAAATAGTGTAAAATATTTTAACAGATGAATCAGTAAGTTATACGGATCACATTGATGTATAATATAACTGTGTAAATGATTTCAGTTTTTTTTAATCAAAGCGTCCCAAGTAGCGTTTGGCCTTACGCTCAGTACATGGTGTAATTTTTAATTGTCTAATAATTTGATTTATTTTTTTGGGAATGTGATCTTTATTACCTACTGTTGGGCAAGTCAAAATAATTTACACTATTATTGATACACCTTATATAAGGAAAATGAAATGAACTTACTCCGAAGGGGTCATTTGGATCAATCTCCGCGTACGGTATCCCCAAAAATTTTGAGTAATCGCCATCAGTGGCCTTCAGACCTTTCACCAGCCCTTGACCGTTCACCAGAACCAAGGGGTCTACCCTCACTTGAGCACTTAACATATTTATAAATAATGATATACATAATAAAATTTCTTTCATTTTGAAGTGTATAGGCTCCCTATTCGTCTATATCTCGTGCAAACTTCAGGTTTGCTTTATCACTGAGATCAAAAGAATATGTTTGGTGTTATATAGATTATTTATCAGAAAAATGTCAATAGAATAAATTCTGATCAACGCTATCGAACACGCGGTTATGCAATAATAATAGCTCGTGATAAAATATCTTAGAGAGGTCTGTACTTTCCCATTGTTATTTCGTATATAGTATCAGTAGGGCTTAATAAGACTTATGTATCAAAGGGTGAAATTAAAAAGTCCTAAAACAAAATAATTAAAAAAAAAATTGCGCCTATTGAACCTTTTCCACCTTCTCCGCTCCTTGAACTAGGAAGGTAGTTTGTACCTTGGTTGGTAATGCTTGTTCAAAGTAATAAAGCCTCGACACAACTTAGCCAGAAACCCAATCTGTAAGGTCGATTTGTAAATTGACAAATTGTAAGGAATTTTACAAATCGCCCTGGGCCCCAAGTCTGCTAACACAATCGACTCATAATCGAACAGCAACCGCATAGTAACTGTGTGATATCGTATGGAATATCTGTCAAAAGTGACAGTTACTATGCGGTTGCTGTTCGATTATGAATCGATTGTGTTAGCAGACTTTGCGCCCTGATTGGGTGCCAAGTTGTGCCGTTCTAATCATTATATCCTTACCGTACAGTACATTTTAATATTAAGTATGATATTCAATCATAACTGCAGTTTCAATGTCAAATAAACCTATCACATCAATGGAGATGTGACTTATCATGAACGTAATCTTGAACGAGATAAAACTTGCATAATTCCAAGTTTAACATGCGAACACGACCTTAATATTGCTATAAACTTTATTTTAAAGTATTATGAAACCATTTCAGCAATACCTATGTATGCAGAAAACAACATAATATATGTGCGACCGTGACACGCAAACCGGTTGACCAATTGTAAATGCTATTGACCATTTGTGGGCAGGCATGGATTTTAGGGATCGTTGAGGTCAGATCATAATAAATGCGATGGTATTGTATCGACTTTATTTCAATACAAAAGGTAGAGGATCCAGCAAGGTATCCATAACAAAGTACTACACGAAAATGTAGATAGGTCCATTGCAAAAACCAACCATGGAGTATTTTTTCATCATCTCCATAGAAATAGCATCCCGAACAGATGGTAGTATCTTATGTCTTTTATGAAATTTTTGACCATTGCTAAGTACCTAAACAGACAAAAAAAACTTGAGGTCGTGAAATGGTTTAAACAATTGTAGTTGTTGTCAGACATATCAAGACTATACACACAAAGTAGGAATGGTATGGACCATAGATATTACCATAGATACATGTTGAGATGGGTCAGTATATGGACCTCCAAAACTATAAGATATAGAAAATATAATGTTCTCAGCAACCATGTCGTATATTTGAGAGGATAGAATCTCAGCAAGAATTCTTGACAAGAACTTAAACTAGTTACTTTGTCTTATTATAAAAAGTTGCAAGAACAATAAAACGAGTCAAATCCCTCTCAACTGTTCGACCTTGTGGGTACGTTCTGGTTATCATGGAGGTGTATCTTTTGAAACGGCTATCAATGAGATCTTCTAGTCTCTTATAATCCCATATGTTTCCACCAGCTCTACTTCTACTGTTGGGCTTCCTGCTGACGGTATGGGTGCTGTACGGCATCATCAAGCTGATCATGTCTCGGGTTAGAAGAACCGGCAAGCTGCGGTATGGAGACAAGGAATTGGCGATTCAGCAGAGATTGAGGGCGCTCGACACGTTTAGAGGGTAAGCGCATTTATTTTCCATTATTGACTGACAATTTGATACTTATGCGGAGCTCAGTGGTTTCCATTACAAACTTTAAAAAGTAAAGTAGTTATGGCCGGTAAACATTTCGAAATAGCGGGAATTTAAAAACGAAGAAAAAACACGAAGACAATTAAAAATGGATTTCAAATTCGAAAAAGGAACGGACCGGAATGGCGGGGTTTTTCATGGCGGGAATGAGTAATGAGTGTGTATGATGTCAAATTAGTTTTTTTTTTGCTCAAATTTCGGGCTTCGTGGAAAATCATGCAGGCAAGAGTGCGTGTGTGTGTAGGTTTAGAATTTGTTTTGTATTGTATAAGTAGACTTATAGTCTACTACATCAACTACCTAAAGTTAATTATGTATTACCTTATTAAAGACATAGCGTGACCGTAATGTCAGTAGTTAGAAGATAGTCTTGGCCTGAATTAGTATTGCTTCGTAGCAGTTTAAAACAGGAAAATGGCATACAATTTATAGGCATATTGGTAAGTATTTAACTAGAATGCCTTCATCTTATTTTCATAATGTGTCAATGCCACTATAATATGTATACTTTAAGCTAAGTATTTAAATTAACTTTAAGTTTGATCGGTAAATGGCGCGGTTCACACTATCAATTGGATTACAAATACTGGAAGCATGATCATTGTTTTTATTGTATCCTGCTACGATTTTTTTTTAATGACTTTGTGTTCAGAATTGCCAGAAAAAAAAACATTCATATCATTCGTTCAATAGTTTTCTGTCTATATATTTGAATCCGTTCCATAGGATAGCAATAGTGTTCATGATATTCGTGAACGACGGCGCCGGCGGGTACTGGTGGTTGGAACACGCAACGTGGAACGGCATGGTGGCCGGCGACCTGGTCTTCCCCGCCTTCCTCTGGATCATGGGAGTCTGCATCCCCCTGGCGGCCAAGAGCGCCTTCGCTAAGGGCATACCAAGGTGGAAGATCTTTATGCATATCGTTAGAGTGAGTCGTTTCTTTTTCTTAATTTTAAGAGGGTGAAAGGTATATCGATATTATATTATGTAATAAGTACCATTCTACTGAACTGTGGTTCCGGAACCACAATTTGAAAAATCCCAAAAAATCAAAATGAAATAAATATTGTCTGTTGTACCCACCAACCGCACTAATTGCCGAGTTTAAGACGTTTAAGTTATTAAGTATATTTTTATTTCTAAGCTAAAATGTAACTTCTTTGTGCTTTAAATCGGTAGTCATCAAAATCGTGTCAAACATTAAAAAAAAATCCGTTTAGATCATATTGATTTCTTATATTTACGCGAATAACTACACATTTAAATAAAACTAATTTTACGGATTCTATCGCGTTTATTTTTTGTTTTTTACGGTTCCGACGTTTCGGCTGCTTTACAGCAACCATGGTCACGGGAGGACTGAGGTGGTTGACCATCGACTTGGGAACCAGTAATTAATATTATTAAATCCAAGACCAAGCGTACAATTGCAAGACCTCAAGACACTGTGAGCACTTTCTGCGTAGATCGGACCACAAGCAACAATCAAATATGAGGGTACCCCGTTTCAAACTATGACACCAGGACGTCAACCACCTCAGTCCTCCCGTGACCATGGTTGCTGTAAAGCAGCCGAAACGTCGGGAACGTAAAAAATAAACGCGATAGAATCCGTAAAATTAGTTTTATTTAAACCGTTTAGATCATATAACTCTGGAGTGTAGGCACCCCTATCAAATATTGAATATATATACTATTTATAGTACCTATGTATATAACATCTTGAATATAGATAGTATTTACTTTCTGGCCCCTTAGGCATTTACGTAACCTCGAGTGTTGGTCTGCAAGCTAACCTGAGCGTACGGTTATGTAATTGTCTGACATGGAACCCGACGAGCATACAAACAAATCCAATGGAATGTTAACCTAGTTATTTTCTGTTTATCAAATAAAAGCATTATCAACGATGTATTTTAAAACGCACCACTGACCCCCAGCTTGCTAACCTCCCCAATTATAAATTAAACAAGTCGATCGATAGTCGATACTACATTTAAGTAGGTACCTACTATGCGGGTTCATTTGTTAGGATATTCAATGAGTCATCCGTGCGAAATCGCGGTGAGTCTCTAATTTTTTTATTCAAGCCCGGCCCGCGACTCCTTCTGATATGGGGGTCAGAGACTTTACTTAACTTAATTTTAAAATGTATGTACATAGTTTTTATTTCAATCAAAAGAAAAGTTATAAATATTTTTTACTAGCTGCGCCCGGCGGTGTTACCCGCGATAAAAAGTATGAAAAATGAAAACATCTATCCCACGGGAACCATACATTTTACCGGGTTAAAAAGTAGCCTATGTGCTATTCCAGACTATAATCTATCTCTGTGCCAAATTTCATCCAGATCCGTTCAGCCGTTCGGGCGTGAAAGAGTAACAAACATCCATCCATCTATCCATCCATCCATCTATCCATCCATCCATCTATCCATCCATCCAAACTTTCACATTTATAATATTAGTATAGATTGTGCATGTTGTGGTTATTGTCGGTCTTTCTTTGTACAACAAAGCAGCAACTTCTAATAATCTAAAAGCATTTTTAATTCTAACTACATATATATAAGATAAGTGCACCACAATTATGACATCTATTGGACTTGGCAAATTCCCACTGCCCACTGCACAAATCCGAACTGATTGAAAAAAAACAAACACTATTTAATTTTGAGGGAAGCTCCGCAATACATTAGTGAAAACCGCACCTAACTCTATTAAGCCGTTTCCAATATTAGCGTGCACAAACGCACAGACAAACAGGCAAAAATTTTAACAATCATTTTTAACCGACTTAAGAAAAAGGAGGAGGTTCTCTATTCGATTGTTTTAATTATTGTGTTTGCTTTGTAATGCCTTAGAAAACTGCGCGGGCGCACGCACAACCCCCAAAGTTTCATTGCAACGGGACGAATAGTATTAACGCGTACGGGACAAACAAACAATAATTTATTTCGGGACTGGTTTTATTAACCACGTAATGACGGCAAACTGTTGATGTGCTTACGAGGAGTAAGTAATACATTTTAATGCAAAACACGCGATCCGTTCACTTTCATTGCATCACAAACACTTCCGTACTCCTATTATTGTGTACCTGCATTGATCCAGTCTTGAATTTATATCTGTCGAACCGCGCACACGTTGCTAATGTTAAGTGGGTTTTTCGCCACATATTTCAATGGAAAACAGCTCGCGTGCTATCCACATAGCTCTCTAATCTCGACTGCAGTATGTCTGTATACAGCATCCATCGCCACATTTGTTAAGTGGTAAAAAAAACTGCACTTAATTAGCAGTCGATGTATATCACACATTGGATCTTATATTGTTGTGTGGTTCATAATAGAGGTTCGATATAGGTACTTAGTGACCCAGTAACGGACACGGACTGGTTTAGATCGGTGGAGCAGTTAAGTACTATTGTTTAAATGCCACGTCACGAGATAAACGCAATATTTGATCCGTTATAGGACGGTTGAATGAACCAGTGGATTTGGAAGTCTACTTTATTGGTGACTAGCTGTTACCCGCGACTTCATGCGCGTGGTATTTAAAAAAAAAGTATTTCTAAAATAAAATTAGCCTAAGTTACTCTTTGTTACATCAGCTATCTGCCGATGAAAGTCCCGTCAAAATCGGTCCAGCCATTTCTGAGATTAGCCGAAACAAACAGACAGACAGACAGACAAAAATTGTAAAAAAAAATTTTTGGTATATGTACACCATGTATACATCCAAATACACTTAGTAAAAATCGGTTATTTTAATATTAAAAACAGACACTCAAATTTTATTTATTTGTATAGATATACCTAACCAATCAACCTTCCCAATTATAAAATAAACAAAAGAATCGACTAACCCCATCAATTAACATCATATACTTAAGTTGATTCTCAAAACCGAAAAGCTCTTAATAATATATGTTTGCTGAGCTATGAAGAGCTTGTAGCAATTAATATTTTCTCATTTTCAGCGCTCTATAATGATGTTTCTTCTCGGCATGGCACTCAATACAATCTACGGCTCCAATGTACTTCAGGAATTGCGTATATTTGGCGTGTTGCAGCGACTTGCAGTGGCCTATTTGATTTCTGCTGGTTTCTATACGCTGACTGCGCCCAAGTACTATACACCGCCGAGGGTAGGTAGCTTGAATTACTTTAATCTGTTTACTTTTGACAGATAGAGATGTTGCAGTATGGGCTGTTGCACGTCATGCATCAGAATCAGAAATATTTTTCTTCATGTAAACCATTAAGTACAGTAGGTACTTATGAATCGGCAAAAAAAGTTACAAAATGCTACATCTTTATCCCCCCTTCGGAGTGCCGTTCCTATGGAAAAGAATGGGCAAGATACTCCATGGTTGCGCTTTTTAAAAAGCGCTTTTACATTTTTGAGCAGTACATTGTTTTGGGTATGTGAGAACAATGTAGGAACGGCTAGGCAGACTAGCAGCTGGTAGCTAGCGCGATTCATGCGCCGGAGTCAGCCTCGCGACACTGCGCAGTTGGTCAATGAAAATAATCATGAATTCATTTGCATTAAGGTTAGGTTTAAGGTAGATTTTATAGATCCTCATAATAATTTCCCAGGGCGCGTGCGGTCAGGCACTGAAGGACGTTCTGTCGTGCGTGTGGTGCTGGGTGCTGGCGGCGGTGCTGGTGGCCGCGCATACCGTCATCACCTTCACTATACACCACCCAGATTGTCCTGCGTGAGTGTCCATTTGACTTTACCCATCCCTACGTCAATAATCATTCATTTTGTACTAGCCATGCTCACGATTGTAACTTTAAAAAAAATCTTGCAAACTTTGAACACCTATTTAACCCCTTTAGGGGTTGAATTTCCTTAGTAAAGTTTTAGGGTGCTTAAGGAATACTCTAAATTTCAAATCTATTGGTACTCCGGTTTAGGCTGCGTGTCGTCTGTCAGTAAGAATTTTATTATGTAGATACTACGCGCTACGGAGGCACTTACAAAATGACTTTTTTACATGAGACAAATGAAGTTGTAAAAAGAAGAAGTTATTTAAGCAATAACAGTAATGTACTACCGTATTTTACGTATATTTTCATTTTTGTTTTACGTTCAAGTTGTGGTTCCGAGGGTGGAGACCTGGTGACCCGAAACATAAGATTCCGACCTTAGTTCAGGCATCAGTCTCGACATTTTTATGTAGCATCATTACGTATATGCTACCAAAATGCCAACAATATTGTGGAGATACGAATAAACATTTGTTGATTTGAAGCGGCTACCTCGGTCCGGGCGGTAAGCACGACGACTGGGCGGCACCTGAGTGCAGCGGCGGCGCGGCCGGGTTCATCGACCGGCTGGCGCTGGGCGCCGCGCACGTGTTCCCGCGCAGCGACGCGCGCGCGGTGTACGGCGGCGCGCGCACCGACCCCGAGGGACTGCTGGGTAACTCTGCAGCTCTTCTATTCGTACTCGTATGGGCTAGTTGTATAGCAATTCCGACAAATCGGGGCAAGCCGAGGGCCCCGTTTTGAATTATAGTAGGGACAATCTTTGTGTGATAAGCATGAAGTCGTAGATGTTTAGTATTGTAGCGACCACTCCAACCGCACCACAAGCTACACAGATGGCGCTGCAGACGCATTCAGAACAATAGTCAATTCTCATCACAATCCTGAATCGCGCTATAACAGTTTTCGGAGCAAGTATCATATATAGAAGATCCCGACAATAACCGTCGGGGCATAGCGGCCGCCCCGCCAGGCATACCACCCGCCTGGCTGGAAGATCTTCCCTTTACTGCTAAAGTATCTATATAAATAAATTTATAGATGCAACTATATAGCTGCTGAGTCTCCGTCTAAATCGCACAGCTCTTACCGCTATGGTGTTCACAATAATATTACAACAGGAACAGTATCGCTGTCAATATTGCTGATCTAAAGTGATTGCCAAGTTCGCCTTGGTAATAAGTGGACGCAGGTTCCAACCCTGGCTCGCAGCTCTGGGATTTCTGGATTTCACGTCCGAAAGAACAATGTAGGAACGGCTAGGCAGGCTCAAGTAGCTGGTTGAGAAGTACTAACGCTAAATATATAATTACAATTTAAAAGCTGCATGGTTTCCAAATTTCTTTTGTAAAGGAAGATAGGAATATGGAGCCAAAAGCTCTAAGATAGGAAGCCCGGTGTGTAAGAGCGGGATGCAAATATGGGTACAAGTCATCAGCTGATGCTTGTCCACAGGTTGTTTAACATCGGCAGTGCAAGCGCTGCTGGGCGTGCAGGCCGGCGCCACGGTGCTGCTGCAGCGCTCGCACAAGGCGCGGCTGTCGCGCTGGCTCGCGTGCGCGCTCGTGCTCGCGCTCGCCGGCGCGCTGCTCGCCGGCTTCTCCCGGGAACACGGCGTTGTGCCTATCAATAAGAACCTTTGGTAAGCATTTTGGTGTTGTCAAGACCGTATGAGAATTCCCAGAGCTCGCGATTGCGTGGGGTCTTATAACCCTCTTCGGATCTTACGACCGCTATTATGCGACCTAAAGCTATCTGGTCGCACGTAGCGCAGCCCTCAGCTTACGGATCACTGTGAAGTTGGTAGCGCTGGTGTCTATCATTTACCTCGTTGTCGGCAAGGCTGCGCAGTTGGTCTGAATACTTACTGGTGTGAGGTACAAGGCTGTGCGCAAGGGGGTTTTTGATGGTTCAAACTCTCCCCGAAATGGCTTAGCTGACCTACCGATTTACTTACTATGATATATTAGACTCTTTTTCGGACCTACACTTCTCTAATCTTTCTGTAGCGCTTTTGTAAAGTTGAGATTCATGTGAACAATTTTATCTATAAATGGACTTTTCGAAATACTGACTTGACATAATGATTGCCTATGCGCCAAGGAAGCGAGGTTCAACGCTTTGTATACACTTTCTGCATCACCTGTACCTACGTTTATATATTTAACAGGTCCATCTCATTCGTCCTGGTGACATCAGCGTGCTGTCTCGTAGTCCTGTGTTTCTGTTACACGTTGACAGACGCTTGGCGACTATGGGGCGGCGGGCCATTCAGAGCCCCAGGCATGAACGCCATTGCACTATACATAGGCCACTCTTTATGTGCCCATTTGTTCCCGTTCCATTGGAAGGTGCCTCACATGAGAACGCACACGCTGAGCCTCCTCGAGGCAGTCTGGGGTACCGCATTATGGGTCATTATTGCTCATATCATGGCTAAGAAAAAAGTGTTTATTACACTTTAAGTGGTGGACACTAGGTCGTATTTTGACTGCATGATAGCTTTAAGTTTTAAGTAAGTATATAATTAATAGGTAGGTATTTGTGTCGATTCTCTAAATTGCACTAAATTAGAGATAAATGCTATATTAGAGATAAATGATAAATCAAATATACTTTCGTATCGTAACTTAACTGTCTGTAAATTTCGGAAATTTTAGTGAACATCATTCAAACATTTACTGATAATTACCAACATTATGAATAACATAATAAATCAGGTTTGTATTGTTTGTAGTGATAAATGAGCGTTCGAGACGCCATTTTCATCGTTTTATGATCATAGTTTTTTTTTATTTAATTGTACTTATTGTGTATTTATTGAATTTGTTATCGCTATTAAATACTTGACACTGGCAAAATACCTAAAAAATTGTGGGTGTTTTTTTTATTTCATGGCATTTAATTTCACAAAGAAGAAGAACAGAGCGTTATTTAATTTTACTCGCGGTGTAGTTTTATAAATTTCGTAAATTTGTTGTCATTTAAAATTGGTAAGTAATTTTAAGAAATTATTTATATTCATTGCATGAAAGTATAATTATTAATTAATCTATGCGAATGTGTTCTATATTTAAATTAATAAAGTTTTAATATTACGTAATGTAAGTATAGAAAAAAAATGAGTGTGTGGACTAATTGTAATCTGAACAAAACGTAAAATTATTGTACAACATGAAATACTTTTATACGCTATTGACACGATTGAAAAAAAAACATTTAGACCAACTTATTATACTTACATTCATAAAGCTAGCTATTAAAACGAAGACTGAGCCAGAGCGATCTATGTAAGAAACCCGTGGGTTCTCTTAATCCCATATTTTGGTTTAACCAGCGCGTTTAATATGAGATTACCGTTTTAATGGTTGGGAATGACTCCTTTCATTTAGGTCTCCGGAGATTTATAACACAGCGAGTTGAGGCCCTCGCCATGATCTTATCTTATCTGTTTTAGAAGACTAGGCCAATTAAAGTTTGTCTAGAATTTTCCCTATATGGTCATTGTAAGCGGTTATGATACTAGCCTGGTACCAACCTGTTACTAAATTATAAGTAAAAAATCTAGTCTTAATCCGATACTTTAAAATATTTTGTATAAAAATATTTGCAAAACGACAACTATGTACTTTAAAACATGTTATTACTTTGAAATATAAATGATGTTTTTACATTTTACACGTTTATTATTTTTCACAGTTAAATTATTTAGTAACTGGAAAATGGTTTACCAAGGCTGGAGAGAACATCTATGGTAAAATTTTATTACCGTCAAATCTCTATAGATGTAACTAGATAAATCTAACCGAGTATTGGGAACTCCACGCGAGTAGGTCGGTAGGTATTATAGCAATAAGATATTGGGGCGAAACTCCATGGGGTAACCAGCCATGGGTGTATCCTTCTCAGGACTGCTAGCATTCTTCCACACGCATTATACTAAAGGTAGTGAAAAAACAATATACAATATTTGATATTTTATTAGAAGGGTGACAGTAAAATCAGTAATGTCGTTGAAAAATAATATTAAAACAAACGATTTAACAAATCATGACTCAAGGTAACGTATAGTTTTAACAAAATAAAACTATTTTAATATAATTACACATCATGTATAACAAGATACGGACATAAGTGCCTCGGTCCACGAGACTACTATACTAGGCGTACGAATCCATTCGAGATTAGGATACTCGGTATTTTTTCCAATAGCTGATATCAAAAAGCGATGCTGATATAAAATTTATATAAAAATACAGAAGGTGTTTTGGCTAAGATTTGGATTCAGCGGTCTCAACATATTTCTGTAACCTCGAATGAATCGTAAAATTGTCACCCAAATAGTGCGGTGCACACAAAAGTATGTTTGGCATTTCATTTACAAGTTATTATGTCATAACAAGTCCAGTCCACAGCGCGTGGGCGGACGCACCTTTTCATATATTAATTCCATAAGTTAAATATATCAACTAACCTCCAGTTAACTCATCGTAATTCCTATAAAATCACTTTCGCAGACGGTAAATGCCACATTAGGAATGAAATATTTCCATACATTTAAATATTTTCTATTAAGGATACTTCCAATAACGTCATCTACATATCATCGATGCCTTATCCCATATAATAGCTGACATACAGGCACACATAGTTTCAATAACAAACTTTTATGTAGGTACACTAACTTTATTTTACTAGAGACCTAACTTGTATAGTGATAAAGACATGTAAAACAGTGTTTATATATTATTATATTCTGTATATCTAAAATTTTATAAAAAAAATTCTCTTAAAATATGTATATCTCAATCCTTTTATAACGTCTCCTGGTGTATCAGGATAATAATATGTCGATATATTAATTCAGCGCTATATAAATCGTTTTTCTTTTCTTATAAATACTAAATAGGAAGAACATGTACGATTGTATAAAGAGAAAAAATATGATTGCACAAACAATTGAATGTTAGAGATAGGTAGTTCGTATTATGATAAATGTATAATATGAATAAATATATTTTAAATTAATCCTTGACATCAATCTTTACGTCAGCTACAAGAACACTCAATAGCATTTTAATTTATCTAAACGAAAAAGATTGATGTACTGAATTGAATATAATTCACTATCTCCTTGCTACCTTTATAAATTATTCCAGCGAAAATTTATAACAGCACGTGTGTAAAATTGAAATTAATTGTAATGATTTGTACAGAAAAGTTTTGTTAAATAAAGTTTTAATCTATTAGTAAGTACTGAAGCTCACTTTAAGTAACTCATATTACGAATGAAACATTGGAATGTTTAGTTATAAAGAATGTTAGAAAGATCACAAACGGGTTTGCTGCGGTGCAGAGAAGGTACGGCAGCATGTTGGCAAGACCATAACGAAATTATCATTAAAAGCACTATTACGAAAATATTATTTATTATTATTGGGAGATTCTGCAAATTCCGAACTTTGAAAAGGAGTTACTCGACCCGAAGCTATTACTATTAGCACCGTTACTAGTTTATTCCGTTGGGCTAGCAGGACAAATTCAATTATTTATGTGCAGTAGGTATGTACGACCTCCTGATTACGTGCGTGTTATAGACAACCATAATCATTTTAATACAATTCATGCAGATCTCTGTTAAAAAAACATGCGTAACTTACGATTTGAACAGGAGAATGGGGCCTTTCACACTATTAGTATTATCACAAGTATCATGCTAATCAAGATCCATATCACCGTAGAAGTGACGGTATCGCAAGATCAAACTAGAAGCAGTCCTACGATAGGGATGTATCGTGATACAGATTGATGGTGTGAACGGCCCTAATGAATGCTAGCAGTTTTTTCGTTCTACGTTCTGGTTGACTATATAATCGTCTGGTATGAATGCTGGGAAGCCACAAATAAGTTAGATAATACCTATTACAAATACCTCCAGATTAGTTCGGTCAAGAAGTATTTGACATAGGCAACTAGTGGTTAGCTACTAGTAGTAAACCATTAGTATTGGTCCGTCTACGCACGATCTAACTATTTAGGCACTGTCAAACAGAATTCGGTACATATTTAGTTTTTTTGTACAGCTTACGTTACGTCATTTATAGAACCAATGCATGAGGAAATATAAAAAAAAATACGTTCCCATAAATACCTAGAAGCTTTGATGAATTTGATTTTAAATATTGACGCTTTGATATTTTTATTTTAAATGTCACCTGGGAAAGTTTCATGTTTTCAGAGATTAAAACTGACGTTTGATTTACGTCGCTGGGTCCTATAGGTAAGCTTTTATGCTTTTTTCATTAGCCGTACGTTTAAGAATCACAATGAGAAGTGTTAAGCTAACACTAAACGTCACTTTCGTTGAAGGCATGCCATTATCTTGTACTTGTTGCTGCTCAGATTGAATCATTGATAAAATATATCTTACCAACGAAGTTAATACAGCTATTTCTACAATGGAGGTCTCCACAACGAGGCCTGACGGGTCAGAGACTAGATTATATAGATCTTAGATTATAAACACTACTAGATATACGGTAACCACATGAACTTTGTATACTCCTACATATCAACATCCCGATTTCCTTATAAAAAAAAAATGTTACTACGTATAATTTAATAGTTTAATAAAACGATGGTTTTATTTTATTTCAATGGATACCAGAATGAAACCGGTCATTTGTATGTACCCTTATAGAACTATCGTTTCACTCGTTTTTTTTGTATTGACTCGGTCATCCATTTTTACGGATACCAAAACCAATAAATATTATAAAAAAAGTTAGTTTACAAATTTTGTCGCGTTTATTTTACGTTTTCACGTTCTCGACGATTCACAATAAATTCCGTAAAATAAGTTTTAAATCAATGTGTAGTTTTCTTGTGAATATAAGAAATCAATGCAATAAATATAATTTTACGGTTTACATTAAGTACGTGATTATGTATCCAGCAGTATTTATCATCTAGGACATAACCGAAAACATGTCGCACGAATCGGTACACAGGTCCGCTATTAGATACATAAAATCTTACTTTATCTTAAAATACAAGGTAAAATCTCTAGGACAATACACATTTCGCTATAAATGCAAATTCATGGAATTCAATAATTAAATGGTAAGACGTTTATAAGTGATCGTCTTACAATATTATGCTACAAAGATTCCCGACAAATAACACCGTATTGACGTATTATATAAGGTTTAACAATAATAGTGTAACATATTTTAAGAGGTCCATCAGCAGTACGCTATAAGGGTCACATTTCCGACAAAAACAAATCAAGGTTTAAAATTTTTTAAACATAACGCCATACTAAGTCCGCGATACTTTCTCACTTTCTCGCAGACAAAACACTGTATACACATATATTTTATACATAAACGTGATCGTTATCACCTACTTATTAACCCCTTAAAATATTCTACACAATTTTTGTTACACCTTGTATTTCGTACGAATCTGAGGTGGAGAGAAAGAAATATCTTTCTATAAATCTTTTCGCCTTTTATAGATAGTATCCGGAGCTTTTATTCCTAAGCATCTCTCTACTACAGGCAACGTTTATTCCGTTTCCATAGTTATAAACGGTACACCACTATGCTCCGAAACTATATTAAGTAGTTCAGTAGTCTCTAACAAACTTAGACCAAAGACAGGTTCGGAACAGACGAACGTTTTAGCGGTAAAGCGAGTCGAGTCGCCGACGCAACGCGCCCGCAAGTACATGCTTTGGGTAACAATATAATCCTTACAAGCTAATTGCATATTTCAATTAAACACGCGTAAAATAAAATTTAAAACTTACCAACTAATATATTAAAATATATTACGAGATTTCAAACAACACACGTATATCTATCGATAATTAATTTACCCCAGTACTAATCCCTGTCATCGAGTCTCGTTACTCGCCCGACGATAAAGCTACACACATATTATAGGACGCATCCCTAAGCCGCGGCCGAGGGTCCCGTGTCCTATTCGGACGCATCTCCAGACATTAAATAGCGGTATATTCGCTATTTCTATTGGAAGTCCGAACGCTCAAGGTCGTGAAACGTACGACCTAAACTTTCAATAATTAAGATTAACGTTCTATTTTTGATTTGAAATAAATCACGACTTCCAGACGCGGCGTACGCATGCGTCCTAATATGTAGCCAGCCTAACTGTAATTAGAGCCGTACAAAATAAATATCTAGTGTGGCACTTAGCGCATACCTTACACGACAGGCATGTCGTATCCAGCACCACAGAATACCTATTTACTAACAAATATAGTGAGCAACCAATCAAACGCTGACAGTTCTTTCCCCGGCGCTTCGGGTAATGTAAAGTACATACAAAATATACATCGTCAATTCACTCCGAAAAGGGACAGCGTTCGCGACAGACGACTTCGCCGTGAGTGTGTCACAGCCTACATGCGCCGGCGGGAGTCAGAACTGACCTGAGCATGGGCGTGTTCTGACTGGCCGGCGGATCAGAATCGTGGTATCTGGTGACGTCGACGGGGGGTGCGGGAGGGCACGGCGGTGTGACGTCACGGCGCGGCGGCGGTGTGACGTCACTTGCGGGCGCCGCGCGCCACCATGGCCTGCAGCGAGGCCACCTGGCTCAGAAGACTGGCGTTCTTCTGCTCGAGCGTGTCCACCCTCTTTCTGTAGTCTGTGTTCTCCGATATAAGGATCTCGACCTTCCTTTCCAGTTGGTCCATGTATTCTTTCTTTTTACGTCTGCTTTCTTGCGCTGATATCTGAGGTGAGATACGAATAAAATTAGAAAAGGAGTTCTAAGGCCGAGGGTTGCGCGGTCGGACCACAAATGGATGATCAAATTATAACATCTGTCTGACTCCGTGCTTCCGAGGACATGTTAAGTGGGCCTTATCCTCCTGGTCTTATCCTTAGGTTACCGATTCATATAAAGGCAAATGCTTCTTGAAATAGTGTCAGCCAAATTAGCCCCAGGAGGCTGTACGCAAGGGGGTTTGGATGTTCAAATCCCCCTCCGAAATGCCTCGGACAACCACTGTTTTATACATAAGTACTTAATATCTTTGGTACACAGCTCGACCCCTCCGAAGTGTATTCCTGTCTACGGCCTTGAGGCCCAATACAATAAATAATTGTGAACAGGGCTAAAGCTAAGAAGAATTAATTATCTTTTATGTGCTTGTCCACTTTTCCTAGAAAATGATCCTACCTTGTTTTTGATTTTCCTCCTAATCTTCTTGAGGGACTTCTCTTCTGCCTTGGTGAGGGGCAGGCGGGTGGGGACAGGGTAGCCTTCTGCTAGGAGCGTGCGCTTCTCTTCCTCAGTCAGCAATAGAGTCCCCGTTGAGCCTTTCTGTAATTCGAAGTAGGGAATAACCGTTACGAATGAAAATAAAACGCTATTAAAATCTTGTGCGGTCAATCAGAATCAGCATATTTTTATTTCATGAAAATAATGATTCTATACTGTAATGACAGTACCTTTTGAATCGCCAAGAATGTCACAAAACGCCAACCTACTTCACCACTCGTTCGGAACGCCGTTCCTGTGGTGAAGACCGGGCAAGAAACTCCATAGTTGGTTTTTTAAGAGGATCTTGAACTTTGTTTAGTACATTGTGATGGGTATGTGTGAACCATGTAGGAACGGCTAGGCAGGCTCGAGTTGCTAGTTAAAAGAGGACTTACCCAAGTATATAATCTTTAAAAATGTCTAAATCTAGATTAATGTCTATATAAATGCGACATATTTTTAGTAGCAGACCGTTACACATAACAATACCTACTTGGAACAGGTGACACCACATTGTACTTTGGCATTCAAGTTGTAAACTTGCGAGACATTTTTATTGCTTTCGCATTTTATGTTCGTCGAATATTTAGTGGTTACGCTTTTAAATTGTTGGTTGCAAGTGTCAAGGAAAACGAGGTATAAATTCATTCAGTCGCGTATCAAAGTTCAGTTAATGAGATGAAGTAGGTTTGCCAATAGATAGGTACCCTCTCTAAAGTTTATAGAAAGTTTTATGGAGGTACCTAAACGGCATTACATTGGCACTTCAAAAATAATAGAATTCTGAACACTCTTCCCGTGCCTGTGGTGTGCGTGGGTGTGTATGTGAGTGTGGGTGTGTGTGTGTGTGTGTGTGTGTGTGTGTGTGTGTGTGTACGTCTGTGTGTGTGTGTGTGTGTGTGTACGTCTGTGTGTGTGTATGTGTACGTGAGTGTGTGTAAGAGAAGGCGTGTTTGCGGGTAGTTGTGTGTAATTAGGTAGCTCCTGTTAACTGTAGTGTATATTGTAGGTGTGATAAAGTATGCAGTAGTGGTAGTGCTTACCGGTTGAGTGCTGATGAGCGGCGTGTTGATGGGCTGCCTGGTGTGGTGCGACACGTAGAGGTGCGCGCGGCGCGGCGGCGCGGCGGCGGCCGGCGGCGACGCGTCGTGCGCGTGCGCGTGCGCCGGCGACAGCGCGCCCTCGCTGTCCGACGACGACAGCGACGACGGCGGCGTGGGCGGCAGGTTGAAGCCTGGAACGATATACTTTATAGCCGCGTATTGACTGACTGAGCAGCCTCATGACTCTGCTTTCCACGCTCAGATAAGACGTGCTTTATCCGAGGTAAGGGCACGCGTTACCCTACCCAGGGCTCTAATTTGCCTGAGTCACCAAGCTCCCTTCCATCTCCAGTTGTACACTCACATTTTGCCAATACTGAAAGTTTAAGTCCCAATAGGACGAGTCATTTACCAAATATTTGTCCATTCGCCCTCCTCATACAATCCGGTGTTTTGGATAGCTATAGCTTATATAACGATAGTCAGTTGACTAAGTTTAAACAT
Organism: Pheosia gnoma; assembly: GCA_905404115.1. NCBI lineage: Eukaryota > Metazoa > Arthropoda > Insecta > Lepidoptera > Notodontidae > Pheosia > Pheosia gnoma. Next base: position 7,696,351 of record FR989900.1, read on the forward strand.
GTTTTTTTCATTCAAATTGAATATAGGACTAAATGTGACAGGTGAGTCCATTTCGGCAAACTGTAATTCCTATATTGGGAGTGACAAACGTATGAGAACTTAACGGTAGCCCCCATTCAAGTATGATTCATTATGTGAGTAATTTGAGTGAGAGTTTTCTGTGAATTCTCGCCAGTGCCTTCACCATGGAGGTCTAAACGATTGGGCATAAATAACAGCCAATAAGATGGTACAACTCACCCGATGCCCCCGAGCTGGATGTGACCTTAATGGATAGTTTGTTGGAGTTGAGCGAGGTGGCGAGCCGCGGCGCAGCGCTCAGCAGCAGCTGCGGCACTCCCGCGGCGCCCACCTTCTGCAGCACCGCCTGCGGCATGTGGATTGTGCCAGTCTGCAACCATACACTGATGGTAAGCCAGGGTGCTCAGGTGCCTTCAGTAAAACTCTAGGTCGAGGATAACTGGGGGTGGGTATTGGACTACAAGTAACGACGACGACCCTAAGGAGTCCTGGAGGCCCTCCAACATATCGGTCAAAGGGGTAACCCAGCACTCTACCACAAAGAGGACTGGGTATCTTTTAAATATTCTCCCCCCCCCCCCCCATCAATTAAAAGGTACCTTCAATAAGTCACGGATGCATGTAAAAGGGAGCCAATTTCTGTGCAAATGAATTGCACTTTCTATAGCTTGTCGAAAGTCATTATTTCCCAGAATTTGGTCCTTATTAGCGACATTATCAGTTGGTGCAATGATGTAGTATTTTGTATTTTTTTACAAAATCAACGGTCTAAATTCCTGGATAGGATTTTTTTTAATCTAGTGATGCAGTTTTAGTTTTCATCATAATCTGTCTCGAGAGTCCTTGAAGCATTTTTCCTCTATTCCCTATTAGTTTCGGATTTGTCCATCCATCCACACTAACTTAAAACATTCAACCTGTAGACGCGGTAATGTAAAGCGATTATCTGGATTATATAAAAAAACAGACACAATTTTTAAAGTACCTATGTAGTTTCCATACAGGTAATGCACTCAAAGAATGTTAATGGTTGCAAATAGCCCACCTTTTTGCGTCGCCGTAGCTTTCGTACAAATTATCGTAAAGATTCCAGTGACAATGTCGGTTGAAAATTCGCAAGTACCCGATTAAAGATCACAATTATCTGCGTAATTACGGGCGAACTCACACGACGAAGACACGTTTGCGATACGATGACCACGGTTCTCCTTATTTCAAACTTTATTAAGACTTGTTATGTTCGCCAACCCATACTGGGCCAGCCTGGTGGGCTATGACCTGATCCTGCTCGCATTGAGGAGGATCATACCCGGTATAATGGTAATAGATCCAGCCTCTATCACAATGGGACCAAATACCATCACCAAATTTGTGAGTCCATTTAGTACCCCTTTGTGGTGTCTCTATGTCGTGATTAAAGCTAAGCTAAACTACGCTTTAAATTAAAAATACCTGGTCAACATTATCTGTCTCTATCACAACCATGTATATCAAAAATTCTCGCCAATAAATTTGACAACCGCTTCTTGTTTAAAGAAGCAAGAACAATGTTGTTTATCGTCCGTCACCGAGACTTTGAAACTAAATATTAGAAGATTTTTTTGCTTGGCCAAAACGTTTTTCTATTGAGCACAGAACTCTAAATGGCGAGCGATTCCATGAGGCCCGTTTTACAGGTGAAAGTCACGAAATATTTGAACTCTAACGACCTTATTTTTTGTCGAGCCGCCGTCGCTGTTCCGAGATAGACGTGAGGAGAACCGTGAGATCGTTCGTACTAAGATGTTTTGACACCTCGACCTTTTTAAATCCTTCTAAGTATATATTGAAGGTATGACTTAGGGCCTGTTTCACAATTTATTTAGGCAGGAGTGCACCATCTATGGATTTTAACAGTTTTATGAAGACAATAACGTCACAGATTAAGTAATATGGTAACGGCATCGAAACACATAATCTATATTGACGACCCCATATATAACACTTAATTCGTTTTATTGCACTTAAATGTGAAATTCGCCAGATACGCCAGACTGTATGGTCACAAACTAAGCAACACTTTGACTGAGGGCGGTCCCAGTAACATGGTCAAATTACGGGAAGATAATTTCCGAAATTTGCTCAGGTGGAATCGAACCGGCAATCGGTTGAGTAACGAATAGATACCGGTTTAACGAACGGAACGACCCCATACATAAGGAAGACTAAAGCAGAAGAAGTCTTACCGTGTGGTCAATAACATAGTCGAGGTGTGTGAGGGGCGTGCCGGGGGTCGGCGAGGGCGGGCAGGAGGAGGCGGGGGACTCGGGCTCCGACTTGGGTTCCGCCTTCACCTCCCGCGGGGGGGAGTCGCTGGATCGCCGCCGACTGCTCCAGGCGCTTGCTGGCATCGCTGGGTAGCATTCGTCTTCCATGTCTGGAAGAAACCAAGTAAACTGGTTAAGATGACGATGTGTTAGATTCTGTTAGATTTTATTGGGGAGAAGATCGCGGTAATTTAGAATCTAGTGGGTTATATTAGAGAAGATTACGCTCGTTCAGATTGTGTCGGGTTCTATTTAGAATTGATTACGATACTTTATATTCTGTTGGATTATATTGGAGAGAAGATCACGGTAGTTTAGAATATAGTGGGATATATTGGAGAAGATTACGCCCGTTAAGATTATGTTGGGTTATATTTAGAATTGATTATGATACTTTAGATTCTGTTGGATTATTATTATTTCATTGCGATTATTGCACAGAAGATTTTTTTTTTTATACATTTATAGGCAAGTATTTGATCTCGATCTCACCTGATGGTAAGTGACGATGAGATCTACGATGGAGCATACTTGCCTAGGTAGGAAGGCGGCAGTAGATCGAGACGCTACATTCACTAGGCACATGCAGCGCAACTGATCTGATCCGCCATCCATGAATGGCAACACCGAACATCATGCCGGAACACGGCTAGGCCGCTTGGCGACATGGCTTTGTTCAGTGGGTGGTGACTAACCACGGCCGAAGCCTACCACCAGTAGAGTTGTCACCTAGTTGGCACCACCCAGGATCACGTGTAGGGTATCTCGAGGGTACTTAATTCTCCTACGGATGAAGGTGACTTGACCCTGATTATGATGGGTTAGATTCTGTTGGGTTCTAGTGGAGAGAAGATTACTATGGTTTAGATTCTTTTAGGCACTATTGGAGAGAAGATTATGATGTCTAGTTTCGGCAGCTGTTGGAGAACATCTATTTGTGAGAATGGGCTCATATATTTTGTTAATGCATGTTCCAAATTTGTTCAACAACAACCCTTACAATTATGTTGTTGAAAAAAATACATGCAGATAATAAAGTAAAATTATAAAAAGTCACTTCAGTAGGTACGTATATAACAAACATTGTTTAATATAACCGAATTGAAACTATATAAAGAATATCAATTTCTCAAGATATTTTTTTAAAATTTAAACAGTAAGAAACTGTTTCCTCTTGCATGGCCACATCAGACATGCATCTAGGTAAAGAGTTGAAGCAATTCGGCGCAGACGCAACGTTCGCGTGACTCGGCCGCCTTTTAACATAAGTGCACATAAATATGTAGTTAATTGGGCACTTCAAGTGTTTTAAGGCTCCGATAACTGTAGCTTGAAGTGATATACCTACAGTACCTATAATAAGACAATGTTTCGGTCTTTTATGTTAGACTTTTGCCTTATAAACGGTCTGGCATAGACTAAGAAGTTCTGTATATCTATACTAATATTATAAATGTGAAAATTTGCATGGATGGATGGATGGATGTTTGTTACTCTTTCACGCCCGAACGGCTGAACGGATCTGGATGAAATTTGGCACAGAGATAGATTATAGTCTGGAATAGCACATAGGCTACTTTTTATCCCGGTAAAATGTATGGTTCCCGTGGGATAGATGTTTTAATTTTTATACTTTTTATCGCGGGTAACACCGCCGGGCGCAGCTAGTACTTAGTTTATAAATGTGTAGGTGTATTTTCATGCTAGACCAAAGATTTTCTACGCTTCACATGTGGCGCATACCGTGTGTTGAATTAATTTTCTAACAAATCTGTGCCTTTTATAGACTTATGCTTCTTCTCTTTTTACGAAATGAAATGCGATGAAATAAAATGGATATGCAAATGGCCTCACCTACAACTTTGCGGGTATTTTGCCAATGTCAAGTAATTAATAGCAATAAAAAATTCAATAAATACACATTATAAATAAAATAATGGATGTGACATAATGCAATGAAAATGGCTTAAAAGTATAAATAGCTTTCATGACATTGATGGCTTTTATTTTTGCAAGACCAGGTTCATATAATGGTAGTAAAAACACGGTAAGACTCTAGGTCTTGCGTTTTCGGAAGACCAAGGGGCGTTGACATTTTCAATGACATGCAAAAGCACTTTACTTCTGGAAAATGCTTTGTAAACCAACTGTATATTGATTATAGGTTCTATAAATAAGAGTTAATTGTAATCATCATTAGCTGTTACCGAAAAAAACTCGACATGAGCATCCTTCTTCTTTTCTAATACCATCTCATAAGGTTCATTTCATAGATATATTACCACATTAATGACGACCCTGCTTTCTGCGCCGAGGGTCCCAGGATCGAATCCTGGTGGGGACAAGCTTTGTGTGATGAGCATGAATATTTGTACCCGAGTCGTGGATGTTTAATATCTATAGGAGTATGAAATACTAGGCGTCAGTCCATTGTTCGGGGCCTATAGTACAAGCACTGCTTAGTGTGATATAGCCGTATAGTTGGTGTGTTAGTCTGGCGATATCATTATCATCATTAAATATTGGTAGATAACCATTCGTTGTAAACTCTAAACCACCGCTTAAACGAGCGCAATTAATTATAACTGCAATTGCAAACATTTTTCACGCACGCGCCTGAGTAGGTACCTGCTTACATTACATCATTGACTAATAAACAAGAATGCATGATTGAGTCATCAGTTCAACGATCCACGTTTACTTTTAGAACGGAGTACCTACTTTTAGTAATTTAATTACTGATAAATGGTGATTAATTATTCGATGTGCAAGCATTAATAAGTTTGTAAATAAATAATGCCAGACGAACACACCAACTATACGGTCTCATACTAAGCAACGCTTGTATTATGGCTATCGTACAATGGACTGGGGGCAAACTCAGTATATATTACTTATATAGATATTAAACATCCATTACTTGGGTACAAACATTCGTGCTCATCACATAAAGTTTGTCCCCACCAGGATTCAAACCCGGGACCTTCGGCAGAGAAAGCAGGGTCGCTACCAACTGCGCTAATCAGGCCGTCAAATATATATAAAAATTTAGTTTGTTAAAATTTCAATGTAATGTTCGGTACCTACCTATCTACTACCTTCTACCCAACTACCCTCTACTAATACCTCCGATGTGGGTACTTACCTTAAAGCGACAGACATCTACATTAATCATAGGTAGGTAGTTGGGTGCCTTTTGCCGCTATCACATGAAACTGTATTGAAAACTGTTCACCTGTTATGCAGATATGATAGCATAGTGTTAAAATCTGCTCCCCAGTCAGTTCAATGAAAACTCCAATACAATCAATAACATTTATTTCTCTCGTAATAATACAATAGTTTTTTAATCAAACATCCATTTGTTGTCCTCAAGAAGTATATATCTCAATCTGTCAAAAACCCTCCGAGCATAGAGTATGATGGCCGTAGAGAATGAAATACACAGCACACTCGCGCCAGTGTAGATATGCTACAAGTAAACTTTTAAGCGCGGGAAATATAAATAGTGACCAAAATATTTAAATTATACCCTTTTTAAAATAGGAATGTTAACAGACGGCCATCCTGGTTTTAGGAATGTCCTCATTCCTTCTTAAAATGTTTCGGCCATCATACTTAGTGTATGCCCTCATACACAAATAAATTTGTAAACGAAAGTACGTACCCTATATAATATTTTAAAAATAGTCATTGTTACAATGTAAGGCATATATAAGTAGACTATGTACTTATCCATTATACAACTACTAAAAAAAAAAGAAAAAAAAATCGTTTTTGCATTAGATCTGCATAGGAATTACCAATTATAAAATAATAACAAAGAAATAAAATATTCAACAATTATATAAAACCAAATATTATAATCGACAAATTCTTCATTTACGTGACTACTATGATTCAAACATTGCCGCCATTGTACTAGCTCTCTTTCCAATATCGTTTGCCCCACTCGGACTAGAGCCGTCTCCGTTATACAATAATTAGACACATACGAATACAGCTTGCCCCGCTCATGCTACGGCCGACTCCGTTCCTTATAACAATCTTCGGATACCGCTTGCCCCACTCAGGCTACGGCCGTCTCCATTATTCTTTTAACAACATACGGATACCGCTTGCCTCACTCAGGCTACGGCCGACTCCGTTATTCTCTAAACAACATACGGATACCGCTTGCCCCACTCAGGCTACGGCCGACTCCATTATTCTTTTAATATACGGATACCGCTTGCCTCACTCAGGCTACGGCCGACTCCGTTATTCTCTAAGCAACATACGGATACCGCTTGCCCCACTCAGGCTACGGCCGACTCCGTTATCCTTTTAACAACAAACGGATACCGCTTGCCTCACTCAGGCTACGGCCGACTCCGTTATTCTTTAAACAACATACGGATACCGCTTGCCCCCCTCGGGCTACGGCCGACTCCGATATTATTATCTTTCAACCGATGATTTTTCCCATTTAGCTTCACCGGGTCTTTGATCTATAAATAAATCCAAGGAAAGGAAGGTAAAGGATACTCGGGATTATTCTATCAAACTGAAATCTATTTCATACCACATCCCTGATACTTAAATACTGTTTTACCTTTATAATATAATCTACACATTTTGCAATCAAATATAATCTACACATAAGTTTTAATTTAACAATTTAATCTTGTCGACCTTCATCTGATATATCGTCATTATCACTGTCGCTCGTTGAAGAATGAAAGATAATCCAAGGCTTAAGGTGGTCCGCAGGGAAGATATTTTTATACCTCCGCATTGCATGGCCCTCAATACTTGACACCTCATATCTATCATGCTCTAATACCGCTGTCACTCTGTAAGGACCCTTAAATTTTGCCGTCAATTTATTGCTTTTCCCTTTTTCTTGACTATAATTTGGAATCATCACCAAGTCTCCTTCTTTATAAAATTTGGTGGGAGCTCTTTTCTTATCGAATCGTTCTTTCATTAGATTTTGTTGTTTTTTAATATTCTCCCGAACTGCTTCACGAATTTCATCTCTACTCCGTGTATTAGATGATTCTCCATTCAGACTTAAATCTGCACTAATAGCACCATCGGTAAAATTAGACGTCCTGTTTCCGAAAACCACTTCGGTCGGAGCATAACCAATCCCTCTATTAATTGTATTATTGAGGTTAATCTGAAGCTTAGGTAGGTTTAAGTCCCAATCAGTTTCAGGTGTATTGTGGTTCATAGATGCAAGAGAACTCAGTATAGTTCTATTGTATCGTTCAATTTGTCCATTGGCGCGTGGCGTCGCCACTGCGTTCAAAATGTGTTTAGTACCCATGGAATTGATGTAATTCTTAAACTCTGTAGAGGTAAAGCTGGTGCCCTGATCAGAGATAATAATCTTGGGGCATCCAACTGTCGAGAATATATCAACTAAAACCTTAATTGTGGTTTTACTTTTGGTATCACGAACAGGCTTTACAAAAATAAATTTACTGAAACTATCAATAACACCCAGTATATACATATTGCCTCTCTTACTTTTAATAAACGGACCTAAATGATCCATATGCATTGTGTGGAATACTTGATTAGGTTTGGGAATTGGGTGCAAGTATCCCGTCTCTTTGCCTGATGATCTTTTATTATATGCGCAACTCAGACAAGCGGCCACATATTTACTGACGAAGCGTTTCATCTTGGGAAACCAATACTCTCTACTCATCTTCTCCATCGTTTTGTCAAAAGCAAAATGTCCAGATTCGTCATGACATACCTGACATATTCGCCATCTAGCACCATTTGGAACAACCCATTTTAAATCTTTACCAACGCGCCTGTATAACCGATTGTCTTTTAAAACGTAATTATTTGTTATGTCCTTGATATCAGTATTATTTGTGCCCAATATGTTCTTTATATGTTGTAGCTTCGTGTCCGACATTTGAACTGAATGAAGCCAATCATCAGTCCTTATGTTCATAATATCAAACCTATCGGGTTCTTCTGGTATGGCGATTGGGTTTCGGCTCAGCGCATCAGCATGTTTCATAGCTTGTCCGGGGCGATATTCGATATTAAAATCGAATTCCTGTAGCTGGAGCCACCATCTCGCAATTCTCGGAACTAAGTCCCGCTTACTGAGGGTGGCTCTCAGCGCATTGCAGTCCGTCAAAACTTTGAAGTTCAGTCCGATTAGATATATGCGGAACTTCTTCAAAGCTGAAACGACGGCCATGGTTTCGAGCTCATAAGAATGTAAAAATTCTTCTTCTTTGGTCGTCTGACGACTGTAATATGAAACTGGTCTGAGAGGCGATTTGTCGTCGGGCTTTTGGAGTAGTATAGCTCCCATACCAAGTTTACTAGCATCGCAGTGAACCTCTGTAACATACTCTGGATTATACAAAGCCAACACTGGTCGGGATACAAGCTTCGACTTTATATCTTGGAAAGCAGTTTCTTGTTCCGCGCCCCAATTCCATAGAACATCATTTCTTGTAAGTTTTGTGAGAGGTTTAGTTATACTGGCAAAGTTATAGACAAATCTTCGGAAAAAACTGGCAAGACCTATAAACTGCCGCACTTGGTGAACATTCGCTGGAGTTGGGAATTCAGCAACAGCTTTAGTCTTATGAGAACCTGGTTTAAGACCATCTTCAGATATTTCATAACCTAAATAATCGATAGATGATTTGAGGAAATGGCACTTTTTTAAATTTAAGGTCAAATTTGCATCACGAATTAATATGAGTATCTTTTCTAATTTTTCTAAAGAGCCTTCAACAGTAGAGGCTGCTGTCAACAAGTCATCTAGATAAGGGATAGCCAGTTCAAATCTCTGAGAACCTAACGCCTTATTGATCATTTGCTGAAAGACGGCTGGTGCATTCACTAGCCCGAACGGCATCCGAGTATACTCATAATGCCCATCAGGCGTAATGAAGGCAGTCAAATGCCTCGACTCCTCATTAACTGGTATTTGGTGATATCCAGATGCCAAATCGAGGCTAGTAAAGTACCTGTTTCCACTAAGTCTATCCAGCTGGTCATCTATGACCGGCATAGGATACCGGTCCTTGACAGTCTTTTTGTTTAGTGCTCTGTAGTCAACGCAAAGGCGATAGTCGTTATTCTTCTTCTTCACTAATACTATCGGGCTAGCATATGCTGAATTAGATTCTCTAATTACGTCATTCGCTAGTAGTTCATCTACCATACCCTGAACTATCTTTCTTTCAGCAAATGGTAGACGGTATGGTTTGTATGATACTGGAGTATCGTCACTTAACTTAATGTGCATCTCTGATACTTGAGTCAATCCGAGTTCATTCAGAGTAAGTGCAAAACAATCCCGATATTTATTTAACAATGAAATCAATTTAGCTTTGTCAACATCCTTTACCTTTTCACCGATGTTAATCATATCAAGCTTTATGTCTTCATTCCTCTCAGTAGTTTCCGGTACATTTAATTCATTGAATGCTACAATTTTCTTAACCTCTTGTGTCCGGTGTAAATTACTAGCTCTAAAATTACTAATATCTGGTAACTCGCTTCCCCTGCTTATGAGTTTGTCTTTTACAAATTTCAATTCCTTCCCTGATAAATTTATTATTATGATGTGTCCCTTACCGTCCTTCAAAGTATAAATTCCTTGCAGTATTAGATATTCAGATTCTCCTTTTAGGCAAACGGATGAAGGTATGTAGATCTGACCAGAGTATTTTGAATCCGTTCCTACAGCCAATGCATGCGTATCTCCTACTCTTATATCCTCGGAATTATAAAGTCGTATACGTCCTAATTCCGCATCATTAGCATAAAGAAACAGATCTGTACTGGTCTTATATACCGCTACAGTCGGTAACTCCGTAAGTGTTTGACCAATGAGCAAATCTGTACTTAATAAATGGTCAACAACGACGTACACTATGATATCGGCGGATACTGAATCCACGTTAACCGTAATATTAGATCTTCCTTCGGGAAGAATACTATTATCAGACCCGAATCCTCTCAAAACTGGAAGAGTATCTGTACCTATTGACAAGTTTAATTTGGTAGCTACACTACTTTTTATAACGGAACATTCACTGCCGAAATCAATGTAAGCAGTGTGAGGATAACCGTTTACTAAAACCGTTTTTAAATACTTATCATTTTTAGAAACATTGGGTTCAACAATTTTTTTAATACTATGGGACATTGTCGGTTTTTCAGGATTCTTATTAAATTGGTAATTGCGCGTAGATTGACTGCAGTGATCTTGATCATGACCGATTTTTTGACACTTTCCACATTTTTGTATTGGTTTAGGACATTTCCACGAAGTATGTCCGGTCTCCGAACAATTATAGCATCTCACATTCTTATATTTTTCATCAGTAGAATCTAATTTATATGTGTTTTGAATAGTGTGCTGTTGGTGTAATTTGTATGTGTTTAGCGGCCCCTTTTTCTGACTTATGCCTCTATTAGAAATACTCCTTAGGAATTTTAATAATTCGTTCGGTTCTTGAAAGTTCGCACCTTGCGCATTTAATCTTATATTATGGTCGTATATCCCATGTATAATACAATCAACTGCATTTTTGCCTTCGATGCCGCAAACATTTACTAGTGCCGCCTTGTCATAATAATATTCTTCGAGCGATTCTTCACGTCGACTCTTCCGTTCTAACATTTCTGCAAGTTTGTCTCCATAATTACGATCATCTGGGAAAGTGTTCACAATTCGTTCCTGCCATTCTTTCCAGCTAAAATCAACAGAACTCAAGCCCTCATACCACCGTTTGGCCAGTCCGGACAGTTTCGGTAACGCATGATACACAATTTGCTTCTCCTGCCAATTGTAGATTGATGCAGTTTCATTCACTTTGCGAAGCCAATCAGTAGCAGTTTGATTTTTCGAATTTGGATCAAAAGTCGGAATAACATTATGCGCTCCAGAAAAATTACTATTTGAACACTTGTCACTCATCATTTCCAAGATTTTTTTGAAAAATGTTATTTCATCTGGTGACTTATTACGTACCCTGGATAGTTTCGATCGCGAACGCGTTCGACGTACTTTTGTTCGCGAACGAGTTCGGCGTACTTTTGATCGCGAACGAGTTCGGTGTACTTTTGATCGCGAACGCGTTCGACGTTCTTTTGATGGCGAACAAGTTCGACGTGCTTTTGATCGCGACGACTGAACCGGAGATCGACGTCGTTTCTTCGATAATGCACATGCTGACGGACTGGAACTAGAACTGCATCGTCTACGACGATACTGAGTGGAACGTCGCCCGTGTTTCGCCTGTTTTCTATGATATCTTGACGGTTCAGTACGCTGGTCACTTATCTTAGCATCACTATATTTTCTGTTCCTACTCCTTCGTGTGTACGACTCGGAGATATCGCTCAACGACGTAGAAGAACTCGTGCTGTGATGACGTCGATACGTCGATTGTGACCGCACACTTTTGTGTTTTTCTAAACGCCTTCTATCATCCGGTGGAGTTAGCACGCCTGACGCACTTTCATTGGAGTGAACGATATCGTCTCTAATAGTGTTTCTATCAACCGGAGGAGTCAGCTCGCCTGACGCACCTTTATCGGAGTGAACCATATTGTCTCTAATAGTGTAGATTATAATTAACGCAATGTTTTAACCACCAGAACAAAGTAACGGATAATACAATGGAACGAGCGGGTAGGACAGGTATGTTGGTCAACAAAAGAAAATATATATTAGTATACAATAAAAACATAGTATTTAACTGCACACCATCTATGGTCAGATAGCTAAACTGACGTCCAAGATACACATTGGGTATTAATTATTTCTATTAGATTCCTACGTATTTATGACGTTGTTACCAGATGGCATTGACTTGCGTTGGTTGTTTTGATTGGTAATACAAATATTTCTGCTGTATACCTCGGCTACTATCCGTAAACCCAATGAACAGTATTATACAATCTGCCACAGTACACCGTCGACAGACAAAATATGTAAACTAATTGTTTACCGGCCGGCAGCCGGCTATTTATCATTTTACACAAATCAAAGTAGGTATTCCCTTTAACAAATATACACACAGGACGCAAATACAGGCCACACCATACGGAAAAAGATACAGACCTTGTATTCGATCGGCAATAAATAAAAACATCATTAAGATGTAATCACGTAATCATAGAAAATAAACATTCACGTACCTGATTATGCAGCGTGTTGTTATATACGTACCACTTCTGACTGTTAAAATCTGCTCCCCAGTCAGTTCAATGAAAACTCCAATACAATCAATAACATTTATTTCTCTCGTAATAATACAATAGTTTTTTAATCAAACATCCATTTGTTGTCCTCAAGAAGTATATATCTCAATCTGTCAAAAACCCTCCGAGCATAGAGTATGATGGCCGTAGAGAATGAAATACACAGCACACTCGCGCCAGTGTAGATATGCTACAAGTAAACTTTTAAGCGCGGGAAATATAAATAGTGACCAAAATATTTAAATTATACCCTTTTTAAAATAGGAATGTTAACAATAGAAAGATTACGACATATGGTGTCGTAGGGGGGATATACCTCTACAATGTAAAGATACAACCTTTCAGACACCAGGAACCAACATTCACTACTCACTAGGTTGACCATGACTCCGTAGCTTTAACGAGACACTTGACATTTGGAGATAAATCATCGTCTATCATCGTGCGTTAACCCCAAGGTGCCTTTCACCAAAATCAGTTGCAAATTCGCGGGTCCGAGCGGCCATGATTAAATTTAATGATTGGCTCGCAGCGGAATAACTGTACGCACATTGTAAAAACTTGTGAAGCAAACAATAAACAGAACTGTTGCTTCCATTTTGAAGTTATTAAGGTTGGATTTTCAGCTTGTGTACCTCTGAATTCAATCTTCAAGGTAGGTGAGGTCTTGTTTTTGTCAATTTTATAATGTTTCTGCTGTATGACAGTGGCCGAAGCATGTACTTACACCGACGTCTCGTTGATATTTTTAGTAATGAAAAATAATTACTTCCGGGAAGTGACTCTTCCCCACTAGAAGAAAGAAGCAAAGTAAGAGTGCTTCTACATCGTTGCATTAACAATGCAAAGGAGATAGATAAAGCTACAAGATAAATAGAAACGGTTGCAATCAGTTTATTGTTTTGTCTTAGCTCCGCCCCTCTCTGTTGGGTGGTTGATCTGTCTGTGTAGAAATCGTTTAAAGTCCGACCAAAACGTTTAGAGTGAATGAATATTGACATAAATTTCAAAGAGCGTGCCTAAACTAAAATAATTAATGACTCCCCTTTGATAACCAAATTCTAATTATTTGGAATTAAACACATTCTTATCTAAGACACCGTATACAAAGTCTTCTCGATACAGCCTTATCTTGATTTTATTCAAACGTGTGGATAACCTAATCAGTACAGCCGATAGTGAAAATATTGATAGATAAGTACCACTCCAGGGAAAATATTTGTTCTGAATATTATTTGTCCAAAGACTACCTTACCTATCTTGATTATCGTTAATGAAATCTATTGATTTACAAGACTACGTATCTATCATTATATACATATCACATTATCTTCTTTATAAAAACCATACAAAAAGATGTGATGATATAAAAAAAAACAACTTCAAATAGTTTTCGTGCGAGATGGTGCCTAGTGCCTCGATGGCTTTACTGGTCCGTCCTACGATAAATAAAAAAAACAGACAACCAGTGGATCTTCGTTTGATCTTTGGTGAAAAATGTATGTGTATGTTTATTTATTTCCAAATCTCAGGTACATCAACATACCAAAGATATTTAATTTTGATGAAATAATAATGTTATGTTTATCACCTTACGGTATGTGGGCAATCAAAACTAAATGTCGTAACGTCACTTTTACACACATCATGTAGGTATAAGTATTTTAAGATATAGGTATTTCATTTCATTTTAAAATGTCCCGTACTGATACTAGGTGATACCTAGTATGACCTAGTACAGGGCATTTTAATTTACATTCAGAAGATCGGAAAGTAAAGCACAATCATCATGCTGAGTTACCTACGTGAGCTGGTGCGCACGCATCCTATTGTAAGCACGTTTTTATAACATTGTAATAAAATAATTATTTATCACGACTCGTTCTAATTTGAAAAATGTAGACCTTGAACGATTTGCAGTTTCCAAAGTTCAGGCACTCCCAAATTCTATGACTTAATTAAGTATATTTTATTGATAATACTAATAGCATTTCAAACTTGATCACAAGTAGGTAGGTAATATGGGCTAAATGTTAGGTAAGGCAATTAATAGCCGCATAATACTAATGTCACAAAATGTCAAACATTTTTAAATGGACCAAGGTCTTATTTATAGCTGCATAATAATTTATTACGTAGGTATTATAAATAATAACTATAAAGCAATCAAAGACTTACATTTCTTTTTTACTGAACTGACCTAGGTTAGGCAAATTGATTTGCAGGAAACATACTTTTACCGCTTCAGTCCGTGTAATGGACCATATTTTGTATTGTTGTCGACTACCTACATACCTAAATATAGGACCTAGTAACTATTGTAGGCTGGTCTTCTTCTTATTAAGATAAGACCCTTATCGGTCTAGCTGATGAAGCTCTTTCTAGAGCGGCCTGTTTCACTTCCTTATACGACTCGTATCTGACTCATTCTGCTTATTCTTAGTCTTCTTCGTCCCCGCTTTCCTTCTATCTTGCCGTATGATGTTTTATTAGAAGGTTTAATATTAATGAGATGGCCTTTTATCATTCCCTTTCATGTATCTACAATCTATCAATGTAAATATTATCTGCAATCCATCCATCTATTAGCCGGTAGATGTCCACCGCTGGACATAGGCCTCCCCAAAGATTTCTACACATGCTGGTCCTCCACCATTCGCATCTACAGGCTTCCTGTGGCGCGTGATAGATATAATTGGTCCACCACGTGGGGACAACGAAAATATATTTTATTAAATTACAATACGTTATGGTGACATTAAATAAGTGTTCCTTCATAAAAAGTGTGTGTTAGGACCGACGTATTTGTATAAAAAGAAGCGAATAGGCGACATTGGAATTGCACATAGCGGGGCGGTCTGCAATGCTCAAGAGCATAATGTCAAGAGCTATCTGTACTCGCTGCTCACGCGCATGTGCGATCGAGCTGTATTGTAGTGATGTCTATTCTATGCTATGATAGATGTAAACAATTGTATTTAGTAATAAAATATTGAGTGTATTGTTATTCTTATTTGTTGACTACAAATAAGAATAGTAATACTCTCAATCCTTCATTTAATCAACCGGACTTCGAATTCAGTCATTTGCGAAAAAAAATATACTGCCGTCAGTCTGCCGTATATAAATTTATATAAGATATATTAATTTATATTTAGATATAATATATACCTAAATAACTAGGTTTTCGACATGAGATACATTAAAAATAAATATAACTATGGCACCATAGTGAATTGTAAACTTTGCTTAGTAGGCAGATCGAGATATGCCTTGCGCAAAACAAAAAACAACTCTATGCCATCCGACTATGTGTGTATGCATGTAATGTCATTTGCATTTAATTATTATCGTAAAATATGGCATGTTAATAAAACGACCGAGACGTTATAAGGACGAATATGGTAGCTGTTTGTATCGTTAAAATATGTAACAGCTGTTAAAACTATCGGATGTATGAGCGTCATGTTATATGTAAGTAAATAGCTTATTATTTTTTAAATAATAAGCTCATAATTTATATTGAAATAAATCGAATCTTATGGATTTTATCGCGTTTAATATTAGTTTTTTACGTTCCCGACGTTTCGGCTGCTTTACAGCAACCATGGCTACGGGAGGACTCCGTCCGTCCGTATCCAAGAGATTAGTTTTATTTCAATGATTACTATTCGCGTAAATATAAGAAATCATAATTTATTGTTTAACGTAAATTATTTTCAAGAATCCGACATGGTAAATGGGAAACTTACACGAATTTACAAGCTTTACGAAATGGCAATGTTATATTTAAATCTGATGAAACTTTTGACGCGCAATCACCAATCAAATCGGTGAAGCCGAACAGGAAACCTAACATCTTAGCATTTTTGGGTCCACCCGAGGTCAGTGTTGTGGAATATGGCCCGAATTCCCTCACATTGAGGGGATGTGCTCCCAGTATAATGGCAATACGCGCGCCCCGTATAATGGCAATACCTTGGGATGTTTTGACCAAATACCATCGGAGAAATGTAGGTGCAGTCGGTAGTACACCTCTGTCTACCCCTTCAGAGATTACAGGCGTGATGGTATTTGTAATTGTCTGTACGGTGCGTTGTAAAATATGCTTCTGTTTCATATCAACAGTCACTCAAGACAGAAATAGAGATGACACAATTTTTTAATATTTATAAGACAGATATACTTACTGCTATTCTACAATGCACTGACGGCACAGTGCTACTTGCCAAATGAACGGTTTGTAGGTATAAAGTTTGGAGCATGTTTTTTTGTTAATGACTCACGTGCTTTTTTAAATATTTATTATTAAATGACGCAGTCAGATGTTATAATTCAGCCATGCATCCGAGGTCCAACCGCGCTCCCGCGTTTTACCAACTAGACTGCGGCCACTTGTACGACAATTATTTTTATATTATACTAGCTGTCCCGTTTATATTATACGAACTTCGTACTACCTCAGAATTAAATGTACGATCTTTATTATTTTTATTTTTGTAATTTCTACCCATCCTTTAATAGTTATTCTACTATATATGCTATATAACTAACAAGACTTACAATATAGACACATAATTTATTTTTATATATTGTTATAACATTTATCAAACAATCACAACTAGCATAAACAATAAAAGACCGAGTAGGTAACTTCTATAAATGTTAACTATATTTATGTAAAAGGAATTCGATTCTTATCAATGGAAAATTCAATCAAAATTTCAATTCGTCTACCCAGTACTAGCTCCAATGATCTCACTCCGTTACAAAACTCAAGAAAAACGCGATAAGACGTCCGATAGGCAAAGAAAATTAAAAAATATATTTCTTATTCCCTTTAGTTCGTTTCAAGGGCACACTGGTTGTTAACAATGAACTGCAATTATTTTGGTTTGGGTTGTTGGCGTTTGGGTTGTTTAAAATATTCTGGCTTGTCGTTAGACTCGCGTAACAATTCAGAGGTCAAATCATCCGTAGGTTTGGAAGTGTTGTTTTAACTTCTAAAAACTAGTATTGCTTCGAAATATAATGCGTGATGTCCGGTAATAATACCGGTCATAAAAACAGAGTTGAGAATTTTAATTTTTTTCAGCTTCTCCCATAATGTCAAAAAAATCTTTCAGTAAATTATTATCCATTACTTTACTGATTCCTGTGCTTTACTTCTTTTTTTTGAGTCGGCATTTGGCTACAAAATAATGCCATTTTTTGCAAGTGTCGAGTATTTTTTGATAATTGTTAAGTATAAAATTATAAGTACCCCGGATGATAATGACAATGTCCATGACGATGTCATGAATTCCTTAACCCTATCAGTCAAGCTGTGGCCAAGCGATGCTACTCGTATACTAGTTTAATTCCATTGTTGGGCTACGTGCTGGATCAGCGGCTATTTACGATGAACAATTGTCTAGACAATCAGATTGTTTCATGCGATACGAAATACACGTTATTTCGTTATTTTCGTTTGTCGTTTGCGAGGTATCTCATGGTGAACCAGGTACTTACCTATCTAAAATATTGCATACATACAGCACGTCATGCGCGAAATTATTCGCAAGCCAACGGTGTATTTAATAGTCTACCCAAATTTATAGACGTTTTATAACTTTATCAAACGTCGTATAGTACTGCGCACAAGAGTTTAGCTATGTGCACGTGCACTTTGGGTACGCATTAGACACATTCAATCCTGCACCTGTGTGATTTTACTTATCTTTTAGAAAAAAAAAATGGTCGCAATAAAGTACCTACTAGTCAGGGGACAGAAATCGCACCCTCCACCCTCCACCTGTATCCGCCCCTGATTTCCTATCATGTCCAGCACCGAACAGATTCTCTTTACCGGGATGAATGGCACGGAATAAATTTCATCGTCTCCGGCAGCTAGAACCTGCTCCGACGCGGTTAGGTTAATATCAGCGAGGAGATTTCCATGGCACTGAGGATGGTTCCATCTTCCCCGTAGGTACCGTCTCCCCATCGGTACCTGGAGAGGTGTCGTCATCCTTCGCGATGGCATCCCGGAAAGGTCCGGCTATAGCCCGTAGTTCGTGCTTACAATGCCCCACGAAAGAAGTTGCAGGAAAACATGTTCACATCTTTGGTATTTTTATGGTCTAAGTTTGCACGATGATTTACTGACCGTCAACTTTGGTATGATGTGGTGAGGCCGGCGCTGATTCGCCGTCTGAGTGTAAACTGTAGGAATGTTCTGTTTTGATGGGTACTGCTCCAAGGGCCGCGTCTGTCATTAGTCTGTCGTGAAGCACCACTCCGGACTTGGAGTCCCGCTCGACCAGCCAGTCCGACATCTCTGAGTCTTCGTCGAGGACATCTTGCATCTCCTGGAAAGAAAGAGAGGGTCACAATGTTGTTCGCTCAATATTCATATCGCTCGATTTTAGAATCGAAAGTAAATCGAATAAGTATTCGACGGTCTCCAGTGTTTCAATTTCTTGGCTGTATTTAAATATAGAACATTAATCACGTTTGTGATCATACATTGACAATAGTAGAACAATTGATCCTCCCGTGACCATGGTTGCTGTAAAGCAGTCGAAACGTCGGGATGGTAAAAACATAAAATGAATCTGTAAAATAAGTTTTATTTCAATTGATCTTTATTTTATTTTATGAGTCAATAAGATTAAGTATGTACCTAATGTTGTAATTAAGTACACGGATACGTAAATGCATAAGTACTTAATATATCAAAATGGATAAGGATGAAACCCTTTGATAAACACGTTTCATATCAGTCAGAAATCCCCATGAGAAGAGGAATATAGGATTATTACGAACAGCCTCGGATTTTTCCATCAACCGTATTGTACCAACAATATTTTGAGGAGATGATGTCATGAGTTTTCTCGAACTTTACACCTGTGTTCGACATTCATAATATCATTTTCGTACCGAAATTAAATTTATTTCAAGGAAAACAAACAATGGATACAATAATATATTAGTATGCTTATTTACTTTATAATTTAAGGTAGGTACATAATACCATTAAGAACAGCTGAAATCATAGCGCGTGCGAAACGTAGCAAGGACAGATATCTAAGTGGTTATCTACTTAGGCTACTTTCTTTTTATGAATAATAAATAACTAATTTACTGCAATGAATTCATACCACAGATTTCATAAATAAATATGACAGTGACAGCATGTTTTTTCGATGACGTTACGATTACTGACGAGAAACAAGGCGATTTTGTTTTTTTAATTGTGTTCCGATTCCTTATATCGAACACTTAACTTTCGGCAAAATACACAAGTGGGTGATGCCAAAAAAACCCTTAGCTCGCATAGATGCTGCGATATCGACAAACATCACATAACTTACCATAGCTCCTAGATCAGTATCATCATCATACCATAGACAATCATGATCCTTCAATCGCCCACGCAACGAAATATGTTTACATACACAATCGTTACCTATCGCAACAAGACTGTAGAGGGAGCTAATGAACCAACATCGGTCAATAAACCGGGCACGTTGCGCCATCGGTTAATAAAAAAACAATATTGGCAGCCAGTATTACGGCGCGCTTTTCTGTCTGATTGAAAAAAATACTGGCTGGATAAAAATTGCAAGAGTAAATACATATTTTTTTAAAGCTGGCTGCATACAGATGCTGGCTAGCTTTGAGTCAGGCGGCAAAGGCTACCGGCCAATACGACGCCTTAGTGTTAAATTTGATCGTACGTATATTTCAATACTACCAAAGCAGTGAGGAGGAATAGATGTATTAGATTGTTAAAAAAGTCGATAAGAACACACGTTGGTACCGAGCAGAGAATATCTTACTGAGCCACTAGTGGACGAGGGTTTGAATCAACCACGTAAGTCTTTGTAAAAATTAATGCTCGTGCTAGACTTTTAGGCGGGAAGTTAAACAGTGACGTTGTTAATTATGATTTATTTTCCAAAAAATAACTTAATTTCATAGATAATGTGTAATCCTTTATGTGTTCATAAACGTGCACGAGTGAAGGAAACTTATATAAAAAAAAAACTTGAGAGGTGTCAAGGGACACCCGGATGGAACGAAGTTCCTTTATTATTTATTATGTACAAAAAACCTGTATACACTCAACAAAAATAATCGTCGCGACACCACATTGTTCAATGCGAAATAGAAAGACGAAACGAAAATATCTGGCTTGCTTTCTATAAGAGAGAGAGAGAGACATACAGAGAAACATGCGCA
Organism: Pheosia gnoma; assembly: GCA_905404115.1. Taxonomy (NCBI): domain Eukaryota; kingdom Metazoa; phylum Arthropoda; class Insecta; order Lepidoptera; family Notodontidae; genus Pheosia; species Pheosia gnoma. The sequence goes on from FR989900.1 coordinate 7,717,152, forward strand.
CGCCGCACGGCTTACAAATAATCATGTTTATAACCGGCCTTTACATAGGAAATGGAGTTGGGTTGAGAAAAAAGGTTCGTACGAGAAGTGTTTCATTATCATCCATGAGTCCATTATAAATGAAAGTATAGTTTACAATATAAAAACCAAAAACATAACGATACCTAGTTCAAAAACATGCCAGCGACATCTATCGCTGACTTACAAACTAAATGAAATAAAATGATTTTTTTTTTCATTTCATTTATTTGTAAGTATAAAAAAGCTTACAATAGCTCGTTACAACTTTTCGTCTTAATTTTTTCCGTCTAGCCCCCTTTCGCAACGCGCGATAAGGAACTTCGTTCCAATATTGTAACTTGACATTTCAAGTTCTATCGATATGTCCGGTAAATTTTCAGTAAAATATCCACAGCTTTACTGATAGGGGTAGGGGATTCATTAAATAATCATCATCGACATCATAATTAGCATAAGGGTACATAAACAACTATGAATGAAATAATTTACTCGGCATTGGCAGAATGCCACTATTTTGTAGCCGATTGCCTATATTAAAAGAGAAGAAGAAGAATGTTCGTGCTATAGAGGTGAGAGTGTGGCTCAATATTGTTAGCCTGGTGGTGGAAATCTAATTAACTCAAGGGTTCCAATTCGAGCTGCTGCCGCCGACTTCAAACGTATTCCTTTTCCTAGAATCTAAAAAAAAAACTCACGTCTCCACTCAATCGCAAAGTCACCTGCACAAGAAAATAATAACTGTTACCAACGCAAAAAAGCTCTATATTCATCGGTACTGAGTACTGATATAGATCGGTAGCACTAGTATTCTCGCAACGGGGTCAATGGCTATTAATTCGCGCTTCATTCTCTAGCCGAGTCCGTCACCTTGGCCGCGGCACAGGCACCGCACAAATAGAGAAGGCGAATGAACGGCCGTGGTGAGCCGAACACGGTCAGCGACCTCATGCGGGGACGCTTTCCGAATTCATGATGCGTTTCCGAAACCCCCAAAATGTTGACGACACCTCATTTACATGTCAAACCCCACCTCGTTGGTAGTAGGTTTAAAAAAAATCATGAATCCTAGCACAGTTTATGTATTGTAAAACTTTGAAACTTGTGTATATTTTAGTCGTCAAACGTCGTAAGTAGTCGAATTGTTTACAATCCCTATTTTATAAAAAAAAAACATTAGCTATTTCATTGCCTAATAAGCTTTTAAAATATTGTTCGAATTATGAAATAAAAAATATACACTTTGTATAAGTCAGGGGTATTGAACCTGCTTGTGTTTTGGGTGGAATCGGAAAAAAGAACCGACCGTGATAAACATTTTAATTTTGGATGGAATGCGGGCTCACACCTGATAGAGTTGTAAATCGCGTAATATTGTCTATAATTGCTTTTTTTTTTTTTTTTTTATTCCATTATAGGCAAGTATTTGATCTCAATCTCACCTGATGGTAAGTGACGATGAGATCTACGATGGAGCATACTTGCCTAGGTAGGAAGGCGGCAGTAGATCGAGACGCTACATTCATTGCTTCATTAAACGTGTTTGTGATATACTTACCCAGTTCTTATTTCAATAAAAATCTCATACTTATTTACTAGAAGCTTCGAGATCACGACTCTTGGATGCCATGTATCGCACATGAACTTTATGGAATTTCAACATCATAGACACCAGAAGTAAAGAATAATAGATTTGTGAGCACATCAAACCCAATTGTGTGCATAGCTTTCACAATAAAATTGATTATTCGATTTAGAAAGTCTCAGCCTCGGCGGCACAAACGACAATTTTCTGTAACCTCAACGTCAGTATTAATAAAAAATATTATTTCTAGATAAGTCACGTAACTGGATAATAAACTATGTGAAAATTGTATGTAATTGACTTAAAGTTGTATATTTTATAATTTCTTTTATAGATAAATGATACCAATTATATTAGAAAGTTGAAGAAACTAAAAATGTTTATAACAACTTTAATAAAATGTTTATGAATTTTCACATGCACCTGTGCGACCTCCGAACTTTCTTATGCTTACTTACTAACGAAGGTTGCTAGCCCCTGTACGTGAAGAAAAGAAACACTTTATTTTTTCAAGATGCATTTGGATTCTTTTTTTAAATGTTATTAATATTTCGTTTCATTTTATCCGAATTACGCAATCACAACCATGTCACTTCAACTATTATATAAATACATTTGCAACTGTTCTACTTACATAGTTACTTATACATAAGGTTTGATGAATCATTATGAATAATTTTATTTTTATGTCATTCCAAAAGCGTTCGCAGCACGGATAGCTTTTGTCTCACGCATAGTCACGAAAAGTAAAAAAAAAACAATACTCGTTTGATAAGTAATGATTACACACTAGTCGTGTGTATTCACTAGCATTAGGACACATTCGTGACTAAATGATTCGATCGTTTGGCAATCGATGATCGATAATTGAGCGTCTGTCGGATTGCGCGATTGGAATGAATATGCTATGATGCACTAATATAAGTACGGCCCTACTCACCACAGACTCATTTAGATGTTCAGACGTAGACTTTTTGGCGGGAAGTTGTACAGTCAAGCTGTCAACTTTTTTTTTTAATTGTTTCTTTTATACATTATGTGTAATATTAGTGGGATATTAACCAATGTGTGTGACACTCGGGAAACAAAGCAAGGTCACTTATTTACCAACTTGCTGATGTAAAATGGTTGGGATAGTCGGACTATGCTGATTTACTAGACAAATGCTAGGGTTATTTCTTGAAATATGGCGCTAATTGTTTTGTTACGCAAACAAAAGTTAACTAAACTACGTATAATCAATCTATAAAATTACTTTTTTGATGTATCAAAATTTGTTTCAGTCGTAATGTCTAGAAGTTTGTAAGCTACTTCGCTACAAATTACATAACCATATCTAGGAGAGCACCTACAAATTAACATTTGTAATTATTTACTAACTAGGTAGTCGTCTGCGTAGATACGTACTATATTTATCTGGCAATTAGTTTCTTCAGACAACCTTCAGGTGTGTTGCATAACATTCATCACCTTGAGAGACACTGAAACCTATTATGGTTGGACAATGCGAAGATAAATAAGCCTCTGTGGCCTATTATTATAATAATAGTGGAACCAATACCATAAGACTAAACAAAGTATTGTCACCCTCTCTGCGTTTGTTTTTTTATAAACGGACAATTTTAACTTCAACCGTCCACATTTTCTTTGTATGTACTGTTAACCACGTAATTTTTGCCCTACTACAGATGTGACGGTTGTTAAATTTACCTGTGTATAATGCACTCCCGACTAGAGTAGCTGGACTGTAGCGACCACTTCAACCGCACCACAAGCTACAAAGATGGCGCTGCAGACGCATTCAGAACAATAGACAATTGACGTCACAATCCTGAATCGCGCTATAAGAGTTTTCGGAGCAAGTAACATATATACGAGATCCCGACAATAACCGTCGGGGCATAGCGGCCGCCCCGCCTGGCTAGAAGATGTTCCCTTTTCCGCTAAATTGGTGACCCCTGACAATGAACAACATCCTTCTGTGAAGACTCAAGCACCAAAGTCATCACTACTCCATACCAAGACATCAACATCGCCATCCAACAGCAAGCAGTCCGTCCCACAGCAAGCCAAGACGTCACTCAGGACCATCACAGCCGACTCACCGCGCTCCTGGTTCTGCGACGCGCACAGCTCGGTCTCGACTCACTGCAGACCTTCGAGCTAGCTTCCTGGCCCTTGCACACAAGACGCTGCCACTCAAAGATATCGACCTCCGGTCTTGGGGGGGGAGTACTGTAGCGACCACTTCAACCGCACCACAAGCTACAAAGATGGCGCTGCAGACGCATTCAGAACAATAGACAATTGACGTCACAATCCTGAATCGCGCTATAAGAGTTTTCGGAGCAAGTAACATATATACGAGATCCCGACAATAACCGTCGGGGCATAGCGGCCGCCCCGCCAGGCATACCACACCCGCCTGGCTGGAAGATCTTCCCTTTTCCGCTAAAGGACTTTACTCAGAAAAAGGCTATTCCAACTGGCCACCAATATAAGTACATACCAAACTTTTCTACTAAATACAGCTTATAATTCAATAACAATTATCAAGAATTACTCGGCACTGGCAATAATGGCACTATTTTGTAGCCGATTTCCAACCTAAAAAAATAAAGAAGAAAAAGTGTTTCTGCAAAGAGAGCGGTTGGTTCTAAACAAGGTTTGTTAGGCTTGAAAAGCTTAGATATTACTCGCCAAGGAAGTTTTCAATATGGACAGTATAGTTCCACAATAGTATAAACAAAGCCAATGTCGTAATACTTCCTCGTCCGTTAATTAATTTTCGATGTTGACTAGTATATCAAAGCGATAAATCTAATAAATTTAATCAATTTATAAGTCTTGATAACGGTAACACTTAGCTACGGGTGTCAATGTCAACAATTATTGCATTTACTATACAGTGTGTAAGTGGCTTCATAACCAAAACTGATACCATAGATTCTGTTCAGGATTCTGGAGTTGGAATTTTTCGCTGATCCTTTCATGAATTATATGCATTTTATAAATTTATTTTAGCGTCGAATCATAATAGAAGTCTATCTCAACGTGACTTCCAATTAAAAACCGTAAATACGAAATTAAACCTAAAACTGCAATGTAAATTAAAACTCGATACGCTCGTCACTTGCATGAGTCGGGTGTCGCGCGGAGCGTTGTTTTGTGATCGCGTTCGCTCGCGTGGTTTACTATACATTGCACGCTCAAAACTCATGTTTTTTTTTACAACAGTTATTGGAACGTCTCCGACTTTGTCCATCATAAGCATTGTTTAATTTACTTTTGCTCTCACAATGACCCAAAATGAGGCCTCACGCAGAAAATTAGATGGGGATAACTTCTAAAATCACTGAATCGTTGAATAAATGGCTTTGCAAAGTTCCTATTGGAATATTGAAACACGTATTGATTTGATATGATACCAAATCATAGACGTTTTGCAATCAAAAGTTAATTGGTCGGCATACCTAGAATTCAATAGTAAGTAATAATGTTATCAGGTCGCTGAAATTGTTGATTAGATTGGGGTTTGTTAACTGAACCAGAACTAGATTTCAGACACTGTCTGTCTGGGCCGTCAGTATAAGTTGTAACGTAATTAAACACCGATCGATTGGATGCGATCACTCGATCGGTAGGTATTTGATGTTGTCAATATTCAAACTGAGGCCCCAGCTCCAATCCCCCTAGCAATATTTTACAACTATGTAAGTTTCTATTGAGTGAAATAAAAAATATATATAAATTAGTAGTTACAATAAGAGCGCTTCGTAATTTCCTAATAGGGGTCAATAACAACAAAAAAGTTGATATCAATCTTAATATCTAAACAATGGCACACAATATTTCGTCACTTATGATATTAATAGATCGGTCTGTAACACACACACACATATTGATATAAGACACACATACATCCAACAAAATGTGCACACTGATGCAACTAGAGCACCGAACCGGCCCGCGGACCAATTCTTAAAGCGGGTAGTTGCGTAAGACAATTTAAACGAAATATCGCACATGCCATATCGGCACAATGCACGTTAGCCTTTACCGATCGCAGTATCGATCTAGATCGATACCTACAGACTTTAATTAGTGTTGCACCACTCAAATGAAAGTTGCACGTGATCTTTGTTAACGTATATCGTTATTAGTTACCGTTGTTTACTTGGCTATAACGTGAATGTGCTTGACAATGCTGTTTTAAAACTATCAACTATCGTCCCATGTACTAATAACACGCACGTCAATCTAATAATATACCTACCGATGTTGTTATATAACAACAATAGTGTCGGTATAAAAAAAACATTAAATACGTAAAAAAGTAAAGTTAAAAAAAATCTTCATACATCATTTTTATTCGCAAACAAAATATTTGATGAGTGCTTCGATCGTACGTTGAACTTTTTAATCAACGAAAAAAGGCGGGGGTTCTGAATTGGAAATGTACCCATACTTCTTTTTTTCTCCTCTTACAATATACGTAACCTCAGTATACATTACAATAAATCGTCTAAGCCTTTACAAAGGCTAATCCGAGCTTCGATGGTTGTAAAAAACTGTATTCATCAAGTTTAGAAATAAATAATGGCTAACAAATAGCCATCAACGCTTCAACCAGTACAATTACCTGGCAAAACAGATGTACAGTTAGTTGTACGAAAGTTAACTTTATCAAAACAATTAATCATCTCATTCATCATGGCCGTGAGAGCTAATCGACAGACAGTATGAACATCTCTTTCCGACACATAAACACCTGTACAAGTGTGAGAGGAACATGTATACAATAGTAAAATGTTAGCTTCAATTAATCAATTAGCGATGGTACCAACAGCATTTCTTTTAAGTACGCTGTTCTTCGACGACCAATTAAATTTGATTTTACTCGCTTGAATGTGAGAAATGTACACACGGCTCGTAATGGTTGAGTTTAAATCTATACATATAAATAAAATTGGAGTGTCTGTTTGTAATATTAAAATAACCGCTTTTTACTAAGTGCATTTGGATGTATACACGGTACCAATACCAAAACAACATTTTTTCAAATTTTTGTCTGTCTGTCTGTCTGTCTGGTTGTTCCGGGTAATCTCTGAAATGGCTGGACCGATTTTGACGGGACTTTTACTGGCAGATAGCTGATGTAACAAGGAGTAACTTAGGCTACTTTTATTTTCGAAAAAAACATAGGATCTCACGAAAAAAAATTAAAACCAATATTGCAGCGTTGCGCCTGATTAAATTTGATAGCAACAACCTGAAATGCGTCCCGCGGGCTCAGAACACGCGAGCAGGCTGTTGCCAACGGTTGTGTCTTTGTTAAATACCACGCGAACGAAGTCGCGGGTAACAGCTAGTACTAAATATATCTACATAGAATGCTAACATCATAACCCCTCCATTTGGATTTGCCGTAGTCGGATAAAAATAGATATTATAAAACAGCTGTTAATTTCGTTAACAATGGCAATGCGTGGCCTTTGAAACATCTATATATATAATAGAATTGTAACTGATCGCTGTGTGTAGAAAATCAATTATCGGGGGCCTTTATCAACGCAAAAGAACCTAAAACAATGATTGTTAGATTCTTTGTCTGTCTGTCTGTGCGTGTTAGCCCGCTAATCTCAGAAACGGAACTAATGTATTGTGGTAAGGTAAGCTTCACTTAAAATGAATTGTTTGTTTGATTTCAATTAGTTCATAAATAAAAAAGTTATGTCAATTTAAAGATACGTATGAAGTCGCGGTCAACAGCTGGTTTAGGTAATACGTTTTCTGGGAATAAAATGAATTTCCCGACTCGATTTCCCCACGCCGTTTTTTAAAGCTTTACGATTATACATTCCAGCATGTCCCTTCCAACCTTTTCATCTTCCTATTTAATGCTAGTCACGAAACGAAGGGTGGATTCAGGCTATATTTAGTCTACATCACTGAGCCAGCGTGGGTTGGCGAACTTCCTTCGAAAACTTTTGGGGTTTTTCAGTCTTCAATGTGATAATTATAGCAGTGATAGTGTAGTTGGTTGAATGTTTGCTGTGGAAACGAGTGTCGCAGATTCCAACCCCGGCCCACACCTCTGTTATTTGTGGATTTCACGTGCGCGTGCCTCGGATATAAGGTTAAGCCATCGCTCCTGCGCCAGATCTATCGAGTCGTATTGCAGTTCCACCAGACTACGAGAGTGAGGCAAGAGTGAGCGCACCTGCGCTTGCACGCACTTGTGCACCATACTATATCCTGCGTAGTAGTCATCGTTAAGATTTGCCGCGAGACCGAATTTCAGTTCGGACGACTATTCGTTAAAGTTCAAAATTAATATCTCATATTAGCAGCTTTCAGATTTGGAAGCCGGTAATCGGACGGCTTCTGTGTCCAAAGCGAGTACCCAATAATTACTTGCAAATGCTGCAACCGCTCCTCCAACAGTCTTATCAAAACGAAATTAAGGCCATCCAGTTTATAGCAATCCGGTATAATATGGTCGCAAGCCCTCCCGGTGCACACACCAAGATAACCCGATTGGGTTTTGTTATATCCTTGAAATCATTTACAAGTTTTTTTTTTAACTTTTTAAAACCTTCTTAAGGCTTTTGCACTCTTGTGGAGAATGCTGTTTTACGTAGCTGCATTAATTTTTATGATTTTTTGACTAAAGGGTGTGGTCGGTCGCATTTTTTATCATTTTGAAAGTTGTTGGTCGTGATAATTGGAATTTAAAAACAAAACGCGGCCCCTACTAGGCAAAGTAGCTAGACCTATGTACTTATACAAGCTGAGCCAACGTACTGAAACGCAACTCAAAAAGTTAAGTCAACACGTTTAATTTAAGCACTCATATTAGTATAGACTTTAAGTATTATTTACAAATAATATAATTTAGTTGAGAGACTACGGAGCCGATTTTACGACTATCACATGAGTTCTTAAAACGTGTTTAAAAGGTTAATTTAGACGGCATGTATATTAGTTTCCGGGTGAAGCGGGATATAACAAGTTTATTGGTGAAATATAATAGTTGTGCCATAAAACTTATTTACACATGTGAGTCCGGTCTAGTTTCAGAACAAACCCGTCTTAGTCTCTTAGTGTAAACAAATAACCATTTACAAAGCATTTTGAGAAATACCCGCAACTAAGTAATGCTTCTTGACATCAGTCCTGGGCTGGGGTATTGTATGGGATATCTGTCAAAAGTGGCAGTTACTATGCGGTTGCTGTTCGATTATGAATCGATTGTGTTAGCAGACTTGGGGCCCTGTATTTCTAAATCGATTCTGTAATATGGTGTATCTCTTGGTTTTTAACTGTTTAAAATATTAAAGCCAGTAACTCCTTTCAACAAAGTCTTCAGAACTATACAGCATACAAAATCGTTACATGTAGTTGCAAATGTTTTAACATTAAGGTATAAAAATAAATGAATTAAGAATTACGTAAGCACGTAATGTTACATGTTTGTTTGGTGATATACTGCTGGCGACGGAGCTAGGGTGTTTTAGAGAGATCCATGATACATGCTAAAAAGATTAGACTAACTGAGTTACCCCTACTCAAAATAAGTGAAATTTGAGAGCAGCTTAATCTAAAATTTAAAAAAATACAAGATAATAACGTCTTAAGCCGTTAAGCAGGGCTTAAATGTTGAAGTAGATAAAGTAAAATCCTTAAAATTAGTTTTATTTCAATGTATAGTATTCGCGTAAATTGAAGTGGTGTCGGTTAGCGATATAGATTGAAAAAGGAAAACAATGAATATAGTAAGGTACCAATGGCGGTAGAGGGTGCTTTCAACAACTTTATTAAGACGCAAAGTACGAGTATGTGGCCTATTGCATCTTCTTCATCAGTTCGAGGACTCAACGTTTACACAAAGCCAATCCCATCAATCTTAACTCCAAGTGTAACGATTGATTGACAACCAAATCTTAATTTTCACTCAACAAATTTCCCATACTGAAACGGTCAGGTGACACTTACTGGGCCATTGTCAATCGATTATGAGTATACTGTGTTACCAGAAATGGGGATCGATGTTCTGTGGACTTACACGTGGGTAGGTACTATTTATATCGAGTGAATGTCTCTGAAATATCGACCGGCGCAAGGAATGGGAGCATTTTTTGTACCATCTACTTTCACCGGCCGATAGTGGATTCGTATCCGGTTCGCTCAGAGTTTGTACCGTTCGCGGCCGTTATCGCGATCGAGTGTCGGTGCAGTTTGAGTTGCCCGCTTTAATTTAAGAGGTGTCGCTATAATGTAAGTACTTATATCGATATACTACAGTAGAACCGCCCGTACGTAGGTCCAATTGACCACGGTAGGTTACGGTAGCATTGGGTACTCATTCACATTTTCATACGTAGATGTTGATTAAATTATGTCCCCAACCCCTATCAATAAAGCAGTGGACGCTTCACGGAAAAATTACTAGTCATCCTTAGAATACATGAAAAGTCAAATTTAAACTTTTTCATTTTAATTTCCTTTATTATAAACACCCAATGGTTAATATGCCACCAATATTATACTTACATTTTAATTCTAAGAAATTCAAGATTAACAACTAAATTATTCAATCTCCCGTCAAAAAGTCCCAGTCGCGTCTCATGGGCGAATAATAACTTGTTGCCAAGCTATCCTCATCTGACGTCATTGCCTACCGCCGCCATGGGAGTGTTTCGGTATTGTTTTAAATATTTCAGTAGCATTTGCACTACGTACTCAAGCTGCATGCAACTTGCAGCTAGCATGCCAGACACTTGTACAACCTAACACATGTGCCATCATAACAGTCGGCACACATCAATACTACAAGGTTTTAATGTTATAACCAACTGAACTTATGACTCTATTAATTATTATGCATTGTACATAATGCCAGTGTCTAATGTGTAACATCTGTTGCAATAAATGTGGGACAGAATTGTGCGAAATGGAACGTTGAACCACATGAGAATGCAGACAATGTAATGAGCTGAGTAAGTAACCTATGTTATTAACGTCAGATCTCTCTCTGCGATAAGAGCAAAAGCTTGGTCTTCAAACGGGACTTTTATTGTTTAGTTTTATAAGGGTACGTACTAGCTGAAAATATTAATGCCGAATGCACAGCTAAGTCCGTGAATTGTAAATCAGATATTGCTAAATTATTATGCTTTTGAAATGTAACCATTCATATACCTGGTAAATGATATAAAATTAAACAAACAAAACTTGAAAATTTGTCGTAAATAAAGCATAAATTATCTTAAACTATTCAAGAGTTCCGTGATCTGACCAAAAACGTGTAAGAAACAAGATTTATTTATAAAAAAAATAATCGCGATTTCATTCTTAACAGTTTTAATATTGTGAGTTCAATATCTAAATATCAAATTTTCAGCTCGTATTGATACAGAGATCTGATCAATAAACACAGCAACGTCATTCCGAACGGGTGGTAAAGTTGTATCTTAGCATTTTGTAACTATTTTGACGATTCATAAGTACTGAACTTAATGGTTTATTTGAATAAAATATATTCTGATTTTAACTGAATTTAACATAGACGGTCCCATAACTAATAAATTTATTATGGAAGTGAGCTTAATGTAATTTCGACTGTATTAATAAAGTTACCTCGAATAAAAACGTTACAATGGCAGCGTGAGACGTATAAAGCCCAAGTCTAGACAATAGATGGAAGATAATTGCTTTAACCACAGCGCCGATTCCATTAAAGCTCCATCTTGTTACCATCGGCGATTCCATCCAATCGCTATACCTACCTACATCGCTTTCTTAATCAGAAGCTACACAAACAACAAACGACTGAAGGCAGCGATAGTAAATGCCTTATAAATAACCTTGTTAATTTGATTTGTTACATAATGGAAATCTTGACGCCCATGCTAATGTTTTTGAAAAATGCCTAAATAACACGTTCGGTCGGATCCCGCCTCATGAATTTTAATAGAAGATAAATCATGTTATAATGGTTGGATTAAGTAAATACTTAATCTTATTTGATGTAAGTTACTAATTTATGTTCCTCAATTTGCAACAGGGCAATCTGTAAGTTGTCTCTAAGTACATTCATAGGTGCTTGTGCTGAAATTATATTGAAGGACTTTTCACAGGCTTTTTAGTGGTATCTATCGGTGTATGCTTCGTTTATAAGTTTACAGTTATTACAATACCCGGCCACACGCCAAAAAGGGGTCTAATAGTATTTTTTTTGCTTTCTATAAGCTTTTATTGTTTGTCTATTTGGATAATGTTTATAATCAAGTTTGTACACTTATTAGGGGAAAGTGTGTCGCCTATACATATTGAATTAGTAGTAGGACGAGTATCGCCTTGTAATAAATCGAATCTGGATCAATTTGCTAGTGTAATTAATTTGGAACCAATTGTAGGAAAGTAGGTATGTATAAAGGAGAAAGTCCATTCATCGCCTCAAAAATTGTCGCATGCATCGACATAATAATAATATATGTACTTGGTTATTTTTATTTTTAACGACCTTATCGACGGCATACATCTCAGTCCACTGTTTAGTTGTAGTAAGGCATGTCTGAGTGCTTCTCAGCTGGTTGACTACATCCACTACACATATCTAGATATGTTCCACACTGCGGATGACACCAAACGGTGGTCCAGAATATTATATATAGAACATATAGAAGAATCCCACTAATATTATAAATGTGAATGTTTGGATGGACGGATGTTTGTTACCTAATCACGCCAGAACGGCTTAGCGGATCTGGATGAAATTTGGCACCGATATAGTTTATAGTCTGGAATAGCACATAGGCTACTTTTTATCCCGGTAAAATGTATGGTTCCCGTGGGATAGATTTGTTTTAATTTTTCATAGAGCAAAGGATCGACATGATTTATAGAAAAGGACATACTTTTTAATCGCGGGTAACACCGCGGGGCGCAGCTAGTATTATATATAGAAGTCTAGGATTAATATTATCAAGAGTAATTGTATTTTTTCATGCCTTGTACATTAAATTGTGAATCAGCTCGTTAACGTACTGAAGGCCCAGTCGACTTAGATCCTAATAAAACTGTAAAGGTTGAACGTAAAAGTTAATAATTTGGAATCCCACGTGTTGGACTTTTTGCTACTACTTTATTTATTTTTATGATCTAATTCTTTTTGTATATTCTTGGAGTGTATTTAAAATATTGTAAGAGTGTCAGATTGTCTTCAGTGAACCAGAGGTAGGTTGTGATTTCCCCAAAATACTAATATTATATTATTTCATGATTATCAAAGTGTTTCATTAGTGTACAGTCCACACACATACGCTTCACCACGGATGTGAACAAGGGTGTTAACGAAATAACACAATTCAGAAGCGTGGGAGTGATGACGTCATCGCAGCATAAAATTCGTCTAGACCATGACATCACAGCACAGCGACTGACTATTAACAGTTGCCTGTTCGTGTTATCATCTTGTCAACTGCCTACAGCTTTTGTGAGGGCCAGAGTAGCCCAGTGACAATATCCATGCCTTGCAATCCTAAGGTTGTGGATTCAAATTCTGGTAGCGTGCACTAATTGACGATCTGATTAGCTCAGTTGGTAGTGACCCTGATTTCTGTGCTGAAGGTCCTGGGTACGAATCCTGGTAATGGACAAACTTTGTGTGATGAGCACGAATGTTTGTACCCGAGTCATGGATGTTTAACATCTATAAATATTACATACTCGGATCGCCCCCAGTCAATTGTACGTACGTAATTGTACGGTACAAATAAAACAAGCGATGCTTAGTTTGGGACCGTGCAATCGGTGAGTTCGTCTGGAGATATATTATTACTAGATGCGCCCGGCGGTGTTACCCGCGATAAAAAGTATGAAAAATTAAAACATCTATCCCACGGGAACCATACATTTTACCGGGATAAAAAGTAGCCTATGTGCTATTCCAGACTATAATCTATCTCTGTGCCAAATTTCATCCATATCCGTTCAGCCGTTCGGGCGTGAAAGAGTAACAAACATCCATCCATCTATCCATCCAATCCATCCATCCAAACTTTCACATTTATAATATTAGTATAGATAGTATAGATTATAATGGGATACGGCTTGCCCGAAACAGAAACGCTCCAAGCCGTAAATACCTGGATTGGTGACCCGCACCGATCGTGCTTCGGAGGCCACATTCGGCTGTCGCACCTGGGTATAACAGTCGGCAGGTCTTTTGGCGATTTGACGTTACAGTTGGCACTTGAACCACACCATAGAATACATACGATACGTTTAAAAGAGGTCGAAAGTACTCTCGTTTTTAATTCCACGACCCATTGAGAAATAACAGGGTTTTAACACTCCCCTTTCCAATTTTCCGGTTCTCTGGCTTAGTAACCCGATACCGTGGTACAACACGCAAGCAGCATTATAGTGTGCTTATATTGTGACAACATTCACAAGAGAGCAAAACGACACCGCAAGAGGACATTTTGAAGGGATTGAAATTAAACTAATTTTACGGATTTTATCGCGTTTATTTTATGTTTTTTTACGTTCCCGACGTTTCGGCTGCTTTACAGCAACCATGGTCACGGGAGGACTGAGGTGGTTGACGTCCTGGTGTCATAGTTAGGAACGGGGCAAAGCAGCCGAAACGTCGGGAACGTAAAAAACATAAAATAAACGCGATAAAATCCGTAAAATTAGTTTAATTTCAATGTGTAGTATTCGCGTAAATATAAGAAATCAATATTTTGAAAGGATTTTAATTTTTCAAGGTTTTTAATTTACCTTCAACTAGCTGTCCCGGCGAACTTCGTACCACCGCAGAATCTAATTATGAGAAAATGAATTATCTTAATAAATTTTTTTTGTCCATTTTTCGCATATTTTAATGGTTATTATGCTATTAAAAATGGTATAACTAAAACGACTTTGCTTTATATAATATATAAGTTGTAACAAACACCTATATGAAAAGAAAAATATAGATTTTAAGGAGGGGAAACTAACCAACACAACTAAGATGTTTCTTAAATACTGGACTACAAGATAAATTAAGATAGGTACGTAGATTCACACTTAAACTTATCTATCTATACTTCAACAATAATATTATACAGAAGTATATTTGTGAGTTTGGATGCAGATGCAGGGGTTAATCTCCGGATCTACTGAGCGGATTCCGCAATTCTTTCACTGAAGGACGCTACATATTCCTGTGTGCTATTGACATAAAACATTTTTTTCGGATTTTATCGCGTCTATTTATGTTTTTACGTTCCCGATGTTTCGGCTGCTTTACAGCACCCATGGTCGCGGGAGCACTCTATAGGCTGTTTTACCGAGGTGCCTTCGACAGAAGCTAGTAGCTTAATAGCTTTTCAGTTAAATTTAAATTAAATACTAAAATCTGTCTGTGAACCTTCAACGCCATTGGAGGCTTCCCTCAGTGACGTCACAGGGCGCCATGTCGTCACATCCCGCCCACATCCACCCACACGTCGTCGGTCCATTTTCCTCATTTTCCGGGCACCCGCCCGCCGCCTGCGCCCACAGATAACCGCGTAAGCGTAACCCATAAATTGGATTTAGTTATTTATAGAAGTTTCGATTTAAATGTTAAGCTTTTTATAGAGTACCATGAGTGGGGTGGTTTACAACGGTACAACAATGTTGTAGTACTTGAGCTAATAATACATTTTATCAATGAAATTGAAATGGACAATCGTGATGATGAAAAGACCATATATTTTCTACAATTAATTACAGCTATCATTTCAGTTTAAATTGGCAAAATAAATAATAGAATGACGATAAAATTTGTCTTGTTAACATTACCATAGAGGTATATACACATAGAGGTATATACACATAAAGGTATAAACACATAATTATATATACCTCTATTATTTATTTATTATATATATATATCGACGATATTCCGACGAATGATCGCATCGCTTACGTTGCTATGATATTCATGTTGGTAATATGTTAAATTTGCAAGATTTATAACAGTTACTTATATAAATTTTAACATATTACATAAAGAATGCAGTTCAGATTCGTAAACTTTCGATCGACTTATATTACATTATTTAACGATTGGCAACGGACATAAAAATTCACGTAACATGTCTGGTGAAATTATTCAAGTGTAGTCAGGCTTCACAAAGTCACGCCCAAGAAAATAGGTCACTTTAGTTTGACTTTTAAAGGACGAAGTAGAGTACCTACTAACTGTACAGTTATTGCCAATTGCTAATTGTATTATAATGAATTATTTGGTCGCCTTATGCAAAAATATTTGTTTTGACGGGCGAAGCGGCTAAGATTGGCAGATAGTCCTGGTATCCTGGTCAGGTCAAATAATAAAATTACTGTATGTATCCATTAAGATAGGTTACCTACGAAGGTATAAGGAATTAGACAGGGTTTTTACAATTAACTGAAATTGGGTACTAGACCCTATTATTGAATTTAATATATTTTTTATAATACTTACATAACTAAAACTAAAAATATTGTTTATAATACTCCTAACGTATTGTTTTATGTTACACTGTTAATAATCGTAAAATATAAATTATAAAATGATCCTAAAAAAAAATACAACCGAATTGAGAACCTCCTCCTTTTTGAAGTCGGTTAAAAAATTGGCAGTCACCCAATTACAATTAGTATAGTAGAGCCGTTCCGACTGTCAATATGAAGTCTTATTTTTGTGACTTCTACGTATTCATGTATACAAGTAAGTTCAAGTAAACCCGAGTAGATAATGATATTACCGATGAAATCCTGTTAAACGCTTCCACGATTGAGGATTGCTGTGTAATACGATACTTTTTCAGATTATAATTTCTGTCATAACCACTAATGTTTATTACTATGAAATTATGTTAAACATTTGTATGTCAATCATTGTCAAATTACTAATGGTTAGATTTCTTCCTATAAGCGAACTTTTGGCCGGGGTTTTACCATAGTAGTAATAGCAGTGATAGCCAAGTTGTTAGAACGCTTGCCTCAGTAACGAGGATCGCAGGTTCAAACCCCGGCTAGCACCTCTCGGATATCACTTGCTAAACGGTGAACGACAACATCGCGAGGAAACCTGCATGTCTGAGAGAACCCCTCGAAAGACGTGTGAAGTCCGCCAACCCGCATTGGGCGAGCGTGGTGGACTATGTCCTAATCCCCCTCGATTTGAGGAGAGGCCCGTGCCCAAGAGTGGGACTATAAAAGTCAGGTATTATTATTATTTATTTTTATTTTTTTTGTGTTTCTTCTCCCTGTTTTAGGGGTAAAATAACTGACACACGGGCCTTGGCCAAGTGTGCCAGCTTTTGCGTGTTGGGAAATATTATTATTTACCATAGAACCTTCCATCTAGTAAGCCGCTAGAATCGACATTTGACGTATAGATGTTAGATAGATAAGGGTGCGGCGTTTTGCTCGTCAAAGACCAACCGCGGCGATACAGATTAAATAACATTTCTTTATTAAACGATATCACATATCGTGTAGTGACCCTTTCAACTCGATACTAACGTTTATCATACGTTTGAACGGGGTTCGAACTCTTCATCTTAGCCTTTTTGATGTTTCTGTTTGCGTGACGGCCTGATCAGCGCAGTGGGTAGTGACCCTGCTTTCTGTGCCGATGGTTCCCGGTTCGAGCCCTGGTAGGGAACATACTTTGTGTGATGAGCACGAATATTTGTACCCAAGTCATGGATGTTTAATATCTATATAAGTAATATATACTGGGTTCGCCCCCAGTCCATTGTACGGAACCCATAATACAAGGATTGCTTAGTGTGGGACCGTATAGTTGGTGTGTTCGTCTGGCGATATTTATTTAATTTTTTTGTTTCTGTAGTAGAGTAGGCTCTAACACAGAGAGAGCATTTGATTTAAACAGAGCCTCTGAGACCCATCTAGTAGGTTACCTGTAGCGATCAACACAAATTTTCAGGCTTCTGACTGCAACAAAAAAACAATAAGAACTTTACCACCTTTGGTTTGAAGTATACATTTTAATGTGCAATCAAGTTTGGATACTAATTATTTCATTTGCATGATTACTGTGAAGTTAGAAAGAGACAGCTATAATAGTGATATGGAGCGAGGAAGGAAGCTATACTATCAGCGGAAATGTGATCTAAAATACAATAAAATCGTTACATAAGCTTCTGGATTTGTGTTCTGGATAGTGCACGTATTTGTACTGTGGTTTCGATAACTTTTTAGGTATATACACATAACAATATAATACACAAAAATGTATAACATCCAAAGCATTTTATACATTCTCGTGCAAGAAACTCCACAAAAGAGTAACCATGGAGTTTTAGTTTTAGAATTCTTGTCTGTTTGTTCAAGAATCGCTGAACAACTGCTAGACCTATTTACACAGTGTTGGTATCATTGGATAGCTTTTAGTTCAACATATTAGCATCATCACGCTGTGACTATTTTAGGGGTCGAGCAGCAGAGTAACATCGAGGTATATTGGGAAAAAAGTTGTAAGTAATGAATATAATTTCGAAAGCATATTTTGATCGGTCATCGGTTTGTTATGTTTTTTTTGGCATAACACTCTTTCGCAAGTATCAAGTTTTAATTCATAATAATGTCTTATCACACATAGCTATAGGATTTGCCAAATACATTTTTTTTTAATTTAGCGAATCTTATGGAACTTTTTGTAAAATGTACGACAGACTGTCAACTATGGCGCTGCAGTGTCATTAGCCCCGACACGATAACGGTGCGGGCGCGTTACGTAACCGACATTCTTCCGTGCCCATGCGCACCTCGCGCCGACATAAATTCGATGCATAGACGGTTCGATTCCGATCACGTAGCCACTGCGAAGCAATTCATGTCACATAGGGTTCATAAAAAGAATATTTAAGAGCCAGGCCTGGTCGCATCCTCTCATCTGGCTAGCAGTACCGACATCTTATTGGCTCCTCAATATCACTAAACCGTTACACTATTATTTAACTACATTTTAATTTATTAATCTAGTTAATACTAACAACCCCAAGGATATAATCAAATATCTACAACATTACCAATTACACCACGAGGGTTTTTTTTAATATCGCCGGACTTAAGGTGTGGTTCCAAACTAAGCAAGCTTGTGCTATGGGTACTGTAAGATGGACTGGAATCCATTTTAGTGTCATCCAAACCTGGGAAAATTACGTAAGAATATTTTTTTAATTTCCTTTGACGGTCTACGCTCAAACTACTTGATTATTGAAAAAATATCCATTATAAAGCCATCACGCCTGTAATCCCCGAAGGGGTACGCAAAGGTGCACTGCAGTACACCCACATTTTGCCAATAGGATTTGGGCCTAATAGGGAAGGGTTATGGGCAATGGCCAGGATTGAAGGTGATAAAAGAGATATATTTGGATAGAAAAAAAATATGACCATTAAAATAACTAATCGACATTGATCGATTCTCCGATTCTGAATATATTTTTGAGGAGTACTCGATTCAAATGTCATCGCCATATTAGTCACTATAACCTGTTTAATTTAACCATTATTCAGGTTTACCCAATCACTGACATTTGAATTCGTGAATCTTTGATTATGTTTCATGTTATCACTTCATATACAATTATGCTGTTTAGTAACTACACTTTTACAGAAATAATAATATAAGAAACAACATCAGGCTATCTCTTTTTAACGTGAGGAAATCCTCATACTTCCGAGGAGGAAGAGCCCAAATTTCTCAGTTTTCACATACCCTTAACAATGTACTAGACACCAATGTATAACATCCTTTTAAAAAGAGTAGGTACCTAAGCATGGAGTTTTGTTCCGCTTCTCAACAGGAATCGCACTCCGAACGGCCGATAGTAGTTTTGTAACATGATTGTAAATCCATATGTTCTGTAATAATTTACACACGAATAACAAAGTGTTCAAAATTCCACTATCCCAGACTGAGGCTACTCTAGAGCGCCTAGCTTCTAGGGCTTTCAGGCCATCTGTCGCATCGACGGTAACAAAGATTGTGAAGGTTTTATTTTTCATGAGTGTACTGATGATACGTAGTCATATGATTTTCGCCCATCCCTCGATAATTGGCAGAAAAAAACAGTAGGCACAGAAAGTATCTGTTAACGGTTTCTGCATTGTGAGATACTCAACATATATGATAAAAACTAAAAAGTCCAAAAACAACACACATTACAATCACTCCTTATTACAAATGAACACAGAACTTACTTGATAGTACAAATGCCACAGTGACTACAACAAAATGGGCCATAAAAGAAGTAAAAACGCAAGTACAAGACATACCGGTAAGAAGTATGTTGCAAGGAATGTAATTGCTCAATTATCACGACGGCCCGGTTCCGAGGTACGTATCTGGAGCGATAACGCCGCACACTTGCACTAGCCAGATACCTACCTACTTGTCCCCACTGGCCCAGATTCAACTGACATTGCACTGAATATTCAATTTATTAGCTATTTACTACTACTATCGGAGCTCGGACATGCTCACTGATAATACTAAACTAGTTGTTACAAAGTTATGAAGGAATAGTTTCATGTGCATGCTTGTTACACATGCACAGCATATAGGTACTTATGTATCATTCATATTATGCAGTAATAGACAAAAATGGCGAACGTTCGATTTGGAAACATGAGGTGCAGGTTTAAGCCCCAGTTCACACCTCTAGGAATGTGCGATTCTCATTTTCAATCATGGTTTTCATTTGATGTACGATGAAGGAAAATGTCGTGCGGGCGCTCGCTGAGTTTGGGGCGCTTTGAAGACACGACGTCTTCCCCAACAGATAGTGCTATATTAGATAAAGTAATTATCTCATTTGGCTTTAATAACATACTCTATCCCCCAAATTTAAAGAAAATTATAATGGCATTATAACGAACTTTTCAGAGTTAAAAGTGCGTTATAATAGCTTTATAATCCGTTATAACTTTCTATAAATTTGAGGGTATAAGTATAAGGTACTCGTAGTCGTGTGTAATAATGACGCATCTGGTATTTAAACCCGAAACCTTTACATAAAGGGCAGGGCCCTTAAAATAGTCATTTAAGATAAGCATAATTTAAATTGCTTGCCTAAAATTATAATAATGATTAACTAATCTAATATAACAGGGCGTGGTGGTCTGTTGTTTTGTTTGTACAACTTTATAGGAAACGCTGAAGATCCAGTTATTTCCAGTTAAGTCTGTCTACATTGTTGGTATATTCATTCTTCAGTAATGAGGCTCTACCACTTACATATTTTTACAGGGAAATGACGCAACATAGTTCGCTTGAACTAATGAGTATTCATGCCACCAACCACTCAGATTTACGGCCAATTTAATATCAGTAAACCTTATCTGGCAGTGATAAGGTCGGTGATTGCATGTTGCTGTGCATCGTGAGTGAATGTTAGCATGGTAATGGGTAGCGTATTGACATAATTTCACATTCGTAGCGACACTAGTACGTGATTGGGCCAGAGCGAGGGCCGTGAGAAAGCCGCGTGCCAACGTGCCTTATATGCCAAATATGCACGCTTCCATGAAAACAGCGGAGTGGAGGAAATGTAAGCGGGGCAACGTCACGTTTTGGTAACTTCAGAGGTGATTATATTTTAATAATAATTATCATATCATAGTGATGGTACGAGTACGAATGGAAATTATTGCCGCATTTTATTCATTATCATATTAATAATAATACCAGCCCTTTTTAATGTCCGACTATTGGGCACGGGCCTGCCCTCAATGCGAGGGGGATAAGGACATAGTCCACCACGCGGGCCCAGTGCGGGTTGGCGGACTTCACACGTCTTTCGAGGTGTTCTCTCAGACATGCAGGTTTCCTCACGATGTTTTCCTTCGCCGTGTTCTTTTTCATTATCATACATTTACATTACATTTTCATATTATGGCAAATAAATTAATCAGTGACTGTGATTTCACCAGCGAACTGTCAAAGACAACGATTTTCATGCTCAAAATTAATAACATTCTTGGTTTCCTCATATTATACACTTAAAACAAAGTTCCAAAATAGGTAGTATTCGATATACATTTCTTGTTTTGTTTGGCGATACCATGGCGAAACTGCTTGCTAAGTTGCAATAGGTTTTTACCCTGTCGGTGTTACCAAGACATCTCTATTTCGGTTCAACGGTTATTTATTAAACGATACAACTGAATTGTTATTCCTGCAGCAAAGAGTTTAATCGCTCCTCATTAGCGATACAATATGGTGCACGTTAAAGGAACAATAACTTATTAGCGCACTGATTGCAAACGAATTAATAAACTAATTTATTTTGTAGGTTCTTTAATTGTGATGTGATGTATTGGGTAGGTGAGGCCTATTTTTTATTTCATCTATATATATACAACAAAGTCGTGTTAGTTACACCATTTATAACTCAAGAACGGGTGGGTCGATATTTACGATCGTTGATTTTTTAATTTGTCTCCCTCCTCGAACAGCAGAATAACTATTAAAACATGGTAAAAGTAAAAAGAAATATAAAAATCATTTTCACATACATTTGATTCTGAGGCGGTACGAAGTTCGCTGAGACAGCTAGTTATTAATATTTTGTATGTCTTACGCATTACTAACAGTGATATAATCTTTAACACAGTCGTTTAAAGTTAAAAAAAATACAGTAAACAGTATAAAAGTGCAGGGCTGTGACGTCATCACCTTAAGTCGGAACGTGTGCGACAGAGAAATAGCACGATCCCATTCCACCCCAATACTTGCTTATACCAAATATGAATAGTTACCCATGAAATTATGTAATATTGACCAGTTTGCTCTGTGAACATAGAGAAAACCCCATAGAGATAGACCATCGAACAGCAATTGTTTTTAATCAGTCTTTAATTTAAGCAATTTAAGCAAAATTCTATTTTATTTTTAATTTTATGCAGCTCGAATGAATAATTAATTATCACCGTCACCGTTTGCAGGGATAGGTTTGTCTTTCTCTAGCACGGTATTTGTAGAGCTCGTCTCGTGACGTCGCCGGGTTACTTGAGATGCTGTTCGCGTAAACGATCAAGCCGTTAGGGCTGCCCACCTTTCATATAACTTGCGAAAAGAAACAGTATTTATAAGATATATTTTAATGCTTAGGTAGCCGCTACGTGGTTTTTGGATTAGGCCGTAGTTGCAGTAGTTATGTGCCTTAGGTCTTTGGTAAAACGAAGAAAGCACAGCACTTTAATTGCAAAGATGACGGTCATAAACCGTTAAATACTGTACTGTCATTTGACCGTCAAAGCCGAGTACGAACTGACCGCGCAGCCTTGCGAGTGGTGCACTGACCACCAATTAGCAACTCCAATTTTCATCTGAGCAATATAAGTACCGATAATACAAGCGTTGCTTAGTGTGGGACCGTATAGTTGGTGTGTTCGTCTGGCGATATTTATTTTTAAGTAAAATAAATATCGCTAGAAGAACACACCAACTATACGGTCCCACAATAAGCAACGCTTATATTATGGGTACCGTACAATGGACTGGGGGCGAATTCAGTATATATTACTTATATAGATATTAAACATCCACGTCTTGGTTACAAACATTCCTGCTCATCACACAAAGTTTGTCCCTACCAGGACTCGAACCCGGGACCATCGGCACAGAAAGCAGGGTCACTACTACCGCGCTAATCAGGACGTCAAATAATGACAGCAGACTGCGCTCGAAGAAGCGCGAGTGAGTACGCGAATCACGTAGGTACACTGAACGAGGCAAAGCAGCCTCGGTACCCGACGTGCTTAGTCACAGCAATTCAGATCCCATCCATCACCATTTAATGTCACCCCGTGATTTACGCAAAAGCTCTCCTCTGGGAAGAAAAGTATTATATGTCTCATTTGAATACATAAATGCAAACTGTTTAGATTGCATACGAAGCAACGCTGAATACTGATCGCTGTACTATATCTCTGAGTACACAATATAGTCTGTAACTTGGTCATGTGTGTACCTACATTGAATATTTTAGGAAAAAAGTAATCGTAGGCAAATTATTTTGGATACTGTCTATTTGTCGATACTACTTTTTAATTATTTTCTTTCAGAAAACTGCCAGTAACATAATATTTTGAAAAGTATGAAGCTGGCCGATACAAAAAAAAATAAGGTTTTAAGATTCGAGCTGGCACAAATAGAGTCAACAAATGATTCGTGATAACGTTAACAGTAATATCGATTCAAAATAGTTAACGGTATCGAATAACTGGCGCGTTAATGACATCGAGTTACTATTTAGGCGTCGGGGCTTTTTAAGTATATTTGTATTGGATTTTGCATAGCGATTTGGTTCGATCGAGTCATGCCGATGCTGTAATCGTTTATAAATTAGCTAGGAAGGTGTACTAAATGTAAATAATTTGTTGGCCGAGACTCGTACGAATCGAGGCGATTTGTAGAGATCAGAGAAGAGAGAGAGAGAGTATTGGCACGCCCAATCGCTGGCGAATCGTCTATATCCTTCCGACTTCGTGCTCGCATAGACTCCGGTAAACACGTATTAGATAAAGAAAATAAATACCTGGCCTATCGATTATTTACCTAACGTTTTTGTTATTAAAATTGAATACAAACGAGTGTGTAGGTATATCTACCTAGGTCTATTACAATAAACGCATTTAATTTTCCAAAACAAGCGACCTAGGCAAGTATATAAAGACACGTATTCTTACTCCCATACATCGTTGTCCGCTGACTCAGTCATTCATGATCGTGACACTTACCTGTAAAAAAAAGAACAGATTAAAATATAGTTTGATGAGTAAATATTTTTAAACTACCTTACCTATTCGAAATTCAAAAATATTATCTTTTTATTTTTTAGTCTATCTTAATAATTGGAGAAGAATCTGAATGAGTTTTGACAATAGTAGTCAAAACAGATATAAATCACAGTGTATGAAAATTTCAATAAAAGAAAACATTACAAGAACTATCCATCAACGTCAACCATTTTTCTACAAGGTTTTGTTTTGTTTTTATTAATAAATTTAAACTTGTTATTATTGCTATCAACTTGCTATTGGCATAAGGAAGAAGAACGATGTCAATTCTTTCTTTAAAAAAACAAGGCTGAAATTTGGTATGTTCTAAGTTCAAATATCAAAATACCAAATTATGAAATCAGACCATTCAATCCTATGATGTGCAAACGATTACATCCACAATCAACAACGCTTACTCATACGAATTGACATAATGCACTACGCAATATATCAATACGAGATGCCTATTAGGTATGTATGTAAAGCTATAAATAATTTGAAGTTCACTAGCACCCGTGTGTTAGAGACCCTTGCGTGGCAACTTTCACCGCGATATAGTTGCATTAACCTATTGTAGAAGGACAATGGCAGTTTTCCACTTTCGCACGCCCGCGCCCTCTGGCGGCGCTCCATCTGTGAGATGATCCGTGAATAATGCGATGACACAATCGGTGGTCTATTGTTTTAATTTGATTGTTTAACGAGTTTATTATGCCTGTACGAATTTGAAAAAAGAACTCATCGTATTCTTTTTATTTTTAAAGGAGATCTTTTTATAGGCTTGTGGCCGGTTTACGAGAATGAGAAATCTGTCTCCTTGTCTTCCTTCAAATAAAAAATAAGTTTTTTTTTCATAAATTTAAAAACCGATCAATATACTTTCTGGGATTTTTTGGCGGGAAGTTAATTTTGTTTCGTTTACCAACGGATCTGTTTTTTGATAAGTAATATTAGTGGTGTATTAACCTATGAAGTATGATAGTAAAGGAAATTAAAATGAAATAGTATAAATTATATCTGACTTGACATTTTACTGCATATTATTTGTTTACTTAACAATGCGTGTCAAACATATTGCATCTTACAGCCGACCAACGTCCATAATGTCAGCATATTTTACAAATAAGTAGGCATTTTAAAGTTCACCCGTCAAAAAGTAAAGGTCTACTTGCACAGGCAATTTCTAGAATAGTTATTGTCATTGCCAGTCAAGCGCCAAAGAATATAACAGCAACATTATGGAATATTGCGTATCGCGTTGTCGTAATAAGATTTTTTATGGTTCCTACTTAAGAGCCCACTAGTGTGTCGCATCGCGAATTGAAAGAGATAGCATCAATTACTTCCATAAGTAGACGGAGATAGTAGGTACTTTCAAGCATAGATTGAAGCACCGAATCAAATAATTGTTATTATGTAGCTGTTACTACCAACAATGAAGTAATTCGATACTTCATAATGTTTAATTTATACGTGGATGTCAAATATTTAGCTAAACTGTCAAAGCGACAATCACCTGTGTCCGAACTCTTCGATACACAATTAATCGATTCGATCAGAGATATCTCGTATCGTAAATATCTTTAAGATCATTATAAGTAATCGAATCGAAGATGCGATACGTCCTATCGAACGTTTCGACTAGACTGCTCGTTGTATTTACAGAATACATTTCATTATTCAGTTGCAATTAACCACCATATCAGTCGATCTTGATGGTTGTGAATCGGAGGGCAGAGTACACTGTATTCAGAAGTATAAATTTTTTATTGCTCATAATATATTAAAATATATTTAATGATATCGGAGGCGTGGCGCCCGTCAGCCTAGTCGACAGTCTTAACTTCACTGAGAAAATAATGAAGGTTGAAAAGTAAATTAAGAAAATTTATCGATACTGATGTTTCCATACATTTACTTTAAGCTTTTTTACAACACTATATTGTATGAACACAATTTATTCGAAGGATATCAATAATTTTAAAACTAAATCGACAAAAATATTCACGCCTGACGTCACTTGAAAAAAAATCTGCTCTCTACATCCGAACGATATTTTTAAAACCTTCACACGATTTTATATTGTAGTAGGTACATATATTAAATTAATTACCTGTTATTATAAATGTATGATAAGAGAGCTATAAGAAATGTTTATAAGACCAGCAGTCGTCGTCGTCGTCGAGTCACCATACACATTTTTTATTGAAATCTTTGTACTTATCGTAAAAATGGTGGTCGGTCGTGAAACACAAAAATATGAAAGTAAGTTACCTACATAACACTGTAAAATTTAAATCGTTCGAAATCTGTATAAATATTGCCAATTTAAAAAAAAATATGCTATTGATGGAGAATAAGTGTAAGTCATAGTAGGAAGTTGCAGCTAACTTCAGATTCAAATTTAATTTGCGGGAATTGTAATTGCTTTTGATTTAGACCTTATTCCAACGACCGAAGATTACT
This sequence comes from Pheosia gnoma, assembly GCA_905404115.1. NCBI lineage: Eukaryota > Metazoa > Arthropoda > Insecta > Lepidoptera > Notodontidae > Pheosia > Pheosia gnoma. Next base: position 7,744,069 of record FR989900.1, read on the forward strand.
CGTATAATCAATAAACAGTGTACGATGCCATTGCTATTTATTTTAGATAGCTATTCGATTGTGGTAGCATTCAGGCTTTGCTAATGAAAGCATCCAAAAACCTCACTCGAGGTGCATTACGCAAAAGTGTTTATTTAATAGTTGGGCGCATGTTATTATAACCCAGTTTGTTTATTGCAAAATCATTGGATGAACATGTAATGCTTCATCATCGGAAAACATCGCTGAGTAGAAATCAATGTTGTTTGGAATTAGAGCGATGATTTGCTCAAGAGTAAGCACCTTCACTCATAAATGCTTATTGGTGTATTTCTCGAGGCTTCTTGAGCGTTGAAATGACATTTGTAGTATCCATACCGACCACGCTGCCTCGTGCGGTCTCGTTAAAAAAATCCTAATTTCAAAAGGGAAGATGGCTGGGTGCTACCACCGACTTGGGATCCAGTAATTAATATAATTAAATCCAAGTGTAAGCGCACCATTGTAAGACCTCAAGACACTGAGCACCTGCGTAGATCGGACCGCAAGCAACAACTAAATATGAGGATACCCCAGTTCAAACTAGTTTTATTTCAACAAATAAGAGTAAGCCCAAAAACATATTCATCCACCAAGTTCAATGAATCGATAGTCGATTTGATTTCGCAATCGCCTTCTTCACTTCCCTCATAAACAAAATTTCGTTTCGTCAAACTACATTCACTTTCACAAGACACCGTCGACTTAGCATTTCAGTCACGCCGGCGCAGCACTTTCAATTCGACATAACGCTGCACGAGAACGTTAAAATCTGGATTTTAGTTGTGTTATAATCGACTTAATTGATGGAGAGCATCACTATTAATTGATTACGTTTTTGTTTACTGGATGGTGCATTGGTATTTTGGCGGGATATATAAGGTATAACAAAATTGGTGTAAAATATTTTATCCGTTGTGTGGGATACTGAACGCAGCCGTTCCCGTCACTCGACCGATCTGACGTTTTTATACTGTCATATTGTGTGTGAATCTGTGTTGGTGTCTGAACGTGAATAAACGCTAATTAATATAATTTAGTGGTTTTCTTAAGATACCATAATTGGCGACGAATATTAAGGAGGAACCTAAAGTGCAGATCAATAAATAAATATATAAATCACAAAAAATTTACGACGCCGCCCGGCCGCCGCTGAGTTGACAAACGTCATTGAGATTTGCGCGGGCTTCATTTTGTATCAAAGTAATGAAATACATTATTTAGCTTCTGATCGATTGCATTACACTTTTCGTGTTTACAATATACATGTCGGATAACGAAAATTCATTCCAAAGTGCAGATGAGGAAACAGTAGAGAAGTCTGATAATATTGCACAAGTTAAGGCGGGAAAAAGAACTTTTATATACAAGTGTTCCAAGCAAGAATTACAACAAATTGTAAGGGAGGAAGGAATTGGTGTCCCTCTAAACACAAATTTAGATACATTAAGAAAAGTCGTGAGTGATTTTTACAAGACGCTAGCAATACCAGTCTCCAGCAAACGCACGGATAGAACAAAATTAACGATGTCTGTTTGTGGCGAAATTAAACAGTTTGAGGGAGAGAAGTGGGAGGTATTCAAGCAACAACTAGAATGTTTTATTGTAGTCAACGACATCAGTGATACAAAAAAGGTACCGCTGCTTGTGACTAAACTGTCTCCAAGAGTTTTTGAAACATTAACCTATTTATGTGCACCACTCAAACCATTGACATTAACCTATGAAGAGTTGTGCGATAAACTCAAGAACAAATATGCAAAACCTTTATCTACCACCCTTCCTAAATGTAATTGTAGGATTTCGTGTAAACAAAAATGGTATCGGTGTGATACAATCCAATATTGAACCACTGTTAAATGCAAAAACTCCCACAAATTTGACACTACTTAAATCATTTTTGGGTAAAATTAATTACTATGCTCGTTTTTTAAAAAATATGGCCACTGTATTAACACCACTCTATGATTGTACCAAGAAAAATAGGTTTAGTTGGACATTAGAATGTGATAGGGCTTTTAATATAATAAAAAAAAAATTAGCATCAGCAGGGAATTTAAGACATTATGATCCACAACTGCCAATAATCTTAACATGTGATGCTTCAGATACAGGCTTGGGTGCAGTACTGTCAAACAGAGATAAAAGTGGCTTAGTTAAACCAATAGCTTTCGCGAGTAAAAAATTAAATGAAGTTGAACAAAAATATGCAACAATAGATAAGGAAGCGTTAGCAATTGTTTTTGGAATAACGAAATTCTACAATTACATTTATGGACGGTGCTTTGAACTAGAGACGGATAATGCAGCTTTGGTACGAATTTTCGGTCCAACTAAAAGCATACCAAAAATGGCTGCTAAGAGATTACAACACTACGCCATTTTTCTCTCTGCATTCAATTATAAGGTTCGTCATATTAAGTCATCAGAAAATCCAGCAGATTTTTTGTCTAGAATAGTTGATAATCACAGTGAAGAAATTGAAATACATTCCATATGTACCAATGCAAACTCGAGTGTGGTTAGTTATACTAATGACTCAGAAATGGAAGCATTAAATTGGAAGAGAATACAAATAGAATCTAAAAAAGATACGGTATTTTCAAAAGTAATTAGATATTTAACAGATGGTTGGCCAGAAAAAAAAGAATTAGATAAGGAAATATTACCATTGTATAATAGAAAAAACGAATTAACTTTAGATAGAGGCTGTATATTTTGGGGTTATCGTATATTAGTTCCACAGGCCATAAGGGATGCCGTTTTGACTGAATTGCATAAGAGTCATTTTGGTATAGTTCGAATGAAGGAGATTGCACGATCATACTTTTGGTGGCCTAAGTTAGATTTAGAGATAGATAATATAACAAAAAAATGTTTAATATGCCTTCAAAATAGTAAAACACCTGCACAAACCCAGAAACCATGGCCCATACCTCCATCTTCTTGGTATAGGATACATGCTGATTTTTTAGGGCCATTTTATAACAAAATGTTTCTAGTGATAGTAGATAGTTACTCAAAATGGCCTGAGGCATATGAAATGACAAATATAACTAGTACCAATACAATTAATGTGTTTAAGAGATTATTTACTAGATTTGGGTATCCTTTACATTTAGTTACTGATAATGGTCGCACCTTTACTAGTCAAGAATTTTTGAATTTCTGCGAATCAAATCAAATCAAACAGACATTCACACCACCATATCATCCTGCAACAAATGGAGCAGCGGAAAGATTTGTTGAAACATTCAAATCAGCAATAACAAAAATAAAAGAAAGTGGTCACAGTTTGGTTTCAGCAGTTAATTTATTTTTGTTTGATTATAGAAGCACACCCCAACGCACTACCGGAGTGTCACCGGCTCGGTTAATGTTAGGTAGGGAAATTAGGAATAGGTTTAGTTTTCTTCGACCATCACCCATATCTGATATAGTGCACGAGAGAGTGGAGAAGAGAGACAAAGGGAATAGACAGTTAAATTTTGAATTGGGACAAAAAGTTATGGTTCGGGATTACAGGAAGGGTGGTAGGCCATGGGTTCAAGGTTTGATAGTAGAAGACTCTATACCAGGAGTAAGTTACATAATTGATGTGGAAGGTTTAAAATGGAAACGTCATGTTAATCAAATGTTGTCTTGCTCACAGTCATTAGAAGAAGTTGAAATAGAATAAGGTAATTTAGATTATTGTTAATAGAAAGTTTAGTAAGTTATTGTTAGATATAAGTATGTTGTGTTTAAATAGATGGGGAGAGTGTGGGATACTGAACGCAGCCGTTCCCGTCACTCGACCGATCTGACGTTTTTATACTGTCATATTGTGTGTGAATCTGTGTTGGTGTCTGAACGTGAATAAACGCTAATTAATATAATTTAGTGGTTTTCTTAAGATACCATACGTTGAATCAGTAGGTTAGGTATATGGATCGCATTGATGTATAAAATAATTGTGTAAATGATGTTTGACTTTTTAAACTAGGCGACCCAGTAGTGTTTGGCCATGCGTTCAGTACAGATTGCCACTTTTTAAATGTCTAATTATTTGATTTATTTAATTGGAAATGTTAACTTTATAACCTGTTGTTATCTTTATAACCTACTTTATAACCTGTCAAAATATTTTACACAATTATTGTTACACCTTATATAATGATGAAGTTGTCAATGTACTTATACAAATTTGTTTGTTTGGTTTAAGAAAAAACATTTTTTTTGGTGGGATTAGGGACATTTGTGTATTCATAAATGAGCACGAATAAAGAACATTTTAACTCTTGGCTGGCCACAGTGGCTCTATTTTGTAGCCGTTTGCCAACAAAAAAAAATAGGAAACAGTGTTTTTAGAATTATTGGTTTGGATTTATTAAATTATATGTTTGTTACGAATATAAAAATAATTTAAAGGGGGCTAAGCCGAATCTATCATGCTATTACCATTAGTGGTCAAGCGGCAGAGAAAATCAACGGTTACGAGGGCGTAGCCTCGACCAAAAGCTAGTGTTCTGTAAGCAACGAAAACACTTAACGTGTACCCACTTTGTGTATAGTGTTATCGATATACCGGCAACCGGTCGGGCGTCTTCCACTTCTGGTGTGCTAGGGTCATCACACAACAGGTAAACGCTACTGATGGGTTATTTGAAATCATTCGGATTCGACATCGGAAACGGATTTGAAACTTTCCGAAGTTGGTGTCGCTATCGACGAGCTTTCCGACGGATTTTTTTGAAAAAACGATTTGGTATTGTCATCAAGATACATCGCAGATAATCCAATTCGAAAATTTTAATTGCGATTCCGGCAATTCAGTTCGGATGTTTCCGATATCGATTTCCGATGGTTTAAAATATCCCCTGATGTGCAATGCGCTATATTTACAGGCGAAATTCGACTTTAAAGAATTTCCTTCCACTTTCTGTAATTTGCATACCTACCTAATAGACTTTTGGGTCAATAAATGAACTATTAATCTTTGGTTAGAAGAAATAAATACTAATGTAGGTGGATAATTCTGACATTAGCTAATTTCTTTAGGATTCCTTGGTGATTTTCAAATTGTAATTAAAAAATTATTACGCTTTAATTCATTTTGTATTGCATGTGGCTCTGCTTTGGCGTTCTGTTTTATATGAGTGGCTAAAATGATATAAGTCTATGACTCATATGCGCATACGCACACTTAGTAGGAACCTAAATATTTATTTTTTAATACAATAGAGCTCAAGACGCCACACCGAAAACTTTTCTTTTACTTACTTTTAAAAAGTTTAACCGTTCGTGATGTGGATAATTGGCAGCCCTAAGTAAGTACATAAATGCGGTACGCTACTAATTTTGGATTTTGCCGAACAAGTGTCGACGATCCCGACAAAGTCAAGGTCGGTTATATCAGCGAAATTACCATCTCGCTCGCACCAGTGCGTTTAAGCGTTTGGCTATTTATTTTTTTATTCCTGGATATAGGATGCGCATGCACCTATCTGTATTCTTCCATTGGAATCCACTTAAATAAAAGAGGTTTTACATCCATTATAAAGTAGAAGCTCTAACAAAGTAATATTAAATCCTTAGAAACTTTTCATCTACCTAAACGAGGTAAGAAATTACTAAATCCTAATGAAATAAAGAAATATTAATTGTATGAGTATAATGTAACAATAATAATAATACCAGCCCTGTTTAATGTCCCACTGTTGGGCACAGGCCTCTCAATGCGAAAGGGATTAGGCCATAGTCCACCACGCTGGCCCTGTACGAGTTGGCGGACTTCACACGTCTTTCAAGGGGTTCTCTCAGACATGCAGGTTTCCTCACGATGTTTTCCTTCACCGTTTAGCAAGTGATTATGGTTGATTCGCACATGAAAACTAGAAATCCCAGAGGTACGAGCCGGGGTTTGAACATGCGATCCTCGTTGCCGAGGCAAGCCTTCCACCAACTTGGCTATCACTGTATTGTTTGGTATTCATATTTATTACAGGTTCTGTCATCTACCTGGCGATGGTTTTAGAAGTGACTTCAGAATTATAACCTTGATTAATTTGACTGATGTATGTAATCGGGTTTTAGAAGGATAAGCGTGTGAACTTTGATATTACAAAAGTTATTTTAGATTCTGAATATGTTTTATTAAATTTTGTTGGTACTCTAAGCAAGTTGATTTCTATGTTAATATATAAGGAACATTATTATTAATTCCTCTAATCCAATTTCAGCCCAATAATAAGTAACTTGGATACCATTGGCTGAACAGCCACTTTTAAATCGGCTCACTATATCCAGGGAAACCATGCATGTTAGTAACAGGGTGATTGTCAGACAGACAGAATAGGACTTCTGTCTGTCTGTCTGACAATCACTTAAAAAGGAAAGGTCGAACATAACCACAAGTGAGGTAGCATTAGCAAAAAAACGAAGTCTAGTAATTAAAACTTCAAATTATGATAACAATAACATGACAAATTTGTATTAAATCAACAATTGTATAGGTATATATATATTTATAATGAAATATTATTACACATATATAAGTATATAACTTTAATTAGGTTGACTGTACATTCCAGGTATAAAAATAATATTGCACTAGGCTACATGAAGTCATCTGAATCAATAATAAGTGTTTTAAGATTTTTAGGTTGTTTGTTCAAGCATAATTGAATTTCATCGGGGTTTTCAGTGTCGGATAACCTATGGTTCAACATACTAAATAGCGTTGTATCATCGAGCTTTAATGATCATTGGGGGCTAAAAAAAACATGATAAGAGATATATGACGTTAGAATTGACTCATGGTCTCAGTGAAAGGCGCTTGGTGACATCATATCTGGAAATTGACAATACGTATGTACCTAACTTGCCTTGACACAATACATCCGTAAACTTGGCAGATACTTAATAAAGTCTACGGTATTAATTAACACTCACATTTATGTGTTCTATTAGAACTTGCGTCGGAATACGAAACGCCCGGAGTATAAAATAATTGGACATAGATAATGCGTGCCAGGTTTCAAGTAAACCCTATGTTTACAGGTTGTAAAGTTGTAAATTACATGGGAGACGATTAAAGTTACCCTTGATTTATGATCAAGTTGTGGCCAATCCTTATTCCTTTGTTACATCAAACAACATTCCAAATGATGCAACCGAACCACTTATTGTCTTCTAATTACGCACGTTGCAATCCGAATGCAAATCGATCGCGATCTTGTATCGATGTTAAATCGATAGTTTTGTGCGCCGTTACTGTCTTGCAATCGATGTTTGAACCGCGATGACTTCTGATAATTTCAAATCGAGATTGCTTTTTGTATCGAGAAAATATTGCGTTAGTTGCTCAGTCATCAGTTTAGGTCGATTTCTTTGCTTAGCTGTAGTACTACTTCACTTTAGCTATTAAGTTTATATCCACGCAGTGCAAGATTTCTACTCGCTCCCGACTCAGGCTGTTTTATATTTCAAAGGCTTCGCAAATGAACGCAAATAATTTGGCAGCGAGTTTTGATGTCCGTCCAAGAGATGCAGCAACATTACACATTTGTATTCACATTACGTCAGCAAAGGGGGCTCGTCGAATAATCTGGAACTGATTGTTTGAACGCAACCAATGGAATCTGGGACGCACTAAATGTACGTTCAAAATGGAGATTTATTAGACATCGGCGCTTGCAGGGACTCGTGATTGTATCTTGTGTCCCCCTTTTAAGGCGCCTACAGTTGTTTTGTATAATTATTAGATTCTAAGTTTCTTACCCGAACATGATTGTGGAATGAAAATACCATACCCCTTTGGGAATCACAGCTTTAAACCTCGTCTCTGAAAAATGGTTGGGTTATAAATGCAACTTTGGAGCTTAATAAAAACTGACCAAGAGAACCATACTTGATTTTAAAACTTCCACCTATTAGATCGAAGGACACCCCGCTCGGTATGTAAGTTTTTTTTACTCCTCTATATCCGGGAGGTAGCCTGAAATAGTTTTGGTTTCAAATATTTTTATAAGTACACATTTTTGCCGTGGTACACGAAACCTACAAATGTGTTAAATTTCAGCCTAGATGGTAACTGAAAGATAAAATTAATTTAACGTTAGACAGACTACGGATATGGGGAAACTATAAAGGTTGCCAGTTAGACTACGGAACCTTATAAAATAAATGACAGGCGAGACTTCTTATATAGATATATTGAGTCTGCGCTAATGCCATTTTCCTCCTCATACATTGTTTGATGCGCTGTATCTACAATATAAACCGCGTATTATGTACTATTAAACCCGGAGTTAATAATAACAAGCGGCTTAATTGTGAATGTAATGCGCAAACGCAGCCGACGTTGTGCGTGCGCCCGAGATTACGCTTTCTAACTTTATATCTTGACATAACTTCTTACGTTTCGAAATTGATAATGCTGATCATTTAATATTTTATTGAGATGTTTAATATGTGAAGTAAAGTTTAATAATCAAAGGAGATAACCAAGACACAATTTGTATGTATTATTAATTAGCATTTTCATGGTATGTATAAATAGAGTAGTAGTTAGGTAAGTAGGTAGTAAAAATATTTGATCAAAATTCGTTTAACATGAAAATAAATATTTAGAAAAAAGGATGCAGAATTTGTAATATAAAGCAAGTAGGTAGGGGTAGCTCACCTTTGAAGATTTATTTGAGCACATATAAAAATTAAAATCGCAAAAAATCACAAGTAACTTTTTTGGGAACAAAATTAATTTTATAAAATCTACAAATCGAAATTCCAATTTCACAAAATGATTGCAAATGTGCTAAAGGAGCGCAGGTTTAAAGGTTAATAGGTATCCCGAATCATCCTGTATAATAAAACACGCAAAGATAACAAAGTTCAAAATTATATTGTTCAATCTAACCAAGTGTTTTTCCCTGCCAATTATTTCTGGATAGGTGGTAGACACACTAAGCACACAACTATGTATGCGTGCACACTCGTGCAAAGCAACAACTTAAACTTAATCACTAGTTTTATATGACGCTCATAGTCAATGCTCTTAAGGCTTTAAAAGAAGGATACTCCTTGGGAAACCAAGTCCAGGCTAATTTATCTAAGAATTCATATAGTTCAAATAGTTATAGGTACCTATCTACTTTGAATCGCGATATTATATAGTTTCTCACACAAATGTTCCGCAATTTATTTATGTGGGTAACCTACATAATAATTTGTAGTCAGTACTTTGGTATCTTCTTCAATTATAATGTTTTATTCTCATTTGTTGTAAGTAACCTTACTGACCCTAGATAGTAGGTGAGTGAGTATTATGTATTCTTGAAATCCCCGACTTCGATGTAAACAGCATAGAAATATCAACTCCATTGGTAGATACTCAACGTATAAATTAGAAGATTAAGTAGATAGTAAAAGGGAAAGGGAAGATAAAGGTAAAGGCGGTAAAGGGAAGATCTTCCAGCCAGGCGGGTGGTATGCCTGGCGGGGCGGCCGCTATGCCCCGACGGTTATTGTCGGGATCTTGTATATATGTTACTTGCTCCGAAAACTCTTATAGCGCGATTCAGGATTGTGACGTCAATCGTCTATTGTTCTGAATGCGTCTGCAGTGCCATCTGCGTAGCTTGTGGTGCGGTTGAAATAGTCGCTACAGTAAGTCCCACTTTGAATGTGTGTGAATTGTATTACTTTAAAATTCATCTCCGTGAATTCCCACTGATAAGGGGAAACAACACTAAGTTGTACTAAGTATCTACAAATAAGGGGAATTCCAGTTAGATCACCGATTTAAATATCTCCAATAGTATTTCACTTAGAGCACCCGACGGGTGCGCTAATATTATAGTAAACATCAAGAGCTAATCACTTAGTGCACCAATAGCATAATGCATATCGAAAGAGCTATTACCGAATAAAAATCCCAATATGCATTATGACAGTGGGTGATCTAAGTGTTATAGAATAAAAATATTTATTTTTATTGTTAGGCGCACCGTCACTGGCTTCGGGTGCTCCAAGTGGAATACCATTAATGTTATTCGATTGGTAATATTCAAATCGGTGCTGCAACTGGAATGCCATCAAATGAGTATTCATAAAATAAACACATAATAGTTAGATCCGCATGCGATGTGCGGATGTCGTGACACGGTCGACCGAGCGGCATATCAGATGCGCCACTGATAAGATAATACTCAGCGCCGCTTGTGGGAAAAAAATATAATCGAGATGACATTTATGTAATGCCAATCACGTTAATAGAAAGCTGTAAAACCCATTTTTAAATTCATTAAGTTAAATCAAGTAGTCGACTATATACAGGCAATATACGACTCATGCAAAGTTGTCGGGCTACACGGGAAAATTGCAGTACTTTAGCCCGTTTATAAGTATCATAATGATACGCGCTTTGATTGCAAAATTACCGAGTATGAGTTGCCTGCTCTTAAATATATTTACAATTAGGTAAAGGATATTGCCGGAGGGAAATAAAAATCAATAAAAATGGTATAACCAAGCATTTTTCTGAAGAAAGATAATTTGTTGTGCTATTGTAAATAAATTAACACGTTCTATACATTTGGGGGCTCATCATTGAGCAAGTGGTGCAGCAGAAATCTTCTTCTCAACTCTCAGCGATTATTCTAATGCACGCTGAAAAACGTTCATAAGATTATAAATGCAAGATAACCGGTGCATTGTTGAACTGTGCAAAATTTTCCGATCACATAGCACAGAAACATGACTGTATTTTCCCATTTTATTGGATCATTGTGTTTGTTTAATAAATGTAGAGTAGTTGGACCAGTTTCCATTGACACGCACTGTACCTATGTGGACTTGAGCTATAAAATAATATTTTTTATTATTTAAATAAAACTAATTTTGCGGATTTTATGTTTTTGCAACCATGTTCACGAGTGTACTGTCCCCTCCCGTCACCGTATTGTTGCTGTTAAGCAGCCAAAACGTCGGGCACGTAAAAAAAGCATAAATTAAATCAGTACAATTAGTTTTATTTCAATGTGTAGTATTTGCACAAATATAAGAAATCAAAATTTCCTATGATTGTAAACCAAAACGCCCTCGTATCATGATTTGAATAAATATAAGGTAAGGGTTATTACAGGATCTTGGATTATTTGGATGATAAAGCAGCCTGGGACTGATCGCTTAAATATCAATATATATAATGTTAAAGTGTAGCGTGTGTGCGCCCCGCATGGCAACACACTGGAGCTTACTTTTATATTGTAAAAATAATGTATTTAAAAAAAAAGACAAGCCCGCTGAGTTTCTTGCCGGATCTTCTCAGTTGAGGTCGCGTTCCGATCCGGTTGTAGACTTAAGAAAAAAAAATGTAATGACAGTTTGTAAGTGCCCCCGTAGGCCTATACGAAATAAATGATTTGACTTTGACTTGACTTTGACTATATGTGGTAAACTATCGAGCACATAACAAACAAACCTATATGGTTATACAACATATGTAACCTATTAATCTCCTTTTATCTAGACTAGCAAACAAATTGATCTCACGACACATTTCATGCTCTGTTTCTTAAATATTACTATTTATTTCAACGTGTCGATATAACTAAGCAACACGCGTGGAAAATATACTTTATCGCTCGCTCTGAATACAGTTTTATTTATATTATGGTATGGTAGTACACTTGAGGTATATAATTGCAATTATTCGCCGTCGTATTGATAAGAATTGCTATTTACTCGTATTTTCTACCTGCTATATTTTCGAGCTACAAAGCAATAATGTGAACTAGTATTAAAAACCAAAAATCAGAATTTAACCATATTGATTTCTTATATTTACGCGAATTCTACACATTGAAATAAAACGAATCTCACGGATTTTATCGCGTTTATTATACGTTTTTTTACGTCCCCGAAGACGTTTCGGTTGCTTTACAGCAACCATGGTCACGGGAGGACTGAGGTGGTTGGTGGTTGAGAATTGACCCACTTACATCTAAGTAATGTAAATATCGCGATGTTTTCTATCATATCACCGTTATCAGGTTTCAACTTCGGCACATATGTTATAACTTATCAACGCGTGTAATGGACAATTTATATATTTTTACTAGAAGCGTGATAACGATCTGATAAGATTTGCACAGGAAACAAACGCTTTTCTGGTAAATATTGCGATCGTCACTTATTAAAAGTGTTTATGATAAGATAATTACATTAATGGTTTTACCGTTACTGCAATTGATTACAGCAGGGATTCCCAAACTATTTTGGGCAAAATGCCCCTTTTCCAAAATGATAACCTCAGATAGTCAAATTCCTTAAAAAACCTATCTTTAGTTCTTTTCCCTATTGATACAAAATTCAAAAACTTTGCCGTTGGTTAAGTGAGTAAACTTGACATCATTTTCTCATTAAAATTTAACAAAATAAATAGAATTAATATTCAGTAAATATCAAGTGTAGTTAATAATTATTAATGCAAATTACGTAAAAATACTTAAGTAGGTTTTTTTTAAAACAACATTAAATTCGCAAAGTAAAGATACAAAAATAAAAAATCATCCTGTACGAACTTGTGCACCCGTATCGACTGAGTTTTAAAAGTACAACAATCATACTTCGTACCACTTTGGGAATCCCTACGTTGCAGAAATCCAGTTCTACTATTAATTAAACAAGGAAGATATTGCTTTAAGTTATACTCGGTCCAGTTGCACAGTGCAGTCAGAGCGGTTATCTAGCGATCTGGTCGGCCCAATATCCAACGCACGAGGCGAGATCAGGTGTAAACGTAATATTGACGGTGTACACGACAACATTGCCGCAAGTGTTGCGTGATCAGCCAGTGATATGACTGCTCGTATACAAGCAACCATGAATTAGCTCTAAACGCACATTCAGACCAACTATATCAAGAAAAAACGGTTCATAGCACAGGCCGTGTTAGTTGGGATACACTGCAAACTGACTCGTCCTGTAAGATTGCCTCACAAATGTTAAGGGTTCACAAAAAAATAGATTTATGTTTGTAATATTACGTAAGTACTTACTGTTTATTCAGCACTAGATAGATAAATGTTTAACACACCGATATATTATCTAAATACCTACTCGTAATACCGTCAATCATCCACAATTATTACAGATTATTCGGCGTTGCGTAATGTTACAGACACCTATACGAGTTTCATATGTGTTACTATCGTCAGTATAATAATTTCTTATTGAGCGAGCGAATGAAATTACAAAGAACTTTGGCTAGGAATAATTTTAGTGCGTAGTGGAATCCCGACAAATCTTGAACATTTCATACATAGTTTTATAGCCTTAATACACTCGAATTGAATGGAGCTCTATTCCATGTCTGATAACTAATTAAACTGTTAAATTTAGTATTACATTAAGACGCTCTTGAATGGGTTTTATTACGCAACAATTAGTGCAAGTTTGCCGTGTAGCTTGGCAACATTGCGTTTATATTTAGATCTAGCCTAGCCTCCGTCAGTTATTTAGCTATTTAGTGGACTCGGAGCACAGTCCCAAGTTAACTAACTGCTGTATGGAATTGATAGACTAGAGATTCTATTCTCACTGCACTAAAGTTTGATTAAAAACAATCTGTTATTAGTAAGTCTGTCAGTAATTAGTAATACTGTGGAACTAAGGCAATACTAGTAGTTCCGTTAGCCTCTCCAGCTAAGTCACAGCTTGAGCTAAGAGTGGGATCTCCTCAATAGTTTTCGAAGCATTCGCGAGCTTGCGCACAACTATTCACTTATTTTTCATCGCAATCTGATGAACGGTATCGGAACGCATGCGGGTCAAATAATGAAACATTAGTTTATACAAATGTTGCTGTAGAAGCCCAAATTTTTGTTAATCCTGGGATTTACTAACACGAGCTTTGACTTATAAGACTTGATAAATCTTAGGTTTTACTAGAAAATACTTCTTTGTGTTTACAGTAACTTCTTATATATCTAGATTATGAGTGATTATAAGTGTCAATTTAATGAGGTGTAAATTCGATAGAGCGAATCCGTGCGGCGCCTGAGGGAAATTCTGGGTTCCGACTCCGATACGCTTTCCTACTCCGCCACTCACGACTGCAGCAATCTCCTAGGGTTGTCTAACACGTGGAAATATTCACTGCTTATGTAATCACCAAAATCAAATAATTAAATAAACACATATTTTTCCTACATTATTGCCTTTTTAAAAGCAGTGTTAGGTAGTAACTCTCGCTTTGGAAACAGGGGTAGCAGGTGCAAACCTCCGCTCGCCCTTTTTGGATTTCGAAAGTATACTGATGAGATACTAATAAGTCTAAGCCTATACCAGTGACATTCCTGACTTTGAAACCGCTACAGCGGCAGAATATATATTAGACACGACTAAAACAGCAAGTATCAAAACATAAAAAAAAACGAAACTCGGATATACGAAAGTAAATGTTCTCTTGACAGCCCTTTTCAAATGACGCCCGCGCATCTAGCGGAACACTAGTGACACCTTTTTAAATAAACACGAATAACTGGCGAGAACTCACTATAAAAAGTCGATTTAAATATCGATTTCATATCACAACACAATTGGCTTACCGTTAAGGAAAACTTTGCCGAAAACACAGGTGCATAATGGTAAACGTCAACATGTTAGAACTCAGAGCATTTACAACGGGAGTTGACCGCCGCTTGTTTCTGTACTAAATTCATTTTGTCATTTGGTTCCGCGTTCTATCTGGATCCAGTCAATGGCATTGTCTGACCCACAATGGTAGACCTCGTATCGTTCGCTCTGTTAAGGTTTATTTTGTCTGTTTTTTCAACGGCGATAGTGACACTCGACACTCATGTCGACACACCACAAAAAATACATCAGCAGGATAAGCAGGAACTTATGATGTAATCGTAACGTCGTCGACAAAACATGCTGTCACAGCCATGCTTACTTTTCAAATGTGTGGTGTAAGAGGGATGGAAGACGTTACATTACCGATACGGTACATAAAAAAAGTTGTGCTTGACGTACTGTACCTCAAGAACAATCCTTTTTACGTACCGCTTCGGTATCGTAATGTCTTTCATCCCTCTCATACCACAGATTTCATACATAAGTATGACAGTGAAAGCAGGTTTTCTAGATGCCGTTACGATTTTGTGGCACCTGCTTACGTTACTGCACCCATGAATGCAATACAATTTAAGTATTAAATAAGTATTTATGTCATATCAAATGTCAACTTTCCCTGACTAGTTCAGTGATGACCGATGAGAATATGAATGTGGTGCACAGCCCGATTGAAACTTTCACTACATTATACATCGTTATTATAAATTAATATACCAAAGCCTATGGTTTGCGATTAACGGTTGATGCGGTGGAAACGCGACTTAAATTGTAGTTAAATCCATAATTATTTTGTCATATTTTTAACTAGCTGTTGCCCGCGTGGTATTTAACAAAGACTCAACCGTTGGCAACAGCCTGCTCGCGTTCTGATCCCGCGGGACGCATTGCAGATTGTTGCTATCAAACTTAATCAGGCGCAGCGCTGCAACATTGGTTTTAATTTTTTTTAGAGAGATCCTATTTTTTTTCTAAAATAAAAGTAAGTTACTCCTTGTTACATCAGCTATCTGCCAGTGAAAGTCCCGTCAAAATCGGTCCAGCCATTTCAGAGATTACCCGGAACAAACAGACAGACAGACAGACAGACAGACAGACAGACAAACATTTTAAAAAAGGTTGTTTTGGTATAGGTACCGTGTATACATCCAAATGCATTTAGTAAAAAGCGGTTATTTTAATATTACAAACAGACACTCCAATTTTGTTTATATGTATAGATTACTCTGATGTTTACCTTTGGAATATAGTACATATTTATCGAATTCCTTTTTCGGCTTTCGGCTGGTTAACATTTGAATGAACCCTGAAACCTATGTATATAACACTAGGTCGTGTTAGTTGCACCGTTTATAACTCAAGAACGCTTAGTTCGATTTTTGAATTCGTCTCCATAAAAATTTTGCAAAATAATAATGGAACTATTCCACGCAAACTGCTAGACTGAGAGATTGTGTTCTACAATTTTTTTGAAGCACAAACATAAGAAATTGTGCGGTGTAATCAATTAAAATTATATACAGAAAATATGAATTAAATAGCTACCAGATAGAAAATCTACGATTAGTTAATCAATTCATATTTATCACCTTGTCATAATACCTCTTCCCCTGGATATAAAAATATGTCAGCCACGTTGAATGTTTCTATCGATTTACCATTTTTATCTCCGACGTGGTGATGGTGGTGGGGTCGAGTCACCTTCGTCCGTAGGAGAATTAAGTACCCTCGAGATACCCTACACGTGACCCTGGGTGGTGCCAACCAGGTGACAACTCTACTGGTGGTAGGCTTCGGCCGTGGCTAGTCACCACCCACTGAACAAAGCCATGTCGCCAAGCGGCCTAGCCGTGTTCCGGCATGATGTTCGGTGCTGCCATTCATGGATGGCGGGTCAGATCAGTTGCGCTGCATGTGCCTAGTGAATGTAGCGTCTCTATCTACTGCCGCCTTCCTACCTAGGCAAGTATGCTCCATCGTAGATCTCATCGTCACTTACCATCAGGTGAGATCGAGATCAAATACTTGCCTATAATGTAATAGAAAAAAAAAAAAAACCTCGCTGTTACATGATCGGATTTCAAAACTAAATGCCCAAAGTTCTAACCACCTCTGAAGATCCACCAATGAAATCGCCTAATTTTTCCAATAGGGTCAGTGAGCGGCCGCTTATTCGTGGATTCACCCTGTCTGCCGTGACATTCAGAATCTGTTACGTATTTCCGTGGTCACATGTTTGTACACGCTTGGTAATTAAACCTGAAAATGGGACGTCGAAAATAGCGGTCTGTCCTTTGAGGATTTAGGAGATTATAATATCAAAAATAAAGCTGCTAGTAGCTGTTCTGAAATCTTTTTTCTTTGTCAGAACCCTGCTTGAGTCAGGTATTTATACAGGGTTTCTTAATTAACATATCAAAACTCTGGCGGTCAGTAGTCATTAACAAAAGATCGTATCGGCTATGTTTTTTTATAATTAAAGATATCGCTCTTAATTTTACTTAGGTATTTTTAGCGTACCTAACTGTTATAAACTGATAAGTCTTTTTAGGCGGTGTGGTAACACAGCCTAAAAAAAACTTACACGCAAAAGTAAACAAACAGGCAGTGTATTAACAGGCTCCTATGTCATGTAAATGTTGTATACCACATACCAAAACAGGCTGTGCCAAAAAAGGTTGTTCACCTCTGACGGTCTATTGAACTATGGTTTAAACGCCTCTCTCAAGGCTTCTAGCATTTATTAGTATAATGGTTAGACCAATCGTGATGTTATTCCCATTTTAGAAATGCTATGAATGTTATAGACTCGTAGAAACAAATGATAGCACATAAGCTGACAATCATTATTGGAATGTGGATTTTTTTTAATTTGGCATCGCCATAGTTATTTTGCCAGTGTCAAGTAATTTAAATTATTTCATTTTACGAGCATATGCACAGGCCCAAAGGCTAGGATTAGCTAGCTAGGAAAGATTTTTTATGGTTTTTTTGTGAGAATCTGAAAAGACATGTTTCGTCACTCTGTTTCAATTACCTACACTCGTGCACTTTACCGAACCCATAATGGTTAACATTCCACTTATATCACTTACTATAACTCGCAGGAAAACTAGCTTTAGAAATTAAATCATAACTGACGCCATGACTTTTCAGTTTCCCGCCAAAAAGTCCTGTTGAATCTTAAATGAGTAGTTAAATATAAGGGTAAGAATTTTATTGTTTTGTGTCCATACAATAAAATTCTTAAGGTTGTGGTCTGGTTAAAATTACCCAGATCATAACCTTACCATGAAATATTGGCAAAACAATAGACAATTCCAATCCCTAATAATGAGAAAAGGAAACAATTGCAATACAGCATTATCGTTTTCCTAATCCCATGATCCTTGTAGTGAAGGCCGGCTAAATGTCAGATGACGCATAGTCGCAAGCGCAGGCTCCGGGACACGACCGGACAAAGTCTATGAACACATTATGCTTCTGAATTCTTGGTAATGACTGGGTGATGGTGACCTTGCTGGTGTTTGTAGTGCTTAGCCTTTAAAACAGGGAACTATTCCTATTTCTGAGACTATACATTGCCGTCAATAGGATTAAGCTATGAGAGAAAAAAAAAATTGATGTTATAATTGTGCTCTTGATGTAAGTTTACTTATTATTTTCATTAAATATACGCACGTGCAATTATTATAAAACATTTATGAAATCAATACCGTGAAAGATTTTTCGAAATATATTACATTATTTTAGAGATAAATCGCTCAATACGTACGTAGTGGTGTCACTCTCTCTTTATCGCACACGCACTGGCTTATGACGATTACGTCACAGCCCTGTTGCCCTGTACTGTTTTACTTTTTATTGATCAGATACTTTAAACGTCAGTATTTTCGGTATTATAGTTACTTTAAAAAGATATTTCACAGTTTTTAATCGTCACACATGAATAGTATTATAAAATGTGTAAGAAAAATGCTACCCCTTTCGGGGAAATTAATTCAATGAAAACCGGAATTAAGTTTTTTTTTAAATAAAATATACCACAGTAAATTAATCCTTTAGGTTTAT
Organism: Pheosia gnoma; assembly: GCA_905404115.1. Classification (NCBI taxonomy): domain Eukaryota; kingdom Metazoa; phylum Arthropoda; class Insecta; order Lepidoptera; family Notodontidae; genus Pheosia; species Pheosia gnoma. Next base: position 7,762,780 of record FR989900.1, read on the forward strand.
CTGTGACTCATCATCACATACGTGTGAGTGATCATATTATAATTGCTATAAAGACTATTGTTGACAAACCCTTACTTACTTTTTTTTTTATTTGGCATCACCATAGGTATTTTGCCAGTGTCAAGTAATATAAATTATTTCTGTTTTTGAATATATGCACAAGCCCAAAGGCTAGGCCCAAGTAAAATACCCCCCCATCCCTCAATCAGTAAAGTGATGGATACTTTACCGAAAGATTTTTCATGGATTTTTTGTGAGAAACTGAAAAGCCATGTTTCGTCACCTTTACTTACTTACTCGTTGCAAATCCTCTATTGTTTTTTTTTTCTCTTTTGGCATCACATGTTTTTGTATATTGCCAGTATTAAGTTTTAGACTTACAAGTTGTGTGTCTCTGTGCTCATTAAATAAAATATTGTATATATATCTGAAAAACAATTTTCTTAATTTAAAAAAGTATTATTGGGAAGATTTGGGCCGGCCTAGATTTTTAATTGGTCCCGACTGTTGAATTCGCTACTGGACTTGTTTTTTTTCGTCGGGTAAAAAAATAAAACGATTAAGGTATATTCAAATGTGCAGATAAAGTTAGTGCCCGTATGACGCGTCGCCCGTATGATTCCAATTGTTCACTTTGTTTCGCAAAAAATACTTTCAAAATCAGAACACGCGTTACGTAATATTCAAGATATGTGCGGTTTTCCCGGATTACATACACGGGGTTAATCACCGTGCCCACTTGATAATAAGTATGTTTATTGCGTGATTGATATTCTATTCTGATGTTATTAAGGATTGCAGCTTCGCGCGTCACAATACTCTACTCTACAACTGTGATTTTAAGGATAGTTTTAGGAAAATGATGGCAGGTAATTTGTAAGCCCTGATCATAACATAGTATCATAGTAAGGTAATATCAAGAATTATATTGATTTTATTCAATCATATTATGTCAGCAGAATCGTTAAATACTATCGGGTACAGTTTTTGCCTTCCCAATTATGACATTTTTTGCTTGAATGATACACGTATAAACCGTTGCGTTAGGTCTAAGTATTGCCACGCAAAAATGACCTTAAGGTGACAGGCATTGAAACTATTTACATAAAATTATTAAACAATATAATTTAGTGATCCGGGTCGTCATAATGGTTGCAGAGAAACAAACAAAAATAAACCTTGTGTGCAATAAACAATTATTCGTTCTAAGAATTGTGATCATATCGTGCGCGTGAGCAACACTTGAATAACTAATTTGTTTATTATGATGTCTGTCTGTATGTACCAGTTGCTAAGGATAACCATTTTTTTACAGCTCAAAACACATAATGACAGCAGCTGCCCGATCACATGCTAGTAACTGGCATGCAAGGAATCTAGAAAATGTTGTAGTTAGCATGAGCATTAAAATATATTGTAATTGTTGGGGGTTCGGGGTCCAATCAAACACTTCTATCGAGAAAAGTCTGGTTTAATACTCCCTGATAACACGCCCATCGTATAAAAATAAACTAAATTAAAAAAAAAAGTTTTTATTTAATTTTAAATTATTGATGGGTAGTTGGTTAAAGGTTGGTTTCGTTGGTAGTTGCTAGTAAGAAAAAACGATTACAAACTATTATTGAATGCTTATAAAAGTGAAAATGTGTTATATGCATATACTATATATATAAAACAAAGTCGTGTTAGTTCACCATTTATAACTCAAAAACGGGCGGGCCGTTTTTTATGAACTTTATTTGTCTCCGCCCCGAATAGCAGAATAACATATTAAAACATGGGAAAAAATCACCATAAAATAATAATAATGATTATTAATTTTATCATACATTTGATACTGAGGCGGTACGAAGTTCGCCGGGATATCTTGTAATTAATAAATGTAGGTTGGCAAGCCAGATTCAGTAAATAAATAATTATGGCAAGCGTCTTGCTTCGAATACTGACATAATAAGGTACCAGCATATTATATTATCCGACATATATCTAGATCTAGGGTCATATATGTATGATGATATCATAGATATTATGTATAAGTTACATTATCATATAAATACGACGCCCTAAATTCACGTCAATTATCTATGGAATTATTGCGTTATCATATTATAATAATCCCATAGATAATAATTATTCATCTGTATGTACATATGTAGATAATGTGGGTTTTCCTGATTCTAATAAGCGCTATGCGCTCGCCGCGAATTTACGTGACATTGGTGGCATCGATATTATTATTGTCAAATCTTATCTAGGTATATATACAAGCTGTAACAAAAAATTTGTAAAATATTTTAACACGGCCAACAGTAGGTTATAAGGATAACATTCCCACAGAAATGCGTGAACGCAAGCCTGCGGGGTTATTTTAAATCATTCGAAATGGATATCGAAAACTTTCCGTTGTCTATGGCGCTGTGCCGATCGACTGTGTAAAGGATATTTTAAATAGCGTTCCATTTTCATATCTTCATGTCACATCCATTATTTTATTTATAATGTTTATTTATTGAATGCATTATTGCTATTAATTACTTGACATTGGCAAAATACCCACTAAGTTGTGGTTGAGGCCATATTCATTGTATTTCATCGAATTTCATTTCGTAAAGACAGAAGAAGAAATAGCGGTCGGATGACAGTTCGAAAACTCTCGATCGCGGGTAGATGGTGCGCGTTTACGAAGAATTTACTCAGGTAACTACTATACGAATTAAATTCGTTAAGGGTACTTATACTAACCGTTGAATATGCGCTTCATTAGCACATTTATTGCACATATTATATTTATTTACGGCACATTTTTGGGGTCGAGTCACCTTCGTCCGTAGGAGAATTAAGTACCCTCGAGATACCCTACACGTGACCCTGGGTGGTGCCAACCAGGTGACAACTCTACTGGTGGTAGGCTTCGGCCGTGGCTAGTCACCACCCACTGAACAAAGCCATGTCGCCAAGCGGCCTAGCCGTGTTCCGGCATGATGTTCGGTGTTGCCATTCATGGATGGCGGGTCAGATCAGTTGCGCTGCATGTGCCTAGTGATGTAGCGTCTCTATCTACTGCCGCCTTCCTACCTAGGCAAGTATGCTCCATCGTAGATCTCATCGTCACTTACCATCAGGTGAGATCGAGATCAAATACTTGCCTATAATGTAATAAAAAAAAAAAAAATATAATCATCATGTGAAGTCAGCATTTGACAATAAAAAAACATACTTAAGGGAAGGATGACATCGTGAGGAAACTTGCATGTCTGAGAGAAAGACGTGTGAAGTCCGCGAACCCGCACTGGGCCAGCGTGGTGGATAAGGCCTAATCCACCTCGTATTGATGGGAGGCCCTCGCGCAACAGTAGGTCTTAAAACGGCTGTTATTATTATTTTTACATAAAGGTGATAATATTCTATTAATGACGTTTGTTAATGAGGTAATGGATATGATACGGTGGCACGTAAAATTATTTTAGCAAACTGAAAACCCGTACGGTACGAGTTTTTTAATATTATTTTAGGAAATTTTAAAAACTCGTACCGTACTTAGTCCAGATATTTATGTAGTTGGCTTTCCCGCATACTACTCAAGTTTTCGTGTTGTATCCAATCTACTCACGTATACATTGATAGCATTATAATGTGTTGAATTCTAACAATAAATTACTTTCAATATCATTAATTATCGCATTCGGAAATGACTTTTATCACGCGCATAAATTGATAATAGTGTTTCGGTAAGCTCTATCGATGTTGGTTACATTGTTATGGCTCGCGAGAAGCGTAAAATATATATATAAAAATTTAAGTATGTTAAAAAAAAATCTGCATCGTTATCGGTCCACCTGTTTGGGAGCTACGATGCCACAGATTAACATACAGGCAAACAATAGGTTTCAACTCAAAACACTCCTTGTTTTTCGTCGCGGGTGCAGTATGAGTCAATACGTTTGCCCATTAAAATTTCTTCTGGCATATAAAAGGTAGACAGACTTGAGTTTTTTAGAGACTTGAGAGTATAACGATTACAAATGGCAGAATCGTATTGGGCCAGTCTCAATAGAAAAAGGCCAAAAGTAAAGAAAAAAAAACGATTACAAAGACATTACGAAAATTTTATTTCAAAAAATGAAACAGGTTTAAAAAAAAAACAGAAAAACAATTGCTTTCGTGATATCAAAACATTAAACACACACACAACTAATATAGAACTGTATATAAAGATCTCTTTAAAAGTACTCATTGACTTATTGGCGGGAAGTTCAACCATGAAGTTGTAAATTTTGTTTTATTTTCAAAATATGTGTTTCTTTGCTAAATAAAATGTAATATTGGTGAAATATTAACCATTAGTTCATAAACGGGCACTAGTGAAGGAAATTAAAATAAAATAGTCTCGAATTTTCGAGTTCTCCGAATATGTCCGGTCAATTTTCAGTGAAGTATCCACAGCTTTATTTATAGGTAGGGGATTCATTTCATCATCATCATCATCATCATTATCATCAGAGGACTTATAATTCAATAACAATCAAGTCAATCAAGAATACTCGATACTGGTATAAATGGCACTATTTTGTAGCCGATTGCAAACCTAAAAAAAAAATACTCAATCAAGCTGCCAGTACTCAACGGATTTGTTTTTCAGCAGTTTGAATAGAGAACATTATTTTCGCGAGCATAAATAAACGTGAGGATTGCGATATGTCTTGTCTTGCAAATTCCAATTAGACACGGTTTGAAGTATCTTTTGGACATCGTTAAGACGCCTTTACATTGGACTGTACAGGTTCAAAAAACGTGTTTATAAGTAAATTATTAATTCACATATAGACTAGCTGGAGGTTAGAATGGTTTGGCCATTATGAAGACAAGAGATGAGGAGCATTTAAGAGAGAAAACCGTAATGAATAATATTGCACCGAACCCGGATAATGGAACATGGAGAGGAAGATGATGGACAATAATTAAAAAAAACGGTATTATGAAGTATTTTATATGCTACAAACGCCTGGCCAACAACAAAATATGATGCTACGAGTAGCCTGTAAATTTAATTTTAAAAAAATGTCCCGTTTCAATCCAGTGTGTAATCATCTTAAATCCGTGCCGAAACATGTATAACACATATCCATTAGTCCCAGCTCTATGTTTTTGTCAATGGTCAATGACCCTAAGTGATTACCAACCTTTTCAGAGGCATCCCGAAGACGTGTCGGACCGTTATCTCATACCTATGGGCTTTATCCGTTAGATATGTGAGATTGCGTTTCGTATGTGTGAATAGAGCTATATAGTCAGATCTGCGCCAGGAGACAGTCAGTTGGAAAAGTGTCCGGAAAATTTAGAATTTTAATCAACATTAAAGAAATAATACTTATGCGAATATATTTTTGACGCTGACTGACAGTACTTTTATAAATTAAGAACAACAAGCTGTATAGCCCTGAAAATTGGAAAATGGGATGACAATACAAAACAGCTATTCGTCTGAAAATGCTTTGAAATGGCATGAAAAACTTCGAAAAATATGGATGTAAGTATCGTCTTATACGAGTATATCGATCTAGAAATCAATTCCTGTATGAAGTAAGATTCGGTTATTTGGACATATGAAATTTTATCTCTTTAGGTTGAACACAATTCATTAAAAAAACGGAAAAATATCGGTTTCTTCCACTATTTTGGTCAATCATGGAAACCCTAACACACACGTGTAGGGGGTCTTAAATTTTTAAGCGCGTAAGAGATAGACCTAAACAATTTCCTATAGGATTTCGACTTCAAAAATGGATCGTAACTAAACACAGCATGATTAGTAGTCTTGCGAAATTACCATAGGAATTGTCTGGGTCTATTTATTTTACTGCCGCATTGATAAATGTCGTGTATGTAGCTTGTAGGTATACGTGGCTGTGACGTCACTCTGTTCGGTGGTCGTCGACCCCGGCTCGTGACTGGCCAACTACCATCACACTATTTATTTGAGTAACCGAGTTGACATTAGGAATTTGCCGAGTCGTTATTACGAGTTCACACCTTTTATTTGCCAATACTTTATAGTACACGTTCTAATTGGTGAATAACATTATATATTTAATTAATTAAATGCCTATAGCTATTTTAGTAATTACTCATAAAGTAAATGTGGAATATATTAGCACGGAATTGTGCGGGCATTCCATATCTAATTGTTTGGTATATAACGTGTGACTTTGATAGTGTTAAATATTTTAACAAGCACATCAGTTGGTTGTAAAGATAACATTCCTAAAGAAATAAATAAAATTAATTGTTAGTCATTTTTCAAATAGCACGCGCGGTGAAATGGAAATTATTAGAAATTTTAAAATAGCGCCACTTACTAAGAGTGCGGTGAAACGCTACTGGGTCGCGCCCTCTTTATAAAAAAAAACAAACTTAATTTAACATATTTATTTTATATAGCTAAGTGATGGGTATGACCCACTCGTTCCACCCTTCAAATATTTTACACTTTATCTGTTACACCTAATAAAATAAATATAGCCGGACGAACACACAAACTGTACGGATCAAAACTAAGCAACGCTTGTACTCGTATATAAGGTACTGTACAAGGCAGTGGGGGCGATCACAGTAGCTACTTATATAAGCATATTACCTATATAAACTATTAAAAGATGGGACAAATCCACCAGCAAATAAATAAAGATAATTCATTCACTCATACATTTGCTAGCTTACTTCCATAAATATTGTATAACCATGAATCATAAACAGATTTTTTACATATTTTTTAACATTTATAGACTCTATTACAGCTAACGTAGTGCCACGTGCGGATAGGAACAGGCCTCTCTGGTCTTCTCCCTAAGCCATTGGGATCTAACTAAATCCATCGATCAATTGATTACATTTTTTACAACTCTCCGCACTATTTTGCAATAATACCTACAAAGATCTGATTTCCACTACGCTACAAACTTATCCGCCTCGTATGCCTATGTTACAGCGCCCATATAAGTCTAATAACTAAGACTTGTGGCACAATTTTAATGTACTATGCAAATAAACGTAATTATTAGCTTAATTTACGATATAATATGAATATTATTATGTGCTAGGGCCACTCCTTGCCTCAAATCAAACTGCTACCAATTTGCAAGTATAGTATAAGTATTTCGTTGACCAACATTTGGACCTAATATTATATATGAGTGAGATATTACATTATCATAATATTATATCGCGCCTGTGGCAAATTTACTTAACAAAATAAAATGGCATCGGAAACTCTGATCATAGAGTAATATGAAGAAAAAAAATGTAGGGTATTCTAAATTTAAAAATAAAAGTTTGTGCAGACAGATAATGAGGTATCTTAACCCTTAATAGCCTAGAGTTTCAATTTTGATACCAATCTTTTAAACCGAATGTTCACATTACTATTAGTTTTTTTATAGGTTGGCTGTACGTATTTTACTGTTGTATAATATTCTTTCCAACGAAATTAAAAAAAAACAAATGTCATTATTATTAAACACAGTAACACTAAACACAGTAATATTAAAAATAAATCACTTTCGTAAATCAGGCTACTAAGGGTTAAAACGGAAAATAGTTCTGTTGATTCTAGCAGCGTTTGCATTGTCAGTATCCATGTATTGATGTGAGTACTCACATGATTGTGTTGTGCGCTATGTTGATGACATGGTAATACTGTCCATCAACACGCGTGCGACCCGAAACTGGTCGAAGCAATCCCCGAGAAATTCTTCCAAAAACTGATTCATACCAGCACTTACCTGTAACAAAAACAATCAAAAATTAATTAATTATGAAAAACTTATATATAATCTAATTACGTCTCAGATCAATGAAATAAAACGGACGCGAGTGTCGCTAACAACATATAAAAGTACAAAAGTTAACCTTCAAATTTATAGAAAGGTATAATTAATTATAAAGCTATTATAACGCACTGAAAAGTACTATTTTCTCTGAAAAGTTCTTTATATCCCAATATAACTGTCTATAAATTTGGTGTTAAACCGATGTGTAGTACACGGGAATCAATTAACAATTCTGAAGATAATATTAGTTTTAACACAAAGTATAACTTAGATATTCATTTTTATATTGGCAATCATATCTCAACCCTTCCTTCACTAGCTGGGCTCATATTTACAAAATTGAAAATACGAGTTCTTATCAATAGTGGGAAAATGAAAAGTAAGAAAAAAATATAATAAAGCGTTATCGGGTGATATCGTGCGTTTCCGCCACACTCGAGTAAACTCGCCAGTTGTAGCGGCGAATGAAAACATTCGCGTTTCTAAGTACCGACCGCTGCGCGCCGCCTGCGCAGCCGCGGCCCGATGCAATGATACTGATGCATTTGTAATAAAATATATATTATCATCTTAGATACAACCATGTAGCGTCACCTAGCAAATTATGAAAAATCTATGAATTCCACGGACTAGCACTGGACATTAAACATGCTTCTTTTTCAAAGATATTATTGAAAGTTATCTTAACTTATAACCATGTTACGCCTCCCTACAAGTGGACGTTTATTTGACCATCCCTTAATAACAACAGCCTTTTAATGTCCCACTTTTGGGCACGGGCCTCCCATCAATGCAAGAGGGATTAAGCCATAGTCCACCACGCTGGCCCAGTGCAGGTTGGCGGACTTCACACGTCTTTCGAGGGGTTCACTCAGACATGCAGGTTTCCTAACGATGTTTTCCTACACCGTTTAGCAAGTGATAATTATGGTTGAAAACGAGATTCGCACTAAAATCCAGAAATCAACTCAACAATCTCTAAGGAGCCATGAAATTTTTCAGGATAAAAATATTCAAGATTTTGAGCCAGTTATCAAGACGTTATTCGAATTAAAAAGCAGATTCTCACGTCTTTGTTGCACGAGCGCAAACCTGCAAGCAGTTTTGAATTCAGACCAGTGGATAAAAAAAAATACATTAATGTCTTTAACGCTACCCGATTCTACTAATTAGTCCATATGTTCCGGGATGTGGACATTATGGTCACACAGACCACGCTGATTCATGTCTGGTCACACTCGTGCCGTCCCGGCTGTGACATCTCATTCATAGGGTTAAACCGAAACACATGTAGTTGGTATTTCCTTAGCGACAAATTGACCCCATGGGGCGGTGTCCGGTTTCTCGATACCGATAATAAGCAGGGTTGAATATCCAATTACGGTCGCTTTAAAATGAATGGGTGTTTTTCAATTTTATTTCGAATTTGTTTCGATAAGTGTTTTTCTTTCGATGTTCGAGATGTCGCCGTTGGGATTAAGGTCTATTATACGGACGTCACAAAATGGCACCTAATTTCTAGTGCCGATTTGTAGGGTCCCTATCAATTGGCATGTTAATAGATGGACCTAGACCTAAACCGAGACCTTACAGATTGGGTACAAAGTAGTGCCGTTCAAGAGGCTTATAACCAGACCTTTAAATTTGAGTTGCATTCAATAATTTTGGGTGTAAACCAATATTATCGCGTGTCGACACGTGAATCGTTAACGGTTGACTGACGAGAGATTAACTGTTATATAAACAAAATAAATGATTATTTTATCTCGTGTTTTAACTACATTGTATGCGTATCGTAACAATCGTTGAGTTTAAATACACTTGTTCTGCCAATATCATTGCTGAATGTTAATTTAAATAAATCAACTATCTACTGCTAAAAGGCCAGCTGCAATAGTTTGGATTTAATATCTATTTGGGCTGTGTTTCAAAGCAATTCGTATTTGTCACATCAGAAATGTATTTTCACAAGTGATAAACTTTAATTAAATTATTGTTGAGGAAATAATTGCTAATGTTTCTCGATGTCAAAAATTGTGTCTCCCTAGTACCCTGTAAGTGTATAAGAATGACGACCTGATTAACGCTGTTGGTAGTGACCCTGCTTTTAGTGCCAAGGGCACCAGGTTCGAATCCCGGTAGGGACAAACGTGCCTACTATCGGGTACCTACCTATGTAGGCACTAGTTTAGGAGGTTTGTACTAGATAATAGATATAATGGGAATGGAATTGCAATTATCGCAATTATCCTGCCTATCCATATTTATGTATACTATTTGATTTTTTTTTTAATTTGGCATTACCTTGGGTATTTTGCCAGTGTCAAGTAATATAAATTATTTCCGTTTTCAAGCATATGCGCAGGCCCAAAGGCAAAAGTGATGGATACTTTACTGAAAGATTTTTTATGGAATTCTTGTGAGAAACCTTTTTGAATTCATTTGATCTGAAACCGTTTCATAGACATCTTGCGTCAAACAACAAAGAAAAAAGTTTGCGGTACTTGTCAAGTATGAAGTGACAAAATCCAAATTCTTTGTTATTGTTCGAGCAGTCGACGAACTCTGTCGTAACCGCGGTTAGCGGCGAACGAAGCCACTGTTTTTGCCGCAAAACGTAATTTCATACGCCCCATCATGCTGGCTAAACAAACCAACCGTCATGACCTGTAGACACGAAGAAGTTAACACAAGTTTGTTAGATCACCGGGGGTCTTGTTATTTGGACCGTTAGCTATTTTGGTATGCGTTTCTGTAACCCGACAGTGCTTAACTAATGCAAAATAACTAATTGAAAATTCACTAATATTCGACAATTTAATTTAATTATATTTTAATGGCATGTTGGTGAGTTTGTGTTATAATTATAGAATTGTAGAAGTTAAACCCTGATATATTCAGCAGTTACTACCTAAAAGTATCAATTTGATAATTCTGTTCCGCCGTCGTTTTAGTGAGCCATTTAAATTAGTTTTACAGCCATGTTACTTCTTAAACTGGTAAGTATGAAAAAAAACACACCACAGATAAGAGCGAAATTGCTCAATTACAAAAAAAAAAATGGTACTTAGTCTAAAGATAAGCTGTCGAATTAAAAACTAAATACGCCATTGTTTAAACAATGTGTTAAGCCATAAAAATAGAATGCCAGGCTAGTTAGAGGCAGGGTGACTGTTCTCATAAAGTTTATGCTTCCTTTCCTTGTAAATATATATAACGAAACGGGCCGTCGTGCCGACTTGGTGCAAATTCACAAGAATCTTTTCTTCGATCAACCTGTCGCAGCTCACTTTTGAACTGTCCTTTTGAGCAAACTGTGAAATCTTAACCTTCTTATGTACTTTGTCTGCCTCTCGGCATATTATATTAGTACCCGGTCTCAATAACCGACGATGCAATGCAATGCACCGACGACTTTCTTAATTCATCAGAGAGAATGATTGAGACAAAATCGAAATATCTCATCATTTTGTTTTGTCGCACAAGCCCGTACTAGGGCCGCAGGGCTTGCGAAAATAAAACCAATTGACAACTACAAAATGGTTACGGGGTACTATAAGGCTGTGTCCCCAGTAGGCAAACTGTTAGCGGCCGACTGAGTGAGCCGCAAATCTGCTGCGAACTGAAATTCGAGTTAGCTGCAAACTCCGATCAATTTGCGAGCGTCGCAAGCAAACTGTTATGTGTTAGCCGCTTATTTAGGTCAGCCTAAGACTTTGGAATTGGTGATACGATACACCACAATACGCCGTACTAACGACACGGCGGCAAATTGTTTACAGGAAAATGTATTTAACAAGGTAAGTATAAATAACTCCAAGGTAGGAATTAGTCACGGCTGGGGAACACCGTAGTATCACTATAAAATATTGTGCTGTGTTTGCGTTTTTATCAAGTCTAATGGGAGAAGTTATCTACTGTATTACTTATCTAAAAGCAAATAAGTTAGTATCGCACAACCTAACTAATGAACTTATATCATGAAAAGTAAAAATATATTTAACAAAACTAATTTGCAACACCCTTGTAATCAGTTATTATATTTAAATTAAGTAATATTGGTGTTTTACTAGTTACGCTGAGTTAACTAGTATTGTAGATCAGGGATTCCCAAACTGGAAAATATCGGTATCCCAGTCGACCCCTATTAATTAACACAAACTCTTACTTGAAACTTACAAGATACTGTATAAGTTTTATTACCTGTACAAACCTGTTCTATGAATAACTAATATTTTAGTGGGAGGTATAATTCTTGTACTTTTAAAAATCTCAACAAGTCATTAAGCGGGCACAAGCTCGTACAAGATGAAATTATTATTTTGCAATTATTTTGTACCAATAGAGAAAAAACTGGAGACAGGATTTTTAAAGTAATTTGGCTATGGGGGTCTGAGGTATCAGTCCTTTTTGGAAAAGGGGTCTCTTGCCCAAAATAGTTTGGGAATCCCTGGTATAGATGCTGTATCGTTAACTCGGCGGCAAATAATGCATACATACATACATACTAAGTGAACCCACTTAATACGCACACTTTATTGCAAAACAATCGTCTATTTTATGACACCTGACATTTATTTATTATGGTCCTAAAGGTTACATACACAGAATATATAATACTTAGGTAATACCTTCAAAAACATATATATCACCAGGCGAACACACAAACTGTATGGTTCCAAACGAATTAACGCTTTGAAATAAAACTTATTTTACAAATTTTATCGCGTTTATTTTGTTTTTACGTTCCCGACGTTTCGGCTGGTTTACAGCAACCATGGTCACGGGAGGACTGAGTTGTTTGACGTCCTAGTGTGTGTAAATAACGCTTACTAAGTATCCGTCCAGATTTTTGAAGTCGGTACAAGTTCCAACCAGCTTTTCCCCGGGAAAGGTCAAGCCTTGGTGTTTGAGTTAACCACCGCTGTAGATCGTGGCTCACAGATGTAACAGTGGTGGGTGTGCGGTGTGGCGGTGCCAAGTCCTTAAACTATTATAGGCAAATAATTCGTATTTCGTACCTTTACATTCATTTTATTCGATGACGTACGGGACTCGAATAAGATTGGATGTTCTATATGGTTTGATATAATGATTTGTAGTATTTAATGCCAAATGCAAAATGGCGTCTGGCCTAGAGATTAGTATGAACAGGTCAATACTATATTAAATCCTGACGGATGTTCGTAAAGGTCATAATATGTCAAATCAGTCACCAACTCCACGAAAAAACTAAATAACGATACTAATTCTAGAATTAATTAGAACTAGATTTGCCAAAAACCACTTTATATGAATAAATGATTTGACCTATTTTTATGTAACAACCTAAAATTAGTAAATTATATAGATATATACATACTCGAATACTACAAAAACATATGCGTACGCGATAAAATCTGTAAAATCAGTTTTATTTCGATGTGTAGTATTCGCGTAAATATAAGAAATCAATATATATTTTTACTTTATATTATAGTTATTGAACTGATGTTTATAATGAGAACACTGTTTCCTTACTATTCTTATTGCTAATTCAGCAATGCGTGATAGTTATAAGACATTTTTGCACGCGAAACATAAAAGTCACGTCAATAATATTTCACAAATACGTCAACTAGTAGAGCAACGTTAGTCATCTTAAAATATACTTAAATTCAAACAATGCGGTCCTCTTTACAAAAACGAATGAACGTTTTTTTTTTTTAAGCTTTTACTTGACTTGGCGGGAGCGCGATCGAGTTCTTAATACTTACACTAAAATTCATAATTCGACGAACCATTTTGACACATAGTGTTGCCAGGTATGGGTTTAATTTAATGGATAATGAAGGTCGATATTTTCGTATTGACTCTACCATAATTATGAGTTTGTTACTATCCTACTGTTTTCTTATCAAATCGGGATTATGAATTATATTTTCCCTGTTTTAAAGCCATCATAAAAAGCTTAAACATAAAATTTTTAATAAACTTAGACTTTACAAACTTTAACTGGGCCACAAGGTCGGAGATATGGTAGATACCTTAGCTAAGAATAAAAAATGTAAGGATTATACTTCACCATTATTTGCTTATATTTTTATGCGAATGGATCCGAGTTACTAAGGACCATATCATAATTAAGTCCTTGGGGAGACCTATGTCCTGCAGTAATAGTATATTGGCTAATAATTGGATTTGAGACCTTATATTTACGTGAGCCTATAGTCAAACCTTATCCTATTCATAACACAATATTTATTACCTTGTTATCTGCAATAAAGATATCAATAAATCCTAGCTTAAAGAAGTAGTGCATTAGGTTTATGTAAAATTAATGACGCAGCGTCTGGAACGATATTTTTTTTAAATTACTTAAGAAACAAGTGAAGTCTCCTGACCCAAACATACTTTGCTCCCATTTTCAACGCGTCTAAATACAAAAAAGAATGGAGTTCTTCTTTTTTAAGGTTGACAATTGGCTACAAAATTAAGCCATTTTTGCCAGTGTCGAGTATTTTTTGATAATTGTTATAAAATCATAAGTACCCCTGATGATGATGCCAATGACGATAATGGTGATGAAATGAATCCCCTGCCTATCAGTAAAGATGTAGATACATTACTGAAAATTTTCCGGACATCTTGAGTGAACTTGAAAAGTCAAACTATACTATTTCATTTTAATTTCCTTCACTTGTGCACATACATACATAATGGTTAATATCCCACTAACTAAACATACCATTTACCAAATAAACACATTTTTTTGGAAAATAAAACATAATCGACTCATTCATTGTTCAACTTGCCGCTAAAAATCCCAAAGAATGTACATAAATTACATGCTGTCAAAAATATAGCAGATTCAAAAGTAGGCGATTAAAATCTTAGTACATTTGCGATAAGCATTTTCTACATGTGAAGTCGCGGGGTAAAACTAGTAATACTTCTTTTAATTTTATTCATACATCTAATACAGGAATTATTCCAACATTAAGATTACCTTCACAAAGTCAAGGATACCATTAGCGATTGATCTACAGCATTTGATTGTGCCATATAAACAGCGTGGTATCCAGCTCATGTCAGACATTTGAATGTAAACTTTAAATCTGAACTGATACAGTAAATTTTACAGGAAAACAATCTCAATCGGTCATGTTATTGATAATTATCGCGTTTGTGGAAATGTCAAAGAATGGATTCGAAATCCTGTTATGTAAATTAGCATCGAGCATAACTAATAGACGAATTATATAATTTTAACGTATGTAGACAATTCTATAGCTTTGGTATGCGTTGTTTTGTAGATAATAATACCAGCCCTTTGTAATGTCCCACTGTTGGGCACGGGCCTCCCCTCAATGCGAGGGGGATTAGGCCATAGTCCACCACGCTGGCCCAGTGCGGGTTGGCGGACTTCACACGTCTTGCGAGGGATTCTCTCAGACATTCAGGTTTCCTAGCGATGTTTTCCTTCATCGTTTAGCAAGTGATAATCATGGTTGAAAATGAGATTCGCACATGAAATCCAGAAATCTCAGAGGTGCGAGTAGAGGTTTGAACCTGCGATCCTCGTTACCGAGGCAAGCGTTCTACCAACTTGGCTATTACGGCTGACTGCGTTGTTTTGTAGGTACCTACCTATATAATGTACTGTTATATCATTATAACACTAAATTCTTATAGCTTATAGCTATATAACTTCTTGATTTTGCCAATCGTAGGTGCTGCCCTGCAACTAGACGCCCAATGGCCATAGCGTATTGAGATATATATATATATAACTAGTAAAGGTTGTCCCTACCAGGATTCGAACCCGGGACCCTCGGCACAGTAAGCAGGGTCACTACCAACTGCGCTAATCAGATCATCATATAGATAAACATCATTAATGTACGTACGTACTAATTAGTTGCAATATTGGAACCACGCGCCAGGAAGTCTACCAGATGCGAACTGTGAACGTTGATTCACAAATCTTACCTAACAGCCTCGATGAAACACCATCGCAATATTTCTCGTCTGCATTCAACGATGACTCGCGCTTTTCCTTGAAGAAATCAACCGAATCCAGGCCAAATATCAACAACAGAACCAACTATCAACGCTACGGTTTAACAACTAAGGTTGGAATTAGATCGTGGCGTGCTACAATAAGATCAAAACGTGTTCATCCAACAAACCACTATTTTATTTAATAGAGTGGTCAAGTCGTTGAACTCACATATCGGGGAGCTATCAGCGAATGTCCGATTTTTAGGGTTCCGTAGTCCCGTTGGGGAACCCTTTTAAAATCGACCAATCCGTTAGGCCAACGGTCAGTCATATTTCATCACAGCGCAGCCTCATAAGTTCTACAGTTTTGAAGCGAAATGAAATGGAAATCGGTGTGGTAATACCATGATGCAATGTGGATTTGAATTATAAGAACATTGAACGTAATTTAAATTAGGTTTTTAAATTTAAAAAAAATAACATGTAAAATAGTGATGTTTTTTTTAAGTGCAACCCCTGTGGTTGTTAATTAGTTCTTTTGTAATCTATCAATGCCGTGCAATCGGAAAGATATATATCCTCACCCCGCCAAAATGATTAACGTCATGCAATTTCCAATTTGTTATAGCAAGGCCCGAGACGCAATGAATGATTACAAATCACTCATTTTAGTGAGCCATGGTGGGAACCATTAATCAACTTTATTTTGAGTAAGTTAAAAGAAAGGTATCGAGGAAACCCGTGCAATAAGTACGGAACCCTACAACTTGTCTTCGTCCAACACACACTTGGCCAGTATTTTTACTCTTTTTGCACGGTACCGCTATGCTATAGTACATCATTATGCCAGTCTCAACTCGCCTGAAGACAATCGCCCTCAATTCATTATGAAGGTGCAAAAGAAGTTAAAAAAGGTAATTTGTCAATGGTCTATTCAAATCTAGGCCCCTCTGTTACGTATAAAAACTTGTTCAATCTCTCTGATTATGGTTTAATGATAGACATTTAGCTGTATTCATTAGAAACCATAGGGGTTAATAACCTATTCTGGATAAAATAGGTCTACAAACAGACTGTGAGACCGGATCAGGCATAGTTTATGGGATATGCAAAAAAAACTTAGGTATATAAAAACCAATGGATGAATTTATTGAAATGTTGTACGATTTCGGAAAATGAATGGTTTCCCCCGGAATATTTAAAAAACTATATCTCAGAATTGAATTGTCGCTTCGCTGTGGGTCGAACCTCGGGCTTTGTACTTCATTGCTGCGGATCCTGGCTTCCAGCAGCAATATGTGGAAGTGTGTGGCGGGCATAAGTCTGATTTTAGTGATATTTGGCCCGATGACAGTTTACATACCGGGTATACGATACATAAAAGAAAAGTATTTTTAAGTCCACGCGTACAAAGTCGCGGACACTGCTATTACAATCATAACAATAAGTATAACTCTAAAAATATATTCGCCGTCGAAATTCATTTAACAACAAAATTGTGTGTCGTATAATAATAGTGTTGGTAATTTTATGAACACGTGAAGCGAGTCGTATAGGTACTACCGAATCATGTATAAATACACAAGCGTCAAAAGCGTGAATAACTAGTGTATAAAGGCTGACCACACACCACTATTCTTAGGCGTTGCCATATTGCAAACCCAGTTGTTTTAAAGTTCCTTTTCTTGCGCGTGTATCTCGAAAACACCTGCTCTAATTTCGATTTATCGATTGTAAATTGACACTAGGACGCCAATTCAATGTTGACACAGTAAAAAACAATATGAATGATTGATAAAGTCAAAATCATGTTATATTTGAGTGGGAACCCGACTTGTTTAACGCGATTTATAATCGCGTCTTAAAATCGCATCACTTGAACAGGGCCTACATAAGCACAATTTCAGGCAACTTAACGGTCCCGTACCGGTTGGCGGTACAGAGTGTACAAACGTGGGAGATCGCTAGAACTATCTGTGTACTTTTACTTAGAAAGGTATAGCGAGTTCTCGTTTCGTAAACTTGCACGCTTGAGAGCGAAGGCACTATTAATTAAGATAAACATTGAGTGATGAACATTTACCCACAAAGTTATGGAATTTTCAATCAAATTACAATGGATTTAGAAGACACTTTTCTTTAAGAATATAATTTAATATACGAATATCACCAATTTGTATTCCACAAATTGGTGATATTCGGAGTCTGGACCATGTATCAATCGTGAGACGTTTCGATTGAATAACATTGTAATTAAATAAAAATGGGCATTATAGGTACTATAGATATACAAACTATGGCCCTTATAAAAGTACTAAAAGTCGCTTCAGACCAAAAAACTAGTCCCAAAGCCCAAAACTTTAGTTTCTGAGTCCATTGATCAGTCAGAAAAAAAATTCTAAAACTCGTCGATATTACATCGCGAATTCAATAGGTACACAGACTTCCGATTCGAAAATACCGGATAATCGCGATTAGCGCACTTCCTGCCGGGTCTACGCTTGTACACACGGCTACATTGTTTCCACTGGCATTGGATGGAAGGAAAGCAGACAGATTCCACCTTAATTATTGGAAAACGTTGTAGTTGTAAGAAAACTTGAAAAGCGACTTAATTGTCAAGACTTAAACGTGTAAGTCTGTCACAAAAAAAGGTTGTTCTCTTTGAATTTTAACGTATGGCAATGATGACTTCTAGTTTAATATGGGTCAATGGAAATAATTTTTCAGATTGTCTTCTAATCAAAGAGGTTGTAGCTTAGTGAAATTAGCCGATATAACAGAGCATGGCTCGGTCGGGTGACCGAATAATAACATCTGCGCCCCGATTCAACTTTATGACAATATTTATTTATAGATTTCTTATATTTACCCGAATACTACACATTGAAATAAAACTTATTTTACAGATTTAACGCGTTTATTTTATGTTTGAAATACCGGCGCTCCACGAAGTCTGCAATCTGTGAACATGTACAGGATCGCACCCGCCATTAAATCAGATTTGATACACCGACCAAGGATAATACGTGAGGCCATTGAAATTAAAAATCATCCTAATTTCAATAAGGAAGATGGCTGGGTGCTACCACCGACTTTGGATCCAGTAAAGACCTCAAGACACTGTGAACACGTTCGACGTAGATCGGACCGCAAGCAACAACTAAATATGAGGGTACCTCAGTTCAAACTATGACACTAGAACCACATTGGAATGTGGGCATATATTTTATCTCTTTACTTAAGATGGCCGTTAAAAGCCTAAGCGGATGTGTGTAAGTAATTCCTGAAAGCTTCTTATTTACTAGAGTTCATTTTTAGTGTGCTCAAACAGCGGCGCATAACATATGCACACGCAACTGGTTGCCTATTCACAACAAATGTATAGGATCCATGCAAATAATAGGTGCCTATTGTAGAAAACTGTACCTAGAAAGTTCTCAATATTTTTTTTTTAGTTACGAGTTCAGTTCCAGAGATCCAATTTGTCGGGTCAAATGTAACTTGACTAATTATGAGATGTTTTTTTTTGCCAGACGCACACACTAACTATACGGTCCCACACTAAGCAACGCTTGTATTATGGGTACCGTACAATGGACTGAGGGCGAACTCAGTATACATTATTTATATAAATATTAAACATCCATGACTTGGGTACAAACATTCGCGCTCATCACACAAAGTTTGTCACTACCAGGATTCGAACCCGGGACCCCCGCCACAGATAGCAGGGTCACTACCAACTGCGCTAATCAGACCGTCAACAATTCTAACATCTCAATCGGTATAATAAACATTTCATTATTGTTTAACCTAATTTTCCGTTTGGGACATGTGAAGTCACGCGGGGGTACAGTCGGCGCGTGTCGGGACGCGTTAGGGCACGGTTCACCGATTGCCCTATTTACCTCGTTACCCGCACTCGCGGTTAACAAGTGCAGCGGTTTCACAACATTCATATTACATTACGGGCTTTTAAATAGTTCAGGCTTCAATATACGGGCAACCTAGGTTGATAATACAGGCAACCGAGGTTAAATGTATTGACAACCTAGGTTTAGTATACGATCAACCTAGGTCAAATATACAGGCAAACTAAGGTGAATATACAGTCACCCTTGGTTAAGTATACAGGTAGCCTAGGTTGAATATGTTTTAAAGTTCTCTTTAACAGCACTACAGATCTGGAGACTTGTTATTCTAACATCATTGGGTTCTACGACCAACGGCTTGTACCAACAATGGGATGATTTATTATTTCACTTGCTCGATCTATGTAACATTATCAATAAGCTGATCGGATATGGAAATTCATTAACGACTGCCACTTATATAAAGCAACATAACAATGTTTTTGTTTAAAGCGCAAACGCGTAACACAGCGTGGTTCAAAGGTCAACGACAATTGTATTAGGTTTTCTAGATCTATATCATATACGCAATACCTGCGAATGTAATCATAAATTCGACCATATCACGTAGGTAAATCAATGGAATATTAACAACAAACTGGACCGAGGTAATCAATACTAAACTAGCCATGAAGCGGAGCTGAGAGGCGTCTTAAAGTTCTTTTATATATATCGTAGCATATTAATCATAGCAAAACATTCATATGGTTTCTACAACCACGAACATTGTTCAAACTTATTGGACGTTCAAAACTTAAAGACCCACAATTGAGCATTGATTTTGTAGGCCTTGGCATTGAGTTTGGATGGGAACTTTGAAAAGCGTGTATAGTCAAATAAAAAGTGGAAAAAAAAAGATATGATGTAAAATATAATTGCTAATGAAAAAAAACTCATTTAACAGATTTGATCGCGTTTATTTTATGTTTTTACGGTGCCGACGTTTCGGCTGCCTTACGGCAACCATTGTCACGGGAGGACTGCAAAATAAACAAATTCTAAATTCAAATGTCAAATATACTAAATTATATTTCTGTAAAACAAATGAATGTGCCTGAGAAACGAGAGGTTTTGTGAGCATTTTTTTCTTAATTTAAAAATTTCTAAGTTCTGATTTCATCTAATGATTACGGAGGATCAAATGGTTGTGAGTATATTCTTTTTGAATCAAGCTGTATATTTTATTATCTGTATTGAGATGTGTAGTAATTCAAAAGGATTGCCAATAAAGATAATGTGAGTCCTTAGCAATATTATAAGCACTAATCTCCGGCCTGTTCTGGTGCCAACTGACTTACAAAATACTTCCTACATCGTCAATGTCACCGCTCTTAGCCAGTAAGAATTCTAATGGTTCCATGATGTCAAGCCAATAGACGAAGGGATAAAGACATGGAAAGGCTTTGAGTTGTAAAAAAACTGTATGTAAATAGCAATATTCTAAGAAATACATTCGTCGTAATTAATGCATGGGTGTACGCAATAAATCTTAATATATATAAATTACGTGTCACGGTGTTTGTCCGCTATGGACTCCTAAACTACTAAACCGATTTAAATAAAATTGTGCACACTGTGTGCAGTTTTATCGAACTTGAAAGATAGGATAGTTTATGTCTCAATTTATAATCGCAAATATTTAACTATAAAAATATTTCCTAGAAATAATGTATATGGCAAAACAACGATTGCCGAGTCAGCTAGTATGTATATAAAAATACCTTTTTTTACCTATCCCAGATCTGTGGACAGTGATACAAGGACGTCATAAGCTTAGAAACGACAGCATTCAACTTGCTTGTTATACCACGCTGGATAAGCAGGCAATACTGCGCTACTGGCGCATCTTATGCAACTCTACATCTCCGACCGTGAATAAACAGCGGTCACACCGGATGTAGGCAATGAACGACAATGGCCGACACGATTGGGACTTACTATAATGCCTTTACTTTGCGACTTATGGGGAATAGTACAATACGAGGTGTATGGTATTATAATGTAGATTAATGAGTTAGATGGGCTAGTTTTCGATAGCCTGTGATAAAATAAATAAGATAAAATAAATAACGTTACACAAACATTTTGGATTTGGAATACTTATGAAAAAAAATACTTTGTAAATGCTTAAGTATGGTATATAAAATTTTTGAGACGTTAAACCAAAAAAAAAGGCTTGAACGCGGATTCCTTCAGAGATCTTTTGTCGATTAGGTACCTATAATGTCGAGATGAAATACAAATAAAATGTAGTTCTAATTGCTTGACTAAACTTTATTTATTATTAAAAGGAGGTTCGCAGCTACTACAACTTTTTTTTAAGAGTTCAAATAAATGTATCTTCTGTCAACACTTCAACGCAATTCATAGCTTACTAGTTTCATAATTAAGTTTACATTGTTTTAACCAATACCAAATCAATTAGTGTGGGAAATTAACTTGATAATATAATTACTTCCTATGCTTTCGTCAGCAGCCTCAGACTTGAAGTTACAATTCAAATGAAATACGCATTTACCTACAGCTAAAAACCTACCACAAGCATCTAGAACTATGCAGGCTCACCATGAATTCGCTACGGGTTTTTTATGGAATTTTTATGGCAACGTATCGAAGCGATCACACGGCGACGGTGATAAGCAGCACGTGGTCACACACGATAGCCAACGGCTTATGTAAAGGTTTGTGAGAAAATTATATAAAACTCACTCTTTAGATTCGTCACTATACCTACTTGGAGTCGCGTCTGTGAGTGAACTATATTTATAATACTAGGTGTATAGTAGGTACCTATATGTACTTTTAAAAAACTAAACCTTCTAGAATCTAGAGAGTACTCTTTAGACTAGTCTCTAGAGTCTAGACTCTCGGCAGACACTGCAGTACAGAGCGGATCAAATCCGTGGTCCGGCACGGAACAAGTATTTGATCGTCTGTTAATACAATTAAATATGTGAGCTCATCTACTGCATAAGTATTTAGGTAGACTATTAACTAGTTATATCGTCGTATGCGGTTAACGTAAACGAAAATCGTGTGGAATTTTGTACCGTTATGTTAGTTACCCAAAACTAAGCTTGCATTTTAAACACTGTTACGTGCCGTGGGAAATTCAGGGAATTTAAAAAGCTGTTTGGATCGATGCTTTGTAGTAATGTACGTACAATTTAATTTAGAAAAAAAATAAACAAGTCTTCTTATCTAGGTGTTGATTCTATGCAGTATTACGTAAATGTACGTTGAACAAAATTTTATAAATTTCATTTGGGAACACGAAAAATGTGTTTGAAAAAAATATATTTAATTTAGTGCAACTTAATACCATCCACGGTTAAAATATAACTGCAGTCAAATCTATTGGGAATCTGACAGAATTTGAGATTTGACGGTAGTTAAGTTTAACCATAGATGGTAGGTATCCATAGAGAAAGCTGTATATAAATAACACTAATATGTATTGGCATCGACGACAATGTGGAGGCATTTTTGTGCATATAATTTTATTTTATTTTTTAATGTCTTATTAATAAGTATTTTTTATTTTTTTTTGTTTTTCCATGTACATAACTATTGAATATGTAAGAGGTTTAACATCCAAGTTATATGATCATATAACTTAATCACAATACCTACTCAGTATGAATCTGTTACTAGCGGCATAATACGCTAAGATGATCAAGGATATAATGGTATTGCACACAGGAAAACGCAACATTTTCCTTATTATGATGTATCGTATTCATAAAATTATGGACGCCTATTTCGAAAAAAAATTTCATCTAAACACAGATAATGATTGATGAATAAACCAGTGTCTCCGCACGATGGTCGCAGCCCCGCGTTACGTGAGGAACGCGACTATCTCTAGGGATCTCAAGATCGAACAACTGGATGAGTTTGTCAAGCGCCTAACCACCAACATGTTCGCGCGCGCCGATGCGTCGCTGTACTCCCATATCAGGGGTATAGCTCCGCTACACGCGCGCCCACCGGAAGTCCGCCATCACCACCGAAGCTTGCAACGCGAACTGATCACCGTCGAGACCACAGATCCCGTCGATGATGAACCCCAGGTCACATAATGACACCCCGATGACCCGCCCACAAGTAGTGGGCGGCGTAGACATCCACTGGAAAGAGGAAATTCATCCCGAACCAGTCTCCCCGCCTCTCTCCACTAGGGGGAAGCGAGATGAAGAAAACGACGATTGATGATTACAACTCCATACGCAGCTGATTATTATTAAAAAATAATATTTATTAAAGAGGTAAATAGGCACCTATAACGTATGGGTTGACTCTCACTCATCACGGAATGCACAGCACGTCAAGTGCGAGCTAACTGTATACTTTATAGTCTACCGTATTTGAACATTTTGTATGAAGAATTGTAAAGCGCCTCTAGCGGGCGGTATTTAAAACTTTAAATTCTCCATACAAAATGTCTAAACACGGTAGACTATAAAGTATACGGTTAACTTACGAATAATCTCGCACTTGACGTACAGGGCTAATGTAGAAACACTTAAATACATCAACGGTGGCCAAAAGCGAGGGTTCTAATTTTAAAATAATGTTGACGAGCTGATGGTATTATATTTTTTTAATCTTATCGTTTTACAATGTATATAAATAATTTGCATGTCCGCATCTCAGCGCGATGGTAGGGTAATGCCGTAGTGATGCGACATCTACGTAGTGCTGCGCAGTTACTTTATCGACTAATGTGTCGAATTGCTAGTGCACAAACGTGATCCATATAACTTACAGATTCATGTGTTAAAATATTTTACACCTTATATACGCTACGTTTGGTCGATTGTAGAAACGAGTTTGACTTACATCACTAACGATTTAAACCAGACAATTATTATAATTAACGTTTAAATAACCGATTAGTCACCATTCTAAGCTAGTTTAAATCAGATCCATTAGTTTTAAATATTTTATCGAATCGAGTATAATTACGTGATTTTCGATAATCTACTAAAAACCTATTTACCATAAGTAGCTCTTTTAAAAAATAAGTAATTTAAATAAATATTTGCAAATTGAGTACATACTTACATTATAGAGGTACTTTTAGTTCAGACAACGGATCTAATAAAAATAGTTAGGTACCGTAAGTACCATTTACTTTATCGAAATTTAGGTATTTATAGGTAACTACTTAATTGATGATACAATTTAAATACCGCAATTATACCGAATATTAGCCAAATTGCTTGGATTTATAATTACCAGTTAGCAAGTTAACTAAATAAAAATAAAAACCGTCTTCAAAAAACTAAAAAGCCAAAAATAATCTAATCTTGAAATCTACCTTGTCTAACTAAATCAAATATTTAACTAATCTGAAGTCGGTGCCAAACAAACAGCTGAGTCGAATATTGCCGGTCTGCGCCAAAGACTATACCTACAAATTGGTCCGCGCATCTCGTTACTGAGGATACTTTTGTTATTCTTCATCGTTAGTTTATTTGGCACCGACTTCAGATTAGTTAAATATTTGATTTAGTTAGACAAGGTAGATTTCAAGATTAGATTATTTTTGGCTTTTTAGTTTTTTGAAGACGGTTTTTATTTTGTTAAAAAGTTTTTTATTTTACACTTTTTAGTGGATATATTTACTATTATTTGTCACTAAAAAGAATGTAATATCAATCTTTTTTTACTGGATAATAGGTATACCAATTATAACATCATCGCGAGAAAAACATAGATTCAAAGAAATCAAGATAAAACAAAAACCACTGAATCAATCTCGCTGAATTTTAAAAGGGTATACCTTATTCTGTAAAAAAGAATAATCCAAATCGGAACATCCACGAAAAAGATTTATTTATAGCCAAAGTGCATCCCATAACAATTTCAATAAGCCCAAACACGGCTTGGATACATTGTTTTATTACAATGTTCCGGTTCCTCCTGGGTTTATCATCAGATCAGTTCGATGGTACCATATTCATCAGAACCATTTCATTAAATTTGCTTTTTCATTGTCGCTTGACGATCATAATCGAGATTATCTTGGCGCAACCCGTGAAATACGTATCACTGACAAGTTCCGGTGGCCATTTGTGGTCTTCTTCATCACTTTCACTTCAGCAAATGATACTTTCTGAATGCAAATGCTTGACTTCTTGATGAAAATACCAAAATTGCTATAGGTTTGCCTATAAAATTTGAGGAGTCCTCTCAATTCCTCATGGATCCCATGATCAGAACATTTTTTTGAAAAAAATGGGACCAATCTGTAAGCATATCCTTTCATATAAAAAAATAATTTTCCAAATCGGTTCATAAATGACGGAGATCTGAGGTAACAAACATAAAAAAAAAAAAAAAAAAAAAAAATACAACCGAATTGAGAACCTCCTCCTTTTTTTTGAAGTCGGTTAAAAATAATTATAATAAATATGGTCTGACGAACACACCAATGTTACGGTCCCGAAGTAAGCAACGCTTTTATTATGGTAACAATGCAGTGCTCAAAAATGTAAAAGATCTTTTTAAAAAGAGCAACCATGGAGTTTCGTGCCCGTTCTTCTCCAAAGGAACGGCATTCCGAACGGGTGGTAAAGTTGTAGCTTAGCATTTTGTAACTTTTTGACGTTTCATAAGTACTGAACTTAATGGTTAACATGAATAAAAAATATTCTGATTCTGATTCCGATATAATCCCGCTGAAATATAACATGTTTTGCTCTCGGGTCCGAACGACCTCAACATTTAAACTATCGAGCGCCAAAAATGTAACAGTGTGAGTTACAAAACTACAACCGGATCCAATCCGGACCGGCCTGACTCGCCCCGAAAGTGGAAAGCACCTTATATAACAACCTCTAATTCTTAGCATTATCAATTACTATACATAAATGAGGGGAAATATATACTATAGAACATCAGTGCACAGAATACCCATATTAAAATATACTACAATAAAAAACAACTGACCAAAAACGCTATTTCGACCTCATTTCAGTTTTTTTTTGTATGGACCACATTGGAAGAATTCTCTATTTAAAACAATAATTTTCCTCGAAGTCAGTAAAAAAAACAAAAGAAAATATTTTTAAATAAAAAAGGTCGTACAATCAATAAAACTCATTCGAATTTCAAATCTAAAGTTGCCATTTGGAAAGTAGTATTACGTAACCAAATGACAAATATAGATTTTGTCGTATCGTTGCGTGATTCTCGTTTATTTTTAATTTAATAGCAATTAATCAGCAAGGTTGTTGCGTACAGGTCGACAAGTGGACGTGTTATCAGGGGTCGCAGCACAGCATTCCATGGCTCCATCTGACACAGTGAGTGTAGGTACGATTGTTTTTAATCAACGCGTTATTCTCACCTAACCTATGCAGTATGACGGAGACAAATTGTGTATTGTTCTTTTTACCTGCACTTTCAAAGAAAATAGATTAAACAAGTCGGTAAACAATGAATTATAATATCGCTGTCGGTAAATCGATTTTTAGTTTCTTTTATAGATGCAAATTAATCATAGGAATATTTTTATTTCTGATAATGTTTCTTGCTCAAGTTTGAATAAGTTTTTCAGTTGAAAGATTTCAGAAGATAAGTGCCTACTTACTTATCAACATTTGCAACTGTAGGAAACAATCTTAGTACTTGCACGTCAGTAGCATTGTGCCATCGAACAATCGCTTGTTACAAATGGCGAAAGAAAAACAACTTTTAACAATTTACTCTTATTGAAGAACGTTTTAACTACATGCGATATATTTTAGTAAATTCAATTTTCGCAGTCTTGTATTTAGGGTGCAAAATCGGGGCTTTGCGTTCAACATGATTGACACATTATTGCTTTATACAATTTAGGTACTCTCGTTGAATCACGTGTTGAGTCAATCCAACTTAATTTAGCGAATGTAATTTTCGTTACCTTGTATTTAGGGTCCAAAATCGTTGCATTGCATCCAACTTGATTGACAAGGTCTAGCATGGGTATGTTAGATTATTAATAGCGATAGCAACTCCTTGAGTTGACCTAGGTCGTGTTAGTTGCTATTTGCAGATCATTTATCAGCGTTTATCATTTGACTCTGTATGTCGAGATAATGGCTAGAAATTGTCGTAATTTCAGAACCTTCATGGAGAGCGTTACAAGTAGATAGGTATCCAACGAACTCCAATGCAATAATGTAGGACGAAATCTCATTCATTATCTTAGTATCGCCATGATAATACCATTCGTATGGTCCCAGACTAAGTTTTCTACCACGTCGGTACATAATCGACTAATATTCCAATGGTACCCAAGCACATTACAGAGAGGAATGTTTTGAAATTTAGATTGGCTTAGGCTGTGTCCCCAGTCGGCAAACTGTCAGCGGCCGACTGAGTGAGCCGCAAATTTGTGGCGAACCGAAATTCGAGTTAGCTGCAAACTCAGATTAATTTGCGTGCGTCGCAAGCAAACTGTTATGTGTTAGCCGCTTATTTAGGTCGACCGACCGACTGAATTTTCACTGTCAACTGTCCACATGACAGTTTGCGGCAAACGGACTCACTACGCCCGGCGAACAAGCATATCGCCGCCGCCGACTGGAACCGGTTTTGCTGTGAGTCGGCCGCTGACTGAATCAATCGGCGCGCGCAACACAGCAAACTGCGTAGAGTAAGCGCAAACTAGCAAACTGAGAACACTCCATTTCAAATATATGGAAGGGCGTACTAAACCGATACGCAGCTAACTCAGTCGGCCGCTAACAGTTTGCCGACTGGGGACACAGCCTTAGGTACCTATATCAAGTTGGTAGGCACAAGCCGAGGCGAATCATTCTATTATTCGATTTTCTTTATTGAAAGATGTGTCAGTGATACTATTAGCGAGACAATACAACATTTAAATAAAATAAATGTTATTTTAGTGTTTGTTGTGTTAGACTGTAAATATCTACGTATATTGCAAATATGTAAAAAAAACATAATTGACGTTGTTATTAACGAAAAATTTAATATACGAGTAGGTACGCTCTAAACATTTACTTTTTGCTGGGCGAAAAAAAAAACGCAAATCGTTTTCAATTTGCCGCGCCAAATTGTCTACAATTAGCAGATAACCCAGTGCATTATTTACACTTGTAAATGACCTACCAAACATCATCAGAGCTGTAATTTTTTTTTTATGAGGGACAGTATGCTTATGGCACTGGCTTTTTACGCGAACGCAGAGTGCGCTCCAGCCGGAGGGGCAGGGGACAAATTGCTCAAGGGCGCCACAGGGGGCACGACCTCGGCTTGGGCTGTTGCCGGTGGAGAAGTGGTCGGATAACGCGGTGCAACGACGCGCGTATTGCCGGCGGATGATGGACTCTTCGACCTCGCCGGCGAGGACGGTGTCTGTTGGGGTGTGTTTAGGTGTGGGACTAGGGCGCACTCTTTATTTTACGGCGTACTCTCTGGTTGGTGCTGTATGTGACAGTGTAGAAGCTCGTATTCCACTTGAGTATACAGACATCATTTTTATTAAAAAATTAAAAGTAGAATATAGGGGAAAAATTTGGCCCAAACTAAACTTTTTTTCTATGCTGGCAACACGAGAGTCCCGCTTGCCGGTGAGAGGAATGCAAACTAGACTCCATGACGCGTCACGCCGCCGCCTTTCACACGCGAATCGCGTGCGTTTCGTGTGCATCTTGATTCTATAATTGTGTCCAATAACTCCGCACCTACCTGTCAATTATTAGGCAAAGAGAAATGTGGGTATTAATGGCAATTTGTAAATGGATGAAAGAGGTGAGTGGCTACGATGAGCCGGTGTTGCCAGACACAGAAAAATAATCCAAAAATTAAGGTCTGTCTCGGTAAAATGTCCACATTTAATTTTTCAAACGTTTTGTTTTATTTCTAATTCCTTACGGAGTAGGAATACGGCGTAGGTATCTTATTCATTGTACTGAAATTAGATCAGTTTTATTTTTTTCTATTAACTGTCGAATACTCAGACGCAACTCAAATTGAAGGGTCGTTTCATTTAAATGAGCTAAGTTACCAAAATTGCAAAATAAAAGCGTCGAGTGAGATAAGTAACACCTTAATATATTTATTCAAAACCTATTCCACAGTTATCAAGCCGCTACCACAGATTAAGGAAAGACAACTCATAAATTCTTCGACCGCTACAACGCGAACACAATCGCAAAAACGTCACTTTTTTATCACAAGTTCAACACAATATAGGTTAACTAGAGGATAACTAGAATCCGTGTTATTGGACTTGAACTATACTTACTGACATAGTCAATGTCACGCACACACTTGTGTCAATACTTTGTTTTCAATGTGATACCATTGGAGAGGGGTAGTGACGTGGCGGGCTGTATAGTTACGCAATGTTGCTTTTGTTTCAATCACAAACAAGCATGTTGACACAGTATACAGTGCTGGTATAACCAGCACGAGTATATAAACAGTATTGTCGAAGTAAACGCGCGAAACGGCGCACGAAAAAGGTCCTATATCTGCATTTCTGGAGACGCAATCGATTCTTCAGTCATGACATTGGCTAAGTGAATATCACCGTTGCGAGTTGTGGTATGGTAAATCTGTCAAAAGTTACGATTGCGATGACTTTGTAGTTCAATTCGGAGTCAACTATTAGCTGGGATACTAGAAGCGGCCCGTTCAGCGCGTGTGCATAATCATGAAAATACTAACTACCTATGTCCCGTTTTTGGGTGTTTTCTGAAGAAATCTGGTGAATATTATCTAGTCACCGTTGTGACTAGATAAAATTAATAATCTAGTGAGTTATGCCACAGGGTATTGTAATTCATACGAGTATTTAAGCATATAATTATAAAGGTAAGAAAAGGTCACCTATGCAAAATTACTAACGTTTACTCCGAAGGCATGGTAGCACAGCAGTGCCTCCGCCAAGTCAAAACAAAATGACGTTGAATGCTCCGAGTTCCTGAACACAAAATCTGCGAACAATTTGCACAAACCAACGTTTACGTAACGGCACAACGGCGATCGAGGGTAAGAGTGCATTATATACCGAGGTCGCTCGAAAAATCGCATTCTCAATTAAACGCTAGCCTAGTTATACCTCATTGCGTATGCGCATGTATTCAGGACATGCTTGGCGATCATTCATAATAAGAATAGGTACACCGCATCGATAGCGGATACCACGTTTTGAAAATATTGTAACTTTTGCAACCTAACAATAATTATTAGGTACGATACAAACAATGTTTTATTCTATGTGAAGAGTACAAGGAGTTCATGGAAAAACATATTCCCGTCTCATTTACACAAATTACACCTGCAGGGTTGTTTTAAATTACCTATTAGAAATGGATTTCCTAATCGGAATCGAAATTAAAGCTACTAAGAATCGCTAAAACTATATACCTACTTACTTGCCATGGAACGAAAACAATAACAACGAAGATACACAATTACATAATAAACTATCCAATGCTATAAAGATTATTGAATCAGCCTCTTCTGGAAAATATTGGTTACTAGCTGCGCCGTGGTGTTACCCGCGCAAAAAATCATGTTGATCCTTTGCTCTATGAAAAATTTAAACAAATCTATCCCACGGGAACAATACATTTTACCGGGATAAAAAGTAGCCTATGTGCTATTCCAGACTATAATCTATATCTGTGCCAAATTTCATCCAGATCCGTTCAGCCGTTCTGGCGTGATTGAGTAACAAACATCCATCCATCCATCCAAACTTTCACATTTATAATATTAGTGTAATATTAGTATAAAGTATAATATTAGTATTAGTATAGATTTAACACCTAAAATAACTCTTAAGTATTAAATGCTCACTGTATTTATATACCTTCCGAAATCATTTTAGTATTTTAATTTAAGTGAAATTCTGTAATTTATTTCTGTAATTCTATAATGTAATTTGCAAAAAAAGAAGGAAGCCATAAAGATTTAAAAAGTAAGTAGAATTGATTTGTCTTGGGAAAAGTCCTGAAGCTATGCTTAAGGTGGAAGCTCAGGTCAGGGCGCGAAATTCAAAATGTCAATTCGTATAAAAATAAAAACCATTGACATTTTGAATTTCGCGCCCTGACCTGAGCTTCCACCTTAAAAGAAGAACAGTAAAAGCTACCAATATAACGTCACTTTCTCGCCTCATTCATTGCACGGTGATAATGACGTCAATATATATGACAAACAGACTAAAGTACTACTGAAGCAGGCAAATCTGTTAACACCTTTCCAGTTGTTCTTGGAAGTGTGAACGAGGATATTCGAACAATCAGGGTACATTTCACGGAATTCCTTTATGTCTAATAGCCCTAGGTCGAACAGAATGTTGGTAATAGCTTGTCAGTATACCATTATGCTACCTTCGCTAATCAATACGAACGTTCGGCGCGTACCTTTAACTGGACAGTTCTGTTACTAGCCCACTAATTACATGTACTTTTGTCAGTTTATATAAAAACTACACGATTTGGTGTTGTAGCGACCTCTTCAGCTTCGCTACAAGCTACACAGATGGCGTTACAGACGCATTCAGAACAAATGACAACTCTCCATACAATCCTGAAACGCGCTATGAGAGTTTTCGGAGGATGTAACATAATATACAAGATCCCGACAATAACCGTCGGGGCATAACGGCCGCCCCGCCAGGCATACCACCCGCCAAGCTGGAAGATCTTCCCTTTTCCGCTAAAATGTTAAAGATAACTGAATTACTGCAGTTCTTAAAGGTCCTGTACTAGTATTCTGATTCATACTTCGTCATTCAGACTGCTACAACTTCAACTTTGGATATATGAGTTTCTTTATATTAGCCCGACAAATCACTTACATTTAAATCTCGCAATAATGATATTTTTTTAATGTCGTATCGTAATCGTACATACCAGGTAGTTTAATGACCATCACCACTTTTTGCCCAGTCACCCTTAAGTACAAGACGTACAGCCGGAAAGGAAATTCAATTAACATTATAACTCGGTCGAGTCACTCGCCGCCATTACGCCGTAATAGTAGAGTTAAATAGTAACGCAGATGAGAATTGCCGGTTGTATAAAAGCGTGGGATTAACGGTAGCAACGTAGGTACCGTAGTTTTATGCGGAATATTAGGCGAATAGTGAATGGCCGAGTAAAATGTTATGAGTATTGACACAGAATGGAGAATATGTATAGATGGAGTGACGACAGTAATGCAGTATGCCATTATTGTAAGTATTTGGAGATATAAACTATTGCTAGAAAGAGAGATATTTCAATTTGCTTGAGATATTTTAAGAGTTTAGTTAAAGGTGGAATATCGTCTCACCAACATGCATTGACGCTAAGCAAGCCTAGCTCGCTCTAGCTTATCTATCTAGTGCACTTGCACTGGATAAACAAGCTCTATCTTTCCTTATACAAGAATAAGAAATGCGCAAGCATTGCACCAAATTGAGTCTTGAGAGATGTAGGGTAAGATCGCATCATCGATCTTAGTGAGTACACAAGATTGCGTCTACATTAGATTCATAATTAAAATACAGTGGTCTCGTAGTTGTCACTTTTTTATGGGCGTCTTTGTAAAACTGTCTATTAATTACGATGACATTTTAATTCAAGTCAACTGTGATAAAGATTTGAGGCCCTGAGAATTTTCTTGATCAACGTATACCTTCGTAGCGATTGGTTAACATTATAGTCATGACGCACTTCCGGACACCGGACGTACGTTTACATTTTTGGTAAGAGGATATACATTTGTACCTGCCGTAGCACAATAAAAAAGTCGCTGTACGATATATAACTGTACAATATTTAATTAGATAATGCATATTACATATTCATAAGTGCTTGCTAATTATTCACATAATTGTAAGTATGAACAGAAATGTTGAACAATCAAACGCAAGACGCGGTGCTCACATAAGAAATAAATGGTTTAATTTTTTTATTGAAGGTTTTAAGGTAGATGAGAAAAACGTTAAGTTGTATGTAGGTAATTAAGCTACTTCTTCAAGCACCTATTTATTCGAAATTCGTGCTGTATGTATAAGAGATACTTGCTCATTTAAAATAGGTCCAAAGAATAGGTAAAGACTCAATAAGACGCCACTAATCACTATAGATAGCCCAGCTGCATTTGCATCTACAGTATTTGGTACAGACACCATATATATTTTTATCAAATATTTCTCTTATAACATCACTAAATTGTATTTTTAGTACAAGGATATTGATAACATTTTCCGTAATAATTGTATGATTCCGACCAACTACTCCACTTATTGAAAAATGTTCATCGTTGCCTTCCAACCGCAGTAGCTTGAAAGGACAAACATTCACTTTTATTTTATTAATCAGGATATCGGCGACTACTAAGAATTCTATTTACGTTCGGCTCTGCAGCTCATAACAGTGTATCCCAACGGCTACTACAAAAACCTCAACCTACTAATCAACTAGCCCTATCTATCCATCATAATCATAAGGCAAGAACTAAAAAAAACACCTGCGGCCGGGCCCCTTAGTTCAACGCACCAGGTCGGCGTACGTTGTACCGTACGGCAGCCATAAGAAATATACGCCCAGCTAACCTGGCCAAACGTGGAAGCGCGCTCTCTCCACACATCAACTCCATGCAAATCGTCTCCGCAATATAGCCGAGTGACCATGACGTCATCGCATAGCTGAGAGAACAAGTTGTGGTACAGGTGCTTATTCTAGCTAGCCGAACCGACCATTTTTGGAAAACGAAAAATCACACGAATCGCCATAGCTAATGTTAATAGATAAAACCGATGGAACTTGTTTTCTTCATCCTAGTATTGTCTACCGGTTTGCTTGAACTTGTATCGGAATAAGACTTGGCTGACATTCCACTCAATACTTTTATTCATACAAAGTTATACATAAGTATAAAACAACAGCATTATTTATCCCGTTATGGAGCGATAATGTGAACCTCGTAGATGTAAGTGGGCATTGAATGTTTTAACTTATTTTTTTTATTATGATAATGTTTAGTATGTATCTTAACTAGACGGTAGCAAATACGAGAACGACGAGAATAACTTGTTAGATCGGATGGAAAGAAAAAAATAGTACATATTCTTTTCTCCATATGAATAAAAAATAAGATGTTCAAGTTTCAAGAGAAACAACTAGACGCTAACTTTACGCAGACTTGATAATCTGAAATACACTAGAAAACAAACGGGATGGCGAGAAACACAGAATTTAAAAATGAATTCAGTAGTTCTAAGTAAGAATAAAGAAATACATAGATTAAAAGTGTCGATATGGTGCACGCCAAAAGGTACCCTACGCGAACTATTATAAAAAATGCTTTAGCAAATTCAGCCTAGTCGTACGGCATCTGTTTTTCGTGCCTACCTGAGGGGTCAATAAACTCCATATTTACGGTAGAATATATATTCATAACCGATACGAATTAATATTATTAATTAATCAGTTGATTGAGCGGTTTTATCCCGCCATGATTGCTCAATAATGATTGCAATCTTTTTTTGGGACCTGAATTGATTGACATCTTGAGAGTTATTTTGACGATGCTGCAGTCAAGGTCCTTTGATACATTTTAGATTAGAATTGCAGTTTATTTTTATTTAACTTAATATGCCAAGTCATTAGTATAATACAATTTAGTGGGACGTTTTCAATTCATGAGGGTCTTTTGAGAATGAAATTGTGTAACTTGTCACATTTTCGTGATCACTAAGAAACAATGTTTTATAATTTTACTAGCTGTTACCCGCGACTTCGTCCGCGTGGTATTTAACAAAGACAACCGTTGACAACAGCCTGCTCGCCCATTCTGAGCTCGCGGGACGCATTGCAGGTTGTTGCTATCAAACTTAATCAGGCGCTGCGCTGCAACATTGGTTTTAATTTCTTTTCGTGAGATCCTATTTTTTTTTCTAAAATAAAAGTAGCCTAAGTTACTCCTTGTTACATCAGCTATCTGCCAGTGAAAGTCCCGTCAAAATCGGTCCAGCCGTTTCAGAGATTAGCCGGAACAAACAGACAGACAGACAGACAGACAGATAGACAGACAAAAATTGTAAAAAATGTTGTTTCGGTATAGGTAACGTGTATACATCCAAATGCACTTAGTAAAAAGCGGTTATTTTAATATTACAAACAGACACTCCAATTTTATTTATATGTATAGAGTATAGATATAGATGTATAGATGTTGGCGGGCATCTGACTGCGAGTACTTTATAGAAAACGTGTAATCAACGTTACGGTATGCATTTATTTCAATATAAGCATAATTAGACAACTAACACGGTGTCAAATAACATGAGTCAAGAGCCTATTGCATATTAAGTACTCTTTTCCATAATATCTACTAACTATTACCTAATTGCGAATAGATACGTACGACTCAATAATTAACAAACCAAGAATATCGATTTTAAAACAGCAATAATTTATTCTACTCATAAATCGGTAATTACTTAAATGGGAATAGTATTGAAACTCATCGATAAATGCAACAGTCATCTTAAAGTCCAAATAGGTATAACAGATCCGACTAAAACGTGTTGGAAAGGTGTTTTTCGATATTTTATTCATCGTGTTTTAATACTTATCAGTTTTATGTTTGTGAGTTCAAGTGAATTGGGTCCAAATATCAAACTCATAGCTCACACACGTATCAACCTCGATCTAGATCGATTAAAGATCACCGAAATAAGCACAGGCAGACAATAAGAAATTGTCTGTGGTATTCTAAATATTTTACAATAGCACTATATTGTTCTTATCACACATTAGATTTAACACGGCTACCAACCAATAAATACGTATCCTTTTTATTATTTACTGATAAAATTATTTCTACCTACTTGGAAAAACCTTGGCTAATAAAAATGTCTATAAAAAATAAATACGACATTTTACAAGGTTTCTTGGCGGAGAGTTTTGAAAATCTGGCAACGCGACGACGAAGGAATTCTTAGTACCTAGGTGCGTATTTACTTGTGGAGACACGTGCCAAGGGGAAAATGATTTGGTTTCTGGGGTTTATCAGATGTGAATAAAAAAATGCGGGCTTGCGTGCGCTTGATCGTTGTATGGGAATTCTCAAATCTATTAATAGAATCCTTAGCACTGACTGACAGACAACGCACAGCCTAAACCGGTGAGCCTGGAAGCATGACATTTTGCATAAGAGATCATGCATAAGGGAATTTTGGAAATTCGAACCCTAAGTGGATCAAATGGGGGTTTAAAGTTGAATAAACATTTTTTTTAAGTTACGATCGGGCACATGGCTAGTCTTTATTCAGGTAATATCTTTGTAACTTTTTCGAACTGTCATCCGACCCCTACTTATTTATAATAGCTTTTTGACAGTCGATCGGGAGCGACTACCACATCAGAAAGTTTTCTATTCGAAGGTACAAGTATGTGCAGTCACTCAAGGCGTTCGTTGGAAAGGTTGTTTTTTTTTAAAGGAAACAGTGGCCTAGGTATTTACCCACTTTCAAGTATTATTTACCTATAACCAAAGCGCCTAAATACCACACTACCATAGGTTCTTGCACAATACACACCTGGACATTTTTACAGATACCATAAATAACAATACTATCGGATTGGTAATTAAATGGAATTGTTTAATTATCACCAGGTGCGATTAGATCGTGACTCGAATAGGCAATGACGTCTGGATGTTTATGAGGCATGCTAATGCCAACATAACCAATGGAGCGATTGCTTTGCGATTTTCGAATTTGAAAGTTTAAGCAGTGATCACTGTCTAAGTAGGTACCTAAGACGAAGAAATAATATAGACAGATCATCGCGAACTCCATATTGAAGCACAAAAAGCCATGCCGATTTGTGTACTAGTTACATACCCTCGAATTTACGTGAACGTAAGGTCGTAATTCGCGGGTAATATAGACAGAGCATCGCGCGATTGAAGCACAAAAAGCCAACCCTTATTTGTGTACTAGATACCTACACGCGAATTTGCTTGGACGTAAGGTCGTAATTCACGTGTACAACACTAATCGGCTGGGTTGTTTGGGCATCAATTGGTTATTCGCGATGATCCGTCTGTATTATTCCTAAGTACGTACCTACTAACATACGTACTAGATACTTAAGTGATCTGACATTTAGTTCTTCGTCATTAAGATTATTGGCCTGAACAACAGTTGGCAGGCAACATAAGGAAAGAGGGTAGAGGCCGGTCTCCTGTTAGCTCCAGCGGCAACTTAGAAAGTTGAGAGTTAGGTACCTACCTAGGTACCTTACGCAGGTACGTTTACGCGATTGGCGACTTTCTAGAGTGAATGTAGGTAGCTCAATTGGTAGGTCCAAATAAACTGTACCCAAGTATCTACTTCCCTGCTCAGGTACTTACACTAAGAGTCATAAGTTCTACATATCAATTTTTTGTGGGGTGGGTACCTCATTATTTAGATTGAGAGGCTTAGTGGCCTATATCCATTATCTTAAGCTATGTTATCAACACAACGCCAAATATTTCAACGTTTCAAATAGGTAGGTACCTACCTTATACTTACATATCTACCTACCTAGCTAGCTACTTACAAGATATTATAATGTAAACCCAGGTATATTCACTCGATCACATTCTACAGCCAACTTTTTTCAACACACATTGTAATGAGCAAACATTCAGCAATTGAATAAACATGGTCCGAACTCGTCGCCAACATTAAGTATGCCAGGATCGATTATTTTTGCGATAAATATAGGTCTATCAAGGTCCAAATAGTCCAATGTATTGTTTGATCGCATCATAGTCACATATGATAACACTTATCACGCAAGGTCGACTCACCGGGTCGATGTCCGCCTCCCAAACGTCCTTCAGGTCATTGGAGATGTCGAAGTATCCCTCCATCGTCGGGGCCGGTATGCTACAACGGCCTCCGACTGTAACACAGCGAAACTCCGGGAAAAAGTCGCACAACACAACCAGCGAACTGTCACAAGTACTATCCCACCCGAGCTAAGCGGAACTTGGAAAGAATGTAAACTGCACTAAGTACCTATATAATATAGTCAAACTATGTTTAATTCACAGCACAATGTGCATCATCACAAGTTTAGTTTTCACTGTCGACGCCCATTCGCAATCAAATATTATTTTGATAAGTTTTCACTGCACGCGAGGAATGTTGTGAGCGCGGGCGGTACGTGCACTCACGACGACGTTCCACCGGCGAATGCGAGTGGCGGGCGTCCGCTGCCCCCCACTGCCTCCAGCCCCCGCTGATACGAACTTCCCATTCATGATGTGATAGGGGGTAAAAACGTCACCGTTAGGGGACGTACCACACATTATGTGGGTACCTACTTATCTCTGAATGAAATGCAAGTAGAAGAAGCCGTGAGAATTCCGTGTGAATGGGTGGAGCAATAACAAATAATAAGTGTCGGGTATGTTTATTAAATAAATTCGTATAGTTACACAATTCGTGTGTGTATAAACAATTAGTATAAAAATGGCTAAATACATTCAAAATGTATCCTCTCTTTTAAAACAGTATTTAATGCACTTACATGTGAACCCCAAAATTCATAGAAGTTTTAATTCATTTAGGTACATGTACTTACATTGCCGTTATTACGAAGTATTTATCAGATGAAAGTTGCTTCGTAATGCCGTTGTAGATACATTTACAGGTTGCATCAAATGAAATGAGCAAAGATGTAGTCTCTGCGCGTACCTAATTATATAATTCAGCAAGTGCAGAGCCACCACTTTTGCTAATTTGATTTAGTGCGACCTATACACTTATGAAAATAGGAGTGAAATAAATATACATATATTACAATGGTTACTCACTTATAAACTTAATTAATAATGCATATTTAGGTGCATAATTTACCTACTTAATAAAAAAAAAATTTTTT
This sequence comes from Pheosia gnoma, assembly GCA_905404115.1. NCBI lineage: Eukaryota > Metazoa > Arthropoda > Insecta > Lepidoptera > Notodontidae > Pheosia > Pheosia gnoma. The sequence goes on from FR989900.1 coordinate 7,802,410, forward strand.
GGACCAATAATTACATTTTAAAAGACTATAGAACTTATGAAATAAATTAAAATTTCAGCAGAATCACCAAGTGAATAAGGCATAAGGGACATGGAAGTGCCCTCGCCAAGTCGAGAACTCAAAGTGACGATAGTTTTCAATGTTCTAGCCAATCGTAATTCTCATAAGCTAAAGGTTGGCTTATTAAGATTGATATTTACCAATATTTCAACTATTCCAACCACATACTAGGCGCTATAATCTCACCGAAAATATCAAGAGATATAAGTGACCATGATAAGAATCACAGAGCCTTAACTACATCAACACAAAGTTCATAATCGTTCAGCAACATTGCCTCTAAATGTTACTTATGGCCGCTCTTTTTAAGTGGTACAGTGAACAACGAAGGAATTTGCGTGGTCAGTGATGCTATGCCTCCGTGAAGTATGCACACCCTTGGAACATTGCACTTCACCAGGTAATCACTGAACTGGAACAAAAAAAAAATGAATTGAAATAAAACTATTTTAAAGGATTTTATCGCGTTTATTTTTTGTTTTTACGTTCCCGACGTTTCGACTGCTTTACAGCAACCATGGTCACGGGAGGACTGACGTGGTTGACGTCCTAGTGTCATAGTTTGACGGGGGGTACCCTCATATTTAGTTGTTACTTGCGGTCCGATCTACGCAGAAAGAGCTCTCCGTGTCTTGAGGTCTTGCAATGGTACGCTTGGTTTTGGATTTTATGATATTTACGCGAAAATAAACGCGATACAATCCTTAAAAATCGTTTTATTTCAATATGTAATATTCACGTAAATATAAGAAATCAATAAGACAATTGAATGACAAAATAATCAGATACGAGATGGCATCAGAAGAAGAACAATATAATATCATATTCCATCTGATATTGAGGAGTGGGCCCGGAATAAAGGCAAAAGGGCCCAATTACATTGGGACTAAATACCATCGGCGAATGTCGGTGCACTGCAGGGCACCTCTGCCTCCCCTTGAGGGTTAGTGGTGTGTTGTATAAAACCACAGTCTTAAAAGTTTTTAGTCTATGCCCCGACGGTTATTGTCGGGGTTTTGTATATATGTTACGTGCTCCGAAAACTGTCATAGCGCGTTTCAGGATTGTGTGGAGCCTCGTCATTTATTCTGAATTTCGTCTGCAGCGCTATCTGTGTAGCTAGTGGCGCGTTTGAAGAGGTCGCTACAAGTTCTAGATTGGCGACCACGAATCGGAAGACGAAGTGTAGGACGGCCCCCTACAAGGTGGACTGATGACATCACACGCGTCGCAGGAAGCCGGTGGATGCGAGTGGCGGAGGACCGTGATGTGTGGAAGTCGTTGGGGGAGGCCTATGTCCAGCAGTGGACGTCTATCGGCTGATAGATTAGATTAGATTAGACGTGTTGGCGCAATCGCAAATGACATTACATCCAGATACATGTCGCGGGCCGTAATTTGGAGACCCTTGGTGTAGATCAGCCTTTCCCAAAGTGGGCGATAACGCCCCCTTGTGGGCGCTGCAGGTCTAAAGGGGGGCGGTAAGAGACCCAGAAAAAAATGAGGGCGTTGTGTAGAGGCTTACAATAATTAATTTAATTTGAAGTTATAGTGGTTTTTAAGTAGGTGAAAAAATGGAGGCGCTAAAAAATAATTCTTTCTCAAAGTGGGCAGTAGACAAAATAAGTTTGGTATCCCCTGGTGTAGATGAAGAGTGACTTACTAATTGAGCGGTCTCATTCTCAGCGGACGCGACGACGACGGTCTTCTTAAGTTTGATAGCTTCTTGTAAGACTCTTTGTGGATGTAGCCCCAAAGCCCTCAGCTCGTGCTGGCCGAGGTGCACACCGCTGTAGGGCACATTGATACTGCCGTCTATACAACTCTTCTCGTACCTGCGATTGAAGACATAATAAAATATAATCTATATAATTACTAGCTGACCCGGCAAACGTTGTTTTGCCATATAAAATAAATTGAGATATAAACTATCCTATCTTTCAAGTTGGATAAAATTGCACACAGTGTGCATAATTTTATTAAAATCGGTTTAATAGTTTAGGAGTCCATAGCGGACAAACACCGTGACACGTAATTTACATATATATATAGTATATTAAGATAGTATGATTATGGCAGGTGTCCTCAAGCCTTCCAATAGTTCTATCCCATGTCCATACATGACCCAGGGACCCTCGGTATAGAAAGCAGAGTCACTACAAACTGCACCAACCAGGCTATCTTATACTTATTGATTTAGTATATTAGTTATATTTATATTACCAACTGTATGAACCCAAACGAAGGAATCTCATAATAAGAAAATGTAAAACTTACAGTAAATTAGATCTTATGTCTATGACACAACATTTATCTTGGCATATCAGTGAGAAGAAATCTGATAGACTGATCCTGGGACATATTTCAGCGAACAAAACATCCATCGGTATTTCAACCGTGTCCTAAAAAAGAATACACATTGTTATTGACAAAAAATGAACTTTATTATTTATTACATAAAGTATATTTTTATATTAAAACATGTGGATAAGTCTAGTACTAAGCTCTCTGAATCGATTTTGTTCTGGTTTTCATATTACATGTATTCCTCGGAAATATCACAAGAGAGAGGGGGGGGGGGGGGGGTAAATGTGTTCTCTTACCATGGGTTCTTTGGTTTGTGATTCATTTGTAAACCTCCTGTAACTTATGCTTCGCGGTGAACTGCGACACATATCGATCGATTCCTGAAATTTCATGATTATAAATGCAAAAGATAGGTTTTCCACAAAGCCCTGTTCTGTTCGCGCTCATCACACAAAGATTGTTCCCCACCAGGATTCGAACCCGGGACCCTCGGCACAGAAAGGAGAGTCACTACTACGAACTGCGCTAATAAATTCGTCAAAATATATTCAATGTACATTCCAGTGCCATCCCAGTTAGTTCTATATCAGAATAGATTTGCCATCTTAAAACGCACAGAATACAACTTCAATAGATAGTAACAAATGCTCCCTACCTTAACACACTCTCCGATATCAATCTCGGGCAGATCGGAGAACAGCAGAATGCACTCGTTGAAGCCAGAATCCAACAAAGTGTCTCTCAGCTGCCTCAGTATCCCAACCCCCATGAACAATGGTAGCGCCGGGCCCTCCACCAGTAACGCATCCCATAGGTGAACGATTTTATGCAATGGGAATACGTCTAAAACAAGAAATTGAATTAATAGTAATAATAATATCGCCAATTTGGTAGAACGCTTGCCTTGGTTGCAGGTTCAAACCCCGGCCCGCACCCCTGGGATTTCTAGACCTCATGTGCGAATCTCATATTCAACCATCCTGCACGGTGAAGTAATCATCGTGAGGAAACCCGCATGTCTGAGAGAAATTGTTTCTCGACAGACGTGCCAAGTCTGCCAACTAGCACTAATTGGCAGACTTGGCACGTCGTGCCCAGCGTGGTGGACTATGGCCTACATCCCCCTTTCATTGAGGGGACATTAAAAAGGGCTGATAAGAAAAATCTCCAGACAAACATACCAACTGTAGAGACCCAAGTTAAGTAACTCTTGTATTATGGGTACCGTACAATGGACTGTGAGCGATACATTGATTATAATGGTAATCACGTACAAATAATCGTGCTCATCACACAAAGTTTTCCCCTACCGGGATTCGAACCCTGGACCGTCGGTACAGAAAGCAGGATCGCCACCAACAGGGTCGTCTGTTGGGTTGTATATAAAAAAACATAATATTTTTTTAATTCATGTTGGCCAAAAAAGTCAACCACCAGTACGGTACGATGATTCCACTGAGAAGAGCCGGCAATAATCTCAATGGTTACTCTTTTAAGAACTCACGTGAGAACATGGTCAGGAACCACGGTATGGCGAACAGCTCCGGTATAAAGTTGATCTCGTGAAGATGGGTCGCCAGCTCTGGCTCGTGGAAAGCGGTCAATTGCCAGAACTTGGCCAGATATTCCTTGATCACGGCGTTGTTGTCTTTTAAGAAGAACTTGTGTAGGAACTTGGGCACGAATGCTGATAGGCAGGCGAAGGCGCGCGCTGTGAAATCGACTTTAATTATAAAAGGTGGAGACTGAAAGTCTGTCTTCGGGACTCATGATCAGACAGAAGACTTTCGACTCCCAAATATAACCTTATACCAAGAAAATCAGAAAATTGATTTTACTCCAATTGCAACCACCAGCTTGTTGCGACGCGCGATATTAAGGATTAGGATTACATAACAGCTTATTTCTTTACTCTAATGAATTCTGTTCTTTAAAATAAGCGTATGGCTATAGTACTTTATCTCAGACAAAAACTTGTGCTATATTAACCGACTTATAGAGATAACAACCACCCATATGATTCTATTACCTGTCTAAAACCCACTTAAAACCTCTATCCACAAAATGAGATATTTTCGGGAACAAAGTTAACTTTTAAAATCAACATATGAAAAGTCTGACTTGACATAGTGATTGCAAATACACTAAATAAGCGCAGGGTCAAAGGTAAGCATACTCTTTTCTGAATCACCCTGTAAATATATTAAACAACTATGACTCAGGTACATTCATACTCCTCACACAAAGTTTGCCTGTACAGATTCAAATGCAGGACTCTCAGCACAGAAAGCAGGTTCACTAACAACTGAACCAATCGGGTCGATAAATCTCTGAAAGTTAGAAGTTAAAGCTTAATATACAGACCTTCATTACAAAAGTGTAGGTACAAGAAAGGTGCCGTCAGGGAGTCCAAGCCCTGCCAGTACACGTACTGAGGGTTGGTCAGGAGCCACGCCTTGAGAAGCCGCTTCAGGGTGCGGTGGCCAGCGGCGCCGCATAACAGCCAGCAGTACTGGTGACAGCGGGGTATGTCCACATCTATCTGTTGATGGAAAATTAACTTTATTGGAGTGGAATTGAGTTGCATCTCATTATCATCAGCTGACATGTGAGTCTTTATGGCCTCAAAGGGCAAAATTACATCTTGCTAGAAATATGCCCGTGCCCATCATTGGAGCATTGAAAGGGCTAATTATAAATTATAATAGTAAAGACATATGGCCGCAGGGCAGCTTGTGGCGAGCTGTTGGTGAGTAGCGACACCACGGACCCGAGTGCCCCAGAGAGTCGGTCAGGGCCCCCACCTCGGTGTGTCTTCGTCGGCCGAGTGGAGACCGACGGGGGCCCGCAGGACTCACAGCTCTGTCTTGCCTTAATTGGCTGTCCAGAGAGGGGTCGTTAGAGCTATATGCTCCAGGGGTGGAAGTGTTAAAGGGCATAACGCCACGAGTAACCACGGAGAAAGCGCAGCACACCTCTCTACACCCCGGAGCCGCTCGCGCCAGTGTTGCCCCTTGCCGTCTCATATGACGGCCTTTTTAGGGGCCCACCTAACGAGCGGCGAGTCGCCATCTACCAATAATAATTGGATAAAAGCTGATTATGGCAGGTGTCTGCTACCCTTTCAATAGCTCTATCTCATGTCCATCCAAACCTCAATCCATAGACTCAATTATCTTTCCATATTCCTGCAATAGTTCTTCCTCCTGCTGAGGTAAATTCGCTGTTTATGCTATCATTTTCAGCAATTGACCCCAGCAGGTGGCTAACATAACATTAAAATTCTCAAAAAGGGTCTCTACGTGTTGGACCCATGTCCCCACGCAAGCCTTCCAAAAATCCGGGTATAGCCCGTGTAAAGAGAGGGAAAGATATATAATAATTAAAAAAAAATGTTTTTGTTTGTTACTACCTGTCTATCCGTGGGCGTAGGCGTCTCCTTATCGATCCGCTCGTATTGATCTTCAATGTCGCCCACGACGCCCAGCAGTGCCGCCCACACGTCCCCTCGCACTAGAGGGGGGATATCGATTTCCGCTTCCGCTCTGATGTATGGGGCTGTAAAGGGGTACCCCTGCAACAAGAAATGGACCTTAAATAAGACAACATAAAGTCTAATTAGAGACGAGAATACACGGGAAACCTTCTGTCCTACCGTACAAAACTAGCAACTAGTGTAGTTTCCTGTAGTTCGCGAAAAGTAGCGTCAGACTAAAAAAAAATCCTCAGTCACGGGTCTCGATAATGTTCGGTTTTCACGAGGACAGTACGAGAGTATCGAGTGCTTCCGTTTAATGTTCAGCTCTGCGAGTATGAAGCAATCGTTGTCCGGAATATATTTCATATAATAACAAGCTGGCTATGTTTCTTAAGTACTGACCTCGTGTAAATCGAGCATTAGAATATAAGTTCGTATCTATTCTATATTATTTAATTAAATACAATAGACAGATAGGTAGTGTCATTCCTTTTCATTGTTATAAAATAATAATAAATAAAAATTTAACTCACATGCAAAAGTCTCTGAAACCAAATTAGCCTGTAGAACTGATACTCTGTGTCCCTCTCTCTGATGATCTTGGGCAAGGTAACCGCATCGTCCTCTCTCCTTCGTTCGTGCATCAACGGGTAGTAGTCGTGGACCGGGACATGGCTCAGCCGGGACTTGAGGAGGTCCAGACTGTATTTGGCGATGCGACGGTCGAATAGTGCACCAACTTTCCCTCCTATTGTACAGCCGTCGAGAAGTATTGCTCTGGAATACGGCATAGATAAAGCATTTTCAGTTTTTCCGTTTTTTTTTTCAGGTTTACGACTACTTGTTCAAGTTTTCATTCCTTAAAAATCTTAATTGGACTATTTTTTTTACTAAACTCTTGTATCCTAGGCAAAGGTCTCCAAATTCAGATAGTTACGAAAAAAAAATGCCAAATCAGCTGTTCTCAAATTATGTGCTCACCAACCAACATCATTTCATTTTCATATGAATATATAGAAGATATTATTTTATATATTTGTTTAAATGGCCTCACCCGCTATTGGGATTACTGTATTTTTTTTAAAATAAGTTACATAATTTAAAAGTATTCGCTAATAAAGCTTGGTGAAAGCATTTCACTGTTGCAGTTGTGACCACTTATGGCGGTGACGTCACTTGACACTGTCTTATATGCTTTCCTTTTCATTCCGATCGAAAAATTAAACGTCTGTGTTTACCGTTCTTAAAGACTTATTTCGAAAATTGTCTCACTGATAGTAATAGATCTGGGGGCGATCTCAGTACCCAATATACTTATACTAATTAATTCTTGCTGATCAAACAAAGATTGAGTATAAAAAATAATTATGTGCTATGTTGCTAAAATTATGTTTGAATTACATTATCACACAACAACCCAGTACATCATTTTACTCACATAGGCATAGACAATATAGGCGGGCTGCTCTTGATAAGGCCATTTTTCTTCAATTCTGCCTGAATATCCCCTCCGGCAAGCTGCCACCAATGGTACAAGTATTGTAGCTTACATCCCATCAAACCATGAGGCTTCTTCACATCAACCAGCTCTTTAGTGTCAGATTGAGATAGATCTTCAGCTAACTCCACAAATGTAGCCCTTTCACTGGGATATATTTTGAGGCACTTTTCAATAATTGTTCTTATGTGTTCTGGTACTTGCTGTAAAAATAATATTAGGTAGATAACATAATTTATTTGTTTATATTCAAATACTTGTTGGGTTGACAGCATAGCCAATATGCACAAAAAGCTATTTTTTACCGGTATTATAAGTTCACATCACGTAAAATTATCAACCTATACATACTTCTTAAAAATCGAACACTGTATCTTGCAAAACCAGGTCACAGTGATAGATTTAATTGGAATAATTTTGAAATAATCAATTATAGGGAATATAATTTGCGAAAACGGAGAAAGAATCCGTCCTTTTTGTCTCTCTGTCTGTCCGCGCATCATACTTGGAATGGCTCTAATGCAGGGCTTAATAATGAAGATGAGGGATACTGTTTATCTCAGAAGACTGTAACTCACGGGCACTGGTAGGTGCTAGCATTAAATACGTCAACATCCTGGTTGCTGTACAATAAATGCCTTGAGTAAAGTTGTGGCTGTGTGCTAGGTTGTCGGGGCAAACTGCGCCATGCGCGTACGCACCGGCGCGGCGGGGTGGTGGGGTGTATTTAATGATACAAAGCCAAAATTACCTACTTTATACTGCTCAAAACAGTCATGCTCTCTCGCAATCCTCTCCGCCGGATTACTAGCATGCACCAGTGTAAGAATTCTCCTCAGAATCGGGCCCGGCTTCAGACTGTTCCACAGCTTGCCGATACAAAGCTCCAGAAGTATTATGCCGAAGGACCATATGTCTGCTGAGGGCCCTCCTCCGCCGAGGATCGTTTCGGGGCTAAAGTATCTGGGCAATCTGAAATTATAAGGATATCATTTAACAAATATTGGGTCTTTAAACATTTTTTTATGTATGGCTTCACCCCTAGGCCATCTCCACTAAGTAAGCCCAGTGCAGGATGGCAGAGTTCCCATATCTTTAGGGAACTATTTAGATTCGGTCAGACAGGCAGTTTTCCCAAAAAATGTTTTCTTGTATCATTTCGGATGTGACAATTGTAGTAAAATATTAGATTACCACTTAACATCTACACATTGCATTGATGCAAGCTGAGGTTTTAAATCGAAGCCCTTATTTCCAGGGCAAACATTCCACTATTACCGCAATCACTGCTTACTTTTTACAGTTTAACCATCAACTATCATAAAATATATAAAAATGCCATAAGAATATTTGTAATTTTTTTATAAATGTTTGATTAACTTACCCTAATGGAAAGGACACTTCACTGCCCCCATTAGTCATATAGTACATGCCATAATGAAACAGCTTCACTCTTCCATTGCTATCAATGAGCACATTATCATCGGACAAGGTCCTGTGTGTTATGTTCTGCACATGTAGGAATTGAAGAGCATTCACCACCTGGCCGGCAATGTTGGTCACTTCTTCATAGGAAAATTTGGCTTTGCATTCTTTTAATGATTTGCCAATAACTTCTGCTACAACTATGATTCTTTCTGTGAATAAATAAAATTATTAAAATAAATCACCTGACATTGACCAGATAATGAAGGCCTTATTAGCTCAGTTGGTAATGATCCTGATTTCTGTATTTAGGGTCCCGGTGGGGGCAAGCTTTGTGTCACGAGCACAAATGTTTTTACCAGTTTTCATGTCATTGTTGAGTACAGGGAATCCTAGTTTAGAGCTAGATATAAGTGTGCATGTGTATTTAATATAGAGGTATTTTGTAGATGCTATTAGATCCCATTTAAAAGGGGGTGGACACCCTCCAAATTATTAATTGTGGGCAGCATGACAGAAAATACAAAGGTGCATGACTCCTCAGGGAACATGAATCCCCAAGAAAAATCGTAACAAGTACAAAATATGTTAAACAGCAAATATAAACAATTAACTCACCATGTTTCCCCCTTATCACATCTAAGTATGTACACAAATTTGGATGTTCTATAGTCAATAATCGTTGTGCTCTGCCCAGAATAGTAATGGAGCTCGGCGTGAGGGGTAGTCCATTACTCCCACAGTTCTCACCAGGATGGTTCTTTGCAAAATATGTGCAAGAGGCGAATTTATAATCGTCTTCATGTTCTTCATACATTTTTATCCTTAAAATTGAAGTTGTGTTATAAATTAACACAGATAGATAGAGAGAGAATCAATAAATGCAGCGATTATATTGTTTAAGTTTAATTGGATTTTAAATCAAAGGGCAGGGAGGCTGAAATGTAATAAAATGTCATTCAACAAACAAACAAATAAGTATACACTTCACTATAAGAACGTATACACACAAGAATACAGGGCTGCCATATGTGGTTTTTTTTTCTACCAAAATATGAAATTATCGTTCTCGATAATTATATAATTTTAGAGAAAAAGCCTTATGTTTTACCCAAAATTAAACTTAAGGCATAAGTTAATAATATAGAGCAATTAATCGTTACAGAAAATAACGCTTTTGTTTCTTTAACTGCTGAAATAAAACAAATTAAATCATCCACCTTCGAACTAATAGGACTGTAGTACCTAAGTTTAAAGCTGTGAAATGATTAACAAATTCCTTTTTGTTTCCATTCGAGTTTCCATTCTATGAAGACTTGTGTATGTTCCTTTTATGTAGGATGTAAGGAACGCGCGAATTGTTTTATCGGGTGAGTTCGTAAAATGCACTCCTGTGCTGTGTTACATTACATACAAAGTGCTGCAATTTTTTTTATCTCTCATATTCTCCAAATATTTAATTTGTCCAAAATTTCTCATAAATGTGAAAAAAATACCAAAACTGGTAACCCTCTTACATATGATTTGTTTTTTTTTATTTACTAGTCCTAGTCGTTTGGCCCATTGAGCCACTCAACATGATGACTTAAAATTTTATTGACCCATCATAGGACTGGCACATTCTTTTATGAAGAGGTTTCCTTAAGTGAATGGGGAATGGGCTTTTGCTTATGTCTGTGGGAATGGGTAACCATAAGTGAAATCTGTCAGCAGTTCAGTCCTTCAAAAACCTAATCTAATTTCAATTCCAATTAAAAATTATGGCTCAAGAACCTAATCAAAACCTTTACACGTTCATTGCAGACTTCCTATGTCTATGGTTCATAGGCTGTTTCCGGGCCGACAGTAGCCGACAACGGCAGCACAGAGCTTGCATGAGATGATGAGAGCGCGAGCGAGCGTCGATAAACAGAGAATTAGTCTCTGGCTACGAGTGCGAGCATTTATCCCTATCCACTGACGTCCATGATACAAGTACGCTAGACTAATGATACCCTTTAAAATGACAGCTATCTATTGTGCCTATTTGAAGCGCCCCCAACGTGGGGGAAAGGAACTAAATCTGACGTAAAATGCAAATGGCCGTTGTTTTGTCCGTATTTATAAAGTGATTTTGAAGGTTTAACGCGATTAAACTTGTTTGTTGTGTCGTATTCATATAGTTAATACATAAATAAGTGGTGTTAGTTAATAGGTAAACCATGAAAGAGTGCGTGTTATGCAAAACTCTTTACCAGAAGGGAAGTGGGGTTACATTCCACAAGTAAGTGAATTTACGGCTAATATTCAAGAAATTAAAACTTCTATTGATATTATAGGCACTTAAAAATATGTTACTAATCATATTTATACGTGATTACAACGCATTTGTCTTTGTATTATCGGTTTTTTATAAACAATAAAATTCAATAGTGCTGTAAAAGTTCCTTGTCGATAAAATTTATCGATATTTTTTCTATCAATATCTTAAATAGATAGAACGTTCAAGAACGTAAAAATCGCCGAAGACAGATTTGTATTATCAAATACATATTATTTTAAAACAATGTTTACTAATTCACAGGTTTCCGACTGACAATAGAAGACTAGAATTATGGCTCAAAAACATTGAAAAGCCTAGTTGGCGTCCGAAAAAATATGATTACATCTGTTCAAAACACTTCTCTGATGACTGTTTTATTAAACATAACTCATGTACTACTTTGATGATTTTTATTTTCTATTAATACCTTACCTACTCCATTGCTTCCCAAACAACATTACATTACCTCATTTCTAATTAAAAAACGATCCTTATTTAAGTAGGATCTAGCTAGTCACACACCACCCTTTAGTCCGGTTTCGGCTTATCCTAAGATTACCTACCCTACCCATGAGCGATTCGGCTAATAATTATTTGCTTCATCTTAGTATTAACCACTCGACTATTTTGGACATTAGCCATTGTTAAAGGAATGGATCATAATTATTTTCATTTTACTGCATGGGTAGGTTTAAGCATAAACATTTTTATGGATGTATCATATCACTGTCCCATCTCTATTATTAGTTCCATTCCCCCTCACTGCCGCTATCAGCGCCAAAATGGCGAAAATCAAATAGGCACACGATAACCGGGCTTATGATTAGTCCAGCGATGTATACCATAGAGGTCAGTGTCCCTATCTATGGTGATGCAGACTCTACTGGATTTCCAGATTTTTTTCACACACTTTTTTATACAAACTTACATGTGATACAATAGTATCACATGTAAGTTTGTATATATACAAATACGAACTTACATTCTATAATAACAAAAGGCACAAATTTTCCAACACTTTCAACTTATTTCTTTACGAATAAAATGCGAGGAAATAAAACTGATCAGCGCCCACAAACTAGTAATTATTGAATAGCGATACCAAATTCAATAAATACACATTATACATACAAAATGGATTTGACATAAAGTTATGAAAATGGCGTGTCTATACTCTATATTTCACATAGAGGGTTAAAAGGTGACTGAAAATGCTATTCTCATGTTATTTGAAAAAAATCTTGATTTTATGAGAAAAATCTCCTTGTTTTTAGATTAGGGGTTGGCATCACAGGTCTGTGAAAAAATAATCGGCTGACTGACGTGACCACCTCCTATATTATGTATTATCTATGGATGAATGAATGGGACGACAAGACATAAATTATATACAAAAAAACTTGTTTAGGTTAAAAAATATGATTAATAATATACTAATACTGAACTGGTAAGTCGATCTTAATTAAATATTTTCTAATTATTTAGTCTAAGCATCTCAAAATAAAAATTGTCTTGATAAACTTTCTACAGATTTTTTTAGAAGATGGCTTGTGCTGAGAACATACAGCCAATTAACGCTGATTCAGAGATGGAAGAAGGTGAAATCGTCGACGATCTATCGGATATATCTTCAGAGGAAGAGTTTTTGCTCCGTCAAAGGTTACAAGTGTTGGAAAACTATAATAACGTCCTTGAGCGGAAGAAAGCTAAACGCTCGTCAGTTGCACCAGGTAATGTGAACAATAATCTATAATTTATAGTGAGTAAGTAATTATATAACTATCTCTATTGCATACATTTACTTTAAAATAAAATAACTTATGACCTTGAATGCCTAACCTTTGGCCTAATTTATGCTTTTCCGATTATTGCGAATTATTGGTGTACCTACAATTCTGACTTTATTGAGCATTGATTACAATAGATAGCACAATGTTATAAGACGAAATGTTCGAATAGTAAGATCATGTAATAATAACCTCCTTTTTTTTCTTCGGTTAAACATAAACTTGAGAAAATCAAATTGGCACTGAAAAATTATAGCATTGATAATGTAATGTACACATACTAACAACAAGCAATTGAATAAGAATGTGTACTGTGTGTGAATGTGTGCTGTGTAAAAACTTATTTGTTGGCATTATATGTGTTGATTTGACTGATTAGTTACATTACATTATATGATTTAACAACTATGAATCATAACCACCCCCTAAGTTTATTCTGACTCAAAATTATTATGTAAGTAGCTTCAGTCAGTATCTGTCAGTAGTGTCCCTGTTATCTATGCCCATGGTCCCAAGTTCAAACCCCGGTAGAAGCAAACTTTGTGTGATGCGCATGAATGTTTATCTGAGACATTGGTGTTTAATATCAACATAAAATACTGGACTGACCTCCGGTCTATTGTCAAGTACTCATTATACAAGTATTGCCTAGTTTGAGTCTGTTCAGTTGTATCTTTTAATTGGGGAGTTTATTTATTTCTATGCATACCTAATGTTTACTCATGGCAATATAATAATAATATACCTAATATTTACTCATGGCTGACCTGAATAGTCTAAGGATATGCTTGTGTTATTTCATATTCAATTACACCTACTTTAAATGCTAGTTATGTTTTATCAGTAATTTTGACTACATATTTATAAAAACTTATAAATGTAATTTAATAGTTAGGGAACCTTATTTCTATATATTTTTTTTTTGTATTATAGATCACCAAAACAGCTGATTTAAAAAAAATTAGAATCATTATTAACCATTGCAAACTGAATAAGTAGTGCATTCTTGTTTAATTCCAATATTTGTAGAGTTTTCTCTGTGGACTCAATTCCTGTAGAAACTCTTTGTTATGAATACAATAAATTTTAAAATCGTTTTCCGGTACAGCTTTTAAATATATATAATAATTAAGTGAAACAAATATACCCTCCGAACCTAGTAAGTACTTCCATAAAATAGTCTATGCCCCTGTTGGCACATAGTGTGCATTTTATAATATTCTAGGTCCAAAACAAAAAAAGGAGGATACATTACTGTATGACCTGTCAGAAATTTCTGCAACTGAGCTAGAAGACTACAACTGTAATCATACCTCACATCATAAAAATGCTAAAGAACACAGGCATATTAAGACACACCATAGACAGAAAAGAAAAAAAGAAGAGCCAGTTAATAGTGTAGTCAGACATAAAGATTCCAAGAAAAAAAATCATCGCAGCAAAAGGAAGTTAGAAGTTAAGGTAGTAAGTGAGACGAGTGATGAGTCAGAAGATGAATATAGAAATAGAAGAAGAAAACTGGCTGATGCTGTTCTTGTCAATAAAGGTAAAAAAGATCAGACACTTAATGAAAAGACATCATTAAGTTCAAGACTGAAGAAAATGTTATGTCCAGTTGAACCAGAACCAGAAAAGTTTATATTGACTGAAAACAAAACAGAGACTGATCCTGTTCCAAAAATTGAAGACCATGTCTTTTTTCCTATTTTAAAAATAAATGACTCTGTTTTGTCACCTATTTCATCTACAAATGCAGATGATCACATAATTAGCCCAGAAATACAGGAAATAAATGAAACAGAAAAAGTTACAAAAAGTTCATGTGAACCAATAGACTTGTGTACTGATGATGATGCTAAAACTATTGAAAGCAGTGAACATCCCCAGGATACTGTAGATTCAGTTATAGAACCAGAACAAATAAAGCCAAGCAATCAACACTCAGATAAAGACTCTGATGAAGATTTAGAACTATTAAGACAGCATGCTCTTAAAACTAAGATACCAAAACCAAAATTAGTTGAAGACGAACCAATTCAGTCTGAAAACAAAATTTTATCTGAGGACGAAGACAGTGATACTGCTGAACTAAGATTGATTTGTCTTAAATCGGCATTATTAAAGAAAGCCATTGAAATGAAGCGAAAACAAAAAATGAAAAAACGACTATCCCAGTCTTCCAATTTACGTGATGAGCTTCTAGATGAGACTTACATGTTTGCCGAAAAAAATGAGTCAGAAAATAATACGGATATAGAATCTGTAGATATGGAAATTGGTTCAGATGTTGATGAAAAGAGCAAAGAGATTGCTGATGACATTACCAAAGTGGATAATATCATAAAACAAAATGTAACAGAAGCCACTGAGGCTCTAGAAAACAACATATCTAATGCAATAAATACATTAAATCCAAAAGAAGAAGAATTGGAAGAAGATGAGGACTTACTGCGAGCGAAACTGTTGACTTCTTTAAGTAAAAATCTATCTAGCTTAGTAAATCCCAATATTATAAAAACTATTGATAAAATTGAAGATACTGTACATACTATACCAAAACCAGCTCAAGTTGATAATATACCTGAAGAAAAAAGATTTATAATTAAGTTAGGTGAGTCTGATTCTGAAGGTGAACATGAGGCCACTAAAAACTTAACCAAAATGCACATAAAATTATCAGAACAGATAGATTTTCAACAAAGACTAGACATGTTTTTGAAATCCACGAGGATGGCGGTTGAAAGTTCGAAGCTTCCAGATGTGGTTCAACAACCTGTAACACCTAAGACGAATGAGAAGTTTGTTGCTAAGGTCAGAAAATTCAGTAACTATGTGTTTTTCTTTACTTGGTGGATGCAAAACTTATTACCTTATTTGTATGGTTTTAGACTGTAAAACATTTGCCTAAGTCTGAACAAATTGAGTACAAGAACTTAGTTAAAAGGATGGCCGAGTTAGAAAAAATGAAGCTAGCCAGACAATCTACAATGATGATGCCTCAAAAATCACTTATGAAGGACACATTAAAACCGCGCAATGTTACGATCGATACTGCCAAACTAGCCAATAATTTGGACGAACAAATCAATTTATCAAGGTAATGAGTATATTGTTTTCATACATAACCGAAAATACGATAGTTTATTACATACAATATTGTAACTCCTAATTTTCAGAAAAAAAATTGCTGAGGAATCTTCGAAAATGCTCAAGTTGAAAGAGGAAGGGAAGAAGATGTCACAGAAATACAAGATAGTTGCAACAGAACTTAGGAATATCAAAACTGCCCTCGCACTGAACAGAAAACAGCAGATAACAGTTCAGAATTATTTGAGCAAAATAAGACTGCAACATCAAATGCTCTTGAAGAGGTATTTCTGCAATTTTAACTTATTTCTTTGAATGTCACTCTGTTTGGCCTCCCCTTGAGGACAGAAACAGAAACAAATGTATGCTTACATTTGATCTGATTGTATTTTATACTCCGTACACAAAACTATTGGTTCCTTTTTTACAATCAATCTTTTCAGCTCGACAACATTTAAACATTCCAAAATGAATGGTCACTTGCCATCCCGAAACCTTCACAATTTGAGTTTACAAAAAGAGAATAATCCTGCGAAAGATGAATATAAGAATCCTTTAGTACTTAAAACTGTCAAAGTCAGTGTGGCAAATGATATAAAAACTGTACCGAAGCTACCATCAAAACTAAGTCATCCAAGATTATCAGTACAGATAGACGTCAATAGTAATACGAAAGTTGTTAAAATACCAAATGCTACAAGCGATAGCGATAAAACAAATGGCGTGAAAGATAAAAGTAAAGACTTGGACGGTAATACAAATGTATCGAATCTCCCAGTCGTGGAAAAAGGCGGAGGGAACATCGATATGGCATTTTGTGAAAAGAAAATAATTAAGGATGTTGATGACTACAAATCACCATTGGACGCCTTAGGAAATACAGAGTAAGTGAATGATATGTGAGTTTACAATATTCTAATGTTAGACTGCTACTTTCATATTTACATTTTATAATAACTAAATATTGTTTTTATAAATATTTTTTCCAACATACATTCCAGATGGGAGGGCGACCCGAACGCGATCCTCTGTCCGTTCGAGGTGGATGGGGACTGCAAGGACCCTGAATGCAAATACCTACACACAAAAACCCATTCACAATGACACTACACACGTAAACACTCGTTCACACGATCACTGACATGCAAACATGAACAAAGATACCTATCCCCGTCTCCCCCCTTCGTCAGACGGCGTAAGAAATCTACAATGATGTGTAAAGTATACATCTTTTTCATTTTTTTAAATACCCTTGATTTTAGCTTCTTTGTTGTGTGTGTCCTGGTGTGCTTGACTTGTTACTTTCATATAAATTTGACAAGTAGTTTTAATTTCTTAGTCTCTTAAAATGTCATTTTTTTAAATTTCTTTTTCGTTTTCTGCCACCTAGATTGTCAATGTTAAATCTATATTTACCTAGTTTCTTGTATATAATTGCATGCAGCACAATATTGGGGACAGGTGATGGGATAATAGTCTATGGTATTCGCGAACTTAATAAAAGCTAGATACAACAGTTTAAATACAAGTCAAAACTTTAACGGAAATAGATGTTATAGATGGCAGCGCCATAGCTTGAGTTCGCGAATGCTTTAGTACCAGCCTTGCACTGATTTAATTCGAAATAATGCAATTTTAGTTGGCGCTGGTCG
The DNA here is from genome assembly GCA_905404115.1 of Pheosia gnoma. Taxonomy (NCBI): domain Eukaryota; kingdom Metazoa; phylum Arthropoda; class Insecta; order Lepidoptera; family Notodontidae; genus Pheosia; species Pheosia gnoma. Next base: position 7,820,006 of record FR989900.1, read on the forward strand.
GGACCGGACATCGCATCGCCAGTGGTAAGTTGCGTACGAGTAAGTTTATAATAGTGCATTAGTAGTGACTCTGGACATATTGACATTTATTATCCACGATTGGAACAACGAGACTGCGACGCTCTGGTAAAGTGTTTGTGTTACGTATAATATTTATACTTACCAATCTTTATAATTATTTTTTATTATTGAACATAAAATAAATAGCAACTACACATGTAAAAAGTTTTAATATTAATAAATGAGAATTATTGTAAATGGGTCTTTTATTTGAATGAAACAACCGTTAATCTTACAAATAGACATTTTATTCAGACATTGTAAAGAAAATATAAAGTAAAGTACTCTCCACCACACAGATACACACATAGACAAAAATATGTACGTATATTTTTTTTGGAATAAAATTCGATATAATTCGTAGAACCTTTGAACATAGAGGTCATTCTTATTTCTCATGAATAATCTACTAATAGGTAATTTATTACGTGACAGAATAATCGCGGGCGCACTTGCAAGTACGTAGACAGGTATCTATTTGAACAATGATTCAATAAATTTTCAAAAATTATATACAATTCTAATTCATAAGACTTTTTTGGTGTCAAAAGCTCAATCTTTCTCGATTCCACCTCGATATACAGACAGTCATTTAATAAGACGAATATCTAATATATATTATACGATAATTTCACAATATCCGAAGTTTTGGGTCACACAGTTGAGACTGGACAATGGGTAAGAAGGCAGGGATTTAGGATAAGTTACTGTAAATCTTCATAAAGATATATAATTACATTTATTATCAATCCTATCTCTGGAGCAGACGCTCACACGTCTCGTCGGTCACACAGTGCTACAAAAGTAAAATTGTATTAATTTATCACTTGAGTGCATTTTCAAAGCGATACAGGCTTTTCAGATGATATTAAAAAAATTGTCAGTTTCTGAATTCAAGGGTGAATATCATCAGTAGGAATCAAAATGTCTAATACACACCAAGTCCGTTTATTTAACGATTAATATAGTATCTTCTTTTGTAAGTAAATTTATTTACTATTAAACTGGTCAAAGAGTTATCGCTTGCTCTGAACTAAATCAATAATTGATGGAAATGGGCGTCTAATGACTCAGTTGTAGCCCAATCATTCTGAGAATGCTGGTTTAGAGGCGAAACACGTGTCGAATTATTTTTATAGATTCGTTTCGTTCCGCTCTGCATATTAGCTAGGCACACTCATGTTAGCTGGACTCTCAATTAAGACCATAGAGAGTTCTAGTTAGCTTCTTCTATTAACGATACGATTATTCGGTTTATAATTTGAGAGGTTCGCAAGCCGAATGTGAGTAGTAGAATTTTCCTCCGTTTTTTTTTTGTACCGAACTTCAGATTTACCAATAAATACTGGCACATAGTACAAAGTAAATAAGAATTTGGGTAACAGGATTTTAGGATATATTTAGGCAGTGCACAATAATCCTGAGAATTGTTTGCATTTCGCTTACAAGTGCGTAGGTCACGTACCTACCTAATATAAATCTACTCGAAACTCGATAGTATATCTCCAGGTAGACGGTACGGGAGGTCCCCAAAGTATTGTGCACTGCAACAGGTTTACAAACCGAACGAGACATCCCGACAGGGTTGCAGGGAGGCGGGCGCGTCTATCTGAGCGTGTGCCACATGGCGACGGCCTTGCGCGTCTCGTGCGCCATCTGCGCCCAGTGCCGGCCCTCGGCGGCGGGCTCGGCCGCGCCCACGCAGCACCAGCCCAGCACCAGCGCGCTGCCGCCGCCGCCCACCACGCACACCTGCCCACGGGGAACATTGCACTGCACATCTCATAATTACCATTATCGGGGTCCAGCCTTCCAGCCAGGCGATTGGTATGCCTGGCGGGGCGGCCGTTATGCCCCAACGGTTATTGTCGGGATATAATAAATAAAATAAATATCGCCATACGAACACACCAACTATACGGCCCCGTATAGTTGGTGTGTTCGTATGGCGATATTTGGATACGGACTATGGGTACCGTACAATGGACTGAGGGTGAACTCAGTATATAATACCTATATACATATTAAACATCCATGACTTGGGTACAAACATTCGTGCTCATCACACAAAGCTTGTCCCTACCAGGATTCGAACCCGGGACCCTCGGCGCAGAAAGCAGAGTCACTACCACTGCGCTAATCAGGCCGTCGTATATATGTTACGTGCTCCGAAAACTCTCATAGCGCGTTTCGGGATTGTATTGAGAATTGTCAATTGTTCTGAATGCGTCTGCAGCGCCATCGGTGTAGCTTGTGGCAAGGTTGAATAGGTCGCTATACCATTAAACAGCTTCAAAGGAGGCCAGTAGCGTAGCTAACTAACCAAGGGCCCCGGGGCAAAAATAAAATTGGTGCCCTATTTAAACTAAACTAAATTGGTGCAAAACTACTTGGTCATCAGCTCCTGATCGCCCACTGCAGGGCATAAAAAAGAAAAGCTAGTTACTACTAGGTATTATTTTTAACACAGCAGATAATATTTAACCGTATTTTCTGATTATGTTATGTTTATATTGTGGAGCTGGAAGACATTTTTCAGTTCCAGCCGATCGAGGTTTGTTGGTTAAGAGCCAAAAAGTTAAAAGTCAGAAAGTCCATATTCAACAAGCACATTATATAACGTTTAGCCCCATAAGCCCTATATGCTGTCACTGTCATACATATTTATGAAATCTGTGGTGTGAGAGGAATGGAAGACGTCACGTTACCGAAACGGTACGTAAAAAGCATTGTCAACTTTTAATAAAATTCTAATAGGAACTCTACCTCGATTGAAGCCTCCTGAAGGTTAGCGGATGGTAGGCTGAAGGAGAGCGCCTCATTCCACACCGGGTTGTTCATCTCTTTTCTGTTTGACTTCTTCTTTTTCACACGTTTCCCGTTCACCAATAAATACACTTTTACGTACACATCTGAAACATGAAACATTAAAAACTGGGTAATTATTTTGAAAGAAAAATGTCATTTACAACAAGGCATTCATAGAGTATTCCACTTCATTTTATTAGAGAAATTATTTCCTTTGATACGACAAAAAGTTAGTGTAGAGTTTAAGTCAATTATAAGAAAGAGCTATGTTTCAATCGTTATCAAAAGATGTTAATTACTAACCACATGGATAACTTATAACAGCATCCCACAAGGCTTGCGCCTTGGGCCCCTTATTATAAAATACTGATCCCTTACGAAATTACTCTCTAGGACATCGAAATGTTTATTTTAAGGCTCACTCACGAATATAAAAACATAATATATACCAGACGAAGCCTGTAAATAACCTACCTAAAGCATCTTTGCCTTCCTGAGGTGGTAGAAGATTCCTCGCCTTCAAAACGACTACAGTAAGCCGTTCAGCTGACGGCAGGTACGAAAGAGACAGCAACAGCTCTTGCAGCTCCTCTGGCGGACGACGTTCGCGAGACAACTCGGCCCACACTTCGGCGCCACCGGCGACTTCGACACGGGATAGTGGGACTCTTGCTGATCCCATCACTTCGTTGCGGGAGAATCTGGGACAAAAAGAATGGTATATGTAGGTAAGCACCGACGGGCGACACTCAGCGGTCACGGTGTGTGATCCCTTTGAGCCACGTTAAGATATACGATATTCAACCTTAAATGGGTCCAAATTAGAGTTCGCGATCGCACAATATCAAACTGAATCGTTGGTTGTCAATACGCCTTTGCTAACTAATCGAACCCAGCACGGGTATTTAAGATAGATACCTGTCATAGTCAAACACTTGCAACAACAGCGTCTTGTCAGAGAGCTCGTCGTGTGACACGGGGAACTTGAAGTGCTGGTCGAAGAACGGGTTCGCCTCGTTCCTGTGCACCGGCGTCTGCCGGACCCTGGTGTCCACCTCGGGCAGCAGGCTTACCCGGACGTATGGGTCGTTGAACCCGCCCGCTTCGTAGCCGGCCAAGTCGTGAGCTGGAAATGTAAATTAACCTTTAATCAGTATATACTATTGCGTAGGTACCTTATAATACGTAAAAAATAGATGAAGACCAATGCAGATGTTGACGACGCATAATAATTGTATTTTTAATATTATTGTCTATTGTTTGTAAGTCATTTTTGAATAAAGATTGCTGTTGAAGCTGACGTATTGACGGACATTTGATACCAAACGGTCTTATATTTTGCTTAATTTGGTCGCTATTTCTTCCACACTGTCCCATCACCAACAGGAGACATGGTAGATGGTGAGCTTATGGCGTTCGCGTTTCCGAACGTACCAGTGTTATTATATTTACAATGATGTTATTATGTTTATATCGTCAAACTAACACAAATTTGTACGGTGACAAAATAAGCAACGCTTATATGATGGGAACCGTACACTGGTCTGGGGGCGATCCCAGTTTAACTTATGTAGATATCCAACATCCATGACTCGGGTACAAACATTCGTGCTCAATCACACAAAGTACCCGTACTGGCATTCGAACCATGAAAAGTATTTTATAGCGATCATATACAAACCACTTAAAACGCACTTTCTACCTGCATAATCAATTCTTACCTTCAATAAGGTGCACTTCCAAATCAGATCTGTCGAAGTCATACTTCAGGCGTAGATGGATTCTGCCGAGGGAGGGGCCCGCGCCCTCCAGCTCTATGACGAGGGGCGCTTCCCTCTTCGTGTACAGGTCCGGTTGCAGGGCCCCTAGCGCGCTGACCGCCCCAGCGCCAGGACTGAGGGGGCCCAGGCCACTGCTGCTCTCTACTAGAGAGTTGCTGCGGTCTATTCGTCTACAAGGAAAGGGAGAAAATTTAAAAATCATCCTTTTAAATTGAAATAAAAAGTAGCCTTAATTGACCTGTGCTTTAAGATGTCACCATATGATACCGGGGTTATTGCACCCATTGCCGCCCCCCCCCCCCCGCTTATTACGATCAATTCAAATTATTAGAATTAAATCACACAAAAATCCTCCGCACCCCCTCAAAGAATTCCTGGATCCGCCCCTGTTTAGGATTACATATTATGCGAATCAAATTTTGCACGAAGATAACCATTTGCTACTCGTGAGGAAACTTGCAAGTCTGTGAAAACCTACACAGTTATTGCATAACGTGTGACATACCCAACCGGCACTGTGCCAGCGTGCTGGACTATGGCCTCAATCCCTTCGAATTGAGAGACCCGAGCCCAACAGAAGGATATAATTATAAGTAGGTACCTTATAACTGTTTGAAGAATAGTACTCTCAGTAAGTTACCATTAAGCACGTCACCTTTAAGTCTCAGGACCTCAGACTGATATACATATAGGTATAAAAGAAAAAAAGCTGTCAGAATAAAATATATATGCAATTAGCACCAATGTTCAACTTACTGGCTTGCTTTCTTACGAGTAATAAGTTCGCACGTGTACATATTGCGGGCTAAAAGCAACTTCTAACCTCGGCGGCATCAACAGTGGTGACAAACATCTTGGAGGCACGTGTCTCGGGCTAGATGGCGTTGGAATATCGGCCAATGAAGCCAGAGATCCGTGCGCAAGCGGCGCTGCTCGCACGTCGAGAGACGCGGCTCGGAGCGGCGATGGAGACCGAGGCATGCCTGTTGCACCCGCTTCTAAGGACCTCCCGTCAGGCGCAAAGGTCCGAATGGCTGGCGATGATCCGCGGTGACTCTGTGGGTGTAGTTTCATATTATTATTTACGTGAAACGTATATTTTACCCACCACTCACCCTTGGTTGCCAACCTCTCAGATTATAAACCATATATGCTAGAAAAGGTCAACGAAAAATGAGATAACAGACGAACATGCGTTATTTGAGACCTAATATACAATTCACTGCGGACCGTAGCGTATTTAAAAAAATAATTCGAACGCATTTTGTTCGTAAATGAGGCATATCCTCAGGACGATTGGGGTACCAAGTCAGGGTATGAGACACTTGTGGAAGGCGAACCCGACTAAGCCCATAGGGACTTTTGTTTTGTCGTCAATATATTTGATTTATGATTTGGAAGGTTGGCAAGCAAGTGTGGTTTCCGCCTTAATATTGTTTTACAATGGATTTCCGTCAAATGACTCATCATTCTATGAATAATAACTGATAAGGTGAGGTATGTTTAATGTTGGGAAATTGCAAAATTGAGTTGCTATTTTGACAACCAGGATTTGATCAGATGCTTTGATTTTATCAATTCCCTTCAATATATATGAGTAGTATCTGTAACAGAAAATGTTAGAAGCAGGAGATTGCATTGGTTCGGGCGTGTGATAAGAGATGAAGCATGTGACTATATGAGAGATGATACAAAGCGATACAGAGCGCAACGAATACAAAAGACAAACGGGATGTATGGAAGAAATAGATTATACTGCGCCGACCCTAGAGAGAAAATGTGAGGTAGATGATAAATAAGCTTTAGAAACATAATATTGACCTTTAAGATTTGGGTCCTGATGATACATGGAACATAACATTTAGAGATATTTGGGAAAAGGAAAAGCCTTGCGAGCTTCATTAATAGTGCGATACCATTAAAAATATATTCAAAATGTATACTTAATAAAAAGATATTATTCAAAATAACAGGCGCAAAAATTCATCATCGATAGACATCAACTATAAAATGACAACTGCCGACCAAAGACCATGTATTTTATTTTATGCCCGGTTTATAAGGGTTTATGGTTTATTCGCGTACTGCGTGTACTGTCTTTTTATCATTCTAGCATAAGGTAGGTAGATTAAATGGTTATTTTTACAACGTATGCTGCCTAATCAATGGCTGCCCACGTCAAAAATTGAGTACAAAAATATTACGGGCAGATGCTACCTGAGTAGCTTAATGGATGGTCTTCTTGGACACGCCATTTTCATATCATCATGTCACATCCATTGTTTTATTTATAACTAGCTGTTGCCCGCGACTTTGTCCGCGTGGTATTTAACAAAGACAACCGTTGACAACAGCCTGCTCGCCCATTCTGAGCCCGCGGGACGCATTGCAGGTTGTTGCTATCAAACTTAATCAGGCGCTGCGCTGCAACATTGGTTTTAATTTTTTTTCGTGAGATCCTATTTTTTTTTCTAAAATAAAAGTAGCCTAAGTTACTCCTTGTTACATCAGCTATCTGCCAGTGAAAGTCCCGTCAAAATCGGTCCAGCCATTTCAGAGATTAGCCGGAACAAACAGACAGACAGACCGACAGACAGACAGACAGACAGACAGACAGACAGACGGACAGACAGACAGACAAAATTTTTAAAAAATGTTGTTTCGGTGTAGGTAACGTGTATACATCCAAATGCACTTAGTAAAAAGCGGTTATTTTAATATTACAAACAGACACTCCAATTTTATTTATATGTATAGATGTGTATTTATTGAATGTGTTATTGCTATTAATTACTTGACATTGGCAAAATACCCGCTAAGTTGTGGGTGAGGCCATATTCATATCCATTTTATTTCATCGCATCTCATTTCAAAGCAAAAACACATTATAAATAAAATAATGGATGTGACATGAAGGTATGAAAATGGCGTGTCTAATGGATGGTCAAGAAATCCATAGCTTCATGGTCGGGACCAATCTTCTTGGCTGTCACGTCACAGCTAAAAGTTAATCTTTTATGTGACCACTTATAAAAGTCACATTTTCCATTATTCTTTTTTATTTCGCCATTGTGATTCTTGCCTTCTTGTATGTATTGGTGACTTTACTTCTTTGCTACTCTTAAATATATTTTTCTTCGGTCAGTGTACCTATCATGAACCATAATATGTTTAAGGCTATATAGCTCACAAATAGCATCAAAATGTTATCCCAGAACAATGGAGTATCCATGTACTTAGTAATAGCCTACAATTTGCCAAACATTTCTCGATTGCTTTCGTTTTATTTATGTCAATATTGTGGGTGAATTATATAAGAGTCGTTTGCCTTCTAGACCGACTGGCTGGCTTGAAAATGCGTAGGTACTTTGAGCGATAATCCATGATGGCTGGCGGCACTTTATTATTCATACGTTTTTACGCCTCGTGAGTGGTAAATGTAGTCCCTTATCTACATTACCTACTTTACTGTAAAAACTTCTGTATATCACTTAAACAAACTGAAAATATTTAACACCAGGGACACTAAAGGCTGATCCCACATGGTCGTTTTGTTTCGTCGCGTTAAAAAGTATTTTTTTATCTATATACAGAGAAATACCGTTGGCGAAAACGAAACAAAGCTTTTGACTATCGTTTGGAGCTTTAAAACAAAGTAGAATGTTGAAATACAAACTATTTTTTCGAATTTTATCGCGGAATTTTTCTATTGATACAAAATAATAATTTCATCTTGTACGAACATGTGCACGCCTATCGACTTGTTGAGTTTTTTAAAACAACAAAAATGATACTTCCTACTAAACGACACAATCTCAACTAAGAGCGGGTTAAGTAACAATATAACGTTTGCCACAAGGCCTTGCCTTCATTCCATGTTAGTTTGAGTATTGCGTGCAGACGAAGTTACTTTTCTTTTTATACAATGTTAGACATGTTATCTGATAGGTTATCTGTGATTATGATCGCACAAACTGCCGTGAAGTCGCTTGTGATTTGCCTAGTAATTGTAATAGGAACATAACGTTTTTATGCTCGGGTGGAATCGATTGAAATAATAATTTTTACCTATGGTGGTCATATTATACGATACAAAATTAAACTGTTAGAGGTTTAGCGGAAAAGGGAAGATCTTCCAGCCAGGCGGGTGGTATGCCTGGCGGGGCGGCCGCTATGCCCCGACGGGTATTGCCGGGATCTTGTATATATGTTACGTGCTCCGGAAACTCTCATAGCGCGATTCAGGATTGTATTGAGAATTGTCTATTGTTCTGAATGCGTCTGCAGCACTATCTGTGTAGCTTGTGGCGAGGTTGAAGAGGTCGCTACAGAGGTATTGACATCAATTATTGGTTAGTAAATCCTAATTGTAATTTTACTTCCATGTTTTTGGTAGTACAACTATGTAATAAGTCCTTTTCGCCCCTTTGCTGCTAGTAGATAGGCATCTGTCTACTTATTAGCCGCTACTGCGCCGTCGTTCGCGACTCTCATCGAGTTGTTAATCTATGTAGCAGCTAAGCCAAGGATGTACTTTCAAGCACATGGCATAACATAGAACGCTTATATAATAATGTATTTGCCTATGTATCTACGCCTACACGCTACTACCACGAATAAACCAAGTAGGTGGCTTCTATGTTAAGAAAATAATATTTCATCCCACTAGGAAATCATCTTTGGTATCATGCAACAATTATAGCGTAGATATTGAAGTCGTTCTTCCAAAAATAAATCATACAAACATTTATCTAAGACTCATTATTGCTTGTACTTTAGGTAACATAAATTGTGTGGAAAGAGGTCACAATTTCAAACTCGGATCGTTTTGGAAACAACAGTCGTTTCCGAAATTGGTTCGAGCAATTGATCGCCAAAACGTATTCCATGTTACGGTTCAACACCAGTTAATTTGTATTGCTGTGTTTCATGTGAACTTTTTACCCTACATCACCGAGCAGCCATTCTAAAAACAGTAACCCCCAAATATATAGACGATTTTTAACTTTATTAAACGTCATATATTACTGCGCACAAGAGTTTTGCTTTGTGCAGTACTACGAGTATATGACGTTTGGTAAAGTTATAGACCGTCGATAAATTCGGTGGTAAATCTATATAAATATATAAAACAAAGTAGTGCTAGTTTCTCCAATTATAACTCATGAAAGGGCGGGCCGATTTTTATGATCTTTGATTATTTAAATTTGTTACTGCACCGAATAGCGTGGAAAAAAACAGTGAAAAAAGAATGATAAAACTAATTCATTCTCTCATACATTTGATTATGAGGCTGTACGGAGTTCGCCGATACAGCTAGTAACAAAATGAAATTCCGAGCACTTTTCTCTACCATCACATACACGAAAGCGAGGATTAGTTTTGACAATACTTGACTTTGACTAGATTGCAAAAGTTAATAAATGCAAGTGACCTAAATTAAACAAAAATGTCGCCATCCATATTCCAATATCAGGTCATGCTGATTTAAATAAAACTCACGCTTGGATCTAATTAATTCATAATTGTTTAACTGTCTGCATAGAGTACGTGCTAGGACACACTGGTAAAGTAATTATAGGATTAGCTAGAACCGAATTGAGCTAATTACCAAACCACGATGCAGTTCGCGTTTCATAATCAGGCTGAAAGATACGCAATGATCTATTGTACATGGCGTTAATCAATTTAGTGCTAAAAATAAGTAAAGCTATTTTTCATGATCAAAACTACAACATCTCAATGGTCAATCATTCAATTCATGGTCAATTCCTTCTTCTTTCTTTACGAAATGAAATGCGATGAAATAAAATGGATATGAATATGGCCTCACCCACAACTTAGTGGGTATTTTTTCCAATGTCAAGTTGTTAATAGCAAAAACACATTAATAAATACACATTATAAATTAAATAATGGATGTGACATGGAGATATGAAAATGGCGTGTCCTAGGTCAACTTATTTCTTTCTACATACTAGAAAGAAGGCTTTGACATTTGTCTTTAAATGTTGATTGAAAGGGTTTACTAACAAATTGAATGGTATTGTCTTCTATGGAGTTTTATGTTGATTGTTTTTGTTGGCAATTGGCTTCAAATTAGAACCACGTTTGCCAGTGTCAACAACCATTTTTTAACGTTGTTTTAAGCAAAGTGACTCTGACAATAATAATTATGCCGACAATGATGATGATGAAATCACTGCCCTAGTAACGCGTTGTGGTATAAAAAATGTACTGGAAACCTCGACAAGTTTAATTAATCTTCACCCGAGAACAATTATGAATAAGCACACTGAGGTAAATTTCCAACCAATATAATACATCATTGATCAAAGAAACACAATTTTGGGTACAACTTCACTTTACTTGCCAACAAAAAATCTTTTATGATACGCCAATATGACACTAAAGATTAAGAGATAAGCGTTAAGGATACTCACTGTAGCTCTAGATGTGCCGCTATCCAAACTGCTCTGCGAGGATATGGAAGGTGTCCTCGCCAGCCTCGCGTGCGGCAGCGAGCTGGCTGCTCTGCCCTCAGTCGCTAGTGGCTGCACGCGACATTGCTCCTTCGAGATCAACATCTCCTGTCGACAATATACACCTATAGTTAGTTTACACATTAAACAACGTTCAGGAAACAACTGCCTCATTTGTCTTGGTATATAATAGGCGTACTGCAACTGGGCCCCAAGTCTGCTAACACAATCGATTCATAATCGAACAGCAACCGCATAGTAACTGTCACTTTTGACAGATATCCCATACAATATCTGTCAAGATATCTACGACTCTTAGAGTGTATATATATACACTCTAGAGTCGTAGATATCTAGAGTGTATAGTGTATAAGCAACAGGTGTTCAAAAATACCTCTGCAGTACATGAACGTGAAGACCTATTTCTATCAAAGATTTATGTCTAAAATAAACTGTTGTTGTATTATATTGATTTCTTATATTTACGCGAATACTACACATTGAAATAAAACTAATTTTAAGAATTTTATCGAGGTTTATTTTAAAATAAACCTTAAAAAATAATGCCGATAAAATTCTTAAAATTAGTTTTATTTCAATGTGTTGTTGTATTATTTAAAAGAGCGCTCACCAAGTCAATTAAATAATATTTATGATCTGCAAACTACCTGATAATTGTATGTTCCCATCATATTTTAAAACGTCCCCACTTTTAAAGTACTAGCTTCTGCCGAAATCTGCGAATCGGTAATGTACTGATGAAAAATGTAAAAGATCTTTTCAAAAAACGGCAAGTTTCTTGACGGCATTCTGAACGGGTAGTAAGTTGTAGTTTAGCATTTTGTAACAATTTTTACGATTCATAAGTACTGTATGTCATGGTTTACTTACATGAACAAAAATAATTCTGATAAAAAAGTAGAACCAGAGAACGAACACAAACCGACACGAACCGACAAACTTTACGTCTTTATAATATTAAGAAATATAAGTATATCTTAACACCAGAAATCAATATGTGAACCAGAGGTGAGATAAAAATCAGCGTTGTCTGGGAAAATAAAATCTGTAAGGGGCTTAAGCGATGTTATATTCTACTTGCAGCGTTCTGTGAAGACTGAAATCCTCGACCTGCCGTGGAAAATCCTTGGCTTTTCTTACTACGCGCATTATATTTTTATGACTTAATTAAACTGGAACTTTTATATCTCTTAGGGGTTAGTGTGATTATTAAAACTTCCCGTTGTGAAGTTGTGATATGGGAACAAAAGTATTCTGCGCAAAGTTAAAGTGTGATATAATAAAAATTATGACCGTCGAGAGTTTTAATATTTTCATTATGCTGGTGATTTAGTACCCTCGCTGATTACAGACCACTGTTGGATCTTTTTTAAGGGATCGTAACATTATACTTATTTTAATTGAGCAAGCTATTAAAAAGATACGACAATAATAATGAGGTAATCTCGTTACAGGTGTCCCTTTAATTCGAGATGAATTAAGGCTGACCTGTATGTCTACCACAATCCTTTACACGTACCGTTTCGGTAACGTAGTCATCCATCCCTCTCACACCACAGATTTCATAAATAAGTATGACAGTAACAGCATGCTCTTTCCGTTACGATTACATTAGGAGTTCCTGCTTACCCTCCCGATGCCTACGGCATTCACAGGCATATCTAAAAATGGTTACGATCACAATTTACAGCATCAATAGTCTAGTGGTTATAGGGGCCGTCCTCATAACCGAGAGGTTCTGGATTCGAACCCCGCCTGACGATTAAGCTATTGATGAGAGCCCACACCTAATAGCATAAACTTTGGCTTAGTTGGAGGGGCTTACGGGACTTAGATGGTTTGTTAATATCATCATTAATGATTATAGTATCGGATTTTTAAATATCTTTATCGTAATTAATGTATTGGGATCGCCCCGGTCCATTGTACCGTATCCATAATACAAGCGTTGCTTTGTAAAGTACCGTTGGTGTGTTATTTATATTTTTACCATCTTAAACAAGTACATGATTTTATAAAACGTACATTAAGGCTCCCGTGTGACTTCTCATCGCCGTAGCTATCTGTGGAATTATGGCTTTGTCCGCTACTGGCACTCGACGTTCTCTCTCTCGCCGCCCTCGCCCAGGACTCCAGCCTCTTCTGAGCGGCCCAAACACCAGGCGGGCCCAAACCACTCATAATGATCACAAAAATACCATCACTTCACTAAATACTTGTCTTATGCAGTCTTTAACATAAGGTTTCAGATAAAAAACCACGTGTGAAGTTATTACTGTTTGTCGCTAGATTTTTAAATTCAATTTGGTGAAGTAAGCTGTGAAAGAAGTAAGCTTATACTGCTATAATATAGTAGTATTCCCAATTTTGTCATTCAAGCATTTAGGTTTTACTAAATTAATGTCCTACTGATATTACAAATGCCAGATTCTCGAATGATTGAAACCATATCACCTAGTTAAAAATTAAATAATTAAGAATGAATAAGAATTAAATACTATACTACAGCAGCAACCTACACATTCGTTATATGCACCCCTTTGAGTGGGTGCGGTAAAACTAATTAATAACTCAGCGCAGATTTATTTTTCTGACGCATGCAATCGCATCGTCACAATGCGGTGCGCCGAAAACTCGCGGATGAAGGCTTTGAAAAATTGAATTTTAATTCTATTACTCTCTCGTGATAGTTTCTATGGCCGTTTTTTGAATTAACTTTTACGAATGTTGGATGCCTGGCATTGTTAATTATTCTCAATTTTAATAGTTAATATACAGCGAGACTATTATAATTTGCCTAAATTAGAGGTGTCGCTTATATTTTTAAGTGTCTACGTTTATTATTGAGTATATTTAAGATTATGTTGATAGTCATAGCTATAAGTAGACAGCAGTTAATGATATATTATTAAATATATATTAAAGTTACTCAATTTTCAACTATGTAACGAATGGCAGACGGCTCGCCGCCAGGCGAAGAGGTCGCAGACGGTTCATGGCCTGCGTGGGCGCTGCCACGATGATAGTACTCATACCGTAGTAGCCACTCAGCGGTGGGTGTTTGTTTATACCTGTAGAATATTCAGCTTCAGATTTTCTGATATGTTGCCGGAATCCGTACGTAGTTGCGACGGTGAAATATTGATTATTTTTAATTGATTGATTTTGTTGCTAAGTTCATGATATTCATAATAATGCGTCTGATGATATTACGTAATTTTTTCTAGACCTTCGGGCTTCTAGGCGCTTCACTAGAACACTATAAATGGACAAGAAATTTTATATGGGCGTAACGTTCAAACTAAAACCGCGTCATACATTATATTGAATGTTGAAAAACAAATTCAAACTTTTGATGGATTGGCAATATTGTTGCACGCAAATGAGGACTAACATGAATATTTTATGTATCGTTCTTATGTGGCATCCTAAAATGTTGAATATAAAGTAAAAATGAATCGGAGTAGTGTTAGTAGCTTCAGTTACATACATTATATTGATTTCACATTGACATTTCGTGAACTAAGTATCGTCAAAGTCCTTCGTAAATGGGTATTATTTACTTATTTAGATGTCTGTACCCAACGGTGGTCTGTCTACATGGTGCCACGTTGGGCGCCACTTATAATTGGCGCTCAACGTGGGGCACTTGTAAGTTGGCGTAAACGAAATAGCTCAATATTATACCATTCATCGAACCATAACGTCGAAAGTAATTATAACAGAGTTTCCTTTTGCCAAGAAAGCACTAAAAGATTCATAAATCTAATTAATGGTTGACAGAATTTAAATTACGATGGGAAAGTGTGAGCACTTACGTCCATTGAATGTGAAATATACTTTAGAAAAGAGTACCTTAGCGTCATGGAAATATAAAAAGGTTTGAACGTTCAAATTTTATTTTTCTAGAAACAACGACAGTCTTAATAAGTACTGAGTCGGGGTGTGATGGAGACCGAGTCGGGACATGGGCTAACTGTTGCGCTTCAACCATCCCCTTGGGAGATATTATCTAGGGGTGATTGCGTATTTATTTAAATGGTCTAGTTGCCAACGGCGACATTATATTTTCGTTTAAAATTTGACCACTCTTTGTAAGTAACATGTGTTTAGTTTACTGTTATTATTCCGAACATGTTAACGCGTATTGGTACTGCGATCAATTTTATTATGTAGGCTATTTCATTTATTATGTATTTTCAGTTTGTATTTGTTCAGTTTTTTAACGAACGAGTTGTAAATGTGACACTTTCTGTAAAATTGTAACTGCTATAAATATATAAATTAGAGCAGTCTCGCGACAGAAAACGAAGGCAATTGTAGATCAAGCCAAAAAAAAAAAGAAAATATTTAATGGTAACGGGATTGGCGACGTATAAGTCGGTAACTTAATAAATTAAAAAAGAAGTATGCCTTATATCCCACTAATTGCAACACTTTTATCTCTAAAGACAAACCGCTACGAATTCCTATAGATATTATTAGCACTATGTAGATAATGGAACAGAACACAGACTTCTTATTAACACGTATAACTAATTAGGGGTGTGCTATAGTCTGTTGTCACTTATCACTAGGGTTGTCTGGGGAGCGGTCGGCGCGGGTGGCGGCTCGCGCAAACTGCCGACGCCCGGGCGTTCAGTGCTGCCAACACTCAGCCGAAATACCCCGGACTGACCTTATGGGACCGACACATGATCAATCATAATCAATGGCCAATGCTTTGTCTATACCGGGATATTCGGAAGGTGGATATTATTTTCAAATAACGTAAAACATTGAGTTTGGAGTTAGTAACATTTTTGTATTTTTTCCGTCACTTTATTATGGCTATGTAGGTGAATTATTATTAACCTGTTTACTTTTACACTATGCCTTTATGATCGGATAGATGCACATTTTTTGCATTTATTAGTGACTAACTGTCCCGGCGAACTTCGTACCTAACGTATAATGGTGACAGAATGACAGATAACCTTTCGCCTGACGTTCGACAGACCAACTGACAGTCAGAAAAAATAAAGCACAATAAAGACTTTTCGTCCTTGCAACTTTTCCACATTTTCTTTTCCGGGTAAACCTTCCCTGGGCTACGACAAACATTTCAAAATCAAAATCAGCTAAATCGGCCCAGCCGTTCTCGAGTTAAGACAAACGAACAGCAATTGATTTTTATTATATAGATGTTTTATTACTGATAATAATAAAGCACACTAGATCAATTTATCATTTTTAAAACTGATCATGTGTAGTCTTTGTTATCTGTGCGTTATCGTGCGGATGCGTGTAATCGGAGAGTCCGGATCAGTGCGAGATGCGAAAATTAGTTTAATTGACCGTCATAAGACCGTCGTAGTTACCGGAGTAGCTGCACAGCACGTTGTATTAACGTTCTCAGAGGTAAAAGGAGTCGCAGACAGCACTAAAATATATACTTTAGAGAAAAAAATATAAGTCCCAGGTTGGGCGTCACTATGATTTATGGCGTAAGTAGCGTGATGTCTAAGGACTAATTATTTTACTACCAAATCTATAGAAAGTTTAATCAATTTACCAATTGCATTACAGAGCATTTTTTAAAAGAAAAGTGCCTTGTAAATGGACGAGATCTGTCTATGATTTGGTATTAATTTGTAGTTAATTAACCGACTTCAAAAAGACGGAGGTTCTCAATTCCGTTGTATTTATTTTTATGTTGTTTGCGTTTTTGTAAGTGCAGGTATGTATATAATGAGAAGACATTAAAAGTCTAGACGTTCACGAAAAAGTATTATTAGCTCCTTATTTTACTGAACCACCTTCGCGTTTTTAGATTTTATTAAAACATAATAATATTTTTTCTATTATAATTTTTGGTATGTACACGTAACTGTAGGTCATAGATCTTAGTGAAAATAAAATTAAAAAATACACTCGGTGACTACTACATGCCTTCATTTTAATTATTATAATGCCAAATTTCATCGTGCAAAGATTTTAGCCAACTCCCTAAAACACGGATCAATTTGTCGCGTATAGCAACACAGGGCGGCGGCGCAATTTGGCAGCGTCACTTTCCCCACGCGTGATCAACAGGTAAAGAATGTCGGGGGCTGTCTTGGGAACACGCAACATTCACGGGGTTAAAATAGGGTTAAGTGGTTTTTAACCCTTGCCATGGCATAATAGCGCATAGAGATAAAAAAAAGAAAAAAACACTCAGCCAGTAAGAGTTTGGTAGTACTTATTTAATTAAAACCTTTTTATTGTTGTGACTACTTTTCTATTGATGTACCTGTGAAGGTGAACATCGTGAGGAAACCTGCACGTCTTTCGACGATTGAAGTGCCCCTTGGGAGATATGATGGGAATCGACGAATAGAGTTTTAAAGCTACGTTTAAACCGGGACAAGAGCTGGGCCCAAGAGCTCGTAATATACACAAAAATCGATACAATATTACCTATGATTTTTCAGGACTGTCTCGTTAGTATGACGATCATGAGATATCAAACTCTATTTCTAAGATGCGTAAAGTAGAAATTCACAATGACAGGAACAGACCACACTTTGGTTCCTCTCATTAGAGAACTGAATTTAATTGAACGAGATTTAATACTAGATTAGTTAAACAAATTATTATTCAACAATACAAATGGCTGGTTTGAATTGAAATGAAATACATTGTTTTCAATAAGTTCAGGCGGGCCGCGGAGTGGCCGGAAGGTAGTGATTGTTTCCGTCCGCGGCTTCCGATACGTTCAATGCAATAAGCTGTAAATAAACTATTCGTATCCTGAGGAATTTACGTTGAAAACATTAATTTATATCAAATGTTTATACATAAAATAATAAGTTGATCAATAAAATAAGCACTCTATACAGGGAGTAAGTGACTTCATAACGAAAACTGATACCCTGGGTTCAACTCATGATTCTGAACCCTTCAGAGTAGGAATTTTCCGTCGATCTTTTCATGAATTTTAAGTAATTTTTTTTCAATTCCTTTACAATTGATTTCAGCATTAGATCACAATAGAAGTATATCTAAAAAAACATTAATACTAAATTAGACCTAAAGCTGTAATGTAAATTAAAACTCGATACACTTGAGAGCGCTCGTCACTCGTACGTGTCGGGTACCCCGCGGATCGTTGTGTTGTGATCGCGTTGTTTACTATACATTGCGCACTCAAAAAATGACAACATTTGTAACCCATGACTTTCGACATCAATGAATTCTATAATTTTATTATATACATTAAGCGTAACCTTTTCCCAAAGTTTTCGTTGTCATGCCCCTTTCACCCTGTATATTCTTTGAAAGCCTATTTAATGTCCAAAATACTGGTCAAAGCAGTTGTGGCACATTTAGTCGACGGTATTTGGTTCCAATTGAATTATGGGGCCGGTCTATTGGCACCATACCGGTCACACTGCCCCTCGATGTGACATACATAGAAACTATATTGCTACACAGCGTGGTTCAGAAAGGGTACACTGACCTTTGAACATAAACATATTTAGCGCATGTGATAAAAAAAAATACGCAACAAAATGAAAATTGGGATTTGTTTTAATTTTTGCTTCACGTAGTGGTTACAAATGCGCTAAAGAAGATGTTCAAAGGCTAGCATACCCTTTCTACTTCATACTGTATAAACCAGGGTTGGTACAGCACCTACTCCAAATTAATAGTTGAGTTTCTTGACCAATTTTATTTACAACTAGCTGTTGCCCGCGACTTCGTCCGCGTGGTATTTAACAAAGACAACCGTTGACAACAGCCTGCTCGCCCATTCTGAGCCCGCGGGACGCATTGCAGGTTGTTGCTATCAAACTTAATCAGGCGCTGCGCTGCAACATGGTTTTAATTTTTTACATCAGCTATCTGCCAGTGAAAGTCCCGTCAAAATCGGTCCAGCCATTTCAGAGATTACCCGGAACAAACAGACAGACAGACAGACAGACAGACAGACGGACAGACAGACAGACAGACAAAAATTGTAAAAAATGTTGTTTCGGTATAGGTAACGTGTATACATCCAAATGCACTTAGTAAAAAGCGGTTATTTTAATATTACAAACAGACACTCCAATTTTATTTATATGTATAGATAATGTTGCATTAATATTCATTTGGTCCGTGCCGCTACGCCACGCCGCCAAAGGGAATCCTTAATCATTTACAGCATCTTAGTCACTATTGTCACAAAGCAAAGTCGAATACGCAATCACAAGAGAATATTCAATGAACTCGCGCCACTAAAGGAATTATTGATGTGGTTAGTTTATAGGTAGTTATAGTTTACGGGGGTCCGTTCACATCGAATCGTAAAGTGCCCTCAGGCGATTGTTTCGTCAATTAAAAAAAAACAACAAAAGAAAACTACGCATTATTATGAAAAATAAATTACGTTATTTGTCTAGAAGACGTCTTCTACATGGTCAGATCTCTCACTCAATAGAGGGAGACCGTGTTATAGGAAAAAAATATACGCACAACAACTCCCTTTCATCTTCCTGTAGTTTTGTCTCTCATATTTTTGGGAGGCTGATCCAACAATGTAGCATCCCTTTAAGATTAAGTTGAGCAATAATTTGTAAGTCAAGGTGATACCAAGTCTGCTAAGACAATTGAGTTCTTGTAAGCTGTGGCCACAGGTCCGCCGTACGCCGGTGTGAGAATAAAACGGCGGAGTTGGGATGAATAAGTAAAATTTATATTTAAAGAAAAAGAACGTGCGGACATAGGAGGACGGAGAAGAGGAAAAATTTGACAAGGTGTAAAACAAAAGTTTACAAAAAAAAACATAAAATTACTCCCAAGAAGATCGCGTCGTTAACACTCAAATGAGAGTGACATAATAATTTCGACGGACTAAAGCTACAATTACGACCCTGTTGCCATCCGATTATGAGCAGTGTGTGTTGGCAGGCTCGGACCCAGATCGCTTGCAGCTGGCTGTGAATTAACGTTTCACTTTCATCGCGAGGCCCAGACATGTTAACTGTGTAACTTGACTCGTACTCTATTAAAAATTAATCTCATATTGTGTGACCAAGCGTTTAGTTTCCCTGGAACATGATAGGACAAAGTACAATACAACATGTCCGTTATTTCTTTAATCCTTGCTGGTTTAAACCTGCCACTCGATTCACAACCTTACGACCAGTCTTGTGTCTAGTATCGATCGGTCCTTAATTAAAACATGCCTAATGAAATTTACTATGTAAACATAGCGAGTGGTAGAATCAACCCATTCAATTGCATAGTCGTATCGATTCTTCGAGTCGGTCATGAAGAATACCTCTGAAAGATCGTCATCCGAACGAAAAAAATCCAATTATATGCGTTACGAATATGGTCACCCCAATTTCATCTCGTGTAGAAATTTAGGCCGACGTTATTTCAACTTTTGGCATAAAAGCGAAGGTGAAATAGAGTATAGTTTGTCCTTTGTGGTTTAATACGTTAATAATAAATTGGAATTTATTTATAGCACCTGTTTTCTGTGAATGAAAATATACGAAGACTATAAGAAAACTACCAACACATAAAAACAGTAAAAGAAATGAAGTAACAAATAGCCGACTTGGAAATGTATGTAAATCTATTCCGGACACTTGTCACATTGCACTTACCGTTCTTACAGAGATGTTTGCTTGCGTGCTGTCCTCGTGTAAGCCGGCCTATTTAAAACTACAGTAGAGTAGTTACATTTATACACAAATACTACTTGGGTTTCTAGTTGACAATGTCGGACTTTGTCTAGTGGTATAGCCGTAACTATAATTGTCTTCCCAATTTTTGTGTAATGGTATAACTTGAGATGAACAAAGATATGAAATACGTATGCAATACACACACAACCACACACACACACACATATACACACATTCCTCAATTCCGCGTACTTAAAGCTAGACAGAGGCGATCAAGAATGAAGGGATGGTGGATGGACTGATGAGTAAATTATACAGCTTCACACATTGATTGATATCTTATATGGTATCGGAGACATTCGAGATGAGGGCATAATTGGATTTCCTATACACATTCACACGTGCGTTAGGTACATACTGGATTATTATACATTGAAATAAAACTAATTTAACGGATTTTATCGCGTTTATTTTATGTTTTCACGTAAAATATAGCCAACATTCCGAGCTAAGGCTTCAATTGTCTGAACCATTATGACAAGCACCATTCAATTGAAGAGTAAGAGCTCGCTTGACAATGAACGATATGTGTAAGGACTCCACAAAAGCTGTTCTTCTATGTCGTTGCAAACGGGAATTGATTCGGTTTCAGCTTTTATATAACTGAACTTAGAGAATTCATACTATTGTCTTAATAACTGCATTGATAATAGGTTCAGTTTAATGTGTTGTCAAGGAAATACACGTTGTTAATATAACATCACCTACCTACGCTAATTTTCGCCCAAAACACTGAACACGGAATCTAAAGTACCAGGCAATCAGAAATCGCCAAGAGTTCCCGGGCGTTTGTTGCGATAGTATTTAGAGATATTTGGTGCCTGTTGAACGCGGCAACAAGTGCTGCATCGATCAGAGTGACGCAAGCACCCCGCCGCGGGCGGGGCACCCCCTCAGACGTCCCCGCCCCCGACCCGCCCAAAGTCCCAAAACTGATTTACTGGGGCCGATCTTCTATAAATGTGTGTATCACTTACCAATTTCTTTCCAAGCTTTCAGAGTGAATATGTGCAGGGAAAACGGTCTGAAGAATTACCTCTGAAGGTATAGGAGAAGTGTGATACACGCGAGTCAATAACAAGATAAAATATTATGAATAGGTATCAATTACTTTTTGTATCGCTAAGAGCATCATGACAGGTAAACTTGTGGAGGAAGGTATATAAGGTGTCACAATAATAGTGTAAAATATTTAACAGTGCCAACAGTAGGTTATCAAAATAACATTCCCAAAGAAATAAATCAAATTATAAGACATTTAAAAAATGACACCCCGTACTGAGCGCATGGCCAAACGCTGTCGGTTTGCCTTGTATAAAAAAATCAAACATCATTCACACAATTATTTTGTACATCAACGTGATCGATATAACTTACTGATTCGTCTCTTAAAGTATTTTTTACACTATTTATATATATTCGTCAATCAACGTTACAAAACGAATTCTGAACAGCCTAATTAGATCAATGTTGGTAAGTACATCGAATCGTTCGTGTTGAAGATGCGAGGTCAAAGACCCGAAAAATGAGGAAATATGGAAGCAAAACTTCGATACACAACAATCATTAGATGAGGGCACTCCCTCATGTCAACATAAACAGGATAAACATCTCGACATATATTTATGTAAGTATATAAAAGAAATACCTACCTATTTTATTTTTACGTAGTACTTTTTTGCTAGGAGATAGAAAAACAATTTACAATTCAACATCAAAAATTACAGTGCTCATAAGTCGTAGCTCGTTTTCCGTCGTCGTCGAATCGTAGCGCGTAGTACGTGTAGCCGCGTAGAGCTAAAAATGCGCTACGTGCTACGGATTGTGACTAGAAAACTCCATCATAATGCCTGGGCCCCAAGTCTGCTAACAAAATCGATTCATAATCGAACAGCAACCGCATAGTAGCTGTCACTTTTGACAGATATTGTTTGGGATATATGTCAAAAGTGACAGTTACTGTGCGGTTGCTGTTCGATTATGAGTCTATTGTGTTAGGAGACTTGGGGCCCTGTAATAAGGCGAAGGTGCATAGTAGTGTACCCACGTTTCGACAATGGTATTTAATACCTACTAATGATATATGGTGCGAGCCTCTGGCCACACACTCCCCCTTAATGCGTGAGGATACGGTCAATGGTCTATTAATGGGAATTTTACTATCGTAAAGCGAAGCGTATTCCATCAATCAACCTACCTACCTACCCATATTATGTTCTCTTTTAACCCCGTAGAGCTATTGATCTGCTTGCACCGAAATAAGGTACGCTATTCTCATTAATCATGAACGTAAAATATCCGCCGTGCAATTAAATATTTATAGCATTTACCGACCGTTTCGTTCGGAGGGAGTTCTGTGGTCATTCGAGTCAATATGAGTCATGAATGTTAAATTGGAATGGGATGTATGCGTGTCATCTCAACTCTTCATTTTTCCACGTGCTTACCCTATAAAGGGTGTGTCGTTATGGAGGAGGAATTTTCCAATTTGAAAAAGTAGCATAGTAAATCAAACTTATATAACGTCTAACAAAAATAGTGTAAAATATTTTAACAAGTTAATCGGTAAGTTATATGGATCACTTTGATGTATGAAATAATTGTGTAAATTATGATTTTTTTTTGTAAACAATACGAACTGTTAGCATTTGACGGTGCTTTACGAACGGGATGTCATTTTTGTACGTATCAAACAAAAAAAAACTTTAGGTTATCTTTATTACCTACTGATGGACCTGTTAAATTATTTTACACTATTATTTTTACACATTATATATGTATAGCGCCGCACCTACTGAAAACATCAACAAGTAGCTACTTGTATATACTACATAGCTTCGTAAACACATGTAAAGTATAAGTTTACAATTGTATGACCATCTAGTCCTATTTGGTGTCATCTTTCAGAAATGTTCGCCTTTAAAAGTAAGTCATTAAAGTTCATATTTCCTTTAATAGATTTTTTCGAACCACTTGTTATACAAAATCCCTATCGGTCAGGTTCAATATAACCCACTCGGCTGCCGCTTTCTAGGTCAAGTACGCTGTTACCTCGTATGTACCTAACTGTACATATAAATGCACCAATGAATAATGTATAGTCACATTCCCATTAATCTGAAATCAGTCTTACAATAACGGGATTATGTTCGTTTTGCATTAATCACGTTTGGATAAAAGCATTTTCAGATGTAGTTAGTAAGTTTCCTTGACGATGTCCATTAAAGGGTCTCAATTATAATTGAGAAAGTTTTCAATTAAAATAGAACCTTAATACTTAAAGTTTTATGATTACAGGTTTTTTTTATCTTATATATATAACTACCCTGATAAAAGAGAGGGTGCCGATGATAATTTTATGATGAAATGAATCCCCTACCCCTATTAGTAAAGCTACGGATACTTTACTCAAAATTTACCGGACAACTTGAGACAACTTGAAAAGTCGAGTAATAATATGTTATATCTAAAAAAATTATACTATTCATTAACCCTCAAATTTATAGAAAGTTAATGGACTATAAAGCCAAAAATTATAATCAATTATAAGTGTCTAAAAATATTGAGCTAAGTATACATCTACTAAAACGTCTTATACAATTACAAAGCTAAGGATAACGAGGGAACTGTAAAATAAAGTGAATATTAATATAAACACAAGTAGCGCCATCTACGAACATTTTCCAACAACTATTAAACCTCCACGAGCTTGATTTCCACACGAGAATACTGAACTTACTCTGGATTTTGGTAACGTCATATTCCGACAGATGGGGCCTCAGAGACAAAACCTTTAAATGATTATTTCGTAGCGTATTTCAATGAAATTTGTTGCAAAGATATCAACAGTGTATCCCGCAGGGATTCCTACCTTACATGCAGACGTCAATCAAAATAAAATTATAATCCATAATGGGCTTGTGGGTCTTGGCCAGCCACACACTCCTACCAGTTCTAATACTATTACGGCAATAAGCCAAGAGCTACAGTTTCAAACAAGCCGCCTTTAACCTCAGCGGGTTCCGGAGAAAAGTTGATTATCTTCGAACGGCTAATGAACTAAGTTGAAAGGAAGTAAATGCTTATTATTATTATTAAAAGGTGAGCTTCGGCACTGTTCACAAGATGGCACCTCAATCAACCGAATCCATAAGCATTTAAACGCAAGGTTCAGCCTTTATAAAGGTGGATACTTAATTAACCCTTTCAACGGAATTAATGTACTTGCAAGCGGGCTTTGTGCCGGTTTACGATGCTTTTAACCGACACCGTCGATGGTTAGGAGCATATCTTCTTTCTTTACGAAATGAAAATGGCGTCCTAGGAGCATATACAAAAGTATTATGTGAGCGTCAAATTGACACTACATCGGTCAATAAGTAAATAAAAAATAAATGATTTTCGTTGGTAAGCGAATAACATGAGAAAGGCTGGACCGATTTGGATTTTTTTTGTTCATAATAGTCGATAAAGATTTTGGGGAAAGAAAAAAAAAATGATACGAAAGATGGACGGAGAGTAAGAACAAGAGCAATTCTCCGCGAACAATTGCAATTTCGCGGCGAATTGCATTTTATTTGGGGTACTCGTGATAGATAGTTTCTCGACTAACATCTTAGAGGAGTTTGGTGTTGCTGGCTTCTTTAATTATCGATCAAATTTGTTTGGTTTATAATTGGAAAAGTTGACAAGCCGATGGTCAGTGGTGGATTCCTCTTCCCCCATTTGTTTAACAATGGATTACCGCCAAGTATCGCCTAGTTCTATCAACTACACGTATACTTAAATGAATGTAGCCATACTACAGAAAATGTTCACGGTGGCCGCCAGGGACTGCCATCTGTCCCAGATAAACACGGAACGTTATTATTTTCAATTTCATTTACGAGATGGACCTCCCAGCTGGGAGTCAACGTCTGCTCGGCAAATTATATTATTGTACGTTGACCATATTTTTGCAACCAACTGCAAGGATAAATGAGTTGAAAAAGATTGAACAAAAAAAAATAAGCGGGAGGTGACCACATTATAATTATGTGAGTACCTACTTTTTTAAATTCATTCTGATCTTACAAAGGCCTTCGCAGCACCTGTCAATTTTCATTTATTAAGCTTATCAGCGATCTTTGAGCTAAGTGAAGGCGACTTACACAAGTTTTCTAGTTACGTTATTATTAGATTTTGTGGAGAGTCTATGTTTTCTCAAAGTAATTTAAATTTGTAATTATTGGTGCGGAACACTTAAGAATCAATTCTTAGTAAATTCTAAAACACAGTGTAAGTATGTGTTAAACTCTTTACAGGGTCGAGACTAACACAAACCGCTCATAATTGAAAGGAAATAGCATCTAAATTGACAGTCATCTCATTCAAAACGAGTTAAAAACGACATTAACAGATTCATTTCCTTGTTCGGATTTCTATAATTTAAGGTTATAATATTTAAGTGTCTACCAAGTGATTCAGAAAGGGAATACTAAGCGTTGAGGCCCGCACTTCTGTACCGCATTTGTAAAAATGCTCACAGAAATTAAAATTTGTGATTTTAATAGATAAAATAAAAAGTAATTTAATATTACTTGATTAATTACTTACTTACTTAATTAGCGTTCTGTGTCCCTTTAACAGATGTTCTTCTTTGAAGTACCAACACAACATCAATAAACATATATACCAAAAAAATACGCCATCACGATGACACAGAATGACGAAGATGGTTTCCAGAAACAGCATGGCTAGTAACCTATCATTGTCACAATTACTAGAAAACAATACTCAAGCCGTACCAATATAATAAAGTAAACTAAAACTTGCTTGGAGTCAATTAAACTAGGAAGCCTTTTAATGATGTGTTCATACCTACTCCCAATACCTACAGTAGGCTATACAATTTTATTTATATTTGTTTACGTTAATAATGAAAAAAAAAACATATGTTTTCGAAGAAAACCTGTTCAGAACGCACTCGGTTGTTATTCTAGGTATCGATCGTCCCCCATTCCTTTCTTTACAAGCTCGATTTCTACAGGACTGCAATATAGATACATCAGAATATTGTTACCTAGAAATCGTAAATTCTTTCACCGGCAAATATTTCTTACTCATTTACGGCGGCGCGGCGTCTCGTGTGACAGTCGTCTTTTGTCAAATCAAATCAATTTGTTTATTCATGTAGGCCAAATATTCTTATGAATAATTAGATTTTACCACCACCGGCTTCGGAATATTGTTTGTTCTGAGAAAAACCGGCAAGAAACTCAGAGGTTACTACATATTTAAATTATGAATGGGATCGTTAAAACAAACAAAAAAACTCATTTTGGTTGTCATGGCGACACGAAATGAAGACGATAATTATTATCTAATCCCCTGACGTGTCACACTCGTACGGAATAGGGTGTTTGACTGTATGAAAAATAACCTTGAAATTGTAGTCATCCTAAAATATTATAGCTTTATATAGCTATTACTACCTATTCATTTTAATGCAAACATATTATTTTTTTTAAACTAATAAAATAAAATAATGTTTTTATTTTGGTTGGGACTCGTGATCATAAACGTTCTGGATTGATGGTTGATGCGTTGTGACGTCACACTGTCGCAATCAGTGTCAGGTTGTCAATACGAGTTTGGTAATATTTGGGATTTTAAGGTGTTATCAGTCATTGTTTTTCACAAGGGTCACGTGACCCGGAGGCCGCGTTTTGGCGGTATTTTTATTGATTTAAACTTTATCATGGAGTTATATTGAAAATACTGGAATTTACAATAAAATAACTATATTGTATGCATCATATTAAACTAATGAACAATTCAAGATAGTTTATCAAACACAGGCAAACAGCCTATTTAAACTAATAAGTCAATTGGAACAACTCACGTTATGTCCCACATCCATGGGTGCTAGCAAGGGCAGTTCCTGTCTCCTCGGCTTCCTCCACATGAGAACCACGGCAGCGATGAGCAGCACCGCTCCTGCACCGAACACAGCACCAAGGGCCGCACTCCAAGCATTCCCATGCTCTTGCCAAGGAGATATATCCGTCCTAGCTTCAGGGAAAACGTTCCGGGAAAAAGCCCTTTCGGAAGATGACGTGGGCTCCCTCCAATTGTGTTCATCTACGTCCCACGGCGTCCCACCGCCCTCGGCCCACGGCTTATCTGTCAGATAACAAAATTAGCTTCGTACAATAGTGTAACATCGATCCATTTTCATGTAGCCATGATTATGTTGGTTGATAAGATGCCGCATGGAAAACTACGTTGGGATGTTTCTTTGGAATCATTTTTTGAGCTTTATTGGGGGGGCTATTATTGAGATAGATTGATGTTGATTAGATAGGATGTTCTACACGATTTTAAGCTTAAAATATACTAGCCTATAGGTACTTATTTAGTATTAATATATTCGAGTGGTAGTGAGCGTATTTCCAAAATTAGGTGTTAGTAGTCGTTTTTGAGTCGCGAACCCAAAAGATTAGGCATTATTTTACATTTTAATACATAATATCTATCTATAGGTATTTTAAAGCAAGTAAAATATATTTAAAAAGCAATGGCGACAGGATAATGTAAGCCTGTCGCATGAGACGCGCAATTCTTCGCAAAAATATGAACATATTTTTAGTTTAGATTGATAGATTGCAAGACAAAGTAATTCAAATATATATAAAACCTCTCCATGTTGTAACATGTGTTTGCTTTATCTAACTTTGTACGCACTATCAATCTGTGAAATTGTCTTAGAAATTCGAAATTACAATAACAAGGGTATCACACATTCACGAAAGGATAATGACATCTTAAGTGAAAACCGTGAAAGGAGATGCCCCAAAATAATCCTATTATGCTAATAAGAAACCAAAGACATTTATGTCTGTGTCGGCAACTAACTAATCACCTAGCATCGCACATAAATTCTATGACGCACATTCTTGACTGCCAGATTGTCAAAACGAAAAAGAAAAATCTGCGATATTATAAAAAAAAAACTAAAAATGTCTGCCAGTGTGTTTTGTTTTTTTTTACCGTTTACAATTAAAAACCCAAATTAAAATGACGTTTTGAATAATTTAAAATGAGAACTCACCCATATTGGATCACCGGTGTAAAAACTTTGTTGATTAGATTTTAGTTTAGCAAGTGTACTTGTTGAGAGACACACGTGATGGGCGGGCGGGAGCGCGCGACTGGGCGGCGGCGTACTTTCCTTATCATTAAGCCGAGTTGTTTACCCCGCCGGTACGCCGTGATCTGTGTCGCGATGTTGACTTTATTGCGCCGAAGTAATCGCGTGTGCGCCACTTGACATGATGCTAATACTTGTCTCATTAACATACTGATGTGGTGTTCAAAGAGAGTGGGTGCAAAGATTTCAGATAAATAAATTGGAAGTATAACAACTGGAAGATAATTTGTAGGAATCAAAATTGGGTGCAATGTATGGAACCAGAAATATAATTATTCACATAGTTGACATCGATGGGTGGACTTGATTAAATTCGGTGATTAAATGTAGCAGGTGATTATAGTCCATTTCGAAGTCCAAAAAGTTAAGGTCAATGGTACGATATTATAGGTTTAAAATGTAGTAAATTACTGTTTAGAATCAATATATCAGATTTAAAACATAAAAGATGTGATACTGGCGCTACTGGACCACTCAAATGTTCGCAAACGTTTCGGCCGTCTGAGGAAAAAATACTAAGACCTCTAGAAAATCACGATAACACTCAATATTTCAATTGTTTTAACTATTAGGACAGATTAACTATGATGATAATATAGCCTATTCCACGGTACCCAAATCTTATTATCACGGTAAAGAAATATAATCGTTAAAGTTCCATAAAAGAAAAGTACCAATGATCACGATAATGCTGGCAGGTCACAGCTATGGAAGTGGCCGTTCATGACATGAGCCTCGAGGTCGTGATTCTGTTCCACGAAAATGTTACGGCAATGAGCAAACATTATTTTTAATGGCTCTATACATATTGGCACATTTGGGTTACACGTATGGTCCCTACTAAGGGCTCTATGCGGAAGTTTCTCTCAGTAATAATATAGTGCGTCCTAATTCTATTTTATTTTTATTTTTATAGAAAATGGCCTCACACCTTTTTCCAACGTCATGTGGAATGTTTTTTTTAAATATCAAACATGGGAGATTCTATGCAGGCATTATCCGTAGACTAGGCCTAATAAACTCCCCCTAACCCTATCAGTAAAGTTGAGTATACTTTACTGACAAATTAACGGACTTCTTGGGAGAACTGAAAAAGTCATGTTTTACTATTTAGTTTTATTCCAATTACTCGTTTGTGGTTATTAAACAAAGTTCACCCCTACCGGAATTCGATCCCGGAACCCTTAGTACAGAGAGCAGGGTCACTGTTACTATGCCAAGGTGTAAAGACTCAAATAAAATCAGCAGAGATAATGATGAGTGATAGGTCGTATCTTTATTTATTGGATGTGTCCCTGTTGTCGCCGAGTTGAATCTTAAGCAGTGGGTGGATAGGCCAAGGTATTTCTTTTCAAAGCTTTTTTATTTGACGTTGCCAATATAAATATTAATTGGATAATTACGCAGCATTTATTTTTTTGTACTTATGGTAGAGTTTGTTTTTGTATGGCATCACTTTAAAATGTATTTGTAGGATGATGATTAATAAAAATGAAAATGAAAAAACGTTTATTTCTTGCAATAAACCTAAACGAATCTTCCATTTTAGTGTATTTTTATGGCAATGGATGTTTTTTGATTCCATGCTACATTCATAATGATCACCTACTATTTACTTTTCAATAATCATGGATGTGACGGAGATGCCATGTTTGGACATCGCTAATTACCAACTAAACTCGTGTTAAAGAAAACAATAGACTAGATGTACGAATAGGTAAATATGGCGCATCAAATAAAATGAGCAATGATGGCGCCTCTACCATGCCTAATTGTATAAATTCGATGTGCGCAGAGCCGCCATATTTGCTCACACATTACATATAGCAGTCAAATAAGAGTTCCCAAGAGAAAAAGTAATAAAAAAGCGAGGTCAATAAAATCAAGTTCTTTCAGCAAATTCAATAAGAAATTGCGTATATTGTCATATCATTAGACGCCAATATTTAGACATGGGGTGCAATCGTAGGGAGTACTACCTAGGGCTTGTTATGCGTGTAGATATTCAAATTAATTGAGTAGTTATAGGGTATCTTTTTGTGATTAGTAAATTTGCCTCAGTTTCATCAATCCTTCTTAGTAGGTACTTAGGTGTAGATATATATAGGCCTTGTTCTTTTCAGGCATAAGTGGAATTCGAGCCTCTCCGCGATCAGGCTGCTCAAGAGTATGTTGATGTCTAAACAGGCGTTTATATCAAGTACAAGTATAAGAGAAGCTAGTTTTCAGTCATTATAATGCATAATTTACAAACGAATTCATATTTTAAAAGTTGGTAAATCTACTGGTGACTAGTTATAAATAATTTTGAAAAGCGCCATCTCTTAGCTAGTCCAGACACTATTTAGTTGAACTCAAATAACTACAAGCATCAAATATTATACCAAATACATAGATGGCATTTTGCTGCAAAATTGGTCTGTACACTACAGATTCACAGATAAATAATAAACTAACACTACTTTTTACAATCAAGTTACATACATGTTGCCGGCTTTTTAATTTTACCTTAGCCATGCATTCTCTTGCAATAAAACAATTGTTTTTAGACTACACAATACTTTATTTACATAACAATAAATAATAACTTACACTAAGATTCTGGCATGTATTTCTCCTATATTAACTTTATGCTTTATGCTCCTCTCTTTTAGCGAAAGGGAATGACTGCTTGTACCTTGCTACTCCAAGGCATACAAATGCTGGAACAATAAAAATAAGTTGTTACACCAGAGATTGTGTTTACATAAGCTGGGATATTATACCCGGGTAAAAATTACACTAACGGGCCTCAGCAAATGGTGTCATAGCTTTGTATCAATAGTAGCTGTCAAATACTATCATTAGACTTGTCAAATAGATGGCTCCAGTTGCGATTTAATCTAATCTGACAGCACAATAAAATTTGGCGATATTTTGAGGTCGCTAAAATTTACTCTAGTCAGGGGAAATGTTATATCAGCGAACGTTCGTAAATGGGGCAGTTTAAATATTACCCAGTGTAATTTTCCTCTCGCTGAGTCCCTGAACAAGGTATTAGGCGTTTTAACCAGTGTAAATTTTACGCTGGGAGCTACCGTAAGCGCAACCCTGAAAGGTGTACTTTACTTACTTATCAAAGTTATCATATTTCCTACAATGCACTATGATGTGCGTAAGTTTATGTTCTTTTAACTACATAATAATATTTACCAAAGGATATCATAGACAGACTGTATTTTCCCGCCGTTGATTTATTTTTACAAGCAGTATTCGCGAGATAACCTCCAATTCCGATTAGTCCAGCAGCACCGACGAGACGGCAAGCCAGACAGTCACGAGGTCTAGCGGTAGCCGTGGCAGTCATTTTTATGACAACACTTATTTAATTATACACTTTATTAATGTTAAATTAAAAAAAATATACAGCACGAACGATTTAACTATGTTTATTTATATTGTATTTAGTGATGTACCCAAACGATAAACAATCGACATGTTTTATATAAAAAACATATATCGAATATTTATCAGCACCTTATTTTCTAACCCTAATTTATTACAATTCTCATTATAGATTATTAAAAATTAGCAAAAGAATTTTTGTACTTCTACTTTAAGATTTGTAACCATAAAAAACTCTTTAAATTCACTTAGCATATGATAAGGAAACAAATTAATCTACTATGCATGTTGGTTGCATACAAAACAAATACTGTAAAGCAAACCTTTATAATTTAGTTGAAAATTAGCTATATCGGTATCACTAAACCCAGGCAAGAAAGCCACAAACCTGACAATAAACTATTCTGCTTCATTTTCAAACAACTTATAATTTATTAAGTGATTACCAAACATTATCAATAAAAAATCAATAATCAAAATGGAATAGAATTGGTACATCACTAATTGTAATGGCACTTGGCGCCTGTCAACGTCACGTATTACTGTCAGAATCAGCAATGCATTCCAGATCCACCGGTTCGCTGGTATTATAATTTGAGCATGAAAACAAGAATTATCAAATAATAGGCATTATCCAACAGAAAGAGATAGGTAATGGAAATAATACTTTATTCATCATCATCATCATCATCGGGATCGAAATACTTTTGTGTAAATAGAAGCCAAAAAGGAGCTCCTTTTTATTTTGTAAGCAATCGGCTACAGAACTGAGCTAGGTGGGTACCTACTAGGTTGGCGTTGCGTTCAATTTCTTGCTCGTTGATGGTTTGAGTAGGTACCTATTTACGTAAGTAGTTTCTACATATCTACTTAGTTACCTAAATGATTAATTCCAGGTAGAAACTAGTCTGGAATAAACGTCTATTATTAACAAGACCTTGTTCTATACACACGAGAGCCTTTGTTGAAAGTGTAACAAAACTAAATAGCATGCTTGAAACTAGGTCAAGGGGTGGACAAGACAATGTAGAGCAAATGAGACGTTGCTGTTAAGTTAGCTATCTGCAGCCAGTCAACAACTTTTTAATGCATAACTTAGTGTCTTGCTATGCTAATATTGCTTGTCGTTACATAATTGGAACGTGGCATTATCTAAATAAAAAAATAAGTTTCGTAGTTTTTTTTGGCGGGAAGTTGAAGCGTGAAGTTATTATTAGAAACAAAGTATTTATCTGAAGAAAAGTGCTTTGTAATTCCAACGCTGGAGCGTTGGAATTACAAAGCACTTTTCTTCCTCCTCCAGGACGAAACTCATCTATGAATTTGGGGGTAAAAGTATTGCCAATAATTGGTGGACGGCCATATTCCTATAGTGACGAAATGATCGTGGATATCCAGGCAGTTGCGACTGCAATAGAAAAACCAGTAAATATAGACCAACATACACATTACTGTATGGTGGGTGTCAAGCTATGCAACACTTGTATTATGGGCCAACATAAGTCTTGGGGTGATCGCAGTAACATCGAACCCGCATCCACCCGATACAGTGAACCAAGCAATCGAACAAAACATGGAAAGTGATGGGTTGAACTTAAACTCAATACGATTCCTGCTTTTTAAGTGGTCATTTTATGACGACCTGATTAGCGAAGTTGGTAGCGACCCAGCTTTCTGTGCCACGGGTCCCGAATTATCTTTGTGTGATGAGCACGAATGTTTGTACCCGTGTCATGGATGTTTAATATCTATATAAGTATTATATACTGAGTTTTCCCATATTACAAGCGTTGCTTAGTGTGGGACTGTATAGTTGGTGTGTTCGTCCGGCGAAATTATTTTTATTACATCATATAGCTGGTCTTGCAAAATTAACTTGGTATTAGCCGGGATCAAATCCCTCCAACAGTCTACGTAGAGCCGAAGCCTTGCAGTGTATAAAACTATTTAATTAATTAGGTATATCAATCGGTCTCTACATAGCTAGTCGCTACTACACTTAGTAGCCAGCGTTCGATGTTTCAAAAACACATCACGTATTATATGAAATTATTCAACACCTCATGGGACCATAACCATAACATTACATAAGGAGCAATTCGAATTGAAATACACTCAAGTGCATTCGACTTGCAACTCGACCACTGGTCCGGTAGGAGTGCGGCAGTCGCCGACTGCCGACCGAGCGTAACGCTCGACTCGTCTCGTCTCCAACCGACTTTATAAGCACGATTCACGAATGTTTTTGTTTACAAAATATGGGCGAGTATAAAGCCCATACTGGGCTTTGAAATAACAGTATACTATTCTCTACGTTTGGTATACAATTAGAATATTTGATTGATATTTAGAGCAAAGGAAAAGTGATTTTAAGTGACTTTAGTGTTTAGTGCCAAGACTGGTATGATTAGTTTATGGAACTGAAAGGTTTTAATAAGTGGCACAAAACAACAATTTTGACGAAGGTAAGTTTTATAAAACCTTTCTTAGGTGTTAAGTGTTCGTTAAATAACGCAAACCCTTTGACACCTCGACTCATTTTAATGAAAAGAAATGAATTCATGTAGGCAATAATTATTTACCTTAATAATTTTTTTATGTATATTTTTTTTCTTTTACGTAATAATAAAGTAAGTGATTATTACTTTCGCTTGTTGTTAGAAGCATTTGACTCGAATACTTTATTATCGTAAATTTAAATAAATAGAAAGAAAAATACAATACCTACTGGGCATGTAGTACATTGATCTGAGTAGATCGAGGGGTAAGAATATTAAAATATTGAAAATATAGACAGCACAAAAGCTGTATGATTTTGTCCTTCCCATCTCAATAAAAATACCTAGGTATTTAGACTATTATAAATCTAAAAACACTTACACTCTAACAGACGTAGGTACGTACGGTAATAATTCAGGAGATCATTAATTTTATAGAGGTGTTTAAGTTTACATTGTTCAGTTTAATGTTTGAAGCCCCCGGGATTGGGGAGACCTTGTCAAGATGAGACACAAACTTTTGCTGTAAAAGATTGGAGTCGTTAAATTAGATTTTTTTTAATAGCATATAAGGGTAGAGATCCTCGCAAAAGAACATCGATTCCGATCAATGATGATTTGAAGGCCATTGACATTTAAAAAAAACATCCTATTTTCAATAGGGAAGATGGTCGGGTGCTACCACCGACTTGGAATCCAGTAATTTATACAATTCGATCCAAAACCAAGCGACCCATTGCAAGACCTCAAGACTCTGTGAGCTCTTTCTGCATAGATCGGACCGCAAACAACAACTAAATATGAGGGTACCCCAATTCAAATTATGACACTAGGACGTCAAACACCTAAGGTTCCTGTAAAGCAGCCGAAACGTCGGGAACGTAAAAGCATAAAATAAACGCGATAAAATTCTAAAAAAATAGTTTTATTTTAAAGGGTAGAGTGTGTTGCTATTTACCAGGCATACCCTAAGACTGAAGAGTTATAATGTCTTTATAGACCAATTGAATCTTCCACGATCCGTTTATTGAAACCGGGCCACACGGGTAGAATAGAAAACAAATCTCATTACCTGCGCAAATGCGTATTTATCCTTAATCTCTTATCAATGGTTTTACCACAAAAAACCTTCTAAAGTAAACAACAATCAATCGACGAGTTTCTTCACAAATCGGGTTTTCGCGACGGCTTTTATTGCGTTAACATCGCGTGAAAACGCCACCATTTTCTTTTTCAACTCTGTCGCGTGACCGTCGTTTAACTGGAGTAATTAAGTACAAGAAGCAGTTGGAATAATTACTTAAAAGTGAAACTGCTGAGTCGTCATCGCTGTCACTAGGGGAGTGTGGAGTTGGAAAACTGTCAGACTGTTTTAAATGTTACCATGTAACTGCCCGTAACTTTGCTTTATTTACAATCTGCAGGGAACCCCATTTTCTGAGATAAAAAGTTTGTCGTCGTTGATTCTATTGCTGTCAACATGTACAGCAAAACTCTCCTTATGTAAGCTTGATATAAGCTTTCCGTAATTCGTTTCCTCATTTCTCTACCTGGGTTTGGATTACACCAATTTACTGTATCGTCGCTTTCATTCGATATAGTGACAGCCACTGGAGTAGACAAGTTCAGTACGTCAAGTGCGAGGTTATTCGTATACAACCATATACTTTATAGTCTACGTACTTAGACACTTCGTCTGGAGAATTGAACAGCGCCTCTAACGGACGGCATTTTTTTTTCTACTGACTATAAAGTATACGGTTAGCTAATGAATAATCTCGTACTTGACGCAGTGTAGTGATGACTACGATGGTTATTCAACTAACATCTAGTAATTGAAGTATTCGCAAGTAAGATTAAACTGATACTGTTAATTGCTTAAGAACAGAGGTCCCGCTTCTACAATAGTTGGTGATCGTATCATGTATTGTCTTATTTATAACTAGCTGTTCCGACCCGCGACTTCGTCCGCGTGGTATTTAACAAAAAGGGTACGAAGTCGCGGGTAACCGCTAGTCTAAAATAAAAGTAGCCTAAGTTACTCCCTGTTACATCAGCTATCTTCCAGTGAAAGTCCCTTCAAAATCGGTCCCGCCATTTCAGAGATTAGCCGGAACAAACAGACAGACAGACAAAAATTGTTTTGGTATATGTACCGTGTATACATCCATATGCACTTAGTAAAAAGCGGTTATTTTAATATTACAAATAGACACTCCAGTTTTATTTATTTGTATAGATTATAGCGTCTCGTATTGTGGAAAAAATAACCTGTATTCTAATATTTTTAATCGTTGTTATGACGAGTAGTATCAAAATCCTATAGCTATCCTACAGAATATTACTTGATGCTGTTAGCTCCAGAATGGATGTAATGTAGGTGGGAGCATCTCATCGCAAATATATAGACCTTTTGATCAATTAATGAATTACAAAGCATGTTTCAGATTAAATGGCTTTGTAATTCCTTTGTAAATGGACGAAACCATTCTATAAATAGAGGATAGAATCTGAGGTATTTTCTATATTAATCGTCTGGAAAATAAAAACCTTGACAGAAAATTCAAAAGTGCTTATTTGGTCTATATTATGATCCTATTTTGATTTGATTTCATGACTATAGGACTTGACAATAATTAAAATTCACTCAGGGTAACAATCAGATCCCACTGACAAAGGATCTGAAAGTAAGTATTAATAATTCACCATAAAGAGATTATAATTATAAAGTAGAATTTACCCTTTTCCACATTAGGTAAGGCACCGCATTTTAGTACATTTAATAGCTACTTAATTTCAGCCAAGGGTAACGAGAGGCATTTTCAAGTGGTACGAACACAGTATGCAACGTCACGAAGGCTCAAGCAGCTATATAAATAAAAATATGTTCGTGTGAGCTATCGTAAAATCTGTTCGTTACAAGCTGTAAAATATATTAAGTAAATGCCGCGTTCTTACATAGTGGCTTAAATGCTTGATGGTATTGTCACTAGCCCGGTGTTATAGTGAGGGGAACCCAGTGTGACGGGACAGATTTGCCATGACAATATGGACTATAGCATGATAAAAATAATGATTAACATGAACGGTGCAAACATTTTTGTTCAACCGTTTTCTATGATGGTAACAGATTTACATATTACGTGTACTTTATAAAAATAATACCCTTGCCCTAATAGAGGTTACAATAGAAGAGAAACTCAGAACAACGATCACGCTCCGTTTGCAGTATGTAGTATGTAGAACCAAGGCCGTAGGTAGTGGGAGAGGGGGGGGGGGGGTGAGGTTCAATATCCGCCCCCCCTCGAAATTCCTTAGACAATCCACCATTTAATACGTAAGTACTCACTAATGGCTTTGGTCCAAATCTCGACCTCACTTCGAAGTGGATTCCTGGCCTACGGCCTTGTGTAGAATAAATCATTGAAATTTTTTTACTCAAAAAATTCAATCCAGATAGGCAACAATTTTCGACAACATAATGGATAATGTTATAAAGGTGATGCTTTAATTTATTTTAAGCACAATCCACAAATAAATTAATACACAAATCACGTTGCATTTAATATTCACATAAGAATGATCACTTAAATTGTTAAGAGATTAATACAATGCTAGGAAATCCCTGCCAAGCTGGTATGTTTTTAGGTACAATCCTTTGTGATCTAGTTAAGGAAATACGAATGAATACTGTACCAATGGTTGGCAGCAACTGCATCACTTATTAAATAACACATCTTCGACCTTAAACACTTTACAGTTTGGGTACAAAATTGCTTGTTAGATCATGCGTTATACAAAATTCAGATTGCGTTAGTGCTTAAGTGTTACGCATGAAGGTCGAGTTTATTATGTTTTGTGCGTAGTCACATGGCGGAATACACATTCGTGCGTACATAACGTGAATGACAAACATTGTTTAGCTAGAAGTTAGTAACCAATGATAATTTTTTTAAAAGAAAACGCTTGTTTTATCGGCGATACATTAAAAGGGGTCTTGTGTTTTAGAAAATAGAGTCTCTTTATCTATACATATAAATAAAATTGGAGTGTCTGTTTGTAATATTAAAATAACCGCTTTTTACTAAGTGCATTTGGATGTATACACGTTACCTATACCGAAACAACATTTTTTACAATTTATGTCTGTCTGTCTGTCCGTCTGTCTGTCTGTCTGTCTGTCCGTCTGTCTGTCTGTCTGTCTGTTTGTTCCGGCTAATCTCTGAAATGGCTGGACCGATTTTGACGGGACTTTCACTGGCAGATAGCTGATGTAACAAGGAGTAACTTAGGCTACTTTTATTTTAGAAAAAAAAATAGGACCTCACGAAAAAAAATTAAAACCAATGTTGCAGCGCACCGCCTGATTAAGTTTGATAGCAACAACCTGCAATGCGTCCCGCGGGCTCAGAATGGGCGAGCAGGCTGTTGTCAACGGTTGTCTTTGTTAAATACCACGCGGACGAAGTCGCGGGCAACAGCTAGTTTCATGTATAATCATGATTACAACACAGGGTGATTTAGTAACGGTATAGTTATGTTCTTTAGTACAGCGATATTCTTTAGCGTTTTGCGATCATTAGGTGAAGTCCCCAATTCGATGTGTCATTTTCTGGATTGGAACAATTTTGGCAACCAGTTGGTTTTCTTTAACTTGTCCCATACGTTGCCACTGGCAACAAGTGAGACAGTTAAAAAAAAACCCATGTGTATGCTATTTTGCACTCACATTTCATAAGATTATTTATCTAATATCTACACTTATGGGTATCTATGGTCCAGTATTGATACATTTTTTTAAATTATACACTTGCCGGCATAATGGTAATGATTCTGATATTTTTTTAATAACATACCATCGTGCATAGATAATACTTATCTTGTTAGTATGAGAACTAAATAAATGACTGCAGTGGTAAGACTTAGTCACGAATATTGAGTAAACTCACAATCAAGTTATAGTTTATTTTTAAAATACATTTTTAATTGAGGCCAGCAGCATCTAAGGTTCTATTCATTGTATTATAAGAATGACAGTATATTCACAATGGGTTCACCTAGAAACAATGGCACATTATGGTGTTACTTACAGAGGGACAATTCTATACATAGACAGGATGATAAAGAAAATGTATACTGAGCCGGCGGCGCTCCTTTAGCGCATTTGTAAATGAAGTTAGAATTTCGAAATGTGGATTTAAAAAAAAACGAAATGATTTTTTTTTTTAAATTTCACTTCTGAATCACCTGTACCTGATAATAATATTAAACTTGTTCGTGTCTATGTATAATAACAAAAAAAACAGGGAGCTCTTTTCCGATAAATAGACCAAATCCATTTTTTTTTATCTTTTGTCTGAGGGTCGACACGGATTTTGGTGAAACTTCGTATGGTACGAAGTCCCAGGGACACCTAGTGCCAAATAAAACCTTTTCTAAAGTCCAGTGGGGATTACACAACAGGATTCGGCAATCTAATAAGATTACCTACATTAATTTTGCGCCTCCCCGCATACGCTGATGAGATGTCCTAATCGACGAATTAAGGTTAAATTTCCACCCGGTGGCGACCTGCTATGATGAAGTAAATTAATTCAATTCCATCTGTGTGGGGCGTTGTGTTTCATAGAACGGAGATTTTATGTTTATTTCCAATAGAATATCAGCTTAACTCAAAATTAGCCGTTAATGCATTGAAATAATAATATAAATGCGATCCGATTTTTTGTATAGGAAATGTTGGCTTGGATCATTGGACCCTTTTGATTGTTACATATTTACTTTCTTTCGAAATGTTCATAGTGCTAAACCAGTTTTTTTTAATCGCTGACTGCAGTTTTTTTTCCGTAGACCAGATTATTCTATGGGTCGGTTTCGGAGTGCTCCATAATGTTTATAATATTTATAGATTAATATCAATGGTTAACAGTGTACACGTTATAATGTTCACGCCCTCAATCCGTTCCCATTTCCGAGAACACCGCTTTGCTTCCGCGTTTTATATATACATATTTATACTAACACAGTTAGATCCTTCCGTTAGCTGTCCGAATGTTATTGGATTATCAACATCGGTATTACGTACCCGCGGCGACCCAAATTGAACCCGCACTCTAAGAGGTCCAAGTTGTGTTGGGGCGGCGATTGAATCACTCTATTTATGTAATTCAATGATCATTCGAAATTGGGTAGCTACAATTATTATTCTCGTTTCGTCGACTCATTGGTGGTTTACAACGCAAAAGCTTAAAATAGAGATATAGCTTATATTTCAGGATTCTAGGACAGTACAAGTACTTGCTATTTTATAATTAACTAGCTGTTACTCGCGACTTCGTCCGCGATTTAACAAAAACGTTTTTCTAAAATAGAAGTAGCCTCAGTTACTCCTCGCTCAGCTGTCTGCCAGGGAAAGTCCCGTCAAAATCGGTCCAGCTATTGCAATGATTAGCCGAAACAAACAGACAGACAGACAACAATTTGTAAAAAAAAAATGTTTTGGTATATGTACCATGTATACATCCAAATGCACTTAGTAAAAAGCGGTTATTTTAATATTACAAACAGACATTATAATTTTATTTATTTGTATAGATTGTAATAACATTTGCCCCGTAACAAACCATGTATGGTAGAACCATTCTTAATTTCTAATGGTGTGTTTGTAGGTTTGAAAGATGACCAAGCGAAAATGGCTGAACGTATTTGAATGCAATTTGGTATAATGATATTTTATCTCCAAACTCTACGTGGGCGGCTTTACACAGATGTGAATCTCTAAGAAGTTACATGAAACTTTGTGCCCTGGGAATACACAGAGCTCCATTATTGTGTAATTACATTAGCTTTTCATCATACCGTGGGAATTGACCTAATTCAGTTGTGCGAATTACGGGAATTACAGTTCTTCATTCATTATTTATAAAGCTGGTATTATATTATTTTCTTCAGAGTAAAGTCTCAGCGGGATAAGTGAGTATTCTATAGCTTAAGGTCTTTGTTTGACGAAGGCCAAACTGACACGGATGGACGAACTTGGTCCCACCATCTCATGTATAAAAGTGGTAGGTACCTAGTACTCCAGATGTTATTACCTTCATATTTTTATTCAAGAGAGTTTTGGTAAATACTAGGTTACGAATTTTACTAACTAGTTTACAATACGAACACACGAACACTATGATCCAGATTAAGCAACGCTTGTATTATGGTGTTACCGTAGAATGGATTGGGGGCGATATTTGTAACACAGTTTACAAAAGGATGATTACCGAAATTTGCCGAAGCGGGAATCGAACCCGCAACTACCTGATGCAATGAGTCGAGGGGCCTACACTAAACCAAGTTGTCGACCAATATTTATTTTACGAACCGACTTCAAATTATAAATTCGTCACGAAGATATGTTTTTTTCACAATTAGTGAGCCTATAGCTTGATAAATGAATGTAATAGGTGAAGGTATACAAGCAATGTACTTTTCACATCAGCTATTTAACAATGTTACTTGCTAATAAAATAAAACCAAATTGAATTTCACCAACTCAGGACTGCGACAGCGAAAAGAAATCTGGTACAAGGTTTGTGTCTGTTGAGGCATAAAGAGAATTAACACTGATTCGATCCCATCCGATGGCAGACAGTAATTGTAATCTCGCTTCTGTGTTCCTTTCCAAGATGTAATCAACTGTACTGCTTGTAGATTTAATTCAGGCTAGGGTTCAATTCAGATACAAAAAAAATGACCAACCTTTGTCTACAGTTTTTTGGTCCTGCATAAAAAGTTAATAGAACTACATAAATAAAATTTGAATGTGATCCATTTAACATTAAAATAAAACGAATCTTACGGATTTTATCGCGTTTATTATTTGTTTTGTCAAGATCCCGACATTTCGGCTGCTTTACAGCAGCCATGGTCACGGGAGTATTGAGGTGTTTGACGTCCTATTGGAAAAGTTTGATTCGTAAGATTATATAGTTTTATTTCAATGTGTAGTACCCGCGTATGTATAATAAATCAATATGTTATCTATTTATGTAAAAAAACACCTCATTTTCGACAGATAAAATATATCTCACCATGAACTAAATCCCTTTAAGAAACTTCTTCTTCCTTATTTCCTCAATGGGACTATAAGGAATATCCATTTCGAAATGTATTTTTTTCATGTGCCGTTTCGCAAATACTTAAACACTCAGTTCACTCAGAACTGATTAGCATGAATCTGAAGCATTTTACAGTTGATAACAAATAGTAGAGTATCTATGATAAATTGACACATCAGAGATAAGCAACACTTGAGAGAGGATAACGTAAGTATTGTTTTGAGATAAACTTAGACAGTAAGATGCACATTATGAAACTCACTGCATCGGAGAATCATAACATTTAAATTTGTGCCGCGTGTATTGTTGATAAAGTAATTTTTAACATAAAGTTACTGATTATTTTTGCTTGTAGTTTATGTGATACAAATTCGCGTGGCAGTCGTCGTGATTTTATAGCTACAAGAACAAATAACTTGGCTGTTTGTACTCACATCCCATACATCAATTTAGTGGAATTCAAACAAATTTTTTTATGAATATTTAACATGGGCATGGAGGAATATTTGGTAAGCTTATATTCTTATAAAACATTTGTTAGCTTCGCCTTGTATTTTAGAGGCTAAGAAATTTGAACAGACCATTAAAGCGAGCAATTAAATATTCTTCGTTAACAACGGTTGATAAATGTTTTTTTTTTAATATTTGACCTGAGTATTTAAATCAAGTGTTTGCACAATAATAAATGTTGCTTTGATCGAAAGAAAGTTACCATCTATTACACATTGCGGAATGCAAAATAAAGGAATATGAATATGGATCAAGCACGCATATGAGGTCGCGAGCACTGCGACTATGTTAAATCAATATAAATTATTTTTAGGATAATAATCATCTGACAAAATTTACAATTAAATAATGACGATATCCGAATCACAATATATTTATATGTTCCAGTATTGGTAACTCAAACTTGTTTCAATAGTCAGTCTCTATTGCGTTACTACTGCAATGCGTTACGCGGACACAATTAATTAAATTCAAGTCAGCGATCGATGGAAACCGTTGTGATGTAAAAAGTCGTGAGTGAAAATCGAATGACAGGTCAATTATGTCAAGTGCGGTCTCGAGATTGAAATCGGTTCAACGGGATTAAAATGAAATTGGAATTGATTTTAATGGAACACGGCTTGAAAAACGTGTAAGTAGTTATCAGTGATTATTTACGCAGAGGCTTTTTAACTATGATTTAGTACTTAGGTACCTATCTTCTTATATGTACACCCCAACATTTTTTTTCTTCTTTTTAATTTTTTTTTTTTTTTTTAATAGCGAATACAATAATATACTCTTTTTAATGTTTACAATCGGCTACCAAATAATGCCATTTTTGCCAGAATCGACTCTCGCTTGATAATTGTTATAGAATTATAAGTACTCCTGATAATAATGATCATGTCAATGACTGAATGAACTGAAAAAGACCGAATGAATGATGATGATGATTAAATAAACTCCCTATACCCCCTATCAGTAAACCTGTGGTATAATACTTTACTAAAAATTTACCGGACATCTTGTGTGAACTTGTCAAGCTATTTCATTTGAATTTCCTTAACTTGTATACATTAAATTGTATTATTTCCTTAACTTGACTGTTCAACTTACTGCCAAACAGCTCCCCAAGTTGGAGTCTAGACATTTTTTTTTTATTCTTTATCATAATTTTATTTAACAATCGGTATGACATATTGAATGTGTTAGCTATAATTACAAATCTTATCGAGAACACGTTCATTTTATGGTACTTTTAAAGTATGGAATCATTTTTCATGTTAGACAGTTAAACTGTCGTCATATTTATCTACCTAGTTTTTTCGTGATACTGGAGTAGTTATATTCAGGATTGAAAGGTGTTTATGTCGCTCGCGCGGTCGCTAACGAGGTTGTTT
Source organism: Pheosia gnoma (assembly GCA_905404115.1). Taxonomy (NCBI): domain Eukaryota; kingdom Metazoa; phylum Arthropoda; class Insecta; order Lepidoptera; family Notodontidae; genus Pheosia; species Pheosia gnoma. Next base: position 7,864,935 of record FR989900.1, read on the forward strand.
TACACGCTCCTTATGGTAACAACGCGATAATATTACGGTATTCTGTGTACATGACGTACCTTACACAAAACATATTAATTTAAAAACGACTTTTTGCGAACCATCGTCCGTCGTGCACCAACCGTCACTCGATAGTGTGTCTACTAGAAACTGCTTAAGGGTCATAATAACTTTACTTACAGTTATTTAGATTATATAGTTAGTAGAGACGTGCTCCTTTCGACATAACAATGTATGTCTATCCATATATTTTATGTGTTACCCAAATATTTGTTATTTAATGAAACACTCGAGAACGATTCTCAAGAATCCATCCAAGCGTCGAAGGCGTATCAAAACCATTTTGATACATCAAATTATATTCATTGATATATCAAATTAATAGTTCGTCATGTTGGAGTTATAACAATAATAGCCTAATGTTGTATTTCTATAAAAATATTAATTGCAATCTGAAATCAAATCAAAAAAGTAGACTCAGACAAACACCCAGACCAGGAGTAATTGAGATAAGATCATTCAAGAAATTTGCACTGAATGAGGTCGAACAAAGAACCACCCAGCTGACCTCCCTGGACCGGTCAGTCGATTAAGATACCTATGTGTAGACCAGAAGATTCATGCTTGAGTTTCAAACGAGATTTTAATCAATATCATCAAGCTAATGGATCCGACAGTTTATATTTTAGCTACAAATTATATTCCTTCAATATTGGAAGCCATTAGTTCCCAAAAAGTTAATTTCCTTAAAATCTGAGAGGGATTGGAGGCATTTTCAGCGTCTCAAATTGAAGTATACATCGGCTTGTCGGGGAAAATTACTGGGACTAACGGAAATTACAATTTATTGCAAAGACTCAGCACGGAATAGACTGATAGTGGTAAGACTATTTAATAGACTGATAGTGGTAAGACTATTTAATAGACTGATAGTGGTAAGACTATTTAATAGACTGATAGTGGTAAGACTATTTAATAGACTGATAGTGGTAAGACTATTTAATAGACTGATAGTGGTAAGACTATTTAAAAGCAACATAACACTGAATATAAGCAATTTATTTCATGTCAGAGTCCGATAGCAAAGCTAGAGTTTCAATAAGTAGGTAACTGTTTTTTTTTTAATTAATTTGCCTTCTATACTGTAGTAGATAAGTTATGTTTTCGGATGTTTAAGATCACGTTTTATTCGCAATGGTGTTCAAATAGCTACACCTTCTACGACGTAATGTGCCACGACGTCGGCAACCACGTCACGGGGAGGTACCTATTGACGATTTGCCCACCAAAGCAGGTTTATTTGTGATACATGGCTGGTTCAATCTGCCGTTTTCTTGCCCATGTCAGGGAATCAATTAATGGAGCTCACCACCATACGCTTCTTTGGGGTAACAAAGTCTTTTAAAGACGTTTTAAGGGTTCCAATCCTGAGATCTCCTACTACTTTGAATTACGTACCGAGCGTATATTGTGTGCTGTTTAGATTAATCTTTCAGATGGTGATGATCATTATAGAGCCATATTATAATCGTATAAGATTAATTGCAGTCGGCACAATCCAAAGCGAGAGGGTTTTTAAATTTCAAATCGGTTGAAATAGCGAGTTGGGTATATTTGAGTAAAATTAAAATGTCAAAATATTGAATTTGTTTATCCCACATCCTATCCCACTAATATTATAAATGTGAATGTTTGGATGGATGGATGTTTGTTACTCAATCACGCCAGAACGGCTGAACGGATCTGGATGAAATTTGGCACAGAGATATATTATAGTCTGGAATAGCACATAGGCTATTTTTTATCCCGGTAAAATGTATGGTTCCCGTGGGATAGATTTGTTTAAATTTTTCATAGACGAAAGCATCGATATGATTTTTTGCATAGGTAGTGGTAGTTTAGGGGTCAGAAAATGACATAGGCATCGACATACTTTTAATCGCGGGTAACACCGCGGGGCGCAGCTAGTGATTACTTACTATATGTAACTGTACTATATGTATGTACTATACGTACTATATGTAAGATGACGTCGCTATAAAATATGTAGGTACTGCGCACGTACGCTACATCAGATAATTTTCGACAAAATATTTATCATTTAGGCCTAAGAAATTCATGGAATAATAAAACTGTTATGGAAAGATAGCTCGAATCTAACATCATTTCTAAATTAATAGATATATTTGCAATTAAAAATTTTATTTCCTGGAATTAATGTAATAGTAAAAGCAGTAAGTGCTTAATGTGATGCCAATAATTTTTATTTAATCGTTTGGTGTCAGCAATTAGAGTAACTATCAGTTCAGGGAATAAACTCAATTAATTTAACATTTATAATAAAAAATCTTGCTGCGGCATTTTATCGAAATAATGTATGCTATCGCAGATTACAAATTAATTCCAGCATTTATCTTTATGTGATTATTGATAGATTATGATAATCTTATCCGTTCTGTAAAATATTCAGTGTGGCGGGCTGTGGGCCACGGGCCGGTGCAATTAAATATATTCTGTGGTAAGTAAAACCTTATTGAATATTTATACAAGTGCTTGCAGGAATTTATAATATATTTATGGGGTCGAGTCACCTTCGTGGGGTCGAGTCACCTTCGTCCGTAGGAGAATTAAGTACCCTCGAGATACCCTACACGTGACCCTGGGTGGTGCCAACCAGGTGACAACTCTACTGGTGGTAGGCTTCGGCCGTGGCTAGTCACCACCCACTGAACAAAGCCATGTCGCCAAGCGGCCTAGCCGTGTTCCGGCATGATGTTCGGTGTTGCCATTCATGGATGGCGGGTCAGATCAGTTGCGCTGCATGTGCCTAGTGAATGTAGCGTCTCTATCTACTGCCGCCTTCCTACCTAGGCAAGTATGCTCCATCGTAGATCTCATCGTCATTTACCATCAGGTGAGATCGAGATCAAATACTTGCCTATACTGTAATAAAAAATAAAATAAAAATAGTTTTCTTGCATTTAGCTGACTTCAAAAGTGGAGCAAATTATCAATTAAACGTCTATGTATATTTTTAATTTATCGCCAGATGGACACCTACTATACGATGTCACACTATGCAACGCTTGTTTTATGGGTACCGTACAATGGACAGAGGGCGAACCCAGTATATAATACTTATATATAGGCATATATATATAGGCGAACCCAGTATATAATACTTATATAGATATTAAAAATTCATGACTCTGGTACAAACATTCGTGCTGATCACACACAGTTTGTTACTACCAGAACCCGAACCCGGGACCTTCAGCGTAGAAGGCAGGGTCACTACCAACTGAGCTAATCGGGTCGTCAACATTTTACCGGATATCTCCGGTATTTGAGAACCGCTTTTGTTTTTTTCATTGGGAATTATCAATATATGTAAGTACCCGATTGTGGTCCTATTGCAATAATAATCTTTCTAAATATCAATCCCTAGAAGGGATAAAACGGTGGGAATAGTGTAGGATTTAAAGTTGCCCTGACCCAAGTGTCCTAGGGTCATGTTCTATCAATTTTGTGACAAAAATTTGACCGGATTGGCCGGGGCTTGTGATACTTATTGCGATTTTTGTAGGATCGTTTTACCGTGCAAGCGTCTGCGGTTAAGTAGTAGGTAAATCTTACGTAGCCTTATGTTCTACTATCGCTGACGATAGTCGCTCGTCTGCGACAGGCCTTAATAACCCAATTTCAACGTCTCAATTTCAGTGTAGCGACTGGTTGTTTTGCATTTATTAATGTTTGTACACCTTTTCTGCTAAGACACTTGAAGCCATCGATAAATATTAAAATATGTAAAAAATAATTAAAAAGTCGACTTTTAAGTCTCTACTCGTCTACTCACATCAATACTTCGCGCGTCAATGAAGAAAATCTATCTAGCTATCAAGAACTTGCCTGATTAAATTCCCGCATCAATTGTAATTATTTACATAGATACTAAAATGTGTAACTAAATTAAGAATAAGGTTACGTAAAAATATTTTTCCTGTAATATTTGACATATTACAGGAAAAATATCGAATAGGAAAAATACCCAAGTAATAATAGTCAATTCGCTGTTTATGCTATCATTTTCAGCAATTGACCCCAGCAGGTGGCTAACATAACATTAAAATTCTCAAAAAGGGCCTCTACGTGTTGGATCAATGTCCCCACGCAAGCCTTCCAAAAATATGGGTATAGCCCGTGTAAAGAGAGAGACAAAATAATAATAGTCCTCCAGACCGAATCGCCAATCTTAACGCGACCAGCCATCTGCGCAGGAGATTTTATAGCGCACAAGTGAGTGCGCAAGCGCAGGTGTACTCTCTCTCACCCACTCTCATAGTTCGATGTGGCGGCAATCCGATCAGACGCAGGAGCGACGGCTTTACTTACTCCCCGAGGCACGACCGAGTGATAATCATAGTTGAAAATAAGATTCGCACAACAAATCCAGAAATCCTAGAGGTGCGAGCCGGGCTTTGAACCTGCGATCCTCGTTACCGATGCGAGCGTTCTACCACATTCGCTATCACTACTGTACCCCAACCTATAACTCATGTACATGGTCTTCGAAAGGAAACGATGGACTGAAGGGATAGGGTCTCCAGTAGGTAATTTACTTAGATAAGCGCGGATTTAAAACGTGCTTTTTGATTCTTGTGAAATGTCGTGTGTTCGATATGCCCATGATTTGGCCCATATATTTCTTAACCTCTCAAATCTTCCTGAAGGACACACTTTGTTCTATATTAAGATATACGCGGTTCCACAAAATATTGCTGCGATTCCACAAAAAACATTGCTCTAACCGTCGTTAAATAATGCAAATAATTTTAAAATTGTATGCATTCTAGCATTTCGGCGTGTGCCTAAATAGATTAGAAGTCAATTTAATTTTATGGTAACAATTTTTATAGATAGCAAGTGCTTAGATAAGACAAACAATAATGATTACAACGATTAAGATAATCATTGTAGAGTCGAGGTCTACCGACTTTAAGTACACAATTGACCGCAATTCTTCTATTTCGAGTGTCTTGTTAGTATAATACCAGCCCTTTTTAATATCCCACTGCTGGGCACGGGCCTCTCCTCAACGCGAGGGGGATTAGGCAATAGTCCACCACGCTGGTCCAGTGCGGGTTGGCGCACTACACACATCTTTCGAGGGGTTCCCTCAAAAGTGCAGGTGTCCTCACGATGTTTTCCTTCACCGTTTAGCACGTGATAATCGTGGTTGCAAATGAGATTCGCACATGAAAACCAGAAATCCCAGAGGTGCGAGCCGGGGTTTGAACCTGCGATCCTCGTTACCGAGGCAAGCGTTCTACCAACTTGGCTATCACTGCTTGTTGTTGTCTGGTCATTAATTAGCCGATAATAATGAAGTAACATGACAGTCCATGGTGACAGAGTTGATCCACATCGCTACCACACCGACAGAGATGGGGATAATTGTTCTTATAACTTTTTATTTTGTTGACAGGTGAAGGATACCTCACACAATGGCACAAGACAACAGCAACTCCACCATGGAGATGGGGACCAGTGACCAGGTGAGCAATAAAAAAAACACTTTTGATACCTACTTTCTTATGTGTTTACGTCGATACAATTGTGTTTATATAACTAGGTATTATGTACCTAACTAGTAACCATAAACCAAACAATATATACCACTCTAACAAGGTAATTAGCATAGCAACATTTTGTTTTTATGTAGAAATATTTTGAAAATACCGCGACGTTCCAATTACCAGCTTATTATGTGTATATACATATCTATTACAATTATATAATGAATTTAATGAATACATAGTACAATCAAAAAATGTATATTAGTTATAGTTAGTTAAACATACTGTAAACTAACTAACAGACCGTTACACAATTAATAATTCAATAATCGCGTTTTTTCTGACAGATTAGGAACTCATTAATCTCAAAGTCTCTTAATGAGTAATCTTTGTATCAAATGCTAGTAGGACCTACTATTTCTAAGATACTAAGAGAAGAATTACGACCTGATTAATAGGTATTTACTATTTAATATCGTAACCTGTACGCGTATCTGGTACTTACTAAATAAACTTACGTACATCGCGTGATAACCTTCGATAACCCTAGTAATATGTAAAAAACCTAGCCAAGGTCCGTAACAATCGCAGTTCAGTCCATTCCACTTCTGTTCAGTGAACGGAATGGCCGTGGTGGAGTGACCATTACAAACACACTATTGTCAGGACAAAAGTGCAATGCAGTGCCCTCGGTTGTGAAGTTTTTGTGCTGTAAATTTGGATTGCAGTGTATCTGTGGATTGTGTGTGGACATGTGATCTGATTTTGTGGAGTTTAGAGTAAGCATATAAACAGCTATTTCAATATCTTCATATTATATTTTTTTATTTTATTTACTTGCTTACAAACGCAGGCCTTTTATATAACTTGCAATGATCTTTATTTTTTTTCTTACCGTGTTTTTATTATTAAACAAACCATATTTGACTATGAAAAAAAGATGTGGTTTTAATCATTTATAGGCGTATGACCATGATTACCTACGTGCACAAACAAGTATACCTTCGCTTACATCATAATATTAATAAATAAACCAAACATAATGTGGCTTTGATCAGATTCACAGAAATCCATGACAACAAAACTATGCTAAACAATGCCCAAACCAATATATACCAATATATAGTTCTTTAAATGTTAGTTACGTTTAGTGCAATTTCTTATAATAGCACTTGTGAACTCTCCCTTCCGTAATTCATACGAGATTTATCTCACAATTTGTCTGGTCACAACTGGCTGTGCTACTATATAATGCTGGCGTATGGTCCGATGCCAAGCAACGCTTATTATAGCAACCAGGGATAATCACGAATATATAATTTGTCTGGACAAGAATGAAAACCTGCAGTTTTATTATTACACACAGTTTTATTATTACACACATCCTCTTCAACAGAATCTCACTACACTGAAACTCTTACTATTACAATATTCAAACAATGCCCACTACTTTACCGATCTAACAATGGATGAAATTATAGCTATAATAGTCCTAGATTTAAGTATGCGGTCTAATAGTCGTGTGTATTTTATAATGTACTAAGATATAAATGAGGGTAGAACGTATGTACGTTGCATCAATAATTTCTATGATCTTTGTCAAACGAGATGAACGTTTCACTGGTTCATCTTCCAGTTAATATTCACCTCTCAATCATTTTTCAGGTTCTGGTCGCAAACAAAGGCAGTCAGAAGCTAAAATACGGTTTAGGATTCGTCGTCATGTTGGCAGCGATAGCCGTCGTCGTGACCCTGGTGGTGGTCCTGTCAGGGAACGAGGGTGGTGTTGCCGACCAAATCGTATCGACTACCGAAGGGCCTACTACGCCTATATCAACAACAACTACGACTACAACCACTACTACAGAAGCTCCTACGACATTGCCTTCTACGACGGTTGGGCCTGAGACAGATCCACAAATTCCATTGGATTTGGAAGAGATTATTGAGGGGGCGTTCTCGCCGCCCTCGTTTAATGGCACATGGACTTCAGGTAACAAACATCTAACATCTCATTAGCATCCGAATAGGTACTATCTTCAAGCTATGCAAATAGGATATGCCCTAGCTTCGAAAAACGAGTTATTTATCGCTTACCGCAAACCTTTCCATATGATAATGATCTCCTGGGATTTCGATAAAGATTTGTACAACTTTGTTGGAATACTTCTTCCGTAGAGTTAAAAAAATAAATGAAATTGATTTTGTGTGTCACTGCTATTTAATAATCATCATCATCGTAGATAAATATAGCACAAAAACAATTAGTAGCTATTTATAATCTTACTCCATTTCGGGTTTTTCGTGATATTACAAAAAAATAAAATGATTGCGTACTTGCCAGTGCGTGCACTTTTTGTGTTAAGTGATTACATAATAACAGGTTTACCTTGTCCGGTAACTACGCGAATGTGTTTATAATCGCGTTCTCCGCCGGTAGGATGTATTACGTAGGTACTCGAACCAAAAAGCGTTCTGAGTAAACAGCAAAAAGAGAAAGGCTTTGCAGTTTTTTTTATTTTCAACAGACCGTGACATATTTACAAAAATGTATACAGATGATTTTGTTATTGGTGAAGAAGATCATTATCCTCATCAATTGTTTTCCGTTCATAAATATCTTCTTGTAAGGTGTCGTGAAAATGGTAATCACTTGAATGACATTGATCACTAGACACAGTATCGTCAATACAATTACTAAAATTGAAGTCTGTTTGAAACTGTATAAATCAGGCAAAGTGAGACGATTACTTTGTGGCCGGGACAGAGATTTAGAACACTATTCAAAGAAACAAGAGGAAATATAGCGTACACATGGGACAAAAGTACTCAAGTATTTAAGTGCGGTTCGTCCAAAAGGTCGATCAACTTTTACAAATAGGCGGATCGGTGCGAGGTTTTCTTCGTTTAAAAGTTACCCACTTTGTCACGATACAAGTCAAGTTACGAGATTAGTTTGGAATGTTTTTTGTGTTATTTCGTTTTGTGAGGAATAGGCACTGTGGATATTGGATATCCATGTAGCTTGACCTTGTTTTATTGTTGGCATTGAATTATTACGTGGTGTTGATTAGTAGTTTGCTCTATATTATGTACACTAGAATATTGCAAGAAATTTATAAAGCTAACTAGAGTTTATAACTAAAGGGCCGCTATGTTATAAGCATCGATAAGGTCAATTAAACACATAGTTTCATTATATTGCTCATGCATCCCTAGTTGCTGTGATTGCAGCTTCCTACTATTTCATATAAAACATAAAATGATCTCATTATTATTACAATAATCATATCATTTTCTTCTCTTCTTCTTCTTGGTCGTGTTCATCATGACTGATGATTATCATTGACTGGGAATCCTTCCTCGCCATCGATTCTGTTCCATAGCGCTTCACACTATAATGTCAATCCATCTTGCCATTATATTTGTATAGGAGCGAATAAATGTCACGGGCTGTTAAACGAAATGCTAATAGAAATTTAATTTCAAAAACTTCAGTTCATTGACCCACTATCTCATGTAACTCACCGATTATCTACTGAACACGCTATTAACAAGAAAACAATAATCGTTTACGGAACTATAAACTAAGTTGTTGTCTGTAACGATTTTAATTTCCTTGTGCTGATGAATTATTTATAACAATAATTACTTTGGTACGAGATCATAACAGTCTCGTAGAGCTAAATAATGTATAGCTAGAAAATAACTGCATAACATTATAATCTCTAGTTTTAATATTTATAGATGAAATAATTGCTGTTATATACTACTTCCTGAACATACATTTAAGATTAGTCCAGTAAAGGAGATATTTTCACGAGGTATTTATTTGCAGGAAGCGACCTGTTATTCCGCAACGCGAATGGCGACCTCGTTCTGTTAGATACCGATACAGACAGTTTGATGGTGCTAATATCGAATACGTCTCAGGTATGTTGAAATCATTCATTTATTTTACCATTAATGAACTCATCTACATAAAGTACTCAGAGAGAAAGACCTAAAATTGTTCGAGTGATTTTTTTTGTTTGAGTATCCGATTGGCAAAGTTTGTAGTGACCCTGCTTTCTGAACCGCGGGTCCCGGGTTTGAGTACCATACACTTAGTGTGATAAGCACGATTGTTTGTACTCGAGTCATGGACGTTTAATGGTTGTCTAAGTAGTTATATACTAGGAACACCCTAGCTCTTAATACATGCGATGCTTAGTTAGTTAATGCGGTGGAGGAGTAAGTTAGATTACGGGAATGCAATACAGCTGTTAATACCTAATCATCATTTTTCGCTCTGAAAATGTTGCATTCAAACAACCCTCCGGGAGTAAATCCAATAAATTACAATAGATTTCTCCAATATAATTTTGAGATGAGCAGTCAAATTGTATGTGTAGGGAATACTTACTGGAATGATGATCTTCTTTAATAGTTACATTTAATTATTCTTTTCTATAGATCCTGCAGCAAGCATCCAGAGTACCGCAGATTTCTCCTGATGAAAGCCAAGTGGTATTAGCATACAACGTAGCTCCGGTAAGTCAATATATATGTACGTTATTTAGCGCCATCGCTTCTTTATCTACTTTGATAGGATGATTACCTAATGGCTATTGATCATGTTGTGTACCTATTATATTTATTTGATGAGTTCTATTTGCATGATATACTGGTGCACGTAAATAAACTATGCTCATTTCAAAAATAAACAGGTATCACCAAGAGATTTTTCCGCTGAATATTTTAAGCCTCCGTTACACCGGCGCAAATTGCTTTTCGTCTTCAGTAAACATGTCTAGGTATATGTAAACGTTCTGAGTGCTACCGCGAGTCTACAGCTTTTTAAAAGTGATCTTCAATAACTTTGGCTTTACAAGCGAGTCTTACTTTCTCTTCTTCTCTAATAATTGTCTTCTCTTTGATTTAGTCACATTATAGGAGAGTCCAAAAAGTTGGTTCAGCATGATTTTTAATTTGAACTGTAATCATACTTAAGTGCATAATTTATTCGTGAGAATGATAGATATGTTCATTAATATAATACGGTCCTATAAACAAAATTACATTGATGAACGTTATTGAAAGTAAAACCACGTTCATACTTACGACCAAGTTTTATAGGGCAATTAATTTTAATCTATCTAATACTACAACTGTTTTAACCTTTAAAGGGCATTTGCGTTTAGTGTAAAGGTATTAAATTGAATTTATAACTGAGTAATAAAACTACACGTTGATGTTTATATATTTAATCATTATTCGAAAACATATTAAATAGCGCAGTTTCGATAAACCACCATATTGCATTAAAGCCAGAGTCCATCTTGGTTTAAACTGTAAGATTAAACAAAGTAATATATGTGCAACTGACGCTACTGAAACACTCATACGCAACTGACTTGCCTTTTTTACGATATTGCACGAAGCGATTGTCATCTGCCATTCGAGACCTAGTGAGTGAGACTACCCATGGAAGCTCGGTCCTGTAACTGGCCTAACTTTACGTCATCGGCTATTTCGACCAATGAGCGGTGTTAATTATATTGAAGATGACGTATCGATGGTGACGTAGTCTTGAGCCATTATTGGAAGAGAATACCTGGTATAACATATTACTGTATCATGCGATAACCTATGGATAATTATTGATTTGATAATTAGAAGTACATATAATGATGTTAAAGATGTTAGAACTGCCAGTGCAACGTGCCCTCCGGAACACAGATGAGGTCAGATTTCACCGACGTGTCGTCCGTGGACAGATACGTTCTCTTCTTCAATCAAATGGTGTCACATCTAAATTACTGAATGTTATGCTTGAACCATAGATGTCAAGTTGAAATTCCAAAAACCACTGGAAAAACCTAAATAGAATCTTTCGTTGCTTAAAAAAATGGAAGCTAGGAAAGTTCTCACTGCCCAAACTTAAATATGATGTTAATTTAATACAAAAATCGGGTCAATTGTGTGATCTAGGACAACACAGCTGGGTGCTTCAATACTTAAAAACTTGAGCGAAATCGATAAGGGCCATACTACTTAAGTAATTGGGTGTAACTTTGCAGGAATAATCGATTTAAATAAAATGTTACTTTTAAACTGTCTCCATTTCCTCCCATTTTACTTGATTACGACAAAACTGCAGTCGATGTTGGTGAGATTTACCATCACGCTGCTTTCCAGTACAATATACAATATTACCGTCCCCCATTAAAATTATTTACTACCTAAATGGAGGCATGTTGTTGAATTAATTAGCTGTTAACATAGATTTACATAATAAATACTGCGTTGTTGTTGGCACATGTGTTGGGGAGACATATGACGATTGTTTACAATGTTTCTAGAAACAGTCAATGCTGAAGTTTCAATTATTGTATGGTTTACGCCTAAATAATGATTGAAAATAATTAAATAATAATAATATAAGACCTTTTTAATGTCCCATTGTTGGATACGTGGCTCCCCTCAATGCGAGGGGGTAACCCCAAAGTCCACCACGTTTGTGGTCTTCACACGTCTTAGGAGGGGTACCTTACGATGTTTTTGTACACCGTTAAAATTGAGTGGATGAAAATGAGATTCGCATATAAAATCAAGAAATCCCAGAGGTGCAAGCCGGGGTTTGAATCTGCGACCCTCGCTACCGATGCAAGTGTTCTATCGACATGGCTATCTCTGATCACATATATTATTGCGTTAAGAACAAAAATATTACTGTATTCTTCATAAAAGTTTAAGTGGGGATTTTTATATTTTATTTATTCTCGACTAAGAAAAAAAACAATAGCACTATGATTCTGAGCAGGTATCTTCTTGGTTATCTATCTCCAAATAATTTTTATCTATATTCAGGCAGAGGTTCAGGCTGTTATTTCTCAATAACATGAAAAGCGAATCAAAATTGACAACCTAACGACAAGGCTATCGACACTTCCAAGTGTTATTAATTTATTATTGACGTCATCAGCCATTGTAACAATAAGTTGCGTGATTAATTAATTGAGCTAACACACCTGTACCTTATTTGTAGACTAACAAAATTTTACATTTTATATTTTCATTAATTGAATCGTGAACAAACAATGTATTTAATGAGACTATCTATTTATTCAGTACTTTACTTTATTAATTATGTTACTACAACTTCGGGTCTTATTTAATGCAGAATCTTTCGGGCAATTGACTGCCCGCTATGAGAACGGCATGTGAACAGTGTTATAATAAAAAAAAACCTAGGCTGCTGCCTTCCATCCATCCATCAGGCGAAAGACGTCCAACGCCGGACGTAGGCCTCGCCCAATGTCTTTCACACATCAAGGTCGTGTTACATCATCGGTCTATCTTGTGGGGCCCGTTCAACATTACATCTTCAGTCTCCTGGTCCCCTTTCTTGAAACTGTTTGCCTCGACGGCCACTACAGTTCTTCGACCTATGTGCCTCGCTCACTGCCGCTTCAGCTTTGAAATTCTTTGAGCTATTTCTATATCTACGGATGTCCCACTTCTGATTATATCGCGTAGCGAAACCCCAAGAATAGCTCTATCTATTGCACGTTGAGCGACCTTGAGCTTGATATGAGGTCCATAGTAAGCGACCATGTCTCAGTGCCATATGTCATCACTGGCTGCAACCTTCCAACACTAAACTAACAAAATTGACAATCAATTATAATCTCTATGTTCCAGGTTTATAGGTACAGTTATCTGGCCCGCTACGCTTCAGTAGACGTTGTTTCTGGTAACGTCACTAACATCATCCCCCCTGGCTTGGACTCCGAAGCGGCTTTCCTACAGAACTTCGTGTGGGGACCGTCGGGTACATCCCTGGCCTTCGTTTACCTGAACAACATTTACTACCAGCCCACGTTGACGAGCGAACCGCAGCAAATCACCAGCACTGGTCAACTGAATGTCATTTACAATGGAATACCTGATTGGGTTTACGAAGGTTTGTTTATTTTGTTAAATTAATAATAGGTAGACATGCATGCTGTAAAACTAATCAACGTTATAACAATAATTGCGTAAGATGAGTTAGGAAAAATACCGATACAACAGTATTTTACGGTACGGATGCTGCTGTGAAATGTATAGAACGATTCAGAATCAGAATCAGAATATGTTTGATTCATGTAAACCATTAAGTGAAGTACGTATGAATCGAAATAAAACTAATTTTACGGATTTTATCGCGGTTAACCCAATAAAATCCGTAAAATTAGTTTTATTTCAATGTGTAGTATTCGCGTAAATATCAGAAATCGATATACGTACGAGTATGAATCGTCAAAAAAGTTACAAAATGCTAAGCTACAACTTTACCACCCGTTTGGAATGCCGTTCCTATGGAGAAGAACGAGCAAGAAACTCCATGGTTGCTCTTTTAGCAAGACCGTAACATTTTTGAGCAGTACATTATTATAGGTATGTGAGAACAATGTAGGAACGTCTAGGCAGACTTTAGCGGCCAAACAGCCGAAGCCGTAGCCGAAACAAACAGACAGACGGACGAAAATTGAAAAAAATATATTTTGGTATATGTACCGTGTATACATCCAAATGCACTTAGTAAACAGCGGTTATTTTAATATTACAAACAGACACTCCAATTTTATTTACTTGTATATAGATTATATATTTTCATTTCCAGAGGAGGTGTTTAGTTCAAGCAACGCCATCTGGTTCTCCAGGGATGGCTCCAAGATGGCGTACGTGACGTTCAACGATGAAGATGTGCGCATGATGCGGATCCCTCACTACGGAGTGCCGGGCTCTCTTAACTATCAGTACACACAGCATCGCGAGTTACGGTACCCTAAGGTGAGGTACCATTCTATAATGGATTGTAACACCACCGTGCTAAGGTTGATATTACTAACAGTCCTGAGAGCCCTTTCTTAATGAGCTAATTGCTCGTGGACTTGCTTCATTACTAAGTTGTTCAGTGACAAGTTTTAATCCCGCACTCTGCTGTGCTTGAGCCCCTTCGATGAAAAATTGCCATCAGCAAAATGGAAACAATGTCAAGGAGAAAGTTCATTCAAGGTTTTTTCTTCTTTTCAAGTAACTACAGGAAAATTATATAAATCGTTAGTATTTTTTACGCACATTTACTATACGAAAGGGCGTTTTGAATAAAGAAATTAATTTATTCTAAAAAAAACCTTGATCAACTAGCCTCGTTCCTTTGATAAATTTCAAATCCTGAAGCATACAAATTGATTTCAATTTACTTTTATACCAATAACTGTAGTTCGCCGTAAAATGGTGGCACCCGAAATTCCAGCATTTTCTCTGAAAGTTGTACATAAGTTGTTTATAATTCGTAGCCCAGATTATGTTTAATTAGGTCTAACTAAACTATGATTGATTTTTATTCCACTTTGTATTTTGTAGGTACGGGGTCTATTGTTCGCAAGGTATTCTTCTATCTAAAGATCTTTATCATCAAATTTTAGGTGGGAGCTGACATAAGTTTCCCAAACTATATAACGCTTGGCAAGATTTGTGAACAACTCCAAGCGAGGGAGGATCAAGTTATAATGAAGTTGGTTGCACTTGTCTTACTTCAACTAGCAACTTGGTACAGTTCAATCTTGGCGAACTTGATTCCTTGTTAATTGCATTGCTCTAGAGCGTTGTTAAGGGAAATACATCTGAATTACTTATAGAATATTTATTTTATGGTCAAATATCCTGATTAAACGAAGGAAGTGGGACCCACCACTGAGCTTCGGCTTGTATTTTTTTCCAATTATAAACCAAACAAGTTGATCGATAATTAAAGAAGCCTAAGAAGCATGTTTAAATTTTCAATCAGTAATTTGAACTATCGATTTGTGGGGTGTTATTACTGGTTCAATATTTGCGGGCGTGGCCATAAACCAATATATTGGCCTAGTGGTAGTTGATGAACTTTACGTAAACCTAAACTCTATACCTTTAGAAATAGGGCCAACTTCTCTTTAAGCAAAACATTTAAATTTACGAGATTCTAGTGAAAGTGTACGGCGGACTTCGGCGCGTTAAGGGCGGACATTAAGATTGACATTCGAGCCGGAGATAAGGCTCGGAGATCAACACGATAGCTGGCGTTCGTGACGAAACGATTGTATCAAGAATAACCTTTTGTAGTAAAGTCAACAGCTTTGTTGGAGTCGGAATTTAGCATTTAGAAATCTTGAATTATGGTCGTCATGGTAAAACCAATTTAGCGGAAAAGGGAAGATCTTCCAGCCACGCGGGTGGTATGCCTGTGCGGGGCGGCCGCTTTGCCCCGACGATTATTGTCGGGATCTTGTATATATGTTACTTGCCCCGAAAACTCTTAAAGCGCGATTCAGGATTGTGATGACGATTGTCTATTGTTCTGAATGCGTCTGCAGTGCCATCTGTGTAGCTTGTTGTGCTGTTGAAGTGGTCGCTACACCATTATACATTGTTAACCTTATACGTGATTGTTATGGCGGATCCGTGGGAATAAAGCTCTATAACAAGGTTGTATACCACTGATCGGCAGCAAGTCAGCAGTCTCAAAATCCAAGGCTGTTTTCAGATTCTTTGTTGTCAATAGAGAAACTATGAGTTAATCTGTGTCATAGCCGTTATCTTTTTTTAACGTTGAATACATTTAAACTAGATAAAAGAAATGCATATTTTATCCTACATTCCTCTACAACTACTTTGAACAATTGGTCCAATTCCAACTCTAAAATCTCTATACGTAGTTCTTCCAACGTGTCAGATGTATAATAGTTCTATAGCAGCTATAATGTAGCATTACAACGTGAGAATCGCTGACGCTCCACTAATCGAATAGTGTTGTACGTGACGAGTGATAGCTGAACGGAATTAGTTATTGATTGATCGAATCGTTATTCTATAAGAACTGTATGTATAGATTTTACAAGGCTGTTTGTTTACTTACCCTCGAATTTATAGACGTTTTATAACTTTATCAAACGTCATATAAATAATATATATATTTGATTACTGGAATATTTTTTTGTTTGGTATACTTATTCTGGTCTTGTGATGAAGACTGACATGAGTCATAATTATTATACGTCTGTTATTATTGTGTACATGTACCTCCTTATAATTTATCATTGACAGAGTCCACTTTTCAATGAATAAATTCAGTTATTTATATATTTTTTTCTTATTCCTCGGGAATATTTGTGCAGTGCAATATACTAGGGTTGCGACGAGTTAATATTAATTTAAATTCTCAATGTTTCAGGCCGGTACTACCAACCCTACTGTCACCGTCAGCCTCCGAGACCTTGATTCTGGCAACACTACCGTCTTCACGGCTCCCACTGATCTTGAACAGTGAGTATGCTTATAGTATTAATTACATTGAAAGGGTTACCCATAGTTATTAAGACACTTGCACCTGTAGGGTAAGCAGGAACATCTCATGTCATCGTAACGTCATCGAGAAAGTATGCTTTCACTGTCAAACTTATTTATGAAATCTGTGGTGGATGGATGACGTTACGTTACGTCAAAAGGATTTTGCTTGCGGTACTAAACGTATTTTTCATGCGACTGTACCTACTTGAGAGTGAAGCGAAAAGTAATTAAACTATTTTGAACTTTATTTCAGAGACGATGAATTGATATTTAAACAATTATTTTCCAGGCCAATATTGAAACCAGTGACTTTCGTGAACAACGAAACCATCGCTCTTATGTGGACCGACCGAGTACAAACTACACTCAGTGTTTTGCTGTGTACGCAAACTTGCAATCAGGTGTATATCCCCTTTTATATACATAGTACCTACCAGAAAAACTCCAATCGTGGGATCTATAAGCTACGCTGATAAGCATTTGATAAGGCTGATTCTAGAACGTCCAAAGAGGGATACTTACTTACCTTAAAATTATTCAGTTCGTGAAGTGCGAGATTATTCCTAAGCTAACCGTATACTTTATAGTCTATCGTAATTAGACATTTTGTATCGAGAATTGAAAGTTTTAAATACCATCCGCTAGGGGCGGTGTTCAATTCTCTATACAAAATGACTAAATACGGTGGAATAGGTACGAATAATCTTGCATTTAACGTACGTGGTATGCGTGGCCTTGTTTCATGGGCAAAAAATCCGTGTACGCTTCGAGAATACTTATTTTGTTGATAAGTATCTTGAAGTCGAATTAACAATAGTTATGATAATTAATTACAGATTTTCACTTACACCGAGCCTAATGGATGGATTGACAACGTTCCTCTCATCTTCAACGATGACGGCACTGCTTTCATCACCCTCTTACCTCAAGTGAGTAGATTTTGTTTGTCAAAAAGATAATGTAAGGTGAATATTTAAAAAGTTAGTAGGAATCTAAATTGAGATACGGTCTAACACTGTAGTGACATCTATTTACGCTGGAAATAACTTCAAGGCAATTTAATACAACAAAGTACTAAGCATCAAACATAGATGGCGCTAAAATATTTTTTTATTTTTGTAATATAATTAATTTTAAATCTAGTCCATTTAATTTTGTCACCTTCCAGGCTGTGAATGGAGTGCTCTACAAGCAAATAGTCCAAGTCTCACAGACCGCCGCCAACACTTGGACAAGTCAAAACATCGTGAACACAGCGCACACCGTCCTTGAAATCCTGCTGTGGGCTCCTGATGGTGTCATGTAAGACCAATATTTACTCAATTCCTACAGTATTATATTAAAGTAGCTATCGTAAGCTCTTATCACTGTTTGAACAAGGGCTAGAAATGCACGGGAATGAACCCGTTATTTTTTTTTTCTTCAGGCTATGAAAGGGCCCTTCTGTTCACAAACATTTTTTATTTGAATAGCCACTGTATCAATCACTCTATCAATATACTAACACAGTGTATGTAAGTATGATGATAACACGGATAAAATAAAAGATACAAAAGGGTCAATCCAACTAACCATAGCGTAGTGGAATATGGCCTATTAGATTGGAAAAACCAGCAGCAAAATGTGAGTGCACTCTTGCCTACCCCTTAGAATATTGCAAACGTGATGGTGGTGTATATACAATGACCACAAATAAAAATGAAATACATTACATATGTTAGGACTTCCCTTTCCCCATAATCATCCAGGCATATTGGATTTGCAGACCATATTACTCTCAAAAATTGTTCTGGCGCCATTTTTCTAAACATAAATATATTACGCTGGTAACCCTAAGCTTTATTCAGACAGCACCATAAAATCAGATCATCTAGTACTTACCATATCAGTAAAAATCTGCTACATCGCTATGAATACATAACGTACTTACTTTCGACGGATCTCACAACTTTGTAGAGCTATACCATCTTAAGGCTCGACCTTTTTTACAAGAATCGTTTTCCCATGAAATTGTTTAACTCAGTCAAATGATTATAAATCATTCTCAGATGGTACAAGGCCACCAGCGTCGACGACTCTGCCGAGCAGCACATCTACTCAGTGTCCTCCACTGGTGTATCCTGCTTCACTTGCAACATCCGTCGGGATGACGGGCGGGAGTGTCTCTACAACGAAGCCACTATCAGTACCAGCGGAGCTAAGATCACCATCAACTGCGCCGGTCCTGATGTGCCACAAGTCTTCATTTATGATACAGTGAGTAAAATACCATCCTACATAAATTGCCCCAACAAGATGAGCTGATGACCCACGCGTTGTAGGAAGCCTGTGGATATGATTGACATTGGCGAAGGACCGTGATATGTGCTTATGCTCAGCATTGGTAGTCTTTTGGCTGATGGAATCAACTAATGCATCAAAGTTAGGATGCATATATATCATTTCAAATGATTATCCATGAAGTGTTAAACTTCCATTATTTTTAACTACAAAAAACACTCGCTTTGGAAAGATGTAAAGGTTCAAACTCCCGCTGGCATCTTCGAACTTTTGGAATTCATTTGCTCAACTTATTTTCCATAATGATTATCACCTATGTTATACGGTGAAGCAAAAAATTGAGAGGAAATAACGTTATTTGAAAGCGCACTGGGCCGGCGCGTAGAAAACTAGGCTTAAAAGGATTCTAGTCTAGTTTGCTCCCCCTGCTAGATGGACCTAGCATAAAGATTTTCTCTAGTATTACGGCAATAAGCTCCCTATCACATTGGGATCAAAAAACTTTTTGTGAAATGTTGGTGCACCTCTACCAACCTACCTATCACCGTATAGAGACGCTTTAGAATTTCTTGTAACTTCCAGAACGGCACCAGAGTCGCAGTCTGGGAGGAGAGCGCCGAGCTGAATGCTATAACTACCAACCGTTTGATGCCTACGACGATACGTCTCTCGGTGCCGATCGGTGTGGGTCTGGCCGATGCAGATGTGCACCTCCAAGTGCCTGCTGATTACCAGAACAGGACCGAAAGATTACCTCTCTTGGTGTTTGTGTAAGTACTATATTACCCACTTTGAATTTTGGTCTGTGTATTGTAGATAAATTGAGATTGGCCTTTTCAACGATCGCACTATTTGTCATAATCGTTACAAAACAATGACCTAAGTTGACGACTTTGTTTGCCTGTCTATGGCAATAGGTATCGTAGGTCTAGAACGGATGAACCTTTTTAGCGCGGATTTTTACCGACTTCATACTAAGAGGAGGTTCTCAATTCGACATGAAGGTATATTTTTCTTGTTTCGGCTCTGACATTCATGCCAGACCAATTTTTAATTGTTGTCCTCTTTTTTATTGGTTTATAAATATTGAGTTCGGCAAGTCGAGGGTGAGTCATGTTCTCCCCCAAATTAATATTATTAAAATCCGTTTTGCTTTTTACAAGATTCGCAAAATTAAACAAATTTCGCCCAAAACGTAGTATAACAAGTTCTATGATTGCAACTACAGCAAGTCGTTGCAAAACTTTCAATTAACTTGTAAAACCTTTTATTAAATTAAGAGTTTGAGGTATGATTTTTAATCACCATTGCTGTTTTCCAGGTACGCTGGTCCTGATACAGCGCTAGTGACAAAGCAATGGAACTTAGATTGGGGCAGTTCTCTTGTCAGCCGATGGGGCATCGCCGTCGCTCAAATTGATGGCCGAGGAACTGGACTCAGAGGTGTTTCAAACTTGTTCGCGGTCAACCGCCGACTGGGCACGTATGAGGTCGACGACCAAGTTACAGTCACCAGGTAAGTTACCGCTAGAGGCAATATTTTTTGTGAGGAACACGAACGTTTGTACCCCAGATGTCGGTGGTTAATATCTATACAGATTGTAAGTGGCTTCGTAACGAAAATTGTTACTATGGATTCAACTTATGATTCTAAAACCCCAGAGTTGGATTTTTCTGTCGATCTTCTAAACTTTACGCTATTTTCTCCTTTTATTTTTAATTTTGGTTTGAAATGATAAAGAAGTCTATCTCAACGTGATTAAAAATAAAAATAAAACATTTCTTTTATTTTAATATAGGTATTAAGTGTATCCTTTACCTAAAGGTTTCGTTATCATGCCCCTTACACATACCTTGAGTGAATTGAGACCACCCCTACATCATTTTACGGTACTCATAATGCAATAATAATTATAATTATAATAAGATAAAAAAAACAGTATACAGCTGGTCTGTTCGCGCATCACGGGAAAGCTTCTTTCTTAATCCGTAAGATTAGGTTTATTTCAGTAGATATTTTATTAATTTTGGTCTGTCGAAAGTCGTCAATGAAGGCTGCAGGGCTCCTTGAGCTTGAGAGCCCTGGAGAACTGCCCAGCCCTACTACTAATGGTATCTTATTCCATGTACGCTTTTTTGTCTCCTCACGAACAGGTATCTCCAGGACAACCTATCCTACATAGACGGTAACCGGACCTGCATCTGGGGCTGGTCGTACGGTGGCTACGCTGCTACCAAGGCCCTCGCTGAAGGAGGGTCTGTGTTCCGCTGCGCCGCTGCCATTGCCCCAGTTGTCGACTGGAGATTCTATGGTAAATTACTTGAAATAGCTATGTATATTATTTAACAATTAGAGTTAATATTAATCAGGCTTTACATATTGACCATCTGGCACAATTTAAAGTGACTCTGCATTCTGTACTGAGGGTCCCGGGTTCAAATCCTGGTAGGGCCAAAATTATAGTATGATGAATTATCGTTTTCTATTTGAGAGAGTCTCGTTATCTTGTAGAGCACGTCGATGATGGAACATATAATAACTTTTTTATCTGTCTACGGGATGTTAAATTAATATGTGATATCTTTTTATAAGAGTTTTAATTTACATAGCAGTTTTAGTTTTCTAAGTAAAAATGCCAAAAACCATTTAAAAATACTTAAAATATGCACCGTTTTCATAAAACGAACGTCGGAATATTCCAACTCTGAGGATCCAGAATCGTGAACTGAATCAATGGTATCAGTTTTAGTTATGAAGCCAACTACACCCTGTATATTTTTGAACCATAATCGTATAAAAAGGTCCATCACCAACGTAAGACTGCTAGCAATAAGATATATTTTTAAGCACAAGCTTTTGTTTTCAGACACGATTTATACAGAGCGGTACATGGATGTTCCAACGAACAATACCGAAGGCTACGCCATGTCATCGCTTCTTACTGACCAAGTGGTAAGTGATTGTACGATTTAAGAGTCTGCCTACGATCATTTAGATCATGTTTATTGATCCTCATATAGATGTCGTGAGATAGTGAGATCTAGGCAAAAAAATCGGGGTCCAAACGATATGTGAGTTTGATAAAACTCCAGAAACAACTTATTTCGATCACTTTGTGGTCAGATCTCGGAAACCCTAAGATATTTTTGCTTTGATAAGTAGATGAGTACTAGTAAGGTTTGTCATTGATATTGTATTTTTGTTAACGATTATATATTTTTTTAACGATACTTATTCTGACTCTGATTCAGAATTAGCTAAATAATTAATGCCAGAACCAGCCACCAGCCAGCGTCTCTCATAATCAAAATTATTTTACTTTACTATTTTATCTAGTGTAATAAGTAATACATTTCCCCAATCATATTAATTGTTATTCTCCATGATCAGGTTGAATCGTTCCGCAACAAGAGTTACTTCATGATCCACGGCTCGGCCGACGACAATGTGCACTACCAGCACGCCATGCTGCTGTCCAGATTGCTGCAAAGACAGGACGTGTACTTCACGCAAATGGTAATTAAAAAGTTTTATACGAACAATATTCGGCCTTCTTCCCTGATCTTATGTCGTAAATCGTAATGGAAGCACCTGATTATCAACATAACATTGCTTAATATTATTATTATTTTTTCAATTTTTTTGTGTTCTCGTATTTTCATTCCAAGCGGTTGGATGACTAACATAGGTCTAGAATCTTACATTTTATTTCCTCCGAAACGTCGGGAGTCATCCTTCGGAATGGCCGCTCGTTTATATAAGTTATGGGCCACTAGAACATTAGCCAGTTCAGCAGATAGCGCCTCTGGGAACTCGCTTAGTGAGTGCGGGTTGATATACTGCGAGGTACGAGGGCCTTTAGAAAAAGTAAGATGGTAATGTGTTGGAAAAGTTACGTTCCGTGCAACGAAATAGATTTTAAGCCTAGTTGCGTGCATTCTACGCATTAACTTGGCTTTGGAAAGAAGCTAAACAAGTAGATACGGGTACGAGGAGGTGTATAGGGCCATAGATATCCTAGCAAATCATAGCAAAATCTTTAGAACCTGGTCAGCGATCTATAGAGCCGCGGTTTGATGATATGTACCTCATTGTGGCGTGGACACCTAGTTTGCCATTTTTTTATGTATAACTAATATGTTATCATTTTACATTAAAGTATATTTTTTTATTCACAGAGCTACACAGACGAGGACCACTCCTTATCCGGCGTTCGGCCTCATGTTTACCACGCGCTAGAAAAGTTCCTACAAGATCACATGTTGTAACACATTAATTAATTGTTACTAAACATTCCAAACTAACACCCGGCTTGTTTAGTGGAACATAAAATAGGGGTTTAATCAGTAAAATATCGCTTGTTTGCTTGTAAAAAGTATATTTTCTAAGACTATAAACGAGGTACCTACTAATAAGAAAAAAAAATAATACGCAAAAAATTACATTCTTGAATTGATTTCTTATATTTACGCGAATACTACACATTGAAATAAAACTAATCTTAAGGATTTTATCGCGGTTTATTTTACGTAAAATAAAAAAAAAAAACCGCGATAAAATCCTTAAGATTCGTGTTATTTCAATACATTCTTGAACTTTTATCTAAGGTTTTGTACATTTTGCTATGTTCCGCTAAATATGCCGCGTGTGTGTCAGTGATATAATTAGATAAAGCACAAATTAGTAAGA
This sequence comes from Pheosia gnoma, assembly GCA_905404115.1. Taxonomy (NCBI): domain Eukaryota; kingdom Metazoa; phylum Arthropoda; class Insecta; order Lepidoptera; family Notodontidae; genus Pheosia; species Pheosia gnoma. The sequence goes on from FR989900.1 coordinate 7,888,839, forward strand.
TTTTACCGACGTCCATTTGCCAAGAAACATTTCGCAACACGACAGTGTTCTCGACATATCGAATACGACTGATCGAAACGTAAAGATCGACTTCATGATGCTATAATTTTTGAGGCTTCTAATTGACTTGAAATAAAAACATTTGAAAAATAAACCACAATCAAATGGTAGGTACTTAACTTAGTTACTTTTTACCAGTTGTCAATTCATAGTTACCTGAATTTAGTGCAATAATTAAATTAACATACTTAATACATATTTTACGAGTCGTGTAAATAATTTACTTAATCAATATTTTAGTATTGTTATTTGTAAAGATACATGTTGCCAATATTTTGTATGAAACATTGTTTTCAGTGGCTGTGTAGATATCAGAGAAACTATTTATATCCTCTCATGTAAATGTAGATACTTACTTAAATGGAGTGTTGCATAGTCCTCATCATGGATGGTCATGGTCGTCACCATGACATCGTGGATGCTAAATATTATTTTTGTTTGTAAATATGTTAAGTACAAAATATCTAATAAATGTGTTTTCTATAATAGTTCGTTTGTATTTCTAAGCTATATGTATATCATTTAATAAGACCAAAAAAAGAAATGCCCTACAAATTTGGTTGTGGCGGTATTTTTGCTCACATCATTATGTGTAACATTTATTTTTGTTATTTCCATTGTATTTCCAACCATATATATTATACTCCAGAGTTCAAAACAACAATTGCGACGTAGGTATGTCAGTCACGATTCGTCTCACACTTTATAAGTTAAAAGCCTCTATATCCCCGTCTGGTGGCCGCATTAGCGGCAAAAATAAAAATCACTTAGCGGCCATTTTCCCTCCCCTCGGATACGAGAGCTATAATTTATAATGCTTTCATTCTATCACTGTTTATTATTTGGGGGATGATGATGGATTTATTTCATAATTAGCTTTTTCTTTTTCTTGTAGGTATGTCATATATTATTTGATACGAACATATCCTAGTTATGTGTTCACTGTACGTTGTTTAAGGATAGAAAAAAACACTTCTTCAGCTACAGCGAAATGGATCTCCTCCACTACTAGGTATAACATCATACGCAAAGCCATCCGACACCGTTCTATTTATTATAACAGTCTAAGATGGAAGTAAAAGCTTACAAATAAAAAAAAAATCACCTATGTCGCAGACGAAACAATAATACAGCGAACAACATATTGAAGCATGAAAAACCAAGCCAATTTGTGTACGAATTCGCGTGAACGTAAGAACGTAATTCCCGTGTACTTTACAAATCGACTTCGCATTACTTTGTCTGTATTATCTCTTCGTCTAACAGCTACGTAAACGACTATTATTTTATTCCGAACTACAGGGCTAGTTTCAAAGCACCATAATAATTCTTATTCATTCTTAGATAAATTATGTGTGAGCCGAAAGATAGCTACGTAGATATCTTCATTTGAAAAGCGGTAAAGAAAACGCCGGCGGATTGACGTCTCCAATTAAACCCAATTTACGGGAAAAACCCCTTGCCTCACCGACGCGGTAATTTACGAGCGCTCTGAGGAAAACACAGGGTTTATATTCAACCTCGATTTGGATATCTTATCTTTAATTGCAAGACCGACGTGATTGATGTACTTTTTAAGTTAATTTACTCCTACATTTTGCCTTATGGAGAGACTTAATTGTAACTACAAGGTAGGCGCCGAGAGAATATGTTCCTGACAGGTTATGTTTTAACCTATTTCTTCCGCACGGTGATGATATTGTTGTATGATGCGTACAATGTTATTATCGTTTACGTATATACACTACGCACACGAAATTTAATTTAAAATTATATAATTATGTCTACTAACTAGAAACGATTTAGGCGAGATATTTTTTATTAATATTTGAAACGCATTCCTTCGGCGGCCGAACTGTAGTTTAATTTTCCACAACAAACAAAAAGTGGTGAAAATGCTATGGAAATACTATGGAAAATAATACTATGGTCCTATCTCTGAAAAATCTAAAACAAAGCTGGTGAATTTTAGTTGAAAAAGAGGCTGCTATTCTATAAAATATAGGTAATTTTATCGGGGAATTCGGTTGTGTTTGTATTGAGAATCATTCAAGTGGACCAGGGTAGTGGTTAGCGATTTCCGCCTAGATGTGGCTTATAAACTTATTGAACTGGAACTAATGCTAGAAGCTGACATACGACAAGCATGCAACGATGTTGTCATGGAAACGACAGTTTATAGACACCAATGAGATTATATATATATTCGTTGGTAGGTACCAAATAACTTTTACCCGCGCTTCCATCAATGTTGCACTACTGCTTGCCTCCCAATGATCATACAATCATGGCATGGTGTTATATGCCCTCGCTTTTGAGTCTAATCTAAGGTGCTGTTTTACCTTTGAGAGTTCATTTAAAGCTTATTTATACTTGTAATCCACTGGCCGAAGAGTAATCCATTATTTATAAGTACCGTTATCCGACTCTCCAGCGCATCCTTGCCGGCGACTTTATTTTTTCCCTAACGACTGTTTTATTGCAGTTCCCTCGCAACGGGAAAATTACAGGAAAGATGATCTTGTTTTTATAGCACAGCCATTATAGTATTGCAGTCAGTTGCAGACCGTACGAAGTAATGGATTGTGGAGTGTTTTACTCGCTGCAATTTCAGTTTTGCAGAGGTAATGTTTATTGCGTTTTGTTTTTATTTTTCAGTACTTCAGCCTGTTTGAGACAGCATCATAGAATGTAATACTTCTTAGTTGTTTTTTTTCTAGAACGGGATATTACATAAGTACGGACGGAAACTCGAGATTTATGCAAAAAAACATTAATTGAGAGTTATTTCAAAGCTTTCATTAGAGTCGTATAGGTACAATATTTACTTCAATCGTAGTTCCAGAGGCTAGTCAACATGTGTGTAGAGATGATCAAATCTGATAATAGTAGAAAAGTTATAAATAACTGAGAAAGTAGATGACAAAAATGTGACTACTTATCGAAAATAGTTTTGTTACATTTAAGGTGGAAGCTCAGGGTCAGGGCGCGAATTTCAAAATGTCAATGGTTTTTATTTTTTTACGAAAAATTTGGACATCTTTACGATGTAATTTAGTGTTTTGCGATATTAGCATTCTGCATTGGATGTCTCGATGTATTAAGTTTGCTTAAAAAAATACCTAAAGCGATACAACACCATAAAGTTAGTAAAAGTAGCGGTTTTTACAAACCTTATGGTATTGTATCGGATTAGGTACTTTTTTAAGCAAACTTAATACATCGAGACATCCAATGCAGAATGCTAATATCGCAAAACACTAAATTACATCGTAAAGATGTCCAAATTTTTCGTAAAAAAATAAAAACCATTGACATTTTAAATTTCGTGCCCTGACCCTGAGCTTCCCCCTTAACTACAAGCAAGCATCGTTTTACGGTCATCATAAATGTAGGTATACATCAGTCAAGAGTGTCTAAACATTACCTTCAACCTTATCTTGCTCGTAAAGAAGTCACGACCTATATTTTATGTTTTACATATTAAAAGCCCCACTTTTTATGAGGTCTGCAAGTAGATATTACTTAGAGCAATATTATACAAGTAAGTACAGCCGCGAACATTAATATAGGAGCCATTTCCTTATTATTTTTAATGACACTTATAATGCAATAAGGTCGTATATATGTATATTGTTATGTTTGCGAGGAGCCTCCGATCCTAGTTACCGAGGCATGAGCACTAACTTGGATATCACTGCTTAAATTATAAAAAAAATAACACCATTACAAAATTCACGGAGAAATGATAGGAGAGAGCCGTTTTTTTTTAATAAACCCATAATTGTGATCGAAATGACTGACTCATTAACCTAGGGTAAGTGTACCAGTGAATGAACACCCCCCAGTGAATGGACAAAACCCACTTTTTTCCAAATACTAAGAAATCTGAACATATCTATAATACAAATATTTTTTTTTTGTATTGACAACAATTTATTCAATATTGTGGTAGCAGTTGTTTCTTGTATCGATGATTCATTTCAAAATGACGAGCATTTGAAGTTTTCCGTTTCGTTGTAGTCCAGATTTGTATGGGCCGGAATTAAGGACACAGGTAAGTCAAAAATATTTTTGATGTTATTTTGTATCAATTTAGGTAGTTATTGCGATTAGTACTATAGTTATTTGACTGAAGATAGGTTAAATTGTTACTTTTAACCCGTTTCTATGCCAATTTTATTGTGAATTTAGTAAAATATTAGGGGTCCCAGTATTGGTACAAGAAATCGGAAAAAATCCAGTGAATGAAAGAGTGTTTATTTACTGGAACATGACAGATTTCATGTTTTTGTTAAATAATGTAACTTATTATTACGTTAATAAAGTTTTTCCACTGATATATTGTTTTAAAATAGATTTCCGATCTTTTGGCCAATATTGGAACAGGTGTGTTCATTTATTGGTTTTAAAAACCTAGTTAATGAACTAGGCTTTTTATGTCCACTGACACTAGTCCCACAACTAAGTTTCCTCTAGTTCAGGATCTACAGTGGCCCCCTATGATGACACTGAGACTAGTCCCACTACTAAGTTTCTTGTAGGACAGGATCTACAGTGGCCTCCTATGGTGACACTGAGACTAGTCCCACAACTAAGTTTCCTGTAGGACAGGATCTACAGTGGCCTCCTATGATAACACTGAGACTAGTCCAACAACTAAGTTTCCTGTAGGACAGGATCTACAGTGGCCTCCTATGATGACACTGAGACTAGTCCCACAACTAAGTTTCCTGTAGGACAGGATCTACAGTGGCCTCCTATGCTGACACTGAGACTAGTCTCACAACTAAGTTTCCTGTAGGACAGGATCTACAGTGGCCTTCTATGATGACACTGAGACTAGTCCCACAACTAAGTTTTCTGTAGGACAGGATCTACAGTGGCCTTCTATGATGACACTGAGACTATTCCCACAACTAAGTTTTCTGTAGGACAGGATCTACAGTGGCCTCCTATGATGACACTGAGACTAGTCCCACAACTAAGTTTTCTGTAGGACAGGATCTACAGTGGCCTCCTATGATGACACTGAGACTAGTCCCACAACTAAGTTTTCTGTAGGACAGGATCTACAGTGGCCTCCTATGATGACACTGAGACTAGTCCCACAACTAAGTTTTCTGTAGGACAGGATCTACAGCGGCCTCCTATGATGACACTGAGACTAGTCCCACAACTAAGTTTTCTGTAGGACAGGATCTACAGTGGCCTCCTATGATGACACTGAGACTAGTCCCAGAACTAAGTTTTCTGTAGGACAGGATCTACAGTGGCCTCCTATGATGACACTGAGACTAGTCCCACAACTAAGTTTTCTGTAGGACAGGATCTACAGTGGCCTCCTATGATGACACTGAGACTAGTCCCACAACTAAGTTTTCTGTAGGACAGGATCTACAGCGGCCTCCTATGATGACACTGAGACTAGTCCCGCAACTAAGTTTTCTGTAGGACAGGATCTACAGTGGCCTCCTATGCTGACACTGAGACTAGTCTCACAACTAAGTTTTCTGTAGGACAGGATCTACAGCGGCCTCCTATGATGACACTAAGACTAGTCCCAGAACTAAGTTTTCTATAGGACAGGATCTACACTAACGGTACATAGAACATATTCTATAAAAAAACAATAGGAGAAGAAAAAAAAGAAGAAGCAGTAGAAAAGCTTTTGGGCAAGCGTAAAGTTATTATGTTAAAAAAATAAGAACAAAAAAATATATCTTCAAAGAAAAACAAAGAAGAGATTAAGAATAAAAAGAGGAAACACCTTTTTTAATTTTATTCATTGTAGGAGTATTACTTTAACAATATATTTTTTACCTATTTTCGTTAAAATATGCCTTTTATAGTTAATTAAATTAAATAATATTTTTGTTCATTTACTGGGTTCATTTCGTTTATTTACTGGAAAATACCGTTCATTCACTGGTGATTTTGCGGATTTTTCGCTTTATCGTCAAATATTTATTAAACCTATTTTCATTTATATAATAACTAAATACATTCTTAATCTTGAATGATTGCTATATACAAAAACATAGCCATGTACTTTAATTTCCCGTGGTAACATATTTATATTAATTTTCAAAGTCAAAAATTTCCTTAAGGTTTCATTCACTGGTACACTTACCCTATAAAATATTTGTATTTATTATATTAGTGTTACATTTGTATGTGAAATATAATACACGTTTATGTTTGTTTTTTCTTTGAGAAAGCAAGCCAGTACCGTTTTGCCGCGCACTTAGTACGAAGTTGTTTTTTTGTAAATTTCAATAAAAAAAAAATACAACCGAATTGAGAACCTCCTCCTTTTTGAAGTCGGTTAAAAATGAATATTTTTTTCGGGAAAGTGACCTTTACAGCTTACTAAAGGACGACTTAAAATATTTTACACTATTACCTCATATATGTATACCTATACCCTCATCTGATGCAAATCTGTCCTCATTATAATAAATGTCCATTCGTACATATTTATTGACTAGCTGCGCCCGGCGGTGTTAACAGCGATAAAAAGTATGAAAAATTAAAACATCTATCCCACGGGAACCATACATTTTACCGGGATAAAAAGTAGCCTATGTGTTATTCCAGACTATAATCTATCCCTGTGCTAAATTTCATCCAGATCCGTTCAGCCGTTCGGGCGTGAAAGAGTAACAAACATCCATCCATCCATCTATCCATCCATCCATCCATCCAAACTTTCACATTTATAATATTAGTATAGATTAGTATAGATGACTGACATTAATTTGCCAGCCTGTGTAGCGCTTATTTGGAGACTTTGGCCTTAAAATTATCTGACATGAACCGTAGTTTATTTTTCCATAAATTTAGGTAAGCATAAATGTAGAAAAAATCTCTAGCCCTTACAAAACATGTACAAATGTGTTTGGGATTGTAACAATGGGTTTGGTTTGATCTCATTTCTATCCCCGATAAGACCCTTTAAACAAATCCCGGGAAGGAGGAATAAGCCTCAACCTTTGTTTGGTGACGTAAGCACTCCCATAGAGGGATGGATTTCCTTTTATCAGCGGTTGGGTTGCTGACACGAAAAAATTTTTTTTTAAAAGACTCACATATGAGGAGATTGACTTCCATTAATTATAATTACCTCGTTATGTTTAATTTCGGGTTAGACCATTAATTTTTGAGTTTATCATCTAGGCAGAATAATTTTCATGTCGTCGTCATAAATATTATATGTAGATTTTTAAATCATTTACAACAAAAAGACTCTACAACTACACATACACATAAAATAGCACCAAACACGAAGGGTACATACATTGACTCAAATATGAAAGTACAATCCAAAATTTATGTACATACTAGCTGCGCCCCGCGGTGTTACCCGCGATTAAAAAGTATGTCGATGCCTGTGCCATTTTCTGACCCCTAAACTACCACTACCTATGCAAAAAATCATGTCAATCGTTTGCTCTATGAAAAAATAAAACAAATCTATCCCATGGGGACCATACATTTTACCGGGATAAAAAGCCTATGTGCCATTCCAGACTATAATCTATCTCTGTGCCAAATTTCATCCAGATCCGTTCAGCCGTTCCGGCGTGATTGAGTAACAAACATCCATCCATCCATCCAAACTTTCACATTTATAATATTAGTGGGATTAGTGGGATGTGCACAATAAATATGCATTTCAGTAAAGAATCATTTAAATAAAGTAGACAGTCTTGTCACATAATTTTATATTAATTTTGCAATTCAGTAAGTTTTATTAAATCATGTTCAGTCGAGCATTTCTCTATGATTCGTTTAACACTCGATGCTAATGAACTTCATTCGACATTCATCTCTTCTTTATAATAGACTAGCTGTCCCGGCGAACTTCGTACCGGCTCAGAATCAAATTTATGAGAAAATGAATTATCTTTATTATTATTTTTTTAGTGCTTTTTTTTCCCAAGTTTTAATAGTTATGCTGCTATTCAGGGCAAAGACAAATTCAAAACATTAAAGCTCATATAAATCGGCCCACCCGTTCTTGAGTAATAAATGGTGTAACTAGCACTTTTTTTTAAATATACATATATCTAGATATCTAAATAAGATGAGGCTTACAAAAGAGCTTATAGTAAGCTTATGATAGAGTAAGAAATCGTTGTTTTTTTTATCAATATGACTTTGTGATCCCCTAAAGATATTTTAAACTCTTTTTGTGAAACCTTACATTATAACTCTAGGTTCATTTTCTAACGGTGAAAATTACAAAAGGAGAAAATTCCATGGATGTAGGCATTCTCTCCTGTGACTAAGTAAAATCGAAGAATAATTCGAAGTTGATCGCAAGTTATTGGCCATGTCAAGCACGCCCGCTATTCAGGGTCCGCCGCCATCACAATAACGTCTCAACGGTAACCGGACACTTTGAAAACATTTCACGCAGTATATTTTGTGCTACACACTGACAAACTGCTTGGAGAACATTTTTCTATCCTTTGTCACCTATAACTACGTGATAACCTATAACTACGTGATAACCTATAACTACGATATGTCACCTATAACTACAGCTATAACTACGTGAACATGCGATGTGCAACTGTGCACTCTGAGTCACAGCTAGGTACTGACGTCATCACAGTAGGCCTTTTGAAAATGACGCCCGCGTTTCCATCCCAGTAATGTATTATTCTCTATTATTGCATATTACACAGGGTTAACGAGTGGAACGACAAAACCAAATGTATGGTCACCAAACTATTGACATGAGTTCATACTAGTTTGAACTTTGGCTTAGTTATACTAATGTGGTATGAGTAATTTTTAAAACCTCAGACACATTAGCCTGGCATACCATTGGCCCTAAGCGTTATTCAAAACACATGATCGTATGTAGATTTTCCCTTAGTATGTGTGTATGGGCATAGATTAAGTTATAGTTGTGGTATAGACATGATTTTTATTATGCACGAGTGAGCACGCATACGTCGTTGTATAGTGTACGTGTTTGTCCATCCCTCAAAAATTGCATTAATAGAAACTGGCTCTTAATACTCCACCAGTGTCTCCAACCCTCTATGTCAAAATTACGGTGTTGCTGGTCCAAAAAATACGGTAGATGGTGGAAAATTACGGTAGCCAAAATAAGGTAACCTTTTATTGATAAAATTGTTCAAGAAAACTGAATTGTTTGTGTTCTAAAAACGTGGACGATCATTTAATAATTATAAAAATTAATTCTCTCACTTTAATCTACTTAAATATACCTACTGATCTGTTTTTTATACATCGACAGCTCCACTGTTAAAATACTCAACGTTAAAAGGAATATTTTCAACTAATCTTGTCTGTGTATATTTAACCGGCCGTGTGTCCCCGCCCGTCTATCCCCACTCGTTATGGACGCCGGAAATATGATAGTGAGGTTCGCACTTACAGCCCACATTCTATATCCCACCCCTTCTCTTAGAGATGGGGTATATCAGCTTTCCAGCGTCAGAAGAACATCGACTTATTTTCTTTTCGTGAAGAAAATAGAGATAAATAACAGGATAAACCACAGCAATAATACAGCATTAGCGTTAGATTTTTTATAGTAGATGATGACTATTGTATTGATGATATTTACGCATATATTATATATTGAAATAAAACTATAAAATTTGTATTATTGCAATATCGCGTTTGTATCGCGTTTATTTTATGTTTTTACGTTCCCGACGTTTCGGCTGCTTTACAACAACCATGGTCGCGGGAGGACTGAGGTGTTAGACGTGTAGTAGTTTGAACTGGGGTACCCTCATATGTAGTTGTTGCTCGCGGCCCGATCTACGCAGAAAGTGCTGACAGTGTCTTGAGGTCTTGTTATAGTGCGCTGGGTTTTGTATTTAATTATATTAATGACTGGATCCCATGTTGGTGGTAGATGAATCAAACTTCATACTATTATAAATGTGAAAGTTTGGATGGATGGATGTTTTTTACTCAATCACGCCAGAACGGCTGAACGGATCTGGATGAAAATTGGCACAGAGATAGATTATAGTCCGGAATAGCACATAGGCTACTTTTTATCTCGGTAAAAAGGACATACTTTTTAATCCAAACCACATATTTTTTAAATTTAATGATGAACATTTTTGAATTTTATTAGTTTGAACGTGAAAAAGTATAATTTTGTACATGTTTCTCATCCCTACAATGGTGTATTGGCTCACGTTTGCCAATTCTATGTCTTCTTTAGCGGGTATCCATACGAAGCTATTGTATTACATTGTTGTGTATAGACATCTTGTAATGGGCTGTTATGGAGGTAGATTCCGTTAGATATAGATAGAGTATAGATATTTTAATTATCAATTATATAGATGCGAGGTGTTGCCGACTTTTTGCTACTTGTTTATTTTTTATATATTCTTTTTTTCAGTCTATTTAAAAAAAATGTGTTGTCAGATTAGCTTCACAGGTGGACCTAAGTTTAGTCATTTTCCTTAACATTAAATAATTATATTATTGAAATGAAACATTTCTTTTTCTTTTCTTTATATTTTTACTTATATTATTTCACAACCATGCAGGTATTTCGTTTATATCGTACAGTCCACACACATTCACTTCACTATTTTTTTAAATATCTTTGTTCATTGTTCTTATTATTAAGATCACATTTATATTAGTTAATACCAAAGAATAAACAAAAAAATATATTAGTAACGGCTAGGTTATAACAATTTATTGTAAAATCGTAGTTCGTCAGTAGTAATACAAAATGTTAGAAATTGAGCCAGAAATAATTGACTCGAAAATAATAATAACGTCCCCGTCGCTTTTTGCAAATTTGATTAAAATGGATACCCACCGAGGTTTCATTATTTGTTAGCGGATAAAAAATATACCTACTCTGAATGAAAAAAATGTGATTGAAAGTGAATTTCATCTCGTGAAACGCAATCTCACAGACTGTAGCAAAATCATAGGATTTTATAGCATCATGTCAGTTTTGTAGATGTTCAATATGTTTTCGGGTCGGAGGTTTGTAAGAATAAGAAAATAAAAATAAGTAGTTTTGTCATAAAAACTACGGTATACAATAATTTAAATAATGTACATTCCTATGATTTAAACAATGTTTTATTCGCATCAATATAAAGTGAGATTAATAAATAGATAAAAATATATTTACACAATATGTCCAACGAAAATAGAAATTGAAAAGAGAACAGAAAAACTAACCTACATAATTAAATTCATGATCCAATTAAAAAAAGGAATACTTATTTAAAAACAGAACTCAATAGCTACTTTTACAAAAACATAGACAATTTTTTTTTTCTTGACATCACACTATAGACATAGTTCTGTTCAGTTCTGTTTTTAAATATTTATTCCTTTTATAAATATACTAGCTGACTCGGCAAACGCCATATAAAATAAATTGAGATATAAACTATCCTATCTTTCAAGTTATATAAAACTGCACACAGTGTGCAAAATTGTATTAAAATCGCTTTAGTAGTTTAGGAGTTCATAGCGGTCAAACACCGTGACACGTAATTTATATATATTAAGATATATCAGCCACATTCCTTTTAGTGTGTGGCTTTTTATCAGGAAACAGCACTATTGTTATATATTGAACCCTTTTACGAGATCACTCGCTCCTGTAACATTAATTGAAGATTTGTAATGAAATGGCAGTCCTTCTGCCGCCATTTGAATTGCAAATGTCATCATTTCGCAACAATCCGATGCAAATACGAACCTACCCTTCTGTAGGGAAGGTCAACGAGACCAACTGAATAATTGACAAGTCAAGTCGTTGTGGTGGACGGTTGACATGCCTGTGACATTGAGCCTGACTCAATGGAAAAAGGCTATTAGAAAAAAAAATGCCTGTGACAGGTAGCTCACTAGGTGATTGGCCTATGAATAAGACTACGTCGACATCTGTAGTGCGGTATTCATTGAAGATTTCTAATGTTTGTGTTATATTGGATTATATATACTGGAGATTTATTTACAAAAACGAATTTATTTACGAGATTTATTTAATCCAATATAAATTGGATTATATAACAATATTCTATTTTTTTTTCATTATATATTAATTACTTTATTTTACTAATACGTGTTTTTTTTGTTACTTTTCAGTAGGTATTGCCAATTAAAATTAGCGCTCCAGCTACCGGATAATCGTCAATCAGTAACCGAACAATCGTTTTTTTTCATCTCCTTTCATAAGTCGTTGGCAGAATCATTGGTAAACGATGGAGCCATAATTTTTAATACGAATTGGAATTATTGAAGATATCAATTAATGGCAACACTGCTCTTGACGTAGTCTTGGGCTATCTTGGGAAGAGAATAGCCAGCGTAGCATATTATTATAACACGGGATAAAGCATATTATGTACGGCTGACTGAACTTAGATAAGTTGTCAAGTGTAAAATAAGTTTTATCTTTAATCCATGTGACCTATTAAGTCGTCTTATTTTAATAGCCCATCATTAAGCTGCCGTATTGGAAAATTTGATGACTCTGGAACGATGCCAAAGCGAAGAGCTTTCCAATTAACAATAAAGGTAAGTGGACTGAATTACGGGGCTATCGTTTTGAAAACGGTGTTGGTATAAAAATTATATAGCTTCAATAACTTAGTTAAATTACTCATTTGAAACGTTTAATACAAATCATCATCTCGTACAATTTTGACAGGCATATATCTTCTTTCTTTACGAAATGAGATGCGATGAAATAAAATGGATATGAATATGGCCTCACCCACAACTTAGCGGGTATTTTGCCAATGTCAAGTAATTAATAGCAATAAAACATACAATAAATACACATTATAAATAAAATAATGGATGTGACATGAAAGTGTGAAAATGGCGAATCCAGGCATATGTAAATGTGTCATAAAATAATAATATGTCATTATTACGATTGACAGCATTTCAAGACAGTTCCTTAGATATCGGCAAAAAATCATTTTTCTTCCTCACCGTCACCTATTTTTAAATGGATTTGGAATTGGAATATCCAAGTTTATGACACTAGCATCACGGACACTGGCAAATAGCTGCAAACGCGACTAACAAAGAAGAAAAAAAACTTGTTCCAGAATTTAAATTTCTTTTCGGAATTTAAATTTGGAAAATGCGAGTACGCTTTGTTCGTCGTCGGACCCTCCAAAACTGCGTATTTAACAGATACAATTTAAATAAAGAATCCAGTAAAAACACAATTTCATAGCTGCATCTCAATAATTATAACATTAGGGCCTGGTTATTTATCATCAGAAGTTTAGCGGGTAGCTTAGTTTGCTTCAATGGTTAAAAAAATATTGTCGTAGTACTAAAAATGGTAAATCTAATGTTTATGTCGCGTATTAGTGACTTTTATTAATTGTCACATATATACGTTAATGAGTCGGCAATTGTCCTTAAAAAAACACAGGTAAGTACTTCTTATAGAATCATAATTTAACTTTTATAACAATATCCATATTCGTATCCGAACTTCGTACCGCCTCAGAATAAAATGTATGAGCAAGTAAATTATTTTCTGAACAGTCATATAGGTATTACCTGGCGCATCATGTTTCCTTAATCTATACTAATATTATAAATGTGAAAGTTTGGATGGATGGATGGATGTTTGTTACTCAATCACGCCAGAACGGCTGAACGGATCTGGATGAAATTTGGTACAGATATAGATTATAGTCTGGAATAGCACATAGGCTACTTTTTATCCCGGTAAAATGTATTGTTCCCGTGGGATAGATTTGTTTCAATTTTTCATAGAGCAAAGGATCGACATGATTTTTTGCGCGGGTAACACCGCAGGGCGCAGCTAGTTTAATAATAAATGTCCACCCGATTATTTTAGGTATTATAATTAATACGCACCCGCACTGGGCCAGCGTGGTGGACTATGGCCTAATCCCCCTTGCATTGAGGGGAGGCCCTTGCCCAGCAGTCGGACATTAAAAGGGCTCGTATTATTATAATTGATACGCATACAACGTTCCCTCATATTAATTAAGGCATTAGCCGTCAGTCCCCACGCTTTGCTTTTTTCGCAGATGAAGATAGATGATCCTTCTTAAACAGGCTGCACAACAAAAACGCTGGAATTAATTAACGAAGGGTTCCCCTTGCATTTCCCTTGTTTGTTACAAATAATTTGGCATTTCCCATTGTTACATTGATTGTTTCTTGCATCTTAATATCGATTGATTTCTTATATTTACACAACTATATTGAAATGAAACTAATTTTAATAAAGCATTAATAACGGATAATTTAACGTAAAAATCATAATATAAACGCGGTAAAATCCTTAAATTAGTTTTATTTCAATCTTAATATCTATGTTTATACTTATATTATTACGAGGTAAAGGTTTATTTGTTTGTGAGTATGGATGTAGATTATATTCGGAACTACTGGTTTGATTCTAAAAATTCTTTTACTAATGAAAATCTATATTATTCCTGAGTGATATAAAATTTGCTTGTGTTTCATCAAGCCACGACGCTATTCTTTACGATTATAAAACTGTTTGTGAATTAAAAAATGCTTACATTGGCTGTTTATGGTTTGTGTATTGCAGTATTAGGGATATTTACTAGACTAACTTCAACGACCTTTTTTTATTTATATTTGACGACCTGATTAGCGCAGTTATTAGTGACGCTACTTTCTGCGCTGAGGGTCCCGGGTTCGAATACGGTAATGACAATCTTTGTGTGATGAGCATGAATGTTTGTTCGCGAGTCATGGATGTTTAATATCTATACAAGTATTATATACTGATCTCGCCCTCAGTGCTTTGTACGGTACCCATAATACAAGCGTTGGTTAGTGTGAGACCGTATAGTTGGTTTGTTCGTCTGGCGATATTATTATTATATTTAGAGTATGACTTTAAGGAGTCGAGCTGCAGAGCAATATCGAGAACTATCTTAACTCTCATAGCTGTTTATGCAATAATTATAACGACTAGTGACTGCTAGATAGCCACTCTATCGCCTACTAAGTTGCCATGTAAACACAGAACCGTTTAGTAAATTAAAACCTCAGACATGATAATAACACCGATAATTATATGTCCGTAAAACGAAGGTTCTTGTCAACCGTCGAAACTTCGACGCGTGCTGTGGGAACCACACACGTGCTATAACTGGGCCCCTCACGACTGACGGGCCCGATTATAACACATGGGCGGTGGTTTCAGGGGTCTATCGACATAGACCCTTGAATTTTTTTTTATTCATACGAAGGTATCTGTCTTATGAGCTGCGTTTGTTAAAATGTTTAGTAGTGCTGACTTGCAGAAAAAACAAGTACACTTCACGATAACCTCTGAGTGCAGGTTTATATTAACCTAAATGTATTTGTTTTACTCTACCACAATGTTAATAAGACGAAATTACAATATAAATAAATAAAAAGAAAATAGTTATTTGTTGTAAAATTGACCACTTCACTGTCCAACTTCCCGCCGAATTACGTTTCTGAACGTTTAATTATATTTTTTTTTGTGGAACGAAAATGAGTTTGGTACATCCGATACACCATTACTACAGATTAACTAATTGGTATACCTATGCATTAGTTCGTCGCGTTGGCAACCCAAAATCCTTTTCCACTCATGGGGATATAATGGGCTTTGCTAGCAGTTTTCGAACAAAAAAGGCCGTGAGATGAAAAAATATTACAGCGCTCAAATTGAATTGCCATCTGTAGGCATAGGTACATATAAGATACAACGAAAGAACAAAACTAAACGAAGTTAAAACAAGCAATTCTACGTAAAGCTGCCTGTCTACTAAATATCTCCGCCTTTCCGTTTCCGTGAACTGAGTGCGTTAAACCGTGATCACCGGAATGAAACACAAGTTTCGGTGGCAGGTGTCTATAATTCGATAACTTTATGAAACATCGCTCAACTAACGACTTAGAAAGAAGATTTTTATTATAATTGACTGTACAAGCGGATCGAGGAGTTGCTACCCACGTAAAAAGGCCCAGAAATGTTTTTTTTTATCTATGGAATAGCGGAAAGGAGAGTAAGTTTATAGATATTGTATAGCTCTAATACTAAAAACTCTTAAAGTATTTTAAAATATACGACACTATCAGAGTTTTTAATATCCGAACACGTTTAATTAGTACGAGGAAAGACTGTACCTATGGAGTTTGTAATGACATCACGTCAAGTATGAGATTATTCGTAAGCTAACCGTATACTTTATAGACGTGCAGGCACTTATTCGTATTTCAAAACAATGTTTAAAACTGCACAAAGATGTCAGAGAGCAGCCAGAGCAAACAAATAAAAATGTGTTCTTTTTTTAAATAATAAAGGAAATTCATTTTGTCATAGATTTATACGAAGTTCGCCGGGAAAGCTAGGAAAATAAAAGAAATAGAAATTAAAATTTCACAACGTTGCTTTTCATTTTATATATTTCGGAATCCAATATCAGCGACATACCAAAAAACACACAAGCGGTACCAGGAATATGATAATATTTTCCCGAATATACATTTTGTTATTGTAAAAATAAAACTTATTTTCGCATTTTTGGTTGGTTTCGTTTTTTTATCATATAGTTTATTTTATATTTTCAGATTCCCGTGTTAATTTAAAATACCATTGTAGTTAGAATTATCCCCAAATTGGTCCACTCTATCATCATCTGCGCTAATGAAGCTGTCACCTCTATAGATACTTTAGCCATGAAACACTCTATACAAGAAATCGAAGTAAGTACTCTTTCAAAAGAACTTACAGAATAGTGAGAATTTTACCTATATTTTTTTCACGAGTCCCCGATGGCCAGATAGCGCGACATCCTGACAAATAGGACGCCAGGTGTCTTTTGACCTTTTCTTTCGTTAACACGATTGGTGGTGGACGCTACGCGGGGCATATTTTATCAGTATTTTACAGGCAATGTTTATTTACTGTTTCTTGTCTAAGGTTATTTGTTTTATTATGTTTTACTATCGTGGGAATTTTGTACAAATGTTTTTGTGAGAGCGTTAGCCTATAGGTTTGAAAGTGGTTGATTAAAATGAACCCAGAGCTGCATTCAACAGTATTATAAGGTGTTAATAGCCAGTACCAGATATTGATAGATATTCGTAATACAGCGCGGTGCCGATCGTATGGCTAAAATTAATTTGATAGAAATTTGTAAAATAAATACGCAGACTTGTTAATATAATCAGAAATCACACAACATGCTAGACTAGAGATTTTTAGGCTTCACTTTTAGCGTACGCCATGTGTTGTCTGAATATTCTAATAAGTCTGTGAATACATATTAATAAGCTTTAATATCTTAAAGAACGCGCAACATCCATGCTTTACAATTAAGTAATAAATATTACTCGGTTATGTATTACTTATAGCTCTTATTATTTCAATATAGTAACTGTACACGCATACATTTGTTGACTAATTATTTGTATGTTCACGTAGAAAATACGCCAGATGTTTGGGCTAATTTCTGGAAGCAACTTTTACTTTACGGCCTTGTGGGCGTACGCCAACTAACTCAACTTCGCCTATTTCAAAGTTCTGTATCTGATTCATATTGTACTAAACTATTTCAATTCCAAAACTATGGCCGAAGGTACCTGATACGGAAGCAGAACTATTAAAACATATTTTGTAACCATTATTAGGTACACGTAGTAATAATAATATTATTGTCAGTTAATATTAAATGAATGAATTATTACATTAATTAAATATGAAATAAATAATTAGTTGTGGGACACGAAGCGCCTTGCTTAATAATCAAATTCCTTTCTTAGATAACACCTAAAATTCCAAAGTAACTTGAAGTCCAATAGATTCAGAGATTTGTATTATATACTAGCTGTTGCCCGCGACAACGTTGGCTTCTTTAAATTGATATAACGTTTTTATTTATATATCTATACTAATATTATAAATGTGAAAGTTTGGATGGATGGATGGATGTTTGTTACTCTTTCACGCCTGAACGGCTGAACGGATCTGGATGAAATTTGGCACAGAGATAGATTATAGTCTGGAATAGCACTATCTATCTATCTATCAGCCGATATACACGTCCACTGCTGGACATAGGCCTCCCCCAACGACTTCCACACATCACGGTCCTCCGCCACTCGCATCCACCGGCTTCCTGCGACGCGTGTGATGTCATCAGTCCACCTTGTGGGGGGCCGTCCTACACTTCGTCTTCCGATTCGTGGTCGCCATTCTAGAACCTTTCTGCCCCAACGGCCATCGGTTCTGCGAGCTATGTGCCCTGCCCACTGCCACTTCAACTTGGCGATTCTTTGAGCTATGTCGGTTACTCCAGTTCGTCTACGGATCTCTTCATTTCTGATTCTATCGCGTAGCGAAACCCCGAGCATAGCTCTCTCCATTGCGCGTTGAGCGACCTTGAGCCTTCTTATGCGGCCCATAGTCAGCGACCACGTCTCGGCACCATATGTCATCACTGGAACTGGACTGGAATAGCACATAGGTTACTTTTATCCTGGTAAAATGTATGATTCCTGTGGGATAGATTTGTTCTAATTTTTCATAGAGTAAAGGATTGACATGATTTTTTGCAAAGGCAGTGGTAGTTTAGGGATTAGAAAATCATATAGGCTATTTTTTTTCCCAGACAAATGCACGGCTCCTATAGGATAGACATACTTTTTAATCGCGGGTAACACCGCGGGACGCAGCTAGTATAAAATAATATATGTAACTTTTTTATTAATACACATATAAGATTATAAAATTGATTGATATTAGATGATCATTAGTGAATTGTGTCAATGTTTATTTACATGCTCATATATCGTTTAGTCAACTTTGACCGAACCCGGAGTATAGCATTGATAAGAGTGTGCAAAAACCATCATATCTTAAGTATTAACCGAAGTGATAAGTCAAATGTTTTAGTGGTGAAAACTAATTTGGTGAAATAATTGAGATTGATTTAAAAAATGACTGGCAAAAGTAAGAATTAGATATTTAATATTATTTTAATTTTATTTATAATATTTTTGTGTAAAATATATAATATATATAATAGATTGAAGTTACTGTATAAATACCGTGCACATTGGTAGACCTAATAATTTACGATTACTCATACAACTATAATGACGACTAACACAAGCTTTTTAGGGTTATTTTATATGGCTACCAGGATTATGTGATAACCTCACATTTTTAGCAATCCAAATAAATAAAACTTAAATTCCGTTCGTTGGTGAGCACATCACATAGCAACGGTTGGAAGGGTATGGCATTTTTTTTAATGTACGTAGTTGTTTGTCTGTATAAGTTTTATAAAAAAACAAAAATTGTAAAAGATGTCCAGAATACCTATGGGAAAATGGGAGGAAAAACTGAAAGAGCTTCTTTCTATGGGAATTTGGACAGGACAACGACGTATTTTTCTTTAATTTTTTACCATAGAAAAGTTTGCACTCCCTATTGCTATCGTGTTGATAACAAAAATAATTTCTACCATCGTGCTGAAAAGATTGGCCAATCAACAGGTTATCGATTGTAGCTATGACACTATTGACATCGATTTAGAATAACTTCTTAGTATGAAATTGAAATTGGAAATCTCTCTTCTAATCGATTCTCCGAGTCGATTCAGTAGCAATTGATGTTTGCACAGCCATTGCGTCGGTCAACCTAGTGGGCAGAGCTCTCCGCATCCACTTTGGAAGCGGACAGTCCACAACTCTTGAGGACTGTTGGTTGAGGGATCATTGCAGGTATAGTTCAAGTATTGTTTAAGTCAAATAAAATGTAGAAAGTTCTTTTGTTAATCTTATTATTATGTCACAGATACCATGAGTGTTGTGTGTTACATTATTCGTTAATGTAGCTAATAGTAGCATTTGTTATTTAATTCACCTCAAACAGAGGAGGAAGAAAGGAGGTTCTCAATTCAAATGTATGTTTTTTTTATATGAACGATGTGGCCAGTGTTTTTGACTCCATTGTTTCAAAAGGCAAAGACTACACTGGAGTTCAAAAACCTTTTTGTAATACATTATAAGTATAATGGTGAATTAGAATAAAACTTTAAATACAAGCCCGCTTGGATCGCGTTCTAATTCGGCTGTAGAATAATAAAAAAATACACTATTTGTCTTTTAGTTTATGGTTACTATGACTGGGTTAATAGCTAATTTGAAAGAGTACTTACGATTTTGAAATAGATCATTATTGGATACATCGTAATCAAATTATGTTATGTTTCAGGTGTGGGTCATGTTACCACGCAGACACGTTCCAAAGAGCTAAACACATTCTAGACATACCTGATTCGAAAATTGGTGACTTTTCGTATGATGCATCTAATATTACAATAATATGTAAGTACTAAATTAAAACACAATCGTTAACCAAACTTTATTTTTTTAAAGTAGTTAGTTGATTGACTGAAAACTTAAATTTCAGGGGACGACAATCACATATCAAGATTCACTTCAGAATTTCTGTCACAATTCAATTACAAAATGTGGAAGGAGGCCCGCAGGCTCAAACCAGCACTTTGGCGCGGAAATATTGCTGATAAAGTTGCAAGCGTACCTGTCGATGAGTTTCTTAAGTCTGTGGAGGGTGCAAAACGCGTGTTCCAGTCACTCCTTGATTTCGGAGTGGCATTGATCGAAGGGGTAATTAACTGCTAAAGCTACTTGCTGTTTATAGAAACCAATATTGAATATTCTCAGAAGACTTGCAATAACATTCTTCTCAATTGGTGTAGTATGAGAATAGTTAACTGTTAAAACCACAATGCAATAACACAACAAAGTGTTTTTCAACTCCAACATGCATGGAACATTCTAAAATCGAATCCGAAAAAATCCGAAATACTAGTACACTCTGTTTTTAATGAGTTCAGAATAGTCATTAAGGCACCGAGAATGCGTTTTTTTTAATATTCAAATCGATCGAGTGACGAAATGCATGTTCCATATACTAATGACCCTATTGGTACAGAGGTTAGTGACCCTAAGCTGTTTTCTGTAGCTACCGAGGTCCCCGGTAGAGGCAAACTTGCTTAAAAAAACACGCATACCCGAGTCGTGGATTTTTAATATCTATATGAGTATTTAGATATTAAATTCTAATATACTGGCATTGCACCTAGTTGCTTGTACGGTACCATTACTACAAGTGTTGCTTAGTTTGGGACCGTACAGCTTGTGTGATCGTCCGGCTTATTTACCGGTAAAGGTGCAGATTTCCGCTTGGGGCGCGCTATGAAACGTACTGAAAGATTCGATCACGTCCGCCCCTTGAGGCCTGAAATGTGCGTAACGCATCCTGAGAAGGCACGGTCACAATACATTTATCATCTGCCAAAACCATTTCACTTCATTATTTTTCCAGGTCGGCGTTTCCGTTGAATCCACAGAGACGCTGTGTCAAGCTCTCGGTGGGGTGCAGCACACGATCTTCGGAGGCATGTGGAAGTTCACCACCAAGGCGGACCATGCCGACACCGCGTACACTAATCTGCCATTGGCCGCGCATAATGACAACACTTACTTTACAGAAGCTGCTGGGTGAGATCCAAATAACAAATTAGCACAATCTATTTTGGCATTCTATTAGTGTGAAATTGGCAGATCAAGCTATAATTACATCAGTTTTTAACAGGCATGTAATCTATGGAATAATTATTTATGAATACGCCTTGCGTTGCTGTCGTAGCTGACCGGTCAACGTGTTACCAAATCACGATTTAGCTTGCAGGTGTACGCCCGCGGCGGCTAACAATATTTCCTAGGCAGTGTGAAATTAATATCAACTAATAATAGTAGGAACACATTACCAAAACGAACTTCAAGAATGACCTCTAGTTTTGTTATAAATACAGAAGGCGATACCGCAAGTTTTTGAATGTTTGTCTATCCCAACACGTATCAAGTGTAAACTGCTCAATGAATTGTATATAAATGTTAACGTACATGGTAAAAGATAAGGCTACCATGGAATATTAATGATCTCCTATTTACAAGGCAAACGTATAAAATGGTGGGCACATTTCCATCTCCCCAACTTGAAAAGTCTTATTTAGATTGTGTGTTTCAAATTAATTGAATCGCGAAAACAATACACTTATTTACATTCACGAAAAGAATCAGACGAAAACATAATTATTTTTACAAAAATAATGAAGTACCTAGTTGTTATTGCAAGGGCCTATTCGTGACCCATTTCAACTTCCTGCCTCTCCGTCATTATTATTTCAGGCACCGTTTGAAAACGCTTTCATTGGACGCTTGTATATTCTGTTTTAACATTATTTACCATTCCTTTGGCGATTGGCTACTCATTGAAATAAAACTACTTTTACGGATATTTTCGCGTTTATTTTATGTTTTTTACGTTCCCGACCTTGGCATTGCCTACTCATACTGTAATTTATGCTTATTTGTAAAAGTTGCACAATTTCCAGAGCCACAAACTAGAATCATCTTCTTATTTATCGTTGTCCCGTGTTATGTAATATGAATTTCGCTATTGGTCTGCGAGCACAGTCGATCAAAACAATTAAGTAGATACTTAGTTTTTCAATCCTTTAGCTGATCTTATACCACGGCTGATATAAAGTATGGGGCAGCTTCTATAGTCTCAAATCTCAATGGTTTGTCTCCCTTTAGGTATATCATAATATTAAATTTGCGCTTGTGTTTGATTCAAGTCTCCAGATACTGCACTGCCTCGAACACACTAACGGTACTGGCGGTGAAACTATACTGGTCGATGGATTCTACGGGGCTCTAGAACTAAAGGAACAGAATCCGGAAGACTTTGATTTCCTCACAACATTTGATGTGGAGGCTGAATATTTAGAAGAGGGGCATCATCACACATTCTCTGCTCCTGTTATTAGAGTTGATAGTACAACGCAAGACTTAGTACAGATTAGGTAAGATGGATTGGAACTAGCAAATTATGGTTGTAAACGAAATTATTGAGACTCCCTTTGATCAGAGGGCTTGGTACGAATTTTGTTTGATATCATCCAATACCGATGGGCTAATCGATCCAACAGTAGAGACCAATAAAACTAAACTCCCTATGTTCTTAATTGAAAGTCGGTCTGTCTGTCCTTTTAAAAGGAATTTGTCACGTGTTTCACCTATTAACGCAGCATCCTCAGTACGAATGTCTGCGAATGAGTAATTGCCCTAATCTAAACATTATAATATCATGATGTACAAGTGCTGTTCAGTTTTGGGAATTGGTTTATTATGGACTGATAGGTGCTTTATTTTATTTTTTTAATATGTTATAGGTTCAACGTATACGATCGGTCTCCAATGGCTTTCAGCAGCAGTAGAGACTGTAGATCTTACTACCGGTCTTTGAAAAGTCTAGCGCGCTATTATCAGGACCCGAAGAATCAGTGGACATTTAAATTGAGACCAGGTAGGTAGACAAAGATAGGCTAAGATAGTAATTTAAATAATAAGTAGAACACTCTCAAAATGTATGGTTAAAAATCATTTTTGAGCAGTAAAAATATTTGTAATGACCTGCCTAATTATTTGGGTCTAATCGAAGAACCACCTTAGTGAAAGGAAAAAAATGTTAACAGGTCTCCCTGATCACACTGTGATTGATATTTTATATGCAAGCAATATGTCAGTTATGGCTTAACACAGAAACACATTTGGCATTCTAAGATAAGGTGTAATTGTAGCTTAATGAATGCTTACGCATATAACACTCAACTTAACCCTCACGGGACCTTAAACAGGAAGTTTCAACCTGGCTCTCACAAATGAAGGTAGGTAATTAAGAGGATACCCATGACGTTTTAGTGGCTTTGGGTCGTATAATTACTTCCTATTGTCAAAATGTTAGGTTTAATTTAAAACAGTAGGTTAGTGAAATTATTTTGAAACCTTGTTTAACCTATTTTATGTCACTAATATAATCCACGGATACGGATCAGGGACCCTCTTCTTCTTTCTTGTCTTGTCTTACTTCAAAAGCGGGTTCACCAGGCTGCGCCGATGCTCATTGCTCGCTATTCATCGCGAGCATTGGTAGATCTACAATTCTACTATAACCAAACCGCACTGAAATGCAGATATCAAATTTAGATTAATATCTAAACTGAATTTGAGAACAACAAACACAATCATTACAAATTTGAAAATCCCCGAAGCGTTTCTGAAAATGTCAAAGTCAAATCGTTTATTTCGTATAGGCCTACGGGGGCACTTACAAATTGTCATTACATTTTTTTTCTTAACTCTACAACGGGATCGGAACGCGACCTCAACTGAGAAGATCCGGCAAGAAACTCAGCGGGCTTGTCTTTTTTTTTAATCCATAATTTTTGCCAAAAAAAAAGAACTGATTTCCATAATGATGATGCCATGATCTTCGTACATAGACTACATTATCATCATATTATAAAGTATTAAAAAACACGCATTGATATCGGTTTACCTGTTATGGACCTGAAGTGGCGTCAAAAGCGTCAAACTTGTAACTCCACTCTGCGTCGGAGGCTATAAATAATGTAATAGCTGTGTCATCTTTTCACAGGAACAGTGATGGTTATGGACAATTTCCGAGTGCTCCACGGTAGAACAGGATTTTCTGGCACTCGAGTTCTTTGTGGCAGCTACGTGGCGCGTTCTGATTGGTTGGACAGGGCTCGGGCTTTACGTCTGATACAATAAAATGGAAAAAAAAATTGAGATTTATTTTTAAAATACCTTCATAGTTTTCGCCATTACATAAGTTAGAACTACTCAACGGTGAACATTATTTAACCATGCTAATCTGTAATTCCTCAATTAAGCTATAATCTTCTTTGTCAAATTTTTACAATACAAAATAATTATAAGGTTATCCCACCCAAGCATGAACGGGCGATGAATTTTGATAAATGAGGTGTCAAACGTTTCATCATGATTAAGCACCTACCGCGGGTGCGGGAAGCAAAAATTTTGTTTATTTTCCCGGAATTAGCTAAATATGGGTAAAATCAGGAATTAGGTAAAATACTTACAATTAAGGCACTTTATTTTGATACTTTTTATTAGAGATTACTTTATTTTAGACTACTTTAGTATGTACACATAGTAAAGCTTGCTTGGCAATGGCCGTTTATGAGCCAGTAGATAAAAAATCATTAATTCTCTTCCATCTTAGTAATTATTTTTTTCACGTTCCTTATATGAACGGACGGGATAACAGTCTTTCAAGATAATTACTTAGGTATGGTAATTTCTCATAAAAAAAACATAATGACAAGATACAATAACCAAGATTGCGTAACTCGGAGAAATAGACTAGGGACCTATTAAGTTAGTACACAAATGACATACACATATGATCAAGATAAACGTATCACCATCTTTCTCATTTTCGCTATGCATGAGTAAGACAGCAATATTTTTTCAAATAGAGAACATTATTCAAATGGAGAACCAAAAAGATTCTCACATTTTTTTTGTAACAGTAGCGGCAATAAATTATTGCATTGTGTCATTTGAAATTGACCGTTAATATTTTTTAAACATGATAAGCGTGCAATATGTTACAGGTGTCTTAACTTGCTGGGCTAACTTTAGTTAGTTGTTAGTCGGTAAGCTGCAACTCCGATCGTTAGTGTAAGCTCAACTATCGTTAATCATCACAACAGTCTGTGCGTGTTTGCTGACTTGATGTATAATTGTTGTGTGTAGTAATGATAAATAAAATGAAAAGCGGTGTGTTATTTTGATGATAATGTATCATTATAAACGTCAATTGATATCAAAGTGAATTCATGATGTTGGAATAGAAAATCATCAAAAAATATCCCGTCCATTTTTGCTAAGATATTTTCTAATAAAACTGCTATTTTCTATTCGTTTGATAAATATAGTGTTAAATATTTTAAGGGGTTAACAAGTAGGTGATAACGATCACGTTTATGTATCAAATATAGGTGTATACAGTTTTAATTTTTTCTGTGAAAAAGCAAGTCAGTACACCGTTTCACCGCGCGCTTAGTACGTAGTGGCATTATTAAGATTTCAAAGAATTTTTGACAATTTGACCTTTATAGTCTACCATGGAATCCTTAAAATATTTGACGCTAGTATTGTTAAGCCTTTTATTATCGTAACTGTCCAATAAATCCCACTAATATTATAAATGTGATAGTTTGGATGGATGGATGTTGATACTCTATCATGCCATATATATAGATACAAATGAAGCACAAATTTCAAATAGAGTGTTTTACAACGTGATCTGAATAACAAAACTCCCGGGGAAAGCTCCGCTGCTGTGAATTTGCTGGGTCGTTAATTAAGGTTAATTATTGTAAAGGGATAATAAAGGCTGTCCGATACATTCAGTTTCACAGTTCCACCTCAAGTTGCGAATTCGTACGCAAAATGAATTGTTTTAGGAATTTACAAGTTTACGTAGGACTTTTTGATATTGCAATTGGTAGAAAGGAAACAGAAAGTCCTTCATTGTTGTGAAACTATTGTGTAATTTGTAATGAGTGTAGTTTATGTACTAAATAAACGAAAACTATAATAATTTACTAATATCATAGAAATCGAATGGTAATTCTGTCACATATAAATTATGCTTGTAGTTCGACGGCCTGATTAGCGCATTTGGTGACTGCTTTCTGTGCCGTGGCTCCCGGGTTCGAATCCTGGTAGGGACAAACTTTGTGCGATGAGCACTAATGTTTGTACCCAAGTCATAGATGTTTAATATCCATATAAGTATTTTATACTGGGTTCACCCCCAGTCCATTGTACGGTACCATACCATAATACAAGCATTGCTTAGTGTAGGACCGTATAGTTAGTCTGTACGTCTGGCGATATTAAAAAAATTTAAGCTTTATAGTTTTAGAGCCACGTGATAAATACAATTCTTTAATAAATCGAATTCAAATCGTAAAGTTGCCTTTTCTCAGTAGGCCTAGGGGCAGTGCTTGGTTATGGCATTGCCCTGGGGAATGCTGGTACTTGTCGCTTGCCTCGTTTTAGAACTACGGCATAGCCAGAGGCAGCCTCGAAGGTCTACGTGCTTGGTCTGGATACAGTAAATGACTTGATCGGCTTTTGCTACTGTAGCGACCTCTTTAACCTGACCACAAGCTATACAGAGAGCGCTGCAGACGATATTCAAAACAAAGGACGAAGCTCCATGCAAAGCTACATCGCGCTATGAGAGTTTTCGGAGCAAGTAGCATATATACAAGTTCTCGTCAATAACCGATAGCGGCCACCCCGCCTGGCTGGAAGATCTTCCCTTTTCCGCCAAACTACCTTTCGCTTTTGTGCCGACACAAGACATAACGTGACTTAAGTATAACCGGTAACCGGTATTCCGGTCACACAAGCTATATTAATGAACACCCATTGTAACGATACAGGGTATAATCCCATTCCATTTAAGCCCTGTTCTATTTCACTGAAACAAATTCACGCTCTAATAATTTTAACATAATTATCGACTAAGCTTGGGGGTCAACGAGGATTGGTGGATTATTAATGGGTACGCGGGCGATCTATTGAATTTATTCTTATAAATGATATAATTAGAGCAAGAGTAAACACGAAGTTCGATACTTCCATATTCGTTGTGGGCAATTTTTGAAAAATCTTTTCCTACCGAGCATTTAAATGCGAGATAAAATAATGTCAATAATGTAATGAGCACGATACTAGCAGGTATACAGGATGTGGGGGTCGGGGGACCACCTGCCCACACAAAGTCCCCTCGACGGAGGGTGCCAACAGGCACCCCTCCTGATGTCTGCGGCCCGGGACCAACCGGGTCGGCCGCCGGGGCGCCACAGTAGTATGCCAAGTGCGATCCTGTGGCGCCCCGCTCAAAGGCGGTGATGGCGGACCAAGGGGTTTTAGTGGGTATACCGGCACTCTGCCGGGGAGTCCCACATACCCCTCTCGTCCCCCCGGGCGAGAGGGGATGCGTAACGCATTTCCCCTTGTAAAAAAAAAAAAAAAAAAAAAGGTATACAGGTGTGCATTAGTCGGCTCCACATATTGCACACAGCCTCCCATAGACTATCCCCTAAATTTATAGACAGCTATAAATAATTGATTATAATGGGATAATAACGAACTTTTAGAGGAAAAAGTGCGCTATAATAGCATTATTTATTATATCTTTCTATAAATTTGAGGGTATAATCATGTAAACGTACCCATTTGTGTATCTTCGTGTCTGTGTCGAATAAACTTTTTTCATTTCATTTTCATTTTATATGTTCAGTAAGACTTTTGGTAGTATGTAAATCACTCAATCGTAACTCCAGTGTTTCTTTAACGCGAATCTTATTTTTACCATGATTATGACTTGCTAATTGGGAGGAACTTGTGTGTCTAAAAGAACCTTGCTTAAGTTCTTTTCAAAAGACGTGTGAAGTCCACCAACCTGCACTAGGATAGCACGGTGAACCGCATGGCCTGAATCCCACATGCTATCAGTGAAACCCTATGCTGAGCAATGTGGCATTATTAGGCTTATAATTACTTGGACACTAAATATTGAGGAAACATTTCTACAAAACGTAGCGAAGTCTCCGATATTTAATTTCTTCTTTGGAACAGAAACACTTGGTAGGCAGGCAAGACGTATAGTAACTAGGCAGTACATTAGGCCCAGGTGTGGCAAATAGCTCTCCATAAATATATGGAAGGAGCGAGCAAACATTTACTTAGTGTAGACACAATGTAGCGTAATCGCTTAGTAGGAAAAGGAAAATACTATTATTGAATTTAGTAGGTATATATTTGGTCATAAGGACTAATTATTTTATTATGTACTAGCTGCGCCCCTCGGTGTTACCCGCGATTAAAAAGTATGTCCTTTATCCCACGGGAACCATACATATTACCGGGATAAAAAGTAGCCTTTGTGCTATTCCAGACTATAATCTATCTCTGTGCCAAATTTCATCCAGATACGTTCAGGCGTTCTGGCGTGATTGACTAACAAACATCCATCCATACAAACTTTCACATTTATAATATTAGTGTGATTCTGTGAGCAAATTCTCGAAATATACATGAAGTCAGAATTTCGATGAGTAACTATGTCAATTTAAAAAAATACTCACCAAAACTCACCCTTGTCACTTTGTTGGGAACATCTTTTTTTTCTAAAATCTACATATTGCAATTCTAACTTCACACAATGATTGCAGATGCGCTAAAGAAACGCAGGTTCAAGACATAGTATACCCTTTCTGTATCACTTTGTATAGTATCAGTAGTAAAGTTAACGATTTATTTTCGTCAACAATCATTTTATGCTCGGAAACTGATGTATGGATAGGATTTTCTGCAGCTGCATGTTTGGCTATGTGTAGTTTCCCTGATCTGCTTGTAGCTATGAATACATCGTTATTCCTTTCATGTAACGCTTATTTCTGGCAACGGCAGCTAAATAACAGACTGAGATATTTCAAACTACAAACATTGTAAAATATGTATTCAAAAATAACTAGGTACAGGATTCTAAAAAGAGCACGAATAAGTTTGCTAAATTAATACAATTAATCATTGAAAACGTAAAAAGAGAACTCGATACTTATTAGCAAGAAAGGGCCGTATACTCCATATGCTTCAGTTCAAATTTCCAGATAATTTCTGAGTGGAAAATCTAAGTCAGGTCCTGACATGCCTTAGGAGATAAAATCAGGAATGAAATAATTTCGAGACTCAGTAATCACAACAATAGAATGTAGCAATGTAAATTTGGGCAAAGCGTTCTGCGCGAAATTATACTACAATTAATTGAAACATAGTTTGTGTGTGTTAGATTCATTGAAGTTAGAACGTTCCTATAAGGGTTTAACCTATCAATCCCACTAATATTATAAATATGAAAGTTTGGATGGATGGATGTTTGTTACCCAATCACGCGAGAACGGCCGAACAGATCTGGATGAAATTTGGCACAGAAATGGATTATAGTCTGGAATAGCACATAGGCTACTTTTTATCCCGGTAAAATGTATGGTTCTTGTGGGATAGATTTGTTTAAATGTTTCATAGAGCAAAGGATCGACATGATTTACAGAAAAGGACATACTTTTTAATCGCGGGTAACACCGCGGGGCGCAGCAAGTGTTTTATATTTATCTGAAGTTATGAATTTCGAAATTTATTTCTATGTTAGTTATTTAGTAAGTAAAAATGACACACACATTCCATTACGCGCTCTGGTATTTGTATCTTATTATTTTTTCCTTTCCCTGGTAAATGTACTGGGAATGATGGATCATCAGTATGGATGGGTTGGATTAACCAAATCATACCCTCTGCCGAAATATACTCACGAAAAGTATAGTTCAAGGCGTTAAAGCGAATTCTTTTAAAGTCCCTCGGGTTGGCAACCCTTTAAAGTTCTAAAACAGTCTGCTTCGAAATATTTTTACCTTTTTTTCCATGTTTGAGCGGGCCATAAAAAAGTTATATCTCTGAAAACATTTTGTAAGGATTATTCTTCTTTGAACAACAAGTTTGGGGCTAATGAAGCTTGTATAAAGTTTCGGGGATCCGTTGAGAATGGAGGTCATACCACAAGTCTAACAACTTTTGTACTCGCATTAATTTTTATAGCGTGTTAACGTGTTAATGGCTGCAAGGGATAGTTTTATGTGTAATGTTGCTCACAAACTTTGCCTTGCTGAGCTCGGAAATGAGCTCAAATGAAGGTTATCTAAAGTCTAAAATAAATTACGTACTAAATGTTAATTACACATAAAGATAAGTTCACAACATATAATGTAATTTTCATGGCTCACTTTCAAACTTTAAGACTTTAGTAGATTTACTGAAGTAACAGTAGTTAAAACCACAACTCAAAGAAGGAGCGTTATTGTACCTATTAGGATTTATTATTTAAATTTTGTAGTCCAGCGCTTGTGTAATAAGCTTTTGGCAGATGGTAGCTAATGTTTAAATAATAATACTAGCACTTGTGCTTGTATTAGTTACGTGGATATAGATATGGATTCAGCCCATGATTCTGGACCCCCCAAAGCTGGAATTTTCTGTCGATCTTTTCATGAATTAAAACGCATATTTTCAGTATTTTAAAAAAAAAATTGGGATGAAATCATAAAAGAAGTCTATTGCAACGTGAAAGTAAGTAAGAAAAGAAAACATAATTACTAATTTCGAACTAAAACTAAAATGTAAATTAAAACTCGTTACGCTCGAGCGCGCTCGTCATTCGCACGGGTCGGGCATCGCGCGGAGCGTTGTGTTGTGATCGCATGGTTTACGATACATTGCGCGCTCAAAAATTACAACATTTGTAACCCATGACTTTCGACATACGAGTACATAAATGATTTCCATCATTTTATTATGTATGAACATGCCCCTTTATTATAATATCAATTATGACCATGAAGGTTATTCGACAGTGTTTTCTTGTTCACTCAATGTTCTGCGGTACATTGATAAATAGGTTAGATACAAAATCTATTATATCCAATCGCAGTAAGTTAGTATATCAATTTGGAGCACGTACTCGGCATGTAAGTGTGCCGCCCACACGGCTTGTACGATGCGATTACAAAGATGATTAATTGCCGATAATTAACTGAAGGTTGGTCGTCGTGTTACTATATGGCTGTACATTGTGTGTTTGACGGCCTGATTAGCGCAGTGGTAGTGACTCTGCTTTCTGCGCCGAGGGTCCCGGGTTCGAATCCTGGTAGGGACACAAGCTTTGTGTGATGAGCATGAATGTTTGTACCCGAGCCATGGATGTTTAATATGTATTCTATACTGAGTTCGCCCTCAGTCCATTGTACGGTACCCACAGCACAACACACTTGAGGACTATGTCTTGGTGGTGTGGACGTCTTTCAGCTAATGGATGGAAATGTGTTTCAATAATGAGATAGGTTCTAAGATTCTACTCTGAGGTAGGCAAGTAGATTTCAATTTTATTGTAAAGTATGGATAAACCACATCAAACTACGCTTTAAATTCCTAGTTGTGAAATCAATAAACCGCTTTTCTTTCTATCAAATATGTTAGTATCTCTCTTCGGTCGTTCCCTCATGACTGAGGATCGTGATCATCACGGCAGTTCTTTGGATCAGACGAACTGTCTCCATCGGCTCCGGTCTGTGGCCATCTTCACCGCGGCGTAGAAGCGGGACGTTGGTGTTTCTTTGAGTTGGTCAGACCAGCTGGTCGGGGACCGGCCTCGTGAACGTTTCCCTTCCACGTTTGTTTCCCACCATGTTAGTATACTACACTATTAATTAGTCGCACCGTTATTTATGAATGAGAAAATCAATCATATTGATTTCTTATATTCACGCGAATACTACACATTGAAATAAAACTTATTTTACATATTCGTCATATATATTGACTTACAGAAAGGTCGCAAACGGAAAAACATAAAATAAACGCGATAAAATATGTAAAATAAGTTTTATTTCAATGAGAAATCAATCGTTTCATTCGAACCTGGAAATAATGAAATTGGTTCAATCAACTTAGAGTGAGGACTTTGCTCGTAAGCGCGCCCACACCTTGTACAGATGTGATTACTTACATGATTAATTGCGGGTAATTAACTGGAGGCATCGGCCTGAGTCCCATAATAGTTCTATACCAGCAATAGGTAGTATACTTAACGTTTCGTCTATAGGTTTAATTCGCAGTAGGTTAACTAGTAGACCCACTGCTAGTAACGTGGCCTTACTTGTGAAGCCCAAAAATCCATCAATCAATAAGATGACGGCCTGATTAGCGCAGTTGGTTGTGACCCTGCTTTCCGTGCCGGGGGTCCCGGGTTCGAATCCTGGTAGGGACAAACTTTGTGTGATGAGCGCGAAAGTTTGTAACCAAGTCATGGATGTTTAATATCTATATAAGTAATATATACTGTGTACTTTAAGTTTTGCTTTCGAGATTAAGAAAATAATAAAAAAATACAGCTTAATCATCTTTGGTATCTGTTTTATTTAATTACAATTCACACTATATGTTTGGATTAAATCATATTTTTGTCACCACTCATAAGAATTTCAGAATGAACCTTCTGTTATAATATGTCTCGTTTGATAGACAAACCAATTTTAGATAATACAAATAAATGGCACGGCATCCATCTCTTTCTTAACAAAACAATTGTTCTAATCATCAACAGATGAGCCTCGACGATGTTTCGTCCCTTTCATTGTATTCACAAACAATGCTGGTGTGTCTAGAGTTAATTACGTTTGATGATTCCCTCTATTTCTTCTATGTGTAGTATAACAGGTCATTGTTAAGCAAAGGCTTTCGATTGAAATGTAAGTAAATTGAAATTTGGGCACTTTAAATTTACGATACTAAACAAATGGGGGAAGAGGAACCCACCACTGGCCCTCGGCTTGTCAACTTTTCCAATTATAAACCAAACAAGTTGATCGATAATTAAAGAAGCCAGCAACACCGAACTCTAAGATGTTAGTCGAGAAACTCTATCACGGGTATCGGGACCCCAAACGCTGATGAAATTATTCGCGGAACGAAGCGAATCTAAAAAAGTATTCAACACGTGTCTCGCCTCTAAACGAATAACTAATTTACGATAGTATTTTAATATTATAATAAAGTAGACAATATATAGCCAAGTTGGTAGAACGCTTGCCTCGGGAACGAGGATTGCAGGTTCAAACCCCGGCTCGCACCTCTGGGATTTTTCATGTGCGAATCTCATTTTCAACCATTATTATCACTTGCTAAACGGTGAAGGAAAACATCGTGAGGAAACCTGCATGTCTGAGAGAACCCCTCGAAAGATGTGTGAAGTCCGCCAATCCGCACTGGGCCAGCGTGGTGGGCTATGGCCTAATCCCCCCCTCGCATTGAGGGGAGGCCCGTACCCAGCAGTGGGACATTAAAAAAAAGGGCTGGAATTATATAGACTCAAAAGATATGCAGTTAAAGACGAGGCGACGTGCTTCACACCATGAAAATGATCATAAAAACCTTAATTATACTAGACATTAGATAAACCAGCGTATGTATCCCAAGAAAGATGAGCATACTGTCTATCTTGACGACCTGATTAGCTCAGTGACCCTGCTTTCTGTGCTGCATGTCCCGGGTTCGAATCCTGGTAGGGACAAACTTTGTGTGATTGTGTGTGAGTGACACAAGAGCTTGCCCCTACCAGGATTTGAACCCGGGACCTTCGGTACAGAAAGCAGGTTCACTACAAACTGTGCTAATCGAGTCATCAGTGACAACTAGAATGCCAATGCCATTCGATGAGTAGATTGTGGAGGCAGACTTGTGGCCCTGCCAGACAGAGTACGCCTGACCTCGTTGGTTCATTGTGTTGTTATTTAAATCCCTGTCCGCGTACCATGACCAGACTAAACGACGAACGGACGTTCCCTGTGTAAGCATCTTACATTAAAACTGGCCATTGAAAAAAAAAGAAGAAAAAAAAGAAACAGCACATCAATGCATCGGGAGTTCGGAGTCTGTGGTAAAAAGAGGGCGGGAATTACAAAGGAGAAAAGTGGTTGTACTGGTGGATTGAAACGAAAACTAATACAAATACATACCTAATTACATTTTATGATATTTTATTTATTGATATTTCTTATAGTTCAGAAGTGGGATATAAAAATTATATCCCACGCCAACAAATATTTTCGGCCTGATAACAACAAGGTTTAGCAGGTGGAATATTGGATTTAAGGTAAAATTATTGGCTGAGAACTCAAATTTGAGGTCACAAATTATTTGGTAAGTGTTGTTTAGTTTTATATTCAAGTATTTAAAAAAAAACATATATGACCTGGTTAAGGGGTCTACTTACCCACATGAATAAATAGCTTGTTGCATTTAAGGTGGTATATTTAGGTATTAATTACCAATCTGGCGGAGATATCATAATATCTGTCAGTTAGTTATGGTGGGTTGACTAGGGACCTGCGATAGCGGGTTGAGTTAATTTATGCGTTTCTTAGCTTGTATAATATTTATGAAATATGGTTGGTATCGAAAAGATTAGTAAATTAAGATTTATACCAATTATGTATTTTTTTTATTATTATTTCTCTCTGTAAATTATTTATTTATACTGATATGATAACAAATATCGTCATATGTCAAACCACTTTGATTACAAGATTAATTATAACGATGGTGGGCATTCCAGTACTACAACGAGGATTCATGAGTTTCAGTGTGACCACGAATGATGCCTAGAACTGAAACTGGCAGTAAGAGGCGACGACTCTCGTCGCGACTTGATAGTGGCAATGAACACGAACAAGGGGCTACACCGCGCACCCCACCGACGAGCCGCTCACGTCCTCGAGCAGCAACGAGCAGGCAGCGGTTGGTGTGCAGGCGACGCTCGCGCTCCGCGAGTAAGCGGCGCTCGCGGTCGACAACTCGTCGGCGCAGCACACGAACGAGTGTGCGGCGGTGGGCGAGCAGGCGGCGCTCGCGATCGGCGAGCAGGCGGCGCTCGCGATCGGCGAGCAGGCGGCGCTCGCAATCGGCGAGCAGGCGGCGCTCGCGATCGGCGAGCAGGCGGCGCTCGCGATCGGCGAGCAGGCGGCGCTCGCGATCGGCGAGCAGGCGGCGCTCGCGATCAACGAGCAAGCGGCGGCGCTCGCAGTTGGCGAGGCAGCGACTGTCGGTGAAGGAACATGATTCACGATCGGTAAGCCGGCGGCATTCACGCGCTACACGGAGGCATCGTTCGACAAAGATGTCGTCGTTGCGGCATTACCCGCACGAAGATGTTATAACACGACGCATGACAGAGTCAAAATGGGGCAAGCGACCACATTCTTTTGCAAGTCATAACATCTCTACATCTGTTGAAGGTGTGAACATTGACAAGTACGCATGTGGACCTGAGAAAAATACTCTAAATAATTATGTGCTTGAAAAAGATGACGTCGCTTTCTCCGCGCGTGATTTAATAGAATTAATTAAATCATTGCCCATTTCGACATCACAAACACAGAATCACTTTTCCATGAATACTAATGCTGTGCCAGAGTTCAATCCTTCTAATAAGGAACAAACCATTGATGTGTGGATAAGTAAGGTAGAAGAGTGCAAGACTATGTACAAATGGTCTGAAACTCAATTACTACATTACGCCTTGCCTAAATTAGTTGGTATGGCAAAAGTTTGGTATCAGGGTTTAACGTCCGTTAATTTTACGTGGACTGAGTGGAAAGAAAAATTGATGAAAACATTCCCTACCGTCCAAAATTTCGCACAGTTGTTACAAGAAATGTTAGAGAGGAGGGTAAGGCCTAATGAAACTTTAGAAAACTATTTTTATATTAAAATGAACTTATTAAATCGTTGTGACATAAGCGGCACGAAAGCAATTGATTGTTTAATACACGGAGTAGATGATCGGAGTATGCGCCTAGGTGCTCAGGCTGACCGGTGTGAAGTTGGCGGCCAAAAGTTGGCGGCGCATTATAACCCAACTAAATTAAAATGCTCACAAAAATTAATGAAAAATCTGTACAGAATGGCATGTAACGCGGAAAATAATGAAAACTAGGAAATTTTCAGTACATATTCTATGAGAAAATTAAAAAAAAACAATAAATTTTCGTTATTTTTCCAATAAAGCAAGACCACTGTGTATATCACATTTTGACCTAGACAGCACCCAAGGACTGCATGGGAGTACATTTTTGATAGCTCAAAAGGTAGGTCTAGCTACAGGCATCCCGCCACATAAGGCCTAGAGTGGTACTTCGCTCGGTTTAGCTTTTATGAGTACAGACATAACTGGCGGCCGAACTTTTTTGGCAGATTTTGACTTAGATAAAACCCAAGGACGGCATGGGAGTACATGTTTGATAGCTCAAAAGGTAGGTCTAGATACAGGCATCCCGCCACATAAAGCCTAGAGTGGTACCTCGCCTGGTTTAGCTTTTATGAGTCCAGACATAACTGGCGGCCGAACTTTTTGGCAGATTTTGACTTAGATAACACCCAAGGACGGCATGGGAGTACATGTTTGATAGCTCAAAAGGTAGGTCTAGATACAGGCATCCCGCCATATAAAGCCTAGAGTGGTACTTCACTCGGTTTAGCTTTTATGAGTCCAGACATAACTGGCGGCCGAACTTTTTTTGGCAGATTTTGACTTAGATAACACCCAAGGACGGCATGGGAGTACATGTTTGATAGCTCAAAAGGTAGGTATTGATACAGGCATCCCGCCACATAAAGCCTAGAGTGGTACCTCGCCTGGTTTAGCTTTTATGAGTCCAGACATAACTGGCGGCCGAACTTTTTGTCAGATTTTGACTTAGATAACACCCAAGGACGGCATGGGAGTACATGTTTGATAGCTCAAAAGGTAGGTCTAGATACAGGCATCCCGCCACATAAAGCCTAGAGTGGTACCTCGCCTGGTTTAGCTTTTATGAGTCCAGACATAACTGGCGGCCGAACTTTTTTTGGCAGATTTTGACTTAGATAACACCCAAGGACGGCATGGGAGTACATGTTTGATAGCTCAAAAGGTAGGTATTGATACAGGCATCCCGCCACATAAAGCCTAGAGTGGTACCTCGCCTGGTTTAGCTTTTATGAGTCCAGACATAACTGGCGGCCGAACTTTTTGTCAGATTTTGACTTAGATAACACCCAAGGACGGCATGGGAGTACATGTTTGATAGCTCAAAAGGTAGGTCTAGATACAGGCATCCCGCCATATAAAGCCTAGAGTGGTACTTCACTCGGTTTAGCTTTTATGAGTCCAGACATAACTGGCGGCCGAACTTTTTTTGGCAGATTTTGACTTAGATAACACCCAAGGACGGCATGGGAGTACATGTTTGATAAATCAAAAAGTAGGTATTGATACAGGCATCCCGCCACATAAAGCCTAGAGTGGTACCTCGCCTGGTTTAGCTTTTATGAGTCCAGACATAACTGGCGGCCGAACTTTTTGGCAGATTTTGACTTAGATAACACCCAAGGACGGCATGGGAGTACATGTTTGATAGCTCAAAAGGTAGGTCTAGATACAGGCATCCCGCCACATAAAGCCTAGAGTGGTACCTCGCCTGGTTTAGCTTTTATGAGTCCAGACATAACTGGCGGCCGAACTTTTTGGCAGATTTTGACTTAGATAACACCCAAGGACGGCATGGGAGTACATGTTTGATAGCTCAAAAGGTAGGTCTAGATAAAGGCATCCCGCCACATAAAGCCTAGAGTGGTACCTCGCCTGGTTTAGCTTTTATGAGTCCAGACATAACTGGCGGCCGAACTTTTTTTGGCAGATTTTGACTTAGATAACACCCAAGGACGGCATGGGAGTACATGTTTGATAGCTCAAAAGGTAGGTATTGATACAGGCATCCCGCCGCATAAAGCCTAGAGTGGTACCTCGCCTGGTTTAGCTTTTATGAGTCCAGACATAACTGGCGGCCGAACTTTTTTTGGCAGATTTTGACTTAGATAACACCCTAGGACGGCATGGGAGTACATGTTTGATAGCTCAAAAGGTAGGTATTGATACAGGCATCCCGCCGCATAAAGC
Organism: Pheosia gnoma; assembly: GCA_905404115.1. NCBI lineage: Eukaryota > Metazoa > Arthropoda > Insecta > Lepidoptera > Notodontidae > Pheosia > Pheosia gnoma. The sequence goes on from FR989900.1 coordinate 7,927,513, forward strand.
CTAGAGTGGTACCTCGCCTGGTTTAGCTTTTATGAGTCCAGACATAACTGGCGGCCGAACTTTTTTTGGCAGATTTTGACTTAGATAACACCCAAGGACGGCATGGGAGTACATGTTTGATAGCTCAAAAGGTAGGTATTGATACAGGCATCCCGCCACATAAAGCCTAGAGTGGTACCTCGCCTGGTTTAGCTTTTATGAGTCCAGACATAACTGGCGGCCGAACTTTTTGTCAGATTTTGACTTAGATAACACCCAAGGACGGCATGGGAGTACATGTTTGATAGCTCAAAAGGTAGGTCTAGATACAGGCATCCCGCCATATAAAGCCTAGAGTGGTACTTCACTCGGTTTAGCTTTTATGAGTCCAGACATAACTGGCGGCCGAACTTTTTTTGGCAGATTTTGACTTAGATAACACCCAAGGACGGCATGGGAGTACATGTTTGATAAATCAAAAAGTAGGTATTGATACAGGCATCCCGCCACATAAAGCCTAGAGTGGTACCTCGCCTGGTTTAGCTTTTATGAGTCCAGACATAACTGGCGGCCGAACTTTTTGGCAGATTTTGACTTAGATAACACCCAAGGACGGCATGGGAGTACATGTTTGATAGCTCAAAAGGTAGGTCTAGATACAGGCATCCCGCCACATAAAGCCTAGAGTGGTACCTCGCCTGGTTTAGCTTTTATGAGTCCAGACATAACTGGCGGCCGAACTTTTTGGCAGATTTTGACTTAGATAACACCCAAGGACGGCATGGGAGTACATGTTTGATAGCTCAAAAGGTAGGTCTAGATAAAGGCATCCCGCCACATAAAGCCTAGAGTGGTACCTCGCCTGGTTTAGCTTTTATGAGTCCAGACATAACTGGCGGCCGAACTTTTTTTGGCAGATTTTGACTTAGATAACACCCAAGGACGGCATGGGAGTACATGTTTGATAGCTCAAAAGGTAGGTATTGATACAGGCATCCCGCCACATAAAGCCTAGAGTGGTACCTCGCCTGGTTTAGCTTTTATGAGTCCAGACATAACTGGCGGCCGAACTTTTTGGCAGATTTTGACTTAGATAACACCCAAGGACGGCATGGGAGTACATGTTTGATAGCTCAAAAGGTAGGTCTAGATACAGGCATCCCGCCACATAAAGCCTAGAGTGGTACCTCGCCTGGTTTAGCTTTTATGAGTCCAGACATAACTGGCGGCCGAACTTTTTGGCAGATTTTGACTTAGATAACACCCAAGGACGGCATGGGAGTACATGTTTGATAGCTCAAAAGGTAGGTCTAGATACAGGCATCCCGCCACATAAAGCCTAGAGTGGTACCTCGCCTGGTTTAGCTTTTATGAGTCCAGTTATAACTGGCGGCCGAACTTTTTGGCAGATTTTGACTTAGATAACACCCAAGGACGGCATGGGAGTACATGTTTGATAGCTCAAAAGGTAGGTCTAGATACAGGCATCCCGCCACATAAAGCCTAGAGTGGTACCTCGCCTGGTTTAGCTTTTATGAGTCCAGACTTAACTGGCGGCCGAACTTTTTTTGGCAGATTTTGACTTAGATAACACCCAAGGACGGCATGGGAGTACATGTTTGATAGCTCAAAAGGTAGGTATTGATACAGGCATCCCGCCACATAAAGCCTAGAGTGGTACCTCGCCTGGTTTAGCTTTTATGAGTCCAGACATAACTGGCGGCCGAACTTTTTTTGGCAGATTTTGACTTAGATAACACCCAAGGACGGCATGGGAGTACATGTTTGATAGCTCAAAAGGTAGGTATTGATACAGGCATCCCGCCGCATAAAGCCTAGAGTGGTACCTCGCCTGGTTTAGCTTTTATGAGTCCAGACATAACTGGCGGCCGAACTTTTTTTGGCAGATTTTGACTTAGATAACACCCAAGGACGGCATGGGAGTACATGTTTGATAGCTCAAAAGGTAGGTCTAGATACAGGCATCCCGCCACATAAAGCCTAGAGTGGTACCTCGCCTGGTTTAGCTTTTATGAGTCCAGACATAACTGGCGGCCGAACTTTTTGGCAGATTTTGACTTAGATAACACCCAAGGACGGCATGGGAGTACATGTTTGATAGCTCAAAAGGTAGGTCTAGATACAGGCATCCCGCCACATAAAGCCTAGAGTGGTACCTCGCCTGGTTTAGCTTTTATGAGTCCAGACATAACTGGCGGCCGAACTATCTATATCTAGATCTACCTTTTGAGCTATCAAACATGTACTCCCATGCCGTCCTTGGGTGTTATCTAAGTCAAAATCTGTCGAAAAATTTCGGCCGCCAGTTATGTCTGGACTCATAAATGCTAAACCAAGCGGAGTGGAGGAGGAAGGAGGCGGAGGAAGCGGAGTGACCGATAGCGACATCAACCGGCTCGTTAGCGAAGTTCGGGAACTGCGTCAGATCTCAGAGGAGACCGGCAAGCGAGTAGCAGCCCTCGAAGAGGAAGCGCCTTCGTATGCCGAGACTCTTCTGAGACCTGGCCGCAGCCAACCCCGGCCGGTGTCGCAGCCGAGTCACTCCATCATCGTGTCCTCCAGCGAGGAGATGGATACCAGCGACGAGGTGCTCGGCAAGGTCCGAGTTGCACTGGACGCCAAAACCAGCGGGTTTAAAGTCCAACGCGTGCGGAAGGTCAAAGACCAGAGGGTGTTCCTGAGCTGCTCCAGCAAGGACGAGCTGACCAGAATGGCAGCGAAGCTCAGGACCAGCCGACACCTTCAAGTCGAGGAGGCACGCAATAAAAACCCGCTGGTCATCATCAAAGACCTCCAGACCTACAACACCGACGACGACATTCTGGCGTCGTTGAAGACCCAAAATGCGGATCGGCTGAGGGACCTCACGGACGCCGACTTCAGCTCCGTTCTGGGTAGGTACCGGAGGAAGGCGCGGAACCCTTCGGAGAACCACGTCGTCCTCCAGGTGTCTCCCGGAATGTGGCTGGAGTTGACGAAGGCGGGGTATATTTACATAGACCTCCAGCGGGTGGTGGTCGAAGACCAATCTCCGTTGGTGCAGTGTACCCGATGCCTCGGCTACGGGCACGGCCGCAAACTCTGCAAGGATCCTGCGGATCTTTGCGGCTTTTGCGGCGGCCCACATCCGCGCACAGACTGCCCGCGATTTCTCGCAGGCGACAGTCCAACGGGCCGGAATTGTAGCCAGGCCAAGCATCAGGACACCGGGCACACTGCATTCGACGACAGTTGCCCCATCCGTCAAAGTGGGACAAAATTGCGAGGTCTAGTATATCATATTGCTGACGACGAGGCAATAGACAGGGAGGCGATACGGTACCAGAAATCCCTATACCTGATAGTAGGCACAAAAATTGGACAAGACAAAAACCACAATACTGCGACACGGGAAAACACAACTACACTAGAAAGGATAAAACACAACACAAAAAACACAAAACAACATCTAAAAAATTCTTACAAAAACATAAAATTCGGGTACGACCTGGAATCTACAACAAATATCAATTTGCGGACAACATTTGTAACAAATGATGATCTGGGAAGAGCCCAGGTCTTACCCGAAGAATATGCTGGGCAAATAAGCAACAAAAAACAGTACGAATAAAACATTAATAGACCAAGACAACACTGAGCGTTGCCATGCCCTATTAAACAACACAACTAAAACAAGGAAAATACCATTCAATAGTACAGCTATACAACAAACAATAAACAACACACTAAATAAACAAAACAACAATTTTAAATCTGACCTTTAAACCAATCTGTTACAACATAATCTAATCTGCTATCCGTAACAACTAATAACAACACTAACAACTTAAACTAAAAACAAATTAAAACACTAATTAAAAATTTACAAAACAAATTACATAGTCGCATCCCTGAGTCCTAAAACCAAATAATAAACGCAATATTCTAAGAATATTACGAGACCTAGACACTAAAACAACATCAAACACACACAAACAAAATTAATAAATCATAACAGACAACATCAAATACACACAAACAAATTTAATAAAACATAACAGACAACATCAAAACAACATCAATACACACAAACAAATTTAATAAAACATAACAGACAAACACAAACTATCAGTCCAACGAGCAATAAAAAGAGGGAAAACAAAACAAATAGCTACGCGAGAGAAAACTTATTACGACAAATGTAACACAAAACTATAAGAACAACTAAACAAAAACAAAACCAAACTATTCCTAAAACGTGTAAAATCAACAACACGATACAAACAAATAACACAAAAGGAACAAAAGTGATTAACTAACAAATACAAATAGAGACTTAAAACAAAACCAATCATATAAAGCTCTCTATAAAAAAGTGATTATAAAACAACAAAAATGAAGCCACAACAGAAATATAAAAGTAATATAAATAGAATAAAGAATCAGAAAACCGCTAAATAAAACATAAATTAAAATGCATAAACAAAAATTAACATCTAAATACAGAAAAACCGCAACTCCTTCAACCAACTCAAGTACAGCAACATAAAGTAAACAAGGGCTCTGACCTCTGTCAGAGGAGAAATGGCAGACCATGGACATGGTCAAAACCAAAAAAAAAAAAAAAAAACCAAACGGAGTACCACTCTAGGCTTTATGTGGCGGGATGCCTGTATCTAGATCTACCTTTTAAGCTATCAAACATGTACTCCCATGCCGTCCTTGGGTGTTATCTAAGTCAAAATGTGCCAAAAAGTTCGGCCGCCAGTTATGTCTGGACTCATAAAACCTAAACCAGGCGAGGTACCACTCTAGGCTTTATGTGGCGGGATGCCTGTATCTAGACCTACCTTTTAAGCTATCAAACATGTACTCCCATGCCGTCCTTGGGTGTTATCTAAGTCAAAATCTGCCAAAAAGTTCGGCCGCCAGTTATGTCTGGACTCATAAAAGCTAAACCAGGCGAGGTACCACTCTAGGCTTTATGTGGCGGGATGCCTGTATCAATACCTACCTTTTGAGCTATCAAACATGTACTCCCATGCCGTCCTTGGGTGTTATCTAAGTCAAAATCTGCCAAAAAAAGTTCGGCCGCCAGTTATGTCTGGACTCATAAAAGCTAAACCAGGCGAGGTACCACTCTAGGCTTTATGTGGCGGGATGCCTGTATCTAGACCTACCTTTTGAGCTATCAAACATGTACTCCCATGCCGTCCTTGGGTGTTATCTAAGTCAAAATCTGCCAAAAAGTTCGGCCGCCAGTTATGTCTGGACTCATAAAAGCTAAACCAGGCGAGGTACCACTCTAGGCTTTATGTGGCGGGATGCCTGTATCTAGACCTACCTTTTGAGCTATCAAACATGTACTCCCATGCCGTCCTTGGGTGTTATCTAAGTCAAAATCTGCCAAAAAAAGTTCGGCCGCCAGTTATGTCTGGACTCATAAAAGCTAAACCAGGCGAGGTACCACTCTAGGCTTTATGTGGCGGGATGCCTGTATCAATACCTACCTTTTGAGCTATCAAACATGTACTCCCATGCCGTCCTTGGGTGTTATCTAAGTCAAAATCTGCCAAAAAAAGTTCGGCCGCCAGTTATGTCTGGACTCATAAAAGCTAAACCAGGCGAGGTACCACTCTAGGCTTTATGTGACGGGATGCCTGTATCTAGACCTACCTTTTGAGCTATCAAACATGTACTCCCATGCCGTCCTTGGGTGTTATCTAAGTCAAAATCTGCCAAAAAGTTCGGCCGCCAGTTATGTCTGGACTCATAAAAGCTAAACCAGGTGAGGTACCACTCTAGGCTTTATGTGGCGGGATGCCTGTATCAATACCTACCTTTTGCGCTATCAAACATGTACTCCCATGCCGTCCTTGGGTGTTATCTAAGTCAAAATCTGCCAAAAAAAGTTCGGCCGCCAGTTATGTCTGGACTCATAAAAGCTAAACCAGGCGAGGTACCACTCTAGGCTTTATGTGGCGGGATGCCTGTATCAATACCTTCCTTTTGAGCTATCAAACATGTACTCCCATGCCGTCCTTGGGTGTTATCTAAGTCAAAATCTGCCAAAAAAAGTTCGGCCGCCAGTTATGTCTGGACTCATAAAAGCTAAACCAGGCGAGGTACCACTCTAGGCTTTATGTGGCGGGATGCCTGTATCTAGACCTACCTTTTGAGCTATCAAACATGTACTCCCATGCCGTCCTTGGGTGTTATCTAAGTCAAAATCTGCCAAAAAGTTCGGCCGCCAGTTATGTCTGGACTCATAAAAGCTAAACCAGGCGAGGTACCACTCTAGGCTTTATGTGGCGGGATGCCTGTATCAATACCTACCTTTTGAGCTATCAAACATGTACTCCCATGCCGTCCTTGGGTGTTATCTAAGTCAAAATCTGTCGAAAAATTTCGGCCGCCAGTTATGTCTGGACTCATAAAAGCTAAACCGAGCGGAGTACCACTCTAGGCTTTATGTGGCGGGATGCCTGTGCCTAGATCTACATTTTAAGCTCTCAAACATGTACTCCCATGCCGTCCTTGGGTGTTATCTAAGTCAAAATCTGTCGAAAAATTTCGGCCGCCAGTTATGTCTGGACTCATAAATGCTAAACCAAGCGGAGTACCACTCTAGGCGTTATGTGGCGGGATGCCTGTATCTAGATCTAGGTGTTATCTAAGTCAAAATCTGTCGAAAAATTTCGGCCGCCAGTTATGTCTGGACTCATAAATGCTAAACCAAGCGCAGTACCACTCTAGGCGTTATGTGGCGGGATGCCTGTATCTAGATCTATCTTTTGAGCTATCAAACATGTACTCCCATGCCGTCCTTGGGTGTTATCTAAGTCAAAATCTGTCGAAAAATTTCGGCCGCCAGTTATGTCTGGACTCATAAATGCTAAACCAAGCGGAGTACCACTCTAGGCTTTATGTGGCGGGATGCCTGTATCTAGATCTACCTTTTAAGCTATCAAACATGTACTCCCATGCCGTCCTTGGGTGTTATCTAAGTCAAAATGTGCTGAAAAAATGGGCCGCCAGTTATGTCTGGACTCATAAATCCTAAACCGAGCGGAGTACCACTCTAGGCTTTTTGTGGCGGGATGCCTGTGCCTAGATCTACATTTTAAGCTATCAAACATGTACTCCCATGCCGTCCTTGGGTGTTATCTAAGTCAAAATCTGTCGAAAAATTTCGGCCGCCAGTTATGTCTGGACTCATAAATGCTAAACCAAGCGGAGTACCACTCTAGGCGTTATGTGGCGGGATGCCTGTATCTAGATCTACCTTTTAAGCTATCAAACATGTACTCCCATGCCGTCCTTGGGTGCTGTCCAGTTCAAAATGTGATAAACACAATGGTCTTACTTTATTGGAAAAATAACGAAAATTTATTGATTAATTTTTTATTTTCTCATAGAATATGTACTGAAAATTTCCTAGTTTTCATTATTTTCCGCGTTACATGCCATTCTGTACAGATTTTTCATTAATTTTTGTGAGCATTTTAATTTAGTTGGGTTATAATGCGCCGCCAACTTTTGGCCGCCAACTTCACACCGGTCTCAGGCTGCAAAATATTCACAACCTGAGGATTTGTTAGCCTATTTTAAGTCCGTTAAAACTGAGGATATAAAAGAAAACCACCCTCAACCTCAACTATTTAGGAAACGCGAGTTGCAAGGTGATACTGTGAAACCAACAATTACTTGTTTCAACTGTGGGGAACCAGGACATCCGAGTTTTAAGTGCACAAAACCTCTAGTAACATGTAGTATTTGTAAAAAAATAGGACATCAAGCGATATCGTGTAAGCGTTTACATAAAACTCGCGAAAATGAAAGACCTATAGCTGAGGTTAACGACGATGCAAAATAATGATGATGATATTACTAAGATTAAATTAATAGATATATTTTAATTAATAGATAAATAGATAATTAGAAGATTCTTATACGGAAAATGTAGTAGATATTCACAAGAATTATAAGTTAAAGAATGGTCAGTTGCGATGGATGGTACCGCGAGGGGTGAGATGGCAACTACTGAAGAAACATCATGATGACTTGGGTCATTTTGGTTTCGATAAGACTTTAGAAAAGATAAAAACCACTTATTGGTTTTCTCGGATGCGTAAATTCGTGAAAAAGTACGTTGCTTCCTGTTTAGAATGTGCGTTTCATAAAGTTCCTACAGGGAAGAAACAAGGAATGTTTCACCCGATTCCCATAGTAGATGAACCATTTCACACGGTTCATATGGATCATTTAGGTCCATTCATTAAGAGTAAGTCAAAAAAAAATACTTACATATTGGTCTTGATCGACGCGTACACCAAATATATCAACTTATAATACTAAAACCAAAACAACTTAAAATATATTAAATAATTATTTTAGTTTATTTGGTGTACCAAGTCGATTAATAAGTGATCGTGATTTATCTTTTACTAGCAAGAGTTTTAAGGAATTTGCACAAAAGTTGGGTATAAGACATGTTTTAAATGCGGTCGCGACACCTAGAGCCAACGGTCAGGTAGAGAGATATAACCGTACTATACTTACCTCTTTTGCTGTTAAAAAAAAAACATGATTGTCAGGAAAACGAATGGGATAAGCACCTGGACGATATTCAGTTAGGGCTTAACGCAACTATAAATAAAACAACGGGAAAAAGTCCTTCAGAGATTTTATTTGGTTTAAGGTTACGCACGAAAGGTGACAGTTTAGTAGCTTCTTTGTTGCATCGTGTAGGGCAAACAGAAGTTACTAAAACAATGAATGAATTTAGAGAAAATGTATCACTTAAGGTAGCAGAAACACAGGAAAAACAAAAGGAGAGGTTTGACAGGACTAGGATTAAGGCTAGGGGGTTTAAGTTGGGAGATTTAGTTCGAATAGAAAGAGAAATATCTAACAATAGTGGGAAATCAAAGAAACTGCTACCAAAATTCAGGGACCTTATAGAGTAGTTAAAGTTTTAGATAAAGATAGATATGTTGTAGAAGACACTCTACTAACGCGCAAGCAGAATAGGAAATATGAATTGGTTGTGTCCGTTGATAAGATGAATCCATGGTTAACGTATACGCAGGACTATTCAATGAACTCTGATGTAGATGAATATTCTGACTCTGAAATGAATAAGAAAAATAAAAATGGAGATTGTGATGTTGAACTGAGCAATGATACTGATCGCAAAGCCGTTGAATAGAACAGGATAATTACTTATTACTGATTTACAATAAGGGAACAAAGATGAGTTAATAATGAATGACTGGTGAATGTTTAGTACACATGAGGCCGATCGGCCAAACGATGAGTGTACTGAGCATTATTGAGGGACTAATGCACATGAGGCTGTTAAGCTAACCTATGAGTGTATGTAGTCAGTGAATTTTGATGTGTTAGTGCACAGAGGGCTAATAAGCCGATCTGTGAGTGTGCTAAGCATCTTATGAATGAGAGATATGACACACATGAGGCTGTTAAGCCAATCTATGAGTGTGTCAATGGAGATGGTAATTGATAATAAGCCAATTAATAAGTTTACATACCCGTATGAATATGGAATTCATGAATTGGTGCCTATTTTTAGTTGTGATTTGATTTTAAAATATTTCGTAAAAAATGACATTTTAAATTGGTGGACCAATATTTTTGGTTAGAATGGCCGAAACGTCTCAGTTAGTTAATTTTAAATTAATTCTAAACTGTATAATGATTCATGAAAGTGAAATTGATTCGTTGTTATTTTATAGATTGTTTTAGTTTAGTATTTTTTATTATTTGTTTTATTCTTTTGAAGTGGAACGTTATTTTTGTTATATTTTGAAAAATTGTAACTATAACCCACGAGAGGACGTTAATTTTAAATTAATTTGTTTTATTTCTAAACTGTATAATGATTTATGAAAGTGCAATTGATTCGTTGTTATTTATAGATAGTTTTAGTTAGTGTTTTTATTATTTGTTTTATTATTTTGAAGGGGAACGTTATTTTTGTTATATCTTGAAATATTGTAACTATAACCCACGAGAGGACTCGCGATGTTCAGGATGGTCGACTGTAAGCATCTTACATTAAAACTGGCCATTGAAAAAAAAAGAAGAAAAAAAAGAAACAGCACATCAATGCATCGGGAGTTCGGAGTCTGTGGTAAAAAGAGGGCGGGAATTACAAAGGAGAAAAGTGGTTGTACTGGTGGATTGAAACGAAAACTAATACAAATACATACCTAATTACATTTTATGATATTTTATTTATTGATATTTCTTATACCTGAGACCAAATGACATATTCATTCAACAGTGACAGCACTCAGACGTCACGGTTACAATGTTCATCAAAGGAATGCTCCTATTAGTAACCTTTATAATAGAGTCTAATTGTGCTACAAACAAGAAAAGTTATTCTGAATTCAAGTCGTGTGATATAGGCCCCCTTGCCGAGGAAATATCGTCCTACAATACAGTTGTTCGAGCCATAATAGATTTTACAGTATTGGGACCGTTCAAAGGGAAGACTTATGAAGAGTGAGTATTGCCGCTAAATTGGTTTCACTTGTATAATGTGCTTCAAAGGTTTCGTTTAAAGAGAAACTAACTAGTCTTTTTTGGAGCTTCTCTTGTAATTTTGGCTGGAAATCCTTACGCCTTTACTTGATTTTGTTTTGATTTAACTAAATAAATTTAGTTTATTAGAGAAAAAGATCATTATAACAGAGTATTATACCTAATTGCACCGAATCGTTACTATTCTTAAGAGTAATTTTCCATTATTTTATGCACTTAAAAACGTTATACCTATATTTAACAGACACCGTGAAGTGGAGTGAGCGTACAATTGAAATTTCACACATAACTTGATAAGATATTAACGACATCCACACACTCTCGTGAGAATTACAATGTCCATCAAACGCAAGTAAATAAATAGAAGCAGCCAATCTTTACCGATAAGATAGATTCAGTACAAAAGAGCTCACTCTTTATCGAAATAACTCAATATCCCAAAGACATTGAGAGCGAAATGAATTTCTCGGGCCTCATATCGCTAGCCCTATTTTTTTTGGCCGCGAGCGATGCTAAGGTTTTGCAGAAAAATGTATATAGTTGCCAAGAGATTTTGGGGGATAAATTGATTGCAGAGATACAATCGTACGAGAATGTTAGAGATCAGATATTGAAATATGTTCTAGACGGTGAATTTAAGGGCAAAACTTATCATGAGTGAGTTGAACTTTAAAATTTGCGTTTGTGTGTCGTGTATTGGTCCAAAACAAATGTAAAAACAAATAATAAATATATTGCTGTTACATTACAGACTGGCAAAATTTGTGGATACATTTGGAGCTCGTCCGTCTGGCTCTGATGTCTTGGAAAAATCAATTGATTATATGATCAATTTAACTCGCGAGGAAAATCTGAGCGATATCACCACTGAACCAGTAGAGGTAAGATATCTTGTATTTTGCTTATTTTATTAGTTCAGTTATTTATGAAGGGAGCTAGCTATTCTTTTGAAATGCATAATATGGAAATATTGTTGATTACAGGGAAATTTTAGAAAGTAAGCTGGTAGACAAATCCATTAGTTGTAATGACTTATAACGATTGAATTATTTTAGGTACCGCACTGGGTAAGAGGTCTTGAAAAAATAACAATGCTTGAACCAAGAATAAAAGACATTTCAGTTTTGGGTCTAGGACGCAGTGCTAGCACGCCACCAGAAGGTATTACTGCTGAAGTTATTGTTATAAACGAGTTTGAAGATTTAACAAACTTGAGTGATGAACATGTCAAAGGCAAAATTGTTCTTTACACCCCCGCATTTACAACATACAGCGAAACTGTGAAATATCGAACTCAAGGTGCAAGCAAAGCATCTGCTAAAGGCGCTGTAGCTTCTTTAGTTAGATCAATCGCCCCCTTCTCAATCAATTCCCCCCATACTGGTTCACAAACTTATGAAGATGGTGTACCTAAAATTCCAACTGCAGCTATTACTATTGAAGACGCAGATTTGATCAGACGAATGTATGACAGAGGAGAAAAAGTCATACTCAATATAAAAATGTTCTCAACATACGATACAAAAATGTCAAGAAACACTTTAATCGACTTGAAGGGATCAGAGCACCCTGAAAAATTAGTAATTGTATCCGGACATATAGACAGTTGGGATGTCGGCCAGGGAGCTATGGATGATGGTGGTGGCATTTTCATCAGCTGGGCAGCTCCAGTAATCCTAAAACAATTAAAGTTGACACCGAAAAGGACAATAAGGACTATATTCTGGACTGCGGAAGAACTAGGCTTGGTTGGAGCGTACGCTTATGAAAAGGCTCACAGGAACGAGAGTGATAACATAAACTTCATCATGGAATCCGATGAAGGGACATTTGCCCCGCAAGGATTAGCAGTAGGTGGCACACCAAAAGCCCGTTGTATTGTAGCGGAGATTCTGAAACTCTTCCAATCGATCAATGCTTCAACTATGGTAGAAGAAGACAATCCCGGTTCTGATATTGCAGTATTAACTGGCCTTGGTATTCCTGGAGCGAGTCTTTTGAATGCAAACGAAAAATATTTTTGGTTCCATCATACAGAAGGTGATACGATGAATGTGGAAAATCCTGAGGAACTGGATTTAGGAGCAGCTTTTTGGACAGCAGTCACTTATATTATTGCTGACATTTCTGCTGATATACCTCGATAAGAATTGTGAATATATAACAAAGTAGAACGATAGATAGATAGATAGATAGAACAAAGTATTTAAATTATAGTTTTATTTCTCTATGCGTCTATATACAAAAGTTGATTGAAATAAAACTAAGTTTAAGAATCTTATCGCGTTTATTTTACGTTCGTTAAAATTAATAAAAAATGGGGTAAAAGTACACATCGCTGACGTGAAACACCGGCGCTCCACGAACTCTGCAATCTGTGAACACGTACAGGATCGTACCCGCCATTATATCAGTTTTGATCAATCACAGATTCTCGCAAAAAACACCGATTCCGACCAAGGATGATACGTGAGGCTATTGAAATTAAAAAATGGGAAGATGGCTGGGTACTACCACCAACATAAGATCCAGTAATTAAGGTCACCATTGCAAGACCAATTTTGTGAGTATTTTCTGCGTAGATCGGACCGCAAACAAAAACTAAATATGAGGGTACCACAGTTCTAACTAGGACACTAGGACGTCTAATACCTCAGTCCTCCCGTGACCATGGTTGCTGTAAAGCAGCCGAAACGTCGGGAACGTAAAAAACATAAAACAAACAAGATAAAATCCCTAAAATTAGTTTTATTGCATTGCTTAGTATTCGCGTAAATATAAGAAATCAATATATATTAGATGATTTCGTGAGGTTTCTTGGCGAAGAGAAAATTGAAAGCAAAAATAGAGCTGATGAAAAAATCTGAACGATTTCGTAATCGATTTACTTATGATTTTTGCGCTCCATTTTTCTAGAAGAGTCCTAATATCAATAAGCGTGAATCCTTTATCTCCGGTTCATTTTGTTTTAAGATAGAGCTCTTGGGAGCAGTAGAGGATAACGTATATTATTAAGATATTTTCTATGCGATGGTGAATGAAAAGAGAATTTTCTTCGGCAAATACGATCCAACTTGTCGATAAAAGTTCTAAATAATATTTATATAGGTATTCTATCGTATCGCGTCCGTTGTTATAAAAAAAACAGATTAGCGTCACGAAAAATCGCGTTCTTGTGTGACACAAGGAAATAACTATTCACTTTAAACATAGAATGCCAATGTATTTTCAATTATCACTTTATACCGCGTGTTTCAGAAAGGGTACACTACTATTTAAACCTGAGTTATGTGAAGTCACAATTATGAAATGTCAATTTAAAAATAATGGTCCCAAGAAAATTTCAGTTATGATAATTATGAGCACTTTTTTTAATTAACCTATTGATTAGAAAAGCAGTAAAGTAGCGCAGGTTCAAATAGAACTATACCCTTTCTGAATAACGCTGTATACATTAGTCCAAGAATACACTGTACTGTACTTAAAAAATATGACATTATGAGCTTACTCATTGTCATGAGACATTACTGACTCAATTCAATTCATTTATAATTAATGACATTCGTTTCAGAGCGTCAAGTGCAAGTGCAAGAATTGAAAGTTTTAAATACCGCTCGCTACAGGCGCTGTTCAATTCTCCATACAAAATGCCAAAAACATTGACTATGAAGTATATAAGCACTTGACGTACTGAATATAACTGTAACCTTATCGTTATTAAAACAAAATTGTATTAAAATTACTGCTACTAAGACGGCCGACGCTTTAATTTTTAAGTTAGGTACTTACTTATATTTGATGATTTAGTAATTTAATAAAAGTCTAGACTTTTGTATTTAGTATATATAACAATTTCTAGTTGCTATTTAGTAATCGTTATGCGAGAAACATTTAATTCAAGGTTTTATGTTGAGTAAATGTAAAATCTAAATTTTCAGTTTAATAATACGTCTTACCTTTCGAAAGTCAGATTTTCCTTAGCGAACGCGATAAGTTTAAAGCTCCTGCAGTGTCTAATATTCTTTAATCTCAGAGTTTAAACATTGCCAAGTCGGCATTCGGCTTTCGGCACTCGGCTCAGCGAGACGATATCAATTAAAACGTGAACGGCACACTGGTAACTTCTTATCATTCGGCGCCGACTTTCACGAACAAAAGAAACGTATCTTCTGTACGAGAGCACCTTGGAGCCTTTAAAATAGTCTTATTATTTTGTTGGAAAACCTATTTGTTGTTGTACCTTTTTTTTGTAGTATTTTTTTTATGTTTTCACATTTAGAATTTAACGTACTTAAATAATAAGGAGGAGGAGGAAAGGAGTATATTATACACCTATAGGTATTCTTTTGAATAATACCTAGGTTTTTTATTTGTTACTAGCCATTGATCTGCTAGACTTAGATCAATGTTATTAGCTGTGTGCGTGACATCGCACGCGTGGACAATAGATTTCCGACTATGCCGGGGGAGTTGACAAGAGGTATTACAATGTCATGTTTAATGAAAACCCGTCCAGTAGTTTTGTCGTGATGCGCGAACAGAAAGACTAAAATTCCAAAATGAAAATAAAAACCCCTACGTTTATCTATCCAATAATATTCATTGTACCGACACGCCCAAGTGACTTGTGATTATTGTGCATCTTATGATACAAAATACCTATCTACTATGATATAAACTACCTATCTACCTACACATATATATACCTACACGTTTAGCATTGAATAGTTAAGTATGATAAGAAGTCTTATAAATAAACTAAAATTTTATTTCACAGGCATCATAAACTCCAAGCCTCGCTACGGCTCGCAATAATTAAAAAGAAGCCTGAAAAAACCTCTGAAGCAAATTCCACGAGATAAAATATAAATGGAGTGCGCCTCAGTCGGTTGGATTTTTAATACCTAATTACAACACTATACTTGATCCTCACAGTAAGAAAAAAATTCAAAATTATGAAAAAAATTTAACACAAGCAACATTGCTCGGCACACGTAAATTACGTACACAACCAAATTTTGGCGATTGTTTAAAGGCGCGTCCAAACTGAACGCTATTTTGGATGTGTGAGATATTTGCGTATGTACCACTTCACGGAGACCCGTCAACCTAGCCATTTCTCTAGATTAGTTAAAGACTATATTATAGATAGTTAGCTAGTTTGACACCGTGTCATAGTTTCGGTACGTAAGCCTCCTCCATCCTTCTCACACCACAGATTTCATAAATAAGTATGATAGTGACAGCATGTTTTCTCCATGACGTTACGTTTACATTAGGAGTTCCTGCTTACCCGAATGAAGCCGCCGGCCGAGGCCGGTGGCGGCCCAGCCTGTCGCGGGTTAGGTCGGGCTTATTTGTAATAATTATTACCAATCAGCCAGCGATCTTATGCCACCGGGTGGGCTGGTTCAGCGTGTAGATACCTTAATATTTGTGTGTGTGCTTTACCAAAAGTGTAAAAAAATTGGCTCATGCGGTACCGTACCTAAGATGCTGGCCGCATTTCCTCGCTGAATACCTAATGCTACTCGCTGAGCGAGGAAATGGCAGGACCTTGGGTCACCGGTTGCGTTATCATTGTTATCTAAAATCTACAATTAGTCCAGTTTACAATATGATTCGTATTTAAACGACATTTATGCTTTATTGCTATTTACGTAGAGGATATTATTTCAAAAACACCGTTTACATCAAAGCAATTTCCCGCGTTGTAGCAACGCTATTAACATCAATTCGTTGCCAACAATAATTTCCGTACTTACTGGATTTTACCGGTGGAAATCCAGTGTGGATGTTGGACATACAGACGAGCGACCTTCCACGAGAGACGATGTGAATTATCTAATCTGTGATGACTTATCTATTTCGTTTTATATCAGACCTTGAGAAAAATATTGACGTCTAATTTTACCTACATTATTATATCGGATAAATGCAGAACTTTGCAAGACTTTGCATGGCTTAGTGTTCATTGGTTGTCTTAAAAAACAAATAATGGTGGTATCACTAAGGATATGTTTCAAGCTTAAATATATTTTTTATTTGTATACAATACTTAAGTACGTCCGTATGCGTAACTTAGTGTTAAGAGACTTTTTAAATATTCCATAAATAAATCGCAGGTATGCACAGCTATAAGGTTCGCATATGAAAATCAATCTTCATGTACAAGTAATCAGAATACACATTCGCTTGCCAGCGTGTGTCGTAGCTCGAACCGATTGTAGGTAAATTTACCCAACACTTCGTTGGAAACGTGGAATTCGCACACAATTGCGACTGTTGGCTACGTTTTTATTCCTTTCCTTTGAACGAATAGCAAATAACAAACTTAACAAACTATACAAAAAAGGCGTTAAACATCAATTCCTAAATTTACCTACAAAGGCATTTTTACAAAACACTCCCACTAAATATGCTTTATAATACCATTTGTTTGGAAAAATAAAATATATTTGTTATATGTACTTCGACTTTTTTAGTTTGAGCTTCTAAAAAACTAGAAACAACAAAACACAAATTCCCCAACCGCACCAGAATAATCAGACCAAAGTCGTAAGTAAAATAAGAAAACATTTTCATATTTACGTACAATTTATGTCTGCGGGCTCCGACCGACACCCCTGAGCTGCTTATAACAAGTGGCAACTACCAGTTGTGGGCTTTTGAATAAGCGAAAAATTTCCACGGACAAAAGACCTTTGAGTTCGCGAAAATATGTTACGAATTTCTGTTTTATATTGAAAGGAATACGTTTGTCAGACGGTGCGGTTGCAATAAATTTTGTTGAAAGCCACCGACGTAAACGAGGGAGTGTTATAAGTTTGATGTTTTGTCTGCAGCTGTGTGTGTATCATTCTCTGGCATTGTAGCCCCTAAACGGATGAACCGATTTTAGTGCAGTCTTTTTAGTTGAAGGTAGTTTAATCGGGACGGTTCTTAGGTACCATTCGAATATAGTTATTTACCGTGACTTTATGCACGGAATCCCATACACTATCTTATGATTATAGTATGAGTATAGAGGATTGTGTTATTAAATACGTACTACAAAATAATTAGGTACATTTTAAGCTTCAAGTCACAGCCCCAAATCAAGACGTCAGAATTTTAGGGGCCGCCTCTAAAAGTAAAACGAAGTTGTTGCCAGAGTAAATAAAGGTTAAATCGTGCTTAAAACCGAAAAGCCCGCTCTCCGGATCCTCGTTCTAATTAACGGGAGCCGCTAAAGTTTCTAGTCTACCGCAGTGCAACATTTAAGATTTAACTATTCAATTCTAATTTTGTTGAATTTAGTCGTTGTCATGGAAATTAATATCATACTACTATCAGGATTGGACTTAAAATATACTTAAGCGCAGGCGACAATGTGAGCTAACTTAGCTCACGTAGCAGCGTCATTTCCTACTTAGGTTCACAGCGCGAACTACGGAGCTAAGCTAACGATCTAGCCTATGTGGGCTAGCTTACCCAACGGACCAAGCTGTTCGTGTGTGAGTGTTACTATATCATAAACTTTCGGTGTGCCTAGCTGTCAGCACACTAAGCTACGCTCAGCTACGCCAAACTGAGCAATGTAAGCTTAAATCGAGTGGCCTGCGTAGGCCTGGCTTTCGAAGTCCGATAAGACGAAGACCGTTATGAAGAGAGTTGCTGTGAGCGGCTGCCTTTCAGCAGATCAATTACTCGTGTTATGGACTTGACTTTAGGCCATATAACCATACGGGCCTTGTTTAAAATATACCAGCGACTTACAGAAACGTATTGGACCTTTTAATGACTAAAGGAAAATAAAGTCAGAAAAAACAATTTTATTTTAGGAACGGCCTTCTTGGGATTTTAAATTATGCGAGGTAAACCCAGAAGACTAGGGCCTAAATTAATAAAAAATCTCAAGTGAACCTTGATGACACATCTAGCCCTCACTAAATTATAAAGAAAAGGTCTCCGAATTACTTTTTACATTACGAGGGTTGTTTTTTTTAATTGCTACTTTTATTGCAAACAATAAAATATACCGCGAATAAGTCGTCGGTACGGCTTCCTATTGTTATAAGTGGTCTTTGTTTCTCACTGAGAATATTTGGAAATGAAATTATAATTGGTTTTGTTTATGTAGAGTTCTATTCTTGGTATAATTTGATCAAACAAAAATAAATTAACAATGTTTATATATGCTGTTCTTTTAATATGCGTGAGTTTGATACCGAATACGTACCAAGCAAAGACCTTTTTTTTTTAATTGGGGAAATGCGTTACGCATCCCCTCCGCCCGGGGGGGCAAGAGGGGTATGTGGGACTCCCCGGCGGCGGCCGGTATACCCACTAAAACCCCATGGTGTTTCCACACTGTCGCATACCAAGTAAAGACCTGGGGTTACTGATCTGGTACCAAGTTATTGCGTAATAAATATGCAGTATGGAGAGAATGGCACTAGCATATTTTCATCAGGCCCTACCTTTGACTCTACCTACCCGCAGCTGCTTCCTGCTAGATAATAGTCGAACTTCGGGTTCTGGCATTTGCAATATACCTTTACACCTTTAGGGTCTAATACAGGTCTAATACAAAACAACTAAGATAAAACATACCGTCGCTTTCATTCTTATTCACAAATTTCAGGTTTGAACGAGATAGAAGATGTTACCGTAACGCTACAGAAGTATTGTTATTGTGCCACTGGTCTTGGAAATTGGTGGAACAAGGTACCATGACCACACCACACCACTAGACAATTTAGGGACTATTTAATTATACTCTAAACAACCCCTAAATTTATCTAGTACACAGGTCGGTTTATGTGTTTTAAGATGGCTATGTATGTTATACATACGCATCTAAGTACTAAGCTAAGCCAAGCTATGCCCTAAACTATTGTAGCTCCGGTAGTGTATTATAATTTTCATAAAATATAAAGAACCTTGTACTATCTTCGTGCAGCTTTCAATTTAATTTCTATTTCACTCGGCGGCGTTCTAAATTATTCATAGGGTTTGTGTCGAGATTCTATTAATAAAAACGTCATATTTTATTGAATTTCATCAGTAAAAACAATTAATATTGTGTACATAATTAATTATTTACAATTAAAAACGTAATTTGCCGCTGTTTTCCATAAATTATTACTTGTATACACATTTCTTATTGATATGGATTTCCCACTGTAAAAATATTATGCACATATCTATTAAGGTATCTAATTGCCAGAATGTTTTCGGTTAATTTCCTTTATGTAGCGACATTGAATTGGTTCTATGTATGCATATCAAATGATATACACTCGGTAGCAATAGATCCGTATCACCAAATAAATCTTAATTATCGTATCGGCAACTAAGAATACTTAGCTCATTCATATAAAAAAATTGGCTTTCGAATAATACTCAATTAGAATTAATTAAACTTTTTGGTAGCTGTATAGTAGTGTCATCAAAAAGGCTAAAAATAATAATAAATCTTTTTAAAATTACATTGCATTTGTTTTTGCTTGTTTGTTATTTTTCAAAAAATAACTTGATAAGCTAAAAGAAAGTTTACGTTGGTGACCTGGATTCGTTGGTCCCAAGTGTATATAGAACGTGATCTCCCGCGTGTAAATATCCGCATACCGATGTACGCCGAGCAATTTGTTCCGAATTTTCTTTCTCCTCTTACGGTTTGTGGATGGAGATTAAAAAATAAACGGTTTTTCTTTCTGCTCGAAGTGTATCTTGGGAACTGGGGCGTATAAAGCGGATGGTAGACTTCTGACAGCCTTGCGAGGCGAAGTCATCTCGCTGAGTCAGTACGTGCCTCACTCAAAGCACTAGCTTTACTTTATATGTGAGTAAAATTATTATTATTATTCAGTATATTCTCATCAGTTTACGACTGCAGGCAAGATTGATACAGGCGTACCCGTTTAGAGACCGTTAACATAGCTAGTAAATTATAAAAATATTATGTTATTTAACTAGCTACAATTGAAATCACAAATTGATTTAATGTAGATATATAACACTCTTAAAAATAATATGTCGAGAGTTTTTGTAATCAATTTGTTTATGCATAACCCTTTCACGTATATATTTCAAAATCCTTGAATCTTTTATCTCGGTTCATTTTGTTTTAGGATCGTTCCTCAGGGAACGGTAAACGAGATGGCGAATATTATATTCTATAATATTCTATAAGATATTGAAATAGAGGACAGTTTCCTTTGGCAAAAGCGATCCTTTCGATAAAGGTCTTAAATTATGTTATCGTGCCTCGCCCGTTGTAATAAAAATAAAATAAGCTTCCCGACAAAATGCCTTTTCGTGCACGTAAGGTGTGAAAATAGATTTTTCTAAGAGGTTGGCGGTTAATTTATATTTTCCCTAGATCTTAAATAAAAATGCATCATTATAAATACACTAAAGATTCAGTCTCTTAGTAAGAATAAATAAAAAAAAATATATTCATAACACTCGATTAAAAAAAACATGGAAGCACCAAAGAGCCTTCGCAAACAACATCATTGAAATACATTTTATAATGGATTGAATGATGTTTCTACGTCCGACGTATTCTGGGTAATCTGAGTAGTCGATAATCTGTTAATTGGCTAATCCTTCCAACGAAACGATAAGAGGAAGACACTGACAACAATTTAATATCACTGCATACTTACTCGTATTCACATTTTTTTATAAATTCAATATGACAATAAAATCCAATCCTTTTGCATATAAATTCATAAGATGTTTCCTATCGAGAGTTCAAGGGATGCTTTGGGAGTCTTCATATTCGAGTAACCACTCAACTTTTCTCTGAATAAAAATCATATAAACGGCATGTTGACTTCACACTATTTTGCAGTTCCATTAAAAAAAAAGAGTCTGTTGTCATTTTTTTATTTTATAAACTTTTTTTACACCTGATCAGCTCAGTTGGTTTCTTCACCTGCTTTCTGTGCCGAGTGTCTCGGCTTTAAATCCTGGTAGGGCCGAGTTTGCTGGTGAGCACGAATTTTGTACCCGAATCACGGATGTTACATATATACGCTATATACGTATTGTATACAGCGTATATATTACAGGGATCGCCCCAGACCATTGAACGGTACCTATGATATGTTGCGTGGCTTGGGACTGTGCATTATATTATAAATGTGTATATATTATATTACACTAAGCTTCAGAAGATGTATGTAAAATTATTCACTCATCGATACACTCCAATTCAACACTTTGAAAGGAATTGTCAATTTAAATAATTTCCTTACATAAAGTGGAACCCACGAATATCTTCTTCATTCCAAGTTACTTATTCTAATGTGCCAAATACGTTTGAACAGTAGTCGCGATCAATCGTGTGAATACGTTGCGAATGCTGGCATATTCAGATATAAGAGTTATTCCTTTTTTCCACATCCACATCGTGTGAATACTCTTGATATAAAGCCTACCGATGATGTAGAGCCGCGGATATAAAACCTCATTACACATTTACTGTAAGTAAAACTAAACTACAGTACGTCAAGTGCGAGATTACTCGAAGCCAACCGTACACTTTATAGTCTACCATATTTAGACATTTTGTATAGTGAATTGAAGTTTTAAATATCGTCCGCTGGAGGCGCTGTTCAATTCTCCATACAAAATGTCCACATACGGTAGACAATAAAGTATATGGTTAACTCGCACTTTACGTGCTGATCGATTTTTTAATATGTGTCAACAAACCTCTCGCTCACTCTTACTGTGATAACAGACGCTTGTTTAGATCGGTAGAAACTCATCCTGGATTATATCGGTATTGTGAATATATCTGCATTTTAAACTTGCCTCGTACCACACATGCGTTATTTACTCAAGTGCGGATGTTTGTACAGGACGCTTAGTAATGCTCCAGCAATTGACGATATACTTCACACTATTCTAGGCTATAATTATACGGGGTAAGGTTGATATTTATGCGCAGGTATGGGAGTATATCCGAGTTTACAGGTTTGTTTGCAGATGTGTATTCGAACGATAAATTAAAATGTGATCTCCTGCGAATATCTCCGATGTACGGAGTAATTAACCTTCGGTTTCTTGTTTGTGTTGTGTTGTTTTTTGGTTCACATACAGGGTGTAAGTGGTTTCATAACAAAAACTTGTACTATGGATTCAAATCATGACTCTGGCTCATGACCCCCATCAGTTGAATTTTTTTGTCAATTAATCAGTATTAATAAATTGATTTTAGCATGAAATAACAATAGAACATTGAATTAAAACTAATTTTACAGATTTTATCGCATTTATTTTATGTTGTCACGTTCCCGACGTTTCTCGAAACAACGAAAAAACTCGAACGATACGAGCGTTGTGTTGTAATCGCGTGCTTTACGATACATTGCGCGCTCAGAAACAATAACATTTGTAACCCATGATTTTATTAAGGGCAACATTCACTCAAAGTTTTCGTTTTACAACACGTTCGTTCCTTACACAGAAATAAACCAAATTCTTAGACATTAAAAAAATTACACCCTGCCATAAGCGCATGGTCAAACGCTACTGTACTATAAAAAAAAATAAACATAATTTTCACAATTATTTTAGACATCAACGTGACCATATCTTACTTAACACTTACATAACTTACTGATACATCGGTTAAAATATTTTACTATCTTACTTAACACTTACATAACTTACTGATACATCGGTTAAAATATTTTACTATCTTACTTAACACTTACATAACTTACTGATACATCGGTTAAAATATTTTACTATCTTACTTAACACTTACATAACTTACTGATACATCGGTTAAAATATTTTACTATCTTACTTAACACTTACATAACTTACTGATACATCGGTTAAAATATTTTACTATCTTACTTAACACTTACATAACTTACTGATACATCGGTTAAAATATTTTACTATCTTACTTAACACTTACATAACTTACTGATACATCGGAAAAAATATTTTACTATCTTACTTAACACTTACATAACTTACTGATACATCGGTTAAAATATTTTACTATCTTACTTAACACTTACATAACTTACTGATACATCGGTTAAAATATTTTACTATCTTACTTAACACTTACATAACTTACTGATACATCGGTTAAAATATTTTACACTATTTTTGTTATCTACACTATCTACACTCTACACTATAATATTATAAATGTGAAAGTTTGGATGGATGGATGGATAGATGGATGGATGTTTGTTACTCTTTCACGCCCGAACGGCTGAACGGATCTGGATGAAATTTATCACAGAGATAGGTTATGGTCTGGAATAACACATAGGCCATAGACATACTTTTTATCCCGGTAAAATGTATGGTTCCCGTGGGATAGATGTTTTAATTTTTCATACTTTTTATCGCGGGTAACACCGCCGGGCGCATCTAGTACCTTATATAATGTAGTTTAGCAGTACATGCAACCTCTAGACGATTTCCGATAAAATTCCACTTTGCCGGCACTTAGGTATCAGATTTTCATTTTGGCGCTAACTTATTCTAGAGTTTGTGTTGCCAAAGTTAATAAAATAACTATTTGCATATACTAAGTATTTTTGGACGTTTTGACTAAAATACCTCATTAAGCATTTTTAAATCTTGCGTACTGGTAGATTTCCACATAGTAAAAAAAGATGTATTGGTCGAATAACATGCGTCAGTTCTAGACATAAAAATAACCTTTACAGATACCTCTCTCGGTGTTCGGTACGGAACCCTAATTTCGTGAGCCCGACTCTAGTCTTTCTCTTGTCGTCTAGTTTTTTAATCTATGGAAACTGAGCTGGCAACTCTGTTCCCGATTTTCAGGGTATTTCAAGTTCGCCTGCCTTGGGACGTGTTTAATATTCAAAATGCAAATCAGCCGAGTTAAGAGTTAAGTAACGGCTTAAAATTTAAACGTCGAGGTAATTATACTTTTTAAAAAGAAAGCCTTTAAAACAGAAATGCATAATTAATGTTGATTATTTTGTAAAGTGAGTCTGGAATTTTAGTGAAAGTAATAAATACTTAACATAATAGTTATTGTGTAGTTTGGTTAACGATAAAGCCAATAAATACCAAACTACATATCACGCAAAAATTAAATAAATGTCATAAAAACTCTAAAATATGCGGTATTTACGCCCTAGGAATGCGTAGAACTGAACGAATAATCTACGTTCTTCTTTTTTTTTTAGGTTGGCAATCAGCTACAAAATAGTGCCATTTTTGACAGTGTCGAGCCTTCCAAAGATCCGTGTATAGCCCGTGTGGAGGGAGACATAACAATAAATGGCAATGAAAACTTTGACGCCCTAATGAATTCTGTAAGGATGAAAACACAGAATCACATTGAGTCGAACTCAATAGAAAAATACCATTAGGTAACAACAAATTACAAACAAATAAAAGAAAAAAC
The DNA here is from genome assembly GCA_905404115.1 of Pheosia gnoma. Classification (NCBI taxonomy): domain Eukaryota; kingdom Metazoa; phylum Arthropoda; class Insecta; order Lepidoptera; family Notodontidae; genus Pheosia; species Pheosia gnoma. The sequence continues at coordinate 7,952,477 of FR989900.1, forward strand.
AATTGAATGATCAACAAAATAAAATAAACTTCTTTCGCTGCTCATTTTTTGTCTTAACTTCGTAGCAGCGTGGGTGATACCGGCTACGGCTACGAATCGCTACGAGTTTCAGACACCAGAGCGAAGCGAAGCCTCTTTTGGCCTCAGTTACCGCGCGAGCTTGCCGCAGAGCGCACGTCACATCGTTCTTCGCAGGCCACCAATTACGAAAGTAAACAAATAAGATGTGATTATCGCAACTTTGTTGCACCATAATATATGTATCATAAAAACTGTTGAAGGTACACTATATGCTTAAAGGTAATATTTAACGTGTAACTAATGTTTTATATGTGGTGTTATTTATGTCTTCAATATATTTTAAACTTCCCTTTTTTCAGGTAAGTATGAAATTTAAGTACCTAGAGTGTATAGCTAGAGAGCTAAGCTTATAAGATTAAATGGTTTATATGCCAGCCTCTTCATACATTATGCATTGTGGAAATCCAATTCCATTTTTAATATGCAATTCCTTATCAATATCCTGGATTACTGATCACCTCAAGATGGCACCGATTTCAGAATTAACTGAAGTCTCAGAAAGTCTCAAAAAATTTATTTTTAAATTTATACAATTTATAAATTTAAAACTACACACTTAAAACCCTCAAACTGTGTACACATTGATTATTTGCCTCTCCTGAAAATATTTAATCAGGTGATCTGACTGAAATTATAATTACGCATGAACGTTCGTTTAAAAGCAAAAACATGTACGATACACCACAGCTAGCTGTTTCATTTTATAGAATTAGATACCTACTATAGTAATCACCAGTCTCTTCCTGAAGAGACTGGATGAATACAGCTAACGTCAGGGAAAATGGAGGCAAATGGAGGAGGCCTATACCCGAAATGACATATATATTTTCTTTTTTTAATGTCATGGAAATAAAAGAGGCTTATTATTATTATTATTTTTTATTATCTTTGTCTCTCCTTGTTGAAGTATTATTATAGTCATCAACTGAGTATTACTAGGTTTAAGGTAAGAAGTAAAGTAAATTTTATTTCAGTTTAGACATTAGGCATGGTAGTTTAAGTTGCGGTTCCATTCTAGGCGGAAGCCTGTATGTTGGAAACCTGATTAGTTTGCTTTATAGTTAAGCACATTATTATATTCTTATATAATAAATAAAGCGTACTAAATAAAGAAACGAGACAAGAATGAAATTAAAATAAAACATTATTAGTTAAAAATAAGATAAGAGAGTAAAACATTATTAGTTCTGAATTACTTAAGTTCTGAAGTAGTTTGGTATATAACATTACCTCTGATAACATATGATATTAAAAGAGATTTTAATGATTGATGAAGATTATTTCGGGTCAGACATCTTCATTTTATCATACGAGTACTATTAAAATAAAACTGATCTGATTTTAATTAAAGACTGAAAAATGCAAGTAATTTTCTTCATCTAGCCGTGAATAGTTTTTAAAAATTACATTGTCTAAAGTATTCTTTATGCTAACTTTATAGACGTTCAACTATTTTGCTGATATTTCTAGTGATATGCTTTTTATGTGAAGATTTAAATATGATAATTAATATTAATGAAATAGCTAGACAGTCGTACCTACAAAATGTTACCCAAACAAGTTTTGCAATTTAAATTTGAAATTTATAAAAAAAAAATGTAGAAGTAAATGCTGTTCCATCAATTTCTAAACAGTATCTAGTAATTAATACTACTTTTGACTATTATTCATCGCAAGATAACGACGCGAGTACCCAATGTTGTTGATGACCAAAATAATTTAAAAAATAAACACTTTCAGTGCAATCAGTACAGGGATGGAGTCCCTTTTTTATTTCTGATTCCAATACCATTAATTGAAAACATGAGTCAGGGGTGAAATTGCCAAAAGGCAAAGCTTACATTTTTCCCGGTAATTGAAATTAATGCGACACGTGTCAAAACAGTAAATGGCTCTAATCAAAATGTTTGTGGTTCGGCATTCCTTTTAATGATAAGAATATTCAGCTGTTTGACCTCTTCATTAATATTTATCAAAGGATAATATGGAGTAAAAAAAATAATATTTTGCCAATCCCCATGGTGTTAGGTTACATTTACTTCCTCTCTTATGATCTTCATTAAATAATAATAATAATACCGCCAGACAAACACGCCATCTATACGGTCCCACAATAGGCAACGCTTGTATTATGGGTACTGTACAATGGACTGAGGGCGATCTCATTATATATTACTTATATAGATATTAAACATCCATTTCTCAGCTACAAACATTCGTGCTTATCACACAAAGCTTGTCCCTACCATGATTGGAACCCGGTACCATCGACACGGAAAGCAGGGTCACATCCAACTGCACTAATCAGGTCGTCAAAGTCAGAGACTAGACCCCAAATTTATAAAAGTTTACAAGAGTATTTACAAAGCATTTTTCAGAAAAATGGTGGTCAGTAAGCTCTCTTAATTTTTTAATCGGTAATATAATAGACTCCATGGTTCGCTGGACAATCGCAAAGCAGATTTATCCTGCTATTAAATCGTAATTCCCTGAAAAGATTCATCGGCTCGTAGCCGAACACTGTGAAACATAAACAGTAATATCATAACAACTAAAATCACCACAAAAACTAAACATTTCGAGATTAATCTTAGTAACTTTATTTCCGAGAAGCCGAATATTAATTGCTTCAAATATTTCAAGAGTGATTTTATGAGTCTCTGGCGGCTATTATTTATCTTTTGATTAAATACTTTGATGTTTTTAAGACAATGAACATTTCCCGGACGATTTAGGGCGTCACTTAATATTATTCTAGGGGTATTATTAGACCGGTTTACATTGTCACTATAATATAATTATAACTTAATTAATATGATAAAATTAATAAGCTATTTCAGTTATGAAACGACGAATTTTATTAACCACAGAGGAAGCTCACAAGTTTAGGACCAATTAGTATTTAAACTCTCCGTGGTGCTTTACACCTGGAATTAGTCCAGCTGTAACAGTCTTACTTCTGTGGACATTTGTCTACCAGATCTTTTTGTCTCCCGCTTTGCAATGGAGGGAAGTGGATAATTTTCTTCCAACTCCTCCTATTTATCTTTCGATTAATTTCGTGCGGGTTCCAAGACAATTAACTTTATCCCGGGACTCGCCGAGGGTCAAACCTCGGTGTCTTCATTGGACACCACTGTAGATCCTGGCTTACAGGAGTAGCAGTGGTGGGAGTGTGTGGCGGGCCTAGTCCCAAAAAAAAAAAAAAAAAATTAACCACAGAGGAAGTGATTAAAGCGGTGTTTTTGTTCTTAATTTTTTTGTATATTTAGCGATAATAATAGGGCCTTCGCGCGGCCCACAAATTAAAACTCACATAGGATAAAGAATGAGCCCTGTTTTGAATGCCCTAGTGTTGGGCACAGGCCTCTCTTCAATGCAAGGGGGATAAGGCCATGGCCACCACGCTGGCCCAGTGCGGGCTGGTGGAATTCACACGTCTATGGAAGGGTTCTTTTAGACATGCAGATTTCCTAACAATGTTTTGCCTTCACCGTCTCATAGCATAACAAAACAATTTTCTGCAAAAAAATGCTTGTTATTTTTATAAATTTAGGTATTAAAGTATATTATTCTATTTAAAAAAGTACACCGATAACCTTTACAGTGGGTGTCAAAGGTATCCTTAAATTGTCACGCTACAATAAAGAGACCCGTTTTATCTTAGATATCTTGTAAGCGTACACCTTTATAGCACTATTTATTTTAGTCTGCAGCTTTGAACAGCTTTGTAAATGTTATTATAGAATATAAAAAAATACAGCTCACCGTTGAATTGAAATAGGTAAGTGTTTGTAGTGTGGTTTCTTTGAATTTGATAGCAATTCAAATAAAATTACAAACCACATACCATGCAATGCAACTTGAACACACACTTACTGGTCCGCGAGTGCCTTTTGTTACACTAGGAAATACCAAAACATGATCAACAAAACACGGGTGTACCTTCACATACCCATGGGTAATAAAGCGGTACCATTGTTACAGAGTGTTTTTTATGTTTTTTGTACGTAAAAACTTTTTTTTTCATCCCACTTTAGCGTTCAATTTAGGGTTGTCATTTTTAATAAGCTATCAGCCCGTAGCGGTCTCTTAGGACTAGTAGAATTCGTTGGCGGCGTTTTTACACGAATATTCAGGTCTCTATAAATATTATAGAAAGTTCGATCATGTATTTTTAACTTTTTTATTACAGAGTATTATAGTGGAAGTTTATATACAGGTTGATTCAGAAATGGTATACTTAGCCTCTTTAGCGTATTTGTAAACGTTAGTTGAAGTCAGATTATCGATTTTAAAACTAAATGTTGTCCGCGATAAAGTGAAACGTGTGATTTTTATTGTGAAAAAAAAAATTGTCATCTACTGCTCAGGATTTATTTGAATCAAAACCATAAAATAACTCAAATGTGAGCCATGTGAGCCAACTATGCTCTACTAAGCTATTCATAGATAAAATAAAACAATAGGACACTTTCCTGTTAAAAAACACGATATAAAAATATCGCATTTATAATCTCACCCTTGTATTCGGAAGTAAACAAATAATCACGTAACACAAATAAAACTTTACGAGTAAAGCAGGTAGTCCTGGACCAGAAGCGCGTAAACAATTTCCTGAAAAAAGTTTGTTCAGTTTCCCTTCAAAATTGATTTATGATAAAGTAAATTTAAACAGGATTATGTGGGATAGGTATACGTTTAGTTAGAGTGGATTTTTTGGAGTGCTCTAAGAGGGATCTATAGGGATCTATGTCGGCACGTCAAGTGCGAGCTAACTGTATACTTTTATAGTCTACCGTATTTAGACATGTATGGAGAATTGAAAAGGGCCTCTAGCGGACGGTATTTAAAACTTTCAATTCTCCATACAAATTGTCTAAATACGGTAGACTATAAAGTATACGGTTAGTTTACGAATAATCTCGCACTTGACGTATCAGTAAGAAGTAATATTATAATATAACTTTTGTCTTTTTCATTTTAAAACAAACGTAACCAAAAATATGTTATTTAAGAAAGATATAACAGCATTATTTTTCTATGATCATAGGATGTTAACGTTTTAATCAATGTTATTATGTAAAGTATGGCTTAAAGGTAAAATAAATTAAGTACTTTGGACCCATGCGGATATGTATAGGTTTTAATAATTTAATTTAATTAGTTTGTTTTTTAATAAATATCTCGGAACCTTCTGGGAATGATGTACTTGCTGACATATTCTTCAATTAGAATATAGGTTGGTAAAATAAAAAAAAAATGATTTTGGCAAAGTGATTTTCACCTTTATACCAACGACAATAAGAGCATTATCGTATAAAACAAAGTACTAACTATTATTTATATAAAACGAAGGATCGTTATTTATACATAATAATAATACCACCAGAAACACCCACTGAAGGCCAATAACAAACAGCAATTGTAGGGCCCGAAGTACGAAATGCCTGTATTATGGATACCGAAGATCAGACTGGGGCGATTCGACTATAGTACAGGGTTTAAGAGGCATCGTAACGAAAACTTTGGGAAACTGCTACACATAATGCCTATAATACAATTATAGAAATCATTTATGTCGAAAGTCATAGGTTACAAAACTTGTAATTTTTGAACGCGCACTGTATCGTAAACAACGCGATCACACCACAGCGCTCCGCGCGATACCCGACGCGTGCGAGTGACGAGCGAACTCAAGCGTATCGAAGTTTTATATACATTGCAGTTTACACCTACATTATATTTTTAATTTAAAATCACGTTGAGATAGCATTCAAAAAAAGATCGATGGAAAAATTCAACTCCCTAGAGTTGGATTTTTCAGAATCATGAGTTGAATCCATGGTATCAGTATTTCTTAAGAAGTTACATACACCTGTATTACAATATCGATATTAAATTTTTAGACTTGGGTACAAACATTCGTGATCATCACAAAAAATCAGCTCCAACCAGGAGTTGAACCTGGGACCCTGGGTACAGGATCAAGGTCAGTGCGAATTGTTTCTACCAAAGATCGTTAATAAATAATAATAAATCAATCCGTAAAGCAAGTTTAATTAGAATGTGCCTTGAGTTATTCAAAGACTTGATTAAAAATGCCTTCATGCCGCCTGCTCACACAACTATGTGACAGATTGAAAATAACTGTCGTCTATGTAAAATTGATTTGGGCTTGTGGCCTCCTCGTTTCATCATCTAACGCGATGTATATGACAGAAGTATAGGCTAAAATAACAGCCTAGCGAGTGGTTATATTTAGGATTGTGACCTGATGGAAACAGTTGGTAGAGACCCTATTTTCTGTACCGAGGTCCCGGGCCCAAATCCCGGTAGGGGCAAATTTTATGTGATGAGCAGAATGGTTGTAACCAAGTTTAATATCTCTATAAGTAATGATACATTGAGATTGCCCCTAATGTACTGTCCCCATAATCTATCTAGTCTAATATCCCATGTTTGGGACCATACAGTTGGTGTGCTTGTCTGGCCATATTACTAATTCAATAACTATATTTTGCCTCCAGATGAAAGCGTGGACCGCGCACGAGCAGGACACAACGCTGCCGTGTTGTCGGACACTGCACGTCAAACACGCCGCTTATGCAAGTGCCCTATATACGTTGGTAAGTAATAATTACTTAGAAGTAAAATTAATACATAGCAATATCGACCTTATCGTCTTATACTAAGCATACGCGACTGACGTAGAAATAGTACTAAGTAGGTTTAGCGTTCAAAATTAAATAACCATAGCAGGTATACCTGGTACACCAATAAAAAAGAGTTTCATCAGTGGCTGAGAATGCCAATAATTGCCTTTGAAATCCATCGTTTGATGGCTCGCCACAGGGACCGCTTGTCAATCCATCCGTACCTACTCGTCGTAGATTATTGGACCCATCATTGATGGTCATAAGCTTAAGGGGCGACCTACCCTGAATGGCACAAGCGGCACTGGCCGCTCCACCAAAACGTCTTCCATACTCACAACGGATCACGGACAAATCACAATTTAAACGGAGAGAGCATAAAAACAATAACCAATCATTGGGAAAATAATAGTACCTAAGGTCTATTTTTAATTAAATCGAAATGAGATATGGTCTTGGCAGTTAGCATACTTGTGTAGCAGCGAATTAATGAACTGCTATGATAAAATATAACATAAGGTGGGGCAATAAATTTCACCAATAAAGAAGGGAGCAGAATTAGTAGATGGAAAATTGCTTTGAAAATTAAAATGAAGTGTACATCTATGGCCTGATGTGTTATCAAGTGATTAAAGAAACAAGATAAAATTATAAACAATAATTAAACGGCTTCCCGTTTTCATATTATTATGTTCGTTGCAACTTATTAAAAAATATTCGTAATAAACTCTTGTTCCTATCCGGTATAATGTACCTTTGGTAATTCGGAACCATGAATTAGGTTAATACATGTGGTATTTATTTTACTTCAGACATAGCCTAAAAATAATTCTCCAAAAAGTAAGTAAATCCGATGACAGATCCGACCACTGGGGTAGCCTTGCCCCGGCGGGGTAATTATGTATAAAACAAAAGACAAGCTGACATTTTTATCTAACGTTACTTTTTACGCTCTTTTCCGTGAATAAATTCCCAATGGTGCAACTGTCTCGTTCTCGTGGTTATGCAGATTTACAAGCATTTAGCACAATTATCACCGCATTTTGTATGACTTGCAACACTACTACATTTGTCAACTAAAATGACGGTTGAGATTTAAATTTAGAAATGAATTATTAATGTTTCGTCGGCTGATATTATTCGATTATATTTATCCTATATTTATATTTATAGGTCATTTGAAAAATACGTTGCGGACTAATAAATGGGTAAAATTATATCAAAATTTACTTTTATTCTTAAAACAATTTTAATACCAATTTGGTTATGCCCATCATTGTCGTCACCTGTAATGAATAATTAAAATTGTATGGGTCCCAAATTGCGTGTCGGGAAATCGAAGCATAAAGTTGTCAATTCCCATTAAATTAAAAAAAAAAATGTGCCTCACAAATAAAATTACGAAAATTGTTGCTCGTGTAATATTAAAAGTGCTGCGGCATGATGGCAAGAAATTATAATAAAACAGTATTTTATTTATTCAACAAACAAGCTGTTTCTTAATTAATAAAGAGTGGGTAAATCTTTTAAAATGACAATTACTGAAAGGGTGATACAATTTCCTTACCTACATAACAACAGTATTTACATTTACAAGACCAAAAGGAAGTTAAAACTATAAATATAATGTTTTTATCAGTCAAAAAATAACACTAAGAGGTACTTAGGCTAATGTTGCTATCCAATTTAGTCCACTTTTAAATCCATTAGAAAAACTACTGCCTATTTAAAGCCACAAAATCAGCAGCAGTAGAACTTGACTTGTCTTGTTATCCCAAGATTATTATTGGCTTATTTTTCAGTTACATATCTGCTTTATAATGGGATGGGGATTTCATTCATCATCGGACAACGATATCATCATTACTGAAATAGACAAAAAAATATTGATTTCTTATATTTACGCGAATACTACACATTGTCAATAGACAGCAATAGACAAAAAAACCTATTCGGCACAAGAAAAGTGCCGCAATTATGTAGCCGATTGGTCAGGAAAGACATGAAATCAAATAACGAAAATATATTATAGATTCATAGATACTAATATACTAAGTATTATGTACCTACCTAGTTTCCATATGAAATAATACTTTTATCCAATATGAAATAAATATTCTGCGGCTTCCAAACTAAGTCCTTAATTTGTACGTGTGAGCAAGCATAATCAGCCTGTTGCTTTCAGGTTGGTATGTACCTTCAGGCGAAATCGGCCGTGCGTGCTCGGTACCTGTTATCATCCATTCCTGTCTATTTGTTTCTTTGTCAAGATTTTTGCGTCTAATATTTTCTACTTTATAAAGAAAATAGCGCGCAAATTAGGCAAAGGGAATCTTGTTGTAAGACCATTTATTAGTTGATAAACACCTTATAGTAACGCAAAGATGATAACGCAATTATTTGCTACCAATTTATATCATCGTTCTAGATCAAAATAATAAAAAGTCTGTTTTTTCTTACTAGTTATTCCCAAAATGTAACAAACAATTTTCATAATATATATATATATATATATAAAACAGTTAATAGAATTAATTAAAAGACACGAAAATATTTTTACCTTTTAGGAATAGTAAAGACAGACTATAGTTATTATTTTACGCCTATTCAAAAAACGAACGTCAAAATGTATTACATTCTATACATTAATTAGCAGATGATCGAACTAGATATTTACACTAATTAAATGTCCCCAATCCGTTGATATTCCACTGAACGTATTTCTCATTAACTTTACGTCAGAATGCGTAATGAATGTGATGTCTGATACGATAATCTTAAGATAATACGACCTGATGAGCGCAGTTGGCTGTGACTTTGCTTTCTGCGCCGTGGGTCCCGGGTTCGAATCTGGTAGGGACAACCTTTGTGTGATGAGCATGAATGTTTGTACCCCATACTCCCCATGGATGTTTAATATCTATATAAGTACTATATACTGAGTTAAACCTTAGTCCATTGTAGGTAGCAATAATACAAGCGTTGCTTAGTATGGGACCGTATAGTTGGTGTGTTCGTCTGGCAGTATATATTATATTATTAATGATATCGGTAGTAACCCGCGTTTGCTCTAAATTATCCTGAATGTTATTTCACGATTTACGATATACTACCATGACGTTTAATAAATGTCACGTTAACTTAACCCTAATTCAGTTGAATAAAACACCGATCGAAAATCCAATGAATCTTAAGAACGGTTGTATGTAATTACTTCCAACTTATACGCAAAATATATTCTGTTATGCTTCTAAATATACTCGAGTTACTCGTCACTACCAGATATTAAATATTAATATTGCACTTAAAAAAAGAACTTAAGAATCTTAAAAAAATATATAAAGACAGTTTCATAATAATCTGACTCAACAGTAAGGCCTCAGCCTCGAATTTACTGCCTCGAAACTGTTGCAATTCTCTGTATCTATTGGCAGACAGATAAAAAAATTAAGCGTGATACAAATCAATGTTTATGTAACGAAAGTGTTCTAATTTAATTTTTTTTTTTATCACTAAAGCCTTTGATAATCATAGGGATACAAAAAAATGTAATTTGTCTATGATTGTTCAAAAATGAGGAGGTTATGTATAGGTCGAGATTTTTTTTTCTATTCTACAAAATTTCCGCTCACCGTCTACAAATGTAGCTCCTTGACATAAATAATACGATTTTTTTTTAAATTTAACAATAGACAAAACAAAGGAATAATAGTTACCGACTCGCCCGGACAATCGATAATGTAGACCGTAACGTAAGTTAATTACTTTTGGTTGTTATAGGCGAGGTGAGCATTTTTTTTCTTTTTAACCGACTTAAAAAAAATGGAGGAGGTTCTCAATTCGGTTGTATTTTTTTATTATTATTATTGAATGATTAGCTCATATGCTATACTGAACTATAGTCGCAATTGCTAGGTGAATTATCACTTATATCGGAATAGAGGGAAGTCGTAAGTAAATAAATTAAAACACAACATTCCGGCAACATGGCGGGTTTCGTAATTATATTTGAAATTGCCATAAATATGCTATTGATGTTGGATTGTTAGCGGTTTTCGCGGTCTATACAGGATGTATAATAAAAAGCAAAATATTTTAGGTAGATCTGCTTCGTGATAGTTACTATTACTGTATGTTATTATCTTAGTAACAAGATTTTGACTAATATTTGTCACACTTTGGTGTTCCGACCTTAAAACACATCAGGATGACTATAACAACTAACCAACTATACGGTCCCGCACTAAGCAACGCTTGTACTATGGGTACCGTACAATAGACTGGGGGCGAACCCAGTATATAATACTTATATAGTATGATGTCTCGGATACAAACATTCATGCTCATTACATAAAGTGCGCTCTGCGCAGAAGGCATGGCTACTACCAACTGAGCTAATCAGCTTAATACTATCCAAACTTTATTTAAAATCAGAAACTTGAGATCTAATAAATACTAGTTAGTAGTATTATTTTGTCGAGATACAGGCTTCCTTCTCCGTTTACAATAAATGGCATTTGGGAATAAACAACATAAGTCTTTATTATTACAGAACGAATTTGTAAAACTATAACAGCAATTTCGAAACCTGATATTTCTATAATTTATTTAGTTAAATTCCCAATACTCAAGCTATGCTTAAACATAACTTCGCACTAAATGAAACAACCTGTATACTTTCAAATTAGTACCAATTTCCGATAATTTCCAATTTGGTATAGGAAATTATATTCTATTGAACTGTTAACAGGCTGATAACGAATCCAATTACCTTAACACGTTTAAACAAAACTCATATTACATAGTACCGAATATGTGAATCCATAATTCATTATATAAAAATAATATAGCCAGACGAACACACCAACTATACGGTTCCACACTAAGTAACGCTTGTATTATGGGTACCGTACAATGGACTGAGAGCGAACTCAGTATATAATACGTATATAGATATTAAACATCCATGACTAGGATAAAAACATTAATGCGCACCACATAAAGCTTGTCCCTACCAGCATTCGAACCCGAGACCCTCGGCGCACGGCCTCCTGCGCTAATCAAGTCGTCAAGATCTGAGAAAAGTATTTTCCTCACTGCCTCTTCGAAGCCAATTGAGACCACCTTTTTCTCGCCAAGGCACTATGACACCCCGCGCACTAGGCAGCCTGGCTGCGCAGCCAGGCTGCGGCAGCCAGAATATTTGCGCAGCCAGTTATAGCAGCCAATCGACGACTAATGAATTTCTCTGTATCGAAAGTATTTTTTTTTTAAAGTTCGGAACCCAAAATATGTCTGGCTGCTACAACTAGTGCGCGGAGACTGACGGCAGCTACATACATTCGCCTATACACGCTCTGGCTGCGCGCAGCCAGCTGGCTGCCGTGCAAACAGGCGCGTTCTATTGGCTGCCGCAGCCGGGAATTCGAGGCTGCCTAGTGCGCGGGCTCCCATACAACGTCATATGATTTACTGGCTGCCGCAGCCAGGCTGCCTAGTGCGCGGGGTGTCTAAGATGTGACATCTTCACTTCCCGACTTTCACACAATTTGCCTACCTTTGAGTTTCCGAGTTACAGCACACGGTTTATGTCCGAGTAGACACAAATCGTGGTCACCGACGTGTTAAATGGTCGAAGCAATATTATGGACATTTTAATAGTACAAAACATTCCTTCAAACAAAATATTAATCAATTCAATGACTGCATAATATGGCAGATAGAAGAAATCTCAACTGAGATTATCCATCCAATCCATATTGGAAATACTCAGTTTCCAGAATGAAACTTTTATACGACCAGAATAATGTTAGTAAGAAAAGATGGTTGGAATATACAACCGGACTGGCAACGGTCCAACACAGCATCTCGTTTCCAACCCGGCGGCAAACTTAATAAGATTTTAACCGACGTTAGTGGGTATTCTTTTTACCGTAATAGTTGGAAGCTGTTTTCAGTTAAAAACACTGAAGATGTAGTGGTATTTCATGGTTACTAAATATTTATTTAGATTGATTAATTTAAAGATTTGGATACCTGTCACATAATATCTATATAAAGCCCTGATAACCGAGTTGGAAGAACGCTTGTCTCGGTAATGAGTGTCGCTGTTTCAAACCCGGCTGGCACCTCTGGGATTTCATGATCGAATATAATTATCAACCAAACGTTGAAGTAAAACATCGTCAGGAAATTTGCATGTCTCTAAGATGTCTCGAAGGATGTGTGATGTTCGCCAATCCGCATTGGGCTAGCGTGGTTGACTATGGCATAATTCCCCTCGCGATGGGAGGCCCCAGCACAATAGTGCGACATTAAAAGGGCTGGTATCATTAATATCTATATGTTAGGTCTACTCTGTATATACATACCTACATTATAATGAGACTATAGCTTGGTAATGTTAATAATAGATAGGTATATTGAATACCTACTTTGAAAAAATTATAAAATAATGTGATCATTGTTTTCTATACAGAAAGCGAATCTAACGTTTCTACTATTCCTACGATATCATTAAGATAATGACGTACTTACTTAAGATAAAGACGCACTGTTGCTACTAGTGGTAATATGTTAGAGAATATAAAAACAAGGCAAGATCAGAGACCATTTTTTTGTAGTGTTGTCCATATCGTTAGGGATGTTTCTATACCTTACACGTATCTAAACCCATAAATAAATAAAGACCTCTAATTATGTTTCCATATTACCCAGCCAAGTATTTTTTATACCGTCCCATATGAACCGTTTCAATATACAACAACACAAAATAAACACTCAAAAGTTAGTCTATGTTATCACAGAATGATTAAATTTTCCTGCCCACCTATTGTGACCGGGGGAACTATAAATTCATATTTCATCCTCACCAATTCCATTACAACAAAGTTATGTTATCTCTCAAGGGACATGTGAACAGCTTATAATAGAAATATAGAACACAACATTGCTATTTTAGGAGTTAACTAAAGCTTTTATGAGATACTTTTCCTTTGGTAATGTCGAGTTGTCACTGACGTAAGCACGATGTCACCTCAAGCAGAATCCTTTTTAAGTAGCGTTTCGGTCACGTAAGCGCCTTCCACATCACCCACCCTCACACCTCACACCCCAGATTTGATAAATAAGTATGACAGTGACATCATGTTTTCTCGATAACGTTACGATTACATTAGAAGTTCCCGCTTACTCTACAGTTTATCTTAGTATTAAAATGTCATATGCAGGTGCCGTCTTGCGGATACCTACTACAGATTTAATTAATTAAAATCACAGACGGCATGCTTGCACTCGATGACAATACGATTACGTCAGAAAATCGTAATAAAAATAACAACAAAAAATCTATGGAATATATCCAACTATACAAACGAATCCACGTTGCGTTATTTCTTTGCTGAATATGGTAATTTTCCTGGTCATTTAATAATTCGGGTTTTACAGATGTTGTTTGCGAATTTGTATTTTTTTATAATAAGTATATTTTGTTGTATAATGAAGGCATAAGAAATATCGCGATGCTAAACGGCATTAATTCTTACTCATTGGCCAATTTCATATTATTATAATTTATAAGTAGATTCTGTCTTTAACAAATTACTTATAGCGTTCTAAACAAATTTAAGGCAGAATATACATCAGTTTTACTCTAGGGATATAAACAAAATTGTTTTGCAGACTGTAATACAATTTCCGTCGTATTCTGGGGATGTAACCTAGGCATATTTTATCTCATTAAGCTCGGTCTGGGATGTTCGTGCAAACAACTTATTAGGGAGGAAGTTGAAGTTTGAGCTCGGAAAGTAATTTATCTTTGTCTGCGTGTCCGTTGATTGAGTCATTAGTTTTTTTTATGTAATCATGTGTACGTTTCTATAGCAAAATAAGTTACATGTTTTGTTTATCTTATAATAAATAAATAATATTTAATAATACAACAATTAAGATTAGTGGCATTTCTTTCATGGTGGTGGTACATACCACCATGTCTACTCCCAGAAGGGGTAGAGGTTCACTGATGTTTTGTTCCCAGAAAAATTGCATAATTTAATTAATAAATTAATTCTATTAATAATTATATACTATATATATGATTTTCAACAAAAAAACAGGGATTTAAAAGTAAATAATCTCGAATCTCATTAATGTTTCCGCCAAGGCTTTTATGTTTCTAACAAAACGATATGGTTGGGTCATCCCAGGTAGTATAGTCCATTCAAATCTCATTCAAATTAAAGTTTTATTTCACCCATTACTAGGTCGACAATAGTTGAATTCATTATCCTACGTTACCGAGCAATAGCTTAATATAACTTTCACTACAAAGAGCCTTTTACTACAAAGAGAATAATCTAATTATCCTTAAACATCCTGTGGCTTCGAATTAAAACTAAATAAATATTTTTAAAAGGTACCCTTTGGTTAGGTGGCATTTATCTACTCTGGCGATATTTATTTATTTTATTTATAGTTACGTAGGCTATCACTAATACCAGGACTAAAATGATAGTCCTTAAGACTTTTTTCCCTTAACTTTTAGTTTGATTGATAATATAACATTATTTAATATTGTTACAGAATATATCAATATTGGTGGTGCTTTTGTACAGTTGGCGGATCGGCGTCAATGCGAAGAGGTATAAAGAACTTGATGACGTTTATTATGGTAAGTGTAACTATTATTCGTACCTTCTAATTAGTAATACGTACTAGTTTGTACCTACTAATTAGGAATAGTACTTTTAGGTACTTAAACTAGCTGTCCCGGCGATCTTCGTACCGCCTCAGAATTAAATAATGTTAGTGAATTATTCCCATGTTTTAATAGTTATTCTGCTATTCGGGACGGTGACAAATTCGAAAATCAAAGATCATGACAATCGGTCCACTCACAGATCATAATAGATATGCCATGCGGTTCAAAATCTATGGGAACTCGCTGTCTCCATTTTGTTCCCCACCACTCGCCGCAAAACACATGCAATTCCATAAAACCAACCAATACGAAGTCTCTTCGGTGCGTGCTGCGTCGTCGCCGTATACAGCGGCCGTACCACGCGACGCACCAGTTTATTCAAAGTATCGTTAGACGATCTGTCCATTGCCTGGTACATTCACTCAGTAGCGAACATAGGTGATACTTAAAGAGCCATGTATTTTGTACAAAAAATAAAAAGTCGATGCGCTACATAAAAACTAAAATAACATAATAAAGGCATCAAATATTTTTTGATTTGTTGTTTTTAATGATTTTAAAGACGAATAAATAAAATACTTAATACTGGCTGGTGAAATGAGATACGATCTTTCGCGTAGTTCACTTTGCTGCTAGTATTTTTGCACACAACCACGGAATAACACGGCATTTTAAAAAAAAGCTAGAGCTCTGATACCGACGTGCAGTGGCAGTCGACTGACGGCGAAAACTCTATGTTAGTCTAATTTTGGCCAATTGTGTGCGCAAGCCCAACGCTTTCATAACATATCTCCTCTCATATATCTTTGGGTCCACTCGTTCTTGAGTTATAAATAGTGTAACTAACACGACTTTGTAGTATGAAACAAATATATATATGTATCTATATTATGGCCATTGTGCCATTTGTGGCTGTTACTATTTTGTGATGTTACAATATTCACCATCGTTATCCAATGCACGTTCCGAGGCTCCCGTTCACAGTGCATCATGAGAGGGTCTGTCCAATCCGAGCACGGGGTGTGCTCCGATTGGACATGGCGCACGATGTGTCTGGAGTTGATGCTGTTTACGCGATAGATGGCGCTTTCGGTACAAGTTTTAAACTGATTCATTTAACTTTTTAAATATTAGCTTAGATAATAAAACTTATATTTTTTTCGTACACCGTTAATAGATCTTTCTAGTTATGACAAAAAAAAAACAATTTATGACTCAATTGGGCCTAACTAAAAGTGTATTTCCACCCGTTCCTAATTAATATAGATAAGAGCGCAAGAACTTTAAAAGAATTGTTAAGGTTGAACCGACAAGTCTGAACAAACTTCAAAGTGAACCCAAAAGATAAGTGAAAAAGGTCAGTCAAAACTTATAAGGACGGACTTACATCAAATGAACGGTTCAAAGCTTCGTGTAAGCGACCAATTACTGAACGATCACCAATTACTTACACTGAACGGTTTTATTTCAATATACTAATTGGAAAACTGTGCTAACTAGAAAACAAATTCTAGAACCTAAAATTATATTTAAATAATTAGATTGTCCTTGTTCATGCGTGAAAGAGTAGCTACATCGAGTTTTACAGTGTGATTCAGAAACATTATACTAACCATTGAACCTGCTTCTTAAGCGCACTTGTAATCATTATTTGAAATCAGAATTTCGATATGTCATATTAAAGATTAAAAATTTGTTCGCAATAAATCCTAGTTGTCATTTTGTTGGGAACTAAATTTATTAAAAAAATCGACATAGTATCGAAATTCTGACTTTACATTATGATTATAAATACGCTAAAGAAGCTCAAGTATAAAGGTCAAAACCCTCTCTGAATTACCATCTGTGTATAGATCAAGCAGCAAAAACGACTACCAGAGATAAATTATTAGATACGCACATAATATTCACAAAAACGATGACTTGAATAAATCACTCGCAAAGTAATTTCGTATAAAATTCAGAATTCAAATAAAATGTGGCTACCAATGATCGACTTTTAATTTTGTTCAGTAACATGACAGTTGGAGGGTTACCAGTTTCTGACTAAAAAGGTTGTGCGATGAACAAATAATAATAATTTTAATAATGTACTTACATGCATACATTTTACATTTAACTTTAACTTGACGATCAAAATACGATATCAACACTATTAAAAATAGTCTAAATCGATTTAAGGATTTTGATCATCTTATTTACACACATATAGAAGAAATGTCAATAATTTAATTTAATAATTTTTAACATAAAATTTCCAAATTCCGTGTTTATCTTATCTTCCAAACGAATTTGTTATGCTCTATATATAAATTAAACAGTTTTTATTATTCGTTCCTTACCCAAGATCTTATACTACCACAATTCTTTTAGCTTAAGTATGGTAACATTATATTAATTTGAGCGATCAAGTTACTATATATAATTAAAAGTCGAACATTGGATGGTAGCTGTAGGGTATGAGACCTAATAATATAGTGATATCATTCCAGTATAACATATAAAACGTTGACTCTAGGTAACGTTTTTGTTTATATTTTGCGCAATTTCGCTTAGTATGTTTCAGCGTGTCGTGTCTCATTAGGAGAAGACAAATAGTAATACCTCGGAGATCTTAATTTTGTGTGTAGGTATATATCACGTTGATATGAGAATAATGATTATTACGCTGTGTATTTGTTACATATATAAGTATTAATATATATGTCTTGTTTAAATGTATGTTTTTGTATACGTTTTGCTTTCCATATTATTTATGTAATTACGTATTTGGTAGTATGGTCTAGCTGTCGAGATTTTGCAAAAATTTAGCTAAATAATAATCTATGACATAGTCTAGACAGTTTTTCATACTGTCGCACAATGTTCCTTCCCGTGGCATTGGTTGCTGTAGAGTACCCTAAAGGTCGGATACGTAAAAACATAAAATAAACGCGATAAAATTAGTTTTATTTCAATGTTAATAAAATTACTGTAACGTTGAACATGGCGAAACTATAAGAGTTCCCAGTTTCATTGCGAAACCTTAAATATAAGCATTAAAATAACTCTCTCATTGAGTAACTGTGGAACATTTTATCTCAGCATCTGAACACGATATTATTTTACCGTTATAATTCATAGCCGCACAACTATGACTTTATTGTAGATTTTCCAGCCCATTCATCTGAAAAATAAAGGTATATCGTGTATTCAAGAGGCCATGTTATATCTAGGCGTAGTAAAAACCAGGGAGCTAGAAAAAATACTGGCTCTTACAATTAAACGATTCTTCTGGAGCAGGTATTCCCAAACTATTTTGGGCAAGAGACCCCTTTTCCAAAATGAACTGATACCTCAGAGCCACATAGCTAAGTTAATTTAAAAATCCTATCTCCAGGTTTTTTTTCCAATTGATACATAATAATTACAAAACAATAATTTCATCTAGTACGACCTTGTGCACGCTCATCGACTTGTTGAGTTTTTTTAAAGTAAACCAGTGATACTTCCTACTGAAATATCTTTATAGATATTTATCGATAAAATGTTACCTATATTTTGTGAGTAATCAATTTAAAAACGAATTGCATCGATTTAACTCAGTAAAAGGTGATCAAAAGCATACCTTCTTCATATATCGAATACTCTAGACCCCATTATCGATATCCGACAATGAATATTCAAATCAAAGTACCAATAAAAGGTTTCTTTAAGCTATATTGGGCATTCCAAGATTATGATAAAAAAAAACTCACAGAACGTCTAATCTGTGCAAACAAATTTTCTACCTATGGTTTTGTACTGAAATAATCTTTTAATTAAGATGCTATTTTAACCACACTGTCGACCACGTAACTCACGATCTCGACGAACTCTGAAAAATAAAACAATAAATTAAAATAAAGCTCCAAACTAGAACTTAAAATATAACATAAAAATAGTACTTACTTATTTGTAAAACTTACTTGATTGCAAATAAATACAAACACTGACTTACGCGCACGCTAAAACAGCACTAATCTATGGTTTATTAGTCTGTCAACATTTTTAATCTCTCTTTGCTACCTGTCAGATTGAGTGGCCGGTGACAGCGTTCGCTGCTGTGAAAATTAAAAAAAAATCGCACTTTATTTATTTGAACCACACCACTCCACCGAACCTGCGACCATAACATGCACCTAATTATGATAGAAAGAGATGCTGTTATATACCTATGTGTAGATCATGTCCCTAACCTACCTATCAAGCGTTAGTCGTAGACCATTGTAACTGTCCACTGAAACACCAAAGCTAATTTGTTAATTACAATAAAAAAAATATACGGCTAGGAGTTCTATACGTCACCTGCATTGTGGCATTTGTCTGTTCATCCAACACAAAGGGAAACAATTTCGTGAAAAAGAAAGCGGAGGCAGCGAGCAAAGCGGGGCAATTACTATGTAGCCCCTGTAATTATTTGGGGGTCTCGGAATCCCTTAAGAGGATATTAAAGGGAGTTATTATGAGCTGAGAAATAATAGGGACAGAGTTTTATGGACTTTTGTTACTTCATTTAATATTTTTCAATTAAAAGCTGTCACTAATTAGTTGGAAATTAAATAATAGTCTATTTAATTTCCATTGAATAGTTACAGCCCGTTTGTTTGGGAAACATTGTTTTGACAGTTTTATTCTTGTACATTGCCTATTCTTGTTTTGTGGGTAAAATCGCGTACAGAAGTCGGAAGCTTGTTGATAGACGAACTTGCGGCAAATATAGTGACAGAAAATAAAAGAGTTAAATAAATTAAAAAGTGAAATATACAATAACATAAAATGACACTAGTCATAAGTAATATTTCTTTCTTATAATAATAGTGAAATCACCTTACATGTAAACACTGATACCATGGTTGTTATAATAAGGTATTACGACCGTAATAAATAAATATGAAGTCTCATATTTTGTTATACACTCCTATTAATATTCCCAGTTATTCGTTTATTCGGCGAACGGAACGCCCGATGTATACACTGAAGATAAATGACATCGTTATTCTTTATAGATACCTGTATATAGGAAGTTTGTGTGCAGCGTTCTTACAATATTCGCTCACAACTTTTATAGCTCTTTGTTGCGGGTCTGATACGCGAATAACCTCGATATTGACTACTCTATTTGCAAGATGTAATAGAGTTCAAAGTCTGTAGCTATACATATATTCATTTACGTTTAAAAAATGGTGATAAGCAGAATTCTTTAGTAGTCAGTCAGATTGTAGCGTGTGTGCGCCTCTCATGGCAACACACTGGAGCTTAATTTATTGTTGTAATAAACGTAGTTATTAAAAAATAACAGTTAATTAAAAAAAAAAAGACAAGCTGAGTCTATCGACGGATCTTCGCAGTTGAGGTCGCGTTCCAATCCGGTTGTAAAGTAAAGAAAAAAAAAGTAAATGACAATTTGTAAGTGCCTCCGTAGGCCTGCACGAAATAAATGATTTGACTGTTAGCGATAGTCTAGCATCACGATCGACCAAATTTCATCAACATAAATACTAAAATAATCCATCTCAATCGAACCCATAGATATTATAAAAAAAAATATGGAATGGCAGCTATTTGGATGTAGATGATTCCAGTGGTTTTATGAACCGTTCGAGCCATCATGTAAGATGTCAAACTCTTCCTTGTGGTTGAGATAGTTAAATAATGAGGCCGCTGATATAATTTTCGCGTGTGGCAACCGAGGAAAGAGGCGAGCGTAGATCTGAGAATTAACCCCCGTCGGTAAACCAGTTTATACAAAATTAATATAAACATACTTATATTAAAAAGGTTGCGCTCGCTCCGTGCAGCAAAATTTACCTCATTTCAGCGGAAAATTGAAACTCTTAAGAGTTCTCTTAAACTTATTTTGGAATTATATACTTATAATGTTGCGTGTTTTGATCAATTTTATAACTTTGGCTGTGATCTTAGCTTGTACACGAGCAGGATATTAACTTTATATCAGGTAACATAAAACGTTTGGTTACGTAAATTTATTTTTGAGAAAAAAATACTGAGTACTTATAGGTTTTAGAGTATGAGTACTTATTAATATCCAGTACCTATTCATGTTAGGAGTATCAGTTGTAAGTACCTATATTCAAATGTATGGAAAACAGCCGCACGTGCGCAGTCCGAGTGCTGTTTTTAAAAATGCGCCAACTGCTAAATTAAAAGCATCCATAATATTAGGAAAATAGAATATATTTTAGTAAAACAGATCCTCACCACTCAAATCCTATTTTCTACCTACCGTAATTCAATTTAGACTATAACTATTCTCACAACAACAAACCCTATTACCATTACATTTGGGCACAGAGTTCTGAATAAAGGCCTTATTAGCTCTCCAAAGGTTCTACTTTGGTAATCAAGGTAGGGACACATCACACTGTTGATGTTTGAAGTATCAATTTTGTGAGGTGTGAGGTGTCACCTTGGTAAATAAAGACGACCCTAACTTTGAACCCTAAGCCTAATATACATTAGTTTCAGAATGTGTTTGTGGTTGTCTATATATCACACCCAGTTATTTATAAGTATTTTCATCCTGTTAAATACGAATATCGCGTTGGTTTGGGATGCCAATTGTTTATGTATAAAAACAGGATAAGGTCGGTACTTATATGAGTACTTATAGTACTTATAGTGACCTATAGTAGTATATAAGTATTGTTGGGCTTTGTTGCCTCCTACTAAGTTCTTGGTAGTTCTAATTACTGTAGGAATTTAAACGGAAAAGGGAAGATCTTCCCGCCAGACGGCTACGTATACCACATACGTAGCGTCGCTGGCCGTTATATGTCGAGGTCTCAAATATATGTTACGTTCTCCCAAAACATTCGTAGTGCATTTCAGGATTGTATTTCGAATCATTAGCGCCATCTATGTATCGTCGTAGTGAACATATTTCCTGAAGCAAGGTTAAAGTGTTATTTTTTACTCCTTTAAGAATCTTACATATGGAAGTTCCAACAGTACCTTGAAAGCAACCCTAAATACATCCATTAGCACATCACTACACCACGCACATAAAACCTAATACGCTTTTACAGTAAAAACCATTTGTAGCAAAACATTCTGACCCTACTTATGCGGCATACGCAGTGCTTATGTTCCGCGAATGAATAATACAAAGCCGGACGAGACGCGGGGATTTCTTATTCATCTCCTTTTCGTTAATGCTTAAGCTTCTTTGTAGCGAGGTTGTACTCTTAAATAATAGGTAGTACATCTGTGCCTAACTAAATAATCTAACCTTACCGTTCGAGTCGTACCCTGTCATGGAATTTGTTTGTTATCTAATACATAATAAGGGTTACTTGATCGTGTGTGTGCATTGTATATTTAAAAATATATTAATTAAATTAAATATTACAACTCAATTATAATATTTTAAAGTTAAAGTCAAATTATTTATTTCATATAGGGGGGCACTTACAATCGTCACTTTATTTTTTTTTCTGAACTCTACAATCGAATCGGAATGAGACCTCAACTGAGAAGATCCGGCAAGAATCTCAGCCGGCTCGTCTTTTTTTACAGTATTTTTTTAATATAAATTACTATCATTTCTGCAATATGAGAATTCATAGGTTTCTAATGCAGGCGTCGGTCTAAAGAATAATTCTATGCGCCAATATTAATCACGCATTTGAGAGTCTTTTTTTTGTAACAATTTATTTTTTTAAAGAAATGTAATAAGCTTTTGTAAGAAACACATGAGATTGTCAAATATATAAAAAATGACAGCGCAAGAAATAAATAGCGCCATAGATAAGCTTAGAATGTCACTTTTCCCGCTTAAATGGCGCGTAATAAAACTCTGTGGTCGCGTAATGAAACAGCTTCACGTCGTAAAAATGACTCGTGCCCACAATTCTAGAACATTTGTCTTCAAGACACACAACGGTTGCACTGCCAACGAGATGTTTGAAGGTTTCAGATTTCTGGTGAAGAATAAACACCATCACGCTCTGTAATCAACGAAGGGGTAGGCAGAGTTGCACTGCAGTGTGCCCCCTTTCGGGGGACGGTATCTGTATCCAATGTTTTATAGGGGAAGAGGTTATTGTCGAATTTAAACAATATTTTAACGGATTTAATCCCGTTTATTTTACGTTTTTTCGTTCCCGATATTTCGGCTGCTTAGGACAGAC
Source organism: Pheosia gnoma (assembly GCA_905404115.1). Lineage (NCBI taxonomy): Eukaryota > Metazoa > Arthropoda > Insecta > Lepidoptera > Notodontidae > Pheosia > Pheosia gnoma. Next base: position 7,976,083 of record FR989900.1, read on the forward strand.
TGTCCCCCCGTGACCATGCTTGCTGTAAAGCAGCCAAAACGTCGGGACCTGTAAATCTGTTAAAATTAGTTTTATTTCAATGTGTAGCATTCGCGTAAATAAAAGAAATCAATACGAGGTTATTATCAATATACTGGGTACCCTGCCACCTCGAAACTAGGAAGGATCCAAGGAGGCGGTGGGGGGAGGGGGGGGGGAGGCGGACCATGGTGATAAAAGTAATGCGGACTGTATATTCTTATAAACTTGAAATCAGACAACCAAATGCAAAATAATAAGTGAATGTAAAATATTTACCTACTAACCTAATACTGGATAGCTCCAGTATCTATGTCACAATTTAAAATGAAACAATTTCGCGTCTTAAAAAGCGCTACTCCCACGGTGGAGGCTCATTCGTCTCCAGCACAACTAATTTCGAGGGTCCTGCGTCGCATTGTGAGCAATCTATTGTGTTACTATTATTTTATTTAAGGTTTATTTTCGAGAAATAGTCTAAAGGTGGCTCTAAAGAAGGTGAAAAAAGGTAGGTACGTACTTAGTTAAATAGGGTCACGGAATACACTTTACGTTTATTAGTATTATCTTCAAGAGACGTATAAATGATGCTTATTTCAATAGGTTTTAATTACAGAATGATTGCACGTCTCACAAGCTACCATGCATAAGAATGTTACATATACGCAATACTAACTCATTCATTTTCGTGACTCATTTCGACGTTCTATAGCGTCGCATACCTATTAGGGATCCAGTGACATTTTCAATCCGGCCGGATCCGGTCGTATTTCCATCGATCAGGCCAGACCCGTACGGATCCGGCCGGACACATAATTCTCCTCATGTTGCCTTGGTTTTGAAAGCGACATATTTTAAAACTTTTGTTTTCGTTTCGCTTTCGCGTTGCTTGTCACACAATTGTAACTTAAGACAGTAACTTCGTAAAGCACTCTGAATGCATTCTTAGCCAATTTCATTTCATTTAACCACGCACTCATACATCAACGCGAGTATGTTACCAAAAATTTGCATCACCGGATCCGGTTTTCCCGATTGCAAACCCTAACACCTACAAAGAAAACTTTTAAGTTTGACCGTGGCTTTTTGCAAGAGGGCTTTAATTTTTCGTATAAAAGTGTAATTGCAGAAAAAAGTTGAACACGGTTATTATTTTTCAAATAAATCAAATTATCATTTCTTCCATAATCATCATTCTGATTAAATTTTCATCAATTTAACAATCTCTGCTGGCATCGCCAGTACCGAGTCTAAAAACAGCTAATCCAATAAACCCCGTCCCGGCGAAACATTTTTGATTATCATGACTTCTATTAACCGGTGTTAATTTCATAACGAGAAATTAAATTTAGAACAATACTTGGGCATAAATTAAAAAGTGTCGGTCACCTGTCGTCGCTGTGAGGTAAAGAATTCTCATTATAAAGTCGAAGCTGGCAGGTATTCGAACGATTGTTGAGCTCGCAATTTTGAGATGCTCTTTGCGGTGTGTATGAAGACATATAATGTAATGAAGATCTATAATATGGGCTATTGATTTCATAAAGTACGAAGGAATATAAGGCCACTAAGCCCAAGTTTATGGGTGACTCCTGCCGGTATTAATTTAGCAAATTATCTTTTCGGAGTATGCTCAAGACTGAAACTACTTAGTACGGTTTAGATACAGCTCAAGATTGTCTATGAGATCGACTGAGAGATTTCCTAGATACTTATTAAAGCAAAAAATTAAAAATAAAATGTACAGAACACGAGTTCTGTTAGCCATAATATGTGTTTGCTAACTCTCCAGTAGCACTATCTTTGTCATTTTATGCAACAGTGACTAAATGATAAAATCCCAGTTTTATAATCCCGGTTTTATTGAAATTAAACTGATTCGTATTAACGATATATCGTAGAGGATACCATATTGTTCTCATTTGAACCAAAGTTATTTGCCGCAGTCAACCCTCGTAACTCTTTGTCGCGTTTAATTACAACGGTTAAGGTTGAAAATAGATGAATTTATTGTTTAACTGAACAATTATTTTAGTTTTAATTTAACAACAGGTGATATTATTATTTGAACACAGTTATTTGATTTCAGGTGTTTTTTGATAAATTGAGATAAATAAATCGATGATTTTAAAGTTTCACTCAAAAATTTTTGCAAGTTCATTGGCAGACCCAAATCTGACAACTTAGATTGATGGTTAACCAAAAAATTAAATTGTTAATACAACACGCCTTTGCATAACTAGTTACTAGAACGGTTTTACTTACCGTTTAAAACTTTAAATTGTAAGTAGGATTTGTAAGTACACACACATAAAATACTTAAATACATAGCGTAAGTATAGGCAGACCCATAACCTCATACTCAATATTTAGAGCGTAAATCGGAGATATTTATAAGTATCAAAAATAAAACAAACACGTCAAGTCATAGATACACAGCTGTCGAATAAAATCCAAGATGGATACGGGTTAGAAAAGTTCATGGAATAAATGATACTTCAAAGACAATTTGTGATATTTTACTGAAACTCTCGAGGCACATTTATAAATATACTTGGAAAGTTTATTTACCGAAATATATTTCACGCAAAGATAAAAGGAAAACCTTTTGTCAAAGAATCGGTACGATTGTTGTTATTGGCACTTTGTTACATCTTAGCAGGTATATCTTTTAGGAGATACGAGGGCCACACTGAAAGTTTTTAGAACTGGCCACTTGTAAACGATATAATAAAAAAATAAGTTAAAATTTTGAAAATGGAACTCTTTGCTAATATTATTGTGTATGTATTTTATTCATTTATTGCAAGTGCAGCGATGTATTGATGTAAATGGACACTATTTTGAAAATATATAATAAAGCTAATAACTTGCTAATTTGTTCAGGTTTCGATTTTCTAAAAACTTTCAGTGTCACCCTCGTCGAATCGTTTTTAGGTAGGTACACGTAAAATTAGGATTGAGAAGTAGATTCAAAATATTTAAAGGCCTCTAAAAATATTGATAACAATGTCTACAAAAAGCTTACTTCACCAATATTGTCTAATATTTCAACGAGATCCACTTAAATTATCTATATTGGGTCTTAGTGAAATACTCAGATTCATTCAACGTAACGTAACGTCGTACAATGCACCAAATCCCTTCCCTATTGCTTTAAATGTTGACACGACCCTATTATTCCCATTGAATTATATGGCCCAGGGATTCGACTCCAATTCACGATTTGTTCGATTCAGCTCAAACTAAGGGTATCGAGCGCAAATACCCCCAGGGCTATCGACTTGATCGATTTCGCCGAGATTCTGTTTGTTCACTCACAGAATCGATTACGTGCCGATTGTCGGTGCGATTCATTACTTCGGCCGTTTCTAGGTCTCTATATGTTATTATGTGTTTTGTGAAGGACTCTTACTCTACTGAACTATGTGTCTAAATTGGAACAACGTACTAGTTATTACTTCAATGACAAACAGGAAAATTTAAGTTACATTGTGAACATACATTTTTAATCACTAACTTGTACTAACTTAGATTAAAAGAAATACTATATTTTTAGTAGATACAACAAAATGTGTAAACTTATACGTTTAAATAATTCTGGACATTTTATAATGTTACAAAGTGTTTAGAAAAGCCATGGTGGCCTGGGTTTTGTAAACACTTGTTATATATTATAATATATACTGACTGATTTAAAAAACATAAATCTTGGTGCGAAATATGCTGATGCTACTTGCTATGCAACCTTCACCCTTATCATGTACAGCCACTCACATACTAAATAAAAAGGCTTCGTGCATTTTTTTCTATACCATAATTTTGTATCTGTTCAAAGAAAATACACTCGTAGTAAAGCTATTGGGGTTTAAAACATATTTTTTTTGTTTATTGGTAATTTGTTTTTTTTTCAGATTACTAGTATATGCAATTGGCTTAATAAGCCAAAGTGTGTGCTCAGAGTGAGGTTAGGTAAATAGTTTATGCCCAAAGTAAGGATCGAACCAGAAACCCCCCGTTGCGAAAACGGCTCCTGTACACTAGGCTACCGACGCTTCAAAAAGAGAACATCACATTATTGTTTTATGTTCAAGCCTTGGTCGTCTTAAAAAAAACAAAACGATAACTGTTTATGAAATGTTATACAAAGTTGGGGAAACCATTCAAAATTATGCAAAGGAGACATTGAAGAAGGAAAGATGACGCCAAACTCTGCGGTTAAACAGTATTTTTGGCAAAGTGACGTTTTTACAAAGCACTTTTTATTGATAAGCAATCCTTTGTCACCTCCCACAATAGATACAAAGTCGGCTGAAATATTTCGGCGAGCGACTCATCTTTAGGTATTCGCAAAAAGGGTGCGTCGCGCCCTTCTGTAACAACTCATACGTCAATTCACTTGTCCTCCGCAAAATGATGGGCGTTTCAGGCTGAAATATCATTCAATATCTGTCATATTTAGGGTTGTCATCCATAACACCGTACTGAGAAATGTCACCTCGATGTTATTGAGGACCGCTATATTGAATGTTTTGGTACACCAGAATTAGGTGCTTTGTTTATTTGGCTGGCTAACATCGTATACAGATGCAGAGGAATTAATGAAAGAGACGATAGCATTGTTAACATTGATGTTTTGTTTCAGGTGTACAGATAGCATATTTCGCAATAATAGGCACACAGATGTTCATGATCGTGCTAAGCATATTCCTGTTTTATGGGATTTATAAAGTAAGTGTATTTTTATACATAGATACTATTTTAAACAGATTTTTGAAGAATAAAATTTGTTTCCTTTTTTTTTAAGTAATAAACTAAATCCACGTTCCCTTAATACTTTTACATTTTATTTGGATAAAATGGGATAACACATACAAGTATGTGAATACTAAAATATATGACATACATTTTATTTGCGCCTCAGACCCAAATCTAAGCTTTTTCTCCGAATAAATGTGTTCGTACCCAGTTCCACAATGACCTTCACAACTCTCTTCAGATAATTTTATGTGGCCTTAAAATTCCGGTCACAAAGCTTATGCCGCTCGTAAAAAGGGAAATGGATGTACCATTCTGTACTTAAATACTTACATTAGAGTGGAGTAGGTGTTGTGAATGACCATGGATGAAACGGAAGCCATGTTGAGACGCCGAAAGTTGACGCCTTACCAGAAAAAAATAAAATGAGGTTTGGTCTAGTGGTTTGAGTGCACGCCGCTTGACTAACTGCACCGAGTTCGATTCACGCATAGGCAACTTTCGGCATTTTTTTCGTGATTTGCCCTTCCCTAGTTTGAACCTTACTGGTATCAGCCTCCAGTCAATTATATAGAGTACCCAGTACCCGTTGTTTCGTTTGGGAACATACAGTTACTGATGATTATTGTCTATTCTCAACTTTTCTATAATAAAGATACGTATCAACGTTTATTTAGAACGTAAAAATATGTCACAATGGAGGACATTTTTATATAAAAGAAGCTTTCTCAATCCTAACAGAAGCTCGCTATTATTTTTGCTCATAAACGTAAAACCTTGTGACTATAAAAATAAAGCTCAATTTTTTTGTAAAAAACATTTGTTTTGCTACAAATTATTCTTTTTCTAAGTACTTTTTATTTATATAAGTAAAACAATACAATCTTTTTTTATTTGTTGTACCTATTGTTCTTTATGAAAGAGATTGTCCTGTAATTTAGTTGCTTTTAGACTGTAGTTAAATTGAGCAAAGGATACTGCCAGCCAACATGAAAGCTAACGAGAACTTGGAACAAATCATTATATTTCAGGACTATTGTACAAAACAAGCACAAAGTGGATACCCTTTCTATTACACAAGTTATACAGAGTGATTCAGAAAGGCTATACTAAGCGTCGTGCATTTGTAATGATTATGTGAAGTAACAATTTTGTAGACAAATATTGTAATTTTTTTTATTGCAGGAAAACGTCGCATTTCTCGTGCCATGGGTGATAGGCTGTATGACTTTCATGGCACTGGAAGCTATGGCCATGGTGTACTCTAACATCCTTAGAGATCATGTCAACAAGGTAAATATACCTTTAATTAATAAAGCCATGAAAGATATATGAAATTTGCCCCTACAAAAAAAAACGCATTGAAATCGGTCTATCCGTTTTAGAGCTTCGATGTCACAAACAGAGAGACAATGGCTTTAAACACCTTTGATAGGAGTTAAAAATATGTTAGAAATACGTAAACATATAATTTAATTATGCACTCATAGTATATAGTGTTGAAGAGTACCTACATTAGCTGTACAAGAAATAAATGTTTTGTTTGGTATAATTAATTTCAGCAGCGACATTGAACTCTATTCAACTTGGGTGATGAGGTTAAGGCCATTAGCTATGTAATTAGAGTAGCAACGCCCAAGGACCAAGCTATTATGGCTAGTAGTAGGCGGACTTGTTGCTATGTAGGTGATATTTACCTCGGCAGTACCTATTACGTGTGGCAGTAGGTAGCAAACGCGTCATTATCGGCGGTATTTTGTTAGGAATTGTTGATTGACCCCCAGACGTGTAGAACATTTTCTTCCATTTACCAAGGTGTAGCGACCTCTTCAACCTCGCCACAAGCTACACAGATGGCGCTGCAGATGACATTCAGAAGAAATGACGAGGCTCCACACAATCCTGTAACGCGCTATGAGAGTTTTCGGAGCTCGTAACATATATACAAGATCCCGACAATAACCGTCGGGGCATAGCGGCCACCCCGCCAGGCTTAACACCCGCCCGGCTGGAAGTACTGCCCTTTTCTGCTAAATTGGTGGCGCGATTCAGGATTGTATTGAGAACTGTCTATTGTTCGGAATGCGTCTGCAGCACTATCTGTGTAGCTTGTGGCGAGGTTGATGTGGTCGCTACAAAGGCATTATCAAAAATGGTTTAGAGTGGATTATTTTTGCTGCGTACAGGTACCTACCTACCTAGATATTACCTTAGCTAGCTAAGGCTGTCAAAATAAAAGATCAAAAGACAAAGAGGAGCGCACGCTCGTCATCTGTTTGTTTTGTGACCCATTTTAAGTTAAACACAAGTTAACGAAACAAAAACTTCGCGCTGAACTCAGAAATGCACGGTTGACGCTGTTTAAATTCTTAAAAAGTGGAATCATATTTTTATTTTGACCAGAGATTGAGTGAATGCTCTTAAAACATTTAGAGTATTCACATCTTTTTATGTATATGGATGGAGCATTAAAAAAAAGCATATTCTTATTAGAATATCCTTTTTTACAGTTATTTGATCGTGTACATAAGTTAATAACTCATTTCTGATACGTCTAATTTAAAAGGCCCATCGGAGTCACATTTAAGAATCAGGGAGCGAAAACCATCACGAGTTCAACACGCAATTTAATTTAAACATTATTAAAATGTGTACATACAAACTCTGAACATTTGTATGTTACACTGAGGAAATTAAAATACGTGTTCTACAGGCAAATATAACAACAAAGGATCAACAAAAATAATTTCCTTCAAACCCTTGTGGCCCTACTCAGACGCGAATGTTTTCGTTTTGAATTCACGAATTCCTGTTAACCTGTATGTTGTCATTAGTTATTCGTTACGCGGAGCTCTTTAAAAGAAGACCTATTTATAAATAATTAAATTCATAAATAAATAACACCATTTACATTTTGAAAGCTATAAAATTTAAAATAGAAGAAAAAAATAAAGAAGTTCTAAAATCGTTAGGAACTACGGAAAATATTTTCACACGTTTTTGGTCAGTTCTCGACGGAAAACCCGAAAGCTTGAAGAAGTAGGTAGGCAATGATAAATTCTTTATTTTGTTACAAAACATTTTTTATTGCGGTGCTTGCTGATAAGGAGAGGGGGGTTCTTAATTCCATGAATTTCTGTTACAGGGCAAGGTAGCAAGTTAGCGTTAACTTTACATACAATGATTTCTATAATATGACCTATCACCGGACTGATATCATCTTCGATCTTTCCGAGATTAATAACATAGCCTTAAAAACATAGTTTAACTTCAAAACTTTTCCCAAAATAAAAAATAAACATTATTAATTGTTTATGTTTGTTTCAGCAATTCGACTCAATGTGCAAAGCGGAAATATCATTTCTAATACCAAGGATACTACTAAATGTAAGTACCGAGCTTACATTTACAATAATAAATCAGTTTTTTTTTTAAATATACCTGCATATGACGAAGATAAAATAAGCTGAGGTAAATGCAAATAGAAGCTGTACACCACTAACAATAAAATATGCACAACCCATTTCACTTTGTGACTGGGAAATGCGCAACTTTTTCTACAAACTGTAATATTTTTTAAGTTCGCGCTGTATCCAAGGTACAACTCTCTTTGTTAGTCCACATGGCACAAGTCAACAACGGGCGACATGACCCGAAAACAACGTTCCTATTGTGTTGTTTGCACAACATTTTTGCAGCGGAAAAATATGCTTTCAACAATTCTGTTGCGCTTTTCGCTTGACTTCTGAGTTTTTTTTTTTGGATTGCTGGTCTATTGTAAGTAAACAAGATTCTTAAATATTTTTTTGTTTTGACGACCTGATTAGCAGTTGTTAGTGATCCTGCTTTCTGCGCTGAGGGTTCCGGGTTCGAATCCTGGTAGGTACAGAACTTTGTGTGATGAGCATGAACGTTTGTACCCGAGTCATGGACGTTTAATATCTATATAAGTAATATATACTGAGTTTCGCCCTCAGCCCTTATATGGTACCCATAATACAAGCGTTGTTTAGTGTGGGATCGTATAGTTTTCGTGTTCGTCTGTGAATATTATCATTAGTATTTCAGTAAAAATATACGCATAAATATTAGGAGTAAATATTGTAAAATAATTTAAACTGTACCCAAGTAGATCAGGTACTGTTCACATTTATGTGAAAAGTTAAAAAAACAAGCAGACCACTAACGATCTACCGTGCACTGAATACGTGGTATTATTCTGAAATGTCTAATTATCGAAATAAAAGTTATTTTACAGATTTTATCGCAATTCTTTTTAGTTAGTTAGATTTATTTCAATAGTATATTATCATTTCTCATTTCATTCAAACGAATGCCTGTAAGAAAATGTTACGATAGAGTTAAGTCTAACCCTTTTATATTTTGCCTTTCACAAATCACTTCCAAGCTTTTATGTACGTGCTCCCCGAGCCTGAATCCCTATTGTTTATGGATATGTTATACACTAAAAGCTAGGCGGGGCATGAAAAATCACTTAGTCGCCTAAATATTGGCATGACTTCGCTCTAGGTACACTAGAATTTACTAATGTAAGCATTCTATGGGCGAGGTATAAAACACATTAGTGACCTTTGTCAGTCGGTATAAACATAGTTATAGTACCACCCTTATTATATTAACTACTACGATATCAACGCCTCAACCTCAGGTGCGGAAACATTGACATTTCCAACCTTAGCTCCAAGCAATAGAGGTAAAATTACTTTATACTGTAGTGTTAATGGTTAACATAGTTTTCCGTATACCTACACTTTTGTGTTTCATATCAGATGACCGCCTGATGGGCCATTACATTCTATTAGTCCATTTAAGTTAACAACTATAATAATATGCGCTTTAGGTGACAGTTGGGCATTAATGGACTGTTGGAAAAGTAGTAACATACAACACACGCCAATGGGTAACGTTACAGGGTCCCAAGTCTGCTAACACAATCGATTCATAAACGTACAGCAACGGCATAGTAACTGTCACTTTTGACAGATATCCCATACAATATCTGTCAAAAGTGACAGTTACTATGCCGTTGCTGTACGTTTATGAATCGATTGTGTTAGCAGACTTGGGGCCCTGGTTGTATGTTACGATATCGGTAATTATCGAAGTAATATCGCTAAAATTGTATGAATGAATTCAACATTCATTAATTGCTGTATTCTTGTTGGCTGTTTTAAGATCGACCGTTTGCTTTGGGCAAGCGCTGTCTGGAGCAGGCTTTTGTTTTTGTCTATAATAAACAAACAGCATTAAAAAGTCGTCATTCTCTGCTAGACACTTTAATACCTTGAATTTGATTGTTGTAATACAAAAAAGTCAAAGTTTTTATAATTTTCCATTAGTTATTTTTAAACTTTAATTTTTTTCAATTTGTATTAGGATTATCTTCAGTAGCTACACCCATATATAATTACAGGATGTCCTCCGAAACGTAACGACATAATCCAAAATTTGTGGTTACACTTATTGAATTTTAAAACCTTAAATTTTCTCCAGTGTCTCAGTATGTGGTGCGTGCTTCGGTTGTACCACCTCCTCCGCGCCGGCGTGACGTGGAAGGGCGCAGCGCCCATCGAGCTGTGACTATTCCCGCCCCTCCAGCCTGCGGACGCCGACCACCCCCGCCAGCAGCCCTGCGAGTCCTCGCTGCTCCTCGGAGGAGCCGAGAGCGACACTGACGCGAGCCTGCACGAACTATGACGACGTCTCCACAATGTCCTTTGGGCGTAGTTAGTCTAAGTGTTCTTTGCTTACTTCAGTTTTTTTCTTCATAATTACAGGAATTGGAAATCATCTAGGTTTATTTACCTACTGATATATAGTTTCCTCAATAATATTATATGGATATACTATACCAAAACTGTACACGCGAAACACGTAATGTGCTTCCGAGTCGGTCAAGGGGCTTTAATCAAGACCATAGAATTACTTACAATGCTTGAGTCAAGCATCTGAGTGTTGGAGCCACCCTTGAGACGAATTTATGTTTTTGATTTTTGATGCGATGTCTTGACAGCGTTCGCGCGCGGTTTAATCAAGAATAACTCCAGTCATGAGTGCTATAGTAATCACAACAGATCATATACACCGACGAATGAGTACAAAATGAGGTTTGCTTCATCCATCACTTGATGTGTACGGCAAGCTGCTTGTACAAACAATAGAATTATATGCTTGAAGTCAAGCCGCATGACCTTCTTGGAAGCCTTTACAGAGATAAGTATAAGGATTACTCTAATGTTTACCAACCAGCTGTCAGCTAATGCTATTTTCTTCAACCACTTTCATTATGTGGCAGAAAGAGACAAAAAATTAAGAGTTTGAGTGCGGTGAAGTGTCGCTGAACGATCCAATCTTCCACATTATGAATGAATAATATAATAGTGTTGTTTGTTATTACATGTTTATTATTAGGTAGGTCCTACATATATAACCGACTTGAAAAAGGAGGAGGTTCTCATTTCTGTTGTATTTTTTTTTTACTTTTTTTTTGTTTTACCTTTTGAAGGAATATGTACAAAATGTGAATAGCTTCGAATTCATTGCTAGTTAGTACATATGGATTGTACGGCGATGGAGAAAAAAAAAATTTAAAGTTATACAGCATGAAACAAAAAATGGATGCCGCAAGGGTAAAGAGTAGTTAACCAAGTATATTACCAAGACAGGAAGTTCATGATAAACACCTGAAAACATCGAGCATTGACCCAAAGTTGGCAACAAGTCTGATGAAAATGCTGAAATGAATTTATTAATAATAATTTTGAAGTTGCTTTTTTCTGTGACGAAACAACGTCGGTGTTCTCAAACAATTGTGGTTTATTGCTGAATAAAGTTTATTTTTTAAAATATCAAAGATAAATTGAAAACTGAGCATTTGGAAGTGAAGTGATATTTCGAATACTATCGCGGTTTCCTGGGAAATCGACAAACAAAACTTTATCGAGTCTGTAAATAATGTTAGTTAACGATATTTTGTATATAAAATTATAAAATAAATGTTATTTTATAGACGCTGACATAAAGCTTGCTTGTTTTACGCCTGTAAATAAACAGTAACGACTTTGTATTAGGCGTTATAAATCGCCTTTAAGTGTAACCGCTGTAACAATAGAGAAACACTAAGTTTTAAAAATACGTTACAATGAAGTTCCGATATAATAAACGTCTAATAAATTGAATGTTGAAAAATTAAGTTGTTTTAATCATTACCTACATAGCTGTATGCATGCATACTGACGGCCTGATAAGCGCAGTTAGTAGTGACTTTGCTTACTGTGCCGTGGGTCCCTGGGTCGAATCCTGATAGGGACATACTTTGTGTGATGAGCACGAATGTTTGTACCCCAGTCATGAGTATTTCATATCCATATAGGTATTATATACTGAGTTGGCCTCAGTCTATTGTACAGTACCCATAATACAAGCATTGCTCAGTGTGGGACCGTATAGTTGGTGTGTTCGTCTAGCGACGATTTTTACATTTAAAGGCTCGAACAGATATTGAGATTTATTTCTTGTTTCAACCATACAACCGCCTTAATGCCTGTTTTTATAAAATAAATGTAGCAAGTCTACACACAGCTTAAATATCCGAAATTATTCCCTTCCCGCCCCGTACATCAATAATTCAGCTTAGAACAATCTGCGACCTTGTTACGTCTAAAAAGACGCTTATAATACGACCTACCTTCTGAATTTTGTACGTATATTTATTATATTATTAATATATTAATTACACATTCAAAACATTATGGTCCCAAACTAAGCACCGCTTGTGTTATGTGGATGATCTAATTAACACCCAGACGTTGCAGGGTGAATTACATTCGTTGCAGTAAGTCGAGCAGTTTACACTATAAACACTAGACCCAGCCGTCTTTTATGTAATCTCAGGGTCCAACCAGGTGTTGGATATTTTCAGATTTCTGAACCTATTGAGAAATCTGAAAATATCCCCTATTCCCTAGAATGTCTTAATGTTGGAATAATGGCCATTGTGCGACTAAGATGTAGTAAGTACATAAAGACTAACTTCGGAGCTGGAGCTCAAAATATTGTTTTGTAATAAACATGGCAATAAAAATAGCGCACTGAGTTTCTTGCCTGATCATCTCAGTTAAGGTCGCGTTCTGATCCTGTTGTAGAGGTAAGCAAAAAATATTAAATGACAAATTGTAAGTGCCCCAGTCCTACTGGGCACTACTGGTAATGTTTGATTGTGGCCTACCACAATCAAACATTTTTAAAATAAAACTTACCCTACAGAGATAGCTTTCAAGTCCGCCACCTTACTTAACTTTCACAGTTTAAAAAGAGGTAGTATGCTGTATACCCACTCAGTCAGGGTGATAATAACATGATAAGGAGTTAAAATGATAAAAAAAATTATACTGCAACCTGTCCCATACATAAAACGAAAAAGACTGAAAAAGCCATCTTAGAAGTAGGAAAATTGAAATTCAGAACCTCACGTTACATTCACTTTCGCTAATATGTGTACAGCTAACATAAAAGTTGATGTCGCAAACATAAACCCTATATCCCTCTGTCTAAGTCGAAATTGCAATGTAGAGTTTCCGCGCAATCTTAACAAATATTTACTGGAGCGTCGAAAGGAAACGCCGTGACAAATGGCGCGGACGTCGTTCTCTAAGGGCGTCTCATTAGAAGTACCCGGCGTGACTCCCACTGTCCTTTTAAGCTGTGAAGTTCAAATTGGAATAAGTGACTCGTATTGTTGACGCTTTTGACGTTTTATATCATTGAAGTAGGCGAGTAAGTAGCTAAAATGAGGTGCCGACGTAGCGAAGCGAGTCCACACGATGACCGCTCGACTATGTTCGCCTCGACTCGAGCAGCATGTAAGTATATACAATTATATAGCACTAGCTGCGCCCCGCGGTGTTACCCGCGATTAAAAAGTACCGATAGGAACCGTTCATTTTTCCGGGATAAAAATTAGCCTATGCCATTTTCTGACCCCTAAACTACCACTACCTATACAAAAAATCATGTAGATCCTTTGCTCTATGAAAAATTAAAACAAATCTATCCCACGGGAACCATACATTTTACCGGGATAAAAAGTAGCATATGTGCTATTCCAGATTATAATCTATCTCTGTGCCAAATTTCAGCTTCAGCCGTTCTGACGTGATTGAGTAACAAACATCCATCCATCCATCCATCCAAACTTCCACATTTATAATATTAGTGGGATTTGAAATTATAATGTCCCTAAAAAGGCTGTAGGTATGCGTTATCTGTCCGTCAGTGTTAACTTTTTTTTATTAAATAGATGATAGATTTACATGAGACGGTTATTTGCCGTGAAGACACCGCATATCATGGTCACAATAAACGAAGCAGAAGATACAACGTAATAGTTTGATCTACTTATTTGCGCAGCGGGATAGAATCCAATACCGATAATACAAAATTGAATTGTTTTGTAAACAGAGCGAGGACGATTCCTACCCGATGTATACCTAACAGCTATTAGTAAGGATTCTAAAGCATAATAACCACTTCACTCGAACTTCTCCACATTCCACTATGCGCAGGCCTTTATCCCACTTTAGGTTAGGGTTGTCGCTTCCAAACACCATTATTTCCTTGCTCTCGTTATTAGTATAAGAGGTATAGTATTCTTTAACCAATATTTATCTTTTATAGATAGATTGTGACCTTATTGAACCATGTCGTCTGGTCTCACTTTCTCTGATTCATAGTTATTTACATAAATTGTATTATGCATTTCATTCACTCACAGATCATTGTATAGTTTATGTGGTATGTAATTTATTCCACATCAGAATGCCCTCTCAAATAATCATATTAATTATCGCGCATTTATGTATCACAAATATTTGGCCAATGTTTGACAAAATGTTTGTGAGCCCTACTTAAATGGGAAACTAAGTTAGCCCGACTTGCACTGAATAGTACATTAAACTAACTTTAAGTGCCTATCGAGCAGAGCGCGGCATAACTTTATGATTTATCGCAATAAGTTTTATACAAAAATGGCTATCAGAGACTTTCGCAGATATTGCTCGACCTTGTTTTCAAATTCAGAATACTTAAATGTTAGAAAAAATCTAGGTAGAAATGTTAACAGAAAAATCAAACTCCGCCCTAGAAGTTCGGGACTTCGGACTTAAGAAATAATTGGGACAAAATCTAAATTATCATATTAGTAATCATAAAATTGTGATCATAGGTAGAATCATATCTAAATTATATTGACAAAGATATATGATACAATAATACTTATTAAAAAAAATCTGGCTTTAAAAGCAGCTTAAAAGTTTTTTATTGACAACTTTGAGTGACGTGGTTAATGCCTTTTGTTGCATTGACGTCAAAATGACTGACGTTAGCAATAAAGGCTGTAGGTGAGCGTCGATAAATCATATTTCTTGACACTGCGCGTGTTACATTTATTGAATAATTCATTTTACACGTTCACTGAACAATGAACATCGTATGATTTAAACATTCTCTATTTTTGCACATTTGAGAGAACGTACTACGCTACGCTGTGTACTATGCTATGCCATGTACTACGCTACGCTGCGTACTACGCTACGCTGCGTACTACGCTACGCTGTGTACTACGCTACGCTGCGTACTACGCTACGCTGTGTACTACGCTACGCCGTGTACTACGCTACGCTGTGTACTACGCTACGCCGTGTACTACGCTACGCTGTGTACTACGCTACGCTCTGTACTACGCTACGCCGTGTACTACGCTACGCTGCGTACTACACTGCGCTACGTGCCTACGCTACGCTATGTACTACGTAGTCATATTTTGTTTTCTTATCCGCTGCCAAAAGTGCGGAAAAGTTAAGACCGATTTCATAATCACAAAAAGGTTTACACTATTCGTACATCAAATCAGTAAAAATGTGTCCCCATAGCAAATTAATTATCGTTATAGATTAGCGCGTAGTAAACAACGCTGAAAACGTTCATTAATAGGAACTTAGTAACACATTCGACGGTTGTAATTCCCGCATTTAACTGTTAACGAAGCGAATCAATCTCTACTTTTCCATTTGCTAATGAATGTTGGGCAACAAAGTACATATAGTATAGTGTAACAAAGTATTGTAATAGCAAGTAGTGTTGGGTAACAAAGTATAGTGTAACAAAGTACGTACATATACTTCTATTTGGGGCGTGACGAAATTTTCTTAAAGAAGTGCGTTTCAGGATAGTTTCCCTAGGGTGTGCGATAGTAAATCCATTTTATAACAAGCTACTAGAGATCCATACAACACGTGTGTCAAATTTAAAGTCTATTTATAAAGAGTTAGAATTTGACCATAGTGATTTGACCATTTGAGATATTGATGCGTGGGTCAGTCCGCGGGTTCCGCTTTCATAAACCGTGACCAAGAAAGCTTACAACTACATAAAAAAAAGTATCGACATTTGAGGGATTTTATTAAATATTTTATTATTTATTTAGTATACATTTTACTATTGCAAGAATATAGATAAATGTAATTTTGCAGTAAGTCTACACTAATTCCTCTTCATAAATTGTTTTAAACTGTGTAACTAGTTACCTAATTACTCATCTCAGGAGCTATGGCCTCAATATAACAAAACTTTACGGTTCTTTGATGAAAGTTCAAACTTGAACTAGGCTAAAATGTCAAAGAAAAGTCACAACAATCTGCTATTGACGACTTTAGATAGAATACCAGTACGTTAAGTGCGATATTATTCGTAAGTATAGTTTACATATTAGATACATTGTATGGCAAATTAAACAGCGCCTCTAGCGGACAGTTTTAAAAACTCTCAATTCTCTATACAATGTGTTTAAATACGTAGACTATGAAGTATACGGCTAGCTTACGAATAATCTAGCACTTGACGTTCAGAACGCAAACTCAAAAAGGTATGTTAAGCATGTCTAGCTATATGACACTGAATCCTGGTAATAACAAAAAAAAAACACTTAAACAGCAAAAATATTTATTATTTTATTTAATTACATATATTTAATTATTTTATTACATTTAAAACTAAAATATTTACATTTGTAAATATTTCAGTTATTTTCTTTCTAATTATGATTAAGTGCTTACCTGCGACTCTATTATTAGTTTTAATGTTTTTTGGATATTACAGTTCAACCTTCTTACACGCGTAATAAAGCCTATTTACTAAATTATGGATATCTGACGACATTATCATTTATCATCATATTGTAAACACTTTTCAGGGGTAATCATTATAATCGATCATTATTATGTAATAAGCATTATCACGAACGTTCTAGTGATATCGGTAGATTGGATTTTATATCCCGCCTGTATGCCTTCTAACGACTGAAAATGAACGACAACATTTTACATAAATAATATTCAGGCGGTGCATGGAATGATACCTTAACATTATCTTTTTATGAATCGGTAGTTTTTGAAAATAAATATTTAGGTCGTTTTTAATTCCTATATTTTACCTGCTGCTGACTTATTACTTACGTTTGGTACCGACAGTCACACAGCCTTTTAATAGCCATATTTCAAAGAAAAAAAATAAGATCTAGCCTTAAGATATACTTAAGAGTTAGTACTTTTTTGACCAGCTGCTATAGTCTGCCTAGCCGTTCCTATATATTGTTATCACATACCTATAACAATGTACTACTCAAAAATGTAAAAGATCGTTTTAAAAAGAGCAACCATGGAGTTTCTTGTCCGTTCTTCTCGATAGGAACGGCATTCCGCAAAGGTGGTAAAGTTGTAGCTTTGCATTTTGAAACTATTTTGACGATTGATAAGTAATTTAAAGTGATGGTTTACATGAATAAAAAATAGTCTGATTCTGATTCTGACTCGAATAGCAGAATAACAATTAACCAAAAAAAACTTACAATCATCTCTATGGATATCAGCTCTCTTTAGTATTTTTTTTATCTATATATTTGCACAGAACAGGTTTCGTTCGATGTTTTAAACAGGTATAGTGAGGTGCACTACGCTGATTTCCTTCGGGACCGATCGCGGACGACTACAAAAGTAAAACTCTATTTACTTCGGAGATTACATAGTTGCTGCCTTAAAATACAAATACAAATACAGATTGTTTAGTTCTAAATACCGAGTCTAACAAAACGTCCTTTAGAAGAGCAAATGACAGTCAGATGTTTTTTGTCATTTTTTTTTTGATAGGTGATGCGGGTGAATCGCATAATTAACAATATTTTTTGGGCGGGAAATGGAAAATGAGGCTGGGTGGGGCGGCTGCTATGCCTCAGCGGTTATTGTTGGGATCTTGTATATATGTTACTTGCACCGAAAACTCTAATAGCGCGTTTCAGAATTGTATCAAGCTTCGTCATTTGTTGTGGCACGGTGGAAGAGATCGCTACAAAACATTGATAAAAAAAAAACTTAGGTAAGATAAACAATAAAACAAATCGTAAACATATTCTCTTATTACCTATTTATTTATCGAGATAATAAAAGTTAACGATCCTAATATTACGCGACGCAAAAAAAACATAACATTTAATTACTTATCGTGATGGCGACACGTGCTCTTTAATTTGGGGGAATTAAAGCCTATTATTATGTGAATCCAGTCCGATGTGTGTAAGGGTGCGATATCGTGACAAGCGGAGCGGAAAGATCTAAATCGGTTGGCTTCACTCTTCTCAGTATCTATCTAGGATACGCAATCAATGGAATGAAAACTATTTATGTATGTTTCTATAAATAGAACTAAGGCCACAAAATAAATACGTCATAACTATACAAAGAATAACGATCGCCTCGCGAATGTCTGGAACGTAAAAATATAAAATACACGCGATAAAATCCGAAAAAAATGTTTTATTAAATAATAACTTTAATATATTTTTGGAGACAAATTATTTAGTGGACATTTTATGGGAGGTTTACTATAATTTAATAGATTTTATAGTCTCTAAAGTTAAACTAAAGTCTATCCCTCGAATTTATAGACGTTTTATAACTTTATCAAAAGTCATATAGTACTTTTATGACGATTTATATGTAATAGTTTATTTACATGAAAAAATGGCCCTCAATGGCCATAGAATTACCCCATTACATTGTAACCAAAAACCATCAGTGAAATATGGGTGCATTACGTAACACCTCTGCCTGCCCTATTCGCGGATTACAGGCGAGATGGTACTATTTTAATTAAATTATTCATAGTTATTTAATTTCATTCTAAATATACTTAACATATTTTCAACTAATCTTCACGCAAACAATGGCTCATTTCGCTATAACGTGCGCGAATGGCAACATTAACATATTAAAAGCCCCGTCATTTATTTATGGAATGGCGTGTTTTAGTATTTTACGGTGGCAAGCCAACATGATGTGAATGGGAATTATTAACACTAACAGCGCCGCATATTATTGTGGTACTTTATTTTCTTTTCAGTTCTGTATTAGTTATGATAATAGAATTGCCGTAATGGTAGCCGAAAAATCGTATGTTTTGGAGAGTTGAATAAATAATTTGCCAAATAGGTTCATAAATGATGGAGATCTGAGGTAACAAACATAAAAAACACCGAATTGAGAACCTCCTCCTTTTTGAAGTCGTTTAAAAATAAGTTAAATACACCGAAGCACATTGGACACCACATAAAATACGTGTTCTTTCAATACAAGTCCGAGATTATTCGTAAGCTAACTGTAAAATGTATAGTCTACCATATTTAGACATTTTGTATGGAGAATTGAACAGCGCCTCTAGCGGACGGTATTTAAAACTTTCAATTCTCCATACAAAATGTCTAAATACGGTTGACTATAAACTATACAGTTAGGTTAGAGTAATTTCGCACTTAACGTACAGAAGTTTGTTTAGTCTTGTGTTACAAACGGACGACGGACGGACCATTAAAAGCTTTCAATTTCGCTATTATTTTTCTACAAACTTTAATATTAACTACAGAATTAATCCTTTACATTTCTCAAAAATAAATAAGCTCTCATTCAGCTTCAAATGATGGCGCCGGCTGAATCTCGGCAATTACGCACAACAAATTATGCGAATTAATTACAACGATGCGCATCGGAGAATATGCGCATAAATTTGTAACCCTCTGCGGTATATAACATTATATTATGCGTGACTCAACAACAATAGCAGAGAGACTGAATTTCATAATTCGCTTCAGAAACGAGGGTCACCGTCGCAAGTCAATATTAAAGTGACTCCGTGAACACATGCCAAATCTACAAAGCTTATTCTGAAGAGAAGCGATATAGTGGACACAGCTTAAATAAACAAAACATTTTTGCGTTGTCTGAAAACCCTTGTACCATGGCCCTAATTCTGCTAATTAAAAAAAAACGCGACACACTATTGTGGTTCCATTACGACTGTGACAGATTGGCTATTCTACTAAAACTTTAATGTCGTCTTGATGAAGTCTCATTTCAGTGTCAATGGTTGTATGATGTCAGATAACGAGTAGATACCATTACTTAGCTACATTTTATTGATACACGACTGAAGTACAGAATACGAAATAGTTCAATGGCAGTTGAATGGCTGGTCAGTGGCAAGCCGCTGGTCTTAAAAAAATATTAGACTGCCAAATGTTTAAAATCATTCAATCGATACGCTATCGACACTCCACTGAAGCGTTTGTATATTAGCAGAACTAAGTCCCAGTTCCCTGGAACTGACCATTCCAGAACTGCTTTTAACAGAAGTATTTAATTTTAAAAAAATAACTCTTAACCACCCCTTTGTTGGAATATCGTCAGCTTAATCACGATAAAAATAATATCGCTAAGAATTTTCCGAGAGGATTGCAACCTTAGCATTTCCCGCTTCGATGCCCCGTGCATAACTGGTGCCACTATTTATCATTTCAAATTAGACCATATACAAAGGATCTTATGGTCGCTTATCTTTAGGTTAGCGGTCAACTGGAATGAACAGCAGTGTTTCACGGCCAGTACTCTGAATGGCCTCGACTGACGGTCACCTAGTTAATCAATACTTGAGTAGCAGATGCCTTGGCTTATAAATTAATAAGCGGGCTATCGTAGTACACATCAGTTCATTCAATGTTGATAAAGATTTATGGTGGGTTCGACTGACATGGACATGACCAGGATGTGCGGAACGCCTTCAACAGCATTCCGCACGAGACGTTGGTAGAGGCGCTCCGTTTCCATGGAGTGCCTCCTTATCTGCGGAAGCTGTTGGAGGCGTATCTGCGGGACCGTCAAGTCCTGTGGGAGGACAGGGAGGGAAACCTGTGCAGGCGGCCAGTCGAGCGAGGGGTTCCGCAGGGCTCGGTGTTGGGGCCCACATTGTGGAACGTCGGCTTCGACTGGCTGCTCCGAGGGCCGCTCCTTCCCGGGATGAGGGTGTTGTGCTACGCAGACGACACCCTCGTCATGGTCCGGGGAGGTAGCTGGGAGGAGGTGGCGCGCAGGGCGACCGTCGGGACCTCTCTGGTGGTGGATAGAATCCGGCAGTTGGGTCTCGAGGTCGCCTTGGAGAAGACGGAGGCCCTCTTGTTCCATGGGCCCCGTCGAGGGCCTCCGAGGGGGGCGAGTATCGCCGTCCGGGGAGAGATGGTGCGGGTGGGGGCCCAGATGAAATATCTGGGCCTCATACTGGACGGGCGGTGGAATTTCGGGGCGCATTTCATCCGTCTAGCCCCGAAACTTATTTCCACCGCCGCTGCCCTAGGAAGGTTGTTGCCCAATGTGGGGGGGCCGAATTCCTCGTGCAGACGGCTATACTCCGGGGTTATCCGGAGTATGGCCCTGTACGGGGCCCCAATCTGGGCAGAGGCCCTCACTGAGGGGAATAAGAGGCTTCTTCGGAGGCCTCAGAGGGTGATCTCAGTGAGGGCCATAAGAGGGTACCGGACGGTGTCCTGGACGGCGGCCACGCTCCTGGCGGGGGATCCCCCCTGGGAGCTGCAGGCGGAGGTGTTGGCCGTCGTCCACCGGTTCCGGGCGGAGGAGAGGGCGAGGGGCGTCGTACCGGATTGGGAGGCGGTACGGCGCGAAAGGAAGAGGGCCCAGGAGGAGGTGGTCCGAAGGTGGGGGGAGCAGCTCGCTTCCCCTGCGTACGGTAGAGATACCGTGGAGGCAATCCAACCACAACTGCTCAACTGGCTCCAGAGGAGGGGCCAGTTGACGTACAGGTTGGTGCAGATACTTACCGGGCATGGCTGCTTTGGTAAGTATCTGCACCAAATCGCTGGGCGGGAGCCGACCCCCAAGTGCCACGAGTGCGATGCACCCGTGGACACGGCGAGCCACACGCTCCAGGAGTGTGTGGCATGGGGGTCGCAGAGACACGACCTGGTGAGTGTGGTCGGAGGGGACCTCTCGTTGCGGAGCATAGTTGAGGCTATGCTCCGCAACAGGGGGTCTTGGGAGGCTATGGTCTCCTTCTGCGAATATGTTATGTCGCAGAAGGAGGCCGCGGAGAGGGCCAGGGAGGAAGATGCCCTGGCAGACCCGATCCGCCGAGCGAGGCGGGGGCGAAGAAGGGGGCGATACGCTCGCCTCCTGCCCCCGCCATAAGAGGGCTGAACGGCAACAATAAGCCGGAATGGGGCCGGGGGGCCCCCCAAACAGAGGTTTTCCGCCGGGGCGCCACGGTAGTGTGCTCGTAGAGCGATCCCGTGGCGCCCCACAAAAGGCACAGAGGGCGGCGCTGGGTTTTAGTGGGTAGTCTGGACTTCTTCCAGGAGCCCCACATAACCGTCCTTGCTCCCCCGGGCTTGGGCGGTATGCGTAAATGCATTTCCCAGCGGAAAAAAAAAAAAAAAAAAAAAAAAAAAAAGGTCATATTTACATGTTATAGCTTGGAGAGTAGAGAATTTCCACGGACCATTTGAGGAAATCCATAAAAAATTGGCAGATCTGGCGATAAGCCCATAACTCTTTCCCTTTCGTTTACCTGCTACATTTTCCCTTTAAGAATAATACTACTTTTCCTCTGAAAATACAGGGTGGCATTGTAACGAAATCTGATACCACTCATGATTCTGGACCCCCCAAAGTTCGAATTTTCTGTCGATCTTTTACATGAATTATACGCATTTTTTTTCAGTATTCTTAAGTTTATTTAAGCATGAAATCATAATTAAAGTCTATCTCAACGAAATTTTTAATAAAAAAACCGTAATATTTTAGACGTATACCTGCAATGCAAATTAAAACTCGATATGCTCGAGCGCGCTCGCCACTGGCACTATCCGGACATCGCGCGAAGCGTTGTGTTACGATTGAATTATTTACGATAGATTGCGCGCTCAAAAATAACATTTATACCCATGACTTTTGACATTAATGAATTCTATAATTTTATTTTATGCATTATGTTTAAACTTTACCCAACGTTTTCGTTACCATGCCCCTTACACACTGTATATGATAAATATTCCAATATAAATTGATACATTTGCATTTATAAAGGAAGAATTGAGTGAGTTACTCGATAAAATCGAATCATTCGTGACGGGTTGTATATACAATTCATACCGACGTTTTCATCGTTCAGTCCCTGAAGAATATTGTATCAGAAAATATTATCAATAAGTCTTCTTGTGCTACGTTAAGTGATCTTTACAGATGAATTTGCTTTAAGGAAATATCTGGCTGAATGTTAACAGAATTAGGTTTTATTCTAAAACTTTGATTAGTACAATCTTGTTGTTATTTACTAGCTCACCCGACAGAGATCTATCTCTTCATATTCCCAAAGAAAAAAGCACTTTTGATTTAGACGAATATTCACAGATTTCGAGCTTTTTAAAAAAAAACCCTATACACTTTATGCGAGATGTTGCGAGCATTTATAAAATAGCCAAATAGATCCAGCCGTTCTTACATAATGCCACCAAACAACCCAGTCAACTAACCAAGTTGCCAAGTGACCAACGACCAGATTTGAACTTTTATTCATATAGATTCTTTATTTAGCATGACATACGTGTTATCCTACGCGAACAACACTATTGTTTAAAATTCATAATGCCACTAATATTATAAATGTGAAAGTTTGGATGGATGCATGTTTATTACTCAATCACGCCAGAACGGTTGAACGGATCTGGATGAAATTTGGCACAGAGATAGATTATAGTCTGGAATAGCACATAGGCTGCTTTTTATCCCGGTAAAACGACATACTTTTTAATCGCGGGTAACGTCGCGGGGCGCAGTTAGTTTTCCATAAAAAGTAATATCATTACATATAGATGCGAAATAAACAGCACACCATTATAGATTATGGAAACATTAAACAATGCTATGTACCAATAGTGCGGAGCATTAGCTCCGGCCAAGTTCGATAAAACGCGGTTATTGAATAAAAAGCTCGCATGTTCTCTGTGAAGCTAGTGGATCTTGATGTTTTAGACAAGAATGTGGTAGGGTTTTGTGAATTTATTTTACATAGGCGTGTACCTACGTGTAGCATTATTTCTTTATTTATTCGCCTGATTTTTGCACAATTAAATGTAACAATTTTTATTTGAACCATAAGTGACTGCATTAAGAACAACTTTCAATTGGTGCCCTTAACGGACACATTTATTGGACATTTTTATACAATTCATGCAACAACATCAAAAAATGTTTTCCACTTTTTCTTTAGAGTATAAATTAACTAGGATTTTTTTTTATACATTATAGGCAAGTATTTGATCTCGATCTCACCTGATGGTAAGTGACGATGAGATCTACGATGGAGCATACTTGCCTAGGTAGGAAGGCGGCAGTAGATCGAGACGCTACATTCACTAGGCACATGCAGCGCAACTGATCTGACCCGCCATCCATGAATGGCAACACCGAACATCATGCCGGAACACGGCTAGGCCGCTTGGCGACATGGCTTTGTTCAGTGGGTGGTGACTAAGCACGGCCGAAGCCTACCACCAGTAAAAGGACATAATAACTTGTATCTAATTATTATCTCAACTAAGTTCTTCAACATCTTTGTTGAATATCCTAAGTTTTATGCTCGCAGGAAAAATATATTTACATCCCACACGCAGAAACACTGAGTTCAACGAAAGCATACCCATTCGAATTGTGCTTCTTGTAGAAGTTATCTTATCATTAGTTTGATACAAACAGTACTTTAATTAAGAGTAGCGCAGCGATCTTCTTTGATACACCACTGACTAACGAAAACATTGGAAGAAACTTCGTGAAATAAAATGTACCTTGCACGCCATTGCATTTTTTTTATATTCGTCCTATGCCGATCATATTCTAGCGTATTTTCTATGATCGTTTATGAATTTCGGTTTCGAACCCAAAATATTTATTTGTATTATGTATTTAACTAGTTTCTAGTAGCATCTACTCCTCTAATATATCTGTGATCTACTCTATTTGTTTTCGTAGTATCATAAGTAATCAACGTCGTCCTAGACTACAGTTGTTGTCTAAAGCCAAAATGGTTCGTGAAACAACTTTTAATGACTTACTAGTTCTAGTAGGTACCGTTCTTAGGCAGTTCAAATGAAAAATGGTGTCTTCCATAGTAGATACTTTCTACTCACAACTGTATAGAAGTTTTAATCAAAGAATAGAGCTTTTGAATGCCATTGTAAACGGATGAAAGCCTTTTATAAATTTTGGGTGTTAATATTTATGATAAAAAAGTACCTTGGTTAAATAAATCATTTTCTCAGTGGAGGAAAGCCTCTGTAGTAAACAACTTTTCTCACCAATCAAGTGCTAATAATCTCCGACTAGATCTGAAGTTACCGTCAAACACACCGGTTACTTTCGCATCATCAATTACAAGGCTTATAAACAATTTTGCTCTAATTCTGTATAAACTTTGAAGTCTAAAAGTATTGTTTAGACTTCATAGTTACAAAATTGAAGCCGTTTAGTAATAAGTATAACAACAGTGTAAGTAAAACAGTGTTTTAGAGACAAGTTATCTTAGTTCAAGCTTAGTATCGCTAATGAAAAGATCTTTCTGTGTCGAAGTTAGGTTGATAACTTTATGTCAAGGCGCGAAGTTCGAAATTTCGACGGTTTTTATCGACATAAGGAATGGATGTAAGAATAACGGGTTTTACAAACTTTGTAATATTTTATCCCTTTAGGTATTTTTTTAAGCAAACTTAATACATCGAGAGATCTAATAAACGGTGCCAATGTACATTACATCGTAAAGCTTTCCCTATTTATAACCGACTTCTAAAAAAATAAAAACAATCGAAATTTTGAATATCGCGCCCTGACATAGCGTTTATGATTAAAACTATATCTAGTTATAGCTATAAATCTAATTGTATTTTTTTAAAGTATGACTCTGGTATAACATACATTTGAAAGCAATACACTAATCAGTATCAGTATATTTTCCAATAATTTGCACGCCTTGAACAAATATAAACATACATTTAAATTGATACATTTGGCAGGTATCAATTTAATATGTATAGTATATAATTTATTTTACAAAGTAAAAATATAATATGTCTATGCTTAGGGATATGAGCATCCAAGTGACAATAGCCACCGCAGTTTAGCATTTTATGATTGGCCATTCACGTCGGTCCCAGAAATCCCCGACGCTAATAAAAGGAGAGGTGAATTTGAAAAGCACATTTGGGATCAAATTGATCTGAATTCAAGGCATATTTAGCATTGATGGGTCACATAGATTGGGCATTTAAGTACTACAGCCCACAATCTCATTGGAAAATCATTTATTGAAATATTTGATTTTCAATTTATTGGGATTTTTATCGCGTTATACAGAATGATTCTAAAAGGGTATACTAGGCCTAAAACCTGCGCTTTAGTAAACACAATGTGAATACAAAAATTACAATAATTGGACTTTAAAAAAAGTATTTGGTTCCCAACCAAATGACAAGTGTGCGCGAATTTTTTTTTTTCATTGACTTATCCAAATTCTGACTTCACACAGTATATACAAATGCGCTTATAAAGCACAGGTTCAAGGCATAGTATACCCTTTCTGAATAACCTGTAGAGACTTAGAAAAATGTAAATTAGTATCTATAATTTTTATACAAGTGTTATTAACTAATACAAAACCTCATTCATATGTTCTCATACTTTTAAGGAGACGCAGAGTCTGTCTCTACATTTGAATATGCCAATTAGTTTTACACAAACGCTACTAGTGCGATGTAAATTCGAGACTCTTGGTCCGGCGTCGCGCGCCCTAACTGAATCAGCTGCCACAAAGCGACGGGCAGCCGGCTCTGAATTATTCATCACGTGTTTTGTGTTTCGACTCTCACAGTTGCAGGGAGGTAAATAACGAAATATTTTCAAAGTACTCAGTAGGTGGATAGACACATGAGGAGATGTGCGATAAATATTAAACAGATCTTAATACAGTTCATTTCAATTGTATTTACGGCCGTGTGTAGATCGTTAAACTCTCTAGAAAGTGGCTGTGGTCGTCATGTCAGAATCAATGGTGAGCCCAACTATTTGGAGCCAATCTTCACAACTACCGCCTTTGTGGCGCATTGATGTAAGGGACCATTTGTACTGGTCTTAATTTGGTCGTTTCATCTCATGGCTAATCTTCTGCGAACTCTAGTGCTTTCATCTTTCCCCTTCACAACAAAGGCGATTTATAGAGACGCTTTATATTCTTGAAATGTAGCCAAAAAAGTGGGGATGCGAGATAGCATGTTGGACACTGCTTGATACACTATTGAATGGTTTGTACTAAATTCAATTCAATCTATTCCCACAGACTAAAATAAATATACTCCAAACATTCTACTTCAGCTCCACATTTCTAGATCGTCTATTTTCTTGTTTTCCACGTTTCATTACAATTAAAGTATTCAGGAATTTTTAAATAATAATTTAGGTAAAGAATTATATACTCAAAGCACATATTGCTTAGATCCAAAATGATTTAACCATCTTTGATGTTCTTTCAAAGGTAGCTTCGAAGAAATGATTAGTAGCTTAATGCCTAATATCTCTGGCGCACGAAGAGCAAATCTTCATTATATTCAAGGAAAATTGGAAAACAACGAACACATAAACGGCTTTAAAATTTCAGAGATAAGGCTTACTTTGGCTTGCAATTACTTTAACGTGAAAGATATTGATTAAAATAACGCATGATATGTTAACTGTCTCTGTAATCATTAAAACATGACATAATTGTTGTGTCAAACCTTTCTTTGTTTAATGCATGAAAAAAATATATTTGTTTCTCTTTTTAGTCATAGTCCTATCATATATCGACCTAATATCTGAGCAAGCTTCTCTCGGTAACATAATAATTTATGCTAGTACCGTCTCGTTTTTGCCATGTTGTGGTATGTAGTTCATATAGTTCTAGAGGATTTTTAATACGTATATAGCTACTAAATAATTCCATCCCTTTTTTTAATGTCCCACTGCTGGGCACGGGCCTCCCCTCAATGCGAGGGGGGATTAGGCCATAGTCCACCACGCTAGCCCAGTGCGGATTGGCGAACTTCACACATCTTTCGAGGGGTTCTCTCAGACATGCAGGTTTCCTCACGATGTTTTCCTTCACCGTTTTAGCAAGTGATAATCATGGTTGAAAATGAGATTCGCACTTTAAAAATCCCAGAGGTGCGAGCCGGGGTTTGAACCTACAATCCTCGTTACCGAGGCAAGCGTTCTACCAACTTGGCTATCACTGCTTATATATATAAAGCTACTTACTAAGTTATTATAATACCGAGACGTTTCTTCAGAATCAGAATAAGAATATTTTTTATTCTTTACAAATCGTTACAGGCAATCAAAACCTGAACGAATCTGACAAGAAGTGTTACCATTAGGTTCTTTGTGGTTAGTTCCAATAGTTAGTTCTCGGTGGGCAAATGGCAAGACAGTGGTAAGGATAGAAGTCAGCTAGAACAAGAAAACCATACATACGTAGAATACTATTAAGACAAAGTATATCTAAACTTCATTAGGGAAACTATCCAATTTCGTGGGCACTCAACAATCAATAAGCCGTGGTCTGTTTGCCAAATATATGTGCGTTGTTTGGATAAGCCGTTTTATGATCACGGATTTCTATAACAGAAAATAGACCGAAATTTGGTGAAGTCATCACTTGTCAAAACATATATTAAGAGCTTAGCACTGAGACGTGGTCGCTTACTATGGACCTCATAAGAAAGCTCAAGGTCGCTCAACGCGCAATGGAGAGAGCTATGCACGGGGTTTCGCTACGCAATCAAAAATGAGGAGATCCGTAGACGAACTAGAGTAACCGACACAACTCAAGGAATTTCAAAGTTGAAGTGGCAGTGGGCGGGGAACTTGGCTCGAATCGATAGCCGTTGAGGCAGAATGGTTCGAGAATGGCGACCACGAGCCGGAAGACGTAGTGGACGGCCCCCACAATGTAGACCGATGATATCCTACGCGTCGCAGGAAGCTGGTGGTGTGTGTTGCGGAGGACCGTGATGTGTGGAAGTTATTGGGGGAGGCCTACGTTCAGCAGTGGACGTCTTTCGGCTCATGGAGGAAGGGCTTAACCTCCCCCAAGCTTTTTAACGCGTGGCATCCTTGCAAATCCTTTTCAGCAACCTTGTAGAGCCATACATAAATAACTTACGGGTATACCGAGCGTTAGTTTATTTTCGTCCATTGTTTTCTGCGTATTTAATTAAAGTAAAATGGCCCAGATTATGTACGATAAAAGGGCAAACCGGCGACCGTGACTGGCACACACGCAACCTGCACCCTTGAACCTTGGATTCTTAACTCTTTCTTCGATTACTTGACCAGGTATGCAATAACTTTTAAAGGGAAACCTCAACCTATTTGCTTTAATCTTACAGGACCTAAAGCTTAGCCCTGTGGAACACCAGAGAAAACTTTAAAAATGCACCATAAAAAATTACAGCTGCCAAACTTTTACCAAACAAATAACTTACCAAAACCATATTTGAGTATGGTAAAACCTCGTAAATCTGAAAAAAAGTAACAGATTATAAAAAAAATCATAAATTAAGTACCAAAAGATTTCCTTGTTGAAAAGAAAACTGTGACCGACCTATTCCCTAAGATGAGATGACGTAATGAATTGACCAGTTCAGTGATTAATTACAACCCTTGTTGTTATGTATCTTTACAAATCAGAAAATCAGCTTCGTTGCCGAGCCGATGTCATCATGATAAGGGCAATTTGATAAGGAACGAGTGGCCTTGAGTGTAACACGCGATCTGCAACCTTTACCACTACTATTTGTTTAAATTTCGACATCAAACTAATTTTGCTACAACTCCAGTAATTAAAGAATATAGTATTCTTTTCTGGGCCCCAAGTCTGCTAACACAATCGATTCATAATCGAACAGCAACCGCATAGTAACTGTCACTTTTGACAGATATCCCATACAACATCTGTCAAAAGTGAAGGTTACTATGCGATTGCTGTTCGATTATGAATCGATTGTGTTAGCAGACTTGGGGCCCTGGACTACTTTGTAGGTTTTATAGCTCACGAGAAAAAAATATCAGATAGTGGAGTTGACGAAGTGTATTTATTTATTTATCCAACTAAGCTTACATCTATCATTACGGGATTTTTCCAATACGATAGCGTAATACAGTATTTATCAAATAAATCTATCTGTAATATATTATTTATGATTTGTTGTTATTGCAATGCTATTGTTGTGATCTGACTCAACAGTACTATAGAATAGACCTGTCTCATTAGCTATGAGGTTAGGAGTGCAAAGCGCGCGCGTCAACGGCGCAAGCCCAGCAGGTTGGGCCGCGCGAGCAGCCCTACCACCAGCGCGGCCGGCGCGAATTCTCGAACTTGGACCTAGAATAGATAGACGTAGTGTTCACTTTACGGCCACCTGGAGTGTTGGCTTGCGAAATGAGACTGATACAAATTGAATAGAGGGAGTTGTTGAGTTGATTGAGTTCAGTGGCGTGTATAGGGGTGGCCTATGTCTAGCAGTGGACAGTGATAGGTGAGTAAGAGTTCGCCATATAAGTACTAATATTAGTGATATTACTCGGTACAAATGCGAGCTTATACTCGTAGTTGGACATTCGGATGCATGACACCTAAACTTATTTTTGTTTTATAATAAGGCGCAAGCACTCTCTCCGTCGCTGTCTATTACATGCGGATGTAAATCGCGCTATCCCAGTTTGTGAACATTCCAATAGTATCTTTCTAATATATGAGAATATAACCAATGGTAGGGCACCTCCATTAGAAGTATTAAAGCTCGAACCTTGGCCTTCGGAGCACAATGGGTGCACGAGACTGTTCCAATTACAGATGATGAGGGGTTACCACATGGTTGTGTAGTAGGCTGATGACATCACTAATGACGTATTACCTATTATATTGGGTTACATATATCAGTGACTTTCAAGAAGGGGGAGTTTGTAACTTGATAGCTATCACTCCAAACCTTTTGATTGAAATCTGAAACGTCGTTAGGATTTTTATGTTCTTGGAATGTTGATGGAGATAGCAAATAATATTAAATAATGTTAGAATGTTCAGAAATTAATATGGTACCTACGACTTTCATACACACGAAAAAAGAACTCAGCAATATGTTTAATGTATTCCTTCGGTCTATCCTGCTAAATTTCTTGATATAATACAGTAATAATATCGCCAGAAGAATAACTGTACGGTCCCAAACTATGCGACGAGGTATTATGGGTACCGTAATGAACTGGGCGAGATGCCACTATATAATGATATGTATCTATAGATACTCGTAAACATCTCTGGCGCAAAGATTTGTGCTCATCACACAAAGATTGACCCTACCAGTACAGAAAGCAGGTACTACCAACTGTGCCATTAGGTCGTCAAATTCCCAAGGGATACATAAAGAAGGATAGGTTCACTACCCTTACACTCAATGTATCCTCTGGTAACAAAACAAACGAAACCTTCATGACGTCTGTTTACCGCAAGAAAACTAGAACACAACCCCGCACGTTCCAACTAATAAAACAAATAGTTATCCTGACCCACGTATTATGTTACGACGTGTTAGCTCGGTTATACAGGGTTATTCGGAAAGGTTATACTAAACCTTGAACGTCCGCTTCTTTCGGTACGTCGATTAAAAAAAATAATCATTTAATTAATGCAATATTTTTGTAATTATACCACAAATTAATGTTATTTATGTGACTAAAATAAATATTAGCTGAAAATAAAATTTTTATTTTTATAATATTTCAACTAACACAGTTTTATTTATCACTAAATTTGTGGATATTTTCTTAGACATAAAACTGCTTTGCGAAGATTTCAAAAAAATAAAATAATTAAACGTTGTAGTAGTATGAACTGAATGCGTTTAAAACACTAGTGCGGTAATAAAATCATAAGCACGCGTGTATCATAAGATGCATTATGAACCTAAACCCCGTGCAATAAGAGCCACATTACGAGTGTTGAAGAATATACAGAAACGTTAATTATTAATTTACCTATAACCTATTTTGCCATTCAAATTATAAATCATTGAATAGAAAACCAATTGCGAATTGAAACGCTTAACAAAATCGATTTAAGTACCTAACATTGAGCTTGTCACAGCGAATTACTAACTTAATTGGAAATGCTTAAGCCTTTTGATTAAACAGCCGATCCATTAATTTCACGATAATTTTTCACTTAAACGAGCAATATGGCTAAGCTTTCTTCTGCAGCTGTTTAGAAATATTTAGTCGATTGCTGTTAGGATCTGCTTAATAATGTTTTTAAGTGACGTTTTATAATGAGTATGATTTAGTATCGTGTTATTCGAATTAGTAGGTATTGCTTTTTTAACAGTACAGAATTATAAAAGTACTTAGCAACAGTATTCTCAGTTGTTTGGTCTTAATGTCCAGCGGCTCGATGTAAATGTGTCACTATTATTGTAGATTACAAGCTGGCAACCAGTTAATAACCCTAAAAAAACGAGAATAAAAAAATAAAAGCTAGCCCCAATATTAGTAGACATTTACAATAGCATCAAAATTACTTTTCTTTTGAAAAAATGGTAGACGTAAACTTTTATGAATTCGGGGGAACCCACATCAATTTGGTCACCGAATTTATTTCTCTACTACCCGATCCTGTACGGTGGTAGTTCGTCAGTCTTCAGTGATATCTACATATTGAAGTAATAGCACGAAAGAAGTTTATATACCTATCCCACTCGATTACTATAACTATTTTCGAGTGCTCACTCGTATACTTTACCGGAGTGGTATAGTGCTCAATATTTTACGGGCTTCAGTGTAAAAGTGTAGCTCCATTTGTCGTTAGCGATGTGCGCGACCGACTGGGTCGCAAACTGCTCGATAAGTCCCGGGAGCACTGCAATTTAAACTGGCTTCTATTTCCAACCGCTGCCGCCAAGGATATTGAACTAAAAGTTTACTAGCGAAAACATAATATATAAAAATAAGAAATTTCCAAACCGTTCCTAAACGACGTTGTTCTGAGGTAACAGACATTAAAAAAAGAATACTTACAATCGAAATGAGAACATCCTACTTTTCTTTGTAGTCGGTTAAAAAACTTACGCGTATTGCTTGTCATAAAGTATGCTACTCTAACGGTAAAACGCTCGCTTCGGTTTAAGGCTGTGTCCCCAGTCGACAAACTGTCAGCGGCCGACTGAGTTAGCGGCGTATCGGTTTAGTACGCCCTTCCATATATTTGAAATGGAGTGTTCACAGTTTGCTAGTTTGCGCTCACTCTACGCAGTTTGCTGTGCTGCGCGCGCCGATTGATTCAGTGAGCGGACGACTAACAGCAAAACCGGTTCCAGTCGGCGGCGGCGATATGCTTGTTCGCCGGGCGTAGTGAGTCCGTTTGCCGCAAACTGTCAGTTCTGACAGTTGACAGTGAAAATTCAGTCGGTCGGTCGACCTAAATAAGCGGCTAACACTAACAGTTTGCTTGCGACGCACGCAAATTGATCTGAGTTTGCAGCTTACTCGAATTTCAGTTCGCCACAAATTTGCGGCTCACTCAGTCGGCCGCTGACAGTTTGCCGACTGGGGACACAGCCTAAAACGCTCCGAGCGCATTAAGCTCAGAGGAGACGTGAGCGGCGTGTGGAAGCGCTAAATGGTTTCCGATATCTATTGGATCACAACTCGCGTCGAGAAAACAGGTCAACCTAAGAATCAGACAGTGTAATGATGTGTAATGATGTATTACAGTTAAATATTCGTAAACAGAATATAAATCATGATACATAAGGAATTCTAAACGGAGTGGAAATGGTTATTTCATCTGATTCAATTTCTGTTTAGTCATGTTCCCATATATTATTTACTAGCTGCGTCCCGCGGTTGGTAGCTGTTACCCGCGATAAAAAAATCCGTCCTTTTACCCGGATTCAAAGTAGCCTATGTGCTATTCCAGACTATAATCTATCTCTGTGCCAAATTTCATCCAGATCCGTTCAGCTGTTCTGGCGTGATTGAGTAACAAACATCCATCCATCCAAACTTTCACATTTATAATATTAGTGGGATAGATTAGCGCAAAATTACTTTAGATATTTTTTTGTACTTACGTCCAAAGATACTGTCTGTCACATTTTCTTGATTTATAATGTAATGAGAAAACAATTTCATAGAATCATTAAATATTACAATAGAATGAAATGCATTAAATAATTCCTTCGTAATTTGATATCTAAAATTGTATTATGTTATCCGAGTTTATTTCATCTAGCCGCCTATTTGATTATATCTAACGAAAACCTCTTTAAGGGATCAAAGCTCGAGAGAATAATAGGTACACAATACTCTGCATGCTGCATTGTATCGGTCACTTTAAGGACCCAATGTAAAGGCACATCTTAATATGATGTCCCCAATAATGGAATTACAAAAGTATACAGCAGTTTCTAGGGACTAGCGCCCTTTTAGGCCTCAGCCTCGAATTTAGCGGGCAGCGGGGCGGCGGCGGCGGCGGCGCGGGAGCGGCAGGATCTTATGCGTAAAATCAAATGGACCGGTTCTCGAAAACGGCGGCGTGGCAGCGGCGCGGGGCGGCCAACGAGCGCCGCTCCCGCGCCGCCGCCGCCGCCGCCGCCCCGCTACCCGCTAAATTCGAGGCTGAGGCCTTACTCGTTTATTATAGAACTGCGTAGATTTTCGAACTCTACCTAGTTCGCACTTTAACTCGTAACTGCTTAGTAATTCGCTTGTGACCAATGAAATAGGGTGACCATCATTTAGTGTTGTTTGAGGAAGTATTAGATTTGATCCCCAAAGTTCTAGTAAAGTATGGAAATAAATTTTCTGTGTCCTGTTCTTTACCCGCCGATCCACTAAACCAGAACAACCAACGTATCTATTAAGGCTCAGAAGGCAACTGGCGAGTTGAAAATTAAAAACACAATTCATTTGCCTAGAAGACTGGTAGACCAACCTAGCATCGCAAGTTATACACTCTTAATTGGGACACATATGACTTAAAGACAAAATGACCACGAACTTAATTTCTGTAAAAAGCTTGCTTAAAAACTTCAGTCCGTTGTCTTAACTCCGTAAGTTCTTTCCAAGTTCTTCGCTGAAAGGTTTATGGCTATCATAACTAGATAAGTTCTCTAATTTATATCGATTCCAAAGCGTTTGCGATGCACTAACGTTTAACTCGATCATAAAGTTGTCAGAAACGACTATCTTCGTGGTAATAAAAGTACGGGCGGACGGATGTTCTTTAACTTGGAACTAAGTAATGACAGTTGGTGACAAGTTTGTCAGTAACGATTATTAATAATTATATTTAATGAATTGACAATACTTACTGTAATAATAGAGATGTTTAGACGATCCGATATGGACAGTTGGTAGAGACTCTGGTTTCTGTATCGAGGTCACATTCGAATCCCGGTAAGGGCAAACCTGGTCTGGTGCCCGAATCAAAAACAGTATATTCTATCTACAGCGAGCGAGCGAGCCAGTTACTAACACGTCTATTACAATAATTATTCTAAGCTGCATGGATCCTGAAATCGACGTGCAAACGACAACAATCATTTTAGAGGAAGCAACTATGAATAAGATCGTACAAGAATTCCTATTAAAATTCATGAACACGGTATTTATTAACGGACATTTTTACGAGTACGTACCCCGTTCCTCACGCAGCGCCGCGCTCGCCACTCCTTATTTATAACGTGCACAAACCAATAGAACCACTCGAAATACGTACATCCATAAATTCTCACATATTGACACTGAACCGAACCCCTTACATCGAATAACCCTCGTATCTTTTGTTGAATGTTTCCCAAATATATATAACGCAAAATTCCTAAAATGCCGCGCCGAGATTCAATATCGAGGGTCCAAGGGTCATGCGAGAGCGCATTGTGCTGAAGAATAATAGCCAACATTGATTTGCTAAATCCATCTTGGTAACTACTCTCAACGTTTCTTGCGTAGGCATTCGCGGTGAAATATTTTCGGATTCCCGCGGGATGTGACTTTCTGACCTGCTCGTGTGTAACATTATCGTTGTGATATTTTCGATGGCAAGTAATATTGGAAATGAAGCAATCTGTTGAAGTATTTATTGATCCTTTGTAGTCTGCTGGGTGGGTAATGGAATAGGTATATCATATTTTTTTTATTATCTGAATTTTTGCTCGGGGGGGGGGGGGGTGTATTGCGAACTCCTTTTTCGAGGCAATTTACTTCCCGACTTCAAACTTGACATATGTTCCCGCTAGATAGTACTTTGTCTCAGTCTGTAATTGTTATTTTAATCGACAACGCGTGGATACGAGGTAGTATTTTTGAGTTTAATATATTATTGGGTTAATATATAAATTTGCACAACAGTGCCAACTGCACGGACTGGAAAAAAAAATTCGCCATATGCTCCATGTGATCCAGTTTAATTTGTTTTCTTGGATATTTTGTATGATAATTATTTATTATTTTTATGACTAGACGTCCTAACGAGATAAATTTAGATACGCTCAAGTTTTTGAACAAACTTTTTACTTTGTATGAACAAAGTTTCCTATAATTTGGCTAAGATTACTCCAAAAACAGAATTTAAAATTGATTAATTATCCAAACATTATTTAAGCTGATATCAATGTTAAGTTTAAAAGGATGGCATGTTTTAGAATCTAATATAAATGGTACATAGTACTTATCTGATATAAATTATAATTTACAGCAGGTGGCTAACATAACATTGAAATTCTCAAAAAGGGCCTCTACGTGTTGGATTCATGTCCCTGCGCAAACCTTCCAAAGATCCGGGTATAGCCCCTGTGAAGAGAAAAAATATATTCATAAATATAGACACAGAAAATTGTAGGCTTACAAGCAAACATAAACTATTCTAACTATTCTTAATCTTCTCACGGATTGTTTCATTCTATTGTAATATTCTTTTATTTCATCTCGATGTCAAAAGTTACTGACTACTACAATAGTAGCTACACCGTTACAATATTTATTAACTTGATTTACTGTAAGCACGTCGCCTTTCGATGCGGTTCAGGCGAGGAATTTCCTTTTTTACGTCCTTTTTACATGCCATGCAGAGATACGTCTGGTTTTACAACTGTCTATACTGCCGAACTTGCAACTTTTAACGATCTCGTGTGTGTCATCATAATATATATTTTTTTTTTACTTTAGTTGTATTCTTTCATTCAGTATAGAACATTTAGAAATACAAGTCGGAACAACGACCACCGTAAAACCATATTTTGTTATTTGAATACAAATTCCTTATGGACCAGACATTTTAGTATATAATATATAGTATTTTAGTATATAGTAAGCCCAAATTAGAATAGAAAAAAAACATAAATAGAGATGAGACAATCGCAAAAAATATGTTAACATCCTAATACTACATAATGCGAATGAAAGATTCTGAAATGAATGAATGAATGAGTGGTACACTTGCGACCAATATCGAATCCAGATGAGCAAACAAACTTAAAGCCAACGTTTGCGTTAAGTGGGCGGGCCTCGTGAGACGTCGCCCGTTCGGATCCTTTTGTTGAGGGTAATCGTTTCAGTTGTACATACTACATGTAGTTTCATAGGTAAGTTTCATTTATTATGGTAGTTTGATAGGTAAGTTTCATTTATATATTCCTACTGTACCAATCGACCTCGTTCGCACTGCTTGTGAACAAATGTAGCGGCACGCATTTGGCCAATTTCAAATAAAAATAGTTTTCTTTCTACCAGCCAGTAGGTTTCTGGGTTACACTGCTCAATGAATTAAAACATTCTCAAACCAAAAGTTAAGGAGACAATGTTGAGAATACGTATACCTTCTGTTGGGAATTATATTGAATAGTCTCATTAAGGTAATTCTTGCAGCCAAGGCTTGCGAAAATGCCTGAAAATGCAAAAAATATTTAAAGCTAATTTTTGTTGTTTGAATTTAGTTTAAAAAAATAGGAGGTGAAGAGTGGAGGGGTAAACGGCGCTATGCCAACTTAGTCACAGCTTGTCCTAGTAGTCGACTAGCGTCGACCAGAGTAAAATCAAACTCGGAACCTAGCTACAAGGCCTTTGACGCTATAAAATTGGTAACTTATGTCGTTTGATTTTTTCGCTATTCGTTTAGCCAGGCTAAGCTCAATAATTAGCTATAGGGTTTAGTCGTCGTAGTGTGAACGCAGTCAAGCAAAACTTAAGTGCTCCCAGTCCTTCTGATAATAGTTCGGTTGAGTGCTCATTTCTCTGTGTACCCCACCCACGTTGTTTGTACTATCTCCTGGCATTTATTTTGACAAATACTTTTTTTTACAAATGGCCTTTCTTCAGCCAGGTTCAACATGATTCCAATGTCGACGTAGTGGCGAAGACACGATGGAGATTGCTTAATCGGTAATACTTTAAACTTTTTTTTTGAGATTGGCTGGTTTAGTGTAGTAGAAAGTAGCCAAAACAACACATAACACAATATATAATAACATACATACACACGGGATAGACGTCACAAGCAAATACAAAACAACATTGATTCTAGATGGCCTTTAAAATAGCATAGTAATTTAAGGACTTTTTGTGCATCGAAATAGAGTATATTATTATTCAACCAGTACAATCACTTTTAGGTGAAGCAATATAAATTCACAAAATCTTCCAAACGACCGCACTTATGTACACCCAGTGTCGCAATCAAACATCCTAAGCCTCAGTCAGCGACATTCTTTGTACAGTCGCGTCGAGTAAATTGCGCTGTCACGACAATCCTTTGAAATCCAATAGAGAGTTTCTATCGAAGCTATTTTCTAGCATTTGTTTTGTATTTGTTCTCTTAAAACAACAAACATCACTTATAAAATCGATACACAAACACAGTCTTACAGAATATGACCTTTCGTTTGGTACAATTTGTTCTAACACAGTGAAAGATGTCCTTTGTAGTATAACTCACAGCTAACAGAAGTACTTAATGCACTATTCTATGTAAGTTTATTTTTAGAAAAGGCTTGGTAAAAGTTCAGTAGACCCGTATGTTAACGAGAAAAAATAAATATAAGATTCTCGTTACCGCTTTTATACCACCAAAAATTCTGCATACAATCTTTAACTACACGTTCAAGGTACTCAAGGAACATATTATACTCCAAATTTCAAATCTATAAGTTCCACCGACTTATGCTAGGCGTTGTCTGTCAGTCAGTATTAAATTAAATTATTAGGTATAAAAAAATTACATCCTGTACTGAGTTTTTTTTACCCTTTATTTGTGAAAAGTCATAGCTCAGTGTTCAGTAGAGATAGATACCTCATTGGATATATCCAACAAATCCCCAGATTTACTTGCTGGGTTCCAAAAGTTTGGTCAACCCGAATCAATTATTGGAAAAAGGGAAAAGATTGGAGAAAGGTTACCTGAACGTCCCAAATTAAATAATATTTTATTTATTTAGGTTCGGATATGAAAATTATAGGTATCTGACTTTCATTGTAATGATCAGAAACCTTTTATAATATTATAGGTAGGTATATTCAAGAACAAGCTGAGCCTGCCACTTCGTACGCGTAAACATAAATTTTTGTTTCTCTTCCATTTCCCCGGAATAAAAATATTTTATACGCTGATCTTGATGTAAGCTATCACCATGCCAAACTTCATCAAAATCGGGTAAGCAAATTTTGAGATGCAGCTTACTTAAAATAATTTAGGTAAGGTTACCTACGCAATGTTTTTTTTTTCAAAAATATTTAATGACTCTTTCGACTAAGTTACAGGAGCTAGGAAGATCAAGTTATATACATATTGGGAGGTATTAAAGAACTGTACACAATATTTATAATCGTTTAAAGGTGTTTGTTCTTGTATCAGATGCTCATAACAAGTGAAGAGAAAAAGTACGTGAGTATTATTTATTAATTATTAATTATTTGTCACGTTGAGCCCGACTCAATGGCAAAAGACTCTTAGGGAAAAAATAAGTTTTATTATTGATTTTTATCGGTAATAAAAAATCGGTAATAATTTAATTTACTGTTACATTGCGTTAAGTTTTAAAAAATAAGCTCTATTCTGTGAAGCATGATCAATCATTTAATACCGATGAAAGTAAACAAGTGAAAATTTAAAAATCTCACGTCGTAACGGAATACCTACCTACTTATTCGATCCACATTCGAGCTTAAAAGGTCACCGTGAAAATGCACGATACGTTTGTGGGGCACGTTCCCATTCCGGCCGGCGACGCACTGTGGGACGAATTCCGGCTTTCATAGACATATGAACTTTTTCTTTCAAATGTCGACTTTTATACTTGCCAGCTCCATACAAATTTTTAAAGAAAAAATCTGTGAGCGCTGTTTCTTATGCCATATCGTTATGTTATTAATTTTAGGCATGTATTTAGTCTTTCGAAACATTTTCAAGTATTAAAGTCAACATTTGCAAGAAAAAGTTCATATGTCTATGAAAGCCGCATTTCGTCCCATAGTGCGCCGGCGCACCGGCACTTTCGTAAATACGCCCCATTCAGTGTGGAGTGCGATCATTTCCGCGCACTTCACCGTGCGACGCACGTGACCACGCATTGAAAATGTAGCCGATACGAGCACCGAACGAAATGGTGCACGATCTAATTCAAGCTGCAGTTGAATCTGGATTAAAAAAATACCAGTGGTTTTTTTTCTTTTTATATCAATAGAATATGAGGACTTTTTGGCAGGAATTTCAACAGTGAAGTTATTAATTTTGTTGTGAGTAAGTTTTTATGCACTACTTTGTTTTTATTATCCGCAATGTACAGACACATCCCAGAGATGCAATAGATTCGTGTTGCCCAAAGTCTTGGTTTTTCAATACAATACATCGACCAAACAAAACTTGCAGGGTGTTTTCAATGTCTCAAAATAAAGACTAACTTTGGGCAACACTAGTATACTCGTGGATGGAATAATAACATCCACAAAAGATAAACCATTTTTACAAAATAGATCTTTCCAGCAACCATCTACCACTCAACCATAAGCACTTAAACGTAGCTTACAAACGATCCAGCTCCCATTGGTTGTGAATGCCATCGCGTCTAAATGGAGCAATTAGCTGCAACGACGCGGCAAAGCCATCCCGGCTATTCTTCTGTCGTGTATCAAAGTGCAACAGCTGGATATGAACTCCAGAGATTGTTTGCAAAAATATTTGCTGACTTTATACGTCACAGAAGGGTTATTTTAAAAGCGAATGATAGCACAACATCGAGCCACTAGTCTTTGTACAATGTGCTGATAAAAGCTATCCACAACTTTTTTGGCAGAATTTGTGTTGGCCATCTTTGGTTACACGGGATGGATAAAAGAAAATTTAGATATATGCATAAAAATTTAACCCTCGTCGTTGGTAAGCGCATCACTTGAGAACGGCTGGACTGATTTTTTTTATATGTGTTAAAGTCCGAATAAGGTTTTGACGGAAAGAAAAAAATTAATAGTTGTCTGTAAATTGAAAAATTTGTGACAGGACAACGTCCGTCGGGCCAGCTAGCACCTACTACCTATCCAATAAATAGGTAGTTTACACCATGACCAATTGTTAAACTAAGGTTATATTTATCATTTCATGTGTACAAACACAGAGAGATTTCGGTGAAATTATACCGCTAGCATTGGTAGGAGAAATTATATTCTCAACTGGTGTACAGAGTCGCGTAAGTTGGTGCTGTTTGGCTAATCCCGAAGAGCCCGAAGTGGGACAGTGCTACCGCTCGCGAGCGTATTATCTAAACATATAAATAAAATTGGAGTGTCTGTTTGTAATATTAAAATAACCGCTTTTTACTAAGTGCATTTGGATGTATACACGTTACCTATACCAAAACAACATTTTTTACAATTTTTGTCTGTCTGTTTGTTCCGACTAATCTCTGAAATGGCTGGACCGATTTTGACGGGACTTTCACTGGCAGATAGCTGATGTAACAAGGAGTAACTTAGGCTACTTTTATTTTAGAAAAAAAAAATTGGATCTCGCGAAAAAAAATTAAAACCAATGTTGCAGCGCTGCGCCTGTTTAAGTTTGATAGCAACAACGCGTCCCGCGGGCACAGAACGCGCGAGCAGGCTGTTGCCAACGGTTGTGTCTTTGTTAAATACCACGCGGAC
This sequence comes from Pheosia gnoma, assembly GCA_905404115.1. Lineage (NCBI taxonomy): Eukaryota > Metazoa > Arthropoda > Insecta > Lepidoptera > Notodontidae > Pheosia > Pheosia gnoma. Next base: position 8,018,535 of record FR989900.1, read on the forward strand.
GAAGTCGCGGGTAACAGCTAGTAGTCAATATTAATTAATGTTACATGGGTTCACTAATATGGACCATTGTCATCCAGTGCGCGGACCGAGGCACCCGCGCCGCCCGCCTCGGAGCACGTATGTGTGGAGTTAATAATTTTTACTACTAATAGAGTAATAACATGAGGAATTAGGTTTTGATAATGACTCATTTATAACAGCAGCTATCTTTTCGCTTATGATGAGATTATTTCCAATAACAGGATTGCCCATAAATCATGCTGAATGAACCTGTTTGTATGAGCAAACCTAATAGGATGTAAAAAGATGTGTGGAGTTTGCAAGCCCACATTGAGCTATTGATTATGGGCTGGATCCCCATCGGCTTATAATAATAATATCGCCAGACGAACACACCAACTATACGGTCCCACACTAGCAACGCTTGTATTATGGGTACTGTACAATGGACTGAGGGCGAACCCAGTATATAATACTTATATACATATCAAACATCCATAACTCGGGTACAAACATTCGTGCTCATCACACAAAGTTTGTCCCTACCAGGATTCGAACGTGAGACTCTCAGCGTAAAAGGGAGACTCATTGTCATCATTGTACCCATAATCCAAGCGTTGCTTAGTGTGGGTCCGTATAGTTGGTGAGTTCGTCTGCCGATATTTCTTATTTAGTCAAGTACCAGCCACCTAGCATATATTATAAGTATTTCTACAGTTTAATACATCTCTGTACTTGTCTTATTGAAGTTATGAATGCAGAAGAACGTATAGTTAAAGTTAATTTATCAATATTTGTCACAGGTCGACGTATCGCCGAATTGGAGCTTGAAACGTTGGTGATCAATCTTTTGAAAACATTCAGTATCGAGTGGCGCGGCCCGCCGCCGGTGATCACATAAGTACATCATCATCTTATCAATTGTGTTCAATGACTTAATATTGTACTGAATGATATTAAACAATAAACATAACACGACCAGAGAAATGTTACAATTTATTTGCAAATCAATTTTAACTGTACTGTACTGTACTGTTACTGTCTGTACGATGGATGGACCGAACTTATAACAGTTGCTTAATAATTACTACTTATATACTACTTAATATTACTATCGCCAGCCTAAATACCTACTAGAGTAACCGATATACTTAGCTCAAAGAATTTCTAAGTTGTGGTGGCATTGATGGCAGATCTCATTTGATGAAAAGTTTGTCACATACCTACCAAATTTAATTTAAATCAATCTCATGGATTTGTTTAATTTACACAATATGTACAACGAAAACTTATATAAGAATTGAAATTAAAACGAACGAATATATGAAATATTTTCAAAATGTGTAAACAATTTGGCCTATGCGGTAGCGTACCCAACGTGTTTGATTTAAATTGGGAAAGTTCACATGCCGAAGGACGGTGGTGGATCCAATCCTCTCCATGATTGACCCCATGGATTTTCAGTGATACAGTTTTTTGGATCTCATCGTAACGCATTCATTTCCAAGGATAAATAAATTATTTAGAAGGGTACGGATCAACGATGCCCGTGCCGTTCACTTTTTCTAGCGAATTTATGCGGTTGATTCATAATAACATGATTCATCACACGGGAAAGACCTGAGAAATGGGCCGCTCTACCGAGTTTTAACTCAATTTCCCTGGTCGAAAACAAGCCATAAATCAAAACAGACAGACGGCGCCCCACTTGTTTTCAACCTTTTATATGAATTAGCTAGAAGATCAATTTTGGTTAATACTGATAAGTAGGTTTATTTTAGATTTGGCTTAGCTAAGCACCAAACGAGTTGTACGCGTGTTACAAATTTAAATAATATATTTTTTATTTATTAGATACAATTTAATATAAGCACATTAATAAGTTTTAAAAAATGCTGCTAATATATCGCTCAGCCGAGACTTTAAAAACTGGCTTTTGATAAGGTCAAAAAAAATCAATTAATTATTATTTTTCGTTTTGTAAGTAAGTTTTTTAACAATCCGGCAGTGACAGTTATAATTATGTTATTTTCAAATGTGTTGACCTGGTATATGTGGTAACCCTTATTATTAGGTATCTAATTTGCGTATTGTACCTGTCCATCGACACGAGTAGCTACTTTTGATATCATTATTTACCAGATGATAACATTGATTCATAACACGGCGGCAGTATCACAAATGGAAAACATGCAAACTTAAATTCAACTGTACTACATGATCATAAGCGTGAAATTTGAACGTTGTAATTTTATCAAACGGCGTTTTAGTTCGCCGAAGGTTAATAATAGGAATACCACGGCCAATATCGTTTAAAAACATTCGCGGTTTCGTGGGGAACGGTTCAGTCTATGTTTTTTATTGGATTTATGTTTTATATCCAGACAAAATCGTAGTTGTTTTAAGCAAAAACAGTGTTTATAATAGAGTTATATACGAGTTGCTAGCCGCTGTTGTTGGGGACGAAGTGATAACGCCATTATGCTTTTGATAGTAATGTGATAAGTGTTTAATTCTACAAGATGCATACACTGAAGTTGAGACCGATATTTAATTTAGTTGCTTGTAATAAGGAATTTGTGAGGTGAGCATTTTCGTGTTATATACAAGTTATAGGTATGTAGTATCATGCCTCTTATTCCCGAAAGGGTAAGCAGTGGTGGACACCCAAATTTCAGCGATGCTATTTGGTCCCAATGTAATGGAGAGCGAATATATTGCCATTATACCAGACACACGCCCCCTCAAATGAGAGGGGGACTTGGGCCATCCGCACTGGACCAACCTCATTGGTCCAGTACGAATTAGCGATCTTCAGTCTTCATTCGAAATACGCGTAGATTTCCATAAAAGTGTTAATTATTATTGAAAATGAGCACTTGAAATTACAAAATCTCCGAGGAGTTGAGAGAGACTCCTCGTTGTCAAGAATAGCAAATTTAATACAAGCTTCGACGGCAATATCGCAATATTTTGTAATACTGAATGGAATTATGTTTTTGATAAGGAAACCTGTACTAGGTAGGTACAGTACTTTATCTGTGAAAAAATATGTGAATAGTGCATTTAAACAAAAAAATATTCTCTGAGCCAACTGTGTTTGGTGATTATATGATTGATAAGAAATACTGCGGCTATTAAATTGATTGAGCAACCAACCATAATTTCCACTAACATAAAGACTACGTCAAAAAAGTTTACACTATACCGAATAGAGATGAAAAAAAAGAAAATATAAGTATCACATTTAAGCCTTTTTCTTCTAGTAGTTTTGTCTCGTTCTGTTGGGTGGTTGATCCAATCATCGTAAATGTGTTTTACTATGCGCTAGCTAGAATAAGGTATTTCGATTGCTCAGCGATATCAATAAAAAAAACATGTTACCTATTGCCTATGGTTTATTAAAGAAGTGACCTATCATGGTTACTCTAATCATGAGTCACAAGCCAGAGTAAGAACTGTTTGGTGCATTCTTCCTTCAACCACAAGTATCTATCAGATAGCCAATTACAATTAGCTCCAGTTAGATGCCGATGTAAGCTGATAAGGCAATGCATGCATTACGTCATCACACATCAGCTGAATCTAATATCGTAAATACACCGCTTACTTCAAACTGGACCTGCGTACAGATAATATTACTAAATCATTATTATTCAACTATTTACTAAATTCAATATCCCACTTATATTATAAATGTGCAAGTTTGCATGGATGCATGGATTGATGTTTGTTACTCAATGACGCCAGAACGGCTGAACGGATCTGGATGAAATTTGGCACAGAGATAGATTATAGTCTGGAATAGCACATAAGCTACTTTTTATCTCGGTAAAATGTATGGTTCCCGTGGGATAATTTGTTTTAATTTTTCATGGAGCAAAGGATTGACATACATTTTTGCATAGGTAATGGTAGTTTAGGGGTCAGAAAATGACGTAGGATAATTTTTATCCCGGAAAAATGCACGGTTCCTATGGGATAGCATACAGGAACCGTGCATTTGCAATAGAACATAAAGGGAAAGGACATACTTTTTAATCGCGGTTGACACCGCGGGGCGCAGCTAGTTATTGAATAAATTGAACAAACTATTGATAAGGTACTCAGGAGACTAATTTAGAATCATAAATGTATAATTATGACAATTTTACAGAACTGTAGCTGGGGCCAGTGCTAATGATAAGACACAGACAAATACGGAAAATCTAAAATCATGGAAAGACATACCCGGCCCTTCATCTCTGCCTATCATAGGGCCGCTGCATCACTTTCTTTTTGGAAGTAAGCTATTTTCTTGATGCTGATTATTACTTTAGAATAGCCGTTTGTCCATCGTCCGGAAAATTTCCATTGCTGGACATACACCACTCCCAATGACTTCACACATATCATAATCCATTGCCACTCGCATTCATCAGCTTTTTGGAACGCGTGTGATGTCATCAGTCCATCTTGTGAAGAGATAATTATAATACTGTGCTAGTTTTTTCTTTTTTAAAAGCCAACACAACAACAGCTCACAACAGCTCACAATAAATATCAATGCAGAAATCAAAATTAAGTACTTATATGTTTCATGGAGAGCAATAGTATGGTCAAACAACAACGTCGTTTGTGTGGAATATTGTTATACTTACCTAGGTAATAATGTACAATCTGTTTACTTAAAACAGGTCTAAAATTGCTTGAAAATCTGGATACACCGCAAAAACTCTACGAAATGTATGGACCTATCGTAAGACTGGAGGGCATCCTTGGAATGCCCACTTTCATAATGCTTGGAGATCCTGAAAGTTGCGAACAAGTTAGTGACGAGTTATATTCACTATGGATCCAAGAATAAGCGCTAAGTCTTTATAGCTTTTATCATTTGTTTTCCAAAGGTGTTGAGAGGAGAAAACTGGATGCCTCTACGGCCTGGATTCCCTTCATTGGAATATTATCGAAAGACCTATAAGAAAAAAAAAGGAAACATTTTTAATGCCACAGGAATCATCACCGAGTGAGTATTCTTTTTGCTTCTTTAACTACCTTGGTAGCTCGAAAGGCAGCATTTATCAGAGCTATGTTTCGCTATAGACAGGGTGGCATTCAGAAAACTACATGAGGGCTAAATCTAATTTGATTACTCATAAAAAAACTACGAGAAAATCACCACGAAGAATAAATGTCCTATTAAATTATGAAATCCGAGCATACAGGTAGGAGGAAATAATAGAAGACTGATCAGTGTTGCATGTTACATGTCTATGGTCACAAGTACTTTGCACCCAGTATTTTTGTGGGTGACAGAAACCTCAAGCACCCACGAAGTCAGCGCCACTGGCTATGGAAACTGTCGCAAGATTTTGTAGTCCACCAAATCTGGGGGCACGAAAGTGCCCCCGCCAAGTCGAGCAAATAGCATGGGCACCGCCGTACCATCCTTTTCTCGAAGCACTCACGGCATATACTTTTTTCTAGCCATGGCGAAGTATGGAAAGAATTCCGGTCAACAGTCAATCCCGTAATGTTACAACCGAAGACCATTAAACTCTATGCCAATGCCATCGATGAAGTTGCCCAAGATATGATCAAAAGGTAGGTATTTGATATCAATGGTGATACTCCTAGAGCAAACGTGACCAATTTTTAGAACTGACAGATCTTCTATATAAACATTGTTGCCTCGTAAACAGTAAAGAATCAACTGATCACTCTGGTGATCAAAAATAAAGCCAACCTGTCTTTGTTTTTATCTACTGTTACTTTTATTGTCCAATTCTTTATGTATGTCCTTGAGTGGTAACCAAATCGTATAATTTGTTCTATGGACTTATCTAGCTTGGTAGACACAATTTTTAGCACTATGAGGTATTATAGTACAAGCTTTGACAACAAAAAATTACGATGGAGTGATCAAATATCTACATAGATGCCACAGTAGCGTCTCTAACGAAATTGTGAATGTTTCTAGTAAATATGAGTAAACGTTCAAACGATCAAGTTCACCAAAAGTACAGGTCAGGATCCTACAGGTCAGGGATTGGTCAAGGTCGGACTGAAACAAGTTTCGCGCAACAAGGAAGTAATGAGAGGAAATAAATGATTTCCTATTTCTTTACAAAAGGATAATGAACATAATTAAATCCAATTTCCTTCACATTAATATAAAGATGATAAGATTTGACCAAATAGAAGCATTTATTAATGCCGCGGCTTTTCCTTCCCTTTCTTGCGAATTAATTGAATTCCCACACAAAATATTTCTTTATCCCATTTTGCTTATGCTGCTGAGCCAGATTAGTGTAACGTACAAGATTATTATCGGGTAAATTCTTCATATAACTAATGCCAATTTGTGGTTGAATAGAAAACATGATTTTAGATACAAAAAATAAGATATTCGTGAATAATTCAACTATAACGTTTGGAGAATTATCGGAAATAGTCGAGATCCTCAGAATTGAGGGAACAAGGACGAAGAATCAGAAGAATTAGCTAAATATTGATTCTTAAATGAGTATAAAAGGAAAACATTTTTTTTTTCTATTACATTATAGGCAAGTATTTGATCTCGATCTCACCTGATGGTAAGTGATAATGAGATCTACGATGGAGCATACTTGCCTAGGTAGGAAGGCAGCAGCAGATCGAGACGCTACATTCACTAGGCACATGCAGCACAGCTGATCTGACCCGCTATCCATGAATGGCAACACCGAACATCATGCCGGAACACGGCTAGGCCGCTTGGCGACATGGCTTTGTTCAGTGGGTGGTGACTAACCACGGCCGAAGCCTACCACCAGTAGAGTTGTCACCTAGTTGGCACCACCCAGGGTCACGTGTTGGGTATCTCGAGGGTATTTAATTCTCCTACGGACGAAGGTGACTCGACCCCAAAAACTAAATACTAGTAATAAAGCAATTTGTAATGATTTAACACTACAAATCATGTCTATTATACTTTATTCAATGAATTCTAGCGCGTCATATGCAATGGTTGAATTACTATATTTTAATTACAGAATGAGATCCATCCGGGACGAGAACAATATGATACCAGAAAACTTTGACGTAGAAATGAACCTATGGGCCCTAGAATCTATAGGTACAGTGGCCTTAGGAATCCGTCTAAACTGTTTCGATGCCAATTTGGCAGTGGACTCCCCAGAGAGAGAGCTGATCCAGTGTATCCATGATTTGTTTTCGATAGCCCAGGAGCTGGACTTCAAGCCGGGCCTGTGGAGATATTTTTCAACTCCATTATTTAAGAAAGCGATGAAACTTTATGAACGTCAGGAGGAGTAGGTTATTTTTGGTTTATTATTAAAATAACAGCCTTTAGCGTCCCATAATTCCTTGTACTTTTTGTTATTGAATAGTAATTTAATAGACTTCACATAAATAAGTCAAATTCCTTAAAATCTGTTAATCACTAACGTTAACTCCTGGTAGACTAGAGTATTGATGCGTTCTTACTTCTAGTCTGATACAGTATCCAAACACTTTCACGTAAACCGATCGTATCATTACATTACAGACTCACTAAACATTTTATCAAAAAGGGAATAAAAGAACTGCATAAGAATAGTGATAATGAGAAAGGAGTACTAGCAAAACTGCTTGAGATAAATGAAGAAGTAGCACTTATTATGGCGAGCGACATGTTGTTTGCTGGGGTGGACACGGTATCTATGACCATACATTTTATTCAAATATAGGCCATATAAGCTAAAACATAAGATCGACACGCTTTGGCATGTAACATCTTTTTATGGATGGTTATACTTTAAATTTCAATATATTATTCTTCTAGGCAGCGAACACAATGTCAGGGACTCTATATCTGCTAGCTACGAATCCTGAAAAACAAGAAAAGTTGAGAGAAGAGATATTATCAAAATCAAATCGGACTCCATACTTGAAGGCTTGCATCAAAGAATCAATGAGATTAATGCCAATTGTCTCCGGAAACCTGAGAATGACTACGAGAGAGTACAATTTGATGGGTTACAGAATACCAAAGGATGTAAGTACCTTCAGTGATATAATACTTTTAACAATATTTACATGTGTCACCCGACTTACCGTTATACACTTAGCAAGTTCTTTGATATCAATCGTAAACTGCATTCTCTAAACGATATTATTTTCATAACATGACTGTGTAACCTAAAAAAGTGAAAAATATGGTTTTATGATTTAAAAATATGGCTAGCAATGAACTCAAGCTATTCAAGAAAAGGAACTACTACGTAACCTCGTCTCAAAAAGTTATGAGATTGTTTTTTAAACAGGACGACCTAGATCTAGATTTTTTCATTCCAGATGAACATCGTTTTCTCACACCGTGAAATGTCGCTGATGGAGAGCCAGTACCCGAGAGCGATGGAGTTCATACCAGAGAGATGGTTAGCCGATAAAAATGATCCACTCTACTACAGGAATGCACATCCATTTGCGAATGCACCATTTGGCTTCGGAAGTCGATCTTGTATAGGTAATACTAGTAATTAGTTTGACTAAATAATAATCTAGACCTAAGGTAGTTTAGGTAAGCTGAGGATAGCGAGCGACACCACGGACCCGACTTCTTCAGAAAGTGCATCAGGAATTTCACGGCATCTTCGTCAACCTGTTAAAAATCACAAGGGAGTCCAGGACTCTTAGCTCTAGATTGCCTTAAAACAAACTAGTTTTAGACACTAATATTTAAGCCTTGTTCATATAAAAACAATAGCGCGCACGCAAGGAATAGCGTGCGCATTATAATCCTATATCTGTAATGAGTTTTATTCCCTTCGCAGGACGTCGGATTGCTGAGCTGGAAATCGAAACATTTTTGTCGAGGATGATAGAGAACTTCCGAGTGGAATGGCAAGGGCCCCCGCCCAAAGTCGTTCAATCCTCAATCATTTACGTCAAGGGACCATTCAATTATATATTCAACGATGTCTAGTATCTAAATGGTTCATTTATAAACTAGCATGCATTACGAGTGGATGTGATATGCGTATTTTTTAATCTGTATATATTATTATTTGTTGACTGAAATACGTTTTTATAGTATCATTTTGTTGCCCTATCATATAAAAAGTTGGCCGGTATTTGTTGAATTGTCGTCAGTATCTAACTAAAGCATTACTTCGGCTTTTCTTCTTCTAACAATATTGTATTCATCGCTTAATCGCCTTAAACTTAGTTCAGGTAAACGAAAGTAACTTCAAAAAAATAAACAACGTTTCATCGGCTTATGGAGTTCAAAAGTGGATTTCACGGTACACCAATCTGCTTTTAGGGCTGTTCGGTAACCCTCATCGGTGCCTAAGGGCTGACATACACGACGGACAGACAGGTGACAGGCGCTTTTATGCATGTCGCACTCGCAAGCTGAAGCCAAGTGAACGAAGTACTTCTGTGTGCATCCTAGGTTGATCTCTGGTTCGTCAACTGTGGAGGCCCTAAACTACATCCTCCGGAGTTCATTTAACAGTGGACTATTCGGACCCTCGGCTTTTTTGTAAGGATTTGAGGCTAATGACTAAATGCTGCCTATCTTTCTGATCAGGAAAAGCAACCGTATCAAGCCATATGAAATGTTTGGGTTGTTAATAGAAAAAGTGGTAGCTTTAAACCTGCGTTCCCCGTTACCAAGGCAAGCGTTCTACCAACTTGGCTATCACTGCTTATATTTAACTATTTGTAAGTAAGTTAAATTAACAATTATGGTCGCAGCGGGAAATCACTGAAGGACCAATCAACAAAGTGTACTTATATATTCCATTTGCTATACTTGCTACGACTAGCCAGCTCGAACATTGCTATTCTGCAGACATCAGGACGAGTAGTTTTTATTCATTTGTCCACCGATGAGATGGGGATCTGAATTGTAAATGGATCCAGCCGTGACAAATAAGACTGACGACCTCAATACTGCATACTTTATGTTTCCTAAGTCTGATTTACAAGTTTATTTTATCTCATTGCGAGATTATTCGTTTTCTAACCGTATGTACCTACTTCATAGTTTTTGTTTTGCTTTTGTTTATGTCTGTGAGGTATTGCGACATTTTGTACGGATAATTGAACAGCGCCTCTAGCGGTCAATTTTTAAAACTTACAAAGCGTACAGGACATTTTTGGAGTATATTTTTTAAGCTATTGAAAAAAATGATTGCTCTACATACAAGTAAGATACTAACGCAAACATTGCTCTCTTGTCATGAATTCTCGATCAGTACCTATGGATTTATTGGTGTATTGATGAACTTGGAGAACGGTCTCATTGTAGGAAATATCAAGTACAATAGCTTTTCTGCACTAGAGTATACTGAGGCGTGTAGGTACTGACTTAGTTGCCTCGAGACGCTCTCTTGGGCATATGCCGTATCGCCTCTAGTTTTGATGCGAGCGATCAGTATCTACAAAAGACAGCGCTTGGGCAAGGCAGAGCAAGCGTATGCCTCGGGCGAGCACATACTGACCGAGCGAGCAAAGCCAGCCACAGCCCATCAAGATTGTATTATGCTCTGTTTTATGTTGAATTAATTTCTCTTACATTTGAGATACAAACATATTTCACAGTGAATGTCCTGTAGAGTTCTGACATTGCTTACTACTTTGAAGTTACCTATCCGCCTAATATCACAGTTTTACGATATATTGTAACAGTTTTACGATATATTGTAACAGTTTTACAATATATTGTAACAGTTTTACAATCTATTGTAACAGTTTTACAATATATTGTAACAGTTTTACAATATATTGTAACAGTTTTACAATCTATTGTAACCGTTTTACAACCTATTGTAAAACTGTGCTAGTATCCAGCCTTATCGTGTAGGCAGCCAGAAAGCCTACAATAATTTAATTGAGAACGAAAATATTTACGAGGCCTCCTAACAACCGCCGCAACGCTATTTCAATTATCTCTGTAATTGGTGTTCGCCGAAATGTAAGGAACACGCGAATATACTGTACTGTGTTTACAGTGTGGTGAATCGACATAATATTAAAGGATTGGAAATTAAAACTAATTGCTCGGATCTAAACGAGGCTGCCGCTCGCGAGGTGTGGCCGAGGCAGTCTCGCGAGGCGGTGCGGTCAGTCAATACGCGGCTATTCGATACATTATTTCTTCTCCTTCCTCGTTCCCTCAAATCTCAGGATTAATGTGACTATTTTGGATATTTCTCTAATTTTAATCGCGTTTATTTTATTGTTTTTTTAATATTTTTTTCGGAACATAAAAAACATAAAATAAACGCGATAAAATCCGTAAAATTAGTTTTATTTCAATGTATAGTATTTGCGTAAATATAAAAAACTATTTCTCTAAACGTAACCGTCATTTGCGCAGTATACCGCCATCTACAATCAAAAATTCTTAACAATATTCTATAGAAAACTCGTGAACAAATTTAATTTTCTTACTGTACTAACAAAACTTTTGTACTTCGTCACTTAAGCAGCTTATGAGTGCCATTAGTACCTCCCGTCTGAGAACGTTAAATTGATTCTTAACTAAACTTCTGCTTCATTAGTTGGGAGTTTTGAGCTTGTTATTGTTACTTTGTTATAATTAATAGTCTCAATATAAATACGTAAGTACTGATTCGTTATTTTTTTTTAAATATTTTTGGTAATGTACGTCACACACATTATTAGTAGACCCACAGGCTCCTCAAACTAAGCTAAAGTTTTTGCTAGGAGGGGTCACTATTCAAAAGTTTAATAGCTAAGGTGAGAATTGAGCTTAAAACCTTTCGATTACGACAGCGGCCTCTATAAGTACTATTATAGACTACATTTGCAGAGGTTAATGGTACCTATTAACAGAAGATCGAACTTGGTAAGATCCGGACCACTGTATTTTCTGCCGACTATATTCTGTAGACGGAAAGATTTGATACGGAGCGGACCAGGTCCGTGGTCCGGCCCGTAGCAAGTTCAATCACTTGCAAATATGAGCTTTTGCTCACTGCGCTTCGTAGATGCAGATAGTAGGTACGCGCAGCAGCTATCTCTGTCAGACCCAGTACTTGAGTTGCGACCACACGACTTCACGCACACACTTACACGTGTACAGACGTCATGTCACATGTGTATTAGTTAGTAATTATAATGCGATCATTGGGTCGGGTGCTGGAGGCCGACCAATAGGCAAGGATACCAACAAACCGAACACGAACTTTTTTAATTTCAAATATCCTCAAACAAATCCAATATCGAAGTATTCGCTAAACCAAACCACGGACTCCAATATGTAGGTGGATCCCGATCATATAACACACGACTGATGTTTTCCAATAAATGTTACGTACTATGAAAAAATACAGCGAAGATCGTGTAAATCTATAAGCTTAAAAGTGCCGTGATAGGCTCCGAGAAAACGATGTGTAGCGACCTCTTCGCCACAAGCTACACAGATGGCGCTGCTGACGCATTCAGAACAAATTACAATTCTCCATACAATCCTGAAACGCGCTATCAAAGTTTTTGGGGTACGTGACATATATACGAGATCCCGACAATAATCGTCGGGCCATAGTGGCCGCCCCGCCAAGCATACCACCATCCTTGCTGGAAGATCTTCTATTTTCGATCGGCCGTGCCCCCGTTGTTTGCTTAACATAGCGGAGCCACTGCTGTGCTCCCAGATATCCACGTATACGTAGTTTGTAGTCCACTTATATGATAATAAGGTACATTAAATATTTATGCAAAATATATGGTAGCAAACATGATTTTCAACCTAAAAGCCGAATGCGTCACTATTGGAATATTTGTCCGTCTGTCTGTATATTCGCACATCACAGGAAAACTACTGAACTGATTTTGATGATAGTTTATAACCCCAGTCAACATATAGGATTCTTTTCACTCCAGGTAAAATATCTGTTATCTTCAAACACTCATGTTCTATACTTTCGTTTTACCTATTGTTATATTGTACTTGTCATCTGATCATTAAATCTCCAGAACGAGCAAAATCTACAGGGCTTTCGAGGTTCTCTCTGAAAGGATTCACCAATATGTATCCATCCACTAGAATGGAAGATCGGAATTACGCGCCGATGGAGTCGTGGGCAATGAATAAACAAAATTATTCATAAGAAGGTAAATGTATCTCAAATTTCCAAAGTTAATTACTCCTCTGAATATTCATGTTGTGTGGCATGATCCTGCTAAGCTAACTCTGGCTAATAAAATTCACGAATTAATAACAAGATTAGACGAGGCTCAGTGATACTCCACTTCGATAACTTGGAGCCGTTGCTTTAATATACCGTTAATAAGTAATATAATCATTTAATACAGATTATCTCCAGTCCGTGTTGACTTCAGGGACTTATTATGTCACAAAGTCGCAGTAGTTTTATATTTGACTCGGTAGTGATATCGGTAAGTTGTAAGTTGTAGTCGTTTCCCCGATCTGATTATCTTCGTGTTCCATGATTTTCGATATGTACACGAACCGATTACTGTTTGCACTCTAGCTTACCTACTGAATTGAGGAAATCTGAGTTGCTTATGTAGTAGCAGTATGCCTCGTTCCAACGTCATGTAAACTTTAATAGTCATGCCTTTCGGTACTCTTGATGATCGCTTGATCTTAAAATATGTTTACAGGCGCGCTGTTTACAATTGTATATATATATAGCCTGGCAATATATATAATTATATACTCGGACACTATTATGTTATTTCAAGCGTATTACCGTCCACGTGCTAAATTAGATATATTTCAATTTATAAAATGTAAAAAGTACCTTAAAAGTAAAATGCTTACAATATAAAACCGGCACGTATTTTTGTGATCGAAACAAAATTGAACGGAGCAGGTTGTAAGCAGTTAAAAAATGTAGGTGTTAAATAAAAATATGTTGTTCAATTCGATAAAAATGCGAAACAGCCATTTCAAGATCAAAACGCGTGCGTGAAAGAGGTATTTTCGTTCGTTTCGTTCGTTATTCGGTATTTTGCATATACATTACATTTCTTAATCTCTTTATAGACAGGCTTTACACGTTCCTATCCGATCTAGATTATCAGATGAAACCAGATAATGTATAGGGCAATCGGGCGACCTAAATCCTAATTTAGGACGTCCGATCACCCTACATATTATCCAATTTCATCCAAGGTGTGTAGCGTGCTAAAAACTAAGCGAGCATGTCAAATCAGCAACATACATTTGCATTTTATATTTTAAATATTACAAAACATGGTCAGGACACCTTGCAACGCAAGCACCATTAATGAACGGGGAAAACGGAGTGCCGAATAGTTGGGATACTTCTATGAATATAAAACGCTCCTATGTCGCTTATGAGATCCACTGCATCAGTCTACGTCGACCGTGGCAAAAATCAATTGAAAAAATCTCAGAGATCTACTTTGATTCTCAGATTTGTAAGCTATAACGTTCTAATCACTCGTAACACGGAAAACTCATTTGTCAATTATTGATTTCATGATAGAATATATGCTTAAATCTTTGTATAATAGTTACCAAAATAATTAATCCTCAGAAAAAATACAAATAGCAATCATACAAGACTCATGCATTAGGCACCTAAGGCTTCTTGACCATAGTCCTGTGAAAACAAACTAAATATTCCTACCACTTTGTGATTCATGAATAACTGGAGGAGTAATGTCCACAAGCTTCATTATTAGAATTTGATAAGTTGTTAGAGCAACTCTTAGAAAAAAATATTTTATTAATTTGACCTTCCACTGTTAATGACGGTGGTGAAAAAATATAAAAAAGTTGCATGGCATTCAATTAAAATAAATTTGTATTTATTGAAATAATAAATATCAAAATTAAATAGGTTTGTACACAATAATTATAAATATTCACTAAGATAAGAATAGTATAGCAACAATTACAAAAATATACTTGTGCCATACTGCCGCGCCGGCGCACCGGCGCTTGGCAATATTCCCAGGCTAACAGCATTGCCAGACTGAATGGCAATGCTAATTCTTTGTGCGAGATACGAGCAAGCCCTCTTTCCCAACTCATGTATTCCACAGCACTCTTTAGGGATAGATAGTCCAAAAATGTGTCATAAGGTATATTACACAGGACCGCATGTTTGAATATTTCATACATTGTAGGCTAAGCGCTAACTCTACACGAACATGTTTATAATATTAATACCCGGTTGGAGATTACATTATAGAGTAGGTTGGCTTAGTTTGTTAAGTACAACGCTGGTAAAGTCCTTGAAATGTAAGCTCTTAGTTGTTACATATAGGAGTGACGGGGATGAAGTTCCTACTTCATTTCGTCTCTCTTTATTTTTTTCTGGATCTTCTTAGTTGAGGTTGAGTTCCGATCCGGTTGTAGAGTTAAAAAAAAACATTTTGTATGTGCCCATATGCCCATAGGCTTATACGAAATAAATTATATGACCTTGATTTTTTTTATTAAGAAACACAAGCTTCCTCGTCAAATATGAGTCTATACCGTTTTTTTGTCAAAAGTAAAAAACTAATGATAACTAAAGCCGGAAGAACAATTAAGACTATTTCCAGGAAATTTGTTCATGAAGTCACGATCACATCAAGTCACGATTC
This sequence comes from Pheosia gnoma, assembly GCA_905404115.1. Taxonomy (NCBI): domain Eukaryota; kingdom Metazoa; phylum Arthropoda; class Insecta; order Lepidoptera; family Notodontidae; genus Pheosia; species Pheosia gnoma. Next base: position 8,034,117 of record FR989900.1, read on the forward strand.
AATCTAAGTTCAGCCCCTCGCGACCCTGGTCCAGGGTATAGTCAACTTTTGTAATTACTCGGCCATGATGTCCTTGTAATGATAGAACATCAGTTGTAAAATTGTTAAAATTAATTTAGTTGCATCTGGTCTAAAATTAGCTGTACCTTGTAGCAGGAGATGACGTTTTTAATATACCTACGCTACCACAGCAATTATTTTTTTGTTTACATAATTAATAATAGGTACCTTAAACCTGAATGTATAATCAGATAACCACATACCTACTTCCTTGTATATTTTTTGGCAACATCATATAGGTATGTAAGGTTATTAGAATTTAAAACGGATTAACTTTTGGATCACTATAATCGTTAGTTTATTAAACGTCATAAATCTACCTGAAGTAGTCTTCAGAATCAGGAATTACAGGTAAGATGGTATATTATGTACTCATATAATATATCGCGCCTTTAATCTCAGAAGGGGCAGGCAGACTTGCACTGGTGCACCCACATTTCGCTGCTAGTATTTGGTAGGGGGTGAGCATATTACCTCAGTCCTCAAAACTCAACGCAACTTGTGGTTTCTGCGTTTCAAAAGCTGTGTCCGCATTGCGATAATAAATTCACCATGTTTATGGAAATAGCGAGGAAGGCCTCGCCTGACGCGGTCTCACACATGGCTTGCTAAAAGACAAGCGGAATTCGCTATGAATGATAACAATTCCATACATATAGGTACGAGTATTGTAAAGCTAATTTGGTTATGCAAAGCACGTACCTGCCTACTGTATTTTGGTTGGATGGTGGTTGAATATTTCGAGGAAACAAAAGAACGCTAATAGTAAAAATGTCTTCGGTGTCAAATAAAGTAAAATATGCAATTAGTGTTTGGATATACTTACAAAAGATATATCAGATAGTTTAATATTTAAGAACACATCGACCAAGGATTATAATTTTTCCTGCGTTTCGTGCCCCGATGGTGCGTTGTCCATTTATTTAATGGACATCGATAAAAATATAGATAACTATTTAATTAAAACTAATTTTGCTATATATTATATACTAAATTAACCAACCCTAATCCTGCGAGAATATACACCTTCGAATATATAACGCAAACTGTCCGGCCTTGATAAGGGTTATACCGACACACCGACTTACTACTACGAACGATTTACGTCGCCGTTACCTACTTGTAAACGTGTTTCTTAATGTTTTATTCCATTATTTTTTTTTGTTTATTAATAGATAAAACAACTTGTTTGTAAGATAATACTTTTATTTCCCGGAGACTCGAACTACAAATAAAGTAAAATAATAATGTACGAACACACCAACTGTATATACAGCCCGAAAATAAATAAGCAGCGCTTGTAACTAACAACTTAAGTGAGTAAATAGTAATACTTAAAAAAACAAACATATGTGTAAAATTAAACAATAATGGAATGATAAATAATACCTATATTCAATCCGTCCTGTAATTTGAGTGCGGTCAGAAATAATATTCGTGTAAATCCCGATAAAGTTTGACCTCAATAAAACCCGCGCTGGAGTATTAAATATTCCCTAGGATTCCATAACTACCGAACCCAAACTTTTCGGGGAGGCTTTAGGTGCTATCATTTTGTTTTCAACTACCCAACTAGTAAGACCGCGATGCTACTGTGATCCGCATAATTTATAGTTCATGTACGTCAGCAATGACGTCACGAGAACAACTTGTCTTAAACTTAATGAGCTTCTTCCAAAAACAAAAGATTGGCTACACTATTTAAATTAGCTTTCGAGAAAAAAGGTCTTTCTTAACTACGTAATTCCTTATCCTGTTAGTGATGATACCTATAAATGATAGAAAAGATGATAAACTAGCGATGATTTTGGCTCCAAAATCACACATAACATAATCACCGCCATTACTATAACAGGTTTTCAAGGCAAAACGTTCCAAATTAGGTCAAAACATTCAAATAAATCAACGTAAGTACCTATGTTGTAAGATCCTCTGTCATGTAAGGAGTGGGCTTAATTATAAGTCCAGGTATTTTGGCGCCTCAAGTGAATCGGATTGGGTGTGAAATAAACTAGCATATCCAGTAACAAAAGGGTTTGAGAACTCTCGAAATGTCTTAAGCCCGAACTAGCTGAGTGTTTTCCTTGACGAGTTGACCCTTGGATTGATACACTTACGACACGCACTCAGTAAAAGTGGCTTGACCATGTAAACAAAAAACATAACCACTGAATAACCTCTCCAATTTTTTTTTGTGTTATTAACATAATATTTTATTATATACAATAATAATTACAAAGAAAATAACTTAAATATTTACAAACTAATATAACTGGGCATTTCCTCGCTCAGCGAGTAGCTTTGGCTATTCAGCGAGGAAATGCGGCCAGCATCTTGGGTACGCTACCGCATGGGCCAATTTTTTTACACTTTTTGAAGCTTTTCTATACTCTTTTTAATTTATATTAGTTTGTAAATATCTTCTATTTTGATGTTTGTTAAAAATATAAATAAATGTATTGAGCTTATCACCAAATGGAGGAATCGGTCCTCAATATCTAAGAGTATAATGAATACATAATATACATACGCCTTTATCCCAAAGGGTTAGAATTTAAATACACGAAAAATTACTTTCTTTGTAGTAATTTAACGTGCACACCGTTTTTCGATCTGAGAACAAGATCAGCCATGAACTCTGGTTCTATATCAGCCGGCAGCAGCACGAAGTGTCTGAACATTGCGGATAGACAAACTTTCAGTTCCATCATTGCGAATTTTTGACCTATAAGAACAAAAAAATATTTTTACCATTTATTTCTTGTCGGTCCCGCACAACTGCTGGCTGTATTTATTTTTATTGTCTCTGAAACAAATGCAACACGAAAATGGAAGTAAAAAGTTGCACGCACATTGTGGGCATAGGAATAATTAAAAATATACCTATACAATTTCTGACGCCAGCACTAAAAGCAAGCCAGTTAAATGGATTTGTCCATGGTCCCTCGAAGCGCTCCGGTCTGAACTCCAAAGGGTCTTCAAATACGTCAGGATGACGTTGGCTTTGGAATATATTTATCATAGCCGTTGTCCCTTTTATTAATTTCAGTTCACCGATCTCTGTAACAATGTTAGGAGTGTAACCAAAAGGATAAAATTTATAGGTTCTAAAATAATTATAAAGAGGTAATGTTTGTTAGTTTGTGAGTTTGGATGTAGGGGGTAATCTCCCGAACTACTGATCCGATTCTGAAAATTCGTTCAAAAATAAAAATCTACATTACTACTGAATGCTATGTTCTATCGAGGTGCTGCGGGCGTAGCCGCGGAAAAAAACTAGTAATATATAAAAAAAAGTTTCTTTATTTGTCCCGTATACAATCTTTGACTGACTTTGGACTTTGGTAAGTTGTTGTGCACGCCTGCGAAGGTTTCTGTGACATTGTGCTGCTAGAATATAATTTCAATATTCTATTAGTAAAACCAGGTATTTAAAATTAGGTCACCTAAGAAAGTCCTCCTAAAAAAAATATTCAAACTCTAGGTACCTTAATTAAATTTTAAATATCTTTAAATATATGATGCAAACCTCAAAAACTGCTATACTAATGCGCCGATAAGGCGAGCCCAAGGTAAAATATGTTTTAATCACTCTTTAATAAAGCCTATCATAATTATACTCACCACAGTCCCTCGTGATTCTTCGTTCAATAAGCGGCACTGAAGGATATAGCCGCAATACTTCTTTGATCACGGTGTCCAAGTATTTCATTTGCTGAAGTTCGCTAAATTGAAAAAATAAGATCGGAATTATTAAGGACTTTAAAAAAAAATACTATCTGACATGTCGAGCAAACAACACGGGCACGGGCGTACCATCCAATTCACGAAGCAACTCACGGAACTTCTAATTATAATTTTCTTCAATAAGTTGTCCGTACTTGAGGTACCTTACTGAGTGCTTAGTTTTATAACAGACTAGCTGTTACCCGCGACTTCGTCCGCGTGGTATTTAACAAAAAGCGGACGAAGTCGCGGGTGACAGCTAGTCTAAAATAAAAGTAGCCTATGTTACTCCTTGCTACATCAGCTATCTGCCAGTGAAAGTCCCGTTAAAATCGGTCCAGCCATTTCAGAAATTAGCCGGAACAAACAGACAGACTGACAAAAATTGTAAAACATGTTGTTTTGGTATATGTACCGTGTATACATCCAAATGCACATAGTAAAAAGCGGTTATTTTAATATTACAAACAGACACTCCAATTTTATTTATTTGAATAGATGTATAGATTTATGTGACCCATTATAACCATGGGGAGCATACATCAACGCATTAAAATACTCTCACACCCACAAAATAAATCTAAACTTACACACACAAGTCTACATTTTATTCTCGATAAATATATTTTATTTTTCTTTGTATAGCTTATGAACCATATCATTTCCTAAAATTAAAATAATACGTTATGGCTGTTGCATCATTAATTACGCATCTAACGAGAACCCGCTAAACCCGTTTCGAACAGGTTACGTTAACACGTCAACATAATTTATTTATATTAAAAGACAGACCCGCTACAAGGCCCCTTTAACACCGCTAGCGATACCAAATATATATAATAATACCAGCCCTTGTTAATGTCCCACTGTTGGGCACGGGCCTCCCCTCAATGCGAGGGGGATTAGGCCATAGTCCACTACGCTGGCGCAGTGCGGGTTGGCGGACTTCACACATCTTTCGCGGGGTTCTCTCAGACATGCAGGTTACCTCACGATGTTTTACGTCACCGTTTAGCAATTGATAATCGTGGTTGAAAATGAGATTCGCACATGAAATCCAGAAATCCCAGAGGTACGCGCCGGGGTTTGAACCTGCGATCCTCGTTACCGAGGCAAGCGTTCTACCAACTTGGCTATCACTGCTGTGCTAAATATATCAATAGCAATTATTGTGTATATGTATAAGTTAGCATTCTTATCACCTGGACGCCATGACGGCGTTACAAATTTAAGCCGCACATGTCTTGCTTTGATTGGCGGTACTAATTGAGACTTAATCAATTACATACTACTTTAAACAAACGCAAATTAGGAAAAAATCTCTGGTCAACGTCTGGTCGAACTAGGGCTGCCATAAATGCTTAAATACCGACCGGGTTATTTGAAATAAGTATAAATCATAGAATTAATGGTCTAAATAAAAACCATTAATGATTCAAAAACTAAATATTATAGAAACTCAATATAAAAAAATACTGAAATCAGACTCTTCTGCTTTAAACATAGGTTAGGAACTTTTGCAATTGATTTTTGTAGATATTTAGACGAAATAAAATGTGAATAAATCAGGGGCCCGCACGGATTGTGACCGAAACAGAACGCTTCAAACCAGGACATGTACTGAGGCTTTACTGACTCAGCCGTTACTCAGACATCTCCGCCGCCACTTAGATGAAGAAATAATCCAGTAGAAGTCAGACATCTCCGCCGCCACTTAGATGAAGAAATAATCCAGTAGAAGTGCCATGAACAACATATTCAAGCACAAAAAATACAATCGAATTGAGAACCTCCTCCTTTTTTTAAGTCGTTTAAAAACTAAGCCAATCTGTGTAGTACAAGCGAATTACGTACTTTTTTTTTTATTACATTATAGGCAAGTATTTGATCTCGAATATACGTGTACAACACAAATTGGATTACTGTTTGTGCTTCGACTAGTAAGTAGCTAGCTAGCTAGTAGCTCATGACACTCGATCTGTATTATATCTTCGTCTGAGCTCCGCCATCGAAACACTTACCTGAACGTAGGGTCTCTGTAAATATCATCACCAAAGATTTGCTTCTGCTCCTCAAATATCTTCTCTTGCACATGGCTGTACTTCGACAGACAGAAGAGAGAGCAGACGATACATGTAGTCGTGGTGTCGTGAGCCTAACAATATGATTACAATTAAGTTATGAAAATTATTAATGCTGGCAATTAAAGCTAACAAATCTCTATTTCGATGTTACCCATGGAAAGAATATCGAGCAAGAGACCGTCAAGCGGGGACTAATAATAAGATAAATACTATGGCAGGTGTTCGCAACCCTTCCAATAGTCCCATCCCATGTCCATCCTAACCTCAATCCATAGTCCCAGTTATCTTTCCATATTCCTGCAATAGTTCCTCCGTCTGATGACGTACATTCGCTGTTTATGCTATCGTTTTCAGAAGTTGAACCCGTTAAACAGGTAGCTAACATTAAAATTCTCTAAATGGGCCTCTACGTGTGGGACCCATGTCTCCGCGCAAGCCTTCCAAAGGTCCGGGTATATAGTCCGTGTGGTAAGATATATAATATTGCCAGACGAAAACACAAACTATACAATCCCACACTAAGCAATACTTGTATCATGGTTACCGTACATTGGACTAGGGGCAAAGCCCAGTATGTTTTACTTAAAGATATTGAGCATATATGACTCGAGTTCAAACATTCGTGCTTATCTCACAAAGTGTGCCCCTACCAGGATTCGAACCCTTAGGCACAGAAAGCAGGGTCACTACCAACTGCGCTAATCAGGTCGTCAAACTATGTAGGCAACGTCTGGCAGTGACGTTTGTATAGTTGAAAAAAAATAATATACATATGTATGTATATACATATAAGTAAATAGATACCTCAAACATGAACGTATCTACTTCCTCCCTGACGCTTTCGTGATCAATTTTCTTGCCGTCCATTTCGGCCAGAAGTAACAAATCCAAAAATGCGTGTTTGTTTTTGATACCTTAAAATTAAAACTTATGTTAACATCTTCTATTTATAGTCTAGCGGCTAGACGGACCGCCCTCATAACTAAGAGATCCCGGGTTTAATCCTGTCATTGGTCATTAATCTATTGCCGTGAGCTCACAGCTAGCACAAGCTTTCGCTTAGTTGAAAGGGGAAAACACTGCTACATTTACGGCAAAAATAATGGCATCTGTGACAGATTTTTCCACACACTATTTTGGTCGCCTAAAACCTTAGCATGTTTTTCATATTGTTATATTGGCATTGTTAAATTTTGGCTCAGTTTAAAACGCTCACCAACATCGTCGCTTCCACGAAGACTTGTTTTGTTAATTTTCGTTAATTCTGTACGTCTCGTCTCAATAACTTCATTCGTTTGCTGATGAAGATATGCCACTGCTTCGTCCTGTTTCTTCTTTAATGGTAGCAAGTTAAATATCATATCTTCGCCGAGGAATGGTATCTGCATTCTCATGGAGACTATAGCCGATAAACTGCAACAAACGCGTAGACAGAGACAACGATATTTTTATGAGTTGTTATTTCGACTGTGCTTCCATTGCCTTGCCTTGTTGTTTTTAGCATCCTCGAATAGCAGAATGACTATTGAAACATGGGAAAATTCACAAAAAATATATAATATAGATATGTTATTAATTTTGTTCATTAATTTGATTAAAACTAAAAGTTCGCCGGGACAGCTAGTAAGGTAATAAAAAATATACATTCATAATATACGTAGCTATAGTTAGTTGAAACAGACCTATCCGTTTGTGTTCTTTAAAAACAGAAGTATTGCATGAACTTTTTACAATAGTTTAGTTACATTATAACTTATTACAGAATCTAATTAATAATTTAAGTATACGTACTCTTCAATATATTTCACATATTTAGACTTGGTCTGCGTCTGCAAGTTCATTGATATTCCCATTATGGATTCTAGAAGAAACCAAAGCATTGAAAAACAGGCGCCACACATCTCCATAATCCTGAGATTCTAATAATAACTAGCACACTTATACTGGCAAATTGGTTTTCTTCATATTAAGGACCAACTGGTATTTACATTTGCACCAATTTAATTATATAAAATAGAACAGCAACAAAAGATCAAAAATAAAGAATCAATAAAAATACAAATAATAAAAAAATAAATGTTGGGATACTAAATACTAGGACTATATAATATACATCACGTCGTGGAGGTAGACCGCGAAATCAGGGGCACGACGAGATACGACTTTGCCGAAATGGCCCTAGACCACAGGTTAAGTAATAGTCCTAGACAGAGATCAATAGCAAGATAAGGGAAGGCCTTACCTGTCACATTGTCTAGAGCAGTCAGAGCGACGATAGGAAACAGGTCGAGCGGCCTCCCATCGGCCAGTCCCCGAAGTTTCTCTGTCAGTATGTTCTGGTTCTTGCAAAAAACCGGTAGGAAGTTATGCAGAATATTATAATGGAAGGCTGGAGTTAAGAATTTGCGGTGAACCTTCCATCTTTGACCTGGAAATGTTAGATGCATTTAACATCTTCAAAAACTTGATTACCTAAAGATGAAATCGAAATACCTTTATGAAGTTATTACGTATTTGTAAATGTTATGTCCGTATTTATATCAGTTAAGTCTATATCCGTAAGTGTTTAGTCCGCATTTATAAGTATTGAGTCTGCATTTGTAAGTGTTAAGTCCACATTTGTAAGTGTTGAGTCCGCATTGGTAAGTGTTGAGTCCGCATTTGTAAGTGTTGAGTCCGCATTTGTAAGTGTTAAGTGCATATTTTTAAGAGTACTCCCAATATTGATATCAAAAAATATTGGTGCGAATGATTGGTGAATTGGTTCGTTTATTATAGAAAGTTGCAGAGACAATCAGCGTGCCAACTCTCAAGCTTATTCACAAGTTCTCGGCAAGAGAGTAGGAAAGGCTAATACTTACGTCAAATTCTACACACAATACTTTTTTTAGAATGTTTTTGAATTAAGTGTGTTTGAAAGCACATTCATAACATAACATTTTCATTTAAGAAATAATCTGTGTCTCACCGGTAGAAGTGAGCAGTCCCTGACCGAGCCACGGCATGAGGAAGCTGTAGGACCTGCCTTTTGTTATAAATTCTGTGCTCGAAAGCAACGGCTGGAATAAACCAACATCTTATTATATGAATACTATTGGATAAACTAAAGTATCAGCAAATAATGATTCCACCACGCTGGCTCTGTGCAGGATTTGATAACTTTCACATGGCTTTCTACAGATGTGCACGTTTCCTCAAGATATTTATCTTCACCGTACAACAAGTAACAATCATTATTGAAAATGAGATTCGCACATGAAAATCCAAAAGTCCCAAATGTGCGAGCCGGGGTTTGAACCTGCACACCTTGTTTCCAAGGCGTTCTACTACAGACCACATGGCTATCACTGATCTTTCTTGATTTTCTTTGACCCGGCTGTTTAATTTTGATTAAAAGCCTCTCTACTATAATATCCGTCTTTTTTATACTTGATACACACCTCAATGTACTTGGGATGACTTAGAACTACGAAGGGTGTTGAGAAGAAATAAGCTCGGAAATGATTTCCATTGCCGTATTTCAGAGAAAACTTATGCAACAGACTCAGAAACTCTGTAACAAAACATAATTTAATAACCTCAAACACACCCACATATTTAGCGGAAATTTAAAATAAAGAATGTAAATGTTTTTGCATAAGAATTTTTACATACCTACCTGGCTGGAACACAATATTATTTATCATATTAATTATAAAGATTACATTCTTAAAGACATAAATCAAATTATTAGACATTTAAAAATGGCATCCTATACTGAGCTCACGGCCTAACGTTATTGGATCGTCTTGAATAAAACAAAATCAAACATTATTTACATCATTATTTTATACACCAACATGATCTATACAACTTATCGATTCATCTGTTAAAATATTTGATACTGTTTTTGATACACCTTACATATTATATTCTGTTGGAAATCAATGTTTTTTTTTTCACTTGATTCTTAGTGTACCTTACAGTTGAAATAAAAGCAAAGACACAATTAGCTACTTCTTATGGTAGCCTACTTCCTAAATTTGTACTAGTTACTTCTGTTACCCGTATAGTAAACATGGTATCCCGAATTCATCCCGAAATAAAACGAGGTAATAACTTTTAGGCTTAACATTATAACAAATTATATTTCTTCTACTTCAATTACTGACTACTATTATCGTTACTCCTTAAATCATTAGACACTTATAAAGATATTAAATGTCCATTACTCAGGTAGTAAACATTCGTGTTCATCACACAAAGTTTGCGCATACCGAGATTCGAACTCGGGACTCTTAATACAGAAAGCAGGGTTACTATCATCTGTACCAATTACCTGGGAAGAACTGGATGCACAAAACAAGAGTGCATTTGGACCTACACTCTGCATTGGACCTACACTCTGCATTGGACCTACACTCTGCAATAGACCTACACTCTGCATTGGATTTAAACTCTGCTTTGGACCTACACTCTGCATTGGATGGCGATGGATTAAACAATACAAAAACTGCTTACCAGAAGACTTCGCTATAAACAAATGAGCATTTCCCAAAACAGGCAAAGGAAATGGACCCTTAACGTTTATCCGTCTACTGCCCCTCACCAATACTATCCACGATTTGGCAATAAGTAACAAAATAACAAACACAATCATTAACAAAATCATAGTTATTGTTGAATACACGACACGTTCTATTGAACGCCTACAGCCAATGATGTTTGTTATAGTTACAAAGTGTCGGCTTCCGCATAAGGGCTTTTATACGATGTATCATTAACCACATCACTACTAGTCAAAACGGGTCCCGATGCGTTGCGACCACAGTTACCACAATGGTAAGCGATGCTGCGATAACTTAATCAAATCGTATTTAATCATATATTGTATACTCGACGGCCTGATTAGCGCAGTAGTAGTAACTCTGCTTTCTGCGCCGAGGGTCCCGGGTTCGAATCCTGGTAGGGACACAAGCTTTGTGTGATGAGCACGAATGTTTGTGTCGAGTCGTGGATGTTTAATATGTATATAAGTATTATATACTGAGTTCGCCCTCAGTCCATTGTACGGTACCCATAACACAAGCGTTGCTTAAAGTGGGACCGTATAGTTGGTGTGTTCGTATGGCGATATTTATTTATTATTATACAGGGAGTAACGAAAACTGATACCATGGATTCAGGTCATTCTAGACCCAAGATTTGGAATTTTCCGTTGATCTTTTCATGAACGTACGCATAATTTTTCAGTATTATTATATTTATTTAAGCATGAAATAATAATAGAAGTCTTTCTCAACGTGATTTTAAAATAAAAAAAAACAATTTTTACTAATTTAGGCCTAAAACTGCAATGAAAATTAAAACTCGCACGAGTCGGGTATCGCACGAAGCGTTGTGTTGTGTTCGCGTGGTTTCCATCCATGACTTTCGACTTAAATGTTTTTTTTAATTTTATTATAGGCATTAACTGAAACATTTAGCCAAAGATTTCGTCACCATAGCCCTTACACCCTGTATAGACATACGAAGGCAAAAAGAAAGCAATGTATTATTTTAAATGGTTTATTTTTATTTTAACTCTACAATAATATACAGGTGTCTCAGGGTTGGAGATATATTCCTTTGAAGTAACCTATAACTATATAACGTGAAAATTAACATTTAAGTTGAGGAAAATTAATTATAATGTGTTTTTCAGTAGTTTTTACCGCACTTCTGAAAATATTAATGTTTGTCCCGAATATTGCCCATCGTCGAAACTATAGGTGCTAATCATATCCTAAAAAAATATTTTACGAATAGAAAAACATTATCGTTGAGTGCTATTGGCTGATTGGACATTAACAATAGTGTAAAATATTGATTTCTTATATTTACGCGAATACTACACATTGAAATAAAACTATTTTTAAGGATTCTATCGCGTTTATTTTTTTGTTTTTACGTTCCCGACAAAAACAAAAACAAAAAAATAAACGCGATAGAATCCTTAAAAATAGTTTTATTTCAATAGTGTAAAATATTTGAAGAGTCGTATTCGTTTCATTTGATTTATTTCTTTGGGAATGTTTTCTTTCCTACTGTTGGCCCTGTTGTATTATTGTTATACCTTACATATAAAGGGTGCTACTATATTTCACAATAAAAATGCAGTCATCTTACTTTTTTTTTATTTATTATTCTATCACAGAACTACTATTATCACATTACATATAGCATATAACTTTTTTTATGTATTATGTATATGTATTAAAATGTTTTTTTTTTTATATAGAAATTAAAGGCATTGTTATGCGCACACGTTTTTAGTTATATCGCAATTAGTCATATTTAATGAGCACGTAATTTTTCACACTTAAATGTACCAGAAAAATATTCTAAAACCATTTTGAACCTTATTTACTATCGTCCATTTAAATAATCCTTATAAAAATTACTTGCGGTCCCGGCGAACATCGTACCGCCTCCGAATCAAATGTATGAGAATTTATCCCATGTCATTAGTTATTCCGCTATTCGGTGCGGACACAAATTTATAAAATGAAGGATCATAAAAATCGGCCCTTCCGATATAAATGGTGTCACTAGCATACAGTTTGTTTTATTATATATAGCTGTTACCCGCGACTTCGTCCGCGTGGTATTTAATAAAGACACAACCGTTGGCAATAGCCTGCTCGCGCGTGCTGAGCCCAAATGCACTTCGTAAAATGCGGTTATTTTAATATTACAAACAGACACTCCAATTTTATTTATTTGTATAGATAAATTTAAATATAAGAAATACTTTTTTATTTAAATTTGGTAGTCAGTGTGTTCTATTTCTAGGTAAAAGTTTTATGTGCACCCCATTTTTGGATCTTAGAACAATATCACTGGACAGCTCGGGCTCAACATCAGCCGGCAGCAGGATAAAATTTTTGACCATCGCGGAGAGGCTCACTTTTAGCTCCATCATTGCGAACTTTTGACCTGAAATTAAAAAAATATTGTTAACAAAAATGTTTAATACTTTTTGCGTCTAAATCAAGATCTTCTTTGCAAAAAAATTTATGCACATCCATAATATACTTACAAACAGAACCTAATTCAACGTGAGTAGCGTGCATGTGATTATCTCTCAGCGTGCACTCTATTAATGTTCAGGTCGCTCCAAATTAGCAGCCTCTTAGTTCACAAGATACTGAGTTCGGTGCTTAATCTGGACTCATGCGATATGTCAAACGTAACTCACCTATACAATTGCGGGGGCCAGCACTAAACGCGAGCCAACTGAATGGGTTCTTCAATGGCGCCGCGTGACGCTCCGGTCGGAATTCCAAAGGATCCTCGAATACATCGGGATGGCGTTGACTTTCAAATATATTCAATGTCAACGCTGTTCCTTTTATTAGCTTCAATTCGCCAACCTCTGGATGAAAATAAAATAGCTTTTATGACTAAGAAACAGAAGACTTATAACATGATATAAGACACAACGTCTTTGCTCAGTTTTTTAACTCTTTCTACTGCAAAATATCAAGTCAATTTTGGAATAAAACTTTTACATAGCCTTATGTACTATCTCTCTCAAAAGAAGACATGCCGTGCAGGCCATCAGAAGACATACTGTGCTGGCCATAAGAAGACACGCTGTGCAAGCCATCAGAAGACACACGATGCGGACCACAAGACGACATGCTATAGTTGAAGTCTTACATAGTTAATAATAGACACCTCGAACTTACCGCAGTCTTTAGTGATTTGTCGTTGAATCAGGGGCACTGGCGGGTACAGCCGCATGCACTCCCTGATCACCAGGTCTAAGTACTTCATTTCTGAAAGTTCACTTGAAAAAACACAACACTATAACAATAGCACGATCAATAATCATATTCCTATAAATGTTTGAATCAATACGTACCTATACGTGGGATTCCTAGAAATATCGTCTCCAAAAATTTTCTTTTGCTCCTCAAAAATCATCTCTTGAACATGTCTATGTTTTGATAAACAGTAAAGCGAATACACGACGCCAGATGTCGTGGTATCGTGGCCCTGAAATGATGGCATATGACTGTACTAATCACTGACCTCTATGGTTGTATCATGGACGTCAGTGGTACTAATTAATATATATTTGGAATTTGATATTTTCGTAGAATTAAAACACAATTGTCAATTGATTTTCTTTGCTACTGCCTCAAATATCAATACCTCAAACATGAATGTGTCTACTTCCTCCCTGATGGTCTCGTCGTCGATTCGTTTGCCGTCTATTTCAGCCAATAGCAGCAAGTCCAAGAACGCGTGCTTATTCTTTATACCTCAAAACAAAAGAACATGCTGTAATTTCTGAATCAGCCAAAACGGTTCTTGTTAAAATTCAGTGAATTTTAGGATAACGAAATATTTACATTCGATGCCAATTGTTACGATGTATTCTAGTAAAGCAGTTTGTGCTTTATTTTTATAAGCTTTTAGCCTTTCTCTGATATTTATTATTTGATTATTATTTCTAGTTTTATTTTTTGTATTTCCTTTCTAATTTATGTTTTACATCTATTTTACATTATATGATTCTAGTAGGCGTGCTAATAGTAGAACTGCATGATATATCGTTTTACAGTTACATCCTGGAATTAGTTCACAAGTTGGTTGATAGTTTGTAACCTGTTCAATGTATCTATGAAATTAATACATGATTGAACCTACAGACAAATTCCTGAATTACTTTTCATAATTTTCGCTAGTCTCGATGTGTCTGGGATCGTTCCCAATCAATTGAGTACCTATATAATGCAAATGTACTTTAGTTAACGATTGGTACTACTCTTCTGCTTCTTTGTCATATCACTCTTGACAGAGTAGTCATGATCATCATGTGGAGCTGTCAGAGGCAGATGTAATTGCACGTGATTGGTATCATTGCCATTTATATTTATTTATTTATCCTCACCAGTGTCATTGTTTCCACCGAGACTAGTGATATTAGCTTTGTTTAGTTCAGCGCGCCTTGCCTCGATCACCGTTTTGGTTTGCTTGTGCAGTATCTTCAACGCCTTGTCCTGCATCGCCTTGTACGGCAGCAAGTTGAAGATCGCGGGATTGGATATCAATGGAATCTGTATCCTCATTGCCACAATCGATGTCAAACTGTAATTATGTTAATCCAATCTTAATGGGTTTTTTTTAGTTATGAACACGTCATACCTATGTATAAAATCATATATATAATCATATCATAATCATACAAATAAATTGAAATGTGCATATTTTTTGTAAAGAATACTTACATTTCGATGGATTTCACATATTCCGACTCGCTATGTTTTTGTGCATTTACAGACACTCCCATAATTGATTCTGGTGAAGGATAATCGGATTAATGTGATAAATCATATATGACGCTAAATTAATGCAAAACATTTAAGAGCATAGACGAATGAAAAAATCGTCGAAGATTACGGATCCTAAACAATAGACGAAGAGGGATTAATTATCTGTATAATCGATATGGCATAGTCCGTTTCGAACACAAATCAACAGACGAAACATACGTTTATATAGCTAGATGATAGAAATAAAGGCAAATAAGTATACCTGTCACATTGTCCAGGGCATTCAGAGCGACTATAGGAAACAAGTCGATCGGCTTGCCGTCGGCCAGTTCCCGCAGATTCTCTGTCATTATGTTCTGGTTCTTACAGAACACTGGCAGGAAATTATGCAGCATATTGAAATGGAACGCAGGCGTTAACAGTTTGCGGTGAATTTTCCATCGTTGACCTGCATATAACAGAAGGAAGACACATTTTTGGGATTTGAGGCATCGGTAAAAGGGCAAGCTATTATCTAAGTATAAATAAATATCGCCAGGCAACACCGACTGTATTTTTTTTTTTATTTGGACAACACGACAGATAGCAATAAAACTATAATACTCTTACATTAATTTACTTGGTCAAGATTGGAATCCTAAACGTGCAGTCAGCAACGCTTGGATTATGGGTACCCCTACAACAGGGTGCTCCTAGAACACCAGGGCAAATTAAGGATATTTCCAAAATGTACCCAGAAGGAAGCGAACTTGCAACCACCGTCGCAGTGAGCCTAGTCGCCTACGTTCCAACCACTTGACTAGCCGGTGGCCGATGTTATACCTATAAAGGTTATTCATCCACTTTACAAGGGATCCAAACAAGCTCAGGTCCTATATTTTTAGGTTCTATCTTATTTTCTAAGTCTTAAATTCTCTTTCGATCGGTCCCTAACATTTCGGTTCCATTCCGATATTTTATCCCGGTTTTATACCCTCAAATATATAACCGAAGGATCTTCCTCTCTGCCTTTAGAGCTTTTTATTTGCTTTTAAGGGTGTCATCTGAGCCGCGCAACTTTGTCTGGCGATATTATGTTTTATTCCATTTGTTCGGTGACTGTGGGAAAATCAAATATATAGATATGTAATTGTTTATTATTTCACCAAACAATATAATTATAAATTTACCCACGATTTACACAGAGATTAAATACCTGTTTAATATGTTTTTTTTTAACATAAAACAACTAGAAAAGTCATGTTTAATCAAAAAGGTATGTAATCGCTTCGTAAATCGTGGGAAAATTTAAAATTATATTGTGATGTGGAACAATAAACAGTTATATGTATATTTATTTGTTTTTTAACAATCACCGAAATAATTTAATAAAACATAATATACACAACAAAATTGCAAGGCTTTGATGCCACCCTTTAAAGCGAGTAAAAAGCTCTTATGGTAGGGAAGAAGATCCTTCGGTTTTTTTTTTTTATACATTATACATACATATTTATTTGACCTCGATCTCACCTGATGGTAAGTGACGATGAGATCTACGATGGAGCATACTTGCCTAGGTAGGAAGGCGGCAGTAGATCGAGACGCTACATTCACTAGGCACATGCAGCGCAACTGATCTGACCCGCCATCCATGAATGGCAACACTGAACATCATGCCGGAACACGGCTAGGCCGCTTGGCGACATGGCTTTGTTCAGTGGGTGGTGACTAACCACGGCCGAAGCCTACCACCAGTAGAGTTGTCACCTAGTTGGCACCACCCAGGGTCACGTGTAGGGTATCTCGAGGGTACTTAATTCTCCTACGGACGAAGGTGACTCGACCCCAAAATCAGTTATATATTTGAGGGTGTAAAACCGGGTTAAAATATCGGCATGGAACCGACATCTCAGGGACCGATGAAAAGAGTAGTTGGGTCTGAGAATAAGACAGATCCTAAAAATATAGGACCTGAATTAGAGTAGTACGTTACTGGAAAATGAAAGCAGCTGGATTGCGCTAGCTCGGGCACGAAAAGGACTACGGCAGGAAAAGGGCGTACTTGATTCCAAGTGCCTACATGGTGGGTGATGACCGGTATGACCATTCCAAGACCCACGTGGAGTCACTACGCCACTAATATTCATCCATACAATATAACGTCCTGATTAATAGTTGGTAGTAGGTAGACCCTGCTTTTTGTACCGAGGATCCTGGGGTTAAAATCCTAGTAGGGGCAAACTTTGGGTGATGAGCACAAAAGTCTATCCCCATGTTCGGATGTTTAACATCTATAGAAGTATGATATTTCTACTGGGATCGCCACCAGTCGGTACAGTACCCATAATAGAAGCGTTGCTTAGATTGGGTACGGTTCCAAGTTTTCGTGTTCATCTGGCGATATTTATTAGTATGCCAGATTAAGTAAGATATGGTTTGATACAGATTACGTTTGGCATAATATTAGGACCATGGCAAATTATGTTAAGGCCATTTCTCGAACTAGTAAGCGGCGAGCCAAATTACCTGTGTTCGCTCAAGCAGCAAGACAACGGTGACATCATTAAAAAAAACAACCTTATTAATATACCTGACGCTGTAAGGAGACCCTGGCCCAGCCAACAATCCAAGAAGTTGTATGACATGCCTTTCGTTAATAACTCCCAACTTGTCACCACCGGCTGTAATGAGAATACAAAGTACTACATTATACATGGCATGGTTTCGTAACGAAAACTGATACGAAGGAATCAACTCATGTTTCTGGACCCCCAGAGTTTGAATTTTCGTCGATCTTGTTTTTAGTATATTATAGAAATCATGATAGAAGTCTGTCTTAACGTGTTTAGCTTAAAAAAGCATACTAATTTAGACCTCGAACTCCAATGTAAATTAAAACTCGATACGCTCGAACGCGCTCGTCACTCGCACGATTCGGGTATCGCGTGGAGCGTTGTGTTGCGATCGCGTGGATTACGATACATGGCGCGCTCAAAAACTACAACTACCACGTGAATCCAATAATTTTTTTTTTATCATTTTATTATAGAAATAAAGTGCAACCTTTATCCTACACTTTCGTTATCATGCCCATGCTTACACCCTGTAGAATAATTTTGCATCGCGAATTTGAGTAGGGTAACCTATATCCTGCTTGTTTCCATAAAATAAACATTCTCGAAACATCTTCAAGGTCTAGGTATATAAAGTCAGCACTCAACTTATTCAATATCAGTACCGTGAAATTTATATTCTGACATTGAATAGTTTAAGGAAACAAAATCAAATAGTTCAATAATATTTTTGCTACAAAATCCGCTAGTTTGGAATTTGTGTGTACCTAGTTGTGGGCTTAACAGAATGTCTACTGAACGGATTTAAATTATTTCCATTAGAGTTCGCTTGACTATATGTATCTTATAATTCGGGTTAACTATATGATACTTTTTATCCCGGGAAATGTATAGGTTCCCGCGCGATAACTAAAATAACGCTTAGCATAGTGAGGCTTATAAAAAGTCATATCTTTTTTCGAAAAAGAAAGCTCACGTGTACTTACAAAGTCGTTAGTGCAATGCACTCAAACTAACACAAATTACAATGCTAGGCTACTTATAAAACCTGTAGTTTTCTAAATATCATTAAATACTGAATCATTCTGCAGAAAAGATCAGATTACAAATTAACAATCCATCCAATGAATTCTGTGATCCACGCAGCATTAGTAATTTTTGGATTTTAAGGCCCAATAATACCTATGTCATCTCTAAGTAGGTGTGTTTAGAGTATTAGATATAAGTTCTTACCTCAATATACTTCGGATGGCTGAGAAAAACGAATGGGCTTGATAAGAAATGTACTAGAAAGGCGTCCCCATACTCCGATGACAGTCGAGACAGGAGGTTCATAAACTCTGTAATATTGATGTTTTATTAAAATGTGGACCGGTGGATGCAAGTGGCGGAGGACCGTGATGTGTGGAAGTCATTGGTGGAGGCCTATGTCCAACAGTGGACGTCTTTCGGCTAATAGCAATAATATTTAATATGTTGTAGTTGTCTGTAGATTAAGTATTTTGTCATTAATATGTACTTATATTTAAAACTAACGTTTGCCCGCGGCTCCGCCCGCAAAACCATGACTTTGCTCTGCAGCTCGACCCCCAATAGTCATAGATAGCCATAGCCTTTTTTAATCAGTGATAGTGTAGCTTTCTATCGATGAAAGTATTTTCAAAATTAGTTCAGTAGTTATCGAAGATAGCTCCTATAAACATACAGTTATAACTGTACCCCTTTATAATATTAGCACCTTATTATAGCAGAAACATCTAATGTAATCGTAACGTCATCGAGAAAACATGCTGGCACTGTCATGCTTATTTATGTAATCTGTGGTGTGAGAGGGATGGAAGACGTTAAGTTACTGAAACGGTACGTGAAAATGATTATCCTCGAGGTACTGAACAATCCAAACTAGCAACCTCTGTTTTCGGATACCGTTCAATAAACTGGGGACGAATCCATTAACACTCGGGCCAGGGTGAATGACGTAAAGATCATTTTCGAGTTTGGCCCAGACGGGAACATATCCTGCAACCGCCCGGTGCAGTGAGTCAAGCGGGCTACGTTCAAGCATTTAAACCAAGCCTTCTCACATTTAAAAATGCGGTTTGTACAGTTGCAAAAATAATTATTATAATGTTATTCTTTAAAAATATAATTACACAAGTGGTAATAAAGTAATTACCTAAATGAATTTATGGAAAAATGTGTACCTACTATGCACCTAGCTAATTAATGTAATTAGTCGAAATCAAACTGGAATAACATTACTAAGTATCAACATCTTCTTTTTTTATGTCGGCAATCGGCTACAAAATTAATAGCGGAATTTTTGCCATTGTCAAGCAAAAATGATTCTTCGTTGTTTTCATTATAAGTACCACTGATGACAATAATGATGTTGATGATAATGATAAAATGAATCCCCTAACCCTATCAGTAAAGCTGTGGATACTTTACTGAAAATTTAACAGACATCTCGCGTGAACTAGTAAGTCAAGCAATACTGTTTTAGTTTATTTTCCTTCACTCGTGCACGTTTATGAACACACAATGGGTAATATCCCGCTAATATTACTCATTATATATCAAAGAAACACAATTTTCAGAATGTAAAACAAAATTTATAACTTCAATGATCAACTTACTCATAAACTCCGCGCCTGTGATACCTAGTGTAGGTATTCAATTAAATTCAAATATCAATCAACCTACCTACCTACCAATCAATCCTACAACCAATAACCTACTTATCAATCGTTATAATCTCATTAGACCACAACAAATAACTTGTTAGGTCCCTAAATATAAATAGCCAGACAAATTATAACAAATAAATTGTTGCAAAAATTTGCAAAATCACTTGTAATTTCTGTTATCAAACTGACACTAACTGATAAACTGATCCGGTTTGTATGTAAGTATCTATTTATAATACTCAGAATATCATGTACCTACTTGTGTATATAAAAAACGAATGGTAATTTACTGAGTATAAGTATGTACCTATACAAAAACAAATAATTAAAAACACACAAAAAACTCGACGGCAAAAACACTTAACCTCACTGAAAAGAGGAAAATAAACTAGACAATTGCAGGCGGCGCAAACCACTGAGAAAAATGTGTTCGGTGGTGGTCTACAACTGAATATGAATTTAAATTTTTATGGCAAATATGTTTTGTAAATAGTTTTATTTGCGTCCGCCTGTAATTCTCGTGCTTATTTCTCTATTTACAGTGCAGTGTTCTTGCAGTCGAGTTTTTTATGATTTTTAACCGACTTCAAAAAGGAGGAGGTTCTCATTTCGGTTCTATTTTTTTTCAATTTTTTTTATATATGTTTGTTACCTCAGATCTCCGTCATTTATGAACCGACCTGGAAAATTATTTTAAATAATTTGTTTATATCAGGCTTTTTTTATTTCCAGTTAGTATCAAAATGGTAGCAAAGTAGCTTACCATTGATACCCATATTGTAATAATAATAAAATATATTTCCACCCATTCATTTCATTCGCAGATGCCATATGTAAATATTATATACCCTGTGCTACTCCCACAATTAAGGCGAATCTAACGACACCTCATATGTTAAAATCCATCAAGCTGTTTAGGCTGTAGAGCGTGCCAAAAAAAATAGACATATATACATACACTCCTACTATAAAATAAAAGTAGCCTAAGTTACTCCTTGTTACATCAGCTATCTACCAGTGAAAGTCCCGTCAAAATCGGTCCAGCCATTTCGGAGATTAGCCGAATCAAACAGACAGACAGACAAAAATGTTAAAAAATGTTCTTTTGGTATATGTACCGTGTATACATCCAAATGTACTTAGTAAACACCGGTTATTTTAATATTACAAACAGACACTCCAATTTTATTTATTTGTATAGATTTTTATAGATAATTAATAAGCAGTCTGTCGAGTTTCTTGCTGGATCTTCTCAGTCAAGGTCACGTCCCGATTCGGTGAAAAAAAAAACAAATGCCAATCTGTAAGTTCCCCATAACAGGCCTCATACGGAATTAGTGATTTGACTATGACATTGAATAAATTAATTAATTATTTATTTACCTGTAGACTTGACAACAAACTGATGTGCGTTCCCCAATACAGGCAGCGGCAACGGGCCCTTTACATTAATCCTTCTTTTATTATTGAGCATATTAATCCAGGATAGCATTAATATTAGCACTAAAATAATAGTTATGAAGAGTAAAAACATTTTTAAGTTCGCACTATTGACTTTGTGTTGCAATGTTCGTGGTTGGAATGAAACAGATCGCAGTTCTGTGGCATTGAGCCGTCCGTCGACGTTAACAGGTCTAACCGATCTTATATGTATACATGTCGCAGCCAGATTGTATAATGCGCCGTAATACAATACGGCTAGCCGCTTTACAAAACAGCTTAGTCCGGTAAAACGGCTAGTTCATTAATGTTTAATCTATAGACAAAGTCCTGACCGAGTTACAATCAGTACGTGCCTTTTATGACGTAAGCATGCAGTAGAATGAATCCTTTTAGTTTCGTCCTTGAAGAGTGCCTGGGGGTCGGTGAACTTGAATCTTTGTGATTCTTTATAAATATAAACAACTTTTTTAAATAAAAAACTTTGTTTTTTTCAATTTTCCAAAAGGAACCTTCTTTAGAATCCGTCCGTTTGGAGATCAATGTTTGCATCATAATAAATCGATTGAGGTGTGGAGTAAAGTAGAATAAAGGATGAAATCCTTTATGCCAAGCATCGTATGTTGAGCCCATGTATTTAAATATCGCTTTGGGTCGCTAAACACTCCAGAGATGGCGCTTCCAGCCAGGTTTTTATACGCAAGAAATCGTTTGTGATTGGCGGTGACGAGAAATGTTTCCACGAACGCTCAAGAGACGGCGCTGCGTCGCTCCTTCCCTTTTCTACTTCAGCTTTCTCTTGAGTAACGACTGATATAAATTCACCCTTTTATAATATTTATTATTTACCATTTATTTCTTGCAATAAGCGGTTGTAATTAATTAAATCTAATATTAAAAGACTAAAAACGACATTTTTGTATTTTTTCCGAAGATTCTACAGAAACCATTCGAATTGTTAACTCAAAGCCGTCGAAAACTTAGTGATTTCTTGAATTGGATAACCAAAATTTATTTTATCCGGTAAATAGAAGGGTTACCACGGTATAAGGTATGCACGTAAAAATAAGTAGCGACAGGCATCCGTCACCCAACGATCACACAGCGATAAATACCTTCAGCGCGCTTTACACCAGGTTTTATGCGAGCCAAAGTGTACTTTATTACTGCAAGAGTTGAGTATGATTTAAATGCCTTTGCGGAGTGTAATATCTGTTCGTTAGAACTATTAGATAATCTGTGGTAGCGGGCACATCAGCTAGGAAAGGATTTTTACTTTTAATCACCCGACGATTACCAACCGCCGTCTGCCGCCATTAAAACTCCCGAAACTTAGGCGTTTAATTAAAAAGTGTAGATTAAGAACTCATACCCTTTCAAAGCTTCACGCCATTATTAGTGATGACGGGGAGGTGGGGCGTCAACCGCGCTGTAAGCTTAGGTTTAATGAAGTGCTTATAACATCCGAAGTAATTTCCCTTTATAACATTTTGCCTTGGCGCCGCGAAATTTATCCCGCCATTGAGCTTGCGAACCCCACCACAAATGATCTTTGATGGCGTAAATTACACTTTGCGGTATGCGTGGTACAATAAAATGCCAGGTATTCTCTCAGAGGATGACCCAAGGTGCTGCAAGCCACGATCAAGAATATACATTTCTTTTTAAATACAGCTTTACTTTCATACCTTATTGAACTTTAAGCTAATCAATTTGTTCAAAATCATTACAAGATTATAATGTACATAATATACATAACTCGAGTGCTAACATTCGTGCTCACCACATATTGTTTTGCCGTAGGTCAACGAACGTACCCAGATAACATGTCGACATAAATCAATAAAATTATTAAATAGGTAATTTAAAAATAACGGTGTAAAACAATTTACAGGACCAACGGTAGATTATAAAGATAACATTCCCAAAGATGTAAACTTTTTTTTGACAGTTAAAAAAATATATATCCTCAGGGTTGCCTTGTTTTAAAAAATCACACGTTATGTTATACATCCACGTGACCCATATAACTTACTGATTCATCTGTTAAAATATTGTACACTATTTTGGTTGTTATTCGTTATACAAATAACGCCTATTTCACTTTAAATAGCACTGACGGTCTATAGGTAGTTCGTCGACCGCATGCTCTAGAAATATGATATCAAAGTCAAAGTCGAATCATTAATGTCGTGAAGGTTAGCACTGTGAGAAAACCTGCTAGTCTATTGAAAGCCGTATAAGTTCGTCAATCCACACTGGGCTAGTGTGATGGATTCCCCTCATATGAAGGAGATTGTGCCTTGTATAGAGTACCTTATATAGAGTTAGTACTTTTCTTTACCAGCTACTTAAGTCTGCCTAGCCATTCCTATTGTTCTCACATACCTATAACAATGTACTGCTCAAAAAGGTACAGGATCTTTTTAAAAAGAGCAACCATGGAGTTTCTTGCCTGTTCTTCTCCATAGGTACGGCATTCCGAACGGGTGGTAAAGTTGTAGCTTAGCATTTAGTAACTTTTTTCACGATTCATAAGTACTGTACTTAATGGTTTACATGAATAAAAAAATATTCTGATTCTGATTATAATGGTCATGTGTTCGGCCCCTGTTAAATTGGGATCAAATGTTCACTGCAATGCACTTCTACTTAACAGGCATGATTGAGTATTATTGAACTTAATACTCCAATAAATATATGTATATACCACACTATACACAGTCTACAGAGTAAAGGGTTTTTTACTCTCATTCAGATACCTACACGATATCTATACATATAAATAAAATTGGAGTGTCTGTTTGTAATATTAAAATAACCGCTTTTTACTAAGTGCATTTGGATGTATACACGTTACCTATACCGAAACAACATTTTTCACAATTTTTGTCTGTCTGTCTGTCTGTCCGTCTGTCTGTCTGTCTGTCTGTCTGTCTGTCTGTCTGTCTGTCTGTCTGTCTGTTTGTTCCGGCTAATCTCTGAAATGGCTGGACCGATTTTGACGGGACTTTCACTGGCAGATAGCTGATGTAACAAGGAGTAACTTAGGCTACTTTTATTTAAAAAAAAAAATAGGATCTCACGAAAAAAAATTAAAACCAATGTTGCAGCGCAGCGCCTGATTAAGTTTGATAGCAACAACCTGCAATGCGTCCCGCGGGCTCAGAATGGGCGAGCAGGCTGTTGTCAACGGTTGTCTTTGTTAAATACCACGCGGACGTAGTCGCGGGCAACAGCTAGTTATTAAATAAATTTAACCCCACTATACTTAGTCTACAGAGTAAAAGGGTTTTTTACCCTCATTCAGATACCTACACGATATTTAATAATATCATCTTGGTACAAGTTCATTGTCATTAGGCACTTACATTACGACGACATTCTGTTTACGAGCCTCGCACAACACGGACAACAGTGCGCGCTTTTAAAATAAAAATGATACTTTTATTAGTTTTCGTGGCCCTAGTGCTAGTTCTAGTGGTATCCTGGATCAGTATGATGAAGAACCGAGCGAAGTATAACATTCCGGGACCCGTGCCTTTGCCGCTACTGGGAAATGCACATATATTTATAGTCAAATCTACAGGTAATTAACATTAAAGTATTTTTACCAAACAAAATGTGAATGGTATAAATTATTTCTGGGAATACAACATTTATTGCGAAGTTGATCGCGATTATTTATTACTTTTAAAACACGGTTTTTTTTTCATGTCTGACTTTAAGTGCTATTTTGATTTTAAGAGCTATTCAATAGCTACATACAATGGGTCATTAATTAGCTGCATGTTATTTATCTTTTTGTTTGTTGGTGGCGCTGCCCTCAGAAGTAGTATGTCTCATTCCTAAGCCTAGAACTTGCGTTCTTTGACGCATTTGTAATCTTTATGTGAAGTCCGAATTTAGACATGTCGATTTCAAGAATATATATATTATTTTCCCAACAAACCGACAATTGTGATTTTTTGTTATTTTTTTTTAATTCGACATCAAAAACCTGTCTTCACATGATTATTACAAATGCGACCAAGAAGCGTAGGTGCAAGGCTTTTTAATCACTCTGTATAGGATAAGGAGAGGATAGGAGGGCAAAACAAAATTACAAATACATATAGCACCCAAGGACCCTCTCTCTCAGCTAATTCATCTGGTTATAAGTGTTAATGAAAACAAACCTTAATGCATGAAAATAAAGTGCTTGATCATCATGTCCACGGATACTATTAGGTCCAATTTGCAACTCACACTTCTAATCGTAGGGCGTCATGCTCAGACGCATTATATCTTCATCTAAGGTACACAACTGTTTTGTATGTTTGATGAAATAAAAAAAATTATTTGATCTAAGGGGTTATGTTACTATTATTCACGATAAAAATAATAATTAAGAAAATGTTGTATGTCGTCGAATAATTAGGTAAGTACAATCTAATGTTCACTTAGGCACTTGGCGTGGTGTGATTAGTTTAAGGGGTTAGGGGTCACGGACCTTTCCGAATAACATTATGTATATAATATATACTTATGTATTTTGTGTATTCAAGAATGTAGCATGACCTGTATTGCTATTCTATTAAAGTTGAGATTTATTGACATTTAGTCTCATACCTCACGCTTTAATCCTCAGGTAAAATGTAAAATTTGTATCGATATTTTACAATTCACTTTCGGACTCACACGTGGGATTTGAGACTGTCGTTACTAAATAGCACTATATGGTCGGATACAGGGTGCAATTGACGCCCCCCCCCCCCCCCGCCCCCAATGGAATTGCTTCCCTCACTATAAAAAATTACACCCCCAACCCATTAACGAAATCCTGGAACCGCCGACAATCTACCACCATACAAATTAAACCAATATTAAATAATAACTATCCACGCGCAAAATAAACGCGATAAAATCCGTAAAATTAGTTTTATTTAAATATTTGAATAACTATCCAGCCATACGCTATCGACAACTGAATAAGTATCATATTAAAAAAACGAGTAAACAGTTTAGTGAACTTTAACATGCGGCAGATAAAAAATATTGACCTAAAGATATCTTTAATTTACAGAGAAGTACTTGTATAAGGTCTATAAGGATAACAAACAATAAAATATTAGTATAACGTATTTTATCAGGCGGTAGGCTATAAAGGTCACATTCCTGAAACAAAATATCACACTATTTGAAATGTTGAAAATAACAATACGTACTAAGTACGCGGTTAAACGGTACCGGCTTGGTTTCTTAGAGGAAAATCAAACACTCTCAACACATATATTTCATGCAAAATGTGATCGTTGTGACGTGGTTGTGACCTACTTGTTGGCATCTTAAAATATTTTTGTTACACTTTGTGTATATATACTTTTAAAACTGCAACTAGGCTGTGTCTGTACATAAAAGCTGTGATAGGCTATTTGGACGTCGAAAAATTTTTTTTATTTTTTTTTGCCTAAACCAATTTCAACGAGATTTTCATTATTGGATTGTCTATGGCCGAAAGGACGCATATGGAAGCGCAGATTCAAGGGTTAGTATACCCTTTTTGAATCACGTGCTACAGCCACAGATTCCAATCTGGTATCGTAAGGATAAAATTCATTCATGGACGGCGGGTCAGATCAGCTGCGCTGCATGTGCCTAGTGAATGTAGCGTCTCGATCTACTGCCGCCGTCCTACCTGTTCACACTCACACAATATGTCAATTCGAGAGTGAACAGGTACCTTCTAGTCAGGTATGCTCCATCGTAGATCTCATCGTCACTTGCCATCAGGTGAGATCGAGATCAAATACTTGCCTATAATGTAATAAAAAAAAATAAAAAAAAGAATATACGTCATATATATTAAATTCAGAACCTTACTGATACTTCCGGATTGGCACACGACAATCCGCTTGTCGATAGTCTTGGGTTCGAATCCCGATAGGTCTACATGTTTTAATAATTTGTCTCCCTCACTGCCTATACAAATTAATTTTTCATCAACCCTGGTATTTTTTTGTAAGCTAACAGAGTACTTTTACAGTTTAGTTAAGTATCCGTCGAATTCAAAGAATTATCTTTAAGTCACTTATAATAATGGCATTACATGATTTTTTCTATAAAATTGTTCCATAATGCGATTGTAAATTACTATGACTTCGAATGTAAATGTACAACAGCGCCACTAGCAGACAGACTAAAACGTTGACTTTGTATAGAGAATTCAGGGAGCAGATCCGCAAAGCTGCTCGTTAGATCAGTTCAGTCGCGGACTTTAATTTGGGACGCATTTAAGGTTTAATGTTGTACAGCAAACATACCATAAGGGTACTATTTTGACTAAAGTTACTATTAGCAACAGCTCTCGGATATTAAGACATACGACCTTATGGTATTTTAATGGTCATCTAAAATATTGCGAAAAAGCATCATATATTGTTCACGACAGTACAAGGTTTTAAAAAAAAATAAGATGCCAGTCAAGTGCGTATTATCATTAACCTTTAGAAAACGGCTTAAGCGCTTATTAATATGTAATTTATTTTATCAATTTTTTTTGCGTTTGAGTGGAATTGGATTTAATATTTGTTTGACAATTTTTTTTTTATTCTATTACTATTAAACAAATTGAGGAAGATTGACCCACCGCTGACCCTCGGCCTGTCAACTTTTCCAATAATAAACCAAACAAGTTGACCAATAATTAAAGAACCGAACTCCTCTAAGATGTCAGTCGAGAATCTGTCAGTCATGAGTGTCGGGACCCTATTTAAGGTGGAAGCGCCAGGTCAGGGCGCGAAATTCAAAATGTCAATGGTTTTAATTTTTTTACGATAAATTTGAACATCATTACGATGTAATTTAGTTTTTCGCGATGTCTCGATGTATTAAATTTGCTTAAAAAAATACCTAAATAGATACAATACTCCAAGGTTTGTAAAAACCGCTACTTTTACTAACTTTGGAGTGCTGTATCGCTTTAGGTTAATTAGATAGATAGATAGATAGATAACTCTTTATTGCACACCGATTTCATTAACATTGTATAGGGTATTGATACATAGGTACAGTGTACAGTGGGCGGTCTTATCGCTAGGTGCGATCTCTTCCAGACAACCTTAGGATGGAGAAGATTCTTAATAATTTAACACGGTGGAAGCCAGTGGTCTAATTGGTCTAATTAAGAAAGAAAAAGCAATGGGGGCGACAGAATAATTTTTGTCTAGGCCTGCGTGCTAGCCCTGTAGAATTGATAACCATTTGCTGTTGTTACAGAATTTTTGAACCTCTTACACAGATTGTCTTCCAAATATGGAGATGCTCTGCAAGTGTCTCTGTTTTCATCTCCATACGTCGCTTTGTTCCATCCAAAATACATTGAGGTATGTATCTACTCAAAGTACCTCCTATTTATTATTTCCTAGTACATTGTAAGTAAAACTTGAGTTAATACTCTTGCGCCGTCTCATCTTCCGGAGACTTCCGCAGCAGCTGGCGGGGCTGCTTTCACTGCAGAATGCCTCAAACGCCGCAAATATGGTTCCCTCGGTGCAGGGTACATATTTGAGGCGTTCGGGGTACAGACATTGGGTCCGCGGGGACTGGGTGCCCATCGAATTTACAGAGAGCCTTCAAAACATCTGGTGACCAGAACGCTGGCACATATTTTGGCCAACACACCAGCATTGCCATTCAAAGTGGCAATGCTGCCAGCGTTTTAGGCACCCAGCCGGTCGATGGTGGTGAGAATTTGCTGAGTGCATTTTGATACCTGCCTAATTTTAATTTATTATATCATATTTAAAAGCATGTACTACAGATATGACCTAGTTACTTTGCAGGTAAGTATAATTAAGAATCTTAAATATTTCAGCCAGTGGTCTCGAGTTCGGAGCTGATAACAAAAGGCAGATCATACAGCTTCCTCACGTGCTGGCTGGGTCAAGGCTTGCTCACAGCATCAGGTAATTTACTCAGTGATAATGTTAAACAATGGTCCACTTTTTAAGTTTATGTACGAAGTATTCCGAACTCTATGTTATATTTAGTTATAACAGGAATTACGTAAGAAACGGTTTTTAACCGACTTCAAAATGGAGGAGGTACTCAATTCGGTTGTATTTTTCTTTCTATGTTTCGTTTATACACACAATCAAGCTATACAGCCAGTAAAAAAACAATAACAGACGTTACAGGATATAATAACTTATATATTTTTTTATATAAAAACATTTTAGGTCAAAGATGGAGAGCCCACCGCAAATTCTTAACGCCAGCGTTCCATTTCAACATACTGCAGAATTTCTTGCCCGTGTTTTGTAAGAACCAGAACATCCTGACAGAGAAATTGCGGGACCTCGCCGATGGAAGGACAATCGACATGTTCCCCATTATTGCTTTGGCTGCTCTTGATAACGTTACAGGTATACCAGCATTTATACAGAGTGATTAAGAAAGGGTATACCAAACTATGAACTTGCGTTTCTTTAGCGTATTTGTAATCTTTCGTATTATAGGCGTACGGCGTACAGGCACTCATAAATAGTCATTTGCATTTTTTTTTCTTAACTCTACAACTGGATTGGAACGTGACCTCAACTGAGAAGATCCGCCAAGAAACTCAACGGGCTTGCCTTTTTTATACAAAATCTTTTTTTCAACTCTTTTTTTAATAACCATGGTCATTACAAAAAAAAATAAGCTTCAGTGTAGCGCCATGCATTAGCATTTGTAATCATCATATCATCTATATATCTATATATTATCCGATCGAAGTCCACTGCTGGACATAGGCCTCCCCCAACGACTTCCACACATCACGGTCTTCCGCCACTCGCATCCACCGGCTTCCTGCGACGCGTGTGATATCATCAGTCCACCTTGTGGGGGGCCGTCCTACACTTCGTCTTCCGATCCATCATATCATAGTATACCCTTTCTGTATCGCTCTGCGCTCTGTTATGCATCTAACTAGCAAAACCAGATAGGAGTATTTTTTCATATAAACCACGTATCCAGAAATAGGCTACTATACCGTGATTTCCAGCTAAACTAAATCTGAAAGTAATTACATCAGGAATCAAAATGACTGTTTATTTTCCAGAATCCGTAATGGGAGTTTCAATGAATACTCAGCAGCATAGCGAGTCTGAATATGTTAAATCAATTGAAGAGTAAGTATCGCACTGAATATTACAGATTACTGCTAATACTTATAATGTTGTACCTTGTGAATATTGTTTTATATTTCCAGCTTATCCACGATAATATCGATGAGGATGCAAATACCATTCATAGGCGAGGATCCTATCTTCAGTATGCTCCCATACAAGACGAGACAAGACAAAGCGTTGAAGATACTACACGCACAGACCATGAAAGTGATTGAGGCGAGGCGGGCTGATCTGAAAAGGGATAATATTACTAGTTTAGAGGGGAGTAGTGAACTTGGTAAGTTAACTTGGAATAACTATCAATAAGCCAATAAGCCAACATCTCACTACTTACTATAATACCGTGGAAGTGTGTTTTTGTGTGAGTTTGAAACAGTAGCACCTGAAAACGGGTAAACCTGAACTGATTTGAATGAAATTTTAAAACATAACAAGTTTAGGTTATATGAAATAACATGAGAATAAAATTCATACAATACAATATGATCTACGTTTTGCTTATTTGTATATTTTTTTTCACAATTGCCTATAGGTATCAGGAATAAGCATGCATTCTTAGACCTACTGTTATTATCTGAGATCGACGGTGAGAGAATCAAGGATGAGTACGTAAGGGAGGAGGTTGACACATTCATGTTTGAGGTGAGATGAACTTTAGATAAATAAATTTACTATAGGTGTCATATCCATAGGAGGGATAATGAAATAGTTGAAATGGATAGTTAATTTCACGAAAATGTATATATAGTTATAATGGCATTATAACGAACTTTTAACAAGAAAAAGTGCGCTATGATGGCTTTATACCATCATAACTTTCTATAAATTTGAGGGTGTGTAAAACTACCTCATACCCATAACAATGTACTGCTCCAAAATGTAAAAGATATTTTAAAAAATAGCAACCATGGAGTTTCTTGCCCGTTCTCCTCCATAGGAACGGCATTCCGAACGGGTGGTAAAGTTGTAGCTTAGCATTTTGTAACTATTTTGACGATTCATAAGTTCTGTACTTAATGGTTTACATGAATACATAATATTATGATTCTGATTCTGAAACAAGGTTGACATAATCTACGTATATAATCGTATCTTAAGAAAGTTAAGGCAACAATTTTACAGTGAATATTTTTTCAGGGCCACGACACAACTACCTCTGGTATCGTGTATACCATATTCTGCTTGTCAAAACGAAGGGACGTGCAAGACAAAATATTGGAAGAACAGCAAATCATCTTTGGAGATGACTTGAAAAGAGACCCTACATACAAGTAGGTACCTATGTAGGCCGGTTCACGACCACTATAAGGTATAAAAATTAATCAACAAAAACTTATACAATATTGGAATTTGTCTGTGTCCTCTGCACTAAGTACAAGCTTGTATCGCAGAGAACAAGTGAGTACATAGATAAGGTTAAAATACTTTAATAGGAACGACACGTTTCATACTCAGAGTACCTGTTTTATAAGGACTATAATAAACAGAAAAAAGAGAAAAAGAATTAAAAAAATAAACGCCGTATCTGTAACAATGGTTGTTTATCGTATCGTGATATATATAGAGTACACACGTACACATATAGAGTGTGTGTGCGTTTGTGTTTGTGGGCGCGCGCGCGCTTGTGTGTGTGTGTGTGTGTGTGTGCGCGTGTGCGTGTGCGTATGTGTGTGTGTGCGCGTGTGCGTGTGCGTATGTGTGTGTGTGCGTGTTTGTGTGTGTGTGTGCATGTGTGTGTGTATGTGTGTGTTTGTGTGTGTGTGCATGTGTGTGTGTGTGTATGTATGCGTGTGTGTTTGTGTGTGTGCGTGTGTGTGTGTGTGTGTGTGTGTGTGTGTGTGTGTGTGTGTGTGTGTGTGTGTGTGTGGTGCGTTTATGAAATTGAAATAAATGTCAGTGTCAGCCTAAAGGTATTTTTAACCTTAAAGCCACCTATTTGACGCGACGACGAAGCGGAACGATTATACACCTTACAACTTTACAACCAATGTCAACTACAATAACTAGGTACTAACACGACTTCCTCGTATAAAGTGGAAAATTATGGTCGTATTGAAGGTATAATTGGCGGTAAGGAGACTAATTACTTAATCGTACTAGGTAGCAGGATGAGCTACCGATTCAGTTTAAAAACACGTAACACACGTATACCATCATGCCTGTCATCCCAGAAG
Organism: Pheosia gnoma; assembly: GCA_905404115.1. NCBI lineage: Eukaryota > Metazoa > Arthropoda > Insecta > Lepidoptera > Notodontidae > Pheosia > Pheosia gnoma. Next base: position 8,067,306 of record FR989900.1, read on the forward strand.
GGGTAGGCAGAGGTGCAATGTAGTGCACCCAATTTTCACGGGTGGTATCTACTCCCAATTTAATAGGGGGCCAGACTTTAGCCAGTATACCGGACAAATTCCTCCTCAATATAAAGAGGATTTAGACCACAGTTCACCACGCTGACCCAGCACGGCCTGGTGAACTTCCCACGACTTTCGAAAATCCCAGAGGTGCAAGCCGGAGGTTCAACCTGAAAACCTTGTTTCCAAGGCGAGCGCTCTAACAATTTGCATATCTGTGTTTATAACGAGGCCATGGCCTTGGCATTAAATAATCAAAAATACGTTGGATATACCGGTTAACCTCACACGCACAAAACGACGTTGATCATAAAGGAAATATAATTGAAAACAGAGCGAGACAAACAGCTTATACTCGTTTCGTTTCAGTGAACTTCATCAAATGAAGTATTTAGAAATGGTGATCAAGGAATCCATGAGGCTGTACCCACCCGTCCCCCTTATAGAACGCATGGTAGTGAACGACTGCGGTAAGTTCATTTGAATAAAGATCACGCGAAATATCTACATCTGCGCAGTTACATTAGTCAGAATATACTGAATCATCATATAAAATTGCTAGTTAGCTACCTATTTCCTTGTAAATAATACCATGGGCACAAATTCCTACAAGATTAAATAGCTAGGTACTATTGCGTTGTAAGTAATGTAGGCAGCCAACGATTGAATTGACTATTTATATACCTACAGGGTCTAGGCTAGGCATTATTGTTAATGTAATTAGATTCTATTATAGCATGTAATAAATATTTATTGATCTTTTAATCATTTTATTACAGATCTCGGTGAACTTAAACTAATAAAGGGTACATCGGTCGTTCTAAATATATTTCAAAGCCAAAGGCACCCGGATGTGTTTGAAGATCCGTTGGAATTCCGGCCGGAACGTTTCGAGACGCCACTGAAGAATCCGTTTAGTTGGCTCGCTTTCAGCGCGGGCCCCAGAAATTGTATAGGTAAGAGTTACTTGACGTGAAATTCTATTTTTATCTTACTTACCTAGACTACTTGTTGGTTCGTTGAAGCCGCTATAAAGGCAATTATGTAAACCTAGTAGCTACAGGAATCTCCTATTAGTTAACTTAAATATCTAAAATTAACACTCGAGTGTGTGTGTGGAGACTAAACCTTACCAGTGCCATAGCCTATTACTAAGCAGAGCTACACAGTAAAACAAAATAGTAACCAAATGTCGCTAATAACATGCCGAAAAAGCGCGATGCGATTAAGTAGAAGACAATCGGCAAGGTTTTAATATGAATGTGTCCGCGATTTACGTATACCTATTACGTAAATCAGCATGGATTTTTGGGTTCAATACTTTACTGGCAACATTTGTTCGTATGTTATTTTAGTAGTCGGAGGCAGTCAAAGCAGAGATTTGGTACGTTTCATCCGATAACATTCTACACAGTTTTCCTTCTTTTTAACCGAATTCAAAAAGGAGGAGGTTCTCAATTCGGTTGTATTTTTTTTTTAGGTCAAAAGTTTGCAATGATGGAGCTAAAGGTGACAATCTCAGCGATAGTTAAAAACTTCATTCTGTTACCGTCACATATAGAACCACAATTATCTGCTGACCTGATACTGCGATCCAAAAACGGTGTCAACGTTAAACTTATCCCGAGGAAATGAAATGTACCATCCATCCATCCATCAGCCGATAGACGTCCACTGCAGGACCTAGGCCTCCCCCAACGACCTCCACGCATCACGGTCCTCCGCCACTCGCATCCACCGGCTTCCTGCGACGCGTGTGATATCATCGGTCCACCTTGTGGGGGGCCGTCCTACACTACGTCTTGATGAAATGTACATAAAATATTATTTATTAAGCTGGTGATATTATTAATAAATAAATAAAAAAATATAACTTTCTCTATATCCCACCCCTGGGTAACACCCTCCCCCTTACCATCTAAGGTTGTTTTTGCCCACGGTCTCCCTCCAAAGATGGTCCAACTCATCGGCCTATATTCTACAAAACACAAGATCCTTAAATCTGAGGATGTCAACCTATTTTTTTTACATTTGAAAAGCAAGTGACTAATGTTGTTTCAGCTTTATATTAAAAAAGTTTGGTTACTTTTAGGGCAGACAATTTAATTACTAAAAGGCTTCATTCAATTCTAGTGCATGTATACGAAGCAACACTATTTACACCCTTAATTTGCTAAATATATTGGCACCCAAATCGTACCTCCCCAAACATTACCCTCAAACTAATTTCAATCCAATTTGCACTAGCGAATCCGTAGAACACTACTCGAGATCAAATTCGGCTTGTTAGCTTAAGATATTTCAGAGCCTGTCCTTTCTTAACCCTTGCTTATATTGTAATCATCACATCCGAATTAATAAGGAGACAAACTAAAGTAACGGACATAATAGAAAGAATAAGACACTTGAAATGGAATTGGGCTGGACATATTTGTAGAATGAAGAACGATAGTTGGACAAAGAAAGTTACAGAATGGTTACCAAGAGATGGGAAAAGAAGGAAAGGTAGACCAAGAAAACGTTGGAAAGACATATTTATGCAAAGATGTGGACCGGACTGGATGAGACAAGCTAGAGATAGGGAAAAATGGAAAATTATGGGGGAGGCCTACGCCGAAGAGGCGACTTCTACAAATATTAATTAAACTTTCATTCATTTTAATTATAAATTCACGATATGTAAGTTAACTAGAAGGATTAAAGGCTTTTTTATTTTATTTTATTTATTTTATTATATTGTAATCATATCAACCCTGGTTTATGGGCCGCTCCTTATTAATAAAAAGGCCTGGATGACACAAGGCAAGGCAATCGAGCTGATTATATTAACACAGACCATATACCCAGAAATAATATCGCCAGACTAACTATACGGTCCCATACTAAGCAACGCTTGTATTATGGGTACCGTACAATGGACTGAGGGCGAAACCAATATATAATACTTATATAGATATTAAATATCCATGACTTGGGTACAAACTTTCGTGCTCATAACACAATGTTTGTCCCTACCAGGATTCGAACCCAGGACCCTCGGCACAGAAAGCAGGGTCTCTACCAACTGTGACAATCGGGAGTTTCACAGTGGACATATGGTTGGCCCAGTCCGCTCATATTCTGACTGTATTAAAGTCACACAATTACGTCAAATTTACTTGAGCCAGCAATAAACCTTAACCAAAATTTATATTCAGCTGACGTGAGTCCGACGTGCCGACGACGTAACGACATTGGAGAGCGTGAAATGTTACATTCATCAAATACCTACCGATCTGTAAGGTGCCTTACGCTTCAATTACTTACTGATTCATATCTACATAGGTAACTAAGCAAAAAGGGGGCGTTAACGGTTCATATATATATAATGGTTTTAAGAATTTTAAAGGTACGAAACAGTTGACGGTTATACGGTTGACTACACAAACACATTATATACACACACTCATACACACACACATTATATTATAGAAAGCTTAAGCAAGGTTTGTATAATCTGTTCAGAAATGACCTTTACATGTGACGGAACACGGACGCATTTTTCGCAAATCCTGCAGCAAAAATATAGTTATAGGACAACAGCTGTACAATATTAAACATACCTATATGTTAATTTTTTTAGAACCTATGTTATATATTAAAATAGTACTGTGTTAATTTGACGTTTATTTAGAACTGATATACATAAAAATTACAAGAAACCGCTCTTTTTTTACAAATGCAAATCAGATTTTTATAAAAATGGTTCTGGATTTGCACGTCACACGCAATTATTCGCTCACTGCTCATAATTTTATACAATTAACATTTATTAAATTTATATTTAGATTTAAATCACGTTTTGAAGTAGATAAGTACCTAATTAATATGTTATCTTCCCGACTACGAACGAATAGATTTTATTAGAATTTTAAGTAATCAAAAAGTACAAAACAGAATTATTAATTTACAATAGTATTACCAAAACTCTTATATCCGAAAAATATTCCTTAGCCACTTTATTTCACAGGATCCAAGCAAACTATTATAATAAAAATATAAGTGCTTTTTCTATTTACAGTTCTTATCACGTATCATAAAATCTAAAGGATATCATTTTAAGCGCCCAAAAGCCGTAAAGGCATAAGGGTTTCTTTATGACGGCGATGTTGCTTAGGTTTTACACCGACTTGCCTTTATACATTTTGCGATGAAGATCACTTCTATTTTACGACCGTGGCCAAACACTTTGACACAACAGAATTAAAAGCGATAAATGTTTACTAATACTCGAAATTACAAATTCTCATCTTTTTTTCCAGAGACATGAAAAGCTTGTGGAGACCGTTAATTTAGCATAGATATTTATTATTTTTATTTTTTATTGTCACATTTAACTTGATCTCATATTTTTCTAATCAATGAAATATAGGTATGTAATTAGCAGAAAGTGCCAACAAAGGGGAACAATGTACTTACAATAAAATAAAGCAAAACTAAACATATTGATTTCTTATATTTACGCGAATACTACACATTTTTACGTTCTCGACGTTTCGGCTGCTCTACAGCAACCATGGTTACGGGAGAACATAAAATATACGCGAAATAATCCGTAAAATAATTTTTATTAAAAAAAAACAGTCAGTAATCCACAGAGAAATAAAAAATCAAGTACGCGTGCGAACGCTCTCCGAAGAAGCTATTTACATCCATTAATACTTCTGTAACAGCCTTAACGTTCACCATAATGTTTCAGTTACAGAGAAAGCATAAAGTATATACATGTAAAATGTATAAAATCTTTATTATTCCAGTAGCAAATCATATAACGCCCTGAGCGTTAACAAACCATGTGTAAATATCAACGTCGGTTAGGGGTGAAGTCTGCAAGACATTTTCAAAATCCCGCCGAATTTATTACCCGCGGAACCCACCGCGTCCGTTGGAAGGAATAAGCCATAAATTCACGTTAAATAATTTTGCCTGCAAACCTAAGTTTTTTTTTTGTTTTGAATTCAATGTAAGCAAATTGTTATTTCAGCGTTCTTTATTTGAATTTGCTAGAGTTATTATTTGTCACAGAATACAAATGCCCTGAAGAAGAATCAATGAGATGTTGCTGTATAGCGTCATATCTCAGAGCAGTTGCTCCTAGGAGCGTCAAACTAAATAGTACCTCTTATGGTATACGTTTGCTGTTCGATATTGAACCTAAAATGGGTCCCAAATTAAAGTCCGCGACTATTCATATGTTACTTACATAATTGGTCATATATATATGTCGTTGTTTGAATAAAAATGAATGTAGGTATGTTGCCTATGCCGCTGCTATATTAGCTAGTGCTTGAACTGAAAAAAAAACAGAACTGATCTAAGAAGAAATAGTTATACCGCGTAATTTTGTATCAAATGTCCCAACACTGACATTGATTGGTTGATTATGATTTTGCTTTGAATGAATGGATTTTTGAGCAATTTTTTTATTATTTCGAAATTCCAACTTCTCACAATGATAACAAATGCGTTAAAGCAGCGCAGTTTAAAGGCGTAGTATACCTTTTCTGAATTATTCCGTATAGGTTAAGTTACCCAACAGTTCCGAACTGGCCTGTCCCCACCACCGCCGCTAACTATAATTAACCCCGACATCAAACTGGTCATCCGTCCAACTCCGGGTCCCGTCGTCAGATCAAGTCAAGCCCTTCAAATACAGTGTTTAGTGAAACTTTAATCAATTCAACTGGACCCTAATAATTTCCAAGTGGCCGGCTACATTTTGCGCCCGTTTTGCCGACCGTTTTGCTAGGTCTTTTGCAGTAAAAGCTGGCAATTAGAAGTTTAATTGTGCATATACGAGTATTTGAGACAGTTTTGGTAGTTGTTATGCGAATAAGCAAGGTGTGATGGATATTTACGGAATAATTAACAGCCATAGCTCATATTTATTTGAACTTATTACAGGAAATTATGAAAGGAAAGTAAGGTGTTAAACACTAGTAGGTAGAGGCAACGTCATTTTGCAATAACATCTGAAATTGTTTGTCGGAAAGATTGGATTACCCTTATCGCGGTCCGAGGGTAGGCCGGGCCAGTCACGATCCAATCAAAGTTCGGTCCCCCGTCTTATGCGTGATATCCGTGTTGCCACCCGCTATTACTGAACTTAGATGTCCCGCATAATTGATGGCTGTTTAAGGTGCGATGTAAATAGTCAGGTAACTTAAAGCATTGAGTATTACCACCCGTCCGGATAAAGAATCTATCTATCAGCCGAAAGACGTCCACTGCTGGTCATAGGCCTCCCCAATGACTTCCACACATCACGGTCCTCCTCCGCCACTCGCATCCACCGGCTTCCTGCTACGCGTGTAATATCATCGGTCCGCCTTGTGGGGCCGTCCTACACTAATAAATAATGGATAAAGAATGGTATTTTAGCGGAAAAGGGAAGATCTTCCAGCCAGGCGGGTGGCTGGCGGGGCAGCCGCTATGCCCCGACGGTTATTGTCGGGATCTTGTATATATGTTACTTGCTCCGAAAACTCTTATAGCGCGATTCAAGATTGTGATGAGAACTGTCTTTTGTTCTGAATACGTCTGCAGCGCCATCTGTGTAGCTTGTGGTGCGGTTGAAGTGGTCGCTACAGTATTATGAATTTTTGCTCTCGACTCGGCTCCATGTATTGTCAGCATACTACAGTGTTAATCTGTCTATACTGTACCATGTTGATAGTCCAAGCTCCGTGAGTGATTCGTGATTCATAATCCCATTCTTTATCCGTTCTGATTATAATCTATTTCAGCTGGATGTTTTATGCTTTTATTCTATAACCTCATCCATATACAGCTCCACAATATTTTTTCGATAGGTACTGCTAGTTTGTATCGTATGCCTGATCTGTGTGTAAGGCAGATAAAAGCTAACCTTTCCCCGGTGTGGTATAACATAGAGTTTCAATAGAATTCAATGTTTTGATTACAACAAGAGCGTTCTCAACGCAATTGCATTTTTATGTGAAAACGGAACTGTAACATCAGCATCGTGAGGCTAAAAGTATTGGAACTATTTGAATATATTACAGGGAACTTGCAAATTGTGATAAAGACTGTAGCGACCTCTTTAACCTCTCTACAAGAAACATGTTTATTGCTACGATACATAGATGGCGCTGACGATTCTCGATACAAACCTGAAACGCACTATGAGAAGTATACAGAGCGTATACATTATAATATACAAGAAAGCTATTCCTAGTGGCCGGCCCCGCCAGTCACATCACCCACCTAGCTGGAAGATCGTCCCTGAAGGTTGGATAAATAGTAATTAATAGTTAATTTCACTATAAATTAATTTACTCATAAAATTCTTGGCAGGATAGGTACCAAAATAATTAAATGTTTCATACATACAAAAAAAAACATTTTATTTTTTAATATCAATTGCGAACAAGGAATATTGAGTTGCGCCAGTGGTGAACACATCGATATTGAATGGTGCCGTTGTTTTACGATGAATAACGTATCTATCCTCAAGTCCCGAGGGCAATTTTCCAATACAAGAAACCATATTTCAGGCCGGCCGATGTATACGTGAGCACCAAAGGTTCTCGACAGAAAAATCGTTGGTGTTATTCATTGTTGGTCCGATGGGGCGGCCGGTCATTTCTCACTGCCACTAACATCTCTGCATTTCGTATATTTTTTTCGTATTTTTGGGAAACGTAAGTTTCAGAGTAAGGGACAGATACTATGCGTTGTGGTCGTCTTTAAAACGCCGTTGGAAGGGTAACTGTAAATTTATGTTGTATCTTAAGCTAATTAGTATATAGTGCGAGCATTAATGGATTTTTTGCATGTAAAGAGGGAGGTGTGTGTCACTTGGCTTAGCCCCTATTATTATCACGAAATATGAACGGCGTATTGTGGGTTTACGGCATATATTCCCCAGCCTACCCTTTCGTTATCCCAGGTGTGATGGTTTATTTTGGTTTTTGAATGACGATGGTGAATATTGTGTGTTGTTACGACATAAACAGAAACGGCGCATTATGCTTCCACGGGAAACTCGCTTACTTTAATTTAGTTTTATCTAGCTATACCGATGAACTTCGCACCGCTGCAGAATCAAACGTATGAGAAAATCTAAAAATGATCAAAAATAATAAAAAATAATAATTCATTCTGCTATTCAGGGTGGAGACAAATTTAAAAAATCAAAGATGATAACAATCGGCCCACCAGATCTCGAGTTATACATGGTGTTACTAGCACGACTTTGTTTTATATATCAAAATAAAATTGGCTCAATGTTCATTACTCACATTATCTGTGATACATTACGTAAAAAACAAAAACTCAATTGACACTTTTTGTCACCAACTTCATCCACTAATCACAATAAACTACAAATCCATTAGCATTATCGAACTAGAAACTTTGCTAATGGCTAAAGTGTGTGTGCCTAATAGGATCTTGAGAAGTTCTGCGGTCTCCACAGCACACCATGTGTCGCTAGTCTAAGGAGTTTCCCACCCTGCGAATATCTTTCCGATACTAGACAAACTTAGTTACTAAGCTAAGAGTGAAGTTGATACTTTATAGTATTTAAGACCTGAAGTAAGAGGTCTGCGTTATTTTATGTATAAGTTTTTGGATACATAAAACGGTATGCCATTGGAAAACGTACAAAAAAGTAAATTGTAAATATTCAAGCTTAGCATTTCATTCCTCAATTTAAACTAAAATATATGTTGATTTCTTATATTTACGCGAATACTACACATTGAAATAAAACTAATCTTACTGATTTTATCGCGTTTATTATACTTTTTTACGTTTATGTAGCAATTATGTGCACGCACAAGAATAATTTTGCATCTGTTGGTATTGAACCTTGGTTCAAGGGCATCCAAAGATGGGAAGCAAGTCAGTGTAATATCACACTTATTTATTTAAAACTCAGCTTTAAGATCACCTTATCAAGTTCTCTATTAGCAAGATATTAATGAGCTCTGCCTTGCCATATACTTACTTATAAAATTATAGAAGCCTTAATCAATTCTCTATGGAACAAAACACTTTTATGCCCTGGATAAATGTTGACAGGAGGTTGATGCCCGTTTTTAACCGACTTCAAAAAGGAGGAGGTTCTCAATTCGGTTGTATTTTTTTTATTGAGGAGTTTGTGTCATCTTGCTCCGATATTTGCCAAACAGAGAATGAAAGTACGTCTCTCGGAGCAGTGCGTGATAGCGGACGATGACAGGGGCTTTTAGCGATAGATATCGTTCGAACATGTTTGTTTACTTCAAACCTTTTATTGTCCTCCATTGTACTGTTTGCTGAACTAATGCTTTAATTGATACATTGTTTGTCTTCTTTTATGTTTGTTAAGTTACTTTTCATGTCATTTAATGTTAATTTCTTATACGAGTATTTACGCGAATACTACACATTGAAATAAAACTAATTTTTCGGATTTGATCTCGTTTATTTTATGTTGTTTTAAATTTTTGTCTTTCTATTTTATTTTGTTTTATATTTTTCACATTTCTTAGTATTGCGCTGACTCCAGATGATAGGAATCAAGGCGAAGACAATTACACGAGGCAGTTATTAAGAGTGGGACGGTTCAACTCTTAAACAAACTTTACATGCAACTTTGAGCACAATTGAGTGTTATTACTACCATTTTGGAATATTACCAAACTATTCAAGATGCGTACTTAAATTATCGTAATAAACTTATTCAGCAGTTGAAAGTTATAATTGCATGAGTGCAAGACGATGGCGCGTCCGAAGATATTGCGATAACAAAACCACAAACTTCGTTTTACTCAACGCTCATAGATAACTTTTCGCGTTAAAGCAACTTGTCAGCTGGCTGTTAATAAGTGAACTCACCGTCGTAAAATATACTTTTAACAGACATTACACTTCTAAATTAGAAAATGAATTCATAGCCTGGGGAGCGACTGAAGTTAATTTATTCAGCTTGAACAAACTGATTAGTTATCTGAAATTTTAAATCCCTGGAACTGAATGATTTAGTAGAATGAATATCGTAAGTACCTTTTCAAGATTTAGTCTACACTAGCTGTTGCCCGCAACTTCGTCCGCGTGTTTAAATTGATATAACTTTTTTTATTTATGAACATAATTAAATAAAACAAATACTGAATTTTAAGTGCAACCTATGACAATATATTAGTGAAAGCCGGACCCAAATCTCTTAAGCTGTTTCTGAGATTAGTGCGCACAAACGCACAGACAAATATTCTGACAAACATTGTTTTGGGTTCTATTGCGTTGATAAAGGCCCCCAATAATAGTTTTTCTCATATGTCTTCCTTGTACATGCATTTCTATTAATGTATAGATTTTCAAAGTTTTTTCGGTACGACGGTATGTTACCGAATCCACATTACGGTACATCAAACGTGCAAAAGATTTATCTTGCTTATACTCGTTACTCAGCATTCAAAAAATCTCGCTCAACTGGGTTAATCCGCTAGAAAGCTATAATACCAAAGACTAGTTAGACATATGTTCAATAATGGTCATAAAAAAACGCTTCTTCTTAAGTTTTCTAGTGTTTTACTAAACTACCGTTTTAGCAGCCACAGAGTAATTGATCAATAATTGCATGTATCGTGAAATAAAATAATCATAGATAAGTAAATTACTCTAGTAAAAAAAAAATACTTTAGTTGGTCTTCATGAGGTCTATGGTTATGGTTTTTTTCACTAGCTCCGTGTATTCTATCGGGAATAGCGTATCATATCAAATCCCACACTGCAAGGAGTGTCAATTTCCCCTATAATGGTTTGCGCAGTAAATCTGATGGATCCTCCGGTGCGGTGATGTGTTCTGCGTTGCTTGGAAATCCATTTTCTACGCCACTAAAGCTGGGATTACATTAGACTTAGTTTAATATCCTACTATTTATTTTATTTTGGAAAGTTTTACACACATTGATCTAGCTCCAAATTTGGATTTCTTATAAATTTGACATTCTATGATATTCATTTCAAGCCCGTAGGTCTTGTGGTATCACAGACAACATGATTCGTGAATAAGACATTTATTTTAATTTCAGATGATAATGACAATGAAAACTTTGAAAACATCTGAGTAATATCTAAATATGCATATTTTATTTGTTAGCAACGCTTAGGTCAACGGCCTGATGAATATTCACGATGTTGGGACAACTATCATAGCTCGGTGTAATTCAATCTCTGAACAATAACAAGATTAAATTATGCTTCTATCAATTAAGTACTTACAGATATCGCACCTCGATAAGTTTGTTCAATTAAAGGTTAAATGACAAAAAGTAAATTATTTAATCTGTGCTCGAATAAATTGCAGTGTTTTGTTTTTAATAGAACTTTTTAATAACAAAAAATAATGAAATGTTTCAACGGCAACTCTTTTTATTACCAATAACAATGATAAATTTGTATTATTTATTTTCCAAGTGGCTGTCAATGTATACGGTGTATTAAAAATAACCGATGAATCAGTGCGTTATCATGGATCACGTGTTGATGTATAAAATGTTTGTTACATGATGTTTGTTTTTATTTTAAACAAGGCGATCCATTAGCCGTGCGCTCAGTACAGGACAACATTTTTTAAATGTCTAATAATTTGAATTATTGCTTTTGGAATGTAAACATTATAACCTACTGTTAGCCCTGTTAAAATAATTTACACTGTTTTGTTACACCTTACACATACGATTTATGTACAAAGTTTTGTTGGTGTCTTAATTCATTGGATTAAGTATGGTTGACTTTCGAACTATCCCAGAATCCGCGGTAACATTTCACGTCCATTGTCCGAGATTGAAAGATATTAGGCCGGCAACCCTCCAAACATTCCCCAGAATTTGTGCCAAGGGTTGCTATCCCTTGCAACCACAGCCGCTGTACAAACTGCTTTAAGGCGTCGATATACGATATAGCCACTGGATTATGGCTCTACCCGACTCCGTAATTGAATGGACCCTAATAAACAGGGTATTGGGGCAGGTACCCAAACATAACGTGTTTGTTCATTGAAAATATTATGTATACATCGTGCTTATAATAAAGATGGTCGGGAAATTGAATAAATAACCTTTGGTGTATTGGATAAAAAATAAAATAACATTTAAAACAATAAAGTATATAAAAGTTGTTGGTATAGAATACGCAAATTACATACTATGATTTGCTTAATTTTCATTTAGTTTAGGATGAATTTAGATATTCTTTTGCACAAAAATAAGTGTATCAGTGGCATCACATCTTAATTAAAGACGAGAGAACTAAAATCATGAAGTATATATAATTAAAAGATAGAAGTATTTGCAGTTCTAAGAACATTTATTTGTGTTGAAAGTTTCAAGAGTTCAATGAAATCTGCGTAATATATTGGACTGATAAATTAAACCTAAAATAAAACCCAAATCCATAGAATCATTAATCAATTTACAAAGCTATTACAAAGTATTTTACAGAAAAAACGTATTCTGTAACGCCATTGTAATAGACGAAAACTTTTATATTAATGTGGGGTATGTCTACAGTCTGAGAAGTCGGACCGCATTATGCAAATACTCTTAATTAATATAAGTTACAAAGTAATTTAACTTAGATCCGCAGTTCAGGTGTTGTAATAGCAGACGTTAATATTAAACAATTCCTTTTGTATTATTATAGTGAAACGAATTTTAAATCAGAATATTAAATAGCCATTTACAACAGCTTTAGTGAATCGCACAAGAATATTTCAGTGTCAGAGTCTCTGTCGCTGGAATATTCTTCTTATAGTCTGGTTAATTTTGTAAAAGCACGTTTTTAGTTAGGTACCTACACTTGTGAAGCGGCAATAGAGCGCAAAGGCACCACAACGCGTAGGGTAGTCGTGCCTGTTATTAAATACTCTGCGAAGCGGGGCGTCTGTCTGGTGTGTACTCAACAATTTTAATAGGAGTCTGGAGCGCATCATTATCCGACCACCGCCCTTAATGAACGCTTTCATAGCAGTGCTTAATGAAATGAGGTGCCCATACCGACAGTTTCTCTAGTTGATTACAAAATAAATGACGTTCGCAGGTGAATATTGTATGTATACGATGAGAAGCCGCATTTTGGAGATTGAACGTCATACAAAAACAAATTCAACGTAAGATGCTTTTTTAATAAGAAGGTTCGTGTCCGTGATTGTATGTTATCATCAGAATATCGACATAATTTATTTTAGATAAGCCGTACCCGACAACGAACGCGAGGACTTAAAAAATAGGACCTCACGATGCACAATTTTCGTTGCAAAATCTCATCAAGATTGATTCCGCCGTTTAGACGCTCAAATGTAACAACCAGACACATCGACAGAGTTACTTTCGGGTTTGTAATATTAGTAAGGTGATGTGGCTTTTTAAGAACTATATGTTATAGTAAGTAGTATAAATAGGTCGAATTATTAAATGAATTAATGTAAAAGTAAGTAGAACGCAGAATAAAAATGTCCCGTGCGGACCGGAAAAAGTGGACCCCGTGGGAAATCAAATTATCGCACAGCCATCAATGCATATGAAAATGTCTGCTTTAAGTAAATGATGGTAGAAATATATAATATGTACTAAGATATGCGATGGTCTCTGCGATAGAGCCTAGTGTATAAACTATTTAAGTCTTTTTTTTTTATACATTATAGGCAAGTATTTGATCTCGATCTCACCTGATGGTAAGTGACGATGAGATCTCCGATGGAGCATACTTGCCTAGGTAGGAAGGCGGCAGTAGATAAGAGACGCTACATTCACTAGGCTCATGCAGCGCAACTGATCTGTCCCGCCATCCATGAATGGCAACACCGAACATCATGCCGGAACACGGCTAGGCCGCTTGGCGACATGGCTTTGTTCAGTGGGTGGTGACTAGCCACGGCTGAAGCCTACCACCAGTAGAGTTGTCACCTGGTTGGCACCACCCAGGGTCACGTGTAGGGTATCTCGAGGGTACTTAATTCTCCTACGGACGAAGGTGACTCGACCCCTAAAATAGTCTTCTAAATAATTTGTTTTTTAATAAACGATTACTTACTATTTAAAACAACCATTTTGATTAAAAAAAAACCTAAAATCTGCCTATTCAGAACTCCTACACACCAGAATAAATACACATTGAGTAGCAATTTAGATTCCCGCGAGGTCGTCAACCGATTAGCGTTGAAATGTGAGCCCGATGTCCCCTTCGTCGTCCAAATCCAATCAAATTATCTCTGAGCGGGTCTCCGTGTTACTAATTAGCAAATGGGACTCTCTCTCGATCAAAATTTGCCAGTCACGTGGGTTAATTGTAGAATTAAATTTGAGCCGTGTTATCGATGGCACCCAGTTGTCTTAATGATAAATGATTAGTAAGTATACATAACCGATAACATTGGGAAAGCCATGTACACTATCACAGCAATATCATATATATAGTAATCTGTGGAGAATATTTTGGCAATTACATTTAAGTACATCTATTTGTAACCTTTAATATTTAAATCAAAACTTCAATGTATATTCGATCTTTTTTTGGGAGTAGTCGCAAAGAGGTTATCTTTTTTTTTTTTTTTCAATGTTGGTTGAATATCAACCATTATGTGTTCATAAACGTGCATGAGTGTAGGAAAGTAAAACCAAATGGTGAAACATTACTTTTCAAGTTCTCCCAAGAAGTCCGGTTATTTGTCAGTAAAGTATCCGCCACTTTACTGATGTTAAGTTATTAGGGCTGCATAGAATTTCCCAATTTGTATTATATTGAATTATTTGTTACTTGACATTAGCAAAAAACCTACCTTTGGGTGGGTGTGAGGCCTTTTTTCTTACTTTATAAAAAAAATACATTCTAAAATCATTTTACTTCGTAGAATATTTACTATAATGCTAATAATATTCGAGAACACCCAGAATCATTTGCCATATTTATGCATAGCATTTTGATCACATTTTCAGTCCACAATCAAGACCACCATTCACCACCCCTAGTCGTAAGGCCGAAGGCCAATTACTGGTGTAATTGAAATAGCTGTTCGGTGTAATATTGTTAGAGGGCCTCGTAAATATTATCATTGCCAATTCAATTATTCGAGACGCCGAGCCTAGCTGCAGGCATTCAAATAAAATACGTACAGAATTGAACCGAATTCTTGTTGCAATTTAAATTCAACGTTTTAAATTTTGCAACAATATTGATGTAAATGAATATAAGATTTTCAAAGCCAAGGCTCAGATAAACATATTAAAAAAAAATGCGATCAACCTTATCGCAGCGTCTGCTAATACAATTAAAAAAATCCAAATCTGAGATCTGAGGTAATAAATAAAAAAAAAATACTACTGAATTGAGATCCCGCTCCTTTTTGAAGTCGGCTAAAAATAATACAGCTTCTAATTTAAATTCAGCACTCGCGCATCAACAATAGTACTTCATCAAATCACATCAATAATAAATAAGAAAATGTTTATGCATGAATGATGCAATCCCACTGATCTATATGCAAAACTCGGGTCACAAAGCTTATTTGTCAGGGCTAGGTGCGACTCCCGGCTCCCAATTTAAAATTCAGATAGCACCTTATTCACAGTGGACAAAAGGTATAAAAACGGGTGGTCGCGATGGACCAACCTTTAAGGCGTCCACTAAGAATGCAAATTTTCATCGTGGGAGTTGGTACCTTCATTAGTCGTTCGGATTTAAGTTTATTTTCTTTCTTGTTAGTGCTGTTTTAGTTTGGTAAGAAGTTGTTTTAAATGTAGTTCATATACTATTTTCATAGTAGATACCAATCTCAAGAAATATTTTGGCTAGTCTTTAATTTTAATATATAATAAAATAATAATAATACCAGCCCTTTTTAATATCCCACTGCTGGCACGGGCCTCCCCTCAATGCGAGGGGGATTAGGCCATAGTTCACCACGCTGGCCCCGTGCGGGTTGGCGAACTTCACACATCTTTCGAGAGGTTCTCTCAGATATGCAGGTTTCCTCACGATTTTCCATCACCGTTTAGCTAGTGATAATCATGGTTGAAAATGAGATTCGCACATGAAATCCAGAAATCCCAGAGGTGCGAGCCGGGGTTTGAACCTGCGATCCTCGTTACCGAGGCAAACGTTCTACCTACTTGGCTATCACTGCTTTTTTTAAATATTTAGAAATTATTGCGCTAAGGCTATATATCATAAGTATTCTGCCTATATCACTATTAATTGTTATAGACACATGGCTAGTGCTGATTATTCCAATAGACGAGATCTCGACGAATGCTTCGAAGCTGAATATGCAGGATGATCCCTTAGGCGACCTCTTTTTTACCCCACGCATAAATGAACTCAGATTTTCTCAGATGCCTTCCATCCTTCCATCGGCCCGATGTCCACTTGTGAAAGTAAGCCCTCATCCATAACCTAGTAGGTATTTTGCCAATGTCAAGTAATTAATAGCAATAACAAATTCAATAAATACACATTATAAAAAAAATATATGAAAAAAAAAACAAAAATCGAGAATGTTCTACATTATGACGGGTTCGTTCGACACAACATCTCATTTCTTGAGGTTGCCATAGAAACGTATTGCCCTAACAGCCATGGGTACCCGTACTTTAAGATAATCCAGTTACATACTCTGTGGGTATACTGTGTTATTGCTTCGGCGTAGATAGCATATGTCGTATACCAATATATTACTGTCTCTGCAATAACTAAGTACTTGCGGATAATTCATGAGCACGCAAATATCTGGGTGCCTCAATGAGAGTGGATTGACCAGTTTATATTCATAGCAGGGCATACATGGCTGGAATACAGAGTTTGATTGATCAGGGATTTAGGGGAGCGCGGGTTGCCGTATCTACATATATTTTATGATATCAAATCTTGAGCTAACAAAATCATACATCATTTTAGAGAATTAACACATTAATAAGAAAACACGTGTTTTATTAACCGACTTCAAAAAGGAGGAGGTTTTCAATTCGGTTATATTTTTTTTATGTTTGTTTCCTCATATCTCCGTCATTTATGAACCGATTTGGATTTTTGTTTTTAATATTTCACTAACCAGAATATTTAATGTTTTCACTTGTCCGGCAATATATTGAACTTTTCCTATGAACCAACCGTGATAATATATGGCAAAAAGATATTCTGCTTGTGTCTTACTCATGCAAAAATAAGAATATGAAATTGTATTACATAAAAACCAACCCTATTTTCTGATTATTTATTTTCATAATGTAGACCGTATTACATTATGAATAAGTAAAACGGCCGGACAAAGGTTTCTTTGGGGAGATAACTAATAGAAATAACGCCAAAGGGGATTTATTCAAGATACGAAAGGGATATTTTAGTCGCAAACAAACCCTTGTTTGTGTTATTTACTTTCTAAATTAGTCTTATAATGACTAAGTAACTAATATAAATAGGTAAATGAGTGTGCTATATGGATCACGTTCATGTATAAAATAATTATGTAAATGTGTTTGATTTTTGTAAACAAGGCGCGCCGGTAGTATTTGACGGTGCGCTTAGTTACAGGTGACATTTTTGAAATCCCACTAATTAACTAATTCAAGTTTGGATGGATGAATGTTTGTTACTCAATCACGCCAGAACGGCAGAACGGATCTGGATGAAATTTGGCACAGAAATAAATTATATTCTGGAATAGCACATAAGCTACTTTTTATCCCGGTAAAATGTATGGTTCCCGTGGGATAGATTTGATTTAATTCTTCATAGAGCAAAGGAACGACAATATGATTTTTTGCATAGGTAGTGGTATTTTAGGGGTCAGAAAATGACATAGGCATCGACATACTTTTTAATCGCGGGTAACACCGCGGGGCGCAATAGTCGCTAATAATTTATTAATACGCATAGGTAAGTAGAAATTCCGCTGTGGCTCTCTTTTTTGTACCACAC
Organism: Pheosia gnoma; assembly: GCA_905404115.1. Taxonomy (NCBI): domain Eukaryota; kingdom Metazoa; phylum Arthropoda; class Insecta; order Lepidoptera; family Notodontidae; genus Pheosia; species Pheosia gnoma. Next base: position 8,085,309 of record FR989900.1, read on the forward strand.
CTTTGAGTAAAAGTGTCGCGTACGACATAAAGTTTAACCTGACTATGTAACACGTTGGAAGTTGGGAACATTTTTATCGTTCGCGTATATATAGATACTTGTTATCAGTGTACGGTTCGTTAAAAACTTTCCCCATCGCGTCTGCCAGTTACGCCCCGACTTCAGCATCTCTCTTGTACATTGTATTTCAGACAGGCGAACAACAAGAAACAAAACGACTAGAAAAATGTTTTGCTGTACTCAGCTCAAAAACAGCTATGATGTGTTGTCTATTAATTTCACAAACGTGGCTTTATATATAATCTATGGTTGTGTCTGGTTAGCAGAATCAGAATATATTTTATTCACGTAGACCATTAAGTACAGTACTTATGAATCGTCGAAAAAGTTACAAAATATTATGCTACTACTTTACCACCCGTTCGGAATGCCGATCCTATAGAGAAGAACGGGCAAGAAACTCCATGGTTGCTCTTTTTTTTAAGATCTTTTACATTTTTGAGCAATACATTGTTATGTGAGAACAATGTAGGAACGGCTAAGCAGACTTTAGCAGCAGGTCAACCGTTCTGACCGTAGGTAGCTGGCCGTGCAGTCTCTCGAAGTTTTAATCCAAGTTCCCACGAGGTTGATATTAAAGGCAAGCTTAAAGCGGGGCAATTGAGATATATCACACTTCTCGCACAAGGCAGCGCGAGGATTTATCTCGTGCGAGCGACATACTGGGAAGCCTCACGAGGCAGCATGTTATTCAGTACAATCTAAATTAATTAGAAACATGTGCTCGACTAAGTAAAACCATTTTTTTTTATCTATGCGGTATGTAAACATTCACAAATAATGTCCCATCGAACAGACGATTTTCATATTGGAATATAACAAAAATATGTCGACGCCCACAATTTCCGGGGCAAATTGAAAAATATTTTTCCGGGTACAGTACCTACATAGACTTTGAATTGTAATTGAGATTTTACGTAGAAAATATTGGATGTTACAAGCATTTATTCTAGGTTCGTTTCGTATTAGTTCTACAAATGTTAAGCAAACAAGATCATTTTACGTATCATTGTATTGCAGTAAACTTGTCGCGATGTTAGACGATAATCTATCTTTAAGTTTAATTCGGACTGGAACCACTAGGTATATTTAATAATATTTTAATATCGCCAGACGAACACACCAACTATACGGTCCCACACTAAGCCACGCTTGTATTATGAGTACCGTACAGGACTGAGGGCAAACCCAGTATATAATACTTATATAGATATTAAACATCCATGACTCTCATGGTACAAACATTCATACGGTCATCACACAAAGCTTGTCCCTACTAGGATTCGAACCCGGGACCCACGGCGCCGAAAGCAGGGTTACTACCAACTGCGCTAATCAGGTCGTCCATTAAGATTAAAGTTAATATTGATATAGTCAAGTGTGTGTAAGCATCGGCCACAGCTCGAAGATCGTATAAACACAGTTTTCAGTTTTGCTGAACTCAGGAACGCTTAAAATAACGATTCTACATTGTTATCTCTCGCTGCATGCATGTTGTAAGCACGATATAGAGCTGCTTTATTACTATGAAAACCTTTCCAAACTTTTTTATGTGCAATAAGATAGTGATCTAGATACGTTTACTTATTTTATAGCTTTAAGATGCCTTTGAAGACGGCAAACGTAAATATAATCGTTCACTAGTTACAGAAAATCAACGGGAGATAAAATTTAATTGGATTGAAATTTTACGGATTGTTAATATTTGTAACAATTCATAATAAGTACCTCCTATTTCATTTTAATTACGTTCAAAATAATAATCAAAGCATAATAATCTTGAAGTTCTTTTTTGTTTTTTTTTTTTTTTATTCAGAATATTTTTTATTCACGTAGACCATTATTGTACAGTACTTATGAATCGTCAAGTTACAAAAATATTATGCTACTGCTTTACCACCCGTTCGGAATGCCGTTCCTATGGAGAAGAACGGGCAAGAAACTCCATGGTTGCTCTTTTTTTAAAATAGATCTTTTACATTTTTGAGCAATACATTGTTATAGGTATGTGAGAACAATGTAGAACGGCTAATCAAACTTTAGCAGCAGGTCAAAAAAAAAAACAAAAAGTACTAACTAAGTATAAAATTACAGTTAATGGCTACATGGTTCCCACATTTACAAATTACTTATGTAAATGAAGTTCCAAGTTTCATGACATCAGTCAGCTAGATCACCCTAATGGGCGAGTGGAGATGGAATTAGAACAGCTCTGGTGATCGCAGCACTAACTCTCCGACAGTAACTGGCATAACTTTTGTTTCCGCCGTGAGTTTCGAGGTCATTGCCAAAATATAACCTTCGCCCAGTTCACGTACATTTTTGCTGATGATAACAGTTTCATTTCTACGTATATAATGTGTAACAATAATAGTATAATATATTCCACAGATTCTAACAGGGCCGATAACTTTCCCAAAGAAATAAATCAAATTATTAGACATTACAAAAATGAAACCCTGTACTGAGCGCCAAATGCTACTGGCGCGCCTTGTTTACCAAAATCAAACATCATTTACACAATTATTTTATACATCAACGAGATCCATATAACACACTGATTTATTTACCTGTTTATATTTTACACTATTTTCGTTACACCTTATATAGATATTAAAGAATCTATTCTAGAACTTTAATAATAATCTTTCACCCAAATTTATAGACGTTTTATAACTTTATCAAACGTCATATATTACTGTATGTAACGTTTGATAAAGTTATAAAACGTCTATAAATTCGGGGGATTATCTTTAGAAGTTATAAATCGTTTAAAATGTCACAAAATGATATGATAAGATTACGTATACCGCCCGTTTGGGATGCCGTTCCTATGGGGAAGAAGCGGCATGAAACACCATCGTTTATAATCTTTTTATAAAGATTATTAATAGCCTGTGAGCAATTAAAAGATTTGAAAAGCCGTAAAATATAATACCGCAATCACTGTTATAAAAATGTCCCGGGACTGGATAACAACAAATTAAATACACAAATGAGTAAAGACAGGAACAGCACGCGTTGAGATTTACAACGCGCTTAGTTTGGCAAATGTACGGGATTAGCTATACAAATTAGACGAGCTTCCCCCAAACCTAGTACTTGAAATCCATTTAAAACGTTGCTTAAGATAAATTGAAACTGTATACGCTATCTGCAGCGGTAAATAAGGGCAATAAATAACTTTGGGGCACAGAAAAATAAATTTTCTCTAAGATTTATAAATGGGTGGGTTTAATTTTAATTCCTATTAGGAAGACGTGGACGATATTCACGTCTTTTGCTTAATTGAAACAAATAATACAACTTAGTGGAAAGTAAAGGCGGAAGTGCTGTTTTAAAATGTCATATAATTTGATATTTTTTGGGGAACGTGACCGTTATAGCATACTGATGGACCCCTTAAAATATTTCAATTATTATTGTTAAATTCTCTATATCCTACTCACTGCATTTTTTGGCCCTGATGTTTTAATCCATTTATCATTTTTGCAGAAGTGCTTTGCAATGTAACTGGTAATGATTAAAACTTTTTTATAAATTTGGTCGTTAGAGCTACAACAAATCTGGCTTTTAAAAAGTTGACGGATCAAATGTAAAATACTGGCTGCGAAGCGGATCATCCGCTCGGCTCGGCATAGCCGCAACTTCCATTCAGTCCGACAAGCTACAGTTCGCACGGCGACCGCAAAATGGCCGCCATTCAATATTAGCTCTTTGGCGCGGATATCACGCCTTTTACGGTTAATGCATAATATAGCTAATGGCTTCATAATGTAAGAGTGCCACGTAATTTTAAGAGTACACAATTTAATCAGTTTTTAATAGCAAATAACTGCAGGCTGACAAGATCGGGGCGTGAGCGTATCGCTCGGTTTTTTCCGTCAGTTCGATAAGAGCTTTATGATACTAACGAAAGATATACAAATAATAAATAACACACACTATTCTAGTAATTGATCATGGAGAAACTAAAGTTAAAGGAAAAAATCAAGTTGTTTCGTATCAAGGAGTCAGCGGAAGGAGAGGAACCAATCGACGAGACTAAGGCTCTTTAATTAAGAACATTCTGACTGTCGGTACTTACCAACTATTCTATCATCATTAGCCTTTTGGTAGCCCAACTTATTACTCTACATCCATGTCTCATGACTATTCAGTTTTTTTTGATACCGCTAATAATTATACAGACCTAAAAAGGATACGACAGAATTTTAAATTATTGAAAGGAGTTATATCTATAGCTAAGTGAGAGGTGGCTATTAAAATTAGAAAGTTATTTTCATCAAATAAGTGTGTAAAATGGCAACAAACAGTCATCGATCAAAATAAATCTATTTACAATAGCGCACAGCAACATCGATCGTGTACACGAGTGAAATAAGCAATAAATCCTATCATTCTGAATGATGTATAGCTGTGTTTTTTATTTGGACGGCTTAAGGCCCATAAATCACTATAGGCGTGAGAGTTTTTCACAACTTGTTGTGAATGTAACCTTGTTTTCTGCGCAAAATTTTCTCTAACCATATATCTTTTAACTGAAGTATGTCGGGCTTTTGTAGAACGCTTGCCTCGCTAACGAGGATCGCAGCTTTAAACCCCGACTCGCACGTCTGACCATGATTATCACTCGCTAAATGGAGAAGGAAACATAGTGAGGAAACCTGCATGTCTGAGAAAGCCCCTCGTAAGACGTGTGAAGTCCGCCTGCACAGGGTGTTGGACTATGGCCTTAAATATTGATAATCAGGTTCAACTCAGGTATAAAGTAACTTCTTATTAGCGAAAGATTTTTTAGAATTGGATCAGTAGATCCGAAGATTACTCCCAACATCTTAACTCACGCACTAACAAACTTTACTTCTTCATAATATTAGTATAGTTGAACCATTATTTTGAAATGATTCAATATGCTAAGAAATTATAATTGGTACTAAGTTTAATAACTCACCAACTACCCGACCTTACTTAACATTTATTCTTCACAAATAATAACGGCGGTCATGTTCACATTCATATTCAGCTATCCGCATTTTTCACGGAAAAACTTAGATAGACTCAGTATTTCAATTCAATTCAGTATGTCAATGAAAAATATACCTAAGTACATTTCGTTCATGTAGGAAAAATTAATTCTTTTTGAAATTGCCTAGGTAGTAGGCAATTTCAAAAAAAAAACAAGCTCGTCGTTGTGTTCCATAATAATGTATGGTCTACATTCCTCTGACTACCTACATAAAGACAATAGCATTCCATATTCGAAAGCTCCCTTCATTGTTTTAAGTCAACCAATACTCATGGTGTTATGAAGCAATAACGTCAGGGGTCGATAAGACCCGAGCCGTATGCGTTGGCACGCATCGCTCGCGGCAGGGTTGGTGCTACTCCAAACTTATTCTACCATTTATCTAATATTATTTAATTGAGAGAACTAGGCGATACTTGGCGGAAATCCATTGTTAAACAAATGGGGGAAGAGGAACCCACCACTGACCCTCGGCTTGTTAACTTTTCCAATTATAAACCAAACAAGTTGATGGATAATTAAAGAAGCCAGTAACACCGAACTCCTCTAAGATGTTAGTCGAGAGATCTTCCGATCAGTAAAAAAAAACAATTTTACTGATCGAAATTCTGGTTTCTCGCCAACCCTACCATGATGCCGCGTTCCAACAATATTGTACATGCCCCATTCCGGAAGCCACCGTGATGGAATATTAATCTTTCTAATAAGCGGATGTGCGCAATATTTCAGCCAGAGTGCTCTTAAAATGCTCAAAGCTGTGGTTTAATTTGTTTCGCCTTACATTTTGTGCAGGATTGAGCAAACAGACGAAAGCAAGCGAGCAAGTTTAACGCAAAACTCGCATTTGCATACGCCATCCGTTTTTTTTTTTTCATACAATGTGGGCTGGTACAATCGAAGAAAAAAATGTAAAAGAGGGAATCCGTTCGCTGCTTGCATTAATTATGCGCGGAAGGAGTTTTCTGGTGCAAGAAATCTTTGACGCAAGACAAGAGACAACTTTGACCCGACGTGAGACACGCCATTTTCATATCATCATGTCACATCCATTATTTTATTTATAATGTGTATTTATTGAATGTGTTATTGCTATTAATTACTTGACATTGGCAAAATACCCGCTAAATTGTGGGTGAGGCCATATTCATATCCATTTTATTTCATCGCGGGAGTGAAGATGAATGAACGAGAGCGAATCGACCACATCGGCTTACAGCGGCGCGTGATTCCAAATTTGAATTTAATGTATGAAAACGAAACACATATCATTTCGTAAAAAAAAGAAGAAGAAGACCCGACGTGAGGTTGGTAACGATCGTCGATTCTGGGAAACGTGTGGTATAAATCCCTCCATAGTTGCTTAGATATAGCTTATAATCAGATATTAAACTAAACATGATACGTTAAACCCATATTAAAGACCTTACATTATATCTCCCGATATAATGTACCTAGTAATGAGATAACTTATCCTATAAAACTCGTATAAGCTTTACTTGGAAAGCCAAGTAATTTAAAACTTATTTCGGAGATAAGAATCTATCGATCTTGTTAACAACGCTCGTTTTTAAAGACCAATTTATTTTATAACGTAAAATACATGAACAATATTATATTTACATAAATACTGTCAATACTTTTTTTTGATGCGAGGAAAATCGCAGAATATTCTGATACTTTCTATATCGTGCGAAATTAGTTTTCTATCGAGATGAAGCGAACAATCGACGAACGAAATTGAAACCTACATTAATGAAGACAAGATTTTTTTTTATGTAAGTACTACAATATTATTTTGCCAGTGGTTTATTTTATATAGCAGTCATAGCCAAGTTGATAGAACGCTGGCTTGGTAACCTGAAATGCATATTCAAACCCCGGCTCGCACCTCTCCGATTTCTGGATTTCATGTGAAATCTTATTTTCAACCATGATTATCACTTGCTAAACGATAAAGGGAACACCGTGAGGAAACCTGCATGTCTGAGAGAACCTCGAAAGTCGTGTAAAGGCCGCCAACCCGCACTGGGCCTGCATGATGGACACTGGCCTTATCCCCCTCGTATTGATAATGCCCTTAGACTTATAAGGGCTGGTATTATTATTATTTATAAGGTGAGACTAGCATATTTATTGTGGAGACAAAAACGCAATCTTTTATGATAAATATATATTGAGAAACATTGCAATGGAGTTCTTAAGTTCGTATATCGCGCTTATTCCCCTGGAAAATTGGTCTTCAACTACAACACACGTTGGAACAAATAGCGCAACATTAGTGGAGTCTAAACTACAAATCAGATAACTGGTGAATGATAGCCCCCACACGAACTGAGCTTTAACTTTTCTCATGAAAATGTAATTACATTTGACTTATATGCAACATTGTGTGTTTAAAAATTGGAGTACTTTTCTCTGGTTGTATCCTGAATGCTACAATGTTAAATAATAACATTCCTTGAATGAAATTACTTAACTTAAATGCCGTGAAGTATACATCTAAGTCAAGCCTCTGACACTAACATGAACATATTCTTAACCATGAAATCAAATACTTTTTGTAATATAACTTTTAGAGCCTTATGCTTAGGGAAATACATATTGAAACAAGATTTCTGAAAGAATAAAGGAACGTTTGCTGCCTTTCGAATTAATATAATATAGAGTATTTACAGCAATTAAGTGACGGCATGACTTCGTAGCCCTTTCAGCCTGTCTCCTGTCAAACACTCCTAAGCTTACATAAAATAATTCTATAAAGAGATTTGTTTCATAGTCAGTTCCTTCATGCCGGTTTCAAATTGTAACGACTTTTATTTGTTTGTCAACTACTTACAATACCTTTGTATTTATAAAATGTACCAACTAAAAATTAATCGCGAGGTATATCAACAGATAAGTTAGCAATCGCATAAGTAAATCCCGCCCAAAATGCAGCACAATCAACCACATCCCTCATACTTTGTACATTCATAGTATCACCTTCGCTGTGATGAAACCAATAGTATCGTTCATTACTATTCAACAATGACGCCCCGGGAACACCCTTGTTTATAAACATCGTGATATCTGACCCGGGACTACCACTAGTAGTCATTTTGTTCACTGGAGCGAAATGTTTCAAGATTTCTTTAACAATGCAACGAGCTTTCTTGGATCCAGCCACATCTAAACCTAGCGGTTTGAATGTTCCTTCATCGGATTCCATCATGAAATTAATATTCGATAATTCGTCCTCGTGTCTTTTAAGATAGGCCTGTGCACCAACCAGACCAGGTTCTTCAGCTGTCCATAATATTGCGCGAACAGTCCTCTTTGGTGTCAGCTCTAGTAAATTCAAAACCACAGGTACAAACCAACTAATCATCATGCCTCCACCATCGTCCATGGCACCTTGTCCTACATCCCAGCTATCAATATGTCCAGATACAATAACTAGCTTATCAGGTTGTTCAGTGCCTTTAAGATCTATTATTGTGTTTCTAGATTTCTTCGTATCAAATGTACTAAACATGTTTATGTTAAGTACAATTTTCTTCCCATCATTTTGTAGTCTTCTAAACAAATCTGCATCTTCATGGGTAATGGCAGCTGTCGGTATTTTTGGGACTTTGTCGTCGTAATATTGGGCCCCTGTGTGAGGAGAGTATATAGAAAAAGGTGTTATACTCCTAACTAGGGTCGCTACAGCACCCTTTTTGGCGGCTCTTGCTGCACCCTGACTTCTGTAAATCACAGTATCTCCGTACGATACGTAATGGGCATCGAATACAACGATCTTGTTTTGAACAAGTACTGCTTCAATTTTATCGAGTTCAGCAAAGCTGTTTATAACTATAGCTTCAGCTGTTATTCCTTCTGGTGGTGTACTGACACTGGTACCGAAACCTAGTATACTGATATTCTTGACACGAGGTTGCAGCATAACTGCAGACTCGTGGCCACGGACCCAATGCGGCACCTGGAAATTGGAATTATTTTACGTTTAATTTAACATTGACATTAGCAATTGTTCATTTTTAATACAACATTATTAGTTATAAATTATAATACATGATGATAAAAATAACATTTTTTATTGTTGACTAGCAGTTCCGGCCGACGTTGTCTTTCTTCAATTTTCAAAATTTTCGGATAACTATTTCAAGGTTTCTTTCTCTACAAACCTTAGCTTCAATCAAATAGTTGCTATGAATTTTAAAATTACCAAGAAGTACTTACCTCTAATTCTTCAGTAGTAATATCGTTTAGACCATTTTGTATTGTGAGATTTATCATATGGTCTATCGATTTTTCTAACACTTCGCTGCCTGACAGACGTGCTCCAAAAGTATCAATGAACTTCGTGTATCTAAAAAAAAAATATTTGAAAAAAAAAACACAAATAAGTTACTTACCAACGTAGTTTAATTCATGCTTATAATAACAATTCCCTCATAAGTAATTAGAGTCACGTTTATTACTTATATATCATATAGCTGCAAGTACATGATAATACTATAATTTGAAACTTACTCTGTATACATCGCCTCTCCCAGACCTTTAAGTGTTATTTCCTCCATAATACTTCGTGTGATATTCTTGAACGATGCTATTTCTTCAACCAACTTACTGTCTAGCGCACACTCTACATCATCAATATAACTATTTATAATAACACTGGAATTCACTAAACAGCAACTTGTGAATATTAATAATAAAGTTGAGAAGCTCATTGTGACGACGCGTGATCCGGTCAGGAGTCACCGGAGTACTAATAATGTCGTCTTATCAACGACAGTTAAAATTTTTAACTGTACGTAACATATCAACATACAGAATGTTCTGCGTATTATAAATAGATTTACATTCCAAATTAATATGAACACATACTTTGTTGTTACATTCTCAGAGTGATTTATTATAAGATGCTTCTATACCTAGATTCGAACTATTTACAAGGGCTTAAATCTGATTCAATAAACTACTATCATCTTCAGTAACAAGTATCAAACGATCCAGATCTTATTTCAGGTACATACGTTAGAAATAAACGAGCACATTAGATGTAAACAGTTCGCTTGAGTACATACAGAGAGTGCACTCCACCGAACTGTTATTAATGTATTAAAAGCACTTAAGTTCGTCTGGCATCGCAGTGATATTACCTATTACAAGTAACTTGATAACTGCAGGAGGTATATGTTAATGATTGCTTTGAATGAAATACTAAAGATGCCAAAAATCTTGCTCGTTTTCCTAAAGCCGTGTTACGATCGCCAATCCTCACGAGACCAGCGTGGTGGACCGAATCCCTTGCATATTTTTTTTTATTATTATTTTATAGGCAAGCATTTGATCTCGATCTCACCTCGATGGTAAGTGACGATGAGATCTACGATAGAACTTGCCTAGAAGGTTCACTCTCGACTTGGGACTCGACTCATCGATGAGGAGTGTCCCCGGTCTATCAAATCATTTATTTTTTATTCACATAGGCCAGTCACTTATGAATTGACAAAAGTAGCCACAAGTTCGGAATGTCTGTTCCATTGTAAATATCGGGCAAGAAACTCAGTGGTAACTCTTTCAAAAAGAGTATATCATTATTATGTTTTAGATATAATTGCTATAAGTTATCATACTTATTGGAATAGAAATACCATCAGCGTAGGGTTAGATGATGACGTTGTAGCTTTGGATGATACTATGAAGTATATGCATCTTAAAGAAGCATAATATTATGCATAGGAGTTGTCTACAATAGTCTTGATTTTGTCGTTGCCTCAATATTCACTACAAAAAGGGTTATCAGCTGGTGCTCATTAATACTTTGAAAAGAAACTACAAGTAAAAGCGGGAATGAATTGATTAATAGCTCAACGAAAGGATTAATGACTTGTAAAGGACGGGACGAGCTCCTATTTATTTCTATTCTCTGAGAAAATGATGCAGCAATCTTGGTTTTATCTTGCCAAAATGAAAAAGGGTAATTTAATGGAATGCTTTTTTACGCTTTGTTACGATTTATAGCAAATTTGTATTAACATTGAAAAGCGCTTTTCATTTGAAAAAAATATTTGTAAACAGCGAATTCCTATAGGTATTCTTTCGACGCCTAAACTAAACACGACAGCTTAGTCTATAGGTTTTAGGGTATGCTGCTCTTTAAAGAACTGGGCGGATTCGAATACCGCCTGAGCTAATTTTAAAATTGAGTCGGATGTTCATGGAATTGCCTCCAGTATATTGTATGGTACTTTTAATATAAGCTTTGGCCCTTGCTTTAAATTGTCTATATTCACTATTAATTTTTATATCACTATTAAAACCTATATCGTCACTTTCATCCCAAATTTGCGGCACTCTAGTGCTAGAATGACTAAACAGAAAATATCCTTCCCTTCAAAACAAACCTTTTTCTACAAGGCAACTTAAGTTTTATTTGCAAAAGCGCGTTCAAACAAGCTTAGGTCCACAACAATAGATAAATAAGGCGGCGTGTGTAAACTCTTTACAATACAATGCTGATTGTGTTCAATATCACCTCTCCTAGTAGACTTGTTTTGGAACCAAAAAGCCAAGGACAAGTGCGCAAAAAATCTGTAGTTCCGTAGAATTTTTTAAATTTCTCATGTCCCTTGTCTTACGTGTATAATAAAAAAGATACCACTGCCTGGAGAGGAGAATGTTTTGTGATAATAATAATAATTTACGTTCAATGAATACATTTTACTAGTTGTAAGTCTTCAATAAAGACGATGTGGACCTTCAGACAAACCTAGGTGCATTGTAGTGAACCCAAGTTTCGTCGATAGTGGTGGACCTCAATATAATAGTTGTATAACTATGTGATAAGCCGTGTTGCGGTCTGGACCCCTGGGGTACCACATGCTGTACTTATCTATCACGACGTGATTGACGAGTGATGGATGCCTGTCTCTGATCATATTTTTACGCTTACGTACCGAATCGATATCTAAAAAGGATTGTGCTTGAGGTACAGAACCCTAAAAAAGATGTGATTTGAAACGTAGGTAGGTACATACCGGTGATCAATCTTTGTGGAAACTTTGTTTTGTGTTCAGTTGTTTGAGTCAAAAGTTTTCTGATAGAATAGGTGTACTTTATTCTCGAAAAGGTCTGGTGTCAACTGAGTTAATTTAAGAGCAGTAATAAAAGATCCCGATTCGGTGCGTCAGGACTTTAACGCAGGTGAGTCGTTTTATGGATCTTTTGTGTGGACTTAAGTTGTTGGAATTTTTATTCAGTTAGTGATGTGTTCAAATCATTATAATATATTTTTCTGGCGTTTCTCACTGAATACTGATCTTCTAATGAATAGGATGGGTATAGGACACGTACAATATGAGTTAGGTACTATAAGATTAAGCTTTTCTTTTACTACACATAAAAACTGCAATTATATCCCATTAAAATAATTTATGGTTAAGTGCCATATTTTGCAATAAGCGAAAAAACTTTCCCCCTTCCCCTTTGTTCTTTGTCGCTGTTCCACCAACGAATAGTCGACTATGCAATTACTTTGTTTATTTATCGAGTTAATTTAATTAGGTATATAAGTTCGCTTTACTTAGATCCGTTAAGAACAGCAACAAAGTACTGAACTTAAATACGGATAATAAAGACAGGCGGCACACCTTCCGATCCTAACTAATTTGTCGGATGAAATCGGGTAATGTGTAGGGTAATCACACGTCCTAAATTCTAATTTAGTATTTAGGATCTCTGATTATCCGATTTCATCTGAAAATTAGGATAGAATCGGAAGGTGCGGAGCGTGCTTAAAGCAAATTGTATCCATGTTGTGTTCGTTGCTCTTTTAAAAGTAAATACTATTACAATTTGTAAATGAAAGTTTTATCATGAAATAACGACGACATTTTACATTCAGTCTAAGTATCCAAAGGTATACGTGACCCCTAAAAATTTTACAGCCTCTGTTTATCGCTGTAATATTCTGTGCAAATTCACTTGAGTATTGAAAGGGCCTTTTCAGTTGTAAGAGTCTATTAAGCGACGTGACGCTTCAAGACGATTTTTAAATGTTAAACAAACATAATATTCCTTAACAACTGTTTTATATTCAATAGTAGGGTCACCAACGGGGAACGGAAACTAAAACAATTGACAATATGTTACTAGATCATAAATAAAACTGCGAATGTTTTTTTTTTCTTTTTTTTTACGATCAAAAGCTTAATAAGTTTAGCCCGACGATTATAGCCACGTCTTAAATGCTCATGATAATTAGTTTATGGTTGTATACACTTAAATCAATTTTCTTTATTTTGCTGATGGAAAACATTGTCACAAGATATCCACAATATTTGCGCCATGGAATCGGCTACCCTACCCCAAAATACCGGCCTCGCCAGTATTTTACGAGCGGACTGAACGACAATCGACGCTCTAACGGCCTGAAATCAATTTCAATAGCAGTTGTTACTTAATTACTGACGCCATAAAACTGTCACCCAAAATTGCCAAATGGACCGTCAGACCAATTGAATTTAAGAATAAAACTCCACCAAATACCTAAACGAAGAATATAGCGAAGCAAAGAAGGAAACCATTGCACAACAGATATGTTGATTTCCTTACTCGCATGATAATTATGTTGAGCTTTTCTCAACGCGCACCGTAATGTGCTTAGCTATGAGTATTTTTCACAAAATATTACTGTAGTGTAAAAAGTAAGTTCTTTATTATAATCTAATTGACATATTAACACTACGTGCATACTATATAACTATATTTTATTGAGTGTAAGATTCCGTTTTCCGTTCCGTGAAATATGAGTGATAAAATTAAAAATAATAATTGTATCGTGAAAGAGACTACTTGAAAAGTTTTCCTCATGCTTAGATAGAATTCCTGCTAACCCAATTTTACGACTTGGAAACTTGTGTCAGAGGGTGGCGCTCCTTTGACAAAATTTATTGTGTTTTTTTTTTATATTATTACTTCAATCGTACATTGTAGTTGGTATTACTGGTTCAATGTAAGTACCTGGGCCCCAAGTCTGGTAACACAATCGATTCATAATCTAACAGCAAGCGCATAGTAACTGTCACTTTTGATAGATATTGTATAGGATATCTGTCAAAAGTGACGGTTACTATGCGGTTGCTACTTGATTATGAATGGGCCCCAAGTCTGGCCCCGTACGACTATATCTCAGATACTTACATCGAGCTAACACTCCGATCGCTCTAACTAGTTGAGCGGTGATTATAATTCCTATAAAACGCATTTTCATATCCGACTCAGCCATAAATTCTCGCACAGCTAATGAGAAAAGTTAACGCCGTTATGTTGTTTAATCAATCTTCTAAATAAATGAATGCAATCTGGTCTAAATGGAAGGTTTGAAAGTTTTATTTTTTGTGGCAGTCAACTTGGACACTTTGTTTCCATTTAAAGTTGGGCACGGTGAAAAGGTAACACAAATTGTATTTGCATACTTATTCAAGTTTAGATTTTGGGCCTAATCGACTACTTTGATCATGTTGCGATAAAAGTACATCATGAGTAAAGTTTAATTAAAACTTTGCGAAAGGTGTTTAGGGCACAAAAAAAGGTGGCTCAGCACTACTTGAGGCCGTAGACAGCGGGGTTCCAACCCCTCCGAAATGCCTTAGACAATCAACCGTGTATACCGTGTATACTTAGTACTTACTCATGTCTATGGTCCAGAGCTCGATCTGCCTCCTGAAGTGCATTTCTGGCTACGGCCTTCGCAATAGGATTTATACTATCGCAAGGATTGTAAATACTAAGTTCATGTAAACGAATATAACAATAACTATTAGCTGAACAATTCTTCTAAAAATATTAAAGAAAGGAAAATCGCATTTTATTAGCCCGTCATATTTTTTTTAAACACCGCAGAGAGATAGGGTCCGTTCATGCAAATCCAGAACTTCTTAAGTGTCCAACATATTTTCAAAAAGATTTTATCGTGCGCGTGAATCGTGTCGAGTGAAAATCTCTTATCAGATAATGTGATGCTTACCCCGCTCGAACAAATAGTCCGACAAATAGTCTGACCTCGTTAAGAGAAAACCCGGTTCAGTGCGAGTAATAAAGTACATTAGTTTATGTATACTATCATGAAAGATTCATGTTTGAATACTATGATTGTGTAGGTACTTATATACATATCTATAATAAAATATTCATATAGAAACAATACTTACTGTATTACTAAAATAACCTATTTCACAAAAATATTGCTAGTCTTACCAGTTTCAAATTGCTGCTGCAAACTGCTTGAATTAGGGATATTTCATTGTATATTACATACATCTATGATAAAATATCTGATCATAGACCAAATCTATGGGGCTATCGGGAGTAAGGATCATTTAGAATTATGTAAACATAATATATAAATGTCCCCTATGACCAAGGTGGCCAGGGTTTGCTTCTCACTCCTTAGGTATTTAATACGCTGTAGTCAAAAGTAAGTATCTACTATCGTCTATCATTCTTATTCCAATGGTCTAATTTACTTACCTACGAGTAAGAAACAGACAAAGATAGTTCAGTCAACCAACGCGACCATATGTGCTAATTCTATGGGTCGAAGCAGAAAACTGGTGTAAATACAGTCTCCAGGACTATTGAAACTGTTCCCAAAAATATATATGGGCGGACGTTTTTATACCGGCCACTGCTCGCTGCATATATTACGATGGGTCATGAAGCTTAAAGCGCTTTTCCGCTAGATAAACCAGTTCCCGAGCGCAGTCATTGTAAAAAAAACTATTGCTAAACCAATGGAATGAACCGCCTGTTTAATTACAGGGCTCAAGCTTATCCAATTATGCTTGAAAGTTATTTTAAGGAGTTTAAAAAAGCGCTGATCCTTTAGGTGTTTTATTAGATAGTGATCGTATATGAGAGGTCTGTATTTAAAGATGTTATGTATGTATTCAAGTTTATTTTATTATCAAAAAGTTATGTTGGCATTCTTTGAAGATGTTGAAGCATTATAAATTAAGAGCCCAAACACACAGCATAGCGTTCTCGGTTCCTTCTTCTGCGTTCCACGTTCCGACTTTTTCGTACTGCGTTCTACGTTACTCGTTCAGATTTTTTTATGAGCGGACTGCTGTCGTCGTACTCTTTGCGCGGGTGCTATAAAATCTATATAACGCTGAACGCAGAAGTCTGAACGATCTTCTGACTAAGCAGGGACTAATTCACGACACGATAAAGCCGTGGTAACTATTTACTTTTTGTGTGTAAACATATCTCAATTAAAGTAGTACTGTATTTATAAAATTAACGTCTTGTACGTCAAACTTTGGGGTAAATAATACCTTCCTTACCTCATCTAGTACTTACAGGTAGGTCTATAGTTACTCTCTATATTATGACTCGATTGATGTCATTCTCCTCATAAAACCCTTTGCTACCTACTACTAAATCTCTAAAGACAACTTCCAAATATTGTTAGCCGTATAATGACCAACCCTTGTTCAAAGTTCTGTAAACAAATAAGTTCAATCTCAATGCCGATCTGAATAACTTAGCATCAATATAAACCGTTTTGCATACCAACTGCACTTACATCGCTATCGCTCGCAACTTCGATTGCTTCCAATTTATCCATTCTAACTTCTCCTGACTTCCATTTTGAAGTCGAGCATGTCAAAACAGGTTACTTCTATGATATGAAATGCTTTTACAGTTTGGACAACCTACGTGTTCAATCCCATTTGGATACTCTATTGTAAACTCATTCAATAAATATTAGATACGTATACTGGCTACTTTGAGATTTGGTTCTCTTTAGTAACTAGGCAATCATTGATAATAAATACAAAAAAAGCTAGCTTTATTGAGGTGAATAAAGTTTTAACAATATTTGGACACGCAGATATAGAGTGGATGCCGAAAAAAACAACAACTTCCCCGAATTTTCCGGGAAACAATTGTACGGTGGTACAAAGCTTCGGAGCAGGAAAAATGCTTTTCGATAATTTAATTTGCTCACTCAAATACGAAACTTTGAATGACGTCTTTGAAGAGCAGTGGGGTAAGCTACTACCGAAGAGTGATAAAATGGCTATCACAAGAAATCCAATATTTATTTATAACACTTTTTTTCCAGCTAATCGTAGATGTGTTGTTTTGGTACATTCAAAACGAAGCAATCAAACCGAAGTTCATCCTGGCAGACTATATAAAGGTAAGGTATAAGGTAAGAAAACACCCATACATTTTAACTGTCACTTATTAATCACAAAAACCTTTCAAATCCTATGTCGTTAATTAGATCAATGAAATTTCATTTGGATAGCTGTCTATTATACTCGAATTCGTCCTCTAGATTAGCATAATTTGACTTGTAGTACCGCGCAGAGTTCGCCATTCAAATCACATTTTTGAGGGTAGAAAAGAAAAAATATACACAATGTCACCAACTTCACTTGTCCGGCCGCTACGATTAGCATCTCATTCGCGTTTCAGTGCTTCGCCATTCCACACGTTTTAACTAAGTGAAATACAAAGGATAGTTAGGTTAAAATGTCGAAAAGGAAGAACGACAAGAAAATAGAAAAGTTATACAACAAAATAAAATTAATAGAAAATGAATTACATCGCGTGAAAAGAAATAAACGTCGACGAATTCTATCTTCAAGTGAATCATCATCTGCGTCGCGGGACTCGCCGGCACGACTTTCAGAACCAGAAGGTACCTACGACGTGCAATGTTAATCTAATGGTAATGTGGACAGTTTTTGGGACTGTTTCGTACCCTATTGTGATGATGTGGATAGTTTTTGGGGCTATCTCTTCATTAAAAAATCTACCCACAAGGGTGGCTATATTCTAATGGTAATGTGGACAGTCTTTGGGGCTGTTTCGTGCCGTATTATGATGATGTGGATAGTTTTTGGGGCTATCTCTTCATTAAAAAATCTACCCACAAGGGTGGCTATATTCTAATGGTAATGTGGACAGTCTTTGGGGCTGTTTCGTGCCGTATTATGATGATGTGGATAGTTTTTGGGGCTATCTCTTCATTAAAAAATCTACCCACAAGGGTGGCTATATTCTAATGGTAATGTGGACAGTCTTTGGGGCTGTTTCGTGCCGTATTATGATGATGTGGATAGTTTTTGGGGCTATTTCTTCATCAAAAAGACTACCCACAATGGTGATTACATTTTACTGGTAATGTGGACAGTTTTTGGGACTGTTTCGTGCCGTAGTATAATGATAAAAAATGTTTGCTCTCTTATAGAAGGCGAACCATTGGTTGTCCCTATCGTACATTACGATGATCCTGTTATGGAACACATCACTGGAAACAAAAATGATGGTGATACCACTCAAAATACATCCATTAAAGCAAGTTCCAAAGATAAAAACGCAGACTTACTCCGTTTACTAATGGACTCCGGTCGTTTACTATGTGACTGCCAGCATGCTGACACCATAACTAGACGTAACTACGTTCTGTCTTGTGTTAAACCAGAGTTAAAAGAACACTTAATGCAAAATACAAAAGTTAAAAATTTATTGTTTGGTAAAAATGTATCAGATGCAATTAAAATTGCAAAAGTAATTAACAAATCTGGCGCTGAATTGAAAATTAGTCCTGCTTCAAAAACTGTCGAACACATCAAAAAACTGGAAGAGTCCTCATCCAGCTCGCAGGCAGCCAATGAGGACCAAGGAGTCAGCTCCAGCAACGCCTGCAGCATCGTCAGCGAAGACCCAGCGCTACTCCTTCAGGTCGTCGCAGAATCAGCGTGCACCTCGCACACGACCATAGAAAAACCGGTACACTATGCTGGTAGATTATCATTTTTCCTGAATCAATGGCGTATCATTACAAATGATCCAATGGTTCTCTCATATATACAAGGATATGTTATCCCTTTTGTTCGACCTGTGTTTCAGGACAATATTCCTGCGGTACAAACATATTCTAGTGTAGAATATCATAATATTACTGACGCTGTTACAGAATTGTTAACTATGGGGGCGATATCCGAGTGTCAACCGTATGATGGACAATTCTTGTCCAGTTTTTTTCTCATCCCAAAACCAAATGGTACTATGAGATTTATACTAAATTTAAAACAATTAAATAAATTTATAGACACCAAACATTTTAAAATTGAAGATTTTCGAACCACTTTAAAATTAGTTTCTGAAAATTTCTATATGGCCAAACTTGACCTTAGGAATGCATACTTTTTAATAAAAATACACTCTAGATGTAAAAAATACTTACGTTTCCAATGGAATAATAACATTTACGAATTTAATGTGCTACCCTTTGGCCTTAGCACAGCGCCATATGTTTTTACTAAAATTATGAAACCTATCGCCCGTTTGTTACGATCCACAGGTTATCTTTCTACAAATTATTTGGATGACTGGTGCCTGATCGCTCCATCTTATGAGCAATGTTTAGATAATGTGCATCAAACTAGAACACTTTTAACATCACTTGGATTCATTATAAATGAAAACAAGAGCAGCATCACTCCAAGCAAACGCTGCTTATTTCTTGGCTTTATCATAGATTCAAAAAATCTCCAAGTTAGCCTACCTTCTGACAAAGTGAATCGCATTGCAACTAAAATTAATCAATTTTTTTCAACAAAACGTTGTAAAATTAGAGATTTTGCTTCCTTTGTTGGTTTGTTAGTCTCAGCCTGTCCAGCCATCGAATATGGTTATCTTTATACAAAGTTATTTGAACGAATCAAATACTTAAATTTTAAAAACAATAATGAAAATTATGACCAATATATGATTATTCCTGACGAAATCATTCCGGATTTAACGTGGTGGCATAATGCAATTCAAGTGTCATGTACAAAAATCAGAGATGACACGTACGTATTGGAAATTTTCTCAGATGCCTCAACAACGGGGTGGGGAGTCGCGTGCGGTAATGATAGAGCTAGCGGAATGTGGAGTTTAGACGAACGTAAACGGCACATTAATTATCTGGAAATTAAAGCTGCATTTTTTGGTATTGAAGTGTTTGCTAAACATTTATCCTCATGCCAGATTTTATTACGTATCGACAATACGACTGCCATATCATACATCAACCGTATGGGTGGAATCCAATACCCTCACCTTACAGATATAACAAAAGAATTATGGCAGTGGTGTGAACTAAGAAACTTGTTCGTATTCGCTTCGTATGTAAAATCTTCAGACAATAAAGAAGCGGATGCGGAATCTAGACGCATACACCCTGATATTGAATGGGAGATATCACATAATGGTTTTCATAGGATTCAAAATATATTTGGCCATCCGGATATAGATCTATTCGCGACTAGAATCAACGCAAAGTGTGATCAGTATGTATCGTGGCATCGCGATCCAGGTGCTTATGCGATAAATGCATTTACAATCAGTTGGACACCATATTTTTTTTACGCATTTCCACCATTTTCAATGATTCTTAAAACGTTACGGAAAATAATTTCAGATAAAGCCCAAGGCATTGTAGTAGTACCAGTTTGGCCTACCCAACCTTGGTACCCATTATTTAAGACCCTGGTAGTGTCTGAAATATTAATGTTTAAACCACACGAAAATATAATTGTCTCCCCTTATTCCAGCAGAAAAATGATGCACACCCAACTTACTCTGGCTGTCGCAGTATTATCGGGTCCGCATTACTACGTAGGAACATACCCTCTTGCGCATTAAACATTATGTTAGCATCATTTGCACCTAATATACTTAAGCAATACGATGTATACCTAAAATGGCACTTATATTGTTCGCAATCTAAAATTGATGTATATAATGCTTCTAGCTCTTATGTCTTAGATTTTTTAACAAAATCATATAATGAAGGTGGCCGGTATGGTACACTCAACACGTGCCGATCTGCATTGTCATTGATTCTGAATTATCAGCTTGGGCAGGAGGAAATGATAAAAAGATTTTTCAAGGGCATATTTAGGTTACATCCCCATTTGCCTAAATACGATAGAACATGGACCTCGAAACCTCAATAGTTTCGCACAAGCCATCATCGCAAATAAATGTGAATTATAAACAAATGTGTTTACCAAGTTAATAATAATAATAAGATATTATATTTTTCTGGTGATAGTTATAAATTAAATCTTTTTGGTTAAAAATTAAATATAATTGTTGATTAAAAAAGAATTAGGTATTTTATTAAGTGCATATATATATATACGCGTATATGCTCATACCTATTTCACTAATACTTCACGATAAGCTCTAAAGGTCTACAAGTCAAATTATGCTAATCTAGAGGACGAATTCGAGTATAATTAATGATTAATCGAGCTTCCCTGGAAGCGAAGTTCGATCATGATTATACGAAGAATTCGTCCGAATAGATTAGCATCCCTCCCTCCCATAATGTATATTACTGATACAACCCCATAGATCGTGAAGTATTCCTATCTCTAAACTAAATGAGATGCTAATCGTAGCGGCCGGACAAGTGAAGTTGGTGACATTGTGTATATTTTTTCTTTTCTACCCTCAAAAATGTGATTTGAATGGCGAACTCTGCGCGGTACTACAAGTCAAATTATGCTAATCTATTCGGACGAATTCTTCGTATAATCATGATCGAACTTCGCTTCCAGGGAAGCTCGATTAATCATTAATTAAATCAAATTGCTTTTCTCCAATATTTTTACGATAAAATAACATTTGAAATGTTAAGGCAAGCACAGCGGTTGATAAAACACATTAATCATGCTTATATCTAACACAATAGATATTACAGCGTAAATTTATGGGTGCAAGGTTATTTCGGCAGATCCTTTTAACATGGGTTTGATTAAATGACCTTACCCTAGAGGACAGTCCAAAGACGTTAGGTATAATGGGTGAAAATATAACTGGAAATGTTCCTAACCGCTTGGTAGTGACGCTGCTTTCTGCGCCGAAGGTCCCGGGTTCGAATCCTGGTAGGGACAAGCTTTGTGTGGTGAGCATTAATGTTTGTACTCAACTCATGTATCTATATAAGTATTATATTTACTGGGCTCGCCCCCGGTCCATTGTGCGGTACCCATAACACAAGTTTTGCTCAGTTTAGCGCTATTATTATTATACTAGCTGCACCAGCAGTCGTTGTCTTGTCAAAAATGCACTGTCATCTTAAATTCCCGAATATTCCAGTACACTTTTAAAAAATCTTTCCCTACAAACCGGATTCAAATCGGTTCAGCCGTACTCAAGTGATGCGTTTACAAACGAACATCATTTCATTTTTGTTATATAGATTATTATAAAAAGATCTTGTAATTATTGTTGCCAAAAATCGCTTTGGTCGTGCAGTCTTGGTCAATTGAAATCTACGATTCTGATGGTACCTACGTTCGGTGATACCACCGAGACCTAAAAACCTTTCAAACCGCACCGAGCCCAACAGAATCCAACTAAACCTAGTCACAAATTCAATGGAATTGCAAACGGTTGCTGTTTCGGTGTAAATCATCACACTAAGCCATCAAAGTACGGCAAACGCTTGTGGCTGCGGCTCTAAACACCTCAAGGATCCTTCGCTATCAATTTGACCGTGCAAATCGGTTCGTCATTTATCGGCTTTGTCTCGCCGTTAGATTGTAAATCTGATTGGAGGTAGTTCGAAATCGCTGGGATTGAAGATATTTATTGTAGCCAGCTTTATAAAAAATAAATGTACTAAAGTAAATTAATACTACTATGCAGGCTGGTCCTGAAGTATAAACAACAATAACACTCACACACTCACACACACACACACACGCACGCACGCACGCACACACACACAAAACACAAGACTTTTTGGGGGTGGTCGGAGAGAAAGGTTATCAATGTTTTATTTTGAGAAAAAATGTTTTTCTTTGGGGTCCCGTCACTCGTGACAGATAGTTTCTCGAGTAACATCTTAGAGGAGTTCGGTGTTGCTTTCTTTAATTATCGATCCACTTGTATGGTTTATAATTGGAAATTTACCAAGCCGAGGGTCAGCGGTGGGTTTCTCATCCGCCATTTGTTTATTTTTGTTATACCTTATATACTGTAGTAGGTGACAGGAGAAGCTTGATGAGCCGCCGTAACACAATTCATAATCCCTCAATGTACCTATCCCAACGGGATATACTTTACATACATAAAACGTGTCTTATCACATTGGTCGAGATTATCATAATTTAATTCAAACGTTTATAAGCCCAATTGTAACTCGTAACTTATTATAACTTTGAAACTTTTAGGCATATTGAATGTTCAGAGGCCAATTACCTACCTTCCCACATGAACATGAAAACTTTCTTCGCATCATTAATATAATGGATGTTTGTGTTATATGTTATATGTATTTCAAAGTTTTGTTAATACTTTCTTACCACAAATTCTGCTTTCATGTGTGGTAGGTACTTTACAGTGTTGTATTACAGAGAAATTCTCAAATTTGTTTACAAGCTTAAGCCGTGTGTACAGTACAGCCCAAGTTATTCTGTACACCACCAACCCACACTGGGCCAGCGTGGTGGACTATGGCCTAATCCCCCTTGCATTGATAGGAGGCCCGTGCCCAACAGTGGGACATTAAAAAGGGCTGGTATTATTATATTATTTACTAGCTGTTACCTACCACTTTGTCCGCGTGGTAATTAACAAAATAGTTTTTCTAAAATAAAAGTAGCCTAAGCTACTCCTTGTTACATCAGCTATCTGCCAGTGAAAGTCCCGTCAAAATCGGTCCAGCAGTTTCAGAGATTAGCCGAAACAAACAGACAGACAGACAGACAGACAAAAATGTAAAAAATGTTGTTTTGGTATATGTACCGTGTATACATCCAAATGCACTTAGTAAAAAGCGGTTATTTTAATATTACAAACAGACACTCCAATTGTATTTATTTGTATAGTTATACCTTGTAATACTGTATGGGTACCTACTCAGCTGTATACCTATTATGCGTAACCATCACACCTTAACTACTCGTTTTATAAGGGTTATTAAAGTGCTTTACATGTCTCTTATATAGCTGAACGACCGTCGCTAGTGCTCGACATGAACAACTTTATGTGCTCTTTGAAGTACTGATGATACAGTGCTTACAGTGAAAAGGTATTTTCAGTTATACCGCTTTAGGAGACAGTAAGTACTTATAAGGTCGCCTCTATAGGCAATTGTGCATAAATATTTTATTTAGAAACCGATTTCAAATAAATGAGCAGGTTCTCAGTTCGATTGTATTTTTGATTGTATTATATTTACTTGCATAGATGCTAACGAATCTAAGGAAATTAACTTCTATCTAATATTAGATAGAGTTTATGTTAAGTTATTATAATTATAAAACATATCCACGCCAATACTTCAAGTTTGCCTACATCTATTTCACAATCACCATCGGTCTTCAGTAGTAAATTCGTTTTGTATAAGATAAAATGCCCAGGTTCCAGGAAATTCGTTAGGCAACACTGTTTAGCGGTTTCCGAGGTACTGCAATAAATCTTGGAACTCTACTTGCGGTAAACTTATAGGTTTGATAGGAAGACTTGCCTTATTCATGCCCCCTCTATAGGCTTTTAACACGTTGGATGCCAATTCTAATTGTATAGTTATTCCTCGAGTGCCACCATACAAAACTTGCAATCTAGCCGGGAGGGCTTCCATTGTATACGTATCTTCCTAAAGACCATGGGTATCATTGGTAGAATCAATCCTAATACCTTTTTTTAATAAAATAAAACTAAATTAGGCTTGCAATAGCAAGATTTAAATTTATCCAAAATATTTAAAACACTTCACGATTCACGAAAAGTGAAATATTATAGTGAACCTGCTGTAATAGAAAAACTGACTACTTCAATTAATCTTGCTCTCTACCCCACTCTACAAACCTAAATTTAGAAGTAGGTAAGAACTTACCTTGAAGAATCTCAATGAATAAAGTCACCAAATTCTACCTGAATAGGTAGATAACGTCTTTCCATCTTGTTCAGATAAAATTTTTGAATAATTAAGTTAAAGGACGCAGCGCAACAAATCCTCTTAAGTGGTTTTCCTGACGAAACCTGAAGAAGATACAGTTATTTATGCATGAACCATCGATTCTTTGCTTCAAACAAGGGTTTCTCTGAAATGACAAGTGAAAGGATTGGTCTGGAACCCGAGAAATCCATTTTCAGTTGTAATATTAATGTGAACTTACTTATTCTTGGACCAGTACCGATTTAGCCGGATGGATCTTTCGAATGGACTACTGGAGGCAGACATATACCATTTGAATAAAACAAGCCAAATAACTTTTCAAAAAAGAACGCAAAGAACGCAGTTGCGAAATACTGGCTAGTAAGTTTTAAAAATATTTTCATCTTTAAAATCACAGGCGACTTATAAAATTCTTTTTTTTTCTGAATTAGGTAGGTACACTGACGTCCATGATACAAGTACGCTAGACTAATGATATCCTTTAAAATGACAGCTATCTATTATGCCTATTTGAAGCGCCCTCAGCGTGGGGGAAAGGAACTAAATCTGACGTAAAATGCAAATGGCCGTTGTTTTGTTTACATTGTCTCCGTGTTTATAAAGTGATTTTGAAGGTTTAACGCGATTAAACTTGTTTGTTGTGTCGTATTAATATAGTTAATACATAAATAAGTGGTGTTAGTTAATAGGTAAACCCTGAAAGAGTGCGTGTTATGCAAAACTCTTTACCAGAAGGGAAGTGGGGTTACATTCCACAAGTAAGTGAATTTAAGGCTAATATTCAAGAAATTAAAACTTCTATTGATATTATAGGCACTTAAAAATATGTTACTAATCTTATTTATACGTGATTACAACGCATTTGTCTTTGTATTATCGGTTTTTTATAAACAATAAAATTCAATAGTGCTGTAAAAGTTCCTTGTCGATAAAATTTATCGATATTTTTTCTATCAATATCTTAAATAGATAGAACGTTCAAGAACGTAAAAATCGCCGAAGACAGATTTGTATTATCAAATACATATTATTTTAAAACAATGTTTACTAATTCACAGGTTTCCGACTGACAATAGAAGACTAGAATTATGGCTCGAAAACATTGAAAAGCCTAGTTGGCGTCCGAAAAAATATGATTACATCTGTTCAAAACACTTCTCTGATGACTGTTTTATTAAACATAACTCATGTACTACTTTGATGATTTTTTATTTTCTATTAATACCTTACCTACTCCATTGCTTCCCAAACAACATTACATTACCTCATTTCTAATTAAAAAACGATCCTTATTTAAGTAGGATCTAGCTAGTCACACACCACTCTTTAGTCCGGTTTCGGCTTATCCTAAGATTACCTACCCTACCCATGAGCGATTCGGCTAATCATTATCATTATTTGCTTCATCTTAGTATTAACCACTCGACTATTTTGGACATTAGCCATTGTTAAATGAATGGATCATAATTATTTTCATTTTACTGCATGGGTAGGTATAAGCATAAACATTTTTATCGATGTATCATATCACTGTCCCATCTCTATTATTAGTTCCATTCCCCCTCACTGCCGCTATCAGCGCCAAAATGGCGAAAATCAAATAGGCACACGATAACCGGGCTTATGATTAGTCCAGCGATGTATACCATAGAGGTCAGTGGGTAGGTACTTGGTTTTTTTTTTTATCGTTATTGAACACTCGGTAGTTATGAATCATGATCGACTCACGATTTCGCATGAAAATGTACATAGACAACTTATGTACTTATCTTAACTTTTAAAATTAGATCCCGACGGCCAAGAAACGCCACCGACTGCCATTTCTGCGAAGTTATTGCCATAGCTAAATCATAAAGTTCCTCCGCGCTGTGATCTACGAGATAGGCACTTAAAGTTAGTTTAATGTATCCAGTAGGTACTTAGTGCATATTGAACTCAGTTTCAAGTTCTAGTTAGATGATGCTCACCCTAGATAGGCGCTTTGTAGGCACATAAAATATTGATGGTCTTGGAAGTTAAAATAAATAGGTAAGTAGTACCAATACTAAACTTTAGCGCCACAGCTTCCTCAGCCCTGTGCCTACAGCGCGCGTTCAAATAAAAACTAACTTAAATGGACAGAATGGTTCTCCTTAGTAAAAAAAAATTGGTATATAACTTATTTTGCACCGAATCGTGTAATAGGTACCACTTACTTATCTTTATTCGTTCTTGCTGGCGCTTTGCAAAGCTGAAGAACTAAATATTTTTGTTGTTGTTGTGTTGTCTGTGTTGATTTGTTGTTATATGTCTTTCTTCTTTTTTTAACTTGGCAATCGGCTACAAAATAGTGCAATTTTTGCCAGTGCTAAGTAAAATATTTCTTCGTTATTTCATATAATCCTGATGATAATAATTATGTTAATGACGATGATGATGATGATAATGAAATTAACCCCCTACTGCTATAAGTAAAGCTGTGGATACTTTACTGAAAATGTAACGGACATCTTGGGAGAACTCGAAATGTCAAGCTATATTGTTTCAGAGACTTTTTGGCGGGAAACTGAAGTCATGGCGTCAGTTATGTTTTAATTTCTAAAACTAGTGTTCGTGCGAGTTATAGTGAGTGATATAAGTGGAATATTAACCATTATGGGTGCGGTAAAGTGCACAAGTGTAGGTAATTAAAACAGACTGACGAAACTTGGCGTTTCAGTTTCTCACAAAAAATCCATGAAAAATATTTCAGTAAAGTATCCATCACATTACTGATTGAGGGATGGGGGGTTATTTACTTGGGCCTAGCCTTTGGGCCTGTGCATATGCTCAAAAACAGAAAAAATATATATTACTTGACACTGGCAAAATACCTATGGTGATGCCAAATTAAAAAAAATATATATATTGTTTTATTTTAATTTCCTTTTCCTTCAAAAATATAAAACTGTAGAATTTACAGGATTTGGATTGTCATAAATGATTTTACACTAATGAAATTAATTGTTATATTATTACATTTATGAAAACCAACTACGTAAGACAAGGCGGTATGGTCATAATGACTTTAGCCTGTTCGAAGGAGCGAATTTAACAAAAAAAAAAAAAAAATCCTTTTCCTTCACTCGTGCACGTTTATAAACTCATAGGGGTTCTTCATTCTTTACGAAATGAGATGCGATGAAATAAAATGGAAATGAATATGGCCCCAATTAATAGCAATAACACATTCAAAATACTCCGCTAATATAACACATTTTTTTGATTGAACTACATGACGACGTTTCATATAAAGGTGTTTGTTTGTCCATCTGTCACTACACGAATGAAATTGATTGTTATATTATCACATTTATGAAAACAAACTACGTAAGACGAGGCGGTATGGTCATAATGACTTTAGCCTGCTCGAAGGAGCGAATTTAACAAAAAAAAAAAATTCCATCTGTCAATGTCATTGTCAAAGATGAAAATACTATTTCGTTGTATTTGTTAAAATTGTTGGTATTAGTGTAAATAAAATATTCATTTTAATGATATTAATAGTATTAAAATTAAATAGTGTAATTTATAGGTAATATTATAGTAGTAGCAGTAATGTTATAGGTTATTGTGGCATAACATTAAAATTCTCGTCTTTTCTGTAGCCGGCTGAAAAATCTTGTTTCCCTCAAGGCGTAAATAAATTTATGAAGAAATGAAAATATCAGAGGTAAAGCCTTTATAATCCATACTCCACAATTAGCATTATATTCAAAATCTTAGCAGCGTTTTATCAACAACACCACATGACAACATAACCTTAATTTGTCACATACCTATATTAATCAATTTCTTTATTATTCCAGCTTCCTGGAGATGAAGACTCCGGCCCTACATGCCGCACCTATGTCTTTCAAAATGAGAGCCACACACTAGGAAATGCCTTAAAATGTATTATTAATAGATAGTAAGTATTACCGCATCCTATGTTTACACATACCATCCATTTATTATTTTATAGCTATAACTAAACTAACATAAAAGTGAAACCCACTAACTGAAATTTCTTAAACTATGGGTTCTACAGACAAAATATTTGCTGAGGGGGTTCCTATAGACCTCTAAGTGATCATTAAAAGCATTTTACATAAATAAATTGTAGTAGCAGTAGGTATGTAACACATTCAATATTGTTTGCTGTAGTGAGGATGTTGATTTCTGTGGCTACACTGTGCCACATCCTGCCGAGGACAAGATGCACTTCAGGATACAAGCAAAAGAAACTCCAGCGCTGGAAATATTGAAAAGAGGACTCACAGACTTGGAAAAAGTTTGTGACCACACCATAGATTTATTTGAGAATGAAGTAAAAGAATTTGCCAAATCCTAAATTTTTTATCTATTCTCCCTAAAATAACACGAGTGTGTCCTTTTTATTAACCACCAACACACTTGTTACGGTGTTTTAAGTTTAAGGCTTATCTGTCTGTCTGTCTATCCATGGCATCATAGCACCCAAATGTGTGGACTGATTTCAACACATTTCTAATACAAACATTGGTTTAATGGGGATGGTACTTAGCTATGTTTGAGGAAAATCAGTGCAGTTTTTTTTAGATCATCAGATCTTCAATGTTGGTGTAGGGATTTCCCATGCAATTGGTTAATTTATTCTACTTTTACTTGTCCCATTGTCTGTCAAATTTGATAACTGTATATGAAAACCTCAATCCATTGCTGAAATCAGAATAGTCTGTGATTACCCTACTCCTCAAAAACTTACAGCAGATGTATAGCATTTGTGCTCATGGAATTGGTCTGAATGAGTAGTTGGCTCACACATCATGAGACTAGGTCCTGACGATGGAGCAGGAAGGTGGCCATAGGAACTCGGCTAACTTAATCTTAGACCAAAAGTTTGGGCTTGAAGAGTTACATTGACAAGTGTTGGACAAGTATTAAAATTTAAAAGCAATTATCAAAATTAAATAAAAAGTCCCCAACATTAAGGCAAATGTTTAAAGTCTATAATAATATATCTATTCATTTTCAAATCATTGAAAATATGTTGAGGACCGTTCAGTAAATAAAATAGTGACTAACATAATGGTCTCCAGCACCATTAATGTCATCAATAATTCCCTGAAAATGAATAGATATATTTTTTTACTTTGGTTAGTCAGCAGAATTTTAATTTATTTTCTAGTGTATGCAGGTAACAGTACTATTGTGAAGTAGAAGTGAACAACTATAGTAGGTCATAGACCCAGACCTGTGAAAATTTCAATGTCTGTGAAGAATCTCTGTGCCATTAAATCCAACCTCATGCCCATCTAATAAGAGGCTTTAAGAGCATGTAGGTAACTTGTTTACTTAAATAGTGGAGTTTGTTGCAAATAAATCACAAAATAAGTTAGCAGTCATTTATTTTGAAGTTGTACTGAGTAACTGTCTAAGCCTTGAATTCAGAGTATGGCGACTTGGTGAGCGGGATGTCCCTCCACAAGTCAGGAGTGAGGTAGGCATAAGTCTTGGCAATAGCCGCATATGTAGCCTTAGCGAAGTTGCCGAGGGTGCCGGTGGAGCCGCGGGCTGAAGTGTAGCAGTCCTGGACACCAGCCATCTGAAGCAGCTTCTTGGGGACAGGGGCAGACACAATGCCGGTACCACGAGGTGCGGGGATCAACCTCACAGTCACAGAACCACACTTACCAGTGACCTGTAAATGAGAAAATATGATTTTGTTAATGTTTCAATAAGAAAATATTATTTAAGTACATGTTTCGGAATACAATCAGACGCATTAACGAACTTCATTGGAAAACCTCAGAGGATACCACGAATGAAATGATTATCAGTTTTCATCATAAAAGCTGTAGTAGACTCCTAAATACGGAAAAATAATAAAAATATTTACCTTGCAAGGCACGGTGTGAGGCTTTCCGATCTTGTTACCCCAGTATCCTCTGCGCACCGGGAGGACCGACAGCTTAGCAAGAATGATAGCACCACGGATAGCAGTAGCGACTTCCTTGCTGCACTTCACACCAAGACCAATGTGGCCATTGTTGTCACCAATGGCAACAAAAGCCTTGAAACGTGTGCGCTGACCGGCACGGGTCTGTTTCTGCACAGGCATGATCTTCAGCACTTCATCGTTCAGGGACGGCCCGAGGAAGAAGTCAATAATCTCGAATTCTTTGATAGGCAGCGAGAACAGATAGATGCTCTCGAGTTTGTCGATTTTTCCCTCGCGGACGAGGCGCCCAAGCTTGGTTACGGGCACCCATTCCTTCTGGTCCTCCTTGCCGCGTCCACGGCCACGACCGCGACCGCGTCCACGACCACGAGGGCCGCCGCGACCTCTGTCGCCACCGCGAGAACCAAAGCCGCCGCGAAAACCGCCACGTCCACCGGCTGGAGCAGCGTCCGCCATTCTATGAAGAGTGAATCGAATTAATCACATGGCTACTATCTTGAGGAGGTTGAATGATATTTGGATAAAATCAGACGCGTTAAGGCCATCACTGTGTAGACACTATGGTAGATACCACGAATGAAATGAAATTTTGGTCTCATCATGAACATAACCACGTGGGGATTCGGTTAGGTTGGAAATTATTTATGTTGATTACACCTCAAAAGCAACTATAGTAAAAACAATAAAACGTTAATCAGTAACTATTAGTAATCATTTTAAGATTGAAATGGAAACCGAATTGAGAAATGCATGTAAAAATTAAAATTAAATTTTATCTTACGTTGAACAGTGAGCGCAGGGAAACAGTCAATAACAAAATGGCCGAGTCAAATGAAATTAGTTGCCTCACATGCGCCGGCACTGTAGTGATGTACCTACTTAAATCGAATACAATTATAATAATCGATTTGAATTCGAGGATTAAAATAATTCAAACGTTTTTGTATGAAATTAACATAAGGTATGCGGTAAATACCTACCACATAATCAATAGCATTTTAGCATCAAATAAAAGACCTCTCGGCCAGGTGAGTATTAATCCTGCCGGGGCTGCTAGTCACTATGCCCTAATGGATGTTGAATGGAGCTTGAGGTCTTGTATATATAATATGATTCGATTCTGGTTCTAGTAAACTTTGATATTATAGTGTTTCAGACTTGAGTGGATATTTGCCATCCTGTATACTGGCGTAGTGAATTAGGTACAATACTTATCCCCAAGGTGAACTCTGGGTATGTGGCAAGACGACAGAGCAGAGGTAGTGCGGACACAAAAACAGGCAGCGTGGCGCGGCTGTTGGTTGTCCTTATGTTACCTTTCTGGAGCGACGAGGAAACTGATCCAGGGCTCAGCCCCTTTTTTGGTGGGTAACTACGCCGTCCGACACTTACGGATGGTTCAATGGCACGCACGCTTGTCGGCAGTAATGGTCCAGTTAGAAGAGAGACCGCTGGTTTACTGAGTAACTGTTGCTACTGGATACGATTTGTATCTAATTCAATTGTTATACTTGGTAAATAAAACAAAGAGATTTGCTGGCATTTCGATTTTGGTATTTTATTTCATTTAGTCGATTAGAGAAGTAAACCATGATCGATTAACATATAAATAGTTGGTTGTATTTGTTTTTGCACGCAGGCTGTCTATGGTATATCTCCAACGCCCAGACATCATAGAATATAGGCTCATCCATCCATAGCAATCCATAGACAATCGAATCAGAGAGTATTGTTATCATTAAAAATTACTTTTCTCTACAGATAGGTATGACGAATGGTCAATGGAGGCGAATTTTTAATCACAATCTACAGTAACAACTTCATACTGAGCACTCGTAGCACTTTGTGCAACAAATGGGAATACTGATATGCCATTGCAGGCTGCACCATACTGTCCGGTTTTAGATAAAGCAACCACGGCTCCCATGAAGTCTGGGTAATGCTCTGCTATCCTCTTAACGGCTGTTCGGGCAGCATCTGTAGGTGTTGCACCTCGACGCATTTCCTCTACAGCTAGAAAGCTGGAACAAATAAAATGAATAGGGATATGTACGAGTGCTTACAAGAGTGTAGCGTGAGGAAGTTTCAGCTAGCTAACTTCACTCAGATGCAAACTTATTTTGTGGGCGTAGTAGATATCTTTTTAAAGTGAAGAAGAGTAGGTGGTTTTACCTCGGGAGAAATCTAAGCATGACGTCACCATCCCCTGTCGCTGAAGCACCGCCGACCGCGTTGTCTGCGTACGCTCCAGCGCCTGGTATAGGGGAGTCACCAATTCTTCTGTAAATCATCGGTCCCATTTGTGTAAAAACAAAGAAACTGTATTTATAAATCTCTGTAATGTTAACAAATGCCTGAATAATTATGATGAAACCAGTTATATGTATGTGTATTTTTACAGTATTTGCTGTGAATAGCCATTACCAGGGCCGTCTCACTTATCTGGCGCAGGGGTGTGAACCGAGCTCAGTCAACCTCTAGCAATTTCAGACCTCCCACTCATGAGTTTAGTACATACTTATTAATTTTGTAAAATTATCTTGCCCTCAAAGGGCTGTGGCGTGTCTGGCGATCCTGAGCCGTTAGCGCCCGCGTGCCCTATACCCCTCGCACCCCTAGGTTGAAACGGCCCTAGCCATTGCTTTGAAAAATTACTTGTCCTAAAGTTTGGAAGAAAACTAAAACAATTTGACTTCTAACTAAACAGTGTCTGATGCAAATTATAGACAACTTATTTGGAATTATTTACCCAGGTATTTTATATTTAGCGCCATTCGTAGAAGTACCGGCCGCTACGTCGCCGTTCTTATCAACGGCGACCATTCCTATCGTATCATGGTTATATCTGTCCACCATCATCACCTCTGGTTGGCGATAGGATTTGGTGTTCTTAATTTTGTGGTAAGGCCCACAGGATTCACTAGGATCAGGCTTGACATCCTGAAAAATAATCGTGAAAGGAGATACCTTAGCAAACAAGATATTGTTATAACATAGGTACCTATAGAGACTATATATACATTGTACTATAAAATATCTACAGAGTAGAAACCAAATTAGGACTATACTGTAACTATCTAGGTAGTCAAAGCTCTTAAAACTATAAAAAAAAATACCATCCAAAAATTTGGTTGACACATATCTTCTTTGCGCCATTTCATCCACATCTTTTTAGACTCAGGAGTACTGAGTGGCTCTTCGTGGAAGCCCATCTCAACGGCAAACTGCGTCGCCAGCTCCCCAACTAGAAACGAGTGTTTCGTGTGCTCTAAAACATGACGCGCGACGGATATCGCGCTTTTGATTCGGCGTAATGCGCCAACTGCTCCGACGTTCATGGTTCTTCTGGAAAATAATTATAGTTAGGTAGTTACTGAGAATGCATCTTGATTAGACTGAGATGGCCCACCACTATATTACAAAAAGGCCCATGTGGGCATATAGCGGGCAATAAGTAATTTAAACCTCAACATTAGTGAGCTATGTTTATTTAAAAAATGTATACTTATGCCTCATTAAAAAGTTTATGTTATGTTACACAGTTTGCATACCTACCTAAAATAGTGATAAAACCTATCTATACCTACCTACTTATGTGTTTTTATAATGTAGTTTTTTCGATAAGTAAGTACCTTCTATCGTAGTTATTACAAAGTGTTTCAAATTCAGCATGCATAGGAGTCTTACCCATCCATAATAAGAGCATCAAGTGTAGTTTCACTGTTTTCATCAGGACTGCCTCCATAGCCGACGGTGCCATCACATTGCTGAGCCTCACATACCGAGGCCCCTTGTTCTATAGCGTCTAGAGCCAGGCCACCCTCCTTTAGCACTTCCCAGGCTGTTAAGGCATTAAAGTATGTACTGATATTCATTTATAATACTTGTATCATAATAATTTATTTGCCGTATTCAATTAATTAGGAGAACCTAGTTAATTGTATAGCAATTTGGTTTTAAAGTTATGTGTGCGTTATATACATACCCCTTATTGTAGAATTAGTAAATCTCCATGTAGTTATGACAATAGGAATATTGGATTCACACTTCACTTCATTATAATATATACCACATAAATAAAATACAACAGTAAATAATTTTAACATATTTTATCTGTTTGTCTACTTTTTCTAATAAAAATAGTTATAGATAAGTATCAATATCAAAATATATGATCAAAATAAATACGGCAAACAAAGCGAGTTATCACTGGTTATCTCTATCCGGTGTTACGAACGAAAAACATACAACTAACCAACTAATCTATGGTTATGAGCTTTACACATAATATGATTGGTCACTAACCTAACATGTCAATAAACAAACAAAACACCAATTACGGAACGCTTTGATAAGTTTCGTGACTGTGATTGGTTGCATGTGAGATAATAGCTCTATGGATGTTATTTATATATATAATACAATACAGTTCTATTATCCCTTTTGTTGTCAATTTTCCTTTACGTATATTTGTTCCAAGCTAAAAGATATTTTTCGATTTTTAGCGAGTTATTTGAGATGGATTTAGAAATATTCTGCCGTGAATTGCCGAAAGTTGTAAGTTGGCAGATGATATGTACTCATTCATTACTTTACACTTATTTATATTTTGCATACCACCGTACTTACTAAATTTTTTATATAATTGAAGGAGTTGCACGCTCATCTAAATGGTTCTTTGAGTAGTGCTACGATGTTACAATTGAAAAGATTTCATGCGGACTCGGGAATTGTGGATAAAACGAATGCTTTCATTGATGAGTTTCAAATTGGATCCGGAGACTCCAGGAACTTGGCAGAGTGAGTAATAAACAAGTTTATTTGTGTCAGAATATTAGAATTATAAGTAGCACTTGACGATTTTATTTTGTATTAAAAAGCGTATTGTACCTATTACTTTGTAGTCACACCTCATCTAATACAAGAGTAAGTATGTACTTATATTCACCAATGCTTAATATTTTAATAATAGGTATTTAAATTTTACCCAAATTTCCTATTTCAGCTGTTTCCAAGTATTTAGTATTGCTCACTCCCTCACAAGTACTCCTAAGGCTCTTTCATTGGCCACCACTCTGACGCTGCAGGAGTTCCAAGATGACGGGTGCTGCTACTTGGAGCTCAGAAGCACACCTCGGGACACCCCATACATGACCAAAGAAATGTATATTGAAACCATTATACAGGCAATACAGTGAGTAAAGATAACTCTGCATCTATATTGCCATACAAAGTCTTGTTTTGAAAAAATACATTGTGCAAAAACTGTTTTAAGTTAGCAAGCAAGTGCTTTGCTTGGCATATCATGCAAGTCATTGTATGATGTCATAGCTCCAGTAGCATACTTAGCATGCTCCAGTACCAACTAGCATACTAGTATTATCAGTACTGTATTATAACATTTAGGGATAAGACCCAGTAAGAACCAGACCCAGAACAGTGCAAATCATGGAGGACAATTTCTGGTTTTTGCCCGGCATGGGACTCAAACCTGCAAACAATGTGTGGTCTTCAAGTATTGCTTCGAACCTGTTACAAGCAAATTAAATACGACAGGTAGGACTGGATAACTAAGAGATAGATTTTTTTTGAAGAAATGAGACACCCACCAACTGCCCTTTTTTTATAATCTCTAATCCTTTATTTTATCAGTGCTCTTATGTCTTTCTCCATATCTAACATTTTAACTTACAGGAAGTCGTCAATTCATCTCACTATGGCCTCATGCCTCATAGTGTCAATAAATAGGAACTCAACAGCTTCTGAATCGGAAGAAATAGCGGCCATAGCAATAAACTTCAATAAGAAATGTCGAGATATAGTTGTGGGTATTGAGTTAAGCGGTGACCCTACAGTTGGGGAATTTCAGACATTCGTACCAGCCTTGAAGAGAGCAAGGGATGCTGGCTTGAAAGTGGGTATTACAACTTTTTATATATTCTACTTGCTTAAGACACTGACTCAGTTGTAATATCAGATTGACATGCAATATATTACGCCCACTGTGATTGATTTTTCCTGTGGAGATTTAACAGAGAAGTAAAAAAAAATATTGATTTTGGTACAACTTGGTATTGGGTCCATGGGCATTGCACTTTAATATGTATCTGATACACAAAACAATACTTTATTGCAGGTGTCACTACATTGTGGCGAGGTGTGCAACCCAGAGGAAGTGATGGAAATGTTACAGTTCAAACCAGATAGGATTGGACATGGCACTTGCATACATCCAAGCTTAGGTGGTACCGAGCAAGCATGGTCCACTTTGTGTGAATCCAAAATACCCGTAGGTTAGTGTACAATACCCCTTTATTAATATCCAATATTAATCTGAGTAAATTCGTTAGCAAAACATATATTGTTAGTCTGCATATTTATTTGTTGTCATTGTGTGTCAAATTGGAAAGCGCCCCCAGCAGGTAGTATTTGAAACATTTAATTTTCATACAAAATGGAAATATACAGAGGGTGTCGTCGTGGCATTTAGCAGCACATGCCAATCGAATCCCAGAGTAATTTATTTGAGGATCAAGTGATAGCATTTTTCTATAGTCATGAAAAAGGTAAGCGCAGTGTACAAACGTCTTGTAGGTGTTATGCAGCATGCCAGTGACTTGACTAAGCCCAGAATATAAAGTATTTGGTTAGCTTACGAAACAAACTCACACTACAGGTATTGTCCCAAGCAGAAGCCACTTATATGGTATTATACATCAATACCGTATGTGTTAAGAGTGTGTTTTACATAAATTGTAGATCATACTACGTCCGTGAACAAGGGAACGTGCTTTAGGATATAAAGATGCAACCATCTGGTTAGCTTGTATCATTTTGCCTAAGCCGATGGGCATTAGATTATACCAGTAGACGGGTAGAGGTTTGTGTTCAATTGGAGCATAAATAAAGTATTTACCTATTTTATTTATTTCAGAGGTGTGTCTCACAAGCAATGTCAACACCAAGTCAACCCTGGATTATGATTCGCATCATTTTAAGCACCTCTATGATGCTGAGATACCTGTAATTATATGTGTAAGTGGATTATTATGTTTCTCTCCACACGGGCTATACCCGGATCTTTGGAAAGCTTGCGCGGCGACATAGATCCAACACGTAGAGGCCCTTTTTGAGAATTTAAGTGGATTATTATTAGTCTGTTTTAGAAGTCGTGATGATGTAATGTTACCTAAGTACACATAAGTTTTTTTTTCAGACTGATGATAAAGGCGTGTTTGCAACATCGCTATCTCAAGAATATCGACTATGTGCCGAAACATTTAACATGAGTAAATCACAATTATCCAGATTAGCTTTAAATGCGTGTCAGTTTGTGTTTGCTGAATCTGCTCGTAAAATGTTAAATGCTAAGTTGCTAAATTTTATCGATAAAAACGAATTGTGATTTATATTTTGATCTGTGTTACCTACTTATTTAGTACACCTGTACTGTACCTACCATCTGATAGTCTTGTTTATTTGTATTTAGTGATAAGATTTCCCATTAAAATTGGCTGTGACTGAAAATTATTTTTATAATTATTGAAAAAACTAAATATATACACCCTCTAAACAGTTAAAATATTTAGCCCGATTACCTTACCTATAAAAATAAGTTTATTGAACCCAGTACGCTTGGGTTTCTGCCTTCTGCTCTTTCAAATTCAATAGATGAGAGATGGAACGTGTTTTTTTTGGCGGGAACTTGCGCAGTGCAGTTGAAAATGTGTTTTTAAATAATGTGTAAGATCAGTGGGATATGAACCGTTGTGTGTTCACAAGTGAAGGAAATTAAATTTAAATAGTAAAGTTAACTTTTTTCAAGTTCACCCAAGATGTCCGGTATATTTTCAGTAAAGTATCCATAGGGTTAGGGGATTCATTTCATTATCATCAACATCATTATCCTCAGGGGTAGTCCTACCTGCACACACCTTCACCTTATAATTTTATAACAATTATCAAGAAATACTGGACACAGGCAAATTTGGCTTCATTATTTAGCTGATTAAACAAATATATGAAGGAAGAGAGACAGAGAATACTAAATCTTTGTCGACGAGATGGAACTTCACATAAATGTCAAATAATCCATGTTAATGATATGTCAAATTGCAAATTTCAGAACTCGGAACGTGGAAAATATAACCTCTAAATTTGAAGACAGCCGAGAGTATATATTTTGTAACAAAATTATAAACTAAATTAATAATATGACAGACTTATCAGATTTTGCAGGTGCTAAAGGTGCAGACTCTGAACTGCAAGATTTTCTACTTGCAGAGAAACAGAAAGCTCAATTCCATGCACAGGTAAATAGGTATTGCGATGTCTTTGCATCATTGATGTTATTATTTGTGATTCACTCTATATAAGGTACAATCGTTTTTGACTAGGTAACTTATGTCTCCGATCCTATTTCAAATCTCTTGCTAAATGCTTTCCGGGATAATTATGCTGCCTTACAAGACATTGAAGTAGAAACCCCAATGGTAAAATAATATATAAGTACTTACCTTGTCTTATTTTTTAACTTTCAGATCCACGAATTCAATGATTTCTGTTGGGACAAGTGTGTAGACAAACCAGGGGCGAAATTAGACTCCCGGACAGAATCCTGCATCACCAACTGTGTGGAACGATTTATTGATGTTTCTCTGTTGATCACAAACAGATTTGCACAGATGCTGGAAAAAGGAGGTGGCATGCATTGATGAGTGAAGATGTTATTTTAAATTTTTTTGACCTTTGCTAAGGTTGCACTGGAGTCCAGTCTAATATTATGTTAATTCTGAACTAGTTGTTAGTTTTAAGTTCAACATAAATGGTACATTTCGTTCATTCTAGTATGTAGCTAGATTACAGAGTAATAATTTTTTGTTGGCTAAAAATAAAAAACTAAGTAAACATTATCTTTTTATTTCGTAAAATATAAATTACAGATCAGTTCTTTTGCAACTATTGTTGCATTACATTAAACACTTTTCTATACAAGTTCTGAGACAGTGGCATTCATATATTATTTTTGATAAATATTTTCCCTAAGGGTTCATTTAATTCTCCAATTACAAAATGTGTTGTTAATTCAATTAATAAATGATTAGAAAATCTAATATGTTATTCTGGATATTGTTAATTTTAAAAACAAGTGCTGGCCCTACAAAACTTAACTAAAAATTATCTTCCAACTTTGCCAAGTTTAGTGTCAGTTCGTGGGTCAGCCGTCACTGTCTGAACAGCCACCAGGGCCTCATTTATCTTGGTCTGTAAGTCCCTAAGATCTTGAACAAAGAGAAGTTTCAATACATCAGCTGGTTGTTGGACGAGGTTCACTTCCGTTGTAGGGGGGTCAGGGTGGGGTGTAGTCTTGAGAATCTTGGCAAAGGCTGCCAACCGAAACTTCGGATCTGGATGTGGTCCGACCCCAGCGAGAGTTGATACTCTATCTATGCCTGATTTGAAGGCTGGACTTGAAACTGTAAGAAAACATTGATTTTATAATATTAATGTTCGTGCAGATGACCTTTAATAATAAAGCCTATCTCAGTATCCCTGTCTGAATGGGCAACCCAACTTGAGTACAAGCCAAGAGGTTAAGAAAATGTGAATTTTATAGAAATAAATCAAAATGTACTTACAATCAAGGTTGTCCAATGGATTTGAAGACACTACATTTGGAGCTGCTTGCTTAGGCTTTTCAGCTTTAGCTTGCTTATATTTTTCCACTGAAATAGAATGTGTAATACACAAATAAGTACATTTCTAAATGAAGTCCCTATATCAATATTCTGTGTGTTCTTAAGATGTACTGGGTTCAGACTGTTGGCGCAGGCGTTACAGAACCAATACATAACATAGAATTTGGAACCGTTTCCTGCCTATTTGGGCAGGAAGGAGGAAAATAAGATTTTGAGTTGGAAATGTACTCACCATTATCCGCATATTCTAATCGCACCGCATACGACAGCAGCCAGTTCAGTTGTTCATTTAGCGTGCCCTCGGCAGCTGGGCTCACCAAATCCCTTTGATATGTGCCATAAGCCTCCTTCCAACTGTCACTCTCAATTTGCCTCAGCCCTTCACGCTCCTCAATCTTATAGTGTCTGATCTTCTGATCCTCCAGCCACAGAATAACACTTCTATATTCCTTTTCGTCTGCAAAATATGGTTGCGTTTAACCTTTACGTTTAAGTAGATATATCAATAAATTATTACACTTACCGTCACAATTGAAGGCATCTGGATTTGGATGACCTAAAGCGGTTAATTTCAACCTGAATATCTTACTCATAGTAGTAGTTTTATCGTGTACTGCCTGTACAGCCTGTAGCGGTTAGTATTTTTCGATAAATAGGAAAGAAAATCGAAACAAATAAATTCATACACAAGAACCCATAGACAAACTGTCTGCCGGCCAGTGACAGACAGGACACGACAGACAACTAATTTATTTACAAGTAGTTGACAAGTGCCAACACAAATCTCACGCGGGATCAATAATACATTTTCTTTTTCATTATTTACGTAATAAAGTGCGATGAAATGAAATGGATATGATTATAGCCTCACCCATAATAAATTTTAATAAAATTCGTAGAATGGAATACCTAAAGTTAAATAATTTCTGTTAGGTTGGTAGCACTGCTGTTGTTCTGCGTGCTCACAGTAGGGATGGGCACAGTGTTGCCAACCCCAAGAAAGTAAAAACAGCAACTCATCAATAAAAAAACAGGAGAAAACAGTAGGTAAAGTAAAAAAGGGCAGATTTCATAATTTCCTGATATAATTAAAACAATCACCTACTTTTATTAGTTACCAGGACCCACATACATTGTTATATTATAATATTGATCACAACAAATTAAAAAAAAAAATCAAAGTAAAATTATTGTCCACTTTCATCCTCTATTGCCTCATGTTCAGTATTTTCAGACTCATTTTCCTTATTAAAATTATACATATTATTGTTAAATTTCTTCATTTGCCTTTCTGTGGCTTAAAATGAGTAGCACTAGGTTATTTCGGATTTAGTGTGCAATAAGTCGATATTCTGTTGCGAAATTTAGTTTTCATATTATTTATAGCTGAAAATAATATTTCCACGGTGGCGCTGTCAAAGTCAAAGTCAAAGTCAAAGTCAAATCATTTATTTCGTATAGGCCTACGGGGGCACTTACAAATTGTCATTACATTTTTTTCCTTAATACTACAACCGGATCGGAACGCGACCTCAACTGAGAAGATCCGGCAAGAAACTCAGCGGGCTTGTCTTTTTTATATCCATTATATTTACAAAAAAAATAATAATAAAAAGTAAGCTCCAGTGTGTTGCCATGCGAGGCGCACACACGCTACACTTTAACATTATAAATATTGATATTAGAGCGATCAGCTGCTATGTGGTAGCCACAAAAGTTTCTTCACCAATTCACAAAATGAGAGAAATCCCTTGAATCTCGACAAGAGCAGATACTGCCGTCTAATGTCATTGCATTTTATTACATAGTGGTTATCAAAAAATATTTTCATAGTGTAGGTATAATTAACGCTAATTGAAAAACAGTTAAAAATAGGAATGAAACAGAAAACAGGGGGATAAATGTGAAAACAGCAAATCTACTGTTAAAACAGTAGGGTTGGTAACACTGGATGGGCAAGTGAAAAAAATATATCGATATTTTTAAATAGTATCGATAATTATCGATTGAAAAATATCGATATATCGTCAGTTTTCGCATGATTATTCAAACTTCGTAAAAAAAGAATAGACGAAAATAGTATTTTTTATTAATTCTCGAGCCAAAACAATTATATACAATTGAATTTCCGCCATATTTTTCGGACTGTTTATATGCCTATGAGCGTGCTACGCAATTTGTATGAAAAGTGTCCGAAACTTTTGAATTGCCGCTTTTAAAACATGGTGGATGCGCTTGCGCTGAACTTGTCGTGAAAAGAGTTTTATACTTCTCATGATACTGAAGTTAGCCGACGTTTAATAATTTTTGAAACTTTTTCAGAACGATAAATTATGAAAAAAATATTTAAATTGTATTCATAGTTTTTTGAATTTTCTACATGTGCATATTTTTAGTTTTTTTTGTAATTGATTTGAACAAAAAAAATCGGAATTGATACAAATTCAATACTCTAAAATAAATATCGATATATCGTGATTAAAAATATCGACGATATATATATATCGATAATTGTATGGAAAAATATCGACGATATATATATATCGATAATTGTATGGAAAAATATCGATATTTTAATATATCTATATTTTTTGCCAATGCCTAGCTCACAGGCACAGCTCACTTACTGATCTTACCACTGACCTCTATGGTATACATCGCTGGACTAATCATAAGCCCGGTTATCGTGTGCCTATTTGATTTTCGCCATTTTGGCGTTGATAGCGGCAGTGAGGGGGAATGGAACTAATAATAGAGATGGGACAGTGATATGATACATCGATAAAAATGTTTATGCTTAAACCTACCCATGCAGTAAAATGAAAATAATTATGATCCATTCCTTTAACAATGGCTAATGTCCAAAATAGTCGAGTGGTTAATACTAAGGTGAAGCAAATAATGATAATGATTAGCCGAATCGCTCATGGGTAGGGTAGGTAATCTTAGGATAAGCCGAAACCGGACTAAAGGGTGGTGTGTGACTAGCTAGATCCTACTTAAATAAGGATCGTTTTTTAATTAGAAATGAGGTAATGTAATGTTGTTTGGGAAGCAATGGAGTAGGTAAGGTATTAATAGAGATGTTTAATAAAACAGTCATCAGAGAAGTGTTTTGAACAGATGTAATCATATTTTTTCGGACGCCAACTAGGCTTTTCAATGTTTTTGAGCCATAATTCTAGTCTTCTATTGTCAGTCAGAAACCTGTGAATTAGTAAACATTGATTTAAAATAATATGTATTAGATAATACAAATCTGTCTTCGGCGATTTTTACGTTCTTGAACGTTCTATCTATTTAAGATATTGATAGAAAAAATATCGAAAAATTTTATCGACAAGGAACTTTTACAGCACTATTGAATTTTATTGTTTATAAAAAACCGATAATACAAAGACAAATGCGTTGTAATCACGTATAAATAAGATTAGTAACATATTTTTAAGTGCCTATAATATCAATAGAAGTTTTAATTTCTTGAATATTAGCCGTAAATTCACTTACTTGTGGAATGTAACCCCACTTCCCTTCTGGTAAAGAGTTTTGCATAACACGCACTCTTTCATGGTTTACCTATTAACTAACACCACTTATTTATGTATTAACTATATTAATACGACACAACAAACAAGTTTAATCGCGTTAAACTTTCAAAATCACTTTATAAACACGGAGACAATGTAAACAAAACAACGGCCATTTGCATTTTACGTCAGATTTAGTTCCTTTCCCCCACGCTGGGGGCGCTTCAAATAGGCACAATAGATAGCTGTCATTTTAAAGGATATCATTAGTCTAGCGTACTTGTATCATGGACGTCAGTGGATCTTACCAAGTTACCACCAGTGTTGCCAGATCAGGGGATTTCCCCCTAGATTTAGGGGTTACTCAACCGAGTTAGGGGCAGAATAGGGGGAAAGAATATTTGGGGTTTTTTTTA
This sequence comes from Pheosia gnoma, assembly GCA_905404115.1. Lineage (NCBI taxonomy): Eukaryota > Metazoa > Arthropoda > Insecta > Lepidoptera > Notodontidae > Pheosia > Pheosia gnoma. The sequence goes on from FR989900.1 coordinate 8,129,958, forward strand.
GGGGAAATTTCAAAAACACGCCAAATACAGATACAGTGGGGATGCGTAACGTAAAAAAAAAAGGTCATTCGGCTGTTTCAGTTTGGAAATTAGAACAGGAACAGGAAAAAATAAGAAAAAGGCAATCTGGCAACACTGGGTGAGGGCATTCTAAGGGGAAATCAACAAGACCATCTGGCAACACTGGTTACCACTGACCTCTAATATTAGATTAGTTAGACTTCTCTTATTAGTCTGTGGTTAGACGTCGACACGCCACTTTCATATCATCATGTCACATCCATTATTTTATTTATAATGTGTATTTATTGAATGTGTTATTGCTATTTAATTCCTTGACATTGGCAAAATACCCGCTAAGTTGTGGGTGAGGCCATATTCATATCCATTTTATTTTATCGCATGTTATTTCGTAAAGAAAGAAGAATATTAGACGTCAGTGCATCTTATCTTACTGACAATTTACAAAAAAAAAAGATTATTTACCTTTCTGAGTAATTTTGTTCTGTGCCTTCGTCACTAGTCAACTTGAAATGCAAATATTAAATTATTCTGTATAATTTTAATTAATATATTGTATTCGTAATGAAACCATTATTTCACGGTCAGTTATTGTCACGGTTCTTGAACAGCTCTTTCTATGTTTTGTATAAATTTTAAAAATTAGTACCTTGAAAAATATTACTAAGATCACTCCATCAGATACCATGTCGTGGGTAAAAGAGAACTGTGTTTCATTCTTCCAACTATTCTGTATAAAAGTAGTGAAAACTGGTCGTGTGCCGCAGCATATAGCGTTTATAATGGACGGGAATCGTCGGTACGCGAGGAAGAACAGCGTTGATAGCAGCGCTGGACACTACAAGGGTTTCGATAAATTATCTGAGACGTTAAAGGTTGGTTATCACTCCATGCTACTTAATTTCTTTGAATGAATCATGCTTTCTATCAAATCTAGGGAGAGGCTTATTCTTATTTTGCTACCAAGTTGTAAAGGTGCATTTTCTGGCTGCAAGTCCTTATAAACATCTAAATATATATATCGCCAGACGAACACACCAACTACACGGTCCCACACAGCAACACTTGTATTATGGGTACTGTACAATGGACTAAGGGTGAACTCAGTATATAATAATTATAAAGATAATAAACATCCATAACTCAGATACAAACATTTGTGTTAATTACACACAGTTTGTCCCATCAGGGTTCGAACCCGGGAGCTGCAGCACAGGGCCCCAAGTCAGATTTTTTTAAAAATAAACTATCCTTTTTCCGTACGATTACTATTCCATTTCTACTGGTCCTTAAGTTGGTAGTCTGTTAAACTCATAATGATATAGTAGTGGTTCGGCAGTCGCACCATTTCATAACAGTAGAGCAAATGAATAGAACTCGTAAATTACTAAGTTTATTACAATTTGGTAGTAACTTTTTATCACGTTTTTGCGGCATATTCGGTATTAAAAAATATTATTGTTATTTTATTTACGATAAAAAGTATTTGCCTCGCAGTGTACATCATAATGTCGCTATTTTAAACGATTCTATGTTTTCATGGTGCTTAAAGACTTGTATTCAAAGCGGGAAAAAAAATTGCATTTTTACCCCTATGCTAAAACCTGTATCCACACCTTAACACACAAGCAGGGTATAACTATCCTACTTATATGTAATCTAATTTATCATAGTGATAATATGTTTCAGTGGTGCCTTGATCTTGGAATTCCTGAGGTGACAGTCTATGCATTCAGTATAGAAAACTTCAAGAGAAGCAAGGAGGAGGTTGATGGACTCATGAATTTAGCCAGAGATAAATTCCAAAGGCTGTTAGAGGAAATGTATGTAAATGAGACAACATTTTCTACTTATTAGTAAAACTTCCAGCACAACAAAAAAAAAGTAAAAATAATATCCATATGTTTGTTTTTAAATGATTATTGTTCTTAATGGTGCTGGGGACTGCTAAGTTAGTCACTTAATTTATTTACAGAGCAGTTGCCAACACCTTTAAAGGTCCATAATAATTTAAAAATTCATAAACCATTATAATTTTTGACTTTTGAAATGTTTGCTTTTGAGTCAGTGGGTTTTATATCACCCGATCACAAACCATCTAATCTTGTGAATACAAAAAAGTGATTAAAATTGGTCCACGCATTTGGGTGCTATGATGCCACAAGCAGACATAGGCACTTATAACACCGCAGGTTAAATTGGGTGTTAAAAAAGAAATAGAATTTACTGGTGCCATTATCAATCAAGAATTAATTGTACAGTTGAATATCACATGCATTTTAACAAATAAAAAGATTTACAAAGTAGTTTTTCTTGACAGTGACCAAATAAATGATTGGGGTGTGCGCGTACATGTAGCTGGCAGACTATCTTTGCTACCTGATGACTTGAGGGAGCTGGTGTCGCGAGCCATGTTAATGACAAGGCATAATAACAAATTGCGGCTCAACATTGCTTATGCATATACAGGTAGGTAATACAATTTAATCAGATAAAGAGATTGCAGCATAAGACCAAGCAATGTTTTTTTTTTGTGTGCTTTAAAGACTACTCTATTTTAGTTAGTGTACAAATTATTATTAAAATAACCTAACAAACAATGTGAGATAATATTTTAAATACAATAGAAGCATATTATCTTACTAATTACAACCATCAAATTGCTATGGTCTATTTACTCAGAGACTGCATATCTTGATTCCAACGGACTGAGAGACTGCATTACCATAGATTCATGATGAACACTTTTACTGTCAAAGTACAATATGCAATTATAAATTTCCTATAGACAAAGCAAGGTCTTCAATTTTTGAGAAATTCCCCATTAATGTTTAATTTGAAGATGTACTTACTATACTTTAACCTTCTTCTTTTGGCAGGAAGGGACGAAATCAGCAGAGCAGCGTCGCACATAGTTGACGGAGTTAAAAACAATGAAATATCGCCGCAAGATATAGATGCAGAGCTTGTATCACAGACATTGGAGCTTGGAGAAGCTGAACTTCTAGTCAGAACTTCGGGGGAAGTGAGGCTCTCGGATTTTATGTTGTGGCAGGTAGGAATTGTACCGAATACAAAGAAACTAATTTAAAATACTGATTTATTTATCAATCTTTAAATTATGACCTATCAGATTGTTGACACTGGTTTAAGTGTGCTGCACTGTCATTGACAGAGGGTAAAATCAAATTAATTAAATATACATGACACAAACAAACAAACCTATAATTTACACAGTTAAAACGAATGATGTCTTGCTCATAGTTTATGACCATATAAAAGACAGCAATATATTAATCACCGAATTTATAGACGTTTTACAACTTTATCAAACATCATATAGTACTGCGCAAAGCAAAACTCTTGTGCGCAGTACTAAATGACGTTTCATAAAGATATAAAATGTCTATAAATTTGGGGGTTAATTTAGTCAAGTTGTTGAACAGAATTAGAGCCATTGTATTTTTTCAGGTATCCAATACTGTGCTGTACTTCACAGATGTACTGTGGCCCGAATTTACAATATGGAACCTATTGGCTGCAATCATACATTTCCAAAGACACGCGCCGCCCGTTAAAGAGGACAAACTTATAAGCGATACGAAACAGGATTTCTTGGATAAGCTCGAAAGCCAGAGATGGGAAGAGTTAGAAAAAAATGTTAGTTGCTCATAGCATGCAAGTTAGACATTGTATAGATTGTGAATTTGTAAATAGATTTCACGAAGTTTGTAAAAAAGACAATTGTTGCTCTATAATTAAAAGTATAATTATACTAATTGGTATTATTGCATAAATTACTACAATTGTCACATTGATTGCTTTATGAAAGTAACCTTATGTATTAATGTGTAAATATGTAATTTCCTCATTTTCCTTTAATGGTGTATTTAGAATATATCTTCGTTGGGTCATACGGCTCCCATCTTGAAGCTGGGAATATATGTTTGTTTCTTTCGTACCATGACCTGGAAAAAATATTTGATCATTTGGGACGCACCTACACACTACACAAACATCTTTTAAAAATTATCAGATAACTATTGAAATCAGTCAGGAATCTAATTTATTAATGGACACACTCACATCTTACCCTGACTGCAGAAATAGGATGGGGCTACTTATCATGATAGCTGGGCCTTCTCAGAAAGTTTTCATAATTTTATGATATTATTAACTGACTCAAACATACCTCAGCAGCACTTTACCCGCGTGTGAGTCTTGTTTTTCTTGAGTCGCGTCATTCACCAACCGAATGTCATCCGAAGCATCAAATTGAAAGAGTGGACCACTTTTACCTCTTGCCTGCAAATAATAATGACTTTAATATATATATTTAGTTTAACTAATTTAATTTGTATACCAACCGAAAGCACCATCGGTGCTAATTCTGTTGTGCATTTAAACATGTTATTATTATTCTTTACTTTGGCCTTTTTCTATTGAGACTAGGCCCAATACGATTCTGCCAATGTCAACGTCGTAAGCTAAGACACGCAAGAGAATGAACGGTAAAGAACGAATGGCATTTAAACATGTTACTTAATTTAGTTAAAGTGGTTTAAAGAGCTAAATAGGTACCTACCTTCGTAACTATAAAATCGTAGAAAGTGTAATGATGTGGCAATATAAGATCTTCCTTCACATACATAAGTTGATCGGCCGATACTGTCTTCAGTTCACTGAATTCTGGCCTCAGTGTGTCTAGACACCTCTGGAGGAATTGGTATATGGAGTTTCCTGAAAAAAAACCCACGAAGCTTATAAGTTTTAATAGACAAATTGGCCTATTCACGGATCATTATTGTAACACCTGCACAGGTTGGTTGTAGAATATTTATAATTTCATAAAATAACCAAACTTAATTTTAGGTGAGGCAACATTATTAATTTTGTAATCTGCGATGATTACCTTTTTTTAATGTAACATTCCTCCTATGCCCCGAGCCATCCCAGTAACTGAATGTTACAGTGATGGGCTCATCCTTCAGGCTTGCTTGTGTCATCACGCACTCCAGACGCAGCTCTTCTCTTAATTTCAGATCAGCCTCCTCTCGTTCTCTGTCAGGTAAGAATGATGTGTCTACATCTGGGTTCTTTCTTATTTTTTTTAACATCTGTAAATTATGAAAGTTATGGTTACACACCTTTCATGTTACATGGTCTGTGCACATAGTGTGAAAAGGGAGTAGAATATTGATTAGAATGTTGTGGACATTGAGTTCAATAATTAGAAATTGATAATAATGGAGGCTTACAATTTGTTTCCCTATTAATTGCTTAAGTGGCATGTGGTTTTTTTTTTACATTCTGTCACTTTGAATAAAAGCATGCAAGGAAGATGATCGCATTTCAAACGTGACAAACAAGCTGGTTAGTTGATAATAGTATTTTTTTAGAAAAACTAAGTCACTCAATTTTATATTTTGGGTTAAAAAATAAATACTCTAACTGTCAATAGGATTGAAGTAGTCTATAAAAAGCCAAGTAACATTTCGAAGCAACTAGGTAGGGGTCCATCATTCTATGAGCATTGTCCTTTATACATACGGGTTCTTCCATCTCCCTCCAATTCTTATCCGGTTTTTCATCAACCAACTCCTCATCATCTTCCACTTCCTCTTCTTCTTCATTCATATCAAACGACAAGGCTTGGATCTGGAATGTTTAATGCCATACAAGTTAGGTTTTTGGTTGACATTAACTTTTTAATTACAAATGTACTCAACTCTGAAAATAAGTAATAGATAAAACTAGTTAATAAAAAAAATAACTATTGTAAGTCTATTGTCTACAATAAAAATGGGTAGACTTAATGTTATGTTATTACTCCATAGAATTAGATCCAATTCATTTAGAAACATAAGGTGTTGTTACTATATAAGAATTACAAGATTTTAAATACAGTATGAATGTATCAGTAGTTCAATGATAGTAAAGCATGCTAATATAGGTAGGTCTTTTTTTATTATTTTACCTGACGTTTCTGCTTATTCTTCTGTGCCTGTTTAGCTTCTATTTCCTTCTGTCTCTCTTTCTCCTTCTCTGCTTTCTTCTGCGCCAATTTTTTCTCCCTTTCTTTCACTATGTGCTCTTGTTTAGCTTTCATCTCATCTAGAGTTACCAAACCGATAGTGGAACTCTTCAACTGTTGTTCAACCGCATCGTAATGTGTAGCAAACTTGTTTTCAATGTTTTCTATCTTCAAATCTTCTTCTATTTTCTTCTTGCGAAGTTCTATTTCTTGCTGGGCCTTCTCTCTTTTCTTCATCAGATGCATAGCCCTGCCAGCCTCAGATGCTGCACCCTTGTAGTGTGCCATGATTAGGCTGTTGCACTAAACTATAAAATATACCTATGTGGATATGTTTCTTGACAAATTTTGAAATTTTCAACCAAACAACAGCAGCTACATACAATACAACATTCCAGAAAATATGACATTGATTGACGTAACCAAAATTGACAGCAAGATAATACTACCAACCAGCACCTAACCTAACCTCAGCGCCGCCAACTAACCAACATACATAATAAAAAGGAGAAGGTTGTCAAATCGATTGTATTGTTTTTTCTCGTTTGCGTTTTTACTATTAATACCATGTGTGTGTGTGTGGTATGTGGTTTGTATGTGGTATACAAAGCCTTTTCTAAATTATGATGACTGAAAATCATAGCTGAAAATCGACTATATTCTGTGACTACATTACAAAATGTATATTTCTAATTGGAATATTGTCTATGCCTTAAGTGTTGCATGATGTGCAAACTTTCCTCATAATATGGATACAATGTCGCTTAGTTAGCTGCGGGAATAGATTCTACACTGTATTATGGTTCTGATTCTGACAATCAGAATATAATATGAACACAAATACCTACGACAATGACGACCAGTGACCCTATTTTTGGTACTAATATTGTCTAATTACGTATTAATTTGTAATACAACTGAATAAAGATAAATCAAAATTAAACGGTCTCCAAGTAATAACCGAATAAGTTTTAAAATCTAGGCTTAGGTGCACAATCTGCTGATAAACCTAATCCAGAACTTATCTAACCGAATCTATTCGTGCCATGTATCAGATAAGTTCTGGATTGGCCTTTAATGAGCAGATGGTGAACAGGCCCTCAGCATTCAATAAATAAAACTACTGCAAGCCTAACAAATAAACTTTTGGGAGATCTGCAAAAAATAGTCTTACAACCTAATTCAAATGTCAAAAAAGTCGTTGATTTTTTTTTCTCTGTGATAATTTTTTAGCGCGAGTGAATGAGCTCAGTGTAATTGATAATTTGCGACTCGTAGTTAAAATCAGCTTGATACCGGCCGGTGTTGATTTAATTACAATTCATTCCGTACAATGGACGAAACAATTTTATTCCCATCACCTAATTGGTTCCTTGTGTCCAATTTGGCTGTAAGCAAAGATGGGTGGTTGATTTACGGAGGGCCAAGTAAAAGCCTTTGTGTATTGGAGCCCCTTGATTCAAATCTAAAGCTCGTTGTTACGGGTAACCAGGGATATCAAGCACATGTTGTCAACAGGGCGCACTATGAGAAGTACGTTCTTTATTTCTGATTTAATTACAACAAAATAAGTGAAGACAACGCTCGGGTACTAAAGGCACATTTTTTGTCGGTACTTTTTATTATTACTTCAGGATTGGCAGCGTAGATATATCTCCGGAATGGTCAGTCAAGCGGTCATTTCTCACTGGCAGTGCAGATGGTTTTGTCAAACAATGGGCTTTAGAAAAAGTTGACAAAATATTAAAAATTAAATCTACCCACAGTCATGAAATTCATCATCAGGAAAAAGAGGTACTTATACTATGATAAATATTTACCGATGTTCCATGTTTATTTGCAATAAAATATTGTTATATCTTCTAAGTCATAGACTTGACAAGTAAAACTCAAAGCAAAACCACATTTTTTCTACATTTTAAGGTTTTTTTTTAATAATTATTATTTCCAATACATGGGACCAGTTACCCAACTGTTTTACTATTAGTTATTACTCTTAAGATGATAAATATAGAATACGAGTATCACAAACATCTGTATATCATATTTTGTCAACAGGAAGTGGTAGGAGTTGGCTATAGTAATGAAGTTTACGCAATAACGGTTGGTTGTCACGGTAACATTGTGAAGTGGGACCTAAACTCTAATGTTGTAAAGACATACAGCACCTTCCTCAAGAACTTCAAGCCGGTCTGCATGTCCTGTTCTCATCACACACCGTTGAATGTTGCAGTCGGCACAAAACAGGGTGTTATATTTGTTTTAGATTTAAATGGTGAGTTATTTCTACTCAATTGTTGACTAAGCCTTATTAATTGTGAATTCTAAATACTTATTCAGAGACTTTATGAACCCCATAATTGATGGAGTGACAATCTGATAAAATTCCTTATTACTTTCAACAGCAGCTGTATCTACTAGACAATAAACAATTTTATTTTTTTAAACTCAAGGATCAATGAAGCCCAATATCACTCAATAAAGATAGTTTTTTTTAGGATACCTATTGAGAGTAGGTGATTTAAACAAAATATTTATATGTAATTTAGGAGAATGTATTTATGATTTATATATTATTGTATCTTAGCTACTTTTGATACAATAAGATACTATAATATTTCATCATCACAAGAGTGTCACCAACTCATCATCTGTGACACTCTTTATTAGTTGGTGAGACGCATAATGGATAATACAATGTTGAAATTACTATTAAACCAGGTACTGGAAATATTATTTACAAAGTGAGAGGCCAAGACGATGAAGTCATGAACATAAGTTGGTGCCCACAATACAATGTTGCAGTACAGAAAACACTAAAAGAACCTGCAAAACGGTCTTTCCTTGAGGATCGTTTAAATGCAATACGGAACGCACCAGAACCAGAAAATGTTTTAGAAGCTTCTGGAGTAGTGAAAAAACTTCCAGAAGACAGTTTTGATGAATCAATAGCTGCAGAAGACGATATGTTTGATATTTATAAAGATCATGAACCAAATGAATTTGGTCATAAGAAGTATGAACCGGAGGATTTAATAGTTAAAGTTAAAGATGATAGTTTGAAAGATACAGACTACTTAGCTGAGTGTATGAAGTTGAAAAATGAGATATTAAAAAGAAAGAATCAGACTGAACCTTCTATAGAGTCGCTAGTGGATGCATTAGATAAAACTCATGTGGAAAGTGAAGTGCAAAGTACAAGCAGTACAAGTACTACAAAGGACCCAGAGACAATCAAAGAAGACAACCAATCAAGTGGTCATCCTCATAAACATCTCTTAGCTACGATTAGTAAATATGGGTAAGTTTTATCTATATACAAGCTATTCCAGCAGATGTTGTGCTGTCATCGATCACATAGAAAAAAACACAGTGATCCTGAACTTCCAGATTTTTTTTCAAATTTTCTTTCCCGTGACCGTATCGGAGTATTACGAACTTATCAGTCCAGCTGAATAGTCCAGCCATTCTCATGTTTCTCATTATCTAACATAGCAGTCTCGCTCACGACGCCATGTTATTTATTTAGTGCTTAATTGGGCTGTTTGTTATTGTAGTAGGTATACTAATATCATCATTGAATAAAGTATATTTCACATAATTTAAAAGACATTTGCTACTTGAGTCTGTTAAATGCAAAGAGTGGGTAGAGAGTAGAGTTGTGATATTTCTCTTTCTCTTTCTCACACGCGCTATTTTAACGCTGACGTCACGGCCCAGTAGCTTTATACTAGTATCATTGAATGTCTGTATATTTGTGATTGTGTAGAGGTATTCTACCATATGTAATTATGCTATATGAAATCTTAAATGGTTTTGTGTACTTTTTATTTAATTTAGTGCACGTAAAGTGGAATGTAGTGCTAAATGAAAGTGTGTTTCAGTGCTGTACGCATATGGTCCAAATCAGGCAAACTGATGGGCTCTTGTGCGGTGCCCAACAGTGGCAAGAACCCACGTAACAAAGTGCCCAACTGGCCAACACTGCTGTGGTACAAGCCCAATGTGTTGCTCTTAGCTGATGGAAAGAGCCAGCTGCTGGAATGCAATCCATTACAAATTGACAGGTAAGGAGGTATTTTTATTTTTTTATCTTGTAATACTAAAATTGAAGGTGAATAGAAAAAATAATATGCATTCAAGATAAAATTGTTAATTGCCTTACTTCAATGTCTTAGGCTTATTGAGCGCTCACTTTAATAGGAAATAGCATCGCAAGATCACTTAATTAGAGTGAGATCAGGTTTTACCATACCAAAACTTTAAAAGCTGACATCCAGTAGATCTTAAAGGCGGCTATTAAGTTAATTCCGTATAAGCCATTGAGCACTTCAAAAATTGTATTCAAAGTCAAATCGTTTATTTCGTATATACCTATAAATTGTCATTAACATTTTTATTCTTAACTCTACAACCGGATCGGAAAGCGACCTCAACTGCTATAATCCGGCGAGATACTCAGCGGGCTATTTTTACAATAAAAATAAAAAGTAAGCTCCAGTGTGTTGTCATGCGAGGCGCACACACGCTACACTTTGACATCGTAAATCTTGATATTTGAGCGATCAGTCCCAGGCTGCTGTATCGTTGATATTGCTAATCGAAAAACATCCATATGTCATGTAAACTAAAGTCTAACTTTGTATTCTATAACATATTAAATACTAGCAGACTAATATCATTAATATTTATACAGCCTACAAGTATTTCATAAGAATATACAACAATAAATTCCTTCAAATAACTTTAAACCGTATCCCCCTGAACAGTAAAAACAAATTGGAATGGCGTGTCGTTCACGCGCACCATAAGCGTGGTTTATACTGCGTCGCATCGAACGCGCCGCGCGTGCAGACCGACACGCACGCGCCGCAATACTGGCCGGTGTGGACGCTGTCTCAGGACCGGAACATGATACGATATGATATGGAGACCAGACAGAAGTTAGCCACGTACGCCACTTGCGGGGGATTTCTGTACACCGTGCAACCGTGCCCTTATGATGCTGGCAAGTAAGTACCAATTAACTGGACAGCTGTTACCTGCTGCGGTTATCCTAACTAGACGTGATTTTAGAACAACTACATGCTAGAGATGTATACTTAAAAGTAATAAATCAAAAGCACCAATAATCATGTTGGTAGAACACTCTTAGGAAGCAAGGATCGCAGGTTCAAACAATGGCTTGCGTCCCTGGGATTTATACATTTTATATGCGAATCTCATTTTCAACCGTGAATATCACTTGCTAAACGGTGATGGAAAACATTGTGAGGAAACGCATGTCAGAGAGAACCTGACTAGTGGTGTAAAGTCCGCCAACCCGCACAGGGTGGTGGATTATGGCCTGAATCCCGCTCGCATTTAAGGCGAGACCTGTGCGAGCAGTGGGGGCGTTAAAAAGGTTTATTATTTATTTTTCTTGCACTTATACCTTGATAAAATATCATTATAACTCGATATTTATGTTAATAGAAGGCTCTCGAGTTGTTGAAACAGTTAAGTGGTATTGTTACCAGGGTTGCAGTAAGCGTAGGCGATGGGGCGATTCGCATATGGGAGTCAAGCACACAGCTTGAAGATGAAGACAAACTGACACCGGGCAGTGTGCACATGTACTGGCAGAATGTGCAAGGCAAAGTGCTCACTGCCGCCTGGCACCCCACGAAGGAGAACTTGCTCGCTTTTGCCACCGCTGAATATAGGGTAAGTTAGTTTTAGCCACTGAAAACTCAGCCGCAACTTAAATATTTACACACACACCCTCACATACACTCCCAGGCACATGTCGCCACACAGACTCGCCCACACACCAACACACATACACACATATACCAACACCAAACACACCCACACATACCAACACCAACACCAAACACACACACACACACACACACCAACACGCACACGCCAACACACACACACACGCCAACACACACACACACCCACCAACACACACACACACGACGTTTGTCATTGATCCTAGTTATAATGTACAACCCATAGGTCGGTCTAATCGACACCAGCGGTAAGTCAGAGAAGCCGGCTCGCGTGCTGGTGTCCGCGCTGAGCGGCGGCGTGTACTCGCTGTGCTGGGGCGAGGGGGGGGACCTGTACGCGTGCGGGGGCGGGGAGCTCGTCAAGTATCGCACCGACCAACCCGATCAAGGTGAGCTAGAAATAAATACAACTTATTTTTTTTTTTTTATTTATGAGTAACTACTACTATACGTAGGAAAATATATTATGTGCTTATAATATGATTGCCAAAAAATTAATTAAATTTTGCATGTTGAAGATTTAAAAGAAAACGAATAAATAGGATTTGTTTTCTCGGTTAATTGAAGGATGCTTTTGCTATAGTCTACTAAAGCGAGTATGCTAGTTTGTAAGTTTGACTGAGCATTTCGCAAAAATGGTTTTATGGATTTAAATTGAATTTGGTATGGAAGTATATCATAATCTGGAATAAAGAACATAATAGCTTCTAATGTATATAATGTTTTTTGGCTATTTACAATGGCATTACGAATCACTTTTGTTCTTAATAAATGCGTAGCAATGCCATTGTATATTGCTTAAGGCGAGCCGCGGGTAGAGCTAGTGTTGAAACGAATGTATATTCGCCAGCGCCGGAGCGCGTGGCGGTGTCGCTGCAGGGCTGCGCGTGGAGCGTGTCGGCGGTGCGCTGGGCGGCGCGCGACACCGCAGGCGGCGGCGGCGCCGCGCTGCTGTGCGGCAGCGGCGCCGCGCTGCTGTGCGGCAGCGGCGCCGGCGCCGTCGCGCTGCTGGCGCCCGCGCCGCCGCACGACATACAAGCGGTCGCTTTTGTCTTCACGTAAGCATCACCTGCCCACGGGACTTAACCGTGCGATGTTTGGTGATACAATCGCTGTATCGAAATTACTAACCCCATCGCACGCACACACACACATCACACACACATCACACACTCTGTCTCTCTCTCTCTCTCTCTCTCTCTCTCTCTCTCTCTCTCTCTCTCTCTCACACACACACACACACACACACACACACACACATACATCATAAAAAACACACGCAAAAGTACATAGAACTTTAAATGCATTAAATATGCCATTACATTGCATTATATAGAAAACTTTAACGATTTAAACATTATATAAGCTGAGGGATTAATTTGTATTTACAATTACAGTAAAATGATCCACACGATGGAGTGGCACCCGGAACAGACGTCCAGCTCGAGTGAGGAATCTGAATACAAGAATCTCATTGCTGTGTGCGCTCTGGATAAAGAAAGCACTATTGCTATACTGGAATACGGCGAAAAGGAAGGTAAAATCAATATTTCTCAATAAATCCTTTTATTTTGAGCATTCGTCCAGAAACACCTATATCCTATTATTTTTGTATCATCTTCATAATATTTATTTTGGTGGAATATTATGCACTAGCTGCGCCCGGCGGTGTTACCCGCGATAAAAAGTATGAAAAATTAAAACATCTATCCCACGGGAACCATACATTTTACCGGGATAAAAAGTAGCCTATGTGCTATTCCAGACTATAATCTATCTCTGTGCCAAATTTCATCCAGATCCGTTCAGCCGTTCGGGCGTGAAAGAGTAACAAACATCCATCCATCTATCCATCCATCCAAACTTTCACATTTATAATATTAGTATAGATTACGTGTTCTTAAACTTGCATTAGTATGAAACATTATTATACAATGGTGATACCTGACTTATTAAGTTCTCTCTAGCATTTTGGCCATTCTCCAGTAAAATATCCACCTTCTTTACTGTTAAAAGGAGATGTATAATCATCTTCATAATGGAGACTATATAAGTATACTATAATCAAAGGAATAAAATGTATTCAACACTGGGAGCAGTGGCTTAACATTGCAAGACTAAAAAAAATTAAAAAGAAAGATTGGTGTGTTTGTGTGGCCATATTTATGTAAGCCGGCAACAACCAACCATGGAAACAAGTCACAGGATCGACCCTCGGCTTGCACCTTGATATTTCTAAATTTAATGTCTTTTTACTTGACAGTCCCAGAAGTTTATTCTTGGTGCTTTTTTTAAGACATGGCCACATCCTGAATCTCTTCGTATTACGGGGAGGCGTGTGCCCAATAGTGGGTTTATAAAAGTCTAATTATTACTCCATTCTGATGGCAGATGGCACCAAGCAGTTGTCGCCATGGAAGACGCTGGCGGGCCACACGGCCCCCGTACTCCAGGTCGCGTGGAACCCGCATCGCGACGCGCAGTTGCTCTCTACTTCCCAGGACTCAACCGTTCGGGTATGTTGTGATCAAATACTTGCCTATAATGTAATAAAAAAAATAAAAAAGTGTTTCCCGTATACAGGCTAATTCAAAAGGGATATACGAAGCCTGGAACCATTATGTAAAGAAACAGTTTCGATATGACTAAACAAAATATTACAAAATGTGATTTTTTTGAGCAGTTTTTTTATTGACATGTCGGAATTGTTTGCAAATGAGCTAAAGTAGTTTATAATAATAATAAGTCCAGCCATTTTTTTTTATTTTATGTCCCACTGCTGGGCACGGGCCTCCCCTCAATTCGAGGGGGATAAGGCCATAGTCCATCACGCTGGCCCAGTGCGGGTTGGCGGACTTCACACATCTTTCGATTTCGGATCAAACTGCCAGTTAAAAATTTGTTGATGATTCTAGATCTTTCTCCATTGACGACCGTGAACCCAATGATACGTTTTTGTTTCGTTCGAGATGATTCGATAAATATTTAGCGCGTAATAATAACACTTGTTGTAGATATGGGACGTGGCGGGCGGCGCTTGTTTGTCGATATTCGGCGCGCACGCGCAGGCGGCGCTGGGCGCGGCGTGGTGCGCGGCGCCGCGGCTGGCGGGCCGCGTGCTCAGCGGCGGCGCCGACTGCTGCCTGCGCCTCTGGGACATGCACCAGCATCCCGCTTCCGAATACGTTGGTGAGCTGACGGGAATCGAACCCGCACCTATCCGGTGCACTCATCCGAGCGGCCTACGCTCATACCATACGACGACACCTTTATTCGATATAAAAATCACAACTTTTAGGAATAAGATAGCCAAGTAATTGTTAGTTATTCGAGCAATAACGGATTTTAATTAGATATACAAGACACTTAGATATTAGTATTATCTGTATTATGTGTGTGTCAGTCAATATATTATGCATAATTAAAATAAATTGTGTCAGTGAGTAATGTATAGGGATGCTATAAAACCGTATAAATTCTTTTAGATGGTACTTAAAAGTGTAATTGACAATTTGGAATTTAATTGCCAATAAATGTGTTTCTTTGCGTGGGTCAGCTTAGCCAACGTGGTAGTTTCAGATAAATAATACAAGCGTTGCTTAGTTTATGACCGTACTGTTTGATGTAATTGTCTCGCGATATTAATATTATACAAAAATATCCAAATTTTCTTACAGCAACCAAACACGAAACAGCTGCAAAGAGGAAAAAGAACAAAAAGGAAATCAAGAAATCCGAAAGCGAAGCTACCGAAGAGAGCGAACACGTCGCAGCGAGTTTGGATACCAAAATCAGAGCGCCCAAAAAGTTCCTGTTACCGATCACATTCAAACAACTGTATCCGTGCAACATAAACGGGCTGAGGAAGATGCTGCAGATGTATATGGAGAAGAACTCCGGCGCGAACGCAGCTGGTGCTGGTGCCGACGGCGATACGGAACAGATTGAACTAGATTATATTAAGATGTTCGGCAGTATCAATGATCTTAACGAACTTTTGGATAAAGAGTGTAAGTTGTTCACACATTATTGTTATTTTATGTCGATAAAACTATAACTAACTAGAAAAACATAGCATAAAGAATCAGTGATAGCTGGATAGCGGAACACTTGCTCTGGAATCTGGCGTCATTAACACATGAGAATGAATGTGATTACCAATATTATGTACTTGAAATATGACTATCCCACTAATATTATAAATGTGAAAGTTTGGATGGATGGATGTTTGTTACTCAATCACGCCATAACGGCTGAGCGGATCTGGATGAAATTTGGCACAGAGATAGATTAGAGTCTGGAATTGCACACAGGCTACTTTTTATCCCGGTAAAATGTATGATTCCCGTGGGATATTTTTGTATTAATTTTTCATAGAGCAAAGGATCGACATGATTTACGGAAAAGGACATACTTTTTAATCGCAGGTAACACCGCGGGGTGCAGCTAGTGTATATTTATATTGTATCTTTGCATGTCACAGTGGAACGGCACCTGCAAGCGAGCAACATCGACAGTTGGATAATGCTATCGATATTCCGCGGACACATCGACTCGATGATACAATTCGCGAATCAAAGGGACTTGCTTTGCCCGTACCTCGTCAGTATTGCGCCCAGCGTCTCCGTCAAGTGAGTGCGGTTTACTTTTTTATAGTCTAGTTGAAGGCTGCCTTCTTTCGCCTTGTAACTCTATCTAGGGCTGTTTCTGGAGATGTTTCCTTGGCCTCCCTAGATGACTTATGTCTATAGGACACCAGCCATTGCCTCACTTTACGTACGTGTGGACGTGACTTAATTAATGTGTTCAGAACTCAGTTGATGATATACAGGCTGATTCGAAAAGAGCATACTAACTGTTATATTTTTTGTTTGACAGATATTGGAAAGACGTAACACAATTATATGTAGCGCAAATAGATCGTCTCGTTGCTAAAGGCGAAGGCGAAAAGGTGTTCGGTATGTGTTTTATATTATAACCTCCGAATTTATAGACGTTTGATAAAGTTATAATACAAGTTCACAAAATCATTCCAAACTATTGATTGGATATTTATAAATCCCTAGTGTACATATTAATGTATTTAAACCAAACATTTAATTCGATATTGCAATATTGTTTTTCTGTGCTGTTGTAGTAAACAATGTGTTTGTATTTAGATAACAAATCGTACGGCGGCCCCGTGTACCGGAAGGCGGCCACCTTGCTGAGCGTGCACGACGTGAAGGGCGCAGTCGCCACGCTCACCGAAGCGCAACTCTACAAAGAAGCGTACATACTGTGCCGGACTAGGTAACGTGTTCAAACCATTCTATTTTACTGAGACGCCTTATCTTATTATTATCGGACCGTATAGTTGATGTGTTCGTGGGGCGATATAAAACATGATTATTATTATATTGGAGAGAAGTGTGTCCGGTATAATGGCACGAGGCCCGCCGCCACATTGGGACTAAACTGAAAAACATACCTATCACCTTATCTCACATTTTCGTTAAGTAGGAACTAATCTATGAATATAAAACAATCTTGTTGGTCACACCATTTATAATTCAAGAAAATAGTGACTATTTTTATAGTCTTTATTTTTTTAATTGTATCCGCGCCGAATAGTAGAATAACCACTATCACATGGGAAAAAATAAAAAAATATATTTAAAAATAATTGATTTTCTGGAATATTTGAGGCGGTAAGAAGTTCACCGAGATAGCTAGTTGCCAATATTTATCTCTTGTATTTTATTTTCATCTGGCAATCGCAGGTACATGGACAGTATTGCTGAGGAAACGTTGAAGCAATGGTCCAAACACTGCCTGTCTTCGGGGTTATCGAATATAGCGGCTGCCTGGTAAGCTAACAATACATATATCGCTAAGTTATAACGATACTATATTACATTATATTAAGATAGTCGTTATTACAGTTAAGTTAAGGTTGTTTTTATCTTTTATTCCAGTAACATAGCTCTCGGCGAGATCTCCGCTGCTGCGTCAATCCTCGCGAGCTCCAACAACCAAGAATCTCTTAGTTTAGCCGCCGACTTAGCCAAAGTATCCGGCCAAACCACGTTCGCCGATCACGTTGAGAAGAAAGCTCAAATTAAACAGAGCCAAGTAGCGACGGACACCCCTGAGGAGCTGTTGGGACAACTGCCTTCGAAAATTGACCTTCTTATGAAGTTGAATAAGACTGAAAATGGCGAAGCAAGTAGTGAGAACGTAGCCGTTACTGATATTGTAAACGATGGGAATGTAGTTATCGAGTAATATACATGATGTTTTTATTGTTAAGTGTTTTATGTGCCCCGTCCTAACTTGATGAAATGTTTCTTCCCCCATTTGACGCTCTTTCAGGTCGTATTTCAAAAAAAAAAACAGTAACTCAAAGAGTACTCAAGGAATATATTCTCCATATATTAAATCAGAATTTAGACTGTGCATGGCCAGTCAGTGGGCCTAAATTACTACCTATTTAAAATGCATATAAGATACTTACTGTTATTGTAAGCGTCAGTGTAACAAGATTTATTAGAATACAGATTTAGATGTGTGTGTGTGTAACCACGATGTATGGTGGGTAAAGCTCTGAATAATTGTTTACTGACTGACAGCAGCAATCTATTCAAATAAAACATGAATATAAATCAAATATTTATTAAATTATCCAGTATTGGTGCCACGAATAAACTGTGAATGAGATTATTAGACATACAACATTCAAATAATATTAGTTTCAAATTAATTATCGTGCAAATAATTATGTTAAATGGACGAATATTATTTAAAGATAATTATGTAATAATAGCGCAAAGGCAAAACAAATAACTTGCGAAACAGGCTATTTGTAACAAAAGACATATTATAGCCGTAATTCGCTAATAGAAAAAAAATGTGCGCATATGTATCTATAGACAGACAATAAAATTGTTTGAATAAATACTATAACCTAAAATAATATCGACAAATATGCTTAGGCACAACTAATAATACTATGTACTGTACCACATCGACAACATATATGGTCGTTAGGAATCGCTAATTACTATCTACAATGGCACCGTACTCGCAATTATTTTCGAATCAAAATCACATTTTAACATAAATTTCACTGAAAAATGCGTAATGGAATGTCTATTTCAACATTCAGTCTCGATTTTGTCATACAAACTAAGCGCAAAGATGTTTCTTTGTAATATGGATGATAATATCGTCATATGATAATGTAATCGTCCTCTTATCCAAACACACGTATAATTGATTCATGGCTGTTCGTCAGAGGGCATACGCAAGAATTTCATGCGCAGGGAATCGCGCAGTACTGTACTAAAACGAGATACAGCTATATTATACCGCTCACTGGGCCGATCGCAGCGCGTTGGCTGCACGCGAGTCTTGCACAGAATTCGAGGAAAAAACATCCTATTTATAGGCCCGAAAGGATTACGCGACTAAAGGAGCACACAGCCACTCACAGCATACAACTGGTACATTGTCACGCGAATCACGATTCGCTATTAACTGAACCATAATTCAGAAAATTATAATATTTTAAGCTATTGCACTAGGGTACATAAACATACACACACAGAAAACCAATACAACCTCGGGCAATAAGTGCGCCCTCAATATTTTACACATCAATTTCGTTGCCAAATAAGTACATAAATCATTTCTCGCCACGTTGAGTATTCGTAATTAAGTCCAGCTTTATCGATACCCGTTTCTGTAATGCACTCGTCAATAATTTGATTTGTACCAATAATACGCGAACATTGTTCAACCTTGTATGGCCGGGTCCACGTTCTCGCGGTTCGAGTCCTTGCCCCTCTTCTTGCAAATGTTGATAAGTTTGGCGTTTATCTTCTTCAATTTCTGGTTTTCCTTCATAACGTCTGTTAGTTGCTGGTTCTGAAAACAGTAATAACAATTTGAACTCAACATGGAATACGAATGATGGTTGCAATTGATAGCAGTCGTTAATATTGGTGTTACATTGAATGTGACGTCGTTTTAGCAATAAGTGTAGAAAGTGTTAGCAGAGTATTTCAAAATGATATTTTCGGTAAATGATGAAATCAGGTGTCACTTGACCGAATATTTTTGAAGAAAGTAAGTACGAATATAAATTTACCAATACTTTTAACGTGCATCAGTATTACTAATATCGTGTGCCGTAGACACCCATTTCAACAATTTAGCATTTTATGTTGAATTGCCAGTTGAAGTAAGCTCAACATAAAGTAAAGAAGTATTTGTTGCACACACAGAATTTATAAATAAACCTATCAACTCTATGGCTACACATAAATAAACTTGTATTATTATTAAGTAAAATCTTAGTTTACCTGTACAATAGCGCTTCCAGTAGCGACGTACATGGGGGTCTGCAGCGGCTGCTTGGCCGACACCAGCTGCTGTTCTAGGACCGTCTTCTGCTGAGACAGCTTCTCGACCATCTATCAATATATCATTATATTAGAGATAAATAGTTCTTATAGCGATATGCCCAAAGTTACGAACGGCGACGACGGAATAGCCGTTTCCCGTCATTAATTACACTTTGATGATACAAAAAGACTTAGACCTGTTACTGACCATTTTCAAACGCTTTGTTTCTTTGGCTTGCTTGTCGTCCGTCGCACGAGTGCTATCGTCACGTTCTACTTGATAGCTCAGGAAATCTGTAAGTAATTAACATATACACAGGGTTTTCTTAACCGGGACATTGTGGGGAAGTCCGAAACGTTCTTGAAATATTTCACGATTCGTACTATAAATGTGAAGACAATATTTCTTACATAAACTTTTCTTGAGTTCTTCATTCATTGATTTATTTACTTATGTTTAACATATTGTTGTTGAACCTCTGTTTGCTTACTTATTTTTTTATATTTATTTTTTACAAGTCATTACATACACTATATTTGTGCCACATGATGAAGTATCATTAGAGTTAAAATTATCTATAAGATCGCGTATATTTCTTTATGAATAATGCTGCAGTTGTATACACCTGAGGCCAGATGGACAGACTGAAGGTTGTATGTAGGAACGAATCATATTTACGCTATCAGTTTTTAAAACGACGGCTTCGTTTTAAAATTAGGGCGTCCTTGTACGGGCGGGAAATACTTGCAGGTGTGAAAGTAGATGCGCGCGAGCCCCGACTTCCAGGGCTAAGAATACTTGCATTGGAAATCGATCCTTATCCCCATATAAATAATGAGCACAATCGTATTTACGATAAACATACATGGAAGTTCATACTTTTTTTTTTCGTAAATAAGGTTGTTTTTTCAGCCCGGAAGCCGGGGCTTGCGCGCGACTTGCAAATACTACCACACCAGCAAGTATTTACCGCCCGTACCTGCCAAATAAACACTCGAACTTGGAAGCCCTGTTATTCAATTTCGCAAGTATATATCGTCCCTAGTTGTCTACATGAGTGTTACGGTACTGACCAGTGGTCTCGGTGGCGGCGTCGGACACGTCCAGTGCGGCGGCGCGGTTCAGGTCGTGCGCGGTCTGCCGCTTCTTGCGAGCCGTGTGCGCGATGTTGGTCACGTCGTCTTGAAACTCTTGCAACTTTGCCTGGTGATAATACAAGATTCGGTTGACATCATATGGGAATCGAGACATGCAGGTTTCCTCACTGTTTTCCTTCACCGTTTCGCTAGTGATAATTATTGTTGAAAATGAGATTCACACACGAAATCCTAGAGGTGCGAGTCGGGGTTGAATCCCACGATCTTCGTTGCCGAGGAGTTACGGTCGTCTTCTATACATATAAATAAAATTGGAGTGTCTGTTTGTAATATTAAAATAACCGCTTTCTACTAAGTGCATTTGGATGTATACTCGGTACCTATACCAAAACAACATTTTTTACGATTTTTGTCTGTCTGTCTGTCTGTTTGTTCCGGGTAATCTCTGAAATGGCTGGACCGATTTTGACGGGACTTTCACTGGCAGATAGGTGGTGTAACAAGGAGTAACTTAGGCTACTTTTATTTTAGAAAAAATAATAGGATCTCACGAAAAAAAATTAAAACCAATGTTGCAGCGCAGCGCCTGATTAAGTTTGATAGCAACAACCTGCAATGCGTCTCGCGGGCTCAGAACAAGCGACCAGGCTGTTGTCAACGGTTGTCTTTGTTAAATACCACGCGGACGAAGTCGCGGGCAACAGCTAGTATAAAATAAAATATTAATTTCGTACCTCCAACGCCATCTTAGCTTCCTTCAGCTTGCGGCACTGTTCATCTTTCTCCCTCAAGTACTGCGCGCAAGTCTCGCACTCCTCGTCCAACTCTTTGTATCTCTCTCTCAGCTCTTGCAACTCCTCCTTGCAGCCTTCGAGCTCTTGTTTTGTTGCTTCGAGTTCCCTGGGACATGAGACATTTTTAATAGTGTAAGGCCGACAATCGGTTCAACCAAAAATAGGCAGTTATAAACGTCGTAGACAGATTAATGTCTGTTGAAAATGGTTAAAAATAATTCTTATACTTTCAGAGCACGCGCGCGTTTGTGGGTGGCGGTCTTCGTCCAATCGAGTTAACAAATACGCTCTAACGATAGCGCAAGAAATATAACGCAATAAGGCGACAGTATAAGACAGTTCGAATTGGGACTGACTCCGACCGTCGGCCAATTGATCGCCTCACATATTTATGTCAGAAATATAATAAACGTAGCGTACTTATTTCCACTATTCTTCTCCAACGCCTTCTGCATTTTAGCGAGTGTGTTTTTCAGGTCTTGCTTCTTGAAGCGAAGTTCTTCGATCGTTTTAGTCAGCTTCTTGTTCTTCTCAACCTCGGCGTCGTACGACATTCGGTCCACCACGACAGAGTGTAGGTTGGCCCAATCTGCAATTAAAATATACATGCATATAAAAGTAACTGGGCTAATTAACAGTTCTTTTTTCTGGTTAATACACTGTACTGATCAATATCTAGGATTATGTGATCATAGACAAAATTTATAAAACTCCGAATCTATGATAATAGAATCTTGTCTAAATTACATCATATAAATGAGATGATATAAATTTATAATTATAGGATATACATAATATAATTAAATATCTCCGAATCCAGGAATTCGGTAAAGGGGGGGGGGGGAGCGTTTTGTCAATCTTTAACTTTACCCAGAGGTGTTTGTTTTAAAATCTGGTTTTTGGCTATAAATGGTGGTTCAAAACAAGCTAATATTAGTGTACCTTCATCTGTGTTCACGGCAGCGTCGGCGACGCTACGCTTCGGGCCGACTTGTTGGCTTATATTTGGATTGAATGAGTGTAGTTTTTCTTTCAGTTCTGTGACCATAAGCTGTGAAACAAAAATACAAAATATACTGAAAAAATACCTAGCCGGGTATAGTTAATTTTGAAAATAAATACAGCACTATTATTGCAACATCAGATGATGTCGCTTATAAGGATCAAGTTCTGCGAAGTAATGACATACCGAAAACTAACATTTGTCCGAAATAATTACACTAATTAATTACATTAAGGGTTACCAGGATCGGTTAGGAA
This sequence comes from Pheosia gnoma, assembly GCA_905404115.1. Lineage (NCBI taxonomy): Eukaryota > Metazoa > Arthropoda > Insecta > Lepidoptera > Notodontidae > Pheosia > Pheosia gnoma. The sequence continues at coordinate 8,153,332 of FR989900.1, forward strand.
ATTTAACCGGGAATAGATTTAAAACTAGGCGATACTTGGTGGAAATCCATTGCTAAGTAAATGGGGGACGAGGGAGTCATCACAGACAAATTGTTACCAGACATCTTAGAGTTCAGTTTTGTTGACTTCTTTAACTATCGATCATCAGGAAAGTTGATAAACCGAGGATCAGTAGTTGGTCCCTCGTTTCCCATTTGTTTTCGAGTCCTGCATTATAAATTACCTGTAATGCAGTCTTCTCTTTCTTCAAGCGGCCGCATTGCTCGTCTCGCTCTCGCAAGTATTCTGCGCACGTCTCGCACTCGTCGTCCAACTCGCGGTACTTCTCCTTCAAGTCCTCCAGCTCTTGCTGGCAGGACGCCAAGCGATGCTTCATTTCAGACAGCTCACTGTAGAAACGTTGTTTTAAACTAGGGGGGTTCCCAAACTTATTTTGTCTACTGCCTACTTTGAGAATGAATTATTTTTTAGTACCCCCATTTTCTTAAAAACTTAAAACTTAAAAACTTAAAAACCACTCTAACTTCAAATTAAATTAATTATAAAAAATATTCCGAAACAAAAAAATCCGTAAGCACCTCGTTTTTCGCAATTTAATGGTCAAATGTCGGCGTAAATTATAGTTAAATATTATTTTTGCTTTGATAAGTAGGTGAAGAACATCCTAGATTTTGATTCATACGCTAACCTTTTTAACCCCTTTTAGTTCGTTCGCGCATCGATGCACAGGTGGGATCTTAAGTCTTAATATTATCGCGACTATTGCAATTATCGTGAATTCGGTTTTAATGGCCTTAAACACTTTAAATGATTTATCACATGAAAATTAAATCACCTGTCATCGCTCTTGCTGGTCGACCTTCGAGTTGTCTTCAAATGATTGAGCTCCTCCATTAGGATGCTCGAATGAAGATCTGGAAGTAATAACATAATTTAACGACTTCCTAAGTGATTAACAACCCTTATGTCCATAATTAGTTGAACACACGGAATAAGGAACTATAAAGGGCATGACAGTTGAGCACTTGTAGCTGTTGCGTTCGTTTGGCGATATTAATATATTATAAATAGGAGTGTTATAATTTGCCCACACCGCTGTGGCGCACCCTAGGAATGCGGGGCGCGGTGGGGGGGAGGACAGGCGGCGGATACTCCCCCCGCCTCGCCGCGCACACACCCAGGGCGCGGTGCATAGGTGTACAGGTGGGCTCACCGTGCGGGGAGGGCGTGTGGCGCAGCACGGTGCGGTGCAGGTCGTGCGAGCTCTGGCGCCGGCGCCGCGTATAGAGTATAGAGTATAGAGTACAGGTGGGCTCACCGTGCGGGGAGGGCGTGTGGCGCAGCACGGTGCGGTGCAGGTCGTGCGAGCTCTGGCGCCGGCGCCGCGTATAGAGTATAGAGTATAGAGTACAGGTGGGCTCACCGTGCGGGGAGGGCGTGTGGCGCAGCACGGTGCGGTGCAGGTCGTGCGAGCTCTGGCGCCGGCGCCGCGTATAGAGTATAGAGTATAGAGTACAGGTGGGCTCACCGTGCGGGGAGGGCGTGTGGCGCAGCACGGTGCGGTGCAGGTCGTGCGAGCTCTGGCGCCGGCGCCGCGTATAGAGTATAGAGTATAGAGTACAGGTGGGCTCACCGTGCGGGGAGGGCGTGTGGCGCAGCACGGTGCGGTGCAGGTCGTGCGAGCTCTGGCGCCGGCGCCGCGTATAGAGTATAGAGTACAGGTGGGCTCACCGTGCGGGGAGGGCGTGTGGCGCAGCACGGTGCGGTGCAGGTCGTGCGAGCTCTGGCGCCGGCGCCGCGTATAGAGTATAGAGTATAGAGTACAGGTGGGCTCACCGTGCGGGGAGGGCGTGTGGCGCAGCACGGTGCGGTGCAGGTCGTGCGAGCTCTGGCGCCGGCGCCGCGTATAGAGTATAGAGTACAGGTGGGCTCACCGTGCGGGGAGGGCGTGTGGCGCAGCACGGTGCGGTGCAGGTCGTGCGAGCTCTGGCGCCGGCGCCGCGTATAGAGTATAGAGTATAGAGTACAGGTGGGCTCACCGTGCGGGGAGGGCGTGTGGCGCAGCACGGTGCGGTGCAGGTCGTGCGAGCTCTGGCGCCGGCGCCGCGTATAGAGTATAGAGTATAGAGTACAGGTGGGCTCACCGTGCGGGGAGGGCGTGTGGCGCAGCACGGTGCGGTGCAGGTCGTGCGAGCTCTGGCGCCGGCGCCGCGTATAGAGTATAGAGTATAGAGTACAGGTGGGCTCACCGTGCGGGGAGGGCGTGTGGCGCAGCACGGTGCGGTGCAGGTCGTGCGAGCTCTGGCGCCGGCGCCGCGTATAGAGTATAGAGTACAGGTGGGCTCACCGTGCGGGGAGGGCGTGTGGCGCAGCACGGTGCGGTGCAGGTCGTGCGAGCTCTGGCGCCGGCGCCGCGTATAGAGTATAGAGTATAGAGTACAGGTGGGCTCACCGTGCGGGGAGGGCGTGTGGCGCAGCACGGTGCGGTGCAGGTCGTGCGAGCTCTGGCGCCGGCGCCGCGTATAGAGTATAGAGTATAGAGTACAGGTGGGCTCACCGTGCGGGGAGGGCGTGTGGCGCAGCACGGTGCGGTGCAGGTCGTGCGAGCTCTGGCGCCGGCGCCGCGTATAGAGTATAGAGTACAGGTGGGCTCACCGTGCGGGGAGGGCGTGTGGCGCAGCACGGTGCGGTGCAGGTCGTGCGAGCTCTGGCGCCGGCGCCGCGTATAGAGTATAGAGTATAGAGTACAGGTGGGCTCACCGTGCGGGGAGGGCGTGTGGCGCAGCACGGTGCGGTGCAGGTCGTGCGAGCTCTGGCGCCGGCGCCGCGTATAGAGTATAGAGTATAGAGTACAGGTGGGCTCACCGTGCGGGGAGGGCGTGTGGCGCAGCACGGTGCGGTGCAGGTCGTGCGAGCTCTGGCGCCGGCGCCGCGTATAGAGTATAGAGTATAGAGTACAGGTGGGCTCACCGTGCGGGGAGGGCGTGTGGCGCAGCACGGTGCGGTGCAGGTCGTGCGAGCTCTGGCGCCGGCGCCGCGTATAGAGTATAGAGTATAGAGTACAGGTGGGCTCACCGTGCGGGGAGGGCGTGTGGCGCAGCACGGTGCGGTGCAGGTCGTGCGAGCTCTGGCGCCGGCGCCGCGTATAGAGTATAGAGTATAGAGTACAGGTGGGCTCACCGTGCGGGGAGGGCGTGTGGCGCAGCACGGTGCGGTGCAGGTCGTGCGAGCTCTGGCGCCGGCGCCGCGTCGCCAGCACGCTGCTCGGCCGGGACGAGTGCTCCTCGTCTCTATCGCTCTGCGTAAACAACATTAAAAAAAATTAAAGAAGTTTCACATACAAAAAAAACATTTACTAGCTTTATATATTGATTTCTAATATTTACGCGAATACTGCACATTGAAATAAAACCATTTTTAAGGATTCTATCGCGTTTATTTTTTGTTTTTACGTTCCCGACGTTTCGGCTACTTTACAGCAACCATGGTCACGGGAGGACTGAGGTGCTTGACGTCCTAGTGTCATAGTTTGACCGGGGTACCCTCATATTTAGTTATGTTAGCTTTATGTTTTACCAAATTTCATCATGTAAAACTTTCAAAACTAGCTTTCAAATATATTAGGAATTAGTACTATAAAAGGAAGTGTCCGACACACGTCTGTGTGGGGGGATGCACTAAGTTCGAAAACTACTAAACGGATTTGGATACGATTTTCACTTTTGTGATAAAAATTTACTTTGGATTTACATACCTGTTCTGTTCTAGACATCGACAAGCTTTCATGGCTGAAACAAAATATCAATACACGTATACAACCACAACAGTGACAAAATATGTATTACATTGAGTATTTTTTGTTAATCAAGCATTATTTTTTAAATTTCTAACACTCGCTTGATCTAACAAACTGACCTCTTAAAATAATACCCCCTATTTTGTAAAAAAAAAATTAAATAACTATTTATAAATAAATAATTACCCTTTGCTCAAACTAATAGGAGTAATGCTTCTATCGGAATAATTGTCGTCGACGTCCATGAAGAGATCGTCCGGCTTGGAACGGGATCCGAACACGACTTCCATGTTGGTGTGATCTGGAATACATGAACATCATTATTATTATTTAAAAAAAATGCCAACCATGGAGTTTCTTACCCGTTCGTCTCCTAGGGACGGCATTCCAAACGGGTGGTAAAGTAGTAAATAAATAATAAATATCGCCATACGAACACACCAACTATACAGTCACTCTTTAAGCAACGCTTGTGTTATGGGTACCGTACAATGGACTGAGGGCGAACTCAGTATATAATACTTATATACATATTAAACATCCATGACTCGAGTACAAACATTCGTGCTCATCACACAAAGCTTGTCCCTACCAGGATTCGAACCCGGGACCCTCGGCGCAGAAAGCAGAGTCACTACCACTGCGCTAATCAGGCCGTCTATGATAGTACTTTATATTTTATAAGTTGCATAGTACGATTCATAAGTACTGTACTAAATGGTTTACGTGAATAAAAAATATTCTGATTCTGATTATTATAGGAACAATTGTAGAGCCCTTTACGATAGGTACCCGGCGCCATCACGCCTGTAATCCCCAACGGGGTAGACACAAACAATTCACTGATGGTTTATGGTCCCACGCATAGCAGGAAGCCGGTGGATGCGAGTGGCGGAGGACCGTGATGTGTGGAAATCATTGGGGGAGGCCTATGACCAGCAGTGGACGTCTTTCGGCTGATAGATAAGATAGATTATGGTCCTAATGGGATAAAACGAAGCTGAGCGAGGCCCAATCTTAGTGGAATACACTATAACCCCCCCTCTTAATCTTAGGGGAATTCGGGCTCTAGTCTAAGAATGCTGGCCCAGTGCGGGTCGGCGACCTTTATACGGCTTTCGAGTTATCGTTGCAGCGATGAGATTCAATAAAACCCGAAGTATGTCGTGCGAGTTGTGGTTCCTTGTAGCGTCGGCTCTGACCGATGATTTACGATGACACCCGAATAGTGCCGAAACAAACTTACACACACACACTTACACACTAAAAACGAATGCATTAAGGGGGAAGCTCAGGGTCAGGGCGCGAAATTCAAAATGTCAATGGTTTTTATTTTTTCACGAAAAATTTGGACATCTTTACGATGTAATTTAGTGTTTTGCGATATTAGCATTCTACATTGGATGTCTCGATGTATTAAGTTTGCTTAAAAAAGTACCTAATCCGATACAATACCATAAGGTTTGTAAAAACCGCTACTTTTACTAACTTTATGGTGTTGTATCGCTTTAGGTATTTTTTTAAGCAAACTTAATACATCGAGACATCCAATGCAGAATGCTAATATCGCAAAACACTAAATTACATCGTAAAGATGTCCAAATTTTTCGTAAAAATATAAAAACCATTGACATTTTGAATTTCGCGCCCTGACCCTGAGCTTCCACCTTAAGGACGAATGGTTAAACCTCCGCTTGCTATCTCCTTAGGTGAATGCCCGAAGTTTGGCCGATTATTCGTAGTTTTACCTACCTTCGCCACCGTTTTTGTCTTCGGCGAACAATCGTTTAGAGTCGTGCATGCTTTGCCGACGACGTCGCGACGAGTCGGCGATTGCTTCGATGGACGGACGAGGCTTGCGATTATCCGATGCTGCCTCCAATTCGGAGATATGGGCCTAGAATAATATAAACTTGTAAGCTAAGTCAACCGAACGGAGTTTTCTAAACAGTCTGATTGGCCTATTCCACTCAGCTTGGCACGTTGGCTCCGATTTGGTGGAAAAGCACAGATAAGATTTACTCCTGTTTAAAGCCACACCTAATATCAAAGGTAAGAGTTCTGTTGGCATCTACGCACTATGGGTAACGTATTTCACGAATTTGCTTTGCTTAAATAAACCGACAGCCATCGACTTAAAGTTCAAAGTTTATGAGGAGGGAGATGGGGAAACCCAGGTGGTATGCTAATGGTCGTATAAATATTGCGTACCTCTAGTGATTCTTTTGTTTTTCTCAAACTTTCGTTTTCATCTCTATAATTCTTGATACTAGTTTGTAGTGCGTCATATTTTTGGGATAATTCTTCAAGTTTTTTATTTTTCTCTATTACAGCATTGTCATCTTCGCTTTTTTGCTTTTCTAGTCTGAGGAACAGAATATTGGGTAATGAAATGCTCATAGTAGGTAAATACATAGATTTCGTTTTAACAAAACTAAAGCCTTCGTTCATTTATTTTCAACTACAAATTACTAGCTTCATTAATAAGAGATTTCCCATTTTAAATGTTATCACAAAGCAAAGACTTTTCTAGAGAAATGTGATTTTTGTGATGAAGAAAATATCAATAACCGTTGCGATACGTGTACCATCACTAGAATCACTTTGGTAAGATTTGAGTTTTGTTGGACTGCATTCCTTACAAATAAATCGATTGATTTCGAACAATCGATTAATTTACAGTACCTATACATATAGCAAGTAAGAAAATTGTCTACTTACCTATTTATAATCCTGGTTTGTATTTCAGCTGTTTTCTCGTGCGTTTTAATGTTCGTCACCAACCTCGAGCATTCACGACTCTTATCCTCCAACTGGCCCTTCAACTCCAGATTCTCTTTCATTATGGTTTTAACTTCTGCTTTCAAGTTCTCAATTTCATTTATATTCTCCTTCACAGATTGCCTTAACACCAATATGTCTGACGACATTTGATCAAGCTCTATGTTGTTCTGCGCGATCGTTTCACCGGATCTTTGGAGTTCCAATGCGTATGAATCTCTTTCTTTGATAATCATCTCATTCATAGTTTTTAAATTTACATTTTCTTCTTTGATCGTTGCCATAGCCTCCTTAATGGCATCTTCATTTTCTTTAGTTCGTTTCAGAGCAATCAGTTCACTTTTGAGCTTTTCAATAGCTGTCTCTTTATTCGTAATTGTAGTTTTCAACATATTAACTTCTTCAGTCATTTTCTCTATGAGATTTATATTACTTTCATTCTCGTCAACTTTGCTTTCGTAAACTTGACGGAGTTCTTCACGCAGATTTTTTATTGTCTGCAATTTGTTGTCTTTCTCAATCAAATCAATGGTAACACTATTATTGATTTCTATTAATTTATCATTTTTCACTTTAACCATTGCTAGTTCTTTTTCTTTATCTTCTAAGTTTGATTTTAATTTAGTGATTTCTGTATCGAGATGTTCTTTCTCTTTTACTACATGTGCGCTCACACGATCGTTTTGTGTTATCAAATGCTCAAATAGTAAGTTAATATTCATATTTAGAGGTAATGTCATGTTAACATCATTCGGTGTTAGAATATTAAGCTCTAGAAGTCTTTGATAACCTTTAGTCATAGTATCATTCAATTCTTTCTCTCTCTTAACAATATCTAGCGTCACTGCATTACTTATTTCTTGTATTCTTTCTTTTTGTACTTTAAGTAGATTGAATTCGTTTTCCTTATCAGATAATTGACATTTCATTTGAGATAAGTTGTCATTAACCAAGTTTAGTTCGGTAGTCACATTTTCTATATGATTCTGTAACGTTGTGTATTGTTCCATAACTTTATCTAGATCGGCTTGATGCTTTTTCACAATATTTTCTATAAGAAACTCGAAAATACCTACACTAGTTAGTCCAAGTTCTTTATCTAACAAATTTAAGAAATTTTCTTTGTATACGTTGAATAATTTTGTGGTCCTGTCCGTATCGGACGCATTAATAATTTCATGATGTATGGTGTTTATATTAACTTTAATTTGTGATAAAACACTCGCAAGGGATGTATAATTTTTAATTTTTTCTTGTGTCTTGTTGGTAAATTTAGAATATTCCTTATTAGTGTTGTCTATTTGTTTCTGTAATTGTTTTTTCTCATTATCGTATTCTCGGAGTTTGTTCGTTAAATGCTCTACTTCACATCCGTATTTTGATGTTAAATTATCATAAAGCATTTTCATCACATGTATAATTTTCAGATCACGATTTAAATTTTCTGTTTTTATGCCTGTTTTTTCACTGTAATAATTATAACAGTCTATTTTATCCAGCAGGTACATGTCTAAGTGGCGTTCTTCAGGAATATCTGGCATATTGCACTTCTTCGATTGAGGGCTTGCTGGCGCAAAGTCATTGGCGAATTCAAACACGCTAGAGTCGCCCATACTTTCATCTAAATCCATGGATAGATTACTCCGATCCAAATGATTTTTAATGGTGACTACATCCTCTGTTAACTCTTTGCAGTCTTCTCTGCCCGCGTGCAATTCACTTTGCAAAGTGCAGATCTTGTTGTATCTTGATGACGTGTCCGAATCACTGAGACTTCTATTTAATTTTGATTTTGTAATTTTTAAGCGCATAGACTGAATTAACGTATCTTTTGACGAGCATTCTGTGCAAATAACATTATTTGACACATCATTGTCGACGAGTCCTTTTGCAGATTGTTCTAATCTATTACATTTATCAGTTAGTTCACTATTATGTAGTTTGAGGTTTTCTAGCTCTTTATTTAAATCATCTGCCTCAGTTATATTTTCCATCACTTGTGTGGACAAACTATCGTTTTCATCTTGCAAGCGTGTAAGTTCTTTGTTTTTAATGTCGAGTGTTTTGTTTAATTTAGCTATCTCTTGAACTTTATTGTTGTGGTCCTTTTCCAAGTTGTTGAGTTTTCGCACTAATGCATCAGTTGATGGTGTTTCAAGAACGAGATTGTTATATTTCAGCTGCAGTTCGGCCTTTTTAGATTTAACATCGAGTAGCTCTTGGGAGAGCAATTTCAACTCATGTTTTATATTTTCTAGTGAGCCTGACTCTTGACTATTCTCACATTCGCAACCTTTATTAGTAGATTCAAAATTATCCTTGTTAGAAGAGTTATTCGTACTATCATTTAAAGGGTTAGGTATCTTCATGGGACTACTTTGAGCATCAGTCATGGAGTCTTTCATTTTAATATATTTGTCAACTTGCTCACGGAGTTTTAGATTTTCATCTCTCATCAATTGTAATTTTTCAAACATAGCTTGATTATCATGACTTAAAATTTCCATTTGCGAATTTATATTTTGGTCGTGTACTTGAATCATGTCATCGCTTTGACGACATGCTTCGTTGTAAAATGTTTGTGTTATATCAAAACAAGTTTGGTCTGGTCCAAGCAAAGTATTATCAGCAGCGGTAGTCAACGTGACATTAGTGTCTAACATTAGGAGATCCCCATCTAACGTCGATTCATTTCTGAAGTTAGGAACGGCTGCACTGCTGTCTAATACATCAGGTAAAGAATATCTTTTGAAACTGGTATTCTGTGTATCAGTATTAGGAATCTCACCATTTAACAATGACATTAATTCTCGTAGATTCTTCTTGAAATCAGGTATATCTCTTTGGCATACAACTTGGAAGCGGCTGTGATGATGTTGTAATACTTTTACTTGAGATGTTAATGACTTATTTTCCGCGTAGGTGGTAGCAGTCAGAATCGATAGATTCGTTCTATGGTTAACTATTTTCTTTTGTAACTCTTGCTCGAGTTCGAGAAGCAGTTGTATCTCGCGCTGCGTGTCATTCTGTTCATTGATTAGATGTCGATTTAATATTTCTGATTCTTCTAAAGCTTTTATAATCATTGCATTTTCTTCCCTAGCATTTTTCAGATCTAGTGACAGTTGACTGCATTGACAACTCATTTGGTCACTTTCATTTTGAACTTCAATTACTGTACTTGAACTAGCAGGAGTCGTTTTGCAATCACTATTTGAATGGATAGAATCGACTATTTTATTGCAACAAATTGTTAGGAGACTAGGCGGTGAAATTATTTCTAAACTTTTATTTAAACTAGAGAGCTTTTTTTTATTATTTTCTTCATAACTGTAATCGCCTGCACTTTCTCTGTCTTCACAACTTACAATTGATAAATCAGAATGCTTTTTAAGATCGGAGCTCGAACACTGAGATTTTAGGTATTCATTTTCCAAATGTAGTTCGTGCATCTGTTGTTTCATTAGGATGTCCAAGGTTAAAAATTGGTCTTTCCATTCCTTTACTTTCTCTTCCATGTGTAAAAGCTCGTTGGCTTTTATTTTCAGCTCGCTCTTAACACTTTGTAATATCTCTTGGCTAGTCACTAAATGTTCGTTCAAGTTTTTATTACTACTTTGAATTTTTTCCAATTTAAATGACAGTTCACTGTTTTTATCACCGAGATTAAACAGGTCGCTAGTTAGTGTGAGATTACGTTCAGTTAGATGTTTTATTTCTTTTTTAGCTTCAGAAATAATGTCTTTTATGTCTTCTTGGTCACCATCAACGTTTTTCATACCGAGAAATGTGATGTGACTCGCTATTTTGTCCAATGCACGGATTATGCTTTCGTAAATATTTAAGTTATTATCTTTAATATCACACGACAAATTATTTACAATATTACAATTATCTGTTATATAAGAAGCTTTTTTTAAGATCTTATCTAAGAGTTCATTTCTTTCTTTATGAGCGTCCTGTAATTTTGTACTCATTGCTTCACATTCACAAGATTTATCTTTTAGTGTACTTTCTATTTCTGTTAATCTTAATTTAAGAGTATTCATTGTATCGTTTTTGTTCCGTAACTCCTCATCGAAAGAACTTTGTTTAGACTCTTGAGCAGTTTTTAATTCTTCCTCTTTCGCATTCAACACTAGTATTGTATCTTTTATAGACAAAAGTTCTCGGCGGAGTTTTTCGGTGCGACGAATATTTTCTTTCAGATCTGTTTTCAATGTCACGTTTTCGGATAACTTGGTTTGTAATTCGTGATTACTTTTTTCAAGATCCTCCTCTAGTTGATGTATTTGTTGACTTAGAACTTTATTGTCGCTAGCGTACTTGCACTTGGTTTTATTGAGTTCATCTATTTGATCTTGTAATTCAGATATTTCTAATTTATGCGTATCTAATGACTTTTCTAGAGTCGCTTTTAAACTAGCACTGGTTTCAATTGCTTGCTCTTTTTGTTCAACAATATTCGCAGCTATAGCCTCTAAAGCATCCAAGTTATCACTAAAGACACTAAATATGTTAACGAAGTTATCAATAAGTTCTGGAACTTCTTTTATTTCACCAGTCAGGATGCTAAGAATAGCTTGTAACTTGCTTATAGCTGTTTTAGCTAGCTGTATATTCTCTTTTGATTGTTTATCTTCTTCACTGAGACAAGATATAAGGTCATCTTTAGCGTTAACATCTTTTTCTAAGTCAATAATTTTACTAGCCAGATCATTAACTTGTTTCGTTAAATCCTTATTAATATTAGTAATCTCTAATTCTTTTACATTGTTAACTTCAAGCTGATGTTTTAATTTGTCATTTTCTTGTTTCAAATTTTCTATGGCAATAGCATTTTCCTTATTATTTTGTTCTAATTTAGTGTTGCTATCGTTTATATCAGACAGTTTTATTGTAATTTCCCGTTCCAATACTTTGAGATTATTTTTTTCATGCATCAATTTATTTATCACTGCAATGTTTTCGTTCACTTGCTTCTTCAAGTGGTCTACCTCCAAATGTAGTGTGTCAATTTGTTTAGTTTTAGTTTCAAGTTCTAATGTTTTATCATCATTCGGGTTATTGGTTTGTGCTATTGATTTCAATTGGTTAATTTCTTTGTTACGGTTATCAAGAACGTTTCTAAGAGATTGAATTATATTTTTCATGTTTTCGTTGTTAGCTAGAAACTTTTCTTCATTAGCAATCATGCTTTCTAACACACTGTCATTAATATTAATATTTGGCATTTCATCTTTCTGCGTTAATTTTATCTGCAACTCTTGGATAACGCTGTTATACGATTCAATGTCATTATGAGCGCTTTCTAAACTTGCCTTTTGGCTGTTTATTGTGGAATTTAAATTATCTATAGTAGATTTGAGTACAGAGTTTTCATTTTCCATATTGATCAATTTCTCTTTGACACCAGTGATTGTATCATGAAGGCCTTGACTAAGGATTTCTAGGGATGCGATCTTTTGTTTGTGAGAGAAGAGATCAGCTTCTAATTCTATGATAGTTTGATTTTTGAGACTAGATTGTGCTTGCGTGTCCGTGACAAGATCGCACATTTGTTCAGATGGCTCTACCATCAAAATGCTTCCTTCGTTGTCGCTATTGACTAACGAAATGTCTTTAGACATATCCATAAAAGGTATTTCCTGGTCTATTGTTCGTGATATTTGTTTACCTAAACATGAACAATAATACAATGTGTATATTAAATGAATCGCAGATTGGTACTCCATTTAGAATATTATAAAGGTTGAAAATAAAAAAAACATCTTACCAATACTTTCAGCCTTCTTGACTTTTAATTCTTCCAAAAGAGACAGCAATTCCTGTTCTCTTAGTTTTGCCTTTCTTTTAAGGGTATCGAAACTCACCTCCCAGTCAGTTAATTTCGTGTCGTAGTTACTACACTTCGTCTGTAGATCCGTCTGCATGAGAAATTTTAGTATTAGCACAGTCAGGGTGGAGTTGAGGTGTCTCAATCTCACCCATGATTTAACAATGAGCCTGATTAGTGCAGTGGGTAGTGACCCTGCATTCTATGCTGCGGCTCCCGGGTACGAATCCTAGTAGGGACAATCTTTGTGATTGTTTGTACCCAAGTCATGGAATGTATAAGTATTATATACTGAGTTCACCCTCAGTCCATTGTACGGTACCCGTAATACAAGCGTTGCTTAGTGTGGGACCGTATAGTTTGTGTGTTCGTCTTATATATTTATATATAGTTTTTAATACTCACATTGGCAGATGTCAAAGCTTTGACCTCTTCCTCAGTCTTCACAATTTTGTTTTTCAGTTGTTCAACTTCATAATCTTTTTCTTCCCCCTTTTTTCGTAACATACATACCTCATCTTCCAATTTCGATATCACAGATACGTTGTTTTCAATTTTTTCTATCAATTCAACCTAAAAAGGCACATTATAACTAAAGCATTTTTTCAATTTTCTTAATACATTTCATTAGATTTCTATATGTAATTACCCTCACCATTAGAGTACTAAAGCATTATATTTTGAACTTACTACATTAGGTTTGTATATTTTCTCTCGTTCAGTCAATTCAAGAATATCTTTCATTTGTTTCTCGGCTAACTTGGCGTTCTTTCTGAGTATACATGGTGGAGTTTTCGATGCATCTGAAAATACATTGTTGCAGATGAAATAATAACGAATACCGATACATGCTGTATAACGATAATAATTTCAAATATCTCAATTTGTCCAGTGGTAGGTTATAAAAACATCACATTTCCAATAATATAAACCAATTATATGTCCACCAATCCGCACTGGGCCAGCGTGGTAGACTATGGCCTAATCCCCCTCGCATTGAGTGGAGGCCCGTGCACAACAGTGGGACACTTATAAGAAATATAAAAAAAATATACTATGTGCATAGCGAAAAGTTACTGGTTAGCTTCGTCTTGAAATAATTAAACACTATTTATAAATTTGTAATTACTATAAACGTGCGATTAGTATGACTGCTCTTTAAAACAAATAAAATAAGAATCAAATTACCTTGGCAGGTGTGGTACGGCGAACAAGGACCTTCGCCATCGCCTTCCATTGAATCGTCGTCGCTGTCTGTGGAATATAATAATAATAATATCGCCAGGTTCCAAACGAAGAAACGCTTGTATGAATGTTTTTTTTTTAACTCAAATGCAGGTGTTCGCCGTATACCAAGTACATAGAGTTCAAATTATGACTGCCATTACCAGTTAAAGATTGAAGCGACATTTTATACATACTATTCAATGTCGCTTCGATTAGTCCCGAAATCTTGGGATTTTTGAAACTGGAAATTGACCAGGATCCAGGGATCGTAATCCCTGCGCACAATGGACTGGGGGCGACCCCAGTATACAATTACTTATATAAATGTTAAATATTAATGACTCGGGTACAAATATTCGTGCTTATCACACAAAGTTTACCCCCGCCGTATTTGAACCCGGGATCCTCGGTACTGAAAGCAGGATCACGACAAACCATACCAATGGGATCGTCAATTTTTATTTTAAACTCCCTCAAAGCAAAGTATATTATTTGTCTTTAGAGATATTTTTTTTTATATATTTTTCAGAACACTTGCCTATTTCAATGACTTCGTCTTTGAAGTTGACCCGCCTGTCGCTCGGCGGCGGCGTAATAAGTCTGCTGGCCGGCTCTTCGGGCACGCTCGCTAACTTGCCCGGGTTCTGTATCGGTGCAAAATCCACTGGCTTCGATATCACATTTGGACTGTAAAGTATAAGTTAACAACAACATTAATTAAGAAAAAAAATAGGGGTCTCCTCTGAATGTATGGGGATTCAGTTTAATAGCTTAGTGGTGGTGGGAGAAGCTGCCCTCGCAATCGAGTGGTTTCTGATTCGATTCTCGCAGTATTTAAACTTTTGACGTGAGCTCACTAAAAAGACGTCCACTGCTGGACATAGGCCTCCCAAATTACTTCCACACAGCACGGTCCTACGCAACTCGCATCTATAGGCTTCCTGCGCCTCGTGTGATATCATTGGTTCACTGGGGGCCACTTTGGGTTCACCTTGTGAAGACCATTCTGCACTCCCGTCTTCTTGCTCGTGGTCACCGTTCTAGAACTTATCTAACCTAACCTAACCTTGCAAGTAGCACAATCACTTTAGATTACTTGGACATGCCGATAGGACTACTATTGACATGATAAATGCCAGTAGTAAAAAAAAAAATATTACTGTTTCTCGTCTTTGGTTCATCCATTTTCCACACTTTTACATTATATTTCTACTTTTTAATATAATATTTTTGTAGGATTCCAGGATATTTTAATAATTCTCATAATCTTTTCTTTCAGTAATAATCATGAAATCCTCAAATACAAGAGATGCTACCAACTTTGTATACAGAGTTGCATTTAGCATTGGCAATGTGATACAAAACATATGTTTTAAATTAATGTCCACTCCACAGAACGACTCTGCATAATACAATGACCCCAAACTTACTTATATTTCAATGTAGGCGTACAGAACTTAGGGATGGAAGCGACAGGCTCGTCCTCTCTCTCCGTCGTATGGAAAGCTGATATTGTTATCCTTCTCGGTTGCTGCAGTTTGCGTCGACTCCCACCGATGATGTCCAGAGTACGCCTTTGAGCGAAACCGTTTATAATCAGTTTTTGTAACGACGCAATCTGCTTTTGAAGCTTCTGATTGTCGTGCTGAAATGGAAAATACACTGTGATTTGACGACCTGACTAGCGCAGTTGGCAGTGACCCTGATCTGCTGTGCCTAGGGTCCCGTGTTCGAATCCTTGTAGGGACCATCTTTGTGTGATGAGTAAAAATGTTTGTACCCAAGTTGTGAATGTTTGATATCTATATAAGTATTATATACTGGGTTCTCCACAGTCCATTGTACAGTACCCATACCCACACTACGCAACACTTATATGTGTTGCTTAGTGTGGGACCGTATATATGGACGCAGCGCAGCAGGGAGCGGTCCAAGAGACGAGCAAGACAGCTATCAAACAATAAAAAGTCTTCCTCCTCCTTCTGTTTTATTGTGTCTCCTTGCATCTTTAATTTGTATTACATCAGTTTTTCTATAAAACATTTATTCACATAACTCTTTCATTATAAGCAACCATACAACAAAAATTACATTAATTTAAACCCGTTTTACAATATGCTACTAAACCCTATTCACTACTTATCTGACAGAATTTGTTAGGGCCATCTGTGAAATAAGGTGTTGATCGGATCGTCATTGATATCATCATCACGGGTACTATACTTAAAACAACGATCAAGAAATTTCACACGACCCTGGCATAACGGGATCTATTTTGTAGCCGATTGTCAACGAAAAAATGAAGACACACACATGTGTGGTCTCTGGCACTCACCTCTATATTCTTCTTGCTCTCCAGCTGTGCTTGTAGCTTGGACATCTGTTTGGTGAGCGATTGGATCATGCTAGCATCGGTGTCGACCTCGTTGACTTCAGGCTTATTCTTTATAGCTTTAGCTCGATTTGCGAACCTAAAAAATGAAACTGGTTAACATAAAGCCTTGGATACACTAGGGGACAATAAATGTGACATATCCCAGTGCTCAGTGAATGTCTCAGGGACAATGTTGTGGTGGCTTGCAAAACAATATAGCCCGCGTCCCGAAGACATGCTGGCAACATTGTTTATGCTATCATTCAATATGATTATTGTAATAAAGTACTATAGAATTAACTCACTGCAATGTAGATATTGTTTCTTCGACGGCTGCTGGCGTTACGGCGCATATTATACTGGTTTTTGCATTACCACCGAGCGAGTTTTGCAATATACGAGTCAGTTTGCTGTCGCGGTAATTTGCGAACCTTAAAAAATGGGGACACACATTAAATAACAATATTGCCAGACGAAAACACCAACGGTATATGCCCAAAATAAGCAACGCTTGTATTATGTGTACCGTACAATGGGAATGGACTGGGTGCGATCCCAGTATATAAAATGAAATATTAAACATCCATTACTCCGGTACAAACATTCTAGGTCATCACACAACACTCTCACGCTTTTAACATTCTACTATTTTTCGTTTGCAAGTATGTTTGTAGACAGAAATATATTAAATATATCATAGATTGTTAAAACTGTGTGTATAATAGTAATTTATTACTAATATATTTGCTTCTAACGTAAATGTTGCTAGTTAAATATGGGTTACAGAAAGATTGCTAGGGTCATAGCTGTTAGATGATTATCGGATAATTATCCTGATAATTGTGAACCCTGCCACTACCACGCACGGATATAGAGGGGACAGCAACGGTCGTTATTACCCCTCCCTAACTAGTATCCTATTTTGACCAATTTCAATCTTTTTAGGATATTGTTAAATTCAATGAACACAAAATATATCTATCAATGAAATGATCGAAGGGCAAACTGTTCATACTTGTTGGGGTCCTCGGAGAGCTGTTTGATGACGAGCGCGAGCGATGACAGTGACTTGTTGATGTGCGTGCCCTCCTTGAACCGCTTGCCGGTGGCGCCGGTCTGGCCGGCGCGCTCCGAGCCCGCCAGGTCCACCAGGTTCAGCTGCGACACGTTAACGCATCCGCCCTCTTCAGACCCCTCGATGTGCTCGCGAGATTCAATCGTCTGGAACGGAATTAACATTAAATCAACCACACAATTAATAAATTGATTAAACCGTTAATATCCTTTTTGTAAATTTGATTCTCATTTTGGTGAGTATCTGACAATCAACTGGATTGTTGGATACCATAAATGAGGATCAATGAAGGTTCTTGATTTTTTCTACGAATCCTTGAGATACAGCACACAACTACGCAAGTGTGCATGCTGGTGCAAAATAAACTAATACCTATGTATTTTTTTTAATAACATGATTCAAATCATCATTTAAATGAATCAACCCAACCTGTTGGGCTTACAGCAAGCAAGGATGTCATTGCTTGGGCAAGGCGCTAACTAAGCAAACAGAGGCTGTTTGTTCAACTGCTATCCCATAGAGTGCGACCCATACAAGAAAATGTTTCCCAATTCGCACCCAGAGATACATTATTACCTATAGGTTATTAAATTATAAAACTACCCACTATTAAATACTTACAATTTGAAATATGGAGTGTGATCTGCTACTTTGTTCATTCATATTAGTGGCGCCTTTTTGTCTGTTGGCCTCACCCTAGACAAAAAAAATATGAAAAAAAAAAACAGATCAAAGACAGCATTATTTTTATCAGATGCTGATGTTTAGTGATGCACACATAGATAACATATGATAATTATGTAATTGAAACATATGATTTCTATACTCATTGTTTTTGATAACTTTGTACATTTTGTCTAAACTCAGTAAAATGCCTCTAAAGGCACCCAAATAGGACATCCTAAAACTGACATGATATAATAAACTTGACAATTAACTTTTTAAACTTTTGTTGCTTGTGTCGGGAGCTTTTTTATTTTTTTATTATAAAATAGGAGTTACCTCTTTCATAGCCTCCAGCACCTCCTCAGGTGTAGAGGTGACTTTTTCCGTTACATCAACTTTAATGCCATGAAATGATTCATGGATCTTGATGTGTTTGTTTTCAGGATTAAGCAAGTCTTTAACTGTTTCATTGTAGATTTCCAAGTAGGAAACTCTGGATTCGAAGCATATACCATTCAATTGTTAGAAGTCACAAAGCATTCCTTAGAAATAACTGCTTCAGAATGCCATTTCAAATGTATCAAACAAAACTCTATATCAATGGATTTAAATATTAATTCTAGCATGCTTCATGTAACATATAGTAAACATTAATTGGCCAAAAGTTAGGTCAGCAATTCCAGTTGCCATCTTCAGTATGTACCCAACATAAAGATAATATTTCGTAATTTCAAGATTACAATCACCTGTTCGGTTATATAATGAATCCAAATAAACCTACTTACTGCTATTGTTTACATTCTTTTTTGTAATATCTTGCTACTATTATATAATTGCAACAATACTTAACAATTAAATAAAGAGTGTATTGAACTTATGTAACACAGATTTCAATGTGTAATCATATCTATCTGATAGTGTTAATGATATTATTTATTACATACATAAACTATATATATAAGTAATACATATTAAGACAACTTGGTTGTGTGTACATTTCATATTTTTGGGAAAACAATAATCATTGTTATTTTTGATAGAGGTTGAATCCACTATTTTTGGAATTGTTGTCCATCTTATCTCACATCACCGGACAACAGTTGCATGGATTTTAATATAATTTGGCATGATGATAGCTTATAACCTGGATCAAAATATAGCATAGTTTATGTTTTTGAAAATGGAAGGGTTCCTTGGGAAAGCTGAAGAGTATATGACTGGAAAATGCAGTCTTCCACCCCCTATTATCAAGATTATACATACATGTAATGTACTACCTCACTATAGCTACCTACATGTAATGGGTTAGTGGTTGAGCATAGCCTTCTTGGCTTACTGTACTTTTGGGTTCCAATCAGGTGAGTGTTCAATACATGGTAATTCCTAAGTCACACCACAGCCATAAATAGATGAAATAGAAAAACATATAAGAGTATTGCACATTTTTTTTACCTTACAAGGAAATCTCGGTCAGGGGCATTTTTTATGATCTCAAACAAGTTGAGTATCGCCAGTGGAATTATTCCAGGCGAGTTGTCCGTCCCAGTCATGGTATATGTCTTGCCTGACGAGGTCTGGCCGTATGCGAATATAGTGCCGTTGAACCCCGCCGTAGCGGCCTCGACGATCGGCTTTGCAATATCATTATACACATCCGTAGTTTGCGTTTCCTTGTCATAAACTTTGTCTGAAAAATAAATGCCCCACTATTGATCCGCACACTACGATTCTATGACGTATTCTAATACACATTAGAATCATAATAGGATATAGAACCTGGATACATAACCCTAGTTTCACTCACCGAATGTGAAGGCCTGTCCGAGCTCTTTTCCATTCTGGTCGAGTTGATACAACGTATTATTCTTCACCCGCCACTGGTACGACAATTTCTCTTCTATTTCACGAGAAATTAGAGGTCTAATTTTGACAACCACTTTTATATTGTCACTCATTTTCTTTCATTATTTTGCAATCACTTCCTAATACGGCATGAATATGAGTAGAAGTGAACTTAGAAATTGAGAACAATCAACATTTTCACGACCTGCGGCTTAAATTTTAAAGTGCAGCAGCAAACAAACGTAAACAGACAAACAATAAAATAAAATAACCGACGTACGATTTCAAACAGAGAAATAGAATCGGAATTTCCTCTTCATTCAAGTTACACTAGTGATGTACCTAAGTAAGATCATCATACACATCGATATCATTACTCTATTAACCGACGAAAAATAACGGAGGAGGATATTTATTCGATGCGTCAACTTTTTTTTTGACCACGCTCCTTTTACTCGATTATCTGATTTGGATATTTTATTTTCTTAGTTTGGTTTCTTCGTTTCAATATGTAATATTTTGGTTTGGGTTGGTATTTTATCGCTGGAAATACACCAATAAGTATGCCCGTTAGATTTGTTTGTAGGCTACGCCCACAGAGTGCTACGCCTGTGTTTGGTGAAAAAGGAAAAAGGCAAGCAGATTCATCAAATAAATAAACCCAAGGGCGTACCTGCATGTTTTCCCAGTGAATGGGTAAAACGTCAGTCACTTCCTCAGATGGTTTTGCAATATGATGTAATATTCTAATTATGATGAAAATAACTGAACAATCAAACTATGTATTATAAGAACTGACACCCCCCACACACATGTTTATCATTGATTTTTGTTTGGTTTAATTAAGTAAAGTATACCAAAAGTATAGTATATTTCAGAACGAAAAGTATAACTTATACGTGTAGAAGGCACACTAAAGTAATAAAAATACTCTAGTCATATGGTGGTAAATGTATTATTAACGGGTAAGTAAGATGTTTCTTGTCTTAGGTGATATTTCATACACAACTTGTAGTTTCATTTATTTTATCGATAGAAAGATACATTTGATAGTCATCACTAAAGTGTACGTCCAGAAACAAAGAAGACCATCTAACAATAACGTCATTGATATTGGCTCAATCTGAGTCTCTATGCATTCATTTAGATTTTAGTAATGTACGGTTGTCACTCCAGCTCTATGGGTTGGCAGCCCTGATATAACCTGAAATGTCAATTTCGGTCTGAGGTTTGAGGTTATTTTGTTTCTACATGTGATTTATTTCGATAATATAAACAGTTTTTTATTGAAACAATAAGTGAAGATGCAGCATGACGATGTAAGTAATTTAGTGCCATGACACAATATATTATATTTTACTTAGCATAATGCATAACATTATTACACTATTCATTATTGTTTCCCAGGTTGTTTGGGCTATCATCAACAAGACGCACTGTTCTCATAAAGTAACGTAAGTTATTCCCAGTATAACTAATTATTCAATAGATAATACACGTAAAAGATAGTCATTTTAGTATGGACTTCATGATTTTTAATATTGATGAATAAAATTATAGTTAACTATTATTTATGTTTTTCAGAACAAAAACCCAGCACTTTTGCAGAAATGAATTCAATCTTACTGGTCTATGCAGTAGGGCTTCATGCCCTCTAGCTAACAGCAAATATGCAACAATAAGAGAGGAAAATGGTATTATATACTTGTACATGAAGACTGCTGAGAGGTATGTATAACATGGTGTTTTTATTTTATAACTCTCAGTATTCACTGTAGTATAATCTATATATCACTTTACTAAGAATCCCAATTTTTGATTTCTTATATTTATGCGAACAATACACAATGAAATAAAACTAATTTTAAGGATTTAATTGCATTTATTTTATGTTTTTACATTCCCTACGTTTCAGCTGCTTTACAGCAACTATGGTCACGGGAGGTCAGGTGTGATATGTCTTAGTGTCATAGTTAGAACTGGGGTACTCTCATATTTAGTTGTTGTTTGCTGATAATCCATACTGATAAATGTTATAATCCTAAATAAGTTCCACTTAACTTAGCGAAGGTGAGTAGGTGGTTAATCCCAAGACTATAAATTATGCACACAAGCCATAGCCAAAACTATTCCTTAGTTTAAGGTAATAGAATGATTAGTGACATTATACAATTAATAAAAAGACATTTGATTTAACTAAATATGTGAGAGACTGAAATGAGGAAGAGTTGATACTATTTGATCAGGTTTTTACTTTATTTATAATAAATGAATTACTTTTCAAGAGTGATGTTCCCAGCGAAGCAGTGGGAGAAAGTTAAGTTATCAAGGAACTTTGAGAAGGCAATATATCAGATCAATGAGAACCTCTTGTACTGGCCATCTTTTATTAAAGCAAAATGTAAGCAGAGATTTGTGAAGATAACACAATACCTTATACGGATGCGAAAACTTAAATTAAGAAGAGTGTAAGTCTATAATTTTTATCAATATAATATTAACTAGTGATATTTCATTTCAATCAATGGGAAGGTCTCACTATCACTCTGCGATAAGTCTTTCACAAGGATTTCGACACATCATCAGCTTCCTTGGTCATGTGTGAGGTTGTTATCCCCAAATTTAGTATTTGTCCACTTAGAATGGCCAAACAGGTCTTTTTTTTAATTACTTAGTAATGCAATTGTAAATTTATTGAAACTTCTATGAATTTGGGGGTTAGTAGTATATAATATATTCTATGGCTACTGGCATGCTAATGTTAAAAGGAAAAAACAGAAAACATTTCTAAACAATTCAAACACTGAATAAATATATATATACATATTTTTATTTGTGTGCTGTATACACACTCAAAAACAACTCCACAGTTTTTGAATGTTGCAGCATTAACTTTTGTATATTTAAGTATGGCAAGGAAAATATAGTTGGCAGTGACTCTGCTTTCTGTGCCGAGGGTCCCGGGTTCGAATCCTGGTAGGGACAATCTGTGTGAGGGGCACAAAAATTTGTACCCAGTCAATATTGGAATTTTTTATTTATTATTTTTTTATCTTTTAATCTTCCAGTAAAGAATTGGTGCCAATACAGCGCAAGATAGAACGACGCGAACGTAGAAGGGAGGAGAAGGCATTAGTCGCCGCCAGAATAGACAATGCCATTGAGAAGCAACTGCTAGACAGACTGAAGAAAGGCACTGTGAGTAGTACGACATGTAATTACTAAGTAGCGCGAGGAAGAAAGACATCTATAGAGCATTTTGAAAAAGAAATGTTTTTAATTGTTTTTTGTATCATACTTATTTATTACATTCCTATTTCTTTAATGATAAGTGGTGAGTTTTTATTTTAACATAAGCTACATAAATAACTTCTTATTTTGCAGTACAACGACATTTACAACTTCCCACAAATGGCGTTCGACGCCGCGCTCAAAGCGGAGGAGATCTCCAGCGAGAGCGAGAGCGAGAAGGAAGACGAGGAGGAAGTGGAGAGGGAAATGGAGCCGGAGCTCGAGCGAGAGCTGCGGAGAACTGTGGACGAGGCTGACGAGTTTGTTGAAGCCGACAGCGATATGGACAGCGACGCGGTGAGATAATATATACTAACTAGCTGACCGGCAAACGTTGTTTTGCCATATACATTATTTCTAGGAAATATTTTTATAGTTAAATATTCGCGATTATAAATTGAGATATAAACTATCCTATCTTTCAAGTTGGATAAAACTGCACACAGTGTGCAAAATTTTATTTAAATCGGTTTAGTAGTTTAGGAGTGCATAGCGGACAAACACCGTGACCCGTAATTTATATATATTAAGAAGATTATAAAGAGGTTCAGTTTGTTAGTTTCGATGTAGAGGATAATCTCCGGGCTTGCTGATCTGATTCTGAGAAGTTTTTCTCTGATTGAAAACTGTACAATCACTGAGTGCTACGGGCTATGTTTCATCAACGTACTGTGGGCAGAGACGCGGGCGGCAGCTAGTGGCAAGCGAAGCTTCGATGACGGCTGATGTTCCCTGTCAGGAAAATGGAAATCGTGCATTTATAACTTAAAATCGTTGTACATAAGAGCTATTTTCAGATAGCATTTTCTTCATTCGAATGGTGTAAGGTTTAATTTCAGAAAATGATTGAGGTATTATTATGCAAGTATGCTTTATGAGTATAATTTTGAATGTTTGTTCAAACCTTAGTTAATTGTAACCGTTATATGTAATTGGCCCATAGACTTGTAGCGAAGGTTCTATGTCCGCGAGAAATAGTTGTCCGCTTTACGTCAGCACGACGTTTTGTTCTAGATATCTTGTTGTTATTGCTGTTCATGTTCAATGCTGAATGAGGATTCATATTATATATTTTCACAGCAAACCAAACCTATTATTATTTATTGATACAATCTTGGCGACTATATATATGTTACAGAGGTAGGCCCCGGCTACTTCCATAGACTTTTAATATGTTTAGCAGCTGGTATTTCAATAAAAAATCCATTTTTGACCATTCCTCTATGGATTCATAAATGAAATATAAATGTATTTCTTTTAATTACAGGACAGTGATTCCGGAAAGAAAGAAAACGCTGAAGTTGACAGTAATTTTGAGTCGGAAACGTCAGACATTGAGGTACTTCACCATTTGAAATACTATGTTAATCCGTCTTCCATAGAGTACAAATTCTATTAATATTTTTCTCGTGTCTATGGCAAAAATATTTTTTGATATTGTTCTAGATGTATTTTTTTAAATCTACAATGATGTATATCTTTTTTGCAGGATATGGCTACATCCGTGATGAAGAGGAAGAAGCCTCGCGTTGAAATAGAGTATGAGATGGAACCTGTTGTCAGTGTGTCTAGAAAGAAAATAAAACAATAATTATAGTGTCCATACTGTTTTTTTTTAAATTTGTAAGTACTTTAAGAAATTATTTTTTTAGGTACTTTTGTGCATCTCATCTACAGCGTTATTCAGAAAAGGTATACTAACCGTTGAACCTGCGCTTTATAAGTGCTTTTGAAATCATATGAAAACAGAATTTTGTTGAGTCATTTAAAAAAAATTGCTTACAAAAATTTACAATTGTCATTTGCTGACAACGAAATATATTTTTAAAATTGACGTCGGAATTCCGCCTTTACGTAATGATTTTTTTTTATGATTACAAATGCGCTAAACGACGTTGACATTGGCAGAATCGTATTGGGCCTAGTCCACTGACGTCTATATATACAAGTACGCTGTATATATGAGGCCAGTGGCCTAGTCTCAATAGAAAAGGCCAAAAAGGAAAAAAAATACGCTAAAGAATAAGCTTTTTAAATCACGTTGTATACACAGTACGACGTCCTACTTAATTTACAAAAAAACAGTCCCTTAAAACCTACCTTAAAGATCCCACCCTACGTATGATCTTTATGCTGCAGCGAGCCTACTCAATCTGATATTAGTCTCCCATTATGAAAGTTAATTAAAAGCTTTTCGTGAATCGAGACGAACAATTTTCTCTTGTAATCATTTTACATTGTTCGATGATTAACATCGTCACAAAAGCTTCGGCAGAAATGGAGACTGAACGAAGTGAGTGTGCTTTGAATAATGTTAAGAACATATTTCTGAGATAATAACAGTATAGATGGGGCTCAATTCTACTAATTTACAAACGCCTCAGTGGAGTGTCGATAGCGTGTCGATTGAATGATTTTATAATTTGGTAGTTACTAGTTTTTTTAAACCAGTGGCTTTCCACTGACCAGCCATTCAACTGCCATAGAACTATTTCGTATTCTATGCTTCAGTTGCGTATCAATATAAGGTAGCTAAGTAATGGTATTATGTCCGCCAACCCGCACTGGGCCAGCGTGGTGGACGATGGCCTAATCCCCCTCACATTGAGGGGAGGCCCGTGCCCAACAGTGGTACATTAAAAGGGCTGGTATTATTATATTATTATTATACGTCGTTACAAATTGAGTTGCCGAGAATTTAGTGGTCTCCGCAAAAATATTCTCGTGAATAATTATTATTTGATTGGCCATTCATTCCTTAGGGGACCGTTAGGAATTCCGACGTAATAATTTGGGATACAGCTTACTGTTGTAAGTACTTACGAACGAATTGAAATTGTATTTAAACTTTATATCAGGTAAGTATAAAATTTTAATGGTTATTTGACTGTAGATATGTACGAGGCATGCCTTTTAAGTTTTGTCGTTTGAAGAAAAAAACACAACTAGAACCTTATAGTACTTTTTATTGTTTTTCAAAGTATTCACCACGTAGCTTAATACACTTTTCCATTCGCTCAAACCAGTTATTATAACATTTATTCCACTCTAAAGTGGGGGTGTTCAAAATGGCTGACTTGAAAGCGTCGACTGCTTCTTCACCGGACTGGAACCTTTGACCACGAAGACTTTTCTTAATTTTAGGAAATGTAAAGAAATCGTTAGGGCTTAGGTCAGGACTGTATGGAGGATGGTCAAGAATTTCTACTTTTTCCTGCTTCAAATACTCAATCGTTTGACGAGCGCTGTGTGAGCTTGCGTTGTCGTGGTGCAGGATGATGCGCCGCTTTGAGTTAGATTTTCGAAGTTCGGCGATGACTTGTGGTAAACAAACTGTGGTATACCACTCTGCGTTAACCGTTCTACGATCTTCAAGTGCAATAGTCGCAACATGGCCGGTTTTTCCAACGAACGTGGCCACCATCTTCTTTGAAGTGCTTCGAGAACGAACAACTTTAGTCGGCTTTGGCTCGTCTTGAAAGACCCAGATTGTAGATTGTTGTTTGGAATCAGGATCGTAGGCATAGATCCAAGATTCGTCACCACTGATGATATCGTAGACGTGATTTGACTCTCCTCGGTTGAACCTTTGCAGAGTTTTCTTACACCATCTGACGCGGGCCGCCTTGTGATCGTCGGAAAGCAGATGCGGTATCCAACGGCAAACTAGCTTTCTCACACCAAGCGCTTCATGCAAGATCTTCTGAATGGTTGTCCCTGAGATGCCTAATAGAGCCTCTATCTCTCGATACGTCACATGACGATCTTCGAGAATTAGTTGTTTCACAGCAATGATTTTATCTTCAGTGAAGGCGGATTTTGGGCGTCCTTCGCGAGATTTGTCACTAACACTAGTATGTCCACGCTGGAATTCTAAATACCAGCGTTCGACAGTCCGCAGACATGGGGCTTCATCACTGAACACAGATGTTAGCTCTTCAAAACACTGAAGCCGTGACAGGCCTCTTCTAAAGTTGTAGAAAATTATTGCACGAACATTTTCCTTAGAAATATTCATTTTCGTACGTAACCTGACAGATTCCAATCGACGCTGTGACTAAACAATAGCATTAATCCTAATACTTTCAACTGTTTTGAGATTCGAAATTTAAACACATTTGAATATAGAACAGTTCCAAATTCAAAATTGCCGGGAAATATGGAAACGACAGAACTTAAAAGGCATGCCTCGTACAGACTTAGTACTTTTTTTGACCAGCTGCTAAAGTCTGCCTAGCCATTCCCTACTTTGTTCTCACATACCCATAACAATGTACTGCTCAAAAATGTAAAAGATCTTTTTAAAAAGGGCAACCATGGCCTTTCTTGCTCGTTCTTCTCCGTAGGAACGGCATTCCGAGCGGGTGGCCAAGTTGTATCTTAGCATTTTGTAATTATTTTGACGATTCATAAGTACTGTACTTAATGGTTTACATGAATAAAAAAATATTCTGATTCTGATTGATACCTAAGGCTATATACTGCATATATAAGGTGTTCCGGACATTCAGGCTCGTTCTTACTTTCCAACAGTTCAATAAAAGTTGCCCATATCCAGCAGAAGAATTATGGTGGCTGAAAAAATGTTGCCAGCATTCTTAGATAGGGAGGCCTGCAAGTGATGCGACTATTATTCTACGGCGTCTAGTTTGTACTTACCTGTCACCAGTCTTTTAAATATCCCGACATGATGGGGCTTGTTTAGATTGTAACATATTTTGTAGTGTGACAAATCATTTGATTGTAGTGTAGGAGACGAATTAAAAGCAATTGCTGTGTAATAAGGTTTAATATGGTAACCAACACGTATGATTACAAAAGGAAAATGCAGATAAAAGTACATACAGGTTATCTTATAGGTACTTATTTGTCTCTCATAAAACCGCGTCTGCAATGAATGCGACTGTTCGAGACAATCAGTATCAGCGAATTCACGCTATTTAATCTGAAAGGCGTGCCTGATTTTGCTGAACCGCACCGCGCCCGCGCTTACAAGCTATTATACAGAGCGATAATGGTACCTACCTACGTAATGAGAAGAGAGAGATAAGGTGAGAGTAGAAAAAGATAGAGTATGCACAGCAATGAAAAGATCAAGTTACATAATTAAACAAAAGACACGATGTAGTCATTGTAGCAGTGACACCTGGTGGAGGAGATGCACATGCCGTGCTGCCAGCCATTCCGCCAACAGCCTTGTTCGCACATGACGGAGTTACACGTCTTTAGATTCCTGGGCGTGTACATTTGATTCGCTACCGGTACGCCCTCTTCTGGGAGACGAAAGAACATATACATTAACGATATGAATGAACCTACTAGAACTAACGCTCTAAACTATCAATGTGTTCCACTGAACTGAGGTTCCGGAACCACACCTTGTTCGGTATCACATTGAGACTTGAGAGTGTGGAGCGGAGCTTGAGTTACGCAAAATAATTAAATTGCGCAACCGGATAGTAATATTGTAGTTAAATGACTATTATAGCATTTTAGTTGAGGCTGCTACTTAACCTACTGCTGCTACTTAAAAAATCTAGGTACGTGCTCTAGACAATGGTTATGTACCCACATACGAATATACATTACTACCACTCTCCAAAAGCAAAAAAAAATTGACGGAGATCTGTGGTAACAAATATAAAAAAAAATACAACCGAATTGAAAACCTCCTCCTTTTTGAAGGCGGTTAAAAAACACGCAGATATCGGCTCCTCGGTTCATGAACTATGTTGTCACAGTCCTAAAGAATCAAGTGTCAAAACATATCGCGCGTGCAAACATTCGCGTGTTCAGTGCCGCGTACTCTTATCTCGTATGAAAGAACATGTCGTGTTAATATGAGAAGAGCTTATGTTTTGAACAGGACAAAGGAAAGTATACTCACCGATTTCGTTCGTATCCTCGAACGATGGCACGCCTAATATGTCGTTCAACGTAACATATTTCAATTTAGCATTAGCCGCAAGGACCATGACGAATAGTACCAAAATCATGAACTTCATGTTGGATACGAACACGTCTCCTATTCACTACTGCGTCGTGGGAAGTAAACAACTTATCGTCGCAATTGCTTCGAGTCAAGTGACAGTGAAGTAAACGATAAAATGTGATCTCGCGTCTCTGAAATAAAGTTCTAAATTGCTTGGAAATATGATTGATTATCTGTACAAGCTTACTGGCCGAAAGCTATAGGTTATTGCGTAGGTATGTGCAGTTTTGATACCGAGTGTGCGCACAAAGTAATACAGTAGGTGTAGGTGCCTACAAGACGGTCATGCGCGAGCGATACGGAATGATTCTAAAATTATATAGGTAATAAACTTTGAACCCAGGGTTACCATATTGGGTATTATTTTCGCAATTCTGGGTAAAAAATTGGCTCTTGGAGAAATTTTAGAAAAATGAAATATTTGGAGAAATCAAATAGGTTATACCTATATTAGGCTATGTTATCACTTGGTATCTGTTTACATATCCTAAATTATTTAGACGGCCAGATGCGTAGCATCCCCAGTTCGTCTGTGACGGCCAGTCTCGTTACACAAGTATTTATTAGGACCCGAATTGTGGCGTTGCCACAACTCTATTTAATTTCCCCCTAAATACAAAGGTTGCAACACCAAATAAATGTTGGCGGATAGGGCGCCACAATGTGAAGTCAGAATTTCATAAATAGGTAAACCCCAAAGAAATTGCAACTGGGTTTTATTGTGAGCAATTATTTTTAAAATATTGACAAGTGAACATTCCGACTTCACATACTTAATGTTGGCATATGCGCTAAAAAGCACAAGTTCAAAGGTTAGTATACTCTCTCTGTTATGGGTACCCACATGTGTTTGTGTACATACTTGCGAGTGGGTACCAGATGTCAGTCAGCAGATATTATGTAACAGAACTGAGTAGTTAAGTATAGGTAGCTACCATCTCGCCTTTGTTTCCAGAAGGGGCAGGCAGACTGAGGTCCTTGGAGGCACCTACTCACACTTAGTGCGTATCAGAATATGAGAGAAACTATTCAGGGGCGGATACAGGGGGGGAGGTGTCAATGGGTCAATGGCTCCTCCTGACTTACGAGTGATGTACTCTATTGCGAGCAATTTCAATGATTTTTTTTCGATGGATAGGTAAAATCTTGCACTCCCTAAGTTGACTGAAACGCAGTATTAAAAGTTTAAGATAAATAGTGATCAGTTGGTATGGATTATAATAATTCGGAATTGGTTGGTATTGAATTATTGTTTACCAGTCGTAAGCTGGTAGTAGGTATACTATGTGCAGTATTGACAACAATGTGTGAGCAATATCTCTACGCTGCAAGCTGTTGCGTTCTCATCATGTTGTCTGTATTCTGCCCGAGCCAAGCTGGTAGAACGACGCTTTTGAAACGACGGTCGCAGATGCAGGCCACAGCTCACACCTCTGGAATTACTGGATTTCGTGTGTGAATGTCATTTTCAACCATGATTATTTCTTGGAGAGCACGTAAGGCCGTCGGTCCTGCGTCTGTGCTGCTATTCTGTCACGAATATCTCATCCACCCCCGGAATCACGCAGAGGTATGAGATTATGACAACCTCACATCTCACGCGTGAATTCTCGGCTAATATGTAAAATTTGGTTTTAAATTCTTTTTTTTTTTATTACATTATAGGCAAGTGAGTATTTGATCTCGATCTCACCTGATGGTAAGTGACGATGTGATCTGCGATGGAGCATACTTGCCTAGGTAGGAAGGCGGCAGTAGATCGAGACGCTACATTCACTAGGCACATGCAGCGCAACTGATCTGACCCGCCATCCATGAATGGCAACACCGAACATCATGCCGGAACACGGCTAGGCCGCTTGGCGACATGGCTTTGTTCAGTGGGTGGTGACTAACCACGGCCGAAGCCTACCACCACTAGAGTGGTCACCTAGTTGGCACCACCCAGGGTCACGTGTAGGGTATCTCGAGGGTATTTAATTCTCCTACGGACGAAGGTGACTCGACCCCAAAAAAATCTACAATTCACTTATGTACTTACGCGTGAGATATGATATGAGATTGTCGTTATCGAATAACACTACTGATCTTGCTCTGAAAATTATGATTATGACAAAAAATTGTATGAGTTATAAAATTATGCAAGAGTTGCTTAGTTTGAGACCATACAGTATGTATCGGGTGATATTGCTTTATTAATGAGAAACAGTAGGGAATCGGAAATAGTATAATTGGGTGTGATTTTATAAGGGCTTAGGTAAGTTTACCAAAAAAAAAAAAGAATTTCATTGTAGATATCAATATCTGTATTTCGACAGCCATACAAACTATATAAGTAGGTCTTATTCTAGGTATCAGAATGAGAATCAGAATATGTTTTATTCACGTAGACCATAAGTACAGTACTTATGAATCGCCAAAAGTTACAAACTACTATGCTACTACTTTACCACCCGTTCGGAATGCCGTTCCTATGGAGAAGAACGGGCAAGACTCCATTGCTCTTTTTTTTAAATATCTTTTACATTTTTGAGCAGTACCATTGTTATAGGTATGTGAGAACAATGTAGGAACGGCTAAGCAGACTTTAGCAGCAGGTCAAAAATAAAGTACTAGGTAAACAAGTATAAAAATACAGTTAATGGCTACATGGTTCCCACATTTACAAATAACTTTTATTTATTTGTAAATGAAAATTATATAACTGTACTGGCGAGATTATATAGAGAGTCTAGTATTATCCCATATATGAATTTGGGGAGGAAGGGTTTATTGGCTGGACGATTGCATCATTAAAACGCGCCTAAAACTTTGGGTTGGCTCAAAAAAACGCAGCATAACAAGTTACGAACATACTCAAATTGAAGACATGACCTACTATACTTGAGAAGTAGTTATGCAATTTAAAAAAGAACGTAGTATTAGTTATTATAACATTTGCATCTGTTGCAAGAGACGCAATGGCCGTGGTTGTAGCCCAGCGACTGGCACATTCTGTTACAGGTGTCGTTGTTACAGTCTTTCAGTGTCATCGGGATGTACAATGCTGGGTTCGCTCCCAGCGCATTGTCTCCTGTAACAAACGATGCAGTTACAAATTAGAAAAGTTTACTTATAACGTCTTCCTGCAACTAGGGAGTAGGCAAACTTGTCTTGCCGTATTAAGCGATAATCCATGGAAGAAGATGACACAACGAAGTTATTGTAGGTACTGAATTTATTCTGACAACATGACAAAAAAAATGTGGTGCAGCTTAGGACAACGCGTATGTTCACAGCACATCCAATTGTATATACAGTGGGATTCAGAAAGGGTATACTAGCCTTTGAACCTGTGCATGTTAGGAAAGAATTTCGATAAGTCGATTTTATATATAAAATACATTTTATACCCAACGAAATCACAATAGTGATTTTGGGAGCATTTAAAAAAAAAATTGTAGTAATATCTTAATTCTGACTACACGTCCATACGGGTTAAAATATTTTACATGATTATTGTTCCTTCTTAATAAAATCAGTAAGAAATCACTAGATACACTTATATGAACATTTACTTACCAATATCATTTGTTTCTTCATAAGCTTTCAGCATGTCGTCAAGCGAGATGACTACTTTAGCGTTCGCCACGACAATGATAGCGAAGAGTGCGAGAATCATGAACTTCATGTTGGATCAGAGAGGCGTCTTTCCTTTACCAAAGCTACTTGGGTACTGTGTTAAGCTTATGAGAATGATGTTTTTTTATAAATTGAATGACTCAGTTATTCATTATCGCAAGTGGTCTGAAACTTAGGTAAAGTACCATTACAGTTCATGGTAAAGCGTGATCTTTGTCTTCGGAATAAGGGTGGTAATTGATTGGTATTAATATTGTTTATTTATATACTCAGATATGCCTTTTGTGCGGAGTTTTAGGTACCTATAGTCAGAACCGTCGGGGTTAGTACTCCATGTCAATGTCATGTAATTGTAACTACATCAAATTCAGATGGTATAATCTATCTCCTTTACAGGATGATTCAGAAAGGGTATACCGAACCTGAGCTTCTTTAACGTATTTGTAAGGACAATGTGAAGCCAGAATTTGAATCTGTGATTTAAAAAAAAATCCCTACAGTATGACAATTGTGATTTATTGCGGACATTTATATTTTATTTACATTGACATATGATATGCAAATTCTGTCCTCACAAGTGTTTACAAATCCGCTTAAGAAGTCCAGGTTCCAGGCTTAATACACCCCTTTCCGAATCACCTTGTATAAGACCGTAACTTCGTCGTGACTGAGCATGGAACATCTGAACACATTAAGGAAAAAATCTTGTCGAATTTGGATGACAAGTTAACCTTCATACTAATTGTACGATATATTTTATTCCGGGAACTGAACTACTCTCTGAACTATTCGTACCTACCTATACGCAAACATTTCATGAAGCAAATGCTCCTCATTTTCAACAGTCCTTATCACTTGCTGTACGGTGAAGTCCAACATCGTGAGGAAACTTGCTCGTCTGTTAAAATATCTGGACTATGCGTGCGCCTCGCATGCCAACACCCTGGAGCTTAATTATGTTTTTGTAATAAACATGGTTATTAAAAAAAGAGTAAAAACAAACTGTAAAAAAAGACAAGCCCACTGAGTTTCTCGCCGGATCTTCTCAGTTGAGGTCGCGTTCCGATCCGGTTGTAGAGTTAGTTAAGAAAAAAAAATGTGTAAGTGCCCCGTAGGATTCTTAAATTATATAGGTAATAAACCCAGTGTTACCATATTGGGTATTATTTTCGCAATTATGGGAAAAAAATTGGCTCCTGGAGAAATTTTGGAAAAATGAAATATATGGAGAAATCAAGTAGGTGTGTAACCCTGTGTAAACCGTTTCGAATGGGTTTTGCTTTAAACTTAGCGGAATCCCATCTTACCCCGTGTTCAAAGTGAATGGTTAACTATATATTAGGCTAAGTTATCACTTGGTATCTGTTTACATATCCTAATTTATTTAGACGGCCAAATGCGTAGCATCCCTAGTTCGTCTGTGACGGCCAGTCTCGGTACACAAGTATTTGTTATTACCCGAGTTGTGTTGTTGCCACATCTCTATTAAATTTACCTCTAAATGTTGCCACACCAAATAAAAGGTGGCGCATAGGGCGCCACAATGTGAAGGCAGAATTTCATAAATGGGTAAGCCTTGTAAAAGAAAATGGCAATTGGGTTGTTTTTTGTGAGCATTTTTTTTTAATATTGACAAGTGAACATTCTGACTTCATATACTTAATGTTGGCATATGCGCTAAAAGCACAGGTTCAGAGGTTAGTATTTTACTCTCTCTGATAACGGTACCCGCATCCTGTGTATACGTACACAGCGAGCAGATTACTTATAGGTAGCAGTATCAGTGACTGTTGTTTGCGTACATACTTGCGAGCCCACCAGAAGTCAGTCAGGAGATATTTTAATAGGTAACAGAAATAAGTAGTTAGGTATAGGTAGCCACCATCTCGCCTTTGGTTCCAGAAGGGGCAGGCAGACCGAGGTCCTTGGAGGTAGCTACTCACACTTAGTTGGTATCAGAATAAGAGGGCCAGTGTGCTATCGACCTGACCCCTAGTGACAATTCTTTCGCCTATTGATTATGCATGTAACAGAGAGAGAACCTATTCAGGGGCAGATACGGGAGGGAGGGATGAGGGGGCGGGGGCAATGGGTGCAATGGATTTTTCTCCGAATGATTTATAGTAAATGTATTATTATAAATTTATTATTATTAAAATGTTGGCTAATAAAAAACACAGCATAACTAGTTACGAACATACTCAAATTGAAGACATGACGATCTATACTTGACAACAAGATATGAAATTTAAAAAAAGAACGTGGTATTAATTCTAATAACAACTGCACGTGTTGGCAGAGACGCAGTGGCCGTGGTTGTAGCCCAGCGCCTGGCATACACTGTTACAGGCGGCGTTATTACAGGTTTTCAGCGTCATCGGGATGTACAATACCGGATTCGCTACCAGCGCATTGTCTCCTGTAACAAACCCCGCAGTTATTTTTTTTTTGGTCCTAGGCCCGCCACACTCTCCCACCATATTTTATATTTAAATAAAAGGCTTCTTTATAGGTACAATTAATATTATATTAGTTAGAGACATGTTAATAAGACAATCATGGCTGACGACGGATGACAAGAAGAACCATAGTGAATAGAGATGCGACATAAGCAAGAGTGATGTGACACACCACTGCTACTCCTGTAAGCCAGGATCTACAGTGGTGTCCAATGATGAAACCGAGGTTTGACCCTCGGCGAGTGCCGGGATAAAGTTAATTGTCTTGGAAGAATTAAATCGAAAGATAAAAATAGGAGGAGTTGGATAAAATTATCCACTTCCCTCCATTGCAGTTACAAATTAGAAAAGTTTACTTATAACGTGTTAATGCAACTAGGGAGTAAGCAAACTTGTGTTGCCGTATTAAGCCATGTATTAAAACCTGGACTATCAGCGATAATCCAAGGAAGAAGATTACAATGTAATTATTGTAGGTACTGAATTTATTCTGGCAACGTGTCAAACAAATTGTGGCGCAGTTTATGACAAGGCGTATGTTCACAGCGCATCCAATTGTATATACAGTGGGATTCAGAAAAGGTATACTAACCTTTGAACCTGCGCATTTGTAGGGCATCTGTAATTACATGCGTGGAAATAATTTCGATAAGTTGTTGAATAAATAATACATTTTGTTCCCAACGAAATGACAATAGTGATTTTTAGTGAGCACTTTTTTTAAATTGGTCTGTATATCGTACTTTGGATGGATGGATGTTTGTTACTCAATCACGCCAGAACGGCTTAACGAATCTGGATGAAATTTGGCACAGAGATAGATTATAGTCTGGAATAGCACTTTTTATCCCAGTTTAAATTTTTCATAGAGCAAAGGATCGACATGATTGGTTGCATAGGAAGTGGTAGTTTAGGGGTCAGTAAATGACATAGGCACATGATTTTTGATCGCGGGTAACTCCGCGGGGCGTAGCTAGTGTAAAAATATTATATTAAATACTTAACCCTCGGGGCTATACATTTATCGGGATAAAAATTAGCCTATGTGCTATTCCAGACTATAATCTATCTCTGTGCCAAATTTCAACTAGATCCGTTCAGCTGTTCTGGCGTGATTTAGTAACAAACATCCATCCATCCATCCAAACTTTCACATTTATAATATTAGTGGGATTAGTGGGAAGTGGGATTTACTTACCAATTTCATTTGTTTCTTCATAGGCTTTCAGCAAGTCGTTCAGCGTAATAACGACTTTAGCGTTCGCCACGACAATGATAGCGAAGAGTACGAGAATCGTGAACTTCATGATGGATAATAGAAGCGTCTTTCCTTTACCAAAGCTACTTGGGTACTGTGTTAAGCCCATGAGATTTTTTTTATATATTGAACGACTCCGTTATTCATTATCGCAAGTGGTCTGCAACGTAGGTAAAGTACCTATCACAGTTCATGGTAAATCGTGGTCTATTTCTTGGGAATAAGGGTGGTAATTGATTGGTATTAATATTGTTTATTTATATACTCAGCAACGAAAAGTTAGATATTGCGGTTTTGCATGTAGTGCGGAGTTATAGGTACCTATAGATAGTGAGAACCGTCGGGGCTAGTTCATGTCAATGTCATGTAATTGTAACTACATCAAATACATATGGTATAATCTATCTTCTTTACAGGGTGCTTCAAAAAGGGTATACTGAACCTGGGCTTCTTTAACGTATTTGTAAAGACAATGTGAAGTCAGAATTTGAATCTGTGATTTTAAAAAAATGCCTACCACATGATAATTGTGATATATTGCGGACGGCGGAAAACAAACTGTAATAAAAGACAAGCCCGCTGAGTTTCTCAGTTGAGGTCGCGTTCCTATCCGGTTGTAGGGGTAGTAAAGATAATAAAAATGTGTAAGTGCCCCGTAGGCCTAGCCTATACGAAATAAATGATTTGACTTTGACTGGACTGTGGCCTAAATTCTTTTCATATTAGCGTGCGTGCTCGGTAGGTATAATGGCAATACGCTCGCCCTCTATTACATTGGGAGTTTGGGAGCAAATATCAACATAATGTGGATACACCTGCAGTACTCCTCAGCCTACCCATTCGGGGATTACAGGCGTGATGGTACACAAATCCTACTCCGATATAATAATAATTCCAGCCCTTTTTTTAATGTCCCACTGCTGGGCACGGGCCTCCCCCCAATGCGAGGGGGATTAGGCCATAGTCCACCACGCTGGCCCAGTGCGGATTGGCGGACTTCACACATCTTTCCTCACGATGTTTTTCTTCACCGTTTAGCAAGTGATAATCATGATGAAAATGAGTTTCGCACATGAAAAATCCCAGAGGTGCGAGCCGGGGTTTGAACCTGCAATCCTCGTTACCGAGGCAAGCGTTTTACCAACTTGGCTATCACTGCACTCCGATATAGAAGTTTATAAAACGTAGAGCCGTACCGGTAGCGCGAGCGAGAGGAGATTAAAAATGTAATTTCCGCTACCCGCCGACGTGTGGTCGCTCACTTACTTTTTTTTTGAAAAAAATTTAATCAACATCACATACAAAACAGAGATAAGGCTGATCCTCATACTAAGCGCGAGCCTGTGTCATGGGACTCATGGGAAGGCCAGATACTTATCATTGATAATAAGCTTTAGTGAGAACTAGGAAACATGTGCATGTTGGGTTTGGTATGGTACTGGTTAGTGTGTGTGCGTGTGTGTGTGTGTGTGTGTGTGTGTGTGAAGTGAGTGTTACGTGTTACTTGGATCATTGTTAGTACCTAGTGCACTGCGAGATACGTTGAAGATTGAGCGTTGTTTTTCATTTATTAACCAACACTAAACAAGAGGTGTTATAAGGTTGAAGCCATGTGTATGCCTGTAGCAGCGTAGCCCACAAACGGCTTGTCCTTTTATTTGATGGCTGGTTCAATCGATTTATTAACCATGTTTGATGGTAGTATTGTACATAATCAGCTGGTCTTAAAGTAGCTCTTATGACAGCAAAGCTGGCCGTACAAAAGGATCGTCTAAAATCGCATATTGATAAAAAACACATACACTAAAAATATTGATAGGAGTATTTGTGACCCCCACACAAAGCCTGGCCTGTATCCTTACAGTGCATACGTTGTAGATGTGTGTGTAGTAGTTACTAACCTCGACATTGAATCATTGAGTCTGTGGCTGCAGTTTAAAAATGGACCCTTTGTTTTAATGTCCAATATACTGTGGTCCATTCCAGGAATTAAAGTAGCCATAACAACGCTTTATCATCGTCGCGCAAGTTGATGTTATTCAATTGGATTATATTCGAGTGCTACTTCGTTGCTAATAGACGCATACCTACCTTATTTTTATTGATAAACATGTTATACTATAACGAAACGGTTATATTCATCGTTACTGCGGTTATGTGGTACCTAAATAACCTAACTTGTACAGTGTTTATGGATAAGCTTATTTTGTTATTATGTTAATATTTCACTTAAAGCAAGTCTTTGGTACCTACTTTACGTCAAGTGCATTATTTGTAATGTAACTCTATAATTTATAGTTTACCCCCCAATTTTATAGATGTTCTATAACTTTATTAAACGTCATTAGTACTGCACACCGGAGTTGAGTGTTGCCTTGCGCAATATTATATGACGTTTGATAAAGTTATATAACGTCTATAAATTCGGGGGTACGTATTGGACACATTGAACAGCGCTTCTAGCGGATTGTATTTAAAACTTTCAATGCTTCATAAAAAGTGTCTAAATACGTATACTATAAAGTATACGGCTAGCTGACCGTTAATCTCGCACTTGATGTCTAAGGCCAACCGTCGAACAGTACTGTGCAATTGTTATTTTTTTTTCATTCTCCCCTACACTTGTCTTTGGCGATTTCATCGGTACACGATGAAGGGACTTTTTGGCGGGAAACTGAAAAGTCATGGCGTCAGTTATGTTTTAATTTTCTAAAACTGGTGTTCCTGCGAGTTATAGTGAGTGATATAAGTGGAATATTAACCATTATGGGTTCGGTAAAGTGCATGAGTGTAGGTAATTGAAACAGAGTGACGAAACTTGGCTTTTCAGTTTCTCACAAAAAATCCATAAAAAATCTTTCAGTAAAGTATCCATTATTTTACTGATTAAGGGATGGGGGGGTATTTTACTTGGGCCTAGCCTTTGGGCCTGTGCATATGCGCGAAAACTGAAATAATTTATATAACTTGACACTAGCAAAATACCTATGGTGATGATGAATGAAATCAGCAAAGAGTCGATTGGCATGTCACCAAAGCGACCTTTCTAGGAGTGTAAATGGCAAAAGGCTATCTTTAATGGAGAATGTGGGCGCAGAATCTATTTATTTATTATATCTTCAGACTAAATCTTCAGATAATCCTCTCTTCACCGAGTGACGCCTCAGGTTATCAATTACCTCAAACGGTACAAACACAGGGTACCTACTCCTAAACGTTCCCAGCGGATATTAATTCTCCATTAGATACATTAATTAGAACAAAGCGGGCAACGGCTGATGAAGCGGAATTTATTTAAAACGATTCGATTTGAGGCGTCTGCCGTAGGGGTGGGCGAGATGGGATTTCTTTGCAACTACTAGAGTTGTACAGATTTTAGATTCACCTTTGTACGTGTTAAGATCCCGTCTGTGCATCGCAGCGCGAGTGATTTCATTGGGATAACGTGAATGAGTGATACATAGTGAACAGAGATGGAGTTGGTGCTTGCGCGCTCACATTGAACGAAGTAATTATTATTTATAAGAACACTACATGGAAATGGATTAAATAACTGATGTACGAAAATCTAACATTTTTGATTATCTAGGTACTTACTAAAGTAAAAAAAGTTGCTTAGGGTTACCGCGATCTCACCAAAAAGCAAGTGATAATCACGCTGTATCCCATTTTTTGCAATCGATATTTATTTGAACACCTGTCACTTTTAAATTAATTTACACAAATAATTTGATTGTAGTGTAGGAGACGAATTAAAAGCAATTGCTGTGTAATAAGGTTTAGTATGGTAACCAACACGTATGATTATAAAAGGAAAATGCAGATAAAAGTACAAACAGGTTAACTTATAGGTACTTCTTTGTCTCTCATAAGGCCGCGGCCGTAATGAAAGCGCGGGCACGGACTGTACTCGAGACGGTCAGTTGCGCGTGCGTCTCATTGTTAACGACTTCACGCTATTTCATCTGAAAGGCGTGCCTGATTTTGCTGAACCGCACCGCGCCCGCGCTTATAAGCTATTATACAGAGCGATAATGGTACCTACGTACGTAATGAGAAGAGATAAGGTGAAAGTAGAAAAAGATAGAGTATGCACAGCAATGAATAGATCAAGTTACATAATTAAACAAAAGACACGATGTAGTCATTGTAGCAGTGACACCTGGTGGAGGAGATGCACATGCCGTGTTGCCAGCCATTCCGCCAACAGCCTTGTTCGCACATGACGGAGTTACACGTCTTTAGATTCCTCGGCGTGTACATTTGATTCGCTACCGGTTCGCCCTCTTCTGGGAGACGAAAGAACATAAATGTATATTAACGATATGAATGAACCTACTAGATTAGCGCTCGAAACTATCACTGTGTGCCACTGAACTGAGGTTCCGGAACCACACCTTGTTCAGTATCACACTGACACTGGAGAGTGTGGAGCGGAGCGAAGCTTGACTTGCACAAAATAATTAAATTGTTAATGCGAATAGTAATATTGTAGTTAAATCACTATTAAAGCATTTTAGATGAGGCTGCTACTTAACCTACTTAGTGGTATAAGAAATAAAAAGCTAGATCCGTGCTCTAGAAAACGGTTAAGTACCCACATAGGTATATACATTTCTAACACTCTCCAATAGCAAATACAAATTAAAAAAATCCTCGCACATATCGGCTCATCGGTTCATGAACTATGTTGTCACAGTCCGAATGAATCAAGTGTCAAAACATATCGCGCGTGCAAACATTCGCGTGTTCAGTGCCGCGTACTCTTATCTCGTATGAAAGAACATGTCGTGTTAATATGAGAAGAGCTTATGTTTTGAACAGGACAAAGGAAAGTATACTCACCGATTTCGTTCGTATCCTCGAACGATGGCACGCCTAATATGTCGTTCAGCGTAACATATTTCAATTTAGCGTTAGCCGCAAGGACCATGGCGAATAGTAACAAAATCATGAACAAAAAATTGGATCTCACGAAAAAAAATTAAAACCCATTAAAAATTTTATAATTCTTTGCGCGAAATACAGAATTAATAAGTTTTCGTAAACTCCCCCCGGAATCACGCAGAGGTATGAGATTATGACAACCTCACATCTCACGCGAGAATTCTCGGCTAAAATGTAAAATTTGTATTTAAATTCTACAATTCACTTATGGACTTACGCGTGAGATATGAGATTGTCGTTACAGAATAACACTACTGCGAAGTTTCTCTGAAAATTATGATTATGACAAAAAATTGTATGAGTTATAAAATTATGCAAGAGTTGCTTTGTTTGAGACCATACAGTATGTGGTGATATTGCTTTATTAGTGTGAATCAGTGGAGAATCGGAAATATTATAAAAGGGTGTGATTTTATAAGGGCTGAGGTAAGTGTACCAAATAAAAAAAGAATTTCATTGTAGATATCAATATCTGTATTTCGACAGCCATACAAACTATATAAGGAGGTCTTATACTAGGTATCAGAATCAGAATCAGAATATGTTTTATACACGTAGACCATTAAGTACAGTACCTAGAATCGTCAAAAGTTACAAAATACTATGCTACTACTTTACCACCCGTTCGGAATGCCGTTCCTATGGAGAAGAACGCGCGAGAAAGTCCATGATTACTCTTTTTTTAAAATATATTTTACATTTTTGAGCAGTACATTGTTATAGGTATGTGAGAACAATGTAGGAACGGCAAAGCAGACTTTAGCAGCAGGTCAAAAAGAAAGTACTAACAAAGTATAAAATTACAGTTAATGGCTACATGGTTCCCACATTTACAAATTACTTTTGTAAATGAAAATTATATAACTGTAGTGGCGAGATTATATAGAGAGTCTAGTCTTTCCCTAAATATTAATTTGGGAAGGAATGTTTTATTGGGTGGACGATTGCATCATTAAAATGCGCCTAAAACTTTGGGTTGGCTAATAAAAAACGCAGCATAACAAGTTACGAACATACTCCAATTGAAGACATGACCTATACTTGAGAACAAGTTATACAATTTAAAAAAAAACTTAGTATTAGTTCTGATAACAATTGCATTTGTTGGTAGAGGCGCAGTGGCCACGATTGTAGCCCAGCGCCTGGCAGACAGTGTTACAAGTGGCGTTGTTACACTCTTTCAGTGTCATCGGGATGTACAATGCTAGATTCGCTACCAGCGCATTGTCTTCTGTAACAAACGATGCAGTTACAAATTAGAAAAATTTACATATAACGTCTTCATGCAACTAGGGAGTAGGCAAACTTGTCTTGCCGTACTAAGCCATGTATTAAAACCTGGACCATCAGCGATAATCCATGGAAGAAGATGACACAACGAAGTTATTGTAAATACTGAATTTATTCTGACAACATGACAAATAAATTGTGGTGCAGTTTAGGACACAACGCGTATGTTCACAGCACATCCAATTGTATATACAGTGGAATTCAGAAAGGGTATACCTGCCTTTGAACCTGCGCATGTTAGCGCATCTTTAATCATATGCGTAGAAAGAATTTCGAATAATCGATTTTATAAATACATTTTGTCCCAACGAAATCACAATAGTGAACATTTGTGAGCATTTAAAAAAAATGTATTAATATCTTAATTCTTACTACACGTTCATACGGCTTAAAATATTTTACATGGTTATTGTTCCTACTTCATACAATCAGTAAGAAATCACTAGATACACTTGTATGAACATTTACTTACCAATATCATTTGTTTCTTTATAAGCTTTCAGCATGTCGTCAAGCGTGATGACTACTTTAGCGTTCGCCACGACAATGACAGCGAAGAGTGCGAGAATCATGAACTTCATGATGGATCAGAGAAGCGTCTTTCCTTTACCAAAGCTACTTGGGTACTGTGTTAAGCTTATGAGAATTATGTGTTTTTATAAATTGAATGACTCAGTTATTCATTATCGCAAGTGGTCTGAAACGTAGGTAAAGTACCATTACAGTGCATGGTATGGTAAAACGTGATCTATGTCTTGAGAATAAGGGTGGTAATTGATTGGTATTAATATTGTTTATTTATATACTCTGCAACGAAAAGTTAAATACTGCGGTTTTGCCTTTTGTGTGGAGTTATAGGTACCTATAATCAGAACCGTCGGGGTTAATGGAGTATTAACCCCGTCAATGTCATGTAATTGTAACTACATCAAATTCAGATGGTATAATCTATCTTCTTTACAGGGTGATTTAGAAAGGGTATACTGAACCTGGGCTTCTTTAACATATTTGTAAGGACAATGTGAAGCTGAAATTGAATCTGTGATTTAAAAAATCCCTACAGTATGACAATTGTGATTTATTGCGGACATTTATATTTTATTGACATTTGATATGCAAATTTGATATGCAAATTCTGTCATCACAAATCCCCTAAAGAAGCTTAGTTTCCAGGCTTAGTATACCCTTTATGATTCCACCTGTATTTTTACCAAGGAGTATTCCTAGCATGCGTTTCAATTCCAGTAGGTACCCAGCAGTTGTTGCAATGCCACGGAAACCTCCGCGAGCGTGCGCTAAAGAAGCCCAGGTTCCAGGCTTAATACACCCCTTTCCGAATCACCTTGTATAAGACCGTAACTTCGTCGTGACTGAGCATGGAACATCTGAACACATTGAGGAAAAAAAATTGTCGAATTTGGATGAGCCTTTAATCGAAGTTAACCTTCTTACTAATTTTACGATATATTTTATTCCGGGAACTGAACTACTCTCTGAACTACTCGTACCTACCTATACGCAA
Source organism: Pheosia gnoma (assembly GCA_905404115.1). Classification (NCBI taxonomy): domain Eukaryota; kingdom Metazoa; phylum Arthropoda; class Insecta; order Lepidoptera; family Notodontidae; genus Pheosia; species Pheosia gnoma. Next base: position 8,197,309 of record FR989900.1, read on the forward strand.
ACATTTCATGAAGCAAATGCTGCATTTTCAACAATCATTATCACTTGCTGTACGGTGAGGTCAAACATCGTGAGGAAACTTGCTCGTCTGTTAAAATATCTGGACTATGTGTGCGCCTTGCATGGCAATTCACTGGAGCTTATTTTTTGTAATAAACAGGGTGGTCGCGTTCCGTTAAAGAGTGTAGAGTTAAAAAAAATGTAAATGACAATTTGTAAGTGCCCCTGTAGGCCAATAAAAAATAAATGATTTGATTTTGACTTGACTATGGCTTAAATTATTTTGTTTTTTTTTTTATTACATTATAGGCAAGTATTTGATCTCGATCTCACCTGATGGTAAGTGACGATGAGATCTACGATGGAGTATACTTGCCTAGGTAGGAAGGCGGCAGTAGATAGAGACGCTACATTCACTAGGCACATGCAGCGCAACTGATCTGACCTGCCATCCATGATTGAAATCCTCTTCATATTAAGCATGTGTGTGTGTGCCCGGTAGGTATAATGGCAATAGGCTCGCCCTCTATTACATTGGGGGGTTGGGACCAACGAAATGTGGATACAGCTGCAGCGCTCTTCAACCTACCCATTCGAGGATTACAATTCCGCTTCCCGCCGGCGTGTGGTCGCTCACTTACTTCTTTTTTTTTGGGAAAAATTTAATCAACATCACATACAAAACAGAGATAAGTGTGATCCTCATACTAGGCGCGAGCCTGTGTCATGAGAAGGACAGATACTTATCATTGACAATTAGCTTTAGTGAGAACTGGGAACCGTGTAAATGTTGCCACACCAAATAAATGGTGGCGCATAGGGTGCCACAATGTAAAGTCACAATTTCATAAATGGGTAAGCCTTCCAAAAAGAAAATGGCAATTGGGTTTTTTTGTGAGCAATTTTTTTTAATATTGACAAGTGAACATTCTGACTTCACATACTTAATGTTGGCATAATGCGCTAAAAAGCACAGGTTCGAAGGTTAGTATACTCTCTCTGATATGGGTACCCGCATCCTGTACATACTTACACAGCGAGCAGATTACTTATAGGTAGCAGTATCAGTGTCTGTTGTTTGTGTACATACTTGTGAGCTCACCAGATGTCAGTCAGCAGATATTTTAATAGGTAACAGAAATGAGTAGTTAGGTAGCCACCATCTCGCCTTTATTTCCAGAAGGGGCAGGCAGACCGAGGTCCTTGGAGGCACCTACTCACACTTAGTGCGTATCAGAATATGAGGGCCAGTGTGCTATCGACCTGACCCCTAGTTCCAATTTTTTCGCCGATCGATTATGCATTTAACAGAGAGAGCTTATTCAGAGGCAGATACGGAAGGGAGGGGTGAGGGGGAGGAATGGGTGCAATGGCTCCCTGACTCACGAGTGCAGTACTATATTGCGAGCAATTTTAATTATTTTTTTTCGAAGGATAGGTATAATCACAATAAAATTGCACTCCCCACGTTGACTAAAACGCAGTATAAAAAGTTTAAGATAAAACCTGATGACTTGTTATGGAGTATGATAGTTCGGAATTGATTGGTGGAATTATTGTTTAACAGTCGTAAGCTGGTAGTAGGTATACTATGTGCAGTATTGACAACAATGTGTGAGCAATATCTCTACGCTGCAAGCTGTTGCGTTCTCATCTTGTTGTCTGTATTCTGCCCGAGCCAAGCTGGTAGAACGACGCTTTTGAAACGACGGTCCCAGATGCAGGCCACAGCTCACACCTCTGGAATTACTGGATTTCGTGTGCGAATGTCATTTTCAACCATGATTATTTCTTGGAGAGCACGTGAGGCCGTCGGTCCTGCGTCTGTGCTGCTATTCTGTTACGAATATCTCATCCACCCCCGGAATCACGCAGAGGTATGAGATTATGACAACCTCACATCTCACGCGTGAATTCTCGGTTAAAATGTAAAATTTGTATTTAAATTCTACAATTCACTTATGGACTTACGCGTGAGATATGAGATTGTCGTTACAGAATAACACTACTGCGAACTTTCTCTCAAAATTATGATGATGACAAAAATTGTATAAGTTATAAAATTATGCAAGAGTTGCTTAGTTTGGGACCATACAGTATGTATCGGGTGATATTGTTTTATTAATGAGAAGCAGTAGAGAATCGGAAATATTATAAAAGGGTATGATTTTATAAGGGCTTCGGTAAGTGTACCAAATAAAAAAAAATCATTGTAGATATCAATATCTGTATTTCGACAGTCTTACAAACTATATAAGTAGGTCTTATTCTAGGTATCAGAATGAGAATCAGAATATTTTTTATTCACGTAGACCTTTAAGTACAGTACTTATGAATCGTCAAAGTCACAAAACTATGCTACTACTTTACCACCCGTTCGGAATGCCTTTCCTATGGAGAAGAAGGGGCGAGAAACTCCATGGTTGCTCTATTTTTAAAATATCTTTTTCATTTTTGAGCAGTACATTGTTATAGGTATGTGAGAACAATGTAGGAACGGCTAAGCAGACTTTAGCAACGGGTCAAAAAGAAAGTACTACCTAACTAAGTATAAAAATATGAGTACATGGTTCCCATATTTACAAATTACTTTTGTAAATGAAAATTATATAACTGTACAGGTGAAATTATATAGAGAGTCTAGTATTTTCCCAAATATGAATATGGGGAGGAAGGTTTTATTGGCTGGACGATTGCATCATTAAAATGCGCCTTAAACTTTGGGTTGGCTAATAAAAACGCAGTATAACAAGTTACGAACATACTCAAATAGAAGACATGACCTATACTTGAGAACAAGTTATGCAATTTAAAAACGAACGTAGTATTAGTTCTAATAACATTTGCATCTGTTGGAAGGGACGCAATGGCCGTGGTTGTAGCCCAGCAGCTGGCAGATACTGTTACAGGTGTCGTTGTTACAGTCTTTCAGTGTCATCGGGATGTACAATGCTGGGTTCGCTACCAGCGCATTGTCTCCTGTAACAAACGATGCAGTTACAAATTAGAAAAGTTTACTTATAACGTCTTAATGCAACTAGGGAGTAGGCAAACTTGTCTTGCCTATCAGCCCTTGGACTATCAGCGATAATCCATGGAAGAAGATGACTCAACGAAGTTATTGTAGGTACTGAATTTTTTTTTATTTTTTTTTATTACATTATAGGCAAGTATTTGATCTCGATCTCACCTGATCGTAAGTGACGATGAGATCTACGATGGAGCATACTTGCCTAGGTAGGAAGGCGGCAGTAGATAGAGACGCTACATTCACTAGGCACATGCAGCGCAACTGATCTGACCCGCCATCCATGAATGGCAACACCGAACATCATGCCGGAACACGGCTAGGCCGCTTGGCGACATGGCTTTGTTCAGTGGGTGGTGACTAGCCACGGCCGAAGCCTACCACCAGTGAAATTCTGGCAACATGACAAAAAAAATGTGGTGCAGTTTAGGACAACGCGTATGTTCACAGCACATCCAATTGTATATACAGTGGGATTCAGAAAGGGTAGGCCTTTGAACCTGCGCATTTTAGTGCATCTTTAATCATATGCGTAGAAAGGATTTCGATATGTCGATTTTGTACATAATACATTGTGTTCCCAAAGTAATGACAATAGTGATTATTTGTGAGCATTTTTTTTAATTCTGACTACACGTTGATACGGGTTAAAATATTTTACATGATTATTGTTCCTACTTCATACAATCAGTAAGACATCACTAGATACACATGTTGATTTCTTATATTTATGCGAATACTACACATTGAAATGAAACTAATTTTTAGGATTTATCGCGTTTTTATTTTGATTTTACGTTCCCGACGTTTCGGCTGCTTTACAGCAACCATTGTCACGGGAGGACTGAGGTGGTTGACGTCCTGGTGTCGTAGTTTGAGACGGGGTACAGTAAGCGCCATGGATCGTTGTGTTTGTGAAGTTAGCAACAAGTCGCTGCGCAGTTCGCTTAAAACAGACGCAAAGGGCCAGCGGGGAACGGGGGAGATAAGGTCCACACGACGAAACGTCAGTTATTCGTAGCTCTCGCTTTCGCCTATGCGTGCGTCTCACTCGTTCAGTCTAAAGTACAGTTGTGTCCAGTTGTTTTGTTATTGCGTGCTGTGTTAAATTTGATTGTTTGGTTATCGTTAGTGTTTATTTTAATTAGTTTGGAGCAGGTATTTATGCATCAAAACTAGTTATCACTTACACTTGTGATACATATAATGAGTGAGTAAACTCTTTTTTAACAACTGATTTCTTTCATTTATATTTTTTGTAATTTCTCATATTGCATGCAATCCAATTAATGGATGTACCAACCGTATGATCCCTTAATTACCAAATACCGTATAATAATTAATTAATAAATCAAACCCTTTTCGACGCGACAGTACAATGCGCGCACTTGAATCTGCAGCTAAGTTCCGAGACACAAAGACTGGTGGCGCTTACTGTACCCTCATATTTAATTGTTACTTGTGGTCCGATCTACGCAGAAAGTGCGCTTGGTCTTGGATTTTATAATATTAATTACTGGATCCCAAGTCGATGGTAGCACCCAGCCGATAGCCAAAACGCGATAAAATCCTTAAAATTAGTTTCATTTCAATAGATACACTTGTATGAAAATTTACTTACCAATATCATTTGTTTCTTCATAAGGTTTCAGCATGTCGTCAAGCGTGATGACAACTTTAGCTTTCGCCACGACAATGATAGCGAAGAGTGCGAGAATCATGAACTTCATGTTGGATCAGAGAGGCGTCTTTCCTTTACCAAAGCTACTTGGGTACTGTGTTAAGCTTATGAGAATTATGTGTTTTTATAAATTGAATGACTCAGTTATTCATTATTGCAAGTGGTCTGAAACGTAGGTAAAGTACCATTACAGTGCATGGTAAAACGTGATCTATGTCTTGGGAATAAGGGTGGTAATTGATTTGTATTAATATTGTTTATTTATATACTCTGCAACGAAAAGTTAAATATTGCGGTTGGTTTTGTGTGGAGTTATAGGTACCTATAATCAGAACCGTCGGGGTTAATGGAGTATTAACCCCGTCAATGTCATGTAATTGTAACTAAATCAAATTCAGATGGTATAATGTATCTTCTTTACAGGATGATTCAGAAAGGGTATACTGAACCTGGGCTTCTTTAACGTATTTGTAAGGACAATGTGAAGCCGAATTTGAATCGAGAGGAGATTAAAAATGTAATTTCCACCACGACGTTTCCTCCGACGTGTGGTCGCTCACTTATTTTATTTTTTTTGAGAAAATTTTAATCTATATCACATACAAAACAGAGATAAGGGTGATCCTCATACTAGGCGCGAGCCTGTGTCATGAGAAGGACAGATACTTATCATTGACAATTAGCTTTAGTGAGAACTGGGAAACATGCGCATGTTGGGTTTGTTGTGGTAATGGTGTGTGTGTGTGAACTAAGTGTTATTGGGATCATGGTTAGTACCTAGTGCACTGCGAGATATGTTGACGATTGAGTGTTATTTTTCATTTATACCCATCACTAAACAAGAGGTGTCATAAGATTGAATTCATGTGTATGCCTATGCCAGTGTAGCCTACAAACGGCTGGTCCAATTTTAATGTTTATTTACTTAAAGGCTGGTTTAATCCTGTTATTAACCATGTTTGATGGTAATATTATAATTAATCCGCTGGTATTAATGTAGGTCTTATCACAGCAAAATTAGATGTACAAAAGATTCGTCTTAAATCGCTCGTTGATTAAACTAATTATATTTATTTCATACAATAAAACATATTAATAGGACTAATTGTGGCCCTCACACTAGGCCTGGCCTGTATCGTGAGGGTCCATTAACTGTAGATATGTGCGTAACTGTAGGTTAGTAGTCGTTACTAACCTAGACATTGAGTCATTGAGTCTGTGGCTGCAGTTTAAAAACGGACCTTTTGTTTCATTGTCCAACTTACCTACTGTCTGGCTTTCTGTGGTCCATTCTAGGAATAGCCATAACAACGCTTTATCACCGTCGCGCAAGTAAACGTTATTCAATTGGATTATATTCGAGTGTTCGCTGCAAATAAACGCATACGTACTTGTTTGTTTTCGATAAGGATGTTATACAAAAACGAAGCAGTTATATACATCGTTGCTGCGGTTAGATGGTACCTAAATAACCTAACTTGTACAGTGTTTATGGTGCACATTTTGTTGTTTTGTTAATAGTTCGCTTAAAGCAAATCTGAGGCAGTCGTTCGAGAAATAAAAACTGTACGTCAAGTGCGAGATTATTCGTAAGCTAACTGTATAATTTAAAGTTTAACTTCCAATTTTATGGACATTCTATAACTTTGTTAAACGTACGTATTTAGACACATTGTATGGCAAATTGAACAGCGCTTCTAGCGGATTGTATTTAAAACTTTCAATGCTTCATAAAAAGTGTCTAAATACGTATACTATAAAGTATACGGCTAGCTGACGGTTAATCTCGCACTTGAAGTCCGAGGCTAATCGTCGAACACTAACGTGCAATGCAATTGTTTTTTTTTCTTTCTCCCCCTACACTTGTCTTTGGCGATTTCATCGGAAAACGATGAAGGCATAATGTTTATAAAGCCATTAGTAATATTTAAATTTGAGTGGATTAACTTATTAGTGAAAACTAAACAAAATTTTAATAACTGTCAAAGTCCCGTCGAATCCAACAATGAAAGCTGAAGTCAATAAACAACGTTTTCAGACTGTTGTTTGTCAAGGGGTCATGTTGCATTGGAATTGAAGGTGACAAGCCAATCGACTCTTTGTTGATTTCATTCAGGATTTTTTATCAAAGTGACATTTCTAGGAGTGTAAATGGCAAAAGGTTCGCCCTATTATTGTTTTAATGGAGAATGTGGGCGTAGAATTTATTTATTTATTATATCTTCCGACTAAATCTTCAGATAATCCTGTCCTCACCGAGTGACGCCTCAGTTTATCAATTGCCTCAAACGGTACAAACACAGGGTACCTACTCGTAAACGTTCCCAGCGGATATTAATTCTCCATTAGGTACATTAATTAGAGCAAAGCGGGCAACGGCTGATGAAGCGGAATTTATTTAAAACGATTCGATATGAGGCGTTCGCCGTAGGGGTGGGCGAGATGGGAGTTCTTTACATCTCTAGTATGTACAGATTTAAGATTCACCTTTGTACGTGTTAAGATCCCGTCTGTGCATCGCAGCGCGAGTGAATTCATTGCGATAACGTGAATGAGTGATACATAGTGAACAGAGATGGAGTTGGTGCTTGCGCGCTCTTGAAATATCGTGAGCGCCGAACGAAATAATTATTATTTATAAGAACACTACATGGAAATCGATAAAATAACTGATGTACGAAAATCCAAAATGTATCGTTTTCTAGATATTTACTAAAGTAAAAAAATTGCTTAGGGTTACCGCGATCTCAACAAAAAGCAAGTGATAATCACGCTGTATCCCGTTTTTTGCAATCGATATTTATTTCTATTAATCGCGTTTGCAAACCTGTCACTTTTAAGTTATGTTAACTCTTAAATTATGTTCTTGTTATCTTTTAAGTTATGTTGAATTTTATGGAAGAAAAACATTTTGAGAACAAGAGATAAAGAGGGAAAGTACTGACGAAAATAATGATTTTTTGACGACATTTAGAGCATTAGATACAAGTGTTTGAGTGTATTGTAAACTTACAATAGTATCTCACTATAATATAGTATATGGACCTTTTACCCGACTGTGCAAAGCAAAGGAAGGTAACATCATTGGCATGTAGAATGTGCCCATCCTTATCCCGTCTATTTATCAACATGGCAAATATAAACAACGCGAATCAACTCCTCATCAAGAGTAAATATTTCATCTATTTACAGTAATCTGATCTTTAATTAAAACTCGATAGACCGTGAATTCTGTTTTAAATTAACTTTAAATATTTATTTATTTGAAAAACTTTTCCAATGCAAATAACTGATTCATAATCTAAAAGTTTGCATCAGCTTCTTAGATTTTAGAGGATAGTATTTCTCACTGTGGATTTTAATTTAATGTTACATTTTCTAAGGGCTTGTAGTTTGGACGGTAGGAGAGTAGTAATTCGAGTAATATTACAGACTTCAAATACAATTTATTAACCAACGGAAAAAAGATAAATTAAATACTTAACAATGCAATAAACGCTGCGTTGACTGAAGTTGCAATTCAATTTTCCAGCAAAAAGCACTTGATTTCAAGTGTTCCCGAGAATTATGAAGAGTTATAAGACGCCAGTTATGATTCATATAGGAACCGGCTGAGTGTTTAAAGTGGGCGTGGATGGCCCAATTCGAAACCATGGGGAATAGAAAAAAAAATGCTTAGAGGACTCTCGAGACCGACTTTTATGAATAATAGAATTGCATCAATTGATTTTGGAAAATAAAAAAAAACCATAAACATGCCTCTACATCGTCGTCGATGCCAAAAGTGGCCAGCAAACTGGCCGCGTTTCCGCGCTGAATAGCGAGGCTCACTCTCCGCGCGAAATAGAGGCCAGCCCGGGTCACGGGTAAAATAAAACTAAAATAAAAAATTTGGAAAAAATTATTTCCTATTGGCGAATTGAACCCGTTGATTTTAAAAATAAAAATAACAACACATCCTGTATTGCACCATCTGATAATGTCGCTAATAAGTATCAAGTTCTGGGAATTGATGACACACGGCAAACTAAAGTGAATGCAATAATAGTTACGTAACGAAAACATAGGTCAGTAAAGCAAATTAAGTGACAAATAAAAATCGAATCACGCCGTTAGGCAGGGTGCACTGTAGTACACCCACATTTTACAGTTCACTCCAACTAAACCGGAGCTGTGTTCACAGACGGCGTATTACATACGTCAATAGTTTTATAACCAGGTTGGGGATTGAACTCGAAATCCTTCGGATACGAGAAACCTCTCTAACCACTAAGGGAGCGTTCAAGTATTACGTAACGCAATTTTTGGAGATTTTTGACCCCCCCTCCCCTCATGTCAAACCCCCCCGTCCCTGTAACGCATCGTAACGTTTCAGAAGACCCCCCCCCCAAATTAGTTACGTAATACTTGAACGATCCCTAAGATGTTGACGTTCTATTTTTATTTGATCATCGAACTATAATTTTTAATTACTAACTCGCAGAGGGCACGTCTCTGAGCGTCGCACTAGTGTGAGCGGCAGTAATTAACGCGATATTAATACAGAACTATTGAGCGGATGCCGCCGCGAAGGTATGCCGATATTGCGCTCCGCGTCTGGGATCGCTCAATATTCGGCGTCGCTCAGACATTGCTTATACACCGTATGAGTCTATTTACCACCTGGCCACATAAACAATCATTAATTTATAAAAAAAATTCTTCGTACAAATATTGACCCTCCGTTTTAACCCCGAACCCTTAGCGTTCGAATTTCGTTAAACTCCTCCTAAGTGCACCTCTAGGGTAGGTTTATAAGGTGTAACAATAATAGTGGGGGAAAACAATAATTAACAGCTTATAGTGCATACACTATAATCTGTTTATTAATGTTTTGAAATCATTAATGTATTTCAAAGCATTCATAAACAGTTCTTTTAGGTATCCCGCATAAGATAAGAGAATAAAGAGAGTCCAAATATAACGAAATGACGCTACCAATAGCCTTTCCGTTTTAGATAATTTCTACATTATTTGCAATTACAATGACAGTTATAATATCGCCTGACGAACACACCAAGTATCGGTCCCATATTAAGTAACCCTTGTATTCTGGATACCGTACTAGGACTGGGGGCGAACCCAGTATATAATACTTATATACATATTAAACATCCATGACTCAGGTACAAACATTCGTTCTCATCACACAAAGTTTATAACCCGGGGCAATGACACATAATATTTATATAAATATTAAACATCCATGACTCAGATACAAACATTTGTTCTCATCACACAAAGTGTATGCCTACCAGGATTCGAACCCGGGGCAATGACAGCGTTCAGGGACACTACCAACTGACTGGTTGGAATTTCTCGCGAACAATATATCGAACGAAATTAAACTCGGTTGTCCCCGTCGAGTCGAGCGATCGACACTTGTCGATTGGCGTCCATCATTCGGAGTAATTTTATCGAGTTTTCGAACGTAATCCTTCTTTACTGGCAGTCAGTAAATTAGTGAGTCCATTCAATGGTTATTTGTCGCTCGCTTGTCGAAATGCTTTCCATTGCCTCGACTACGCCCATTTCTTAGTATAAGTAATCGAAGTTTAGTGAAATAAAATATTTTTATAAGTATAAAAAAAACAGTTCAAAACCTTGAAGCAATAAAACGATAGAAATATTTTTCTACTAGCTGCGCCCAGCGGTGTTACCCGCGATAAAAAGTATGAAAAATTAAAACATCTATCCCACGGGAACCATACATTTTACCGGGATAAAAAGTAGCCTATGTGCTATTCCAGACTATAATCTATCTCTGTGCCAAATTTCATCCAGATCCGTTCAGCCGTTCGGGCGTGAAAGAGTAACAAACATCCATCCATCCATCCATCCATCCATCTATCCATCCATCCAAACTTTCACATTTATAATATTAGTATAGATTAGTATAGATAGTATAGATTAGTATAGATTAAGACGACGACCCCAATTAAAACAGAAGTTATTTCTAGTTCTTATTAGTCCTTGGTTTGTAAAGTCATTTTTTAAGTATGTTTTTTTTTATTAGCCAAAACAAGAAGATATTTCTCGCACTAAAATGACCACATATAATAGATGCTAATTATAATAATAATACCAGCCCTTTTAATTTCCTACTGTTCACGGGCCTCCCCTAAATAATAATTCCAGCCCTTTTTTAATATCCCACTGCTGGGCACGGGCCTACCCTAAATGCGAGGGGGGATTAGGCCATAGGTACCACGCTGACCCAGTGCGGGTTGACGGATTTCACACGTCTTTCGAGGGCTACTCTCAGACTTGCAGGTTTCCTCGTGATGTTTTCCTTCACCGTTTAGCAAGTGATAATCAAGGTTGAAAATGAGATTCGCACATGAAAATCCTACAAAATCCTTTGAACCTGCGAGCCTCGTTACCGAGGCAAGTGTTCTACCAACTTGGCTATCACTGCTTCTTCAGGCTAATTATTTCAACACAATTATCAACTACGGGACGAATACTGAATTTATGAATGGCTCATCGAATTTCAGGCACGTTCCCGTTGTCCTCCAAAGTCTCCTTGTTTTGCCGCGAATAAGTTATAGAATTTGCTACGAAACAAACTCGATTCGTCGAATAACAAATATAGAGTCAAAAATGAATCGAATCGTAATATGTACCTTAATAAGGCCGATTTAAGGACTATACCCTATTCAGTTGTATTTTAGCCTGCTATTATCGCGTTATTTATCTAACAACGTGTGTGTATACCTAGGCATATAGATGGAGTTATAGTAGTACCTAGCAGTAGTACCTAGCAGACCAAGTGGCTAAAAAAGCTTCATTGAGCAAATTAGCAACAGCCTCAAACTGCTTCCCGATATCGTTCGCCAAACATAGCTTAAAGAAGAACACACTTGAGAAATGGATGAAACAGGACATGGAATAATTTAACACTACACAATTAAAGAAATGGTTCCAAAACCCCACCGAGCCCCGACAATTTCTGGAAAAAACACCACTTACCTTCGCACTGACACAGAGATTAACGAACCACTGATACCACAAACAATACCTAAACCGCTTAAAAATAGTAAATACAAACACCTGCCCCTGCGACGATATTGAAGAGCACACTATAGACCACCTACTAAAAGAGTGCCCAATATTTATAAAAACACGACAACAATACGAAACATTATGCCAAATCTTAAATATAGAACCCTACAACCTGACAGAAGTCAGTCATCAAAACAAGACACCATAGACGCATTCCAAAAGTAACAGTAAAAATAACACGTAAATGATAAAAAATATCCTGTATCCATTAGCAGGATCAATTTTGAAAAGATACCTGCTAAAAATGACTTATGGGTCCTTCAATGAAAACGAACCTTAAAAAGTTTCTGTTACAAAAAAAAAGTAGGTTGATCGAACTCAGCCGGACGGGTCGGTCATTACACAGAATCGCGGCACCGCAAACTAATTATTTCCCCAAATTAAATGCGGCCGGGAGATAAAAACTGTGCGAACAAAATATTTATAGGGCACCTTGAGGAGGTTCTTTATTTAGTTTAGTTGTATGTTTTGAATTTAGTTATGTTTGTATAGATAAACTAGCTGTTACCCGCGACTTCATCCGCGTGGTATTTAACAAAAAGCGGACGAAGTCGCGGTAACAGCTAGTCTAAAATAAAAGTAGCCTAAGTTACTCCTTGTTACATCAGCTATCTGCCAGTGAAAGTCCCGTCAAAATCAGAACCTCTTGAAAATCAGATCATTTTAGAGATTAGCCGGAACAAACAGACAGACAAAAATTGTAAAAAAAATTGTTTTGGTATATGTACCGTGTATACATCCATATGCACTTAGTAAAAAGCGTTTATTTTAATATTACAAACAGATACTCCAATTTTATTTATTTGTATAGATAAATTACCCGTATAAAGTTCCAATAAAACAATTTTTTTTGAAAAACAAAAACTGCAAACACATTTTTCTTTTAATTATATGGCGATAGCATAACGTTCACTTTTAACCGTAAATTATATTTAAACTAATAATATCGCCAGACGAACACATCGACTGTACGGTACTAAACTATATAATCCACGCTTGTATATAATGAATATCGTACAATGGCCTGGAGGCGATCCCAGTATATTCTACATATATATATATGTTTAGATATTAAAAATCCATGACTCGGGTATAAACATTTGTGGTCATCACACAATGTTAGTGCCGACCAGGATTCGAACCCGGGCCCCTCATCATAGCGCGAGCATACTGCAGAGCAGCACGAGGCATACTGAAAGATCGTCCCTTATCCGCATGGATAAGGGAAGATCTTCCAGTATGTCTCGTGGGTTGTCGTCGCTATGCCCCGACGGATATTGTCGGGATCTTGTATATATCTTACATTCTCCTAAAACTCTTTTAGCGTGTTTCAGTATAGTATGGAGAACCGCCATTTATTGTGAATGTCCGTCTGCAGCCCCATCTTGTGGCGAGGTTGAACAGGTGGCTGCAACGGCATATATTGCACCCAGTCGCTCTCTCTATTTCTCAGTTAATAGGAGAGAATGAGACAAGATAGGTATAGCTACTCACTGTCATGCCACAGCCCGTGGGCGAGGCCATGTAATTAGTGTCCTCTGAACATACAAGTACCTTATAGCGAGGCGATTACAAGAGTGTCTTTAACTAACATAATTCACAAAGTTTTTTTATCTTTTAATTTAGTTATTCCATGGTTTGTTTGAGCTGTGAACATGCCTCTTCATCGCAGCCCTTATTTTTTTTACTTTTCTAATAAAAAAAAGCGGCGGTCTTGACTGAAGTATTCGTAGATGACCAACCGCTTGAGATTCTTGGGAGTGCTGTGGTTCTTAGGCGATTTGACGTTGTAAAATTATATGTAACACTTGAGTCTTGAGTCGACAGCAATTGATGATTTTGAAATTCAGGTAGTTTCTTATACTTTCAGCGTTTTACTATTTGTTGGAAGAAATTAACGAGTGTTTTCTGTAACGATGACAGACAAAGAAAGACAAATAAATTGGAAACAATGAGCGGATACGTTAAGCACGGCCAAGGGCAGGCAGGGCCAAGCAAGGCCAAGGTGGCATGGGTGTCAGAATGCCAGGTGCATTGTCTTTCGCGGAAGTATGCGCAAGCGTTCCCGTGTCCCCGACGCAAGCGACCGTGAGGATTCACCATGTGGTTTTAGTGGGTATACCGGCCGCCGCCGGGGAGTCCCACATACCCCTCTCGTCCCCCCCTGGGGCGTGAGGGACGATGCGTAATTGCATTTCCACATGTAAAAAAAAAAAAAAACAAAAAAAGGTGCATTGTCTTGCTATTGTTTTCCCAAATTGTTTCTGTGATATCCATGATTTGTTATTGTTATTTTAACGTTTAGTATTCACTATACGTTATATACAGGGTGTAACATTGAGATGGGTCAGTATAAGGACCTTCGATACTATAAAGGATAGAAAAATATATGCTAAGGAACCATGCCATCGATTTTAGAGATAAGAAAAACCTAGATTGATTTCTTATATTTACGCGAATACTATACATTGAAATGAAACTAATTTTAAGGATTTTATCGCGTTTTTATTTTAATTTTGCGTTCCCGACGTTTCGGCTGCATTACAGCAACCATGGTCCCGGGAGGACTGAGGTGGTTGACGTCCTGGTGTCATAGTTTGAGACGGGGTACTCTCATATTGTACTGTAAACATAGATTTGAAAATAAAACTCATTCATGATTCACGAATTGTAACCCGGACATTTTGAAAAAAATAACCGTCGTTATTTCATTGCGATATTAGTTGTGTAACCTTGTGTCCAATATGAAAAAAAAAATTGCACAGCCATTTTCTGGAATTATAAAATCAACACGTTTAGATAACGATTTTACGGAGGTATCACTGACCCGTCTCGACGTTACACCCTGTATACGCCTGCCTCAATTATAAAACTATTACAATGGTTCAATCATTAGGAGGATTGGGGTAATAACACACGTGCCAAACTGTCCGAATCCCGAGAGTAACAGTTTGAAAGTAACTCCTCAAAATTAATTAAAATCCAATCTATAATTCTCTATGAACCCATACCTAATGAATTCAGTGCTGGTGATGTTTTAATAATGTTTCCCACGTTAATATACCGTTTAATTAAGATAATATGTGCAATAATTAGAAAGAAAATAACTGGAATATTTACAAACTAATATAAATTAAAAAGAGTATAGAAAAGCGTTAATATTGAATTAGATACTGCGAGAAATTAATAATTATCAAAAAATATTGAGTACGCACTGAAATTTTTCCCATCATAAACCAAAAACAGACCCTCTCCATCCGTGTTATCGCATAGAGGTTAGTTACGTGTCTCCACGTTATAGTACGTAATTCTTCTTCGTAGCCATTTTCTCATTTCATTTTTGTAATATCGTCGGCTAGCTGATTACCGATACAAACACGGAGCGATTGCTATCTGTACGTCAAGTGCGAGATTATTCGTAAGCTAACCGTATACTTTACAGTCTACTGTATTTAGATATATTGTATGGAGAATTGAAAGTTTTAAATACCGTCCGCTAGAGGCGCTTCCCAATTCTCCATACAAAATGTCTAAATACGGTAGACTATAAAGTATACGGTTTGCTCGCACTTGACGTGCTGCTGAACAAGACTAACTATTGGTAACTTAAGGATAAGACTCAAAATTCTTAATACTGACATTTGAGAAGATTGCTACGAGCTGACCAACGGAAGAGCACGCCATTTTCATATTTCCATCATTGATTTTGTTATGAATTTTTTTTTTCATTGAATTTATAATCGCTATTGAAATTTTTGACACAGGCAAAATTAAATTTAAAACAATATATATTTATTTTATACAATACAAAATATTAATACGAGTAATTGTGATCCCCACACTAGGCCTGGTCTGTATCGTGTGGGTCCATATCAGTGTTGGTTTGACAAAATATAATTGCAAGTAAGTTAAAATCAAGTTAAAATATGTTAAAAAATAAAATAAACATGGGGATTACAAAGAATTGTGCCAGAATGTTGTAAAAAATAAGTAGAATGTGTTTGTATGTGTGTGTGTGTGTGTGTGAGTGCATGTGTGTCATGTGTGTGTGTGTGTGTGTTTACGGCTCTATTTGGTATTTTTACCAGCCGGGCTTAATACCTAATGATGACAATAAAAGAGTTAAAAACGTTTTCTTATATGTATTTCAAAAGCGATGATAAACTGTTAGTAGGTAAATATATTAAAACAGATTACACCAAGGTAAGGGTGAATCACAAAAGATTAGTATCTACAGTAGTGTGCTACAGAAGAGATAAAAGAAAATAGCTCTTACAGCATGGGCGGTGCTTGAATGAAATTGAAATATTTGCGCTCAGATTGCTATTTGCCTTTGAGGATACAGACAGATCGCGACCATCTAAGACTTCGTAGCTATCGTGCAACTCAGACGGACCACTGCGCAACCCTATTTTCAACCTAAAATCTTTATATTCCAAAGTGCATTTTAGATAGCAGTAATGTTTAAATTAATTATGCTGAAATTATGGTAAAGTAAACCTATCGAATTGGCGATTATTACCATTTTGTTAAAGACAACGGAGGATT
Source organism: Pheosia gnoma (assembly GCA_905404115.1). NCBI lineage: Eukaryota > Metazoa > Arthropoda > Insecta > Lepidoptera > Notodontidae > Pheosia > Pheosia gnoma. The sequence goes on from FR989900.1 coordinate 8,213,669, forward strand.
GCAACATTTAACAGTTTATTAACTGACAACGTCACTTTTCACAACCAACCTTATTAAAGAAAAAGAGCTCAACAGCTACAATAGATAGTATTAAACAAAGGACATTATCAACTTTCCTCAAAAACGTATAGACATACGCAGTAACGTAACGTAAAACGTAGAGTCTGGCCCCATAAACAAGACTTACAACTGGAAAAGGCCCATGCGTCTATCGCTTTAAAATTATATGTAAATTTTCTAGTTGAGCTTAATGTAAGGCATAAGCTTTACGCTGATTTTAATCACAGTCTAGAGCCCTCATAAAACTTATAATAATTTACACCCTACTATATCAACTATTCTACTCTACTATTCTATTCTATTTTTAATCAAAGGTTATAAAAAGTTGTTCAGCAATTCAAACTCACATCAAATCTAGGTTCGTGTGAGTCCGTCTCCGTTCAGAGTCGTTCAGGTGCAATTTGTTGAATATGAGTCTGTGGATTATTGAGGCACAGACTACTAGACACACGTCGGAGTACGGAGCGCTTAGTTTACTTTGAATAAATATGTGCAGGTAAACTTGGCGCGTTATTCGGACCAGCGGCGGGCTGCCGTAATTACTTTGTATGGTCACAGATGGTAGGCAAGTTTGAATTCGTCGGACTCTGTAGAATATTGTACTGATCTATGTTGACCTGGTACATAGATACCTATGGTTTTTGAATAAATGTAATATAACGCTATCACAGCTGCAATGCAAAGGGGACAAGCAGACGACTGTAGTGCACCCATATTTTGCCAACTGTATCTAGCCCTAGTCGCATCGCCAGACGTGGCGAGAGCAGCTTAGAAAAGCTCATTGTGGTGGGAAACGTGGAAGGGAAACGTTCACGAGGCCGGTCCCCGACCAGCTGGTCTGACCAACTTAAAGAAACACCAACGTCCCGCTTCTACGCCGCGGTGAAGATGGCCACAGACCGGAGCCGATGGAGACAGTTCGTCCGATCCAAAGAACTGCCGTGATGATCACGATCCTCAGTCATGAGGGAACGACCGAAGAGAGAGAGAGAGAGATCTAGCCCTAAAGTATTACACGGCGAGCTCATTGCGACTCCCCCAAATGCGAGGGGTATTGGGGCAGTCCACTATCAGCCAGCCAGTACGGTTCTTAAGTATTTCACGGTTCTTAAATATTGAGATTTAAGTATTTCATTACCCTTTTCAAATGGATAACCGGTCTCGTGTTATCAGAATAATGCAGAGGTCATTCGAAACTATCTATATAACAGTATTAGAGGAGCCCTAATTTTATCAGCTGACGTATGTTGGGTAACTCCAACTGATAAACGGCCAATCACGTTCAACTTAGAAGACAAATACCAAAAGATTATTGGATAAAAATATCTAGAATGTACAATGTAAAGTCTGTTCCCTTTCTGTAACACAGGATTAGGGATGTCCCGACGAGCGACAGAATGTAATGAACAAACCGCAACAGTGGGAGGGTAATTACATTCGGTGAGATGAAATTATTCATGATACAATGTGGGGCTTCACGTTAACAAGTGGACGTACGTGATAAAGGGAATCACGTTTGTTAAACCTCGAAAAAGTGTATTCTTGTTTTTCTTCGAGCAACGTCTTTTTAATTTTTCGGAGTAGACGACCCGATTGTCGCAGGTGGTAGTGATCATGCTATCTGTACCGAGGGTTTCGGGTTCCAATCCCGGTATGGGCAAGCTTCGTGTGATGAGCACGAACGTTTGTACCCGATTCATAGATGTTTAATATATATGTAAAAGTTATTATACTGAGCTCGCCTCAGTCCATTGTTCGGTGCCCATATGACAAGTATTACTTAGTTTGGGACCGTACAGTTAACACGAACTGTACTTTTGTAATAATAATATCGCCAGAAGAACACTTGTTTGATGATATTATTGTTACTAAAGTATTATAGGTTTAATTTTTCTGATATTTTTTTACAACATGTGGTATTAAGATCTCTGCGTCATTCGGCTTTCACTGAAGCATATTGCGACCAGATTATTGGTGTAGGTATGTATTATTAAGATCTGGACGCCCATTCCCGAAGACTATACAGTATCCAGAATCTTACGTATATGTCGGTGCGGTAAGCTTAGTCTTCTGTGTAACCACAAGCTCACCTTCGATTCATATGTTTTTGTAGCGACCACTTCAACCGCACCACCATCTACACAGATGGCGCTGAAGACGCCTTCAGAACAATAGACAATTCTCATCACAGTCCTGAATCACGCTAGAAGAGTTTTCGGAGCAAGTAACATATATACAAGATCCCGACAATAACCGTCGGGGCATAGCGGCCGCCCCGCCAGGCATACCAGATCTTTCCTTTACCGCTAAATTTTCTTTTCAAGGCGATGATAAGATGGACGGTAAATTCTAAGAACCGATAGACAAATACCTCAAGTAATAAATTACAAGCACCTGCGAAGCTCACAATTTACAGCCGAAGAACTTAACTGGGTCAAGAGACGTAGTTTAACTGGAGAGCAATGAGCCTAAGGGAACGGTACGTATATAAAATTATTTGTGCCAAATGGGTGTGTGGGTTTAAACTAACTGTACTAAAATTATGAACTCTACCTAGAAGCCGTCGTAATCTTCTTCGTATCGTTTCTATGACATAAATCTGAGTTTTGATTTAATTTACAGTAATAAGTTAAGTTTTACTTGAGTATAGTTATTTAGTGTCGTGGCTAGGTGCTGCTTGCTGACATGGCGTTAAATTTGGTGATGTACCTAAAATAACGTCTTAATTATTACGGTAACCATTGAGTTTCTTGCCGGCTCTTCTCATTGGAACCAACACTACGATACTGTGGTAACTTTTAAGTATTCAGTAGTGCTTTTTTGGCCTACATAAAAAAAAAAAATTCTGCCATCGTTGTAAAAGGATTAGTCAATCGATGGGTTGTCGAATGTTCAGGTGTCACCGAATTTGTCGCTCAAGGAGGATTTCGTGGACCGTGCTGCAGATCAATTCCAAAAAAAGTGTTCAAAACATCTGCAATTCTCAACCAGCAGCCCACAAATAGAAATTTAAAACCTAACACACATTTTAACATAACAATCGTATCTTCTGCACTGTTTATTACCGCTGCAGACACAACGAAGCTTTCAACTGAAAGTAGGTTTATACAAAGCATCAATATTCATGAGGCGGGCCCCTGCGACGGCGACGTTTCTATTTCAAGGGGCAACGGACGGTGGCCCACGGTTCGTGTTACACATATTTCTACGAGTTTTTCACTGTATTTATATAAATATGTAGATGTTAAATTGGTTAAGAGTTTTTAGCGGAAAAGTGAAGATTTTCCAGCCAGGCGAGTGGTATATCGGCGGGGTGGCCGCTATGCCCCGACGATTATTATCGGAACCATGTATATATGTTACATTCTCCGCAAACTCTTATAGCGCGTTTCAGGATTGTATGGAGAATCGTCATTTATTCTGAATGTCCGTCTGCAGCGCCATATGTGTATCTTCTGGCGAGGTTGGAAAGGTCGCTACAAGTTTATTTTCTCGGTCCACCAGGCACTAATAAATAACCCACAATACTTATTATCATTGCAGTTCTCTCCACACTAATTATATTACGAGATACACGTAAGTGGCTGTAGCATTATTAAAGTTTTTAACATAGAAGATTTTTTTCACTTCGGTTAATTTTCCGTTTGATTTGGTGATTACCATACTAACTCCATCACTCTTACAGTTTTAAATCAAGCTTGTGGAAATGATGCTATTTGCATATAGCAGCAATGGAAATATTAAATTGAATCTTACCTTTAGAAATTAAGTACGAAATTTCAGTGCGGCATATAATACATTCAACAACTGTATTTCTCGCTGCGTGAAATTCGAGTTCATCATTTGTGGTTGAACAGCGACTTCTTGTGAACAAACTTAATTAATTCGATCGCAAATGCTGCCTGAATTTAAATTAAAATGCGTCAAATGCCGCGCGCGTTCTGAGGTAGTTCCAAAGCTCATATTATTTGGTGATACGCATAACACAATATGTAGTAACAAATACGTAGGACACTTCAACTTGTTCCAATAGTTTACCCCAAACAGAGCCAGGCAGTAGATATTTCTTTAGAATTTTCGATCCACACCTGATAATTCCATTCTATATAATCTAATCTAAGACACTTCTGCATTTCAAGTTGAAATGATCCCTCAAACAATTTCTAACGCTACTATACAACAATAGAGCACAAATTATGATGACACAGGTGCATTATGAGTGCAGACCACTTGAGATAATGAGGGAATAAGTTATGCAGTAGCTAGGTATATAAACAGTAATTCATTACCCGATGTACGAGTATTAAGTAATTGTTCGCTTTCGAAGTTGCAGTTGTGAAGAAAGGACGCGATCTATTATCCAAGATGAAGTTCGTGATTGTCACACTTTTCGCTATAGTTCTTGTGGCAAATGTGAAGATGATTCACATGAACGAGCTGGAGAGATCGGACGAGCCGGCGTACAGTGAAGTTGGTGAGTTAAACATTATTTCCGAAGCTAAGGTATCACAATCAGAATATCTTTTTATTCATTAAGTACAGTATTTATGAATCGTGAAAATGCTAAGCCACCCGCTCGGAATGCTGTTCCTATGGAGAAGAAGGAACAAGAAACTCCATAGTTGCTCTTTTTGAAAATATCTTTAAAAATTAATGCGGTAAATATAGATGTTAATGATAGTTCAGAGGAGGATTACTGGTATGCTTAGTTTTAGGGGCTGATCAGCGCAAACTCAGCCGAAGGTTGCACTAAAATCGGGTTCAGTGCTCAGACCAATTAACCTGGATGTGGCATCGAAATTGAATTTCAAACACCCCGTCCCTCAAGAAATAGCACACAAATTGCAGTGCAGATATCGTCTGTAGACAGCTCCATTAGTTAAATGCTCAAAGGCTTACTGTACTGTTTTTGTTCATCTTTTTTCTTTTTTTTTTTTTTTATTATATATCTTTTTCTTTCTTGCTTTGTTTCTTTCAGCCGAGGATACCCCAGGTGCGGCGGATTCGCAGACCATCCCCATGACCCAGCGAGCGTGTGACAACGGAAACTGCGCGCACATATGCGCGGTGCTTGGCTTCAGCCACGGCATTTGCGTCTCCGCTACCACTTGCCAGTGCTCCAACTAGCTCCATACTTAACCAAACATTTTTTTGGGCATTTTTCTACTACTCTTCGACTACTCTTCATGTAACTGATAAGGCTAAATACTTATGTGTTTTCAGTATCAAATTATATTATTTCAAAATTATTCGATATGTTTCTTTCCCGCAATACAATGGTCATTTCTCGGCCTTATAATTATAATAATATTTACAGACGAACACACCATTTAGTACCTGTACAGTCCCAAACTAAGCAACGCTCGTATTATGGGTACCGTACAATGGACAGGAGGTAATTCCCGTGACACTCGACTGAGGGGAAAAATGCAAAGATTATTTCTGAAATTTGCCCGCACGGAAATACACTTAAATCATTAGACCAACATTTGGTAATCATTCCAAACATTTCAATCAACTTGGTTCGAATATCGCATAACTGTCGCCTCCAATTAGATGTTCCATATTGTTAATTCCTTTATTTACCGTTTATACCATGAACAGAACGATGTGATTTCAATCATGGTATTATGTCACGCAAATAGCTACAGATTACGCTAGGGGTGGCGCGCGGTAGTCTGTGTGTAAAGCTCTCTAATAAAGAGTCCAGCAGGGTTATTTTAAACCATTCGAAACCGATATCGGAAACGGAATCGTAAACATCCAAACTGGATTACCGCAATCGCTATTAAAATTTCCGAATTTAATTATTTTCGATGTGTCTCGATGGAAATACTATTCGTTTTTCCATAAAGTTTCCGTGGGAATGAGCGTCGGAAGCGACACCAACATCGGAAAGTTTCAAATCCGTTTCCGATATCGAATCCGAATAATTTAAAATAACCCCCCTAAAATGAAAGCCTTTATGGCGTCGTAAATGAAAAATTATAGTCTCAGCGGCGGGGTTAATTTCACTCTACATTTACTGGTTATGTCATGGAGAAGGTGTCTGCCCGCCGGATGATGTTATCGTAGATATTTTATATTGTACTTGCTTTTACCAGCGGCTCCGCCCGCGGTGCCTCGATGACATACCTATGCTCCTGGGGCCCAATTGTGCAAATTAAATCCAGCGACACACTATTGAGGTTCCATTACGACTGTGACAGCTTGGCTATTCTGCTAAAACTTTAATGTCGTCTCGATGTAGGCTCACATCAGTGTCAATGGATGATCAGTTTTTTTTTTTTAATAAATAATCATTAGGTATAATGTAACTTTATATCACTGAAAGGTTTTTTGGAATCGGATCAGTAGTTCTGGAGATTACACCCTACATCCAAACTCACTAACAAACAAACTATACGTCTTATTATATAAAGTATCACTAAACATAGATATTTAATATTGTAGATATTTACATATTAAAAGATAGGTCATATTGTTGCATTATGGCGACTAACCCACAATGGAATAGGAAGCTTTAGTCGAAGTTTAACTAAACAATCAAATAAAGGTTTGGGTAGGCACACAGTTTGTATACGAATGAGAGGAAATCTGTGTGGAGATCGTCAAAGAATAAAATCAATGGCACGGAGGTGTCGAGTGCCTCTTATTCCGGACTCGGCCTTTGTATAAGTTCTTACAATTAACTTGAAGGACGTCTTTAGACTCGGCCGATTGTTATCTCAGAACTCCTTAGGAGTGGCCCGGGTGGAAGATCAAAGATTAAGTAACAAATATGCCTACTGTGTTCGTACCTAAAAGAATTTCATTAGTTTTACGAGTGGCAATATGTACCTTCTGAATTTTTCCAACACTTATCCAACGTTTTCTTATTCTGTGAAGGGTATTCTTTACGTTACACAGCTTTACGTGAGATTAAACTTATAAAAGTGTACTTAATATAACCTTTAATTTATCAATATAGTATTTTTTCCTTACTCGAAATAAAAAAAAACACAGTTACATCACTAGGTATAATAATCATTAAAACAATGTTGCTAATTAAAACATATTTATTTTGTAAATATTGTAAAGATTATATGTAGAGAAAATAATTATTTTAATTTAATAGATATATTGACAACTCTAATTGTTCCACCATAGAAAAGTAAGCATTAAAAAAAAATACAGCCGAATTGAGAACCTCTTCCTTTTTGAAGTCGGTTAAAAAATAACACCCAATTTACACAGAGAGTGTCACAATGGGCGGCCTTATCACTAATAGATATTTATACTAGGCAACCTTTGATATGATTATAGAAGGTGCAATATGCATGAATAATTAAATGTGTTTGTTAATTGATAACATTGGCACTGGCCGCTCTCGCACCAGCCTCCGGCGCAGGAGAATCCAAAGCGGCGTCAGATATAAGTGCTTTCACGATATCTGAAATCAGCACAATATTTTTCATACATATTTTTTGCTGAAGATGAGGAAACTATTGTGATACTTCAAGTGTGCCATTACCTTCATGCTCCTTCTGAAGTTTCGAGATGATTTCATTATATACAGTTTCGGCTTCTAAGTTGGCAATATATAAATCTGTAATAACATTACCGAAACATTATAAAATCAACAAAGATATATAACAATCAACATACAACATAAATCATCAATCAACAATCAATTCAATAATACATTTGATTTAATAATAATTTTAAACTTAATTTATTTTTAATTTCTTACTCTAATATATGCTTATCTATGTAGTATAAATATAATAAATTAACTATTTCGTATATCCAGCAACCATACGACTATCCCAGTGAATGGTAAGTATATAATTTTTGGTATCATGTTGCTAAGAACTCTTTTCAAAGGACTGAATTATTCTTTAGATAAAGAGGGATATAGACCTAATTACCTTTTGCAATATTCTCTGTCCCCTCGTAATTGTTGCATTTGCAGCGACCTTTCATACAAATACCACCTTTAAACCCTTGCTGGCGACAGCGGTATATGCACTCCTTTCGATAGCAACTACCTGATGACCGCAGTTTAGTCATTTCAGCGCCTGTTAATCATTACAATTGGCGAAGGATACAATTTAAAGCGACGTATGAAACGATACATTATGAGACAAAACATTCATATAAGACATGAAACCCATTGGAAATCAATGGGATCTATAAAAACATTATAATACTAACATCATTTTGGTATATTTTCATTAAAACTGTAGCGACCACTTCAACCACACTACAAGCTACGCAGATGGCACTGCAGACGCATTCAGAACAATGACAATTGACGTCACAATCCTGAATCGCGCTTTAAGAGTTTTCGGAGCAAGTAACATATATACAAGATCCCGACAATAACCGTCGGGGCATAGCGGCCGCCCCGCCAGGCATACTACCCGCCTGACTGGAAGATCTTCCCTTTTCCGCTAAATTGGTGACCCCTGACAATGAACAACATCCTTCTGTGAAGACTCAGGCACCAAAAAGTCATCACTACTCCATACCAAGATATCAACATCGACATCCAAGAGCAAGCAGTCAGTCCCACAGCAAGCCAGTCGTCACTCAGGACCAACACAGCCGACTCACCGCGCTCCTGGTTCTGCGACGCGCACAGCTCGGTCTCGACTCACTGCAGACCTTCGAGCTAGCTTCCTGGCCCTTGCACACAAGACGCTGCCATTCACATTCACCCAATTTAGCGGAAAAGGGAAGATCTTCCAGCCAGGCGGGTAGTGTATGCCTGGCGGGGCGGCCGCTATGCCCCGACGGTTATTGTCGGGATCTTGTATATATGTTACTTGCTCCGAAAACTCTTAAAGCGCGATTCAGGATTGTGACGTCAATTGTCATTGTTCTGAATGCGTCTGCAGTGCCATCTGCGTAGCTTGTAGTGTGGTTGAAGTGGTCGCTACAAACCATTTATTTGTATGACTACTACTATGATTTTAACTATAATTTGTACAGAGTAAGGGTTTCCGGTTTTATTTAGTTCGGTGCTAACGATATGTATAATATTCTACCTTCTGCCCTGTATTTGGTGTTAAAAGAGTTGTCGCATTTGCAACGACCGTCGACGCAGAAGCCATCTGTGAATCCAAGTCTGCGGCAGCGCTGCTCACATTCTCGGTAGTAACAACTGAGCACTGACTGCGGTATAGCATTTTCGGATTCATCTGAAAATTAATGTAATAATAATATAATGCCAGCCCTTTTTAAAGTCCCACTCCTGGGCACGGGCCTCCCCTCAATGCGAGGGGGATTAGGCCATAGTCCACCACGCTGGCCCAGTGCGGGTCGGTCAATTAATGTACATATAGGATATCGATATCAAAGTCCCTTTTGCGAAAAGGAAATGAATTTCCAGTCTGGCAAGTGGTATGCCTGGCAGAGTTGGTTGTTGCCGGGTTCTTGTAAACTACTGCACTAATCTCCCATAAATATAGCTGATGAAATATGGAAAATAATAATGGAGCTTCATCAGCTACACCGACAAGGGTCTAACCCTTAAATTAGAATAGAGAATATAATTCTTGTCAATAAATATTTTTATAATGCGAAGCTTTTTCTTATTTGGTCTATATATTATTACCTGCTACTTTGTTTTCTGCGCTCAGCATGTTAGCACATTTGCAGCGACCATCAACGCAGGCGCCATCTGTGAATCCAAGTCTGCGGCAGTGCTGCTCGCATGCTCGGTAGTTACAATAGCGCACTGACTGCGATTCAGCGCTTGCTGGTTCTTAAATAATTATGATTAAATGTAATTTATGTTTTAATAACTTTTCCTTTTTACAATGGGTACTGTACAATCGCCTGGGGGCGATCCCAGTACAGAATATATTTTTAACATCCATGACTTGAGCACAAACGTTCGTGCTGATTGCACAAAGTTTGCTCCTACCAGGATATTTTTAATTTTATTTTTATTACGTTATAGGCACGTACTTGATCTGGATCTCACCTGATGGTAAGGACGATGAGATCTACGATGGAGCATACTTGCCTAGAAGGTACCTGTTCACTCTCGACTTCGATTCGGATTCGAACGGTCACACTCGGATTTGAACCCGGGCCCCTCAGCATAGAATGCCGGCTCACTACCAACTGTGCTAATAAGGTCTTCGTTGCATAAGCAACGAAGACCTTATAACGAAACTATAAAGTTTAATTAACTCGAAATTTGGTGTGTTCTGAAGTATTACTAAATTTAGATCTTATTTAATGAACATAGTATACTTTGTTATACCTTCTACATTATATTCTGCGCTCAGCATGTTGGCACATTTGCAGCGACCATCAACGCAGGCGCCATCTGTGAATCCAAGTCTGCGGCAGCGCTGCTCGCATTCCCGGTAGTTACAATAGCGCACTGGCTGTGGTTCCATTTTAGTTTCCGATTCTTCTGTAAGATTAATTATATTTGACTATGTCCAAAGAAATAATAGCCCTTTTTAATTTTCCACTGTTGGGCATGGGCATCTTCTCAATGCTAGGGGGATAAGACCATATTCCACCGCCCTGGACTAGGCCAGGTTGGCGGACTTCACACGGGGTTCACAAAGGGGTTCTCTCAGACATGCAGGTTTCTTCACCTTTAAGCAAATAATAATAATGGTGGAAAATGAGATTCGCACATGAAATCCAGAAATCCTAGAGCGAGCCGGGGTTTGAAACTGCGACTTTCGTTACCAAGGCAAGCGTTCTACCAACTTGGCCAGCACTGCTCTGCTATCACTTGCTTATTTATTATTATTACTTATGTCCAAACTTATCTGGTTTTATAAGTCGAATAAGAACATCTCTTTCTTAAAATGGTTATACAATCAAGACAGACGGACTTGGCAATGTAAGCTCTACAAATCTAAAGGCTAAGCTTACATCAATAAGAGACATTGACATTGATTTAACATCAATTGTAAATAATTACGGTTGCATTTACAGAAATTATTATCCCTTTATAATGAGATAATAAACACACATGCAAAATCGTGACTTATAAAGCTTATAATATGTTATATCTTCATTAGAGACATATTTTATAAAAGATCACACAAACACCAATGTCGATTTTAGTAATCATAAATATTAAATTAAAGAATAATATTAATTGATTTCCGATACTTACCGTCAAACACGTGAATGTTTATCACAGAAGTTTTAACAGCACCGACGCACAGCGTTGCAATAAAAAAAATGATTTCAGGAGACATGATGACACTCTATTACTGACAGCAATAATACCAGCCCGGTCCCATCGCGTGTTCTTATAGGGACGCCTCGGGACGACTCCCGTGGTCTGGAAGTGTGATAATCGCGTGACTGATAGCGATTTTGTCGTCCAAACAATTTATATAGTGTTACTATAAAGAATAATATGTGGTTGACAATTTCTTCTAAGCAGGTTAAAGTTTAAGATAAACTGTGTTGCATAAAATGTTATTTATTGTTGCGACGCGCGAAAGAGACAACGATAACTCGTGAAGTAGTTAGGAAGCTTTTCGAAACAAAACCGCATTGGAGGGCACATGGTCCCCTATTGATCTATGAAGAAAGAATGTTACAACCAGTGTTACAACCAATTGTCAAGAATGTTACAACCAGCTGCCGAAAGTTGCCACGTATTATTATTATTAAGGTGGAAGCGATCAGTCGCGTTCCCATACATATTTCACCATACGAATTCCCATACATATTTCACCATACGAATTCCCATACATTTTTCACCATACGAATACTGGAAACACTCACAGTTTTTTTAGTTGTACAAGCATTGCTATCAATTCTCTATGAATTATTGAGCTCGCGAAATGAAATATCAGGCCAAATCTTACAGCAAGGACATTATAAAAAGTACTTGCAAACAATACAACTATTATGGATGGGCTAGAACTTTGTAGTGTACGTAACTGAAGTCCTCGATGCGGTACAATTTCGGTAAATTAAAGTAGATCGTTGCTCAACAGCAACGATCTACTTTAATTTACCGAAATTGTACCGCATCGAGGACTTCAGTTACGTACACTACAAAGTTCTAGCCCATCCATATTATCGTATGAATAAGTTTCATTTTCCTTATGGAACATTATTGTTTAGTGGGTCTTTATTGATACTATTCTGGAAAGATCCACCCTCACTATTTACGGATTATAAATAGTGTGCACGACCGGTGACGAGGCAGGTTTCCGATGGAAATCACAGTGAGGGAACACATCTCACGGAAGCGACTTAAGAAGACTATTCCGGCGACTCTAGCAAAGACTGTGGACAACTGTGTATTGGAAGTGACTTGGACTACTGTTTACTGTGTGTTGAAGTTTATATTGATTGCTTATATTTACGCAAATACTATACATTGAAATAAAACTAATTTTACGAATTTTATCACGTTTCTTTTATGTTTTTTTTTACGTTACCGACGTTTCGGCTGGAGGACTGAGGTGTAAGATATCCTAGTGCCATAGTTAAAACTGGGGTACCCTAATTTTTAGTTGTTGTTTGCGGTCCCATCTACGCAGAAAGTGGTCACAGTGTCTTGCAATGGTGCGCTTGGTTTTGGATTTTATTATATTCATTACTGGATCCTAAATCGGTGGTAGCACCCAGCCATTTTCCCTATTCAAATTAGGATGTTTTTTAATTTCAATGGCCTCACGTATCATCCTTGGTCGGAATCAGTGTTCTTTTGCGAGGATCTGTGGTCGATCAAATCTGATATAATGGCGGGTGCGGTCCTGTACATGTTTACAGATTGCAGACAGAACACCGGCGGTCCACGAAGTCCGGCGACTAGCAAAGACTGTGCGCGACCCGACAGACGTTGTTCTGTCCCGAATTTTCCGGCTTTTTTTTCTATGGACCAAATTCGGACTATTACGAACATTTAAAAAAATGCCAAATCGGTCCAGCCGTTCTTAAGTGATGTTATAACACACAAACATCATTTAATTTTAATTTATATAGGTACATTATAACATTAAAAAGCTACTTAAATAAAATAATAAAAATTAATTTATTGGTTAATAATAGTTTTGTTACAGTTGGCAAATAATGTAAAATATAATAAGTAGAATGAATATTTTTTAGATGTTTTCGTCGTTACTGCTCGTAACATTGGCTTTGCTGCCTGTATGCAAGCCAGCGGCGTAGATCACTGCGCTGCGTCGCAGGCGCAGGGTGTCATCATCTATCTGGAAATCAGTACAAAAATAAACATTATTACGCCTGTATTCCACGAAGGGGTGGGCGGAGATGTACAAATTCACAACACTATTATTGGTCCTAATGTATCCTATTGCCACAAATTTCCGCTCAATATGAGAAAAAAAAAATCAATAATATTTAATTATTTATTTATACGTTCTGTGTATCTATAGGTTGAATATTCATTATATAACCATTGAAACAGTATATTTATACAGATACAGGGTGCGAGTGTGTGTGGAAAGGACATTAGTTATAGGACACAAGTTTTATTCAGTCTGCTGAAATAGACGGCAATATACAGTGTGTATGTGGCTTCGGAATGAAAACTGATAGCATAGATTCAACTCATGATTCTGGACACGCCCAGAGTTGGAATTTTCCATCGATCTTTTTTTTATAAATTATACACATATTTTTTAGCATTTTTAATTTGATTATTATCATGAAATCATAATAGATATAGAGCCTATCTAAACGTGATTTCTAGTAAAAAAAAACAAACTGAAATGGTACTTAAAAAGGAATGTGTTTGGGGTACAGAAAGCGTAATTTTGCTTTCGAAATTAGTTGTAGAAGAGAATTAACAATTCTGCTATCGAAAGGGGTACAAACTTTATTGGCTATTATTACTATGGATAGGCAAAACTTTCTCATAGCTTCCATTTAGTTAGATATTAAGGTTAAAATTGCATAAAATACCCTCTGTAATTCTTGCATTTGCATCGGCCCTTGACGCAGTTGCCATTTTTGTATCCGAGACGGCGACAGTGTTTCTTGCAGTGTCGGTAGTCACAAGAGCGCCTTGACTGCGACTCGGCCATTTCTGGTTCCTCTTTAAACCAACATTAACAATTATCATTGGATAAGGTTGAAAATTTTGTATACCTATTGATATTTAGAATTATCACGTAGGAAAATAACCCTGAGCTCTTTTGCTTATGGAAAATCGAATTTAAATGTTTAGTGTTACCTTCTAAATTATATTCTGCGCTCAGAAAATCGTAGCATTTGCATCGTCTGTTGGCGCAGTTGCCACTTTTGTATCCGAGACGGCGACAGAGTTTCTTGCAGTGTCGGTAGTCACAAGAGCGCCTTGACTGCGACTCAGTAGTTTCAGGTTCTTCTTTAAACCGATATTAATAATTATGGATGGATATGGGTTGATAGTTAATGATTTCCTTATATTACCAAAAGACGAATAAAATGTTGTATACCGATAAACCGAAAATAATTGTAGAGCCTTTTGCTTATGCCAAAAAATCAATTTAAATGTTTAGTGTTACCTTCTAAATTATATTCTGCGCTCAGCAAATCGTAGCATTTGCATCGTCTGTTGACGCAGTTGCCATTTTTGTATCCGAGACGGCGACAGTGTTTCTTGCAGTGTCGGTAGTCACAAGAGCGCCTTGACTGCGACTCGGCAATTTCTGGTTCCTCTTTAAACCAACATTAACAATTATCGTTGGATAAGGTTGAACATTTTGTATACCTATTGATATTTAGAATTATCACGTAGGAAAATAACCCTGAGCTCTTTTGTTTATGTAAAATCGAATTTAAATGATTAGTGTTACCTTCTAAATTATATTCTGCGCTCAGAAAATCGTAGCATTTGCATCGTCTGTTGGCGCAGTTGCCACTTTTATATCCGAGACGGCGACAGAGTTTCTTGCAGTGTCGGTAGTCACAAGAGCGCCTTGACTGCGACTCAGTAGTTTCGGGTTCTTCTTTAAACCAATATTAACAATTACGGTTGGATATAGCTTGATAGGGAATGTTTTTCTTAAGGTTCTAAAAGAGCAACGAAATTTGGTATACCGATAATCATAATTATCACATTGGAAAAGATTCCTATTTACTTTTGCTTTTACCAAATGTAATCAAAAAGTTTAGTGTTAGATACCTTCTAAATTGTATTCTGCGCTTTGCGAATTGCTACATTTGCATCGTTCTTTGACGCAGTTGCCATGTTTGTACCCGAGACTGTGGCAGTGCTTGTTGCACTCCTGGTACTCACAGCACCGTGGCGCGTCAGCTGCTGGTTCTTCTTTAAATCAAAATACATTATTATAGTAGGTTCTCATTTACAGTTATGTATATATATAGGTTCGTATTACTATAAATACTTTATAATATTATCTATACATATAAATAAAATTGGAGTGTCTGTTTGTAATATTAAAATAACCGCTTTTTACTAAGTGCATTTGGATGTATACACGTTACCTATACCGAAACAACATTTTTTACAATTTTTGTCTGTCTGTCTGTTTGTTCCGGCTAATCTCTGAAATGGCTGGACCGATTTTGACGGGACTTTCACTGGCAGATAGCTGATGTAACAAGGAGTAACTTAGGCTACTTTTATTTTAGAAAAAAAAAAATAGGATCTCACGAAAAAAAATTAAAACCAATGTTGCAGCGCAGCGCCTGATTAAGTTTGATAGCAACAACCTGCAATGCGTCCCGCGGGCTCAAAATGGGCGAGCAGGCTGTTGTCAGCGGTTGTCTTTGTTAAATACCACGCGGACGAAGTCACGGGCAACAGCTAGTATATTAATAAACTTGAATGAAATTTGGTATACGGAATGGTGCATGATCACAAAAGAAATTAAATCTGGAATCTTTACCGAATGCTCAAACAAATATTTAAAAATATGTAGTATTACCTTCTAAGTTATATTCTGCACAGTAGTTGTCGCGTTTGCAGCGATTGAATTTCAAGACACCGCCGGCGAACTCAAATTGCTCACATTCCTCGTAGTCACGTTCAGGAAAGGACTGGGGCTCAATATGTTCTGATTCTTCTGTAAAAGTAGACGTATAATATGATTTGAATGATTTTAACGTAGGTGCTATAAACATGACATAGTATGTAGTAATATATTGTCATGTATCATATTCATATTTTCTAATATGATATAGTTTTACTTGTTAACTTGTTGTTTTGTGCTTCGAAAGGCATGTTAAGCTGACGGTCCCAGTTGTCATTCCTACATCTAAGGCAATGGTTTTGGTTGGTCATAGGCCTGAAAGATTCTGACAAATGGTTTTAACCTAAGTTGCCTGTCATCCTACTAGTTGGGTCTCGTCTCTCTGCTATCACTCTAAGCCAAAAAAAAATTAAACGCAGGCTAAGAGTATGTTTTCTAGCTAAGCCATTACCATGTGAAAATTAAACGCCGTAAAATATCCGCTTATTAGAACCACCACAATGGTACACGGCGAAGTAAATAATGTAGAAATTCATAAAACTGAACAACACATCAATAATACACAAACGATCGAATTAATTGAAAAAAAAGAAGAGTGAATAAAATATTAAAATGCCAACTCACCATCAAAGTCGTTGATGTTATACATAGAAGCTTTAACAACACACAGCGTTGTAATAAACACTAGGAATCTAGGAGACATGATGCCGCTCTATTCAATAAGTGAATACAATAATACCTGTCCAGTGCTGTCGCGTATTCTTATAGGAAAGCCTCCAGGTCTTCAACCCCTGGTCTGGATGGAAGTGTTGCAACTGGGTGACTCATTACCATTTTTCCGCAAAACAATGTACATATAGGGTGGTATCTAGAACACGTCACAGATTAAAGTAAGTGTTTCAGTGATAACAGATTAAAATATACGTACAATCATTTTGAACAAAAATATGTATCGTCTTGAACGATGTTAATGAATTGTTGTCATTGCCTAGATTTATATTAATTCGAAAAAAAATACTATTGCATCAAAAGTATTTAAATTGAGCTAATCATTGTTTAATACTAGCTGCGCCCCGCGGTGTTACCCGCGTTTACATTTACCGGGATAAGAAGCCTATGTGCTATTCCAGACTATAATCTATCTCTGTGCCAAATTTCATCCAGATCCGTTCAGCCGTTCTGGCGTGATTGAGTAACAAACATCCATCCATCCATCCAAACTTTCACATTTATAATATTAGTGGGATCATAAGCACTTGGAGCTCATTCGGGCAGATGTTAGTATTATAAATCCAATTAAAATTCACCCTGTAGTGCTAGGAGAAAGATAGCAAGTTATTGACAAATTGGTCCCAGGAGACAAAGTAGTGATAACGATTGTAATCAGAATAAAAGATAATTGTTGCGCAACATGTTGTTTATAGTAATATTGGCACATTAGCATAGACATTTACCAATAATGTGAAGTTTACAAACGTTTGTAAGTGATCGCATTGAAAGCACACTACAACAAAGCAAGACACTTGATCTGTATACGTCACGGATATTGCCCCAAATTTATAGAATGTTTGATAAATGAACGATGGCATTATACCTAAAGTACTTTTTAATGCTATTGTAAATGAACGAACACATTTTATTTATTGTTTTTTAAATACAGATTTCTTTAATTGGGCCATTACGCTCTTTATCTCTGCTGTATGTAAGTCCTCCTATCGAATACGACTATGTGATTAGGTGTTATTTTTAGCCGAAGATCAGAAGCTGTACTGGATTATTCTTCAGATTAGTTAAAGGATAACTATTGAAATAAAACTAATCTTACCGAATTTATCGTAATTATTATACGTTTTATACGATCCCTTCGTTTCGGCTGCTTTACAGCAACCACGGTCACGGGAGGACTAGTAAAGCAGCCGAAACGTCGGGAACATAATAAACGAGATAATATCCGTAAGATTAGTTTTATTTCAGTGTGTAGTATTCGCGTAAATATAAGAAATCAATACATAGGATATCTAATTATGGTAGGCAAATAATTGTAATTTTGTAATAATAATTAATAGGTACTGATTTGGTTATTTAGTACGTTATATTGTTCGCTAGATGGCGCTTGCGACATATGTGAAGTTGTCGCCACACATCACTAGCGTATCGTGTACAATGTTCGTTCAATTATAATCACGGAGGCGCGTAAACAAAGCGTGCAATTCGAATGCTATATATAAAGAAATGCATTATGTGTGTTAAATATTGTGAAAAGATATTCTGTTTCGTTACAAGGAAGTGCTACAATGAACACAACTAAACTGTTTATATTATTCATAGTTATATTTAGTATAAGTTCGCAAGGTTAGTAGAATTCTTATGAAATGTGCTGTTTAAATATCTACACTATTGTTACTTATCTGAAGAATTATTATCGCGCTACTTATAAGAAGTTTTTACAGTACATTATTCATTATTCTTATATTTCACGAGAACACTCGAGTGTGATAATTATTGCAATATCTTGTATACCTTACGTTGAATAGTACATTATATTAATAATGTTATAGTGAAGAGTCCTGAAATTAAAAAAAAAATAAAGGACTAATTTCATCGCATTTATATTGTGTTTTTTACGTTACCGAAGTTTCGGCTACATTACAGCAACCAAAAAATAATAAAATCCTTAAAATTAGTTTTATTGCAATGTGTAGTATTCGCGTAAATATAAAAAAATAATATATGAACAATCTGTTTATGTATAACCTTGTCAATAATACAGCCATCTTTAAAATTTAACTGCTGAAGGAATTGCAACGAAACTGCGTAATAAAAAGCATAGTTAAACATCTAATTTTATTATAAACGAATAATTATGGGCATTAAATAATAAATAAAACCTCCCCATTTTTAATAGCCCAGTGTTGGGCACGGGCCTCCCATCCATGCAAGGGGGATCGGGGAGTTCGTGGATATATAATAATTAAAGGGGCAGAGGGACAGCCAGTCTGCAGTTCTTGGGGAATTAATTAAGTTGTAAATAAGTGTAGGATATAGGTGATATTTTTGTCCGACTGTCTGGGGAGGTATTCTGTTTCATATTGTGGAGAAATGTGCCCAGTTACCGGTATAATGGCAATAGGTTCGCCCCCTATAACATTGGGACCACATCCCATTGGCGAAGTGTGTCAAGTCTGCCCACCCCTTTGGGGATTGCAGGCGTAATGGTCTATTTTTATTGCCTGGGTATACGCGATAGCTACTGGCTTAATATATGGTACTGGTATCTATATAAAGAATTTAATAATTCAGGATATTGCAATAAAACTACTTTTAAGAATTTTATTGCGTTTATTTAATGTTTTTTACGTTCTCGTTATTTGAGTTCCGATACCTACTCAGGGTCATTTATTGTGAGGTGTCGAGCTAAATGATAATTTTAATAATTTATCCAAATAAATGATGATGTAATATCTAATGGTAAATCCCCGTCAATCAAGTCGAGGCAAATCTGAGGAAATATTATATTTCTTAGTAAGGATAACTGATCTGGGTAAACCAGTTATGTTACTTACAAACAGATGACAAGATTCATTATCACTCAATATGAATCATTTGCACGTACATACCTGTGCACGTATTTATTCAGATATTAATCAACGTTTGTACAAGTGAAGGCAATGTCGACCTTACTCAATAATTATCTGCTACATCAAATATGATAGCCTGGTAGATTAAACATTGAATTGTATTTATTTATTTTATTTTTTTCAGGCCTCCAAGGCCCATAAATAGATAAGTAATTTAAAACTAATATAGGTACATAAAATAATATACTTAAAAAACCATACACTTCGTACTTGTGAAGTCATTATACTGGGTGGAAATAACGAATTACATTACCAAAAATGACTTATTATCTTTCAATAATAACCCTTGCTGCTGCAACTGCATTGTGCCTTGAAAATACCATTTTAGTTCTATTTAAGGTTCAATTTTGTAATTAATTATGATAAATTTGGACGAGTTATAACAATGTAAGTATATTATTATTGCAAACCCTGGTCCTACGCATGTACATTAAGTATTGGCAGGATTTTTCGAAATTCCACTCCAATGCGCACGAAAATAGTAGCTAGTGGAAAATAAAATCACATAATATTGAGTCTATATTAAGTGATTTATAGGTTGGTGTATACTTCTGCCCGTGTTATACTATTATAAGTTACACAATTCTCAATTAGTTTCGCTAGGGACTTCTCTAAGTAAGTCTAGTTTTTTATGACTTGCTAAACCCATGCCATGTTGGTTCTCACAAAGAAATAATTATCTGATAAGAAATAGTGTACACGTTCGATTCGGTTCACAATTTTAAAAAGAGAATTTTATTTTAGTGCGTTGTTAATTAATGCGAATCAATGAATTTGATAAACGCACACCAATGTACTAGTTTAGGTAAACTTATCGATACTCCGGTACCTACTGATAACAATTACTACTTGATACATTGGAAGTGCAAGGCGCTGATGCGAATTTTTGGTCGCGTTATTTTGATGAACTACTTCATTGAAGTATGTTCAAAGTTAATTGTTGGTACGCTCGGTACATCCCCGATTCATATCTAAGTTTGTATTGAATTTTGACCAAAAACCTGATGATGAATGAGGGCTTCCCCGGGAAAACTAAACAAATAAGGTCACGCGATCCAAGTCGCTCTGCAACCTCTTTGACATAACAAAAAAGCCAGGTCAATAACATTACATTATGTCAAACATTTTTTGCGAGTACATATACCTGCTAAAAATATTTTACCGACTCAAGTACAGGTAATTCTCAGTAAAGTGGACCTTTAAATTGAAGAATGCAAAGTCTAAAATCGTAATTTAGAAAGATGACGACCTGATTAGCGCAGTTGGTAGTGACCCTGCTTTCTGCGCCGTGGGTCACGGGTTCGAGTCCTGGTAGGGACAATCTTTGTGTCTTTGTGATGAGCATGAATGTTTGTATCCGAGTCATGGATGTTTAATATCTATATAAGTATATATTGAGTTTACCCTCAGTCCATTGTATAGTACCCATAATACAAGCGTTGCTTAGTGTGGGATCGTATAGTTGGTGTGTTCGTCTGGCGATATGATATATGGGCGTTTGACATAATGCAATAAGGAGTTGGTAAAGTTAAAAGTGGTAGACGGTTCATTTTATACCGGTTTATGAAAGCGAATCGATTAGCATGCTGATAAAGATGTTCGTCACACATTTGAACCAGGGTTCAGTAGTCATTACTTTGTGATATAGTTATTTTTACATACCTATACCTACTTTTTTGAACATAGACTAAAACCACTTATTTTGGATTCAGAGACGTCCAAATAACCTATTGCACTTTTTTTTAAAATATCTTCATTGTACGTACAGCGAGTTACAGTTTCAAGATAGTACTAGCGACTGCCCGCGGCTCCGCCCACGGTATCTCGATGAAACAGCCTATAACAATTAGAGATATTTTAGCTTTCTATAAGAATTTTCACAATTGGGTCAGTAGTTCCGTATAATGATATAAATATCGCCAGACAAACAGACAAACTGTACGGTCCGAGACTGAGCAAGAAATATAGATACAGAAAGATAATTGATTATTATTTTTGTTTCAGGAACCTACGCAGCTATGATAGAACCCGGTATGTGCAAAATGGACTGCAATGAGCTGTGCCACATGCAAGGCAAGAGCCTTGGCACCTGCACGAAGTCTGCCAAAATGTGTAAATGTTCTTCGAAAGTGGGGGCATAGGTTATGTTCAAATATTGTACCTTTGTAAAGTATTGCTTATATTCAGAGCGGCAGGGTTATTATTAGTATGATTTAAATTCAATCGCAACTGACGTAACTGATTTAGCGCGCATCTTGTGAGTTTTATGTGCCTCGCACAGACAACAGATATGGCCCACCCGAGGCACATGCTCGCGATGCTTCGCAGACAGAGTTTACTTAGCTGGGACCGTCGAGTGAATTAATTAATTAATGTTTATACGTTACATCGTTTAGCTTACATAATTCTAGTAGTTTAATTGGGAATCGAAGTATAAAAGTAGGCCACCACTTCGTGAGCCCTGCTAAGCTAGCTAGCTTTGCTCGCGGTGTGGCCTTCGGTTTCATGTTAGCTTGGCCTCAGCTGATTGCTCGTAGAAAAAAGAGGGTTCGAGGCGTGAGCCTGCGCACTAAATCAGTATGTACACGGTATGCGGTAATAGACAATGTGGTCCTAGACAAATATAATTTTGACAAAGTTTTTGACGCCAAGCAGACGGAGATTCCCACTGCCGACGGAGGTTTTATTACTAGACACACATACATTAGTGTTTATAGCAATGTATTATACCTAAGCCGATTTTTTTATTTTTTTTTATTATTTTATATTATTTTATAACTCTGTGGTATCTTATAAGCATTTAATGTCTTTAACAAAGTCATGACTACGAACTGGTCTTTGCAATCTCGACCATAATATATTTTTCAATCGATTGAAGTTAGTTTTTTTTTGTCTCCACTACCCCATTATTTTAATTGATTGATTATATAGGGTGTAAAAAAAAGAGTTGATTATTGTATAAGGTCAATGAGTAGGCTATGCCGATTACGTTTATATAAAAAAAATGCTAATTGTTTTTTTAAGATAGCGAACTAGTAGCCTTTTGCAGTAGGCAACAACATTAAATATATAGTAAGTTATATGCATTTTAAAGTTCTAATGCAATTCATTAATTTCATATCACAACCTACCAATGGCGATCTGTAAATATTTTGCATTATATCAGGAAGGTTAACTAAATAATGTGTGTTTCGGGTCATTGATTGCGAGATTGCGAGGTTATGTTATGATAGGGACAGATATGGCTGACGGATTTATGAGCAGATAATAGATGTAGTACGCTGGAACTGACTCTGGAATCGTTACTCTGAAAAGCCCTAATTCAGTAATACTGGAATGAATATATTATAAGGTTTAACAATAATAATGTAAAATATTTTAACAGAGCCAACAGTAGGTTATAAAGATAACATTCCGAAAGAAATAAATCAAATGATGAGGCATTAAAAAAATACAACCTGTACTGAGCGCATTGCCAAAGGCTGCCTGGTTTGCATTATTTAAAAAAAAATCAAACATAATTTACACAATTTTATACATCAGCGTGATTCGTATAAGTTACTGATTCATCTGTTAAAATACTAAATACAATTTTTGTTAAACCTAATACCTATAAGGATATTTGATGACGACCTATATGTATAGGTAGGTACCCCGAACTTTAAAGAAATATTTCATCCATTTAAGATGTTTTCAATAATTCGAATTAAGTATTTAGTTCGAATAAGTTGTAAGGAAAATTGGAAAATTCGGAACAGGACAACATCTGTCTAGTCAGCTAGTAAATTTTAAATATTGCAACCCTAGCACACCAATTGTATGATCCCAAACAAAGCACGTTTGTTTTATGAATAACGTACAATAGACTGGTCTGTGGAATTGAATTCATTCAAACTTACTCCTAATTATGCACTTACCAATTCCAACCACAAAGTCAAGACCATTCAAACGAGACGTGATTGGTCGCTTAGACACAACGATGCATTTCGATTGGTTCACTCCGCACAGGTGCATAACACCGTAAGAGCAATATCCATTACCCTCGATTTAGATTCTGTGAATAATTTGCATACGACAACGTTACTGCCTCGGCGGTATACACATGGTGTTTGATGTGCTTATGAGCATCTGAACACGTGTCTAATGTGTTATGATTAATGCAATTATCATTAATGTTTATACTGCGTAAGTTTCCTTCACTATGATGTGGATTTTATGTGGGTACATAAAATTCTTTAGCGGTAATTATTTCGTTATTAGCGTGTTTATTATTCGTTGTTAGTGGTAGGTTTAATGTCAAAATGGGGTTACGGGGTTAGTTGGTGAAATGTGAGCGCACACACTAGGCTGATTTTCTCGGTGACCATATGACCGCATCACCTAAGATTTTTCATAGTTTATTATACAAATAAGAGCCCGTTGAGGGAGACCGGTGCAATAATCGTAAGGTCAATTTTAAAAAGACAGCGCTCCTACAGAGTGCATACTATAAAGGGAATGTGGCATAACGTAGACACTAATGCTCGCGAACGACGTAGTCAGGACGTGCTGACCTCGAGGCAAAGGCTCACGCTGCCTCGACCGAGCGTTGTCGTCTGTCATTGCTTCGCTGTCGTCCCGACTTATTATGTCAAGTTTACGTAAACTGATTTCTTGGATCAATACTGCTGTCTTTTTATATATATTGGATGAAGATCAAAAGAAACACTTTTTTTTTTGTTGCAAAAAAAGAAGAATCTTTTAAGAGTGGCAGTGACAGAATGCTTTGTTAACGACGTTATAATTACATAAGGAGTTACTGCTAGATACACTTAAAGCTTTAAACTATTGATACGATTCAATTCGATTAGGTAAGATACAATCAAACAAAGCAACTCCACCTTAGAACTAAAACTAAGTCGTTAACAACACCACCTATGAGTAGCCAATCTAACTACTCTCTAAGAATATCAAAGAGAGGCCCACTTAACGGCCGAAAGCTTAACTAGGCAAGGGCCGATCCACCTAGGGCAGGAACAACTTACCCTCGCTAGGGGTACCATATAAAAATAAAAAATCTTGATACAAACTAGGAATTTCACAATAATGGTCTGTAAATTTTGTCGCTAACATATTGTGATAATATTAATTATAACAATATTGGCCCTTCTAATGTCCCACTGATGGGCACAGTCCTCCTCTCAATACGAGATGGATATGGCCATACTTGGCCTGTGCGGGTTGACGTCACGCGTCTTTAGAGGGTTTGTCTGAAACATGCAGTTTTCCTTCACCGTTTAGAATGTGATAATCATGGTTGAAAGTGACACTCGCACATGAAACCCAGAAATAAGGAGTCAGGGTTTGAACCTGCGATCCTGGTTACTGAGGCGTCCGTTCTACCATCTTAACTATCATTGCTATATTGACAACCTTTGTAAATTATAAACCAAAAATTATTTCTGCCTTTGATTAATATTGATTTCATAAAAATCGGATAATTTCAAAGTAAGGGTGGAGTACTAAAGTAAAACTCTTGTCTTATTATCAGTACAGTCATTACCTTTTTTTTTTTTTTTTTTTTTTTATCGTCAGGAAACCCTTCATGGGTACCAGCCAGTCTGCCACAGGGAGACAGACTGGTGATGTAAGACTCCTACTCACTAAAACCTGACGGTGTTCCACCACACCGCTAGTTGGTGGGACACGGGAACGCAAAAGCATACTTCCGCGACCCACCAGCGGCCGTCCGCTTCTGCAGACCCTCCTACGCGCGGGTAACCCTCCCCGCAAACTACTCCGGGGAAGGGCGTGCAGGAACACATTGCACGCCCTTTAACCTCGAGGGCCAGATGTTCTGCGACAGCGACAGGCAACCCCCGTTCCTGTCGCCCGCGGGCCCTCTCTAAGGCGGCATAAGATAGTACAGTCATTACCTACTACGTGTATGTTTTCTCATGTCAATGTGTTGTTTAAAGTCAATCTCAACGAAACTAAGTTAACAAGAACTATACCGACCAATCAATCTCCATCGTGTCTTCGCCACTACGTCGACATTGACACAAACACATTGAGCCTGACTTAATGGAAAAGGGCATTAGGAGAATAAATTGCCAGACGAACACACCAACTATTCGGTCCCAAACTAAGCTACTCTTATATTGTCAGTACTGTATAGTATGATCACTTATATAGATATCAACATATAGGTACAAGCATTCGTGCTCATCACACAAAGTTTGTCTCAAACGGGTTTCAAACTCGGGTCCCTCAGTACAGAAAGCAGGGTCACCACGAACTGTGCCAATCAAGTCGTGAAATCCTATACATACCTACACGTTTGGTAACCCTACCAGTAACTCTTCCTACATTTATTTAGCTAAAGTTTCGGGTTCTCTGCGTATATTTATATCCTTCGGCTTAATTAATTTATTCGACGCGATACAAACTTGGTGCTTTAGCAAAAAAATACTCGTGTACGTGTGTCTTAATTAGTTTTTATTTATCATTACCTTTTGTTGGAGCTAATGTAACGGCAAGTCCAGAGTTGATTAGTGAAGCAGGGGCATAGTTCGATTTGGAATAAACAAAACTAGTAAGTATTTTTTGCGGAAAAGGGAAGATCTTCCAGCCAGGCGGGTGGTATGCCTGGCGGGGCGGCCGCTATGCCCCGACGGTTATTGTCGGGATCTTGTATATATGTTACGTGCTCAGAAAACTCTCATAGCGCGATTCAGGATTGTATTGAGAATTGTCTATTGTTCTGAATGCGTCTGCAGTGCCATCTGTGAAGCTTGTGGCGTGGTTGAAATGGTCGCTACAGTATAATAAGTTAAATGCGATTTTATGTAATCTGTGGTTAACAACACCAGAGTCGTTATATTATTAATCATTGCATCCAGTTGTATTATTCATCAATCCATTAAATCTACACTAAGTTTTAAGAAGATAATCATTTTACTGGTGGTAGGCTTCGGCCGTGGCTAGTCACCACCCACTGAACAAAGCCATGTCGCCAAGCGGCCTAGCCGTGTTCCGGCATGATGTTCGGTGTTGCCATTCATGGATGGCGGGTCAGATCAGTTGCGCTGCATGTGCCTAGTGAATGTAGCGTCTCTATCTACTGCCGCCTTCCTACCTAGGCAAGTATGCTCCATCGTAGATCTCATCGTCACTTACCATCAGGTGAGATCGAGATCAAATACTTGCCTATAATGTAATAAAAAAAAAAAAAATTGTTTACTAAATATAAAAAATAGTATACCATGAGACACATACAAACACATGGCTTTATTACGCAAAGGAACACCCTCCCCAAGTGGCTTCGGGCATCGATAAGGTAAAGTTAAAAAGAAAAGCGTCGAAAAAAGTAAAGTTGCTTTCAATTTAACTTTTAGACTTTTAAACCAGATTGGAAAATCTAATGATAGCGAGTTTTGGCTTCCAGCTGTGAAAACGGTCGAAACAAGTTTGCCAGAATTTTATCGAACTTACACAGTTCGTGAAGTACCTATTTGCAGAGATCAGACTACAATTATCTTATCTGATACATTTGTAGTTGCATAATCAAAAATTCTGATCAGTTACTAAATTTAGTTTGTGCCTAGGACAAAGCTCATGATAATATAATTATATTAGTCCATTTGCAAAGTGTGGATGTGGGTTGGAATGTGGGCTAAAGTTAGTCTCAAATAGAGACTTAAGGCTATTAAAGTTGATCGATTAATTAGCCCCATATTCGTTCGTTACCTTTGAAATTCTTTAATGTTTTTTTACATCAGTATTAAAACAAGTAAATAGAATGACGTTATACGTTACGTTATAACCTCTTTGTAAACTGTGACATTAAACTGTCTGTGTATGGATGTGTATGTCACATGACGCTCCAGTCACCATCTGCACACCTGTCCACCGCAGTGAAATATCGCCACTCACATGTTAATCAATTCTCCTTTTGTAAAAAAAAAAACGAAACAGAACGAACAATAAAATAACATTCACATAATTAATTGTTTACAGCCCGAAAATGTATCGTGCCAGACAACAGATGCTTACAGCATCGGCGTTGACATGGGAATAATCAATCCCGAAAAATACTCCCTGGAATCTTTTGAAAGGGACGAAAGGAATGTCTTAAGAGATTTGTACGAAGAATACGTTTCATTGAACAATAAATGCCACAATGAGTGGCTCATTATAAATAATATTGGTTTATTGCCTGACACAGGAGTCTTTGTCCCAAAAAAAAACTTAATGAAGCACAGCTGATAATAAGAGAGGTTTCGTTAATACAGTTAGGAAAGGCGACATCCTGATCTCGGGTTGTGTAGTCTAGGGATTGGTCGGTTTCGCCGCGATAATGACGTCACAATACTGGGTCCTGGAGATGTCCGGCGGCGATGGATGGCAGAGTGGGACACCGAACAACAATAGACAAGTGCCGAAAGAGAAGTGGTCCGATATGCATGCGTCTGATTGGATCACGGTATACCTCAAGCCAGACAATGTAACGGCGATAGCAGAAGCAGGATGGGCTGATCGTACATACAACGATCACGTCGATGTTGCTACGAAACTAAAGCATATCACGTACAAAGTAATTACGGACATTTGGTCAACGAATCCGAGCTATTGTTCCACGCTCATCGTCCAGGCTTATTACCTCGGAACCGGTTCAAAGAAGGTCATTAAAGATTTGTCTCTAATTGGCCATGTGATTGTGCCCTCCACGATACCGTGGTATTTCCTGAGTCCGTACCAATTGGTAAACAAAGCGCAGTTTTAATTTTCATGTATTGTAATTAAGTTATCATTAGCTGTACCCGCGATAGGAAATACAAAATAATAAACAACTCTATTACCGTTTTATTCGAGAAAATGTCTTTAGTACGTTTCTAAATAATTAAATTAAGTACGATATATTACATCTCCTACCAATGTACTATGAAATAATGGTATCCTTTACATAACCGTGGTATTCAGATAAAGTTAGAATCTAATTCGATTCGGTATTTAAAATTTGTCACGAAATGTATTGAGAATTACAGTAGAATGTTTCTCAAAAAGGTAGGTAGCTACACCAATGAAAAGTGATGAAGAATATTTGACGTCTTTATCGCAAGCATTGGCATCCATTTAAGGTGCAGTATCCGCCGGACAAGTGGCCCCTCTGCTTGCAGCGAGCGATGCACTCGTAAAACACGCACGCATTAGGGAACGTAGGACCTTGGATTGTCTCCCTCTTTTGCATCAAATGGGACGATTCTGTGAAAGAAATATAAGGATTGGGCTGAGAAGATTGTTTTTGTAAATAGAAAGCATTGTTCATATGGTAAGAAACTTCAACAATGTACCTACTAACTACTGAACGTATAACCACTGACCAAGACAGTAAATTTCAAATATTGTATAGTGGCGTTCTTTCCAGTACATATCTCCCTAAAATAAATGACACGCAATTAAAAACCCTAGCTGCATATATATTATACTCCGTCCTTATCTGAGCAAATTTGTATGAATATGGTTCCTAAGAAACACGACACTATGTAAGTATTTCGAAAAATTACCACAAAGGTCACAAAATACTAACCTATCGAAATAAAATATCACGTTTGTTCTGTATCGCCCGACGGTATAAGTAGAGGTTGCATTCACATTTTGGGTTTTATTACAAAAAAATATATATAACTAACCATTGGCCTCCAGCGCGGCCGATGACACCGTCGCCATGGCAACGAAGAACACAGCCAGAACGATGCACAGCTTCATGGTATAAGGTATCGGGTACTCTGTGAATCCTTCCAATACCTCAAGTTATTTATACACACCTGCCCCACATATAACCTGCACCAAGAAACACATCAACTGCAAGCTCAATAACTTCATCTCGTGTTAGCGAATCTATTGCTGTATCCCTAATATTGTATTGAAAATAATTATCGTGCTTAGACGGCAATGTATTCTAAAATTGATGCGTCATTTTACCCCCGCATTCGAGTAAGGACGTGAAATTGGAGGTGGAGGGAATACCCTGAGTCAATTTCTCCGGCATACCTACTATTGCAAGTGATATACAAAAAATAGATATTGGATTAAACACTGTATTTGATGCAACTAAGGTTGGTTTTTCTTTGTCGATGGTTATCTTGAATAAAGCAATGTTTATTTACTATATTGCTAGCTTCGGTATCATAGTATGTGTATTTCCTTATCTTAGTACTTCGGAATCCCTGAAGCGGTAATGTACCTAAGTCATGAGTACGCTACAAGAAGTAAAATCTTCTTATTATTAATTATGATCATGTAGATTTAATTAATTTTCCTGTTCACTTGTTCTTATGTTATGTATGGCATTATGAGATAATATAGCTTTGCTTGAAGTATTTGACTCTTTCTGTTAGGTAGGTGTCGGTAAAACATTGAATGATTAAACAATAATATATTTATATGGTCCAATCAGCCTCGCAGTATGAGAGGTTTTTGCCAAGTAATAGGACATTAAAAGGGCTAATATTTTTCGTGATATATATTATTGGAACATAAACCTTGCGTGAAACTAACTGTAAAACATTAAAAAATACGAAACAATATTTTCGAAAATTGCCCAGGCAGGAATCGAACCCACAACCTGCCGGTGCTGTAAGCCTAGGTACCTACACTCTGTCGTCATTATGCTTTTCATAATCCTTGATATTGAAACCGGCCCCAAGAGTAAAACTATCCCAAAAACTATCCCAATAATAAATTTAAAAAGAGCAACCATGGAGTTTCTTGCCCGTTCTTCTCCATAGGAACGGCATTCAACGGGTGGTAAAGTTGTAGCTTGGCATTTAATAACTTTTTTGACGATTCATAAGTAAGTATTGTACTTAATGGTTTACATGAATAAAAAATATTTTAATTCTGATAATTATCTTTTTTAACTACATCCTCTCTAAAAGTCGCCATATAACCACTACGCTCTACCGTTTACAATAATCACGTAGGGAGAGTACACTCCACCAGAAACGGCCGCATTCTAGAGAGTGCGTTCAGCAATTACCTAAACCCCACCCGAGAGTAGGGGGACCCCACCCCAAAAGGTATCCTGGGAAATACATGAAATGCCTAGTTTGCAACTGTGTTCTCGAAAATGTGATAAAAAAAATTCGCGTTGTCCATTACTATTTATATTTCGCTGATTTTATTAGGTCCTCATGTATCTTATAACCATTACAAACGTTGCAAGAATTCTCGCTAAGAATTTTGCACACATGGTAATATTATTATTTTACACTAGCTATTACCCGCGACTTCGTCCGCGTGGTTTTTAACAAAGACACAACCGTTAGCAATAGCCCGCGACCGGCAGCCTTTGTGATATTAAATCGTTGTTCTAAAATAATAGTAGCCTAAGTTACTCCTTGTTACATCAGCTATCTGCCAGTGAAAGTCCCGTCAAAATCGTTCCAGCCATTTCAAAGATTAGCCGGAACAAACAAACAGACAGACAGACTGACAAAATTTTTGAAAAAAATTGTTTTTGTATATGTACCGTGTATACATCCAAATGCACTTAGTAAAAAGCGGTTATTTTAACATTACAAACAGACACTCCAATTTTATTTATTTGTATAGATTTTCATATTTCCAGTCCTGCTCCGTGTCGTCCAATTGTGTACAGCTAATCTATCAACAGCCTAGTTTTACTGGGTGTTGGCTGAAACGGTTTTGTGGTTAGAAAGATATCGCCTCGCAGATACACTGCGCTCTGTTGATATATAATATAATTGTCGGTTAGAGTTCCGATCAAGCAATGACTTGCATGAAAGATGCAAGTTTTACTAGGAAAATGCGGTGAACAAACACGGTGGATAAATATATGTTAACTTAATTTTCACCTTTGATAAACTGTGTCAATTTATCATAGGTATAATAGGTAGCAGTAACTTCCTTCCTATTGCGACATGTTGGTTCAAAACAATACACGTCTGCCTTCTCTTCAGGGAACACAGACGTGATTGTATTAGCACTTTTATTTTAGTTTAGTGTTAGTCATCTCGAGCGCGTCTTTTAGTTAGCTTACAGGATATTTACCCGTATGGAGATTTTATTTCCATTAAATTATATAAGTAATGTTATAAATGCTTATCGTCTCATGAAAATATTATGAATTCTATACAAAAGAAATATAATCCTAACGCATTAAAAAAACTCACTCCGACCTCGAGCAAATGTAGGGAAAGTTAATTTCCAACACAGAATGGGTAAACTCCCCTGAACATAAAACCCGGAGATAAGTCGCAAAGAATCCGAATGCGAGGTGGGAAGTATCTAAATAATTTCATTTCACGTTCACCTAACATATTCAAGAGGCGGGCTGAGGTTGACATTCTTTATTTTTGGAATACCCGCCCTAAAGGGCGCAGATAGCAGGTATCTGTGTTTAATGTGCCGTGGCTTTCCTAAATAATAACACGACTAAAGGATAATGAGGGTCAGTTAAAATGCGATGATAAGCAAAATTTGTTTTGATATAAAAAATCTTGTACATACTTACTTAAAATATTTGATCTTTAATAATAAAACAAGTAAGTTCATTCCTTCGGTAGGTACGTACATATCTCGTTACCAATTTATTTGCGAAGCATAACGTAACTATGGAACAAATATTTGGCAAACGATCCAGCTCAAACTCAAAAATGTTTAATAAACCTCATAAAATATTTGTTTAATTTCAAAATAAGGCTATTTTGTTATTGCCACAAGGGAGAGCCAGTATAAACACTCCCCGACTCCCATTTCAGAACACACTTCTGAGAAACCAATTAAAAATGTGAATAGCCGTGCACTGGCTAGCCGCGCAGCCTCGCAATGTCGGCTCGAGCCGTGTCACGCGCGGCAGCCGCAGCTTAATCCATTATGCGAAGAATCAGTTTACACGAAGTCAGGCTGATAGCAAGGCTTATGTCAGATGACAGAGCTTAGGCGAGGCAGCAGCGTTTACCTCGCGCGACACACGTACTCAGCAAACGGAAGAATCTTTGCGAGGTGGCGTTGCAAGTCAGTACACGGCTATCAAATTCAAAGCAAACAAAATTTATTTTACAACAAATATTTTGGGAATATCTTCTTCTATTTCGGGTTCCATCTCGAAAGCAAACAAGCACTCGGCTCGGAAACACAATTTAAGTTCGTCAACAACTGGTTTCCGTGGCAGTGGCTTCAAGGCACAACTTATTTATACAGGCGCAGATCGGTTCGCTGACTCTGACTACTAAAGTTTATTGAATTAGGCGTTAGGTAGCGCGCAAATTAATTTCAAATCAACTATGAAACTATGTTCTGATTTGTGGGAAACAACTGGGTCAAACATGTTATTAGTCAGGTTGTGAGCCACATCCTGGGTTTCCTACAGACTCTCGGGTTATGTCGAGTAATGTTAGCCTACTAATTGTACATATAAGGTTCAGTACCCACTGGAAGGATCTTCGGCATCCTTGGCTTACCCAGTGTAAAAGAAACCGTTATAGGATCACTTTGTTGTCCATCCGTGTGTCCGTCTATCAAAACCCTTATTCTCAGAAGGGGTGGAGTTATTTTTGTAGTAAGAGTTTTTGGATGTAACTTATCATGTCTCAGTGTTCTCAACTCAGCACTTTCGGCGCTAGATCCGTTGCATATTGACCTCTGTCAGCCATCACCTAATAAAACTTACTTGAGCTTATCGCTTCGTTAAGACCCTGGAAACGGTCAAACAAAGTTTTAGACTTTCTTAAAACGGCACAAGTAAGTTTGTTACCTGATAATTCTACAAACCAAAAATGCTTTACTACCTTTTCCGCATTTAATTTTTTAAAAGGTGTTTTATCTAGCGCGTACATTCGAATGTGGAATGCCATGCGCTTTTTAGTCAACAAAGTGCATGTTCTCATTAACCAAATAGTAATTAGTTTTGACGCCCGTTTAAGCATTTATATATTTTTTACAATGCACAAGATAGAGTCATTACTGCAACATTTAATTATACCATTACTTTTTTTTATCTTGATCGAGAAAATTATGGCTAAGGGCTGCCCCAACAGGTTCGCCAAAAATACGAGGGAAGTTTAAAAGAAAGATTGGAACGCGTAATTAACGAGAACACCAGTGATTTTCTAAACGATGTCTATTAAAGAGGGGATGTTAGGGGTAGGTCGAGGAGGCGGGCAGGGGGTTTGCGAACAAGTTGTGACGACCTCATCACAGTTTACTTCTTCAGCCAATGAGTGAAGGGAAAGTCTGTACGTAATGTGGTCGGCTTTTAAAGGAAGCGTCTAATTCGAGATTCGCAGGGATTTTTCGGATGGAATCCTTGATCGCTTAATGTTAGGATTGCTGAAACGTTTCTATATATACGTTAGGAAATAATTGTTACAGGAATAGAGTACATTAATGGTAAGTATATATATTAGATGAAATCTTTTCTAAGACTGCTGAGATAATAGGTACACAGCATTAAAAACAACACTAGTTTTTATCAAAGCATTAATGAAAAACTACAACATTGATTATCATCACGTTATAACGATTGGGGGTCGAGTAGCAGAGCAAAATCGTATGCGTGAGCAGCGAGAAAAAGCTGGCCCAAAAAAAAAGTATTCAGTATCTCAATATTGTCAAAGTAAGAGCCTAATACACGACACGTCTAGAGTATCCTGTATCGTCCAAGCGCCGATATATCAAACTGTAATTCCCGTCGAAAGCCAAAGGGCGTTGTGACAACAGAAGAAATGTATCCCGTAATATCGGCGAGGTGACATAGGGGCAATCGATCACACATTTCCACCTGGACAATTCCAATACGCTAAATTACTAGTGAAATAAAAATACAATGAAACTTATACTTTTGCCTCGATCCGGTAAGGTTGATTTTCAATTGGGAGGTTTCTCGTAGGCGTGAAAGCAACATTTCACGCGATTCGTTTTGTCTGCTCTCCTGCTTCCCGTCCCAGATAATGGTTCCTGTGATATTGGTGTAATATTTCTCGGCGATAGCGTTTGTTATCAGCGTGTAATGGTGTCGTTTTTGTACGGGTTCGTGTTACGCATACTATGGAGGATACGTTGATGAGAGGATTGACTGGATTTTGCACACCAAGTAACTTTTTTTTAAATGGAATCGTCTGGTAGAGGCACTGTAAAACCATCCATAAGTCCAATGTTAAGACATCCCGTTTAAATGTTAGTATAAATACTAACTTTTAAACATACCATTTCTGAATGACGCGGAGGCAACATGTTTTAAAACAAATTATTCATAGGCAATTAAAAACAAGATGTTCCGTAAACTTGTTCAGTTTGAAACAATGTAAAACAACAATTATAACTTAATGGAATCGAGAGAGATATTAATCGTTTTCAATTGATTCAGGCCAAATTTCCCTTTCGTCTCGGCACATTAATCAACCGCCTCCATTCACTATTCCGGACAGCTACGCGACAAATATTCACAATAATTACTAAATAAATTATATCGCTGGACGATTACACAGAGAAGATATGGTCGGAACTTAGCTGTTCTTCGCGTATGGACACTTTACAATGTAAGTGTGATTATCTTCTCTTAATCAGAATAGTCTCAACTAGTATGGGGTATGTATTCATACGGTCAAAAAAAATATCGCATAAATCATAATCGTCATATTGTTGGGAACTAAAATGATTTTTGAAAATCGATATATCGACATTTTGACTTCACATAGTGTTTGCAAGTGCCTTAATGAAGCCAAGGCTTATTACACCCTTTCCGTATCAACCTGTATAGGCTAACTAACCACAAAACTATGAAAAACAAAAATCACCTCTGATCTCGTCGTATGTTAAGATAGCACCATTAGATTAGCTATCAGTGGGTACGGGGGCGGGTCAGTCATTATTAGGGCATCAGGAGCGAGTCAATTAGCCAGGGATGGGTTCACCATTGGCCTGATTAATGGTACAAGACATCCACTCTCAACTCATTCAAACGATCGAACGGAAAATAGAGTTTCTACAGTATAGAAAGTTGCAATTTATATTCTAAAATCAAATCTGTAAATGCAGTAAGATTTAGGATCGTATTGAGAAATAAAAATATGGAATATGTAGGTACTTTGTATAGATACAAGTTAGTAAGTATTTGTCCTTAATTCACGCTTAAATTAATTTGGTTGATTCAAATGCTATGTGGTGATGTAGTATAACTAATCAATTTATTATTTATGTCAATATAGACAGTATCAAAATATTCATTATTATTTTGCTTATTTTTTACTTTCTATTATATACTACTTTCTGATACTCAGTCTGAATTTATAACCAAAGTGAGGTTTAAAATAAAAAATCTTTATAAAAAAACCGTCCTCAAAAAACTAAAAAGCAAAATATTATCTAATCTTGAAATCTACCTTGTCTAACTATATCAAATATTTAACGAATGTGAATTCGTACTTCAACCTTCAACTTTTTGACATCGGTTAATTACTTATAATAAAGTAGAAGGTGATAATGGAGTTTTTTTTTAAACAAAACAGAGTTATTCAAATTATTCCAAGTAACATTGAAAATTATTTATCAAGTCCATTTAACATCAAAGTAATCTCTTTATCCAAGATGATACGGTCTTTCGGGTTTTCCTTTGTAAGTTTCAAAGCGCGCCTCTGAATTGAAATCATAAATGAAATTCATCTCGTTTCATTCAACAACCGTATAATAATATAATCATTCCATTAAAACTGTTACAGAATCAATTATTGATCGTCTCGAAGGCTTTCGCGAACGTTGAACTAGATCGAGAATCGACAAGGAATTGCACTTCATTCCATTTTATATTCCATTTTTCCATTCAACTATTAAAGGATTCACAGACATCCGACCCGAGCGTGAGGCGTTTTGTTTTCTTTGCTGATAAAACCTTGAGGTGCACGGCTGGTAGCCAATTCTAAACCTTCTTTTACGTATTAGACAAATCTAACTCTCTTATAAAAATAATCAGCACCATCAGCATCACGCTTGTAATGCCCGAAGGACTAGGCTGAGATACACTGAAGTGCATCCACATTTCACCGACAGTATTTGGCCCCAATGTAATAAGGGGCGATCCCATTATACCGGGCAAATTCCTTTTGTGATTTTGGATTTCGTCCATAGTTGACCACGCAGGGTCAGTGCGGTTTGGTAAATCTTCGCACGACTTTCGAGAGACGTGCAGGTTTCCGCACGATGTTTGCCTCCGCCGTACATAAAGGGATGATCATTATTGAAATTGATACTATCCTTATAACTCGGTATAGGTCAAGCGCACCTGGAGTGCATATGCACCGGTTTTGCACTAAAACCGTGATGCGCGGTGCCTGAAGTTTTGCTACAATGTTGAAAAAGATTTTTAATTTTCGATACTGAATTGAATATCAGAAGCTATACTTAAAGTTCTTGAAACCAAAAAATAATGAAAACCGTAATAGATAGATATTATAGATCCCATTTATACCTTCCCGGTGCGAAAAAAAAAATACGAATTGTTCGGCTCGTCCCAGCCATTTGTTCTTAGAAAGGTCCTGTTTTGTATTAGATTGGACAGCAAAAAGCGTACACAAATCTGCGGGTGCGAAACCAAAGCCCTTTCGCTTCGTAGGTATTTTAAAAAAAAACTTTATGTGGTGAACAAAATAAACAAAATTGAAATAAAACTAATTTTACAGATTTTATCGCGTTTATTTAATGTTTTATGTTCCCGACGTTTCGGCTGCTTTATAGCAACCATGGTCACGGGAGGACTGAGATGTTGACGTCCTAGTGTCAAGATATATTTCAGATGACCCGAATACACGGAAAAGCAATATAGAGTAACAAAAGTTTATAAAAGAAAAGAGTCCTTGGAAGTAAGTGGCTGTGGTATAAAAGAAGGAAACTCAGCCCTTCAGCGACTAAGGTCAACTAACTTGTAAATAGGATAGAACATTACCTATGTACAAAGAAAAGACAAAAGCTAAGCGTGTAGCATGTTGGCTAGTAACAGAATTGCAAGTTCTCGCGGGCGAGTTGCTCCAATCTTTCATTTCCTGCGGGCACCGAGGGCAAACATTTGTACTATAACTTTTGAAAGAATAACCGTTGCGTTGGCATTGTTCTAGTACTCGCTACGTGAACATTTATATTCATTGTGTCCTTGTATTGCTTTTTGGCTTTGCACTATGGTTAATAACGGAGTTCCAAAATTATTCGGTTGCTTATTGATGTCGCCCGATGTTACCAAAACTATTTTTGTAAAACCAAATCATTTATTTTGTGTAGAAACACAGCTCAAATTTGGTTGGGTGAGGCCTTTTACAAAAAAAAATGCTGTTTAATTTTTAAATGTCATACTAAAATGGAAGATAACTTCATTCAAACAGTTAATGAAAACTTTTCAGAGAATAAAATGAGTGACATCTTTTAATTTCCTCTGATAAGTCCTGCTCAGCTTAATTTGCGTGCTACTTACACGAGACAGTCTCTTTCTGACGTTAATTCAATCCGTATCCGGCCCGTCACGCTGTCTTCGGGTAATTGACGCGCGTCCCAACTGGGATCTACTCACACGGACCGTTTACACTGACCCCTATAAAATGCAGCGTAACGCAGACGTTATAGGAATCACGGGCTTGTTTATGAGGCGTGGTGGAAACAAGGTTGAATCCTGACCTTATCTATGACGCTATTACGTGTTTTTTTTATTTACCGCTATAAAAGCCGCTAATAAACAGTACCTTATTTATTCTTAAAGAATTAGCTTTTTGCAGAGTTCTTATTGGCACTTGTGTACTTTTATAATGCAACAGGAGTCCAGTGTACTAGTAATATTATCTCCTTATCATATTGAAAATGTTAGGCCTTACGGTAGCTACGTTGAATAATTGTAATAATATTAAGAAAAAAATAGCTTCCCCAAAATAAATAAGACCTATAATAGCCTTCATTATTTCGTTCTATTTTCAAATCTTACAGAACAAATATTTTATACAAAGCACAAAAAAATACCATCTGTACCGCACTCGTTAGATTTATAAATCGTTGCGTGTTCCACGTCGTTTGTGTTCGGCACATTACATTATCGGAACGGACGCAGGGATGGGTGGGTACGTGATCAATTGCCATAGACACGACGCCCTTTTGTCAAGGAAACAATAAGCATGAACGTCTTCGAATAGATCCGCAGATAACTCACCGGGGTTTGGAGACAAATTGGATATGACCGAGTTGTGTTGGCGGGCATTTGATTAGTGAATTGTATTTGATTAGTTGTTTTCCAGGTATCTCTTACTGTTAATATCGAGTTTCGAGACGGTTGTTGCGGTACCAATAAATATAGCCCGACATACAGCAACTGTATGGCCCCAAACTAAGCAACGCTTGTATTGTTATGGGAATCGTACACCCCGTACCGCCGTACGTATGGTCTGAGGGCGATGCCACATTAGGGCAAATTACGAACGATTCGGAAATTGCAACTCGAGTTAACTAATTGAGCTGTGTTTTTTATTTATTTTTATTACATTATAGGCAAGTATTTGAGCTAAGGTTTCGATGACGCTACCTCTAAACATTTAAATAGTTTAGTTCGGAGCTCCATTGAAGGCAACCCGCCGTCGCTGAACTTATTTGAGTAATGTGACCTATAAATGATATGGGATATGTGGGTCGACCTACCTGCGATAATGGATCTCAAGAATTTGATAATGGCGGCGGCGTGAGAAAAGCTCAAGACCTGAAGAAAGGGACAGGTAACGTGGTGGGCCTAAATAGTGTACCATATATGGCGAATGCCTACATGCATTCAGAGACAGAATTCATTTTATAAATTCATAATTTTATTGAAATAAAACAAATTTTACGGATTTTATCGCGTTTATTTTATGTTTTTACGTTCGCGATGTTTCGGCTGCTTTACAACAACCATGGTAACGGGAAGACTAGTTTGACGTCCTAGCGTCATTATTAGAACTGGGGTACCCTCATACTTAGTTGTTGCTTGCGGTCCGATCTACGCAGAAAGTGCTCACAGTATATTGAGGTCTTGCAATGGTGCGCTTGGTTTTGAATTTAATTATATTAATGTCTGGATCTTAAGTCGGTGGTAGTACAACTTTTAACAGCCGCAGCAGCAGTTTTTAGTCAAAGCAAATTGTCATTACATTTTTTTTCCTTAAGTCTACAACCGGATCGGAACGCGACCTCAACTGAGAAGATCCGGCAAGAAACTCAGCGGGCTTGTCTTTTTTTTTAAGAAATTCATTATTTTCACAAAATAAAATATAAAAGTAAGCTCCAGTGTGTTGCCATGCGGGGCGCACACACGCTACACTTTAACATTATTATATATTGATATTTAAGCGATCAGTCCCATGCTGCTTTATCATCCAAATAATCCAAGATCCTGTAATAGCCCTTACGACAAAGATTACTTTTTACAGTTGTTTACAACTTATTAATGGGCAAATCTCGGATTCCTTTGGGAAGTTTATTATAGAAGCGTATAATACATAGTTAGTATACTACGTCGTTTACTACATCTTATGTAGGTAAATAGTTTTTATGAATGTCGACTGAGTCACAATGGGTGCGGGAAAGAACCTGACTGACATACATGTGGCTATCACCTGTGCCATTGAATTAAGTAGGTACATACTATTTTCCTCATACGAGGTCAATGATTCATACTAACATGACCAGTACAATTCAATTTGTGCATACCGATGTAAAATATTTTTTATTAAAAAAAAAAAATACCTACTCGCTAGGCGGATCATCATTTGTATGTGTGTGCCATTCATATACATATCTCGTGTTTAAAAATACCAAATTTATACTCAATACATAAATACTCTAGAAACACCATTAATATTTGGTTTTTCATAATTCAAGCGAATCCCCGGGCAAAACGTAGTGAAGCTATAATAAAGTTATTATTACGAAGTTCAAGAATAAACTCACAAAGAATTCAATCTTCTGAATATTAACTTAAATTCAACGTCTACGAATAAAGAAATTTATTACAACTGTAATGTAAATTAAAAAGAAATATTCGAAGGGAATGAACACGGCGGCTGAATAGAGTCCCCGTTGGGTGGGTGGGACTGTTAGGCGGATTACATACAATCGATTGTCGCTGCGACAAGCGACTTTGCGATTATTATATCGCGATGATAACTAATGCAATATTTATTGAATGGACTATATCCCTCTCGCATCAAATAGAGATATATTTCCAAAATGTTGAGGTTATAAAAGTGTAAAAAGTTGCGATTAATTGATTTATATAAGATGTAACAAAAATAGTGTTAAATCTTTTAAGGCATTAACAAGTAGGTCACAATGATCAAGTTTATGTTTGAAATATGTGTAAACCGTGTATGATTTTTCTTTGAGAAAGCGAGCCAGTACTGTTCACTGCGCACTGAGTATGTAGTGTTAGTGTGTATTGGACCTTCCAATACCATTAATAAATGAATACACGAATTTTAAAGGTGGATGTTTATTGATTAACTTTTATAATAATAATAGATCGTGCTGTAATTCTATCCAAGATCAGAGAAGACAGATGTCACCTGTCAGATTGACATATACGGTCGCGTTCACATTAGTAATACATCACAAGTGTTATTTTTAAAAATTAAATAATTTGAATATATTTTTTTGGCAATGTTATCTTTATAGCTTACTGATGGACCTCTTAAAATATATTACACTATTATTGTTACACCTTATATATGTAAGTGCGTAGGTATTAAGCGCAATCCATCAGATCGCATATGCATCTAGCGTCAAACCCTACGGTATCAGAGCACGTATTGTTGCATTTAAGTTTTGATCTCACGAAAGGTGTTCCCTTGGAATGTCGCACTCTGTAAGATAAGCCTTATTTTGGAACCTTTATAATTAGTCAGCAGATCTTTTGGGAAATTAATCACTGGTCTTGGGTTCCGAGGAAGTATTTGACTCTGGGGGCCGGTACATTTTCAGTGAATATGGGCTTTTATTGGTAGGTATAATTACTTGTGTGTATTGGTATTGATGTAGAATACATTTGTACATATGCGTGTTGATCAGTGTGAGTAAGCATCATGATTCTAAAACGTGGGTTAACGGAAACATTTTCTTATAACTTAAATTTTAGAATATTATTTATTACCGGTTAATTAGTAAAGCCGGCTTATTATCTCGAATTTAACGGTTATTTGAGTGTCCCCGCCTCGACTCTTTCTTCTCTTACTGTCTGACCAACAGTAGAGCTGTACGGCTCACATCGTTTAATGGATGTCAATACAAATTTAATTTAAACTGGTAACAGAAATATTTACGATTCGAAAATTTACCGGTTAAAAAATGTAACCAGTTATAGACTCATGGTAAGCATTGCGGCATAGTTCAACCAATAAAATTAATTGTACGCAATAATAAATGAAGTTCAATATCGATAAATATCATGACACTGCTGAGCACATTGCAATTTAAACGACATTATTTTACCCGTCAATAGCTGTGTACAGACTGACTGCGCCACCTCAAAAGTCTGGCTCGAGCATATGCCGCGCGATGGCTGATAGCAAGATAAATTACAGAGGATAGTGTCAGCCCAATGCAATCGTTACAGCTGGCTACCTTGTTCTAGCGCTGTTATCTCACATTTGTCTACAGACTGTGCTCGACATGTCGCCGAGCCAGCATTGCGAGGCAACGCAGTTAGTCTGAACACGGCCAATGGCGAGTTGTTATCTGGGATGTATGTATATGTCGCAGCCGGATTGTAGAATCCGCTCTTTTGCAAAACGGCTAGGCGCTTTACAAAACGCCTCCATTCTGTAAAACGGCTGGATAACCTTAAGTCGGATTGTAATACGGCTAGCCATATTGTAATGGCATTTTGCGTTCTCCAATACAGCTGGTTAGCGTGCACCGTTTTTCAATATGGCGTTTTGATATTGATTTCTTATATTTACACGAATACTACACATTGAAATAAAACTACTTTACCAGTAGTAAACATCATAAAATCAAAAACCAAGCGTACCATTGCAAGACTTCAAGACACAGTGAGCTCTTTCAGCGTAGATCGGACCGCAAGTAACAACTAAATATGAAGGTACCCCCGTCAAACTATGACACTAGGACGTCATCCACCTCAGTCCTCCCGTGACCATGGTTGCTGTAAAGCAGCCGAAACGTCGGGAACGTAAAAACAAAAAATAAACGCGATAGAATCCTTAAAAATAGTTTTATTTCAATATGGCGTTTTGATGTTCAGCCGAATGGTAATATGACGTCCTAACTATTCACGGGGTCGGACACCCGTGAGCAAGCGGAGCAAGATCGGGAATTCGGTGCACCGTGACATGGCTGGTTTAGGTTCAAAGGGGATGACGGGGGCTAGTGAGCGAACGTGGCGAGCGAACTAGGCCCCTGTC
Source organism: Pheosia gnoma (assembly GCA_905404115.1). Lineage (NCBI taxonomy): Eukaryota > Metazoa > Arthropoda > Insecta > Lepidoptera > Notodontidae > Pheosia > Pheosia gnoma. Next base: position 8,256,716 of record FR989900.1, read on the forward strand.
ACTCCCATTGTATTAGGTCTCTAGTGATCTTTCACCCAGAAATAGGAGTGACCGTCCGGCCACCTAGCCATTTCACTAGATTTGTGTAGGGGTAATATTCAAATTTCGAATAATTAAGCATTGAGGATCAAAAACTATTTATATCTAAATGTATTTAGAGGCAGTTGGCAGCTGTTTAGTTGAACGTGTGTATCGATTTGACATTCGGCCTTAACGTTTTACAGCCGTTTTACAGAGCTGAGGCGTTTTGGAAAGTGCCCAGCCGTTTTGTAATAAAGCTGATTTCACAATACGGCTGCGACATATACACCTGCCACTGATTAATTACTGTTGGGATACGCTATGGCACATTCGGAGTGCCGTTTGTGTTTAATCGATACGCTTAAAATATGAATTGAAGATTCTTTCTATGCACATATTGGTAGTTATTGTTAGTTGGAACTGTATCATTCGTCCGCATTTTTCTAACATAACATAACTTATTGATTTCTTATATTTACACGAATGTTAACACATTGAAATAAAACTTTTTTCACAGATTTTATCGCGTTTATTTTATGTTTTTACGTTCCCCAGTCCTAACGTAATCAAGGTTGCTGGAAAGCAGCCGATCGTCGGGAGCGTAAAAATATTAAATAAACGCGATAAAATCTGTAAAATAAGATTTATTTCAATAACATAATTTGATTATAAAATAATGTGGATAAATAACAATTTAATTCTAGTAATAAGTATAGAGCTCCTTCGATTTTTTTATTATATCATATATATATATAAGGGTGAATCGTTAATGATGATGTCAATCAAATTAATAATGTGTTGTAAATTGTGAATACGTATGCATGCACACCCCACTAAGCTGCGAGTTTTAATTTAACTTTTTTTAGTTAAGTACTGCTTTAATATATTACTTAGTATCGTGAGCACGTTCCCGGGAATGTATGCCAACTTTTTTTTTTGAAAGAATAACCATTTTCTTGTCGACTCTTCCCACTGGAATCAACATTCCGATCTGGTGGTAGCTTGTGACTATTCAGAGGTACTTTTTTGGGCTACATGAAAAAAAAAAGCTGGCTAGATTTTTTGCAATCGAAGTAAACTCTAAATGATAAATGTAAAGTATTCCTGTCTACTACTACAGTGATACGTAGACGAGTCTTCCCAGCATCAGTGGCGGCTCTAATTGTGAGGCGGACGAGGGCCCTTCTCTCGCTGGAAGTCCGAGTGCGTGATCAATCGCTTTGACGCGCCGCCGCTCCCTCTCCGTCACTCATTAAGAAGTGTTCGTATTGATTTCATTATTTCTTGTATAATTTGCTTATGCAAAGGGATTTTATAAAGACCTAGAGGAATTAATATAGCGTATCTTAATGAGTGATCTAAAGTAGGTAGGTGCACTAACATGGTTTCGTAGAATAAAAAAAAAAATTGGTCCTACCAGTGCCGGTGACTTTGTATATGTATGCACTTTAGTCTTTGGGCTCTAGCGAGGATTTTTCCAATATCCCGGGGCAATAATTATCCTAGATGTTAATTCTATTATAAGCCATTACCATGACAAGCTTCATTAAAATTCATAGACACAGTTTTTTCATTATCTCACGAGAACCTTTCTATTTCCCTGGTATGAAAAGAATGCTATATTATCCTGGGCTATATAAGCTATCACCGTGGCAAATTTAATCAAAATTCGTGCGGTTGATTTCTCGTGATGCGAGAACAGACAAACAGGAAAAAAGCCAATAATGTCGGATTCATCATATTGGATACCGTTACCCATATAACGATACTAGCTGCGCCCCGCGGTGTTACCCGGGATTGAAAAGTATGACGATGCCTATGTCATTTTCTGACCCCTAAACTACCACTACCTATGCAAAAAATCATGTCGATCCGTTGTTCTATAAAAAATTAAAACAAATCTATCCCACGGGAACCATACATTTTACCGGTATAAAAAGTAGCATATGTGCTATTCCAGACTATAATCTATCTCTGTGCCACATTTCATCCAGATCTGTTCAGCCGTTCTGGCGTGATTGAGTAACAAACATCTATCCAACCATCCATTCATCCAAAACTTTCACATTTATAATATTAGTGGGAATACACGTAACATTAGATTACAACGTTAGTAAAAAAATTGCTATAGTTTTTCTGTCACCATCTTGTATAACTGAGTCTCGTCTACTCCAGCATATTTGTGTGTTTCTGATGGCTGACCTTGCTGCGTCATTGGCAGACGATTGAGAGCACTCCTGCGGGCGGTGAGTGAGGGCGCGTGATCAATTGATCTTTAGCTGTTCAAGAAGCCTTCAAATAGTCAGGGGCATTGCAGTTCGAGGTTAACAGAGAAAAAAAAAAGGTGACCACAAATGCTTCTGATAATTGAAAAAAAAGAACTTGCAAATAAAGCTCTTTCAAACGGTACTTATTAGTTACTGGCTGCACCCTGCGGTGTTACCCGCGCAAAAAATCATGTCGATCCTTTGCGCTATGAAAAATTAAAACAAATCTATCCCACGGGAACCATAAATTTTACCGGGATACAAAGTAGCCTATGTGCTATTCCAGACTACAATCTATCTCTGTGCCAAATTTCATCCAGGTCCGTTAAGCCGTTCTGGCGTGACTGAGTAACAAACAAACATCCATCCATCCAAACTTTCACATTTATAATATTAGTATAGATATGCTTTTCTATAACTAGTATCTTGCTACTATAGGATTTTCGAAAAACAAATCGTGACGATGAGAAAATTTAATGGGATCGTATGAAATTTTAGGTAGATTTTCTGAAACATTAACTTACGTTTATTGCATCTAATTTTGATTTACGTTCCATTAATCTGACATTATACGTGCTTCGCTACGAAATCGCTTAACTGAAATGCACTCTTGCACAAATTTCCAAACAATTGTGGTGAACTGAGATAGTATTAGTTATCAGCGAACGCCATTACTATTCCACTACGCTTTCCAAACTAAATCCAAAACCACTTAACACCAAAAAAAATAAACGAAAAAAAAAACCTCAGCGTATTCGAATTACTAATCTACGAACACAATCTAATTCGCAAATGTGAGAACCAATAAGAATTTCAAATGAAGTGTGGGCGCGCGTTCCGTCCGTCGCGAACACACCCAACTTTTAGTTCGACCCGTAATGGATTTCCCCGGGCGAAGTTATTCAAGAGTCACGCCGAAACTGAATTAAACCTGATAAAGTGAGAAAGCATATAATGCCGACTTCTCCTAGAACTCATTCACATCGATTTGTGACACGGTCGATGAATTTAAAAATTGAATAACTTTGAATCTCTTGTGGCGGTTGAATTTTTGGTTACGAGATTTTAAAAGTACAACCTAATTGTAGCAAGATGTTGATGATGAGATGTTGTTGTTATGGAAACCATACGGAATAAAAGGGGGAAGATGATAGGCCATCTTATACGACATGATACCTTCATAAAGAACAACATAGAGGGGAAGATCGAAGGAAAGCGTGGACGAGGAAGACCAAGAATAAGCTACATAAGTCAGATAAAAGAAAGGATCGGTGTCATGTCGTACAAGGAGGTGACAGCAGCTACTCTAGATAGAGAAAGATGGAAAGAGTTTCATTAGCTACACCAATAAGGGTCTATCCCTTAAATTATAAGAAGAAGTTGTAGCAAGAAGTAGCCCACAAAAAAGGTTTCAGATGCTGGAATGAGTGATATTGTATTACCAGCGGAGGAGTATAGTGCACTACTACGATGTATGGATAGTATTAGTAACGAATGTACTGACGGTTAATACTTAGAAACAACTTATCAATAAATCCAATGAACATTTTGCACAACCCGGGAACTCACAATTTATTTGAAAAAAAAATGACGTAGACACTATTTGATGATGATGATAATGCTTTATGACCTTCCAGCGGCTTGCAGCGTAAAGTGACTCATACTTATGTACAAGTGGTTATATAAAGACTAGCAAACTAAAATTTTATAATACACTTATTGTACAGCTACACGATCGATAGATATTCCTACACGTTAAACCTTTTATGAACTTTGAATGAGCTTCGGTTGCGCCTTTGAACTTTAAATAGCGCTCTATAATTAGTTTCTCCTTTGATATTTGAAGAAGGTCAAGAATGGCTCGAAGGAGTACTCACAGAATAGTTGCCTGAGGCACTGGCTGGCTGGATAACGTGGGGTGAAAGCGGTTGCCTTTATCACGAGATGATTTCGTGGAAATCTTTGATTTTCACAAATAAAATATGAAAATATTTGTATAGTAAAGATCAAGGTTACGTAAGGGTCCAGTCGCGATTTAGCGTCTTGTTTATTTAAACAAGATATTAAAAAAAAACACTGAAATTTTACACATAATTTGCAAAAGCTTTCGTCGAAAAATTCCAGCAGCTTTGTGATTTTAAACGCACCGTTAGAAATAAAACACGGCTACTGCGTAACGTTTCATAGATTATTTACATTGTTCACCGTATTTGTCACATCGAAACTCGATGTCACAGAAAATTGAATAGCAACGCGCGAGGCCAACACTCGGGGCTCGAATAAAAAATAAATGCCGCTCCCTGACGGTAGATGAAACTTTACAGTGTGTCTATATAGAGACAATTTGCGAGAGTGCGCAAGTAGACCTGGCTATGTATACTTCGAACCCGTGTAAGTGTTCAGAATACAAATAGCAGCACGAATGCCTCGCTGACCGAATGAGGAATAGTATAAGCTGAAGGATGATGCGGTGACCAAGATTGATTAACTATGCTAAGATGCTTTGGGTATGTAGAGAGGATGAATAAAAGACGACTGATAAAAGAAATATATTGAGCGAACGTATGCATCGAAGTGGTATGTCAGAATCGTGGCTTGTAGTCAGTCAATGGTCTCTGCCTACCCTCATGATATACACGCGTGATGGTAACAAAAAAAGTGTAAAATATTTTAACAGGTTAATGAGTAGGTCATACTAACGATTACGTTGTTGTATATTTTCTTTAAGAAGGCTTAACTGTAGTCGTTTTCCGAGGGTATGTATGTGTTGTTATTTGTTTTTTTTTTATCGGGAATGTGATTTTTACAACCTACCAATGGACTCCCTAACATATTTAACACTATAAATTATAGTAGGGTATATATAGGTAGTATAGTAAATTATAGTAGCCAACTATAACATATTATAGTCTATAATATGTTATATAACATGCAAAATTGAGTCGTAAGGTAGTCGTAAGTCTCCATTGTGTTGTTGATAAACACACGTCAGTCCAGGCACGTGCGCGGTCATTTATCGCGAGCTGCTGTCGGAAAATAAAATAAATTGGCAACAAGACGCGAGACGGCTTCCCCTGAGTGGACCTAATCGATACTGGACGGTACGACAGGGAGGTGATTTTAAAGTACCGTTGAATAAAAGCAAACTGAACCGAACAAAAAATGCCAGTGTTTGACCTAAACTTGTAACCATTGCCTTCCATTAAAAGTACATTGTAATAGTAGACTTGAGACCCTAGTATTAGTAACAGACTTCGCTTCATAATACAAGCATCGCTTAGTTTAGTGCCATACAGTTGGTTTGTTTGTCTGCCAATATATTTATTTATAAGGTCGTACAAATGTCATTTTAATAAACACAATTATTACATTATGAAAATCCATTTAAAAAAATAAACTAAAGAACTAAATGAATATTGAAGCACTGGCCATTAAAAAATTAAAGTCTCATTTAAGAAATTTCAATTCGTGATCCCTTAGGTACTTTTTATACTAAGTGTTAATTAATTAAAAATTTTAACACAATTTTTCTTTTAATTATGTAAGATAGTCTCCTTTATAGTTTTTAATTAGTTTCCAAAAGAAAAATATTGATTAGGGGATCAAGGTCGTCACAATGGCATCGGTTTAAAAGGATACGTTGTGATAACCCTATAGGGTATTTCATAGGGCTCATTCGATAGTATGATAAAGACGACTTATCGCATTTTCATTATATCAACACTTTTACCAACAATTTTATAGACATTCATAATGGCATTATAACGAACTCTTCAGTGGAAAAAGTGTGTTATAATTAAAATTCTTTATACTCCATTAAAACTATCTATAAATTGGAGGGTTAGAAAAAAAGGGCATTTTATATAAACGCATTACGTTCACTAGGTGTTTTTTTTTTATATTAACACATCCATGTGCCCAATCGTTACTTACTTAAGATGTTTTTTTTGCATACAAACTTATACCCTCTATTTGACCCCGTAGGGATCGAATTTCAAAAATCCCTCCTTAATACTCACTTAAGTTATATAAGGACCTCCTGTACAATTTTATGCTTCTAGGTCCACCGGCTTAGCCTGGGCGTGCAGTAAGAATTGTTAATTAGATGCATTTTGAGATTAAATTAGAGTTAAAATACGGAGAAAAGGTTACTTACCGTTGTTTGAACCATAACACGTACCATAACAACGTCAATTCAAAATATCTTTCATAATCAAAACATTTTCATTATTTTCACACTTGTGTATATCGTAGTACAAATATTCGCGTTGCGAATCGTTTTATTCTCAGTCACGTTATCAGCCTATAATGCATTCCGATAAATTTCACGATCATAATGCAAATACAGATTTTATAAATTGAATCGTTTTGCATATACCTACTACCACCATACATCAACATACGATAAAAGTATTTTTCTTTGCGTAATCTCATCTAAACTATTAACCCATCCAGTGAACCCTGCAAGAAGCAAATCATTTCAAATCCACCCCCTGGTGCCCCATGAATCCGTTGGGAATATTTGAGGTATAGCCACATTCGGCTGTTACGGGAAATGGAAAAAGTTGTTCTCTATAAGTAATGGTTATTTCTTCTCACCCGCGCGGGTGTTAGCTCAAATTTACACACGAGACGGTTACCATATAAAACCATCAAATATGCAAATTAAAATATGCGAAGCGTCAACTTTGTTATATTCACCTTTATTGCGCGGCGGAGTGTTCGCGTCTCGTGAAAGTTCATTTAGGTTTAATAATTTTTAATTGAGTTTTTCGTGTGAAGTATACGTAACTTAGTTCGCGGTAAAAGTTGACTATGTAATTGTACCTCTAATAAATTTGAAAAAATCCAGTCTTGATTATCAACTCACTAAGAATATGCCTAAATAATGTGGAAACTACAATAATGCCTCCAACCTATAATGTGTTATGTGTGACGGCACCGAAAAGTAAATTTAAAAATGATGGAGTATTTTGAATTATTGAGAATTCTGACTGAAGCTATACCACGTTCACACAGTTGTAAATTACACTTTTGCCGGGTTTACGAGCTCGTGTGACGTCACAAAGCGGCCGTAGCCCGCGTCCCCGCCCTCACTCAGTGCCTTCATTACAAATTCAAAGGCTGTTTAGTCATTATCACGTAACACCTGTTGTCAGCCGCTCTTAACGTTGTTTAACATTTTTAGAATGTGGCAGCGTGCTACACTTATGGACAAAGCTTTTTTAAAGGGTTATAAGTAATGAACGTGTACATCGCACGCAATTAGCCGTGTACCAACAGGCAGTGGTCAGGTTGGTTGGTTGGTAATAGTTGGCAGTCTAGAATGACTGCTTTGATTCGTTCAGGCAATACATACGTGGCAAATACGAAAGCTCCCAAAAGCGATGTCATTTAACCTTTGCCTATCAGCCCGACTGCTTGTTAACTGATTGCTCGGATCAAAACTGAGGTTGCTGCACGCGGCATTCCTCTGAGGCAAGCTAGCTAGGCTTATAAGGCTGCACGGACAGTCAATACACGACTATAGCAGTCAATACATGTTCAGTGTAATTGCTACAAGGCTTAAGAGCGATCAGTGTTGCTATCGTCAACAAGCTTATTTTGTACCTACAACGACATTTTTAATTCAAGGAAAACTCACTTTTATCGCTGTGTAAAGAGAGTATAATACGCTATGAGCTAGTAAGGGGCACGGAGGCAGCGGGTGGCCTTGTGCTTATGCAAAGATTAACTTGAATTTTTCATATATCAACCATGCTAGCCTATGCTAAGCCGGATTTACGCAAATCTGTTTGTTCTAATAGAATATACAAATACTTTGTATCTGTGAATTCTAAAGGACTTTTATCGAGTGAAATCTTTAAGTGAAAAAAACCTTTATTATTTACCCGACTACGCAAGAACGGTTTTTTTTTAATTTTATTAAATTGCATTTGTTTCATGTAATAGGGGTATAGTCAACTGCCATTATACCTAGTAGACACCCCTCAATGCGAGAGGAATTTGGGCCATAGTCCACAAAAAATTAATGTGTATAGTCTTTATATATTTAAAAACACTATAGGTACTTAATTAGTAATTATTTTTATACACAGGGGCTTGCAGCGATTATAATATAATAATTATGTCCAAATTAAGTTCGTGTTTCGGATTAGTTGAAGTTGGTATTTATTAAGAATGGTATTGTATTATGTCAGTGAATTACCTTTGTGTTGTTGATGTGCTGTTTTATCGATTGTTGTCTGCGCTGTTCAAGTTGATTCAACTAATATTGATTAAAACTTATATTGCGCAATTAGTAAGAAACAAACAAAACTGAAGGTAACTATTTTTGTCAACTACCTACATCATTCTTAAATTAATTTATTATAATTACTTAGTTACCATAAACAGACTAAGTAATTATAATAAATTCTTAAACAATATAATATCAGCATATTCTATTTTATAATCACTCCTACACAATGTATAGAATTATTAGTAACTTTTGTTAATTGTCACAAATAGAAATGATGGGTATTTAAAGCGAGGACAGACAGTTGAACGTTCAGTTCGTCGCAGGCATTCGTTGTGGAAAGTGTAACATCCAGTGAACTGGGATATAAGTAAACGTCTAAATAGAAACTGCAAATTAAGATAAGTATGATTATATTCTATTGATTCGCCATGACTTTTGTTTTATTGTGATCTATGGTAATTGTGCTTCTATTTTCATTGCGCTATCCGCTGTTATTTTAATACTTGTTATTGGTTATTGTGGATTGTTATTTCTTAAAAATACTGCTCATACATGTTTACATTACATAAATTACATAATAAATGATGGAATGTATCTATATTGTTTAATTGCCAGAATCCTTATGTTATTATTGTAACAATTTTCAGAAGTGGGATGCCGAAACGTCGTCACTGTCCAGGTTTGGAGCCATTTGAAGTTGAAGAACTGCCGACTACAAAGCAGTGGAGACCATGGCGCTCTCGAAATCCCGAACAAATAGCTGCACCAAGTTCTTCGGATACCATCGCGTCGGGAGACACTCCTCCCAATACTGTAGAGAATCTAATTACAAACCAAAATCAGGACTTGAACACCGGTAAGATCCAACCATATTACTTCGATCATGTGGCTGTTAAAGCAGAAATCATCCCTGTATTCGATCCGGAAACCTCTGACGTCTTCGCAAATCAATGGCTTAATAAAATTGAACAGCTGGCTGCTATACATGGCTGGTCAGATGCAGTTAAAAGTTACTACATGCAGTCACGATTGACGGGCATGGCTCGAGTGTGGCATTCTTCACTTCAAAATTATGATTTGACATGGAATCAGTGGAAGCAAGACCTCTTAAATGCATTTCCATGTAATATTGACTATGCTGAATCTCTAAGGGAAATGCTGGCCAGGAAAAAGACTCCCAATGAAACCATGGCACACTATTTCTACCAGAAGAATGCGATGTTAACCAAACTCGATATCACAGGAGAAAAAGCTGCAGCATGCATTATAGATGGGTTACCTATATATTTAAAAGCACCCGCGCGTGCAGGAAACTATAAAACTACACAAGAATTACACTCCAATTTTTTGTCCGTCATGGAAGACAGCAAGGCAAGACATACTTACAATTCAACTAGAGTTGGTCCAGTAAAAAGTGATAACAATGGGACCTCTACCGCTAATCATCCCAGAGACCAAAAAAAACCATTTACCTGTTTCCTGTGTGGCGAAACAGGACATACCGTAAGGCGCTGCCCCAAGAACCAGAATCGACCTACATGTTCTTACTGCAATAGAATCGGACACTCCACAGACAAGTGTTTTTTTAAATCTAATAGAACAGAAGAAAACGCCAGTTCTGCAACAGTGAACCACGTCACACCAAATGAGGTAAACAGTACCTACTTTTTTCCTGTCCAGATTAATAACACCAGTGTACAAGCATATTTTGATTCGGGCGCAAAAATCAATGTGGCCAGCCCAGAGATTGCTCAGAGATTAAACCTAACCTTGACATCGTGTCATATGACTATTAGTGGCTTTGGGGGTAGTTTTGCTATGGCTAAAGGATCAGTTGAAGTAGATGTGATCATCAAAGACATTAGTTTACGAACAACATTAGTAATTGCTGATTTAAAACTACACAATGTTCAACTCATACTAGGACAACCTATCATTAACAATCCACGCATCAGATTCCTGATATGTGGTACTTCGCTCATAATAGAAGAGGTGATACCGGAAATATTTTATATAGAAGAAATCAGTCCTGATAATCGTATTGAAATACGTTGTGGGGAGGATGTCGTCTTACCACCCTGGAGTATTTCAATTATAAACATTCACTTAAATACGAAAGATAATCATGACATTTACGTAGAGAGCCGAACTTGCCACAATGAGATTAGGGATTACGCTATCCCTACAACTTTATTATCACACGACTCTACCATAATTAACGTACAAAATAATTCACATCTTTCGTTGCTTTTAGAGAAGGGCGATCTTTTAGCTAGAGGTGAGAAGTGGTCTGAATTAACAATAATTTCAGGAGACGATAACGCGTATTCAAAGACTGAAATCTTATCAGTTGACATCGGAAAAATTCAGTGTGAGTCAAGAGAGAATGCCGTGAAAGAAAAGCTAATCAAATTAATAGAAGAATATTCTGACTGTTTCTCCTCTTCAACGCAGGAGTTGGGATGCACTGATAAGATTCAGATGAATATTCACTTAAACTCCGATAAACCAATATGCTATCGACCCTATAGAATGTCACTTCCAGAAAAGGCAATCGTCAGAGATAAAATTAAAGATCTCCTGGATAACAATATTATACGTGAGTCTTGCTCCCCTTACTCTAGCCCAATCATCCTAGTGCGCAAGAAAAACGGTGACTACCGTTTGTGCGTCGATTATCGAAAACTTAATAGCATCACAGTCAAAGATAAATATCCTCTACCGATAATTGAAGAACACATAGAGAAACTAGGCGGTAAAAGAGTGTTCACTAGCCTCGACATGTCTCAAGGATTTTACCAAATACCATTGAACGAGAGTGCTATAACAAAAACAGGGTTTGTTACACCAGAAGGTCATTATGAGTTTTTACGAATGCCTTTTGGTCTTGCCAATTCTCCTAGTGTATACCAGCGTTTAATGGATACAATTCTTGGTTCTCTAAGATTTGATAAGGTATTACCGTATATGGATGATCTTCTTATAGCATCGATCGATGAAAATGACGCTTTGGACACATTACGTACTGTTTTAAATATTGTGAGAGAAGCAAGACTCACTTTAAATATTGAGAAATGTAAGTTCTTACAAAGTGAAATCCATTATTTAGGATATGACATCAGTAAAGATGGTATAAGACCAGGACAAAAGAAAATAGAGGCAGTATCAAAATTTAAAGAACCAACTAACGTACACGAATTAAGAATGTTTTTGGGATTAACAAGTTATTTTAGGAAATTTGTAAAAGCTTACGCTGTTGTTGCATACGACCTATACCAGCTTCTAAAAAAGGAGCAGGAATGGGTTTGGACAGAAAAACAACAGAAGGCTTTTAACGAACTAAAAAGCATTTTAATTTCCAGACCTATTTTAGCACTATACGACCATACTGCAGAAACAGAAGTTCACACCGATGCGTCTAGTAAGGGCATCGCAGGGATCCTTTTACAAAGAAATGGTGATGAGATGAAACCAATCGCTTACTTTAGCCGGAAAACGTCGAAAGAAGAAGCAATGTACCACTCTTACGAGTTAGAGACTCTCGCCGTGGTAGAGTCGTTGAAAAGATTTAGAATTTATGTAGCAGGGATAGAGTTTAGCATCGTCACTGACTGCTCTGCCGTAAGAGAGACTTTTCAGAAACGAGATTTGTTGCCTAGGATCGCAAGATGGTGGTTAAGCATCCAAGAGTATACTTTTAGGATAATCCATAAGCCAGGAAAACTGCACAAACACGTTGACGCCCTCAGTCGCAATCCAGTCGACGCCCCAGGAAAATCAGATGTACTGGTTCTCGACCTGTTGGATTGGATTGTGTGTTTGCAAAATCAGGATTCTAAATTACGCATAATAAGGGAAAAATTAGAGCAAAATATTAATGACCCGGATATCCAAAATACATATATCTTAAATGACAATAAAATTTACAGGAAGTGCTTTAATGATCAGCTTCGACTAGTGGTACCAAAACATGCAAGATGGAACGTTTTACGCAAATACCACGACGATGTTGGACATCCTGGACTAAAACGATGTGAGACACTAATAAAAGATTATTGTTGGTTCCCTAAAATGAACAGGTTCATCAGGAAATACGTGAATAATTGCTTGGACTGTGCTTATAAACGAGGGCAATATGGAAAGTTGGAAGGTGAGCTTCACCCGATAGAGAAGGTGAGTGAACCACTACATACACTTCATATTGACCACACAGGTCCGTTTTGCAAAAGCCGCAAGGGATTTTCATACCTATTTGTCGTTGTTGATGCTTTTACTAAATTCGTATGGGCCAAACCATGCAAAACAACGAAATCAGCGGAAGTAATTGATAAACTTAATGAAACCTTTAGTATGTTTGGTTACCCCAAGAGGATCATCTCGGACAGTGGGTCAGCTTTCACTAGTAAATCTTTTAAAGAATTTTGCATTTCTAATCAAATCAAACACGTGAAAAACGCAATTGCATCTCCAAGATCAAATGGACAAGTCGAAAGGTTTAATAGAACGATAATTGAGGCTATTAATAAAAGTACGAGCGAAGAACGAGACTGGGATGCCTGTCTGGGAAAAGTGGTATGGGGAATCAATAATACTATCAATTCAACCACAGGTTTTTGTGCATATAGATTATTATTTAATGCTAAGCGTGGACTACTGCAAGGAATGACAGATAATATTGTAGACAGCGATCAAGTAGTAGAAGAGAATAGTAACATTGCCAAAAATAATATTGAGAGGACAGCAGCTAATATGAAGAAAAGATTTGATAGTAAAAGGAAGAAACCAGTTCAATATAAAGTAAATGATCTAGTATTGTGGAAAAAATCGGAAGCGGGTCCAAAAGACGTCCGAAGAAAGCTAAAGGAAAAATATAGCGGTCCTTATAAAGTTAAGAAATCTCTTGGCAACGACAGGTATATTATTACAGCATTAAAGGGTCTAAAAGGATATAAGAAATTTAATGCTATAGTTTCGACAGACGTATTAAGGAAGTTCGTAAACGATACAGACAGTGATACTAACTCCAGTGATTCAAGTATTAACAGTACCGAAGAATTAATAGATTTGTTGGAAGGTTAAAGTAGCAATTCTAAGGTCCGTCATTAATATATGCCGATTGTTTATGTTACACAATAAGTACAATAATCTTCCTTGGATCGCTATTTAGAATGGCGTTAATCTCTGGGCCGCCGTTCATTATGGCGTTTGATCTCCGGGCCGCCATTCATTTATGGCGTTTGATCTCTGGGCCGCCATTCACTTATGGCGTTTGATCTCTGGGCCGCCATCCGGTAATGGCGATTGATCTTTTGGGCCACCATATTAGTTATGGTGATTGATCTTTGGGTCTTCAATTACATTGAAGATTGATTTTCATACTCGTATTATTCTACTTAGATTAACATAAACTTATTTTCGATTTGCAGGGACGCAAATGATAGTCAGGATGGACGAATTATTATGTCAGTGAATTACCTTTGTGTTGTTGATGTGCTGTTTTATCGATTGTTGTCTGCGCTGTTCAAGTTGATTCAACTAATATTGATTAAAACTTATATTGCGCAATTAGTAAGAAACAAACAAAACTGAAGGTAACTATTTTTGTCAACTACCTACATCATTCTTAAATTAATTTATTATAATTACTTAGTTACCATAAACAGACTAAGTAATTATAATAAATTCTTAAACAATATAATATCAGCATATTCTATTTTATAATCACTCCTACACAATGTATAGAATTATTAGTAACTTTTGTTAATTGTCACAAATAGAAATGATGGGTATTTAAAGCGAGGACAGACAGTTGAACGTTCAGTTCGTCGCAGGCATTCGTTGTGGAAAGTGTAACATCCAGTGAACTGGGATATAAGTAAACGTCTAAATAGAAACTGCAAATTAAGATAAGTATGATTATATTCTATTGATTCGCCATGACTTTTGTTTTATTGTGATCTATGGTAATTGTGCTTCTATTTTCATTGCGCTATCCGCTGTTATTTTAATACTTGTTATTGGTTATTGTGGATTGTTATTTCTTAAAAATACTGCTCATACATGTTTACATTACATAAATTACATAATAAATGATGGAATGTATCTATATTGTTTAATTGCCAGAATCCTTATGTTATTATTGTAACAATTGTTTAAAAATTGTAATTTTTGGTACACAATAAAAAAACAAATAATTAATCTATGAATCTAAGTATGCCATTTGTAGGATTTGTAGTCCTATCAAAAATAATTGTACCTATATGCGTTCCATATTCACAAGCCCTTTGAGAAGTAAGGCACTTAATACTAAGTGAAAACAATACCATAAAGGCATCATCAACTCTTACAGTTACGTAATACGGTCTAAAAGAAAATGGTCGGATTATAAGTAAATTATGTGGCGCCCGTGCTTTCCGACGCCAGTTTATATGGGTCGCGTTATCGCCGCTAATGTTGGTTCAGTGTAATCTTCTCTATCACCTCGCCAGTACTGGGGCACAGATAAATAAATTCAGCTTGTCATAAGTACCTATTTAATTAAGAATATCTATATATATAAAACAAAGTCGTGCTAGTTACACCATTTATAACTCAAGAACGGGTGGGCCGATTTTTATGATCTTTGATTTTTTTTATTTGTCTCCTCCCCGAATAGCAAAGTAAAACTATAAAAAGATGATACAAATTCACAAAAAGAATGATAATTCATTTTCTCATACATTTGATTCTGAGGCGGTATAGAGTTCGCTGGGACAAGCTAGTTATTAATAAATCCGGCCCTGATGCCCAGGGCCTTAAACAACGGGCTACCCTCGGGGTCGAGGACGACTGGGGTGTGGGCCCCGGACGTCCGGTGACGATGACGACTCCTGAGGAGGACGGCGGCGGGCGTGGATCCCCGCCGCCGTGCGCAGCGAGGGCGCAGGGGGAGCAAACATCTGCTCCCCCGAGCCGGCCCCCCATAAGGGGGCGAGGCACAAGAGGGGCACCGGTGCGTTCCGTTTGGAGATCCCGGAGCCCCTCCAACATGTGTCGAAGGCGGCCACCGGGGGGTTTTAGTGGGTAAGAATCCCACATAACCCGGCCCTCTCCCACACAGAGGCCGGGTATCTTTCGAAGATTTCCCCCCCGTAAACAAAAAAAAAAAGTTATTAATAAATGTACCTATTAACTCGTTGGATAAATGAGACTTTTCATGTAAAAAAACATAAATCGCATTGTCCAGACCAGCCGTTTAGCTTCGCGATACTGGCTCACCAGACATACTCATATGCCGCGCATAGTCTAACAACGAGCCCAATGTTAAATGACAGCGCTCGGGCAAGGCAGCGCAAGCGTATGCCTCGGTTTTTTCTTGCCAAGAAAATGATTTTCTTGCAAACAAAAGCTCTATCGTTCATATTTCCAGCGTCATTGTATTTACAAACATTTATATTAGGTATAGGTACATCTAGCGCCTCTTGTTTGTTCTACATTTTTTTTCTCGCGCGATACCAAGCAACCTACAACTTTCGCAAGTGGCAACGGCTGATTTTTTTTTCTATAAAACTCGTGTACGGCCGCAATAATGCCCCTCCTGGTGGGCTATGCTCCACACAAATGGGAAAATTAAGCGTATATACATCGGTCTAATACGCCACTCCTCGGAGGAATCTATTTTTATTTGATTTTGAACTTTATGCCTTCGTAGCGATAAAAAATAATGTTATGAACGTTTAAAGCTTACAATTATGTGTTGAGGCGCTATTCGGTGAAGGTAAATACCCATTTTCTTGATAGATAAATGTCCGCTGTTGAAGTCTTCACGCTCGTGCGGTTTGTATTATTCTTTATTTCCACAATTAAGTGTTTCAGAGAATAAAAAAATAAACTGAGTTATTCCTTTATGTAAAACATAAATTAGTTGGTGGCGCGAGCACGGAGAAGCAGGGACCAGAGAAAGATGGTAGGATTAGGTACGGGAGATGCGAAATATCAGGGGTAGGAAAGTGGGAAGAGACTCACCTGCTCCTGACGTCTACGGCTCCTCTCGTGCAGGTCCAGTTGAACGCCGCCTCTTCTCTCTTCGACAGCTGCTGGCGGCGGTTGCTCCTCGTTCTCGACACAACCACTCAACACTTACTAGGGCTCAGTGCCCGTGCCTGTGATGGCACTTAGGTTTATATTGCGGCGCGGCGGGGTTTATCGCGGATTAACAATATATAGGTTTTGCGGGTTTTGCGAGCGGGGTGATTAGCGTACGTGCGAACTTGCGGTTAGTTTTCGAATGTGTGTGGGCGCTCCTTTGATGGCGCTGTTGTCGCGCTTCGTGTTGCGACAGCCAATCAAGAGCGGTGATTAAGGATGGGAATGATAGGAATTTGATTCGATTATAGGGATGTGGATTAAGTCTATAATCGACGTTTGAATATTGGCGTTACCATTAGTAATAAGCACTGTTTTAACCGACTTTAAATAAGGAGGATACCTACTAATTTGATGCTTATATGGCAATGAAACAGTGCCTTTAGAGACGGTACATATGCCATTAATGTCTCTATACCATGGTCAAATACACAGACCTCAAGGTATATGGTTAAGTTACGAATAAGCTGCCACTCGAAATGACGGTCGCCACCGGCTCCGTGGCCGCAGAGTGGGGTACCCAGAAGTTAGTAGCTAAGAAACTTTTCAAGGTGGGTAAGTATATCTACATATAATTAAAAAAAGAGCAACCATGGAGTTCCTTGTCCGTTCGTCTCCATAGGAACGGCATTCCGAACGTGTGGTGTGGTAGTAGCATAGGATTTTGTAACTTTTGACGATTCATAATTACTGTACTTAATGGTCTACGTGAATAAAAAATATTTTATATTCTGATTCTAATCTTATCTTCAAATATTTTCATATCGAAGTCACCTCTGATTTTATACTCTGCATTGTATCTAGGAGCGTAAAATATCTCCGCTATTGAAACAGAATAATCCTCTTACACGGCCCGCGATTCTCTGCGTCCAGGTACTGAGGACAAGAAGCTATCTTTACAATTTCCCTTTGAGAATATTAAAGTTTCATATTTTGCTGCTGAGCGCCCGCCGCTGATTGCTTCCGAGTTTCTTTGCGGGGAATGAAGTAAACAATACTACTGGGTGAGCTCCCAGTAGTATTGTTTACTTTATATTAAATCTGGATCTGCACGGACTTTTTAAAATTACGACACTTGGAAGCGTGTCGTTCTTCTCTACGTTTTAATTTTGCAATGCAATGTAGACTAGTTGTACTGGTAAGCGTCAGTAAATGCAGTAGAGTTAAAAAAAGTTTTTTTTCTAAAAGGGTCAACTGATAATTCGTTTCAACGACAAAAAAACAAAAATATGGACTTTTTGGTATTTTTTTTATTATACTTTGCCATTTGGTGACCCAATTGGTAAAGTGGGTAGCGATTCTGCATTCTGTACAGAGGGTCCTGGGTTCTATTCCCGGTAGGCACAATTGAGTTTGTGTGTAATTGTATACTGGGTACTCCCGCAGTCCATTGTACGATACCAATAATATAAGTGTTGCTGGGTTTGGGACCGTACAATTGGTGTGTTCGTCTGGCGATATTATTTATTTATTGCCAAAAATAAGGAAGACTTTTCTTTTTGCTCAAAGCCAGGCAGTGTTTTTGACACAGACTGATCCTCTCGAGTTATGTTCCAGACTTTGAACTATGTCATCAATTAATAAAAAAATATTATCTGCTATCATTTTTCACAAAAATCGCGTAGCCACTTTAAGCCCTGTAACGTACACGGGTACTTTACAAGGATTTTAAAGAAAGGAACGGTCCTTTAGATATTGATAAAACAACAGTAGCGTAGCGCGAAGGGATGCCTCGAGGACTCTCATTAACCAAGGCTTATCTTGTTAGTGCGTCTATAAATAATAAGGAGCGAGTCGGCCTGTGCTAACAAGCGGGCATTTGTCACACAAATAGCGGTGTAGTGTGAAGATCGCGTTACTTTGCCTTAATTGTGAAAGGTTTTGAAACAAAAAAGTGTGTGTGTGTGTAGGTTAAGCGTCAACAGAAATCAAAATTAAGTTAATTACTCAGATTTTTACGATAAATGTATGGAGTTCATTTGTGTTCGATGCTGTGTAATATTACGTTCAAGGTTTGTGAAAAATAAATATAATATCTAAGGAAGACGGGTGTGGTTACCCGCGCGTGTGTGTATGTGTGTGTTTGCGTGTGTGCGTATAACTCAAACGTGTTGTTATTTGACCCTTAATTACTACTAGCGAACTACTAATCCAAATTTCCATCTATGTTACCACTTGTTCAGTAAACAAGCCTTCTTATCCAAAAGTTATCTACACCATTGGAAACTTTATTTCAACAGTGTATGATACAAATTTGTGTTGACATCCCAGCGTCTTCTTAATGTCAGATCGCTCAAGTTGCAATCTATTTTCGGTTAATTTCGTGTATTTATACATAGGTTTTGTGTTGGCAATATACTCCTCCTAATAAGGCTTTAGCTCAAGCAGTAATAGCCAAGTTGATAAAACGCTTGCCTGGGTAACGAGGATCGCAGGTTCAAACCCCGGCTCGCACCTCTGGGATTTCTGGATTTCATATGCGAATCTCATTTTCACAATGATTATCACTTGCTAAACGGTGAAGGAAAACATCGCGAGGAAACCTGCATTTCTGAGAGAACACCTCGAAAGAAGTGTGAAGTCCGCCAACCCGCACTGCGCCAGCGTGGTGGACTATGGCCTAATCCCCCTCGCATTTAGGGGAGGCCCGTGCCCAGCAGTGGGACATTAAAAAGGGCTGGTAATGTTATTATAATAAGGCTTTTAGATGGTTTTCTATTGTTACATTACAATAGTAAAAAAATGGGTCGTGTAAAATGAAGTGTATCGTCATTAAAAGCAGGTTTATTAAAATATAGAAAATATCATAACATATAATATACTTCAATGAAAATATAAAATAAAAATATTTTATCCAACTAAATCCCTTTGTCAGTGAATGAAACCCATATAAAATCAACCATTAATTCACGCGACTTAAAATCGTCCTCATTTTGCTTTGAAGCTTGTGAAAAGATACCTATAAAAATGTTCGAATGCAATAATTATATTATTCATGGCCTAATGAAATATTTACATTTGCAAGCGAATATGATGACACCCACGTATATTTTGGGCCGTAAACGATATTTGTTTGTATATTTAAATGAGCGTGCTTACTCAAGTATGTCCATTATTTATTAGCCTGTATCCTCGTGTAGGGGATGTTACAATCGTCGATTTGTGAAACTAAATTACTTACAAACTTCTGATCAATATACAATATAGCATATTATCGATATATTGAACAATCAAGGATGCCACGTATTCTCAAGGCCGCGGCCGGAACGTCTAAACATAATCTTCGTTATCCCGTTGGGATAGGCACTCCTCATGAACGTCAACCCTTGTCGTTCGGGGCTCTGCTGACGTCACAAGTAGACTGTAAGGGACGGTTTGGGGAAGTTTTACACCATTTCGCGTTGATATATTTGCGATGTGTCAACGGGTCATAATTCTTTAGCGGGTATCGCCATTGAGCTATGCACCCAGAATATTACGTATTGAAATTAGGGTATTGATTTCTTATATTTACGCGAACACTACACATTGAAATAAAACTAATCTTACGGATTTTATCGCGATTGTTATACTTTTTTACGTTCCCGACGTTACGGCTGCTTTACATCAACCATGGTCACGGTAGGACTGAGGTGGTTGACGTCCTAGTGTCATAGTTTGATCCGGGGTACCCTCATATTTAGTTGTTGCTTGCGGTCCAATATACTTTTTTACGTTCCCGAAACGTCAGGAACGTAAAAAAGTATAATAAACGCGATAAAATCCGTAAGATTCGTTTTATTTCAATTCATACTAAAATCCCCCTTAAATAAATTGAAATCTGACGAACAAGCAATACGTTATACGTTAAACAAAACCGAACCTAAAATAAATCTTAAGCAAGCGATTATTCCACGTACATATACGATCTCGCGTAAGGGTAAATTTTCTTTACACATATTTTAGAATCTACCCCACGTAGTAAGCAAACCTTAGGATATATTGCCGCGATTCGAAGCGATTTATCGGTACGAGTCGTCGTCGGGAAAAAAGAGGTATATGTGATGGTACTAGATATCCACGGTTTACGTGTGAAGTGGAATTTATTTTTATGATTCTCGGTTTACACTAGGAAATATTACATTTTTATTTATTGTGCTGTGTTGTTGGTTTGTCAGAATGTTATACCCATTACCATTAAACAGACCTGTAAAAAGGAACCGACCTAGTGATGTTTCACAATTAAACCATGATCATCACTTCACTCTTCAGCAGTCTAGCACGTTTTAATGCCCTTTTTGAAGAAAATACTGACGCAATTGTTAATATCGTGCATATTAAAAACTAGCTGCGCCCCGCGGTGTGTCCCGCGATTAAAAAGTGTACATTTTACCGGTATAAAAAGTAGCCTATGTGCTATTCCAGACTATAATCTGTAGTGAATGAGTAACAAACATCCATCCATCCAAACTTTCGCATTTATAATATTAGTGGGATACATAGCTACAAGTTCCGATTCGGTCGATCAGCTTTACACAATAAATTTTTGTCCCATTTTCAGTCATAAACTTTGAGACATTATCGCTTTATCCCGGAGCATTTAAATTTGATGACACACTATATTATAACTTTACTGAAATGCATGTCAAATTTATCTAATACTTTTGTGAACTTGGGAAAGTTAAGCGAGATATATGAATAAATGCAATATTTTTCTGTTCCATGTTTGTAAACTAACCTTCACATTTTATTATACACGTAGGTACGTAAATACTCTATTTTTTTTTTATTTATAAATTAAATAATTTATTATTATTATTATTAGTAGTATTCGCGGAAATATAAGAAATCAATAAGTAATTTATTGTTGAATTTTTATATTACTCACAGAGAAAGAAAAATAAATATTTATTAAAGTTTCACAAAAAACGTGTTATAGACAACATACATTTGTAATTGGTTATCTGCCTAGAGGCAATAACCCATTTTTATATCATATCATATAGCAGAAAAATTAACTCACACCTTATTTTATGCAAATTATTTAATGTAATTCAATAAAGTTACGGTACGCAAGCCTTCGTCCATCATTTAGAAGGCCATAATATTAAATCATACATTGAAATTGCTAAATAAACATGAAAGTTAGAAACCGCACGGGTGAAATTCAATATTATGACGTGCAAAAATACGAGTCTCTAAGCGTACCTATGTTTCACAATAATGTGCTGATGAGCCCTATCCTAATTTGACAGATGGGACATATTTGTTTTTAAGTACAACTACTTAAAAAAAAAATTATGGTCCAAAGGCTTCAACAGTCACACACAGCGCGTATCGATAAATATATTATATCCTACGAATAAATGATATTTGGATTTTGGGTATTTTTATATTATTATAATAATAGACAAATGTAGTTCGACCTTAAAATAACTACGTATGATGATGCGGATAACAAAAATAAGAGATAAAGCGTAACTAATCATAAAAATCTCTTATATTTATAGATTTACATTTGCTAAGTTTTATACAAAAGCGACTTGTAGTGAATGCCTATATTTTTACAGTCTGTATCTTAAATATCTTAAATGAGTGATAATGGTATGCCGGCGTGGGCCGCATCGCTGTGACATTAATAACTGCGTCGCAAGGAGCCCCAAGAGCTTTGTAGACGGTGAGATGAATGATTATGTTCAGTTTGCTGGTGTTAGTTAGCGGATTTGGTTTTGCTTTGCTCCATTAATTATCGGGTAAGAGCATTGACCTCTATAATATACGCCGCACGAGCTGAGAACGTCATAACGCCGAGATTTGATTAGGTACCACTAATAGTAGCTATATGGAATGCCTCTACAAGCTTATTGAGAAAGGGTAAACTAAGCTTAGAACGCATTGAAATAAAACTTATTTTACACATTTTATCGCGTTTATGTTATGTTTTTACGTTCTCGACGTTTCGGCTGCTTTATAGCAACCATGGTCACGGGAGGACTGAGGTGTTTGACGTCCTATTATCATAGTTTGAATTAGGGTACCATCATATTTAGTTGTTGCTTGCGGTCCGATCTACGCAGAAAGTGTTCACAGTGTCTTGAGGTCTTGCAATGGTGCGCTTGGTTTTGGATTTAATTATATTAATTACTGGATCCCAAGTCGGTGGTAGCACCCAGTCATTTTCACTATTGTTCCCAACAAAATGACTATTGTGATCTGTGGTTATTTACGGTAATGTATGGTAAGACTTTTAATATAAATTGGAATAGACTATGACCTTAATGTCCTTCCCTGTGAAGACCTTTAGTTTTTGTAATGTACAAGGATACTTGAATATGTCTTGACATTTATTATTGTATTTACGTTTATGTACTGCGGAAACTTCATTATACTTCGATCTGATTGTATAATTTTGCACTAGGAATTCTCTTTGAATAATCTAGTCAGGCAGGAATTGCGATTAGAATGTATAATAAGCGTAGGAGCTTTCATGAGGATATTGTAAATGTTACAAGGGGAAAATGTGATTCTGCGAGGGCTTGACGTTTGATTAGAGGGAATGTAACCTACGGAGATAACGAGATACGTGAAATACATAATTGTACTGTTTCTTGTAATGGTTTTTTTGTGTTTACTTATAAAAAAAATCATGGCTACGTATGCTAGTCTTGCCACACAAAAGAGTTTTATCAAGTTCCACAAATTATTACCGGCTATATGTAATCACATACGTAATTTCAGATTATATTATCTGTGTACTAAATTTCATACAAATCCGATAAGACGTTCACTGTAACTAAGTTCACAGATTTCTTATATATGGATGACATAATTATGATATCCTTTTATTTTTCGTATAATAAGTCTTCTTCTTGTTCTTTCTTTACGAAATGAGATGCGATGAAATAAAATGGATATGAGTATGGCCTCACCCACAACTTAGCGGGTATTTTGCCAATATCATATCTTCATGTCACATCCATTTTTTATTTATAATGTGTATTTATTGAATTTAATATTGCTATTAATTACTTGACACTGGCAAAATACCCGCTAAGTTGCGGGTGAGGCTATATTCATATACATTTTATTTCATCGCATTTCATTTCGTAAAGAAATAAGAAGAAGACTACCTATTTGGTATATCTGTCATCACCAATTATATTTTTTTTTATTAAAAAGTAAATGATATTTGAACGGCCAGCTAGATTGGCGTTGAAGTGCGCAATAAATCTGAGTGCGATCCATATTTGTCTTTCACACACAACGTTACGCGTACAATAATAGTTAATTTAGATCGTGGTTACTCGGCCATAACAATAAACACAACACTAGAGAAATAATATTGGAATATTCATTTTATTGCAAATTATTGAAATGGAATTTGGTATTTATGACGAAGCACTTTTATATATTTAGATTGCTATAAAGTTAACCCAAACATATTGGATAATATTATCCTAGATCATTGACGTGTTTATGCTACGTATGGACACGTGCTAGAGGATATAATCATATCTTCTATCTCTATCATACATTTTTATCATAGTATTATATTATTAGACAAATACAATGCGACCTATTGTAGTTGGTAGTGACCCTGCTTTCTATGCCAGTCCCAGGTTTCAGTCCTGGTAGGGACAAACGTTGTGTGATGAGCACGATTGTTTGTATTCGAGTTTGTATATTTTGTGCTAGGTTTGCCCCCAGTCTTGTACGGTACCCATAAAACAAGCATTTCAATTCGCCAAACAATGTGTCTAAATACGCAAACTAAAAACTATACAGTCAGCTTAGGAATAATCTCGCACTTGACGTACAGTTTGAAAATCTGAGTATCGGAATTTCAAAACTTAATTTAAAACGGTTGCCATCTGGCAACGCCTTTTTTTTATTTGTACTTATTGAAGTATACCTAATCAAAAACAGAAAAGTTTTGCATACTTAGATCTACCGCATAATATACTCGTAGGATTATCATAACCTACCAAAATTGTTTGAAACGTTCGAAATCACGAATATTAAAACAAAGTGCTCGCGGTTTTGCGAATGAAACGTAACTTTTCCTTTATTGTTTTGTGGTTTAACGTTTTCAGTGTTATCTGGATTACTTTTCAGTTACAGAACTGATCGCGGACGGGAGTTGGGTGGAATTTTAAACCGCAACTTTGACTTTCAACTTTATTCGGGTCTGAATCACGAATAGCTCGTTGGGATTGCTTGAAAGAATATTTCATTTGGCTGTTGATGGTATTGAATTTTATTTCCACTTAAGAAAAACAAAAGGAGTAAGCAGATACGCATTTTTAGTTCAAATGGCAGCAAGCTAGCTTCTGTGATATAGGATTTTAATACCATTGGTTAAATATGGGTGCGCAGTCGAGATGACAAGGAAACAAAGATTGTAGACCTTATACCTGGTACTTTGATGATGGTAAAGAAAATGTATATGAAACAACGAAATACAATAATACGCCTACCTTCATTATACTCAAAACATTTATATTATAACATCACCAGAATAAACTTGAAATATAATATTAAACCTAATTTAAACGCCTCGCTATTTTCAATAAACCTGCATCACGTTAAATGAAAGTGCCATCAAATGGATCTCATGAAATATAAGCTCATATTAGAAAGTTGTTGAGATAAATTAATGTTTATTAATTTTCAAATTTCTATCCATAAAGCAAACGTAGGCTCATTTGTTGTGGAATATTGGTATTTTTATTAGGGTTTCGTAGTCGCTACAAGAAACTCTTATAAGATCGTCCGGATCATCTGCCATTTTTAAATGGAAATAAATAAATACTGAGTTTGCCCTCAGTCCATTATACGTTGCCCATAATACAAGCGTTGCTTAGTATGGGACCGTATAATTGGTGTGTTTGTCTGGCGATATTATAATATTATTAATGAAAGAGAATGAATATTATTTGATTGAGAACTGGGCTGTAAATTCTCTGTGAGTAGATTATCTTTTATCATGGGAATTTTATTTTTTTTCCCTGAAAATATTTCAGAAAACTGTCATACTCGACTGAGACTTTGTTTTCTTTGCGAATATGAATTACGAAACAAAAAATTAGTTACTCGTATCTGAAACATTGTTAAAAAAAAAAAAAAAAAATTGAAATTGGTAATAACGACGTCTTAAGCTCGGTAATTTA
This sequence comes from Pheosia gnoma, assembly GCA_905404115.1. Taxonomy (NCBI): domain Eukaryota; kingdom Metazoa; phylum Arthropoda; class Insecta; order Lepidoptera; family Notodontidae; genus Pheosia; species Pheosia gnoma. Next base: position 8,282,518 of record FR989900.1, read on the forward strand.
TACAGCTTAACCTATTTCAATTCGTAGGAATCACTAAACAGATAGAGTCGGTAAATTACTTTAATAATATTATTAAAGTAATTTACCGACTCTACTCCGTACTATACAACGTTCCTCCTCCTGTAGATACAGATTACAGAACGTTATCTCAGTGAGCAAACGTTCTCTGTATGGAGTACGGGTGGTATCATCCCAGTCGCTTTATCTAACGGTACCTTACATAAGACCCACTGAGATGGGCTGTTCCGTTTTCATCCTATGACGCCTCATCCTATCACTATTTTGCTCTTAATACAACCGATTTTTAATCTTCAATCGACAGCACTTATTTGATTGTATTCTTAATTTATTCTGTGAGTGAGTATTCCTAAATCAAACGTGGTAACGTGGAGTTAGAAATGCTCACGTGATGAATTAAGATATATAAAATCAAATAATTGCTCTCGTTTTAGCAAAGAATAGAAATCGGTTGAATTATGAAAACAATAGTGATACGATGAAACGTCATATTCAAAGGTTGTAAAAGGAACAACCCACTGAGATCTCTAATGACTTTACTTTGTGATTCTATCGGGTTTGATCGGGAGTTCTGTTTAAATGTTTAGTTTGACTGTTGATTTTTGATACATAGTGTGATGCAGTGGTAGTTGAAAGGGGCAAAAGGGGAGGGCTGGCCCAGACTAACCGTGCAGCCATGCGAGGCTAGCAGGCACATGCTGTGCGCGGTAACGAGGCATATAATAGAGTTAAGGCGAGGCAGTGCGACGTTCACCTTGGCAACAATCATTTGACTTATCGAAGCTATAACAGAGCGTACGGGCCTGCCTCACATTTTCGGATAAGTCCATGAGTTTCATTAATTTCTTGTCACAATTATAATAATACAAACCCTTTTTTATGCCCCACTGTTGGGGACGAGGCTCCCATCAATGCAAGGAGGAATCTTGTCATAATAAAAGGAAATATTATAAAACAATGCAATAGGTATGGCGTTCTAAGAAGAATAGCGTCTTGTGTCAATTTCAAGATTAATCCTACATAATCCTCTCTAGTTCATTCTAAGAGTTTTAGTATCTCCTGAGGTAATTTAGCCTATAAAATATAGGTGTTGGCGACAATATTTTCTTAGATGATTGGACCTATAAATTGTGGGGGCGACCTTTTGAACTCCTATCGCTACAGAGGTCAATGACAAGAATGTACTAAATGAAGTAACTCTCATAAAAGCCAGAACTTAGGAAATTATATTTAGTTGGGAGTTAATTTGTTACACTTGGGCTCTTATGAAAGATAAACTTCAAAGTTTTATCCCATATTTTATTGAAATATGGCTATCTACAGTAATCTTCACCGCGAAAATTGCTCTCAATTTGTATAAAATAATTAAACCACTTATAAAATAAAGGCAATGATAGCCATATTGGTAAAACGCTTGCATCGGTAACGAGGATCACAGGTTCAAACTCCGGCTCGCACCTCTGGGATTTATGGATTTCGTTTGAGAATCTCATTGTCAACCATGATTATCACTTGCAAAACAGTGAAGGAAAACAACCTGAGGAAACCTACATGTCTCAGAAAACCCTTCGAAAGACGTGTGAAGTCCGTCAACCCGCACAGGGCCAGCGTGGTGGATTATGGCCTAATCCCTCTTGCATGGATTGGCCTGTGCTCAACAGTGGTACAATAAAATGGCTGGTTTTTTATTATTTAAACCACATGGTTGCATAGGGTTAAATGTCGCACGCATTAACCTATAAGATAGATAGTCACGTACAACTCTTGTCTTACAAATTGGATCGTCTAACGGTTTAAAAAAATCTGCACAGTTTGACTACGACGAACCGTTGACTGACATTTTGGCTGTCAGTGCCTTTAACTTAGTCGTTTTTGACCATAATGTTCGAGTGATAAGACACATCAAATCCTAAATGTAAACGTTTAAACCAGAAACTTGCGACTCACTCGTAGTCCTTTCTCCGCATAAATAATTCTTCTTTTTTTTAGGTTGGCAATCGGCTATAAAATAGTGCAATTTATGCCAGTGTCGAGTATTTCTTGATGATTGTTATAAAATGATTAAGTGCCACTGATGATAATGATGATGTTGAAGATGATGATAATGAAATAAATCCCCTACCCCTAACAGTAAAGCTGTGGATACATTACTGAAAATTTACCGGACATCTTGGGAGAACTTGAAAAGTGACGATAAACATTCATTTATCATCATCATCATGATCCATTCGTGTACGTTTATGAAAACACAATTATTAATATTCCACTAATATTACACATTATTTATCAAAGAAAATTTTTTTTTAGACAATAAAACAAAATTGACCACCTCACGGTTCAACTTCTCGCCAAAAAGTCCCATCGTTTAAATCATTGCATTTGCGTATGATTTGCGCCGCGTTACTACGACGACGGGATTATATTAAAACAAAAACTACAACCGAATTGAGAACCTCCTCCTTTTTGAAGTCGGTTAAAAAATAACTTGTATTTTTAACATTTCCATGCTGACGAATACTATTGAATGTGAAAATAAACAAAACACTAATCAAGAAAATAAGTATTATATTCGAAAACAGAATACCATGTTTTTATTTTCTTTACTTTGAAATTAGAATTCTCAAGGAATCCATCATTAAAAAGAAATTAGAAACAGCCAGTATTACAAAACAGAAACTTTTAAGGTAGAAACCTATTATTAGTAGACACTGACATAAGCCATAATAAGTACAGGGGCGAAAAAAAATCCCACTTTAAACAAACGTCGCCAATTTAAATTCAGCAATTTATGCCGAAAGTTGCACAGTAAACAGCTTAACTATTTATAGTGTGAGATAAGGCGACATCGCTTGTTTATAGTCAACAGGAAGTCTTTAGCGCTGACAGAGGGGGCGGGCGGCGCGCGGGCGCGGTGTGGCCGGCGAATTACGTCGTTATGTGTCTCTCCAAAATTTGGGACACACGGGAGAGTAGTTCGATGAACAGAAATATGTTCCCTCACATCTGAGTTAGCACTTAGAGTAGTGTTACCTATGTAAATAAAATGTATAGACATATATGAGTACTACTCATCCACATGCGATGTGCGTGAGGTGCGGGCAAATGTCAAAGTGATTATGAATACGTTGCGGTTCCGAAACCACAGTTCAGTGGAACACAGTTGTTTTAGAGTACCCAATTTAACACTTAGTGGAAATATAAGCACCTACTTGCTGTATAGGTTAAGAAAGTCTGGAGAGCAAGAGAGCCTCCAAACATTAGTGCATTCAAGTTAGCAATGTAGAGATATGGAGTTGAAATAAAAAATTAAAGCTTGAAATAATGTTTGCCAGTCGTGATGTCCGTATGTAACACTCATCTGTAAACCGCTAACGGGTGAAGGAAGCACCGATAACGGACTCTTGTTGGCCACTCGATAAGCATTGTTAACACAATATATTAATGTGTTACGGCATATTAACGCCTCGGACGGTTATGTCTCGAGCCATCCAAACTAATAGAGCACGATCGTCGTCGGTCGTTAGCACAGCGTACAATTTGTTTAAGTGTAAAATAGAAGCAATGTATTAGTAACCATTTGTTGTCTTTGTCTGCTGTTATTAAGCGTCATTTGCATTACACTATTCACAAAAGTACATTATGCACTAAAAATAATTACGCGATTTTCTAACGCAATATTTTTACAGTAGGTTATGTAAATTATTTAATAAGTGGTACAGGGGTGTATCTACAGACTAACGAACGCGATGTACAGAGTAAGGTGAAGATAAAATTATGTATTTCGTATATTTGTTTTCGTAGAAGGCTTTATATTCTAATCGTGTCTACAGTACCCCACAAAATACTTAATAATAATAATAAATTCGCTGTTTATGCTATCATTTACGGCAGTTGACCCCAGCAGGTGGCTTAAATAACATTACAATTCTCAAAAGGAGCCTCTACGTGTTGAGCCCTTGTCCCCGCGCAAGCCTTCCAATGATCCGGGTATAGCCCGTATGGAGAGATACATAATAATTATATTATTGTTATTAATATGAGTACCCTACAAAATACTCACTAAGCATTACTTAAACTAGGTACATGCGGGAATCATACGAGCCACTAACAAAACTCCCTGACGCTCGTTAGGGGACGAGTTTAGCGGCAATTATCTGAAGCGGTGCACTCTACTGTCATAATTCCGTCGGCGCAAATCCATTTTGCATGCGAAAAGTTGGACGAGGTTTCGCAGCGGTTCGCGTACTAAGACGCCGGTGTTTTTAAGTGCTATGTTTGCGTGTATCCTGTATGTATTATTTATTTAAGCGCATCGTTGTGTTGAGGTTTGTTGGAGCGTGTTGAAGAGATTGTTTGTGCTGTTATAGTTTCTATTGCACCACACTGTGAATCGGTCGGATAAACTGCCTTTCTTTATTGCCCAGGTTCTCTACACAAGCTATGTTATTGTTCCGGGTATAGTATTAAAGCTTGATTCAAGAATCTGTACATTTATGTCAAAAGAGCACATTTACGAGTTCAACATGTATCTTATACCCATTTCAAATAAACCCAGACTCGGTCGGTACATAAATGAAATGTCTATTAAATAAGATTATTCAGAATTTAAAAAAACTTGTTCGTGAGTGAACGAACCCTCATACAGATTATTTACTTAAATCGCTCACATTAAAAACTGTCTCGCTGTGAAATATGATCGAGAATCTCACCCATCAAAAAGTTCCTAATAGAATAATTTCTTCTGTCGCAAACAATGTGAAGTTCCAGAAGTTGTCTCGGAACTCATCCCCAACAAAGGATGGTGTAAAGTGTCCTCCGACTAAAGAAACTTGGGCACAATTAATCATATTAAGTGGCCATCGACATCTTCGCTCGAGACGGCGTGATTTCCACTCAGAAATTCGACCAAAAAAGTCTCGCATTTTATATCAAAGGTCGGAATACGCGTGAAGCGTCAATTGCACGAATAATGTGTATATTTTTCGTGCAATTGATTATTGTTCAAATTCGGTTATTGTCGGGATTTTGTATACTCGTATAAGTTACGTGCTCCGAAAACTCTCATCGTGTGTTTCAGGATTGTATGGAGATTTGTCAATTGTTCTGAATGTCGTCTGCAGCGCCATCTGTGTAACTTGCGACGAGGTTGAAGAGGTCGCTACAAGCCTAAACCTTGCTCTAGATTTAGATGACACACACTGAGTATTTGATACATTACATACACTTTTCCTTGTTATTCTTTGTAACTTGTAATCCTAATCCATCCTAACATGTAATCTAATTTGAGAGACAAAACAGTTTATTATGTTAGTAATATCCATTGAGACCAATCTATTAAATAAATTTAAAAGTAAATACAACGACGTTCAATTTGATCTCAAACTTGAAGCTGACAAAGTAAATAAACTCCAGGCTTCAATTCTAATAGAATTACTGAGCCGCTACAAAAAAAGGAGAACATAATAAAGTAGAGGTATATAATTACCCGCGAAATTGAAACCGGTACACTTTTTTTTCTCTGTAAGATGTAGTTTTTACTGAGATTTTATGTTTGAAGCCACCTATATTAAAAAATATACTGACTATTCAGGTTTTGTTTTCTCAGGTACCTTGTTGAGGGCACAATCGAACAGTAACCGCATAGTAACTGTCACTTTTGACAGATATCCCATACAATATCTGTCAAAAGTGACAGTTACTATGCGGTTGCTGTTCGATTATGAATCGATTGTGTTAGCAGACTTGGGGCCCTGATTAGTACAGTTGATAGTAACCCTGCTTTCTGCGCTGAGGGTCCCCGGTTCGAATCCTAGTAGTGATGAGCATATATGTTTGTATTCGTGTCATGGATGTTTAATGTCTATATACGTATTATACACTGAGTTCGCTCTCAGTTCATTGTAAGGTCCCAATAATACAAGCGTTTTTTAGTTTGGGACCGTATAATTAGTGTGTTCGTCTGACGATATTTATAATTATGTTAAATTAACTCTAAAGCCCTCCCTTCGGTAACAACCTATCGACACACTGAAAAAACGAATATCCGAACTTTTTTGGTTATTTCAAAAATAAATATTGGTAAAATTCACTGAACTTTGTTTGATTTTACAAAAGTGAGTGTTACTAGTAATAAACCGAGTTTTGTTACTAGCAACACAGTTTGCACGTCCCAATATTTGTGTAAATAGTAGTAAATTTTTGTTAAACTTTTTTTTCAGTGCAAATTCAATCTTAATACATTGGGAGTGTTATACAGAGCATTTTATTAAAGGCTAAGTCGGAAGTTGCCAGTTACATTGCACCCACTAATAAGGTTTAAAAAACGTGACTCGAATTGACATTGATGCGCGATTGGTTCGTACACGGACATTCCAGATCATACCACACAAAGCTTTTATACGCGAGAACCGTGAAGAGAATGGATCTGTGTATACACAATGATTTTTCCGGTGATATTGAGCACGTGGAACATTGCCCTGAAATGGCCGCCGGTCATACCGTTAGTGGAGCGAAGGTGCGATCTTAGTATTATATAGTTTTTGTGCGATAATTTTGTTTTCTACCGATTGGTACCGAACGGAACGTCATTTATTGTTCACAAAAAACATTGAAAAATGGTACAATGCCTCACACTCTTTTGGTTTACAAATGTTTGTTCATGAATGTTTTTCTCATGTGATATGTGATCACATTTAAATCCTAATTCGTGACGTGTAACGTTAAAACATTTTATGAATGAAGGAATTAAAAAATATACTAAATTCAACCTTAAACGACCTAATTAACCACTTTTGTTGTATATATCTTGATTAATCTATAAAACAATCCATAACAATCGTTAACATGAGGTATTATACGATCCCCACCTTGAAGCCTCCACTCAACGAGGCTGATAATTTTGCATTAATTCTTGCAATTTATTACTAACCACTAATTTTAGATAAAAATAATCGTATTAATGTAGAGTGATATCAGAATAGACGCCGTGCCCGCTCATGTGAAACCAATTGCTGACACACTGTGTGTGACCTACGAAATATTGTCGGCTGAATGCTATGCACATTAACTTCAAAAGCTTTCTGAATTCCATTTACGTATTTTCAAATAATTATACTTGTAGCGATCTCATCAACCTCGCCACAAGCTACACAGAAGGCGCTGCAGACGACATGCAGAACAAATAACGAGGCTCCATACTAGCCTGAAACGCGCTATGAGAGTTTTCGAAGCACGTAACATATATACAAGCCCCCGACAATAACCGTCGCGACATAGCGGCCGCCCCGCCAGGCATACCACCCGCCTGGCTGGAAGATCTTCCCTTTTCCGCTGAATGCTCAAGTGAAACCATTCAAATAGAACAATGGAATGATACGAGTAATATCGCGAGAGGAACGCACTATATTTACGGTCGCCAACTAAGCAACTCAAGGCTTGGCTTATGGGTACCGTACAATGGAATATGAACACGACTTTGAAGTAGCATCCGTCCATATGGGTACAGTAAACTAGGTATCCCGGCAGACGTTGTTCTGTCAAAGAAGCATTTTCAGCTTTCCTGAATCATCCCATTTTCGGAGCAACTTTTTCAATTGGACAATTACGAACTTTTGAGAAGTGAAATTAGCCAAATCGGTTCAGTCGTTCTCAAGTTCTGCGTTCACCAACGCACAAAATTTCATTTTTATTATATTATCTATACATCTATACATATAAATAAAATTGGAGTGTCTGTTTGTAATATTAAAATAACCGCTTTTTACTAAGTGCATTTGGATGTATACACGGTACCTATACCAAAACAACATTTTTTACAATTTTTGTCTGTTTGTCGGTCTGTCTGTCTGTCTGTTTGTTCCGGGTAATCTCTGAAATGGCTGGACCGATTTTGACGGCACTTTCACTGGCAGATAGCTGATGTAACAAGGAGTAACTTAGGCTACTTTTATTTTAGAAAAAAACATAGGATCTCACGAAAAAAAATTAAAACCAATGTTGCAGCGTTGCGCCTGATTAAGTTTGATAGCAACAACCTGAAATGCGTCCCGCGGGCTCAGGACGCGCGAGCAGGCTGTTGCCAACGGTTGTGTCTTTGTTAAATACCACGCGAACGAAGTCGCGGGTAACAGCTAGTCTATAAATAAGTTTCGCAAAGTTCCTCAATTTCCCTAGCAATGATACATCGACATACAACAGAATCAATTTTAAACGGGTAAATAACGAACACACGATCAATATAAATGATAAATATTGTAACAAATCATTTGTTTATTACGCCGCCTATCGGCTCGTATCTCTTTTACGCTCTGTCGCTCCGCTGGCGTAAATTTAAACATGAAAACTGTTTTAAGCTGAAAACGGTGGGAGAATATTGTGTTTAAAAAAATACGACTTTAAATAATCAATATTGTGTATAAGGACCTATTTAATGCTCACACGCATTTAAATTTTTATTGTAATACGGACTTAAGCCTATTTAAAATAAGGTAAATATTATGTTAACATCATGTATTGATAAATAAAATAACTTGCTGGGAATTGATTTAGGTACCTACCTATCTTAGTAAACAATGAAATAGTCGATGGTACTAGAGAGGTCACTGAACTCTTGAGCAAATAACAAAACCTCAAAGCATTGTAGACAAAAATCAAATTACAGATAAACAAGCAATCCAATTATGCGAATAAATTAATATTGAAATACATTTTCGTACCAAACATCAAACTAGAGCGTCTAATGGTATTTGCAACGCATCTAAAGCACAGGCTAAATTTAATTTTATTAGTTTTCTGATTAGATTGAGAAACTTCAGAGGGTTTTACACTTTGAAAATGGAATCAACAAATTGAATAGATAGGTACATGTTACTTAAGCTGTAAGAGGTTCGTCGACATCAAAGTCGAGATTTTTTATGAGGTCGTTTGATTTTAAGCTCTATCCAGCAGAATAAGACATACGTAAATAATGTATGAGTATTGAGGAAGATGTGTGACTTCGGAAATTCATATCTTGTCATAATTAAGTACTTATGACAAGACGTGAATTTTCGAAGCAAAATTCCAATTGGAAGCGAGATTATATTATGATATGTAAGGTCTTGCTTATGTGATTTGATGTATAGCATTAGTAATAATAATAATACGGACCTCCCCACAATGCGAGGGGGATTAGGCTATAGTCCACCACGCTGGCCAGTGCGGGTTGGCGGACTTTACACGACTTTCGAGGGGTTCTCTCAGACATACAGGTTTCCTCACGATGTTCTCCTTCCCCGATTAGCAACAGATAAAGATGGTTGAAAAATTACATTCGCACATGAAATCCACAAATCCCAGTGGTGCGAGCCGGGGTTTGAACCTGCAATCCTCGTCACCGAGGCAAGCGTTCTACCAACTTGGCTATTACTGCTATAAAGCATTAGTGTTCATTGGAAATACGGAGAAATATGATGAATAGAATATTTTAGTCTAGAGTTTTGCATATTTATTGTGCTCTGTATTAGATAAAAGCTTCTGACCTCATCCTGCCAGCTTGTATTAGCCCCACCCCCGCCGCCTCTAACCTAAATATGATAATAATGAATAGCGCACCCATCCCCATCCCACGATGCTGTTAATCAAATTATTTTTCCATCAGTCGTCTAGCACGACAATTAATTGTACGGCGACAAATTATTTTTGCTTCACTAATGATTTTTTGACGAGGGTCCCTAAATTTGTTACGAAGAACAACAATGAATTCACCGTTTTCGTTCAATAAAAGGCCTTCATACGTTTGATTATTGTTCTTGTGTCCGACACTCTTCCAGACTGTTGGCTGTGTACTCACCCTCAAAATGAATAGACGCCTTAAGTGTGAACCACTTATTAAATGAAAAGTGCTTTACGACTTAATAACAATGGGAACGGACAAAAACTTTCTTAAGATAAATTAATATCGCCAGAGAGTCTCACACTAAGCAACGCTTGTATTATGGGTACCTTACAATGGATTGAGGGCGAACCGAGTATATATTACTTATATAGATATTAAACATCCATGGCTGGGGTACAAACATTCGTGCTCATCATACAAAACTTGTCCCTACCAATATTCGAGCCCAGGATCCTCAGCACGGAAAGCAGGGTCACTACCAACTGCGCTAATCAGGCTGTCTGATTTGGAGTTGGGGCTAATTTTCCATCGATTTAGAATTTGACTGAGTAATAATTCTGTCATCAATTAGGCACCCGAGGATTGACCTTTATATAGCCAGTGTTATGTTGTTGTCTTTTTTTATTTACACAAGCAATATTTCCACATTTTCTTTAAACAATACTGACTCAATGTGTAGTGAAGTTTTTGATAGCTACTGTTTATGGAGAGTAAACGCACGGGTGCTTAGACAGTTACAATTTTATGTTACAGTTACCGGGAACAATGTACTAAAGTATAAATAAATGGGGATGTAAAATTATATATCACTACTAGCTGTTACCCGCGACTTCGTCCGCGTGGTATTTAACAAAAAGCGGACGAAGTCGCGGGTAACAGCTAGTCTAAAATAAAAGTAGCCTAAGTTACTCCTTGTTACATCAGCTATCTGCCAGTGAAAGTCCGGTCAAAATTGGTCCAGCCATTTCAGAGATTAGCCGGAACAAACAGACAGACACACAAAAATTTATAAAAAAAATTGTTTTGGTATATGTACCATGTATACATCCAAATGCACTTAGTAAGAAGCGGTTATTTTAATATTATAAACAGACACTCCAATTTTATTTATTTGTATGTATAGATGAGTATATTAAACATCGTGAGGAAGCCTTCACGTCTGTCGAGAGTCGTGTGAAGTTAATCAAACCGCACTGGCCCACGCTATCTGATTATGGTCTAAATCCTCATCATTTTGAGGTATGTTCCCGATATATTGTCAATGAGCTCGCCCGCTACTAAACACCATCGGCGAAATATGGGTGCACTTCAGTGCACCTCTGCCTACCTCTCTGAATTACAGGCGTTAAGGTGCATATAATATTAGTATAAGAATATCTTCCAAAGCTCACGCGATCTGTGCTATGTATTCAGTTACTGCTAACCTTAGGTGACAGCGCCATCTAGAGATGGGACATCGTACTACATATTACCTCCCCCATTGTTAAAGAGAACCAACAATAAGTATTCAATTTCATTGTATATGCTGTAATTACTTGAATGCCTAAAACTATACAATTTCAGGTGTAAAATATTTTCGTCGCGATTTTAATTAGTTGCCGCGGAACAAAAGACTGCGAACATGACACGGTGAGTGTTGTTTTTTGATAATGACAGCGCACAGTGACCGGACTCAAACTCACCTCTTTAATTAATACTGAAATTCGAGCTAACTGACTCGCCGGATGCCTATCTGGTTTCTTTGCCTACGCTATGAAAATAGACGTCGGCAGTGACTTTGATGTATTTGATTACAGAGAGAGAGAGGATAAAAACCTTAATTTAGGCGCGAATATTTTAAGGGATAATCGTGTCAGTGAAAATATTTAACGCTGACAATTTTAAATTTATAGAACATAATATAGAAAGTTTCAGAACCATTTGAACTTACGTTACTTTAGCCCATATGTAATCATTATGTGAATTTAGAATATCAAAATGTCGATTTAATCAAAAAATGCGCACAAAAATTACAACTGTAGTTTTGTGGGTTTTATTTTATTTTAAATCGACATATTGAACCTGTGTCTCATATAGATTATAAATGCGCTAAAGAGGCGCAGGTTCAAAGGTTAGTATACCCTGTCTGAATCATCCTATAGTGAAGGTTACGGACTGACTAAAAAAACATTTATTACTTACAAACGAAAAACATATAAACTGATAAAAAAATCTCCTCCGGGCTGCCACCTATGCCGTCACAAAGTTTACCCAGAAGGCTGGTAGCATTTCCTCTTTGGATAGCCAAGCTGACCCGCAGGTAGAAAAAGCTGTCATCCCTTCGGTCTCCTGAGGCGTCGACAAGTTTGAGTGAAATTTCTTTCACCAAACCAAGCGCCACAAGAGACCACGGCTATTCAACTAATTAGTAAGTGCTTAAGCAAGTAAGTGGGTACTTAGGTAATTTTTATTTTGTAATTGCAATAAGGTGTTTTTCCTCAATGGAAAAAGGCCATTAGAGAAAAAAAAAGGTGTTTTTCATAATCTATCTATACGAGTATGTATAAAACAAGGTCGTGTTAGGAACACCATTTATCGCTCAAGAACGGATGGGCCGATTTATATGATCTTTGATTTTATTAATTTGCCTCCGCCTCGAATATCAGAATAAAACATGGGAAAAATTCGCAAAAAAATTAATGAAAATGATAATTCATTATCTCATACATCTCATTCTGAGACGGTACCAATAATCTAATGTGACCAAAACACCGTGCCTTTATCCTTTCTGTGTCTTGTATACATGTAATAACAACCAACCAACTATACCAAATAAATAAAGACTATAATAGCATGAATTTTCCTCCGACTCAGCACGTAAAATTATTATAATATAGTGGTATTTTTTTACCTTTTTAATCCATTACAGTATCAGCATGGGATTTACATGAATAAAGTATGTCGTGAAAGTAGGTACACGCCAGGTGCGTGGGAGTCGCTGTAATCATTCAAATTACACGCCCAGTAACACAACACCCCTCTTTGCAACGGCATATCAGCCTGTAAATATCTAATGTGTTTTATCTCGGCCTGATTGTACTCGGCAGATTATTTTGGGATTTGCTGAAGGTAAAACTCGGATAAAATTGTTTAGACGATAGAACACAACCGTGCTTGAGTGCCCCGGATTATGCAGAGTGATTCAGAAAGTGTATACTTACTTTGAACCTGCGCTTCTTGGATGCATTTGTAATGATTATGTGTAGTCAGAATTTCGATAAATATATATTTTATTAATTTGCTCACAATATATCGCAATTATCATTTTACTAGCTGCGCCCCGCGGTGTTACCAGCGATTAAAAAGTTAAGTTTAAAAAAACACGGCTCCTGTATGCTATCCCATAGGAACCGTGCATTTTTCCGGCATAAAAAATAGCCTATGTCATTTTCTGACCCTTAAACTACCACTACCTATGCAAAAAATCATGTCGATCCTTTGCTCTATGAAAACATAAAACAAATATATCCCACGGGAATCATACATTTTACCCGGCATAAAAAATAGCCTATGTGTTATTCCAGACTATAATCTCTCTCTGTGCCAAATTTCATGCAGATCCGTTCAGCCGTTCTGGCGCGATTGAGTAACAAACGTCCATCCATCCATCCAATCTTTCACATTTATAATATTAGTGGGATTAGAAATACATTTTGTTTTAAAGTCGGCATAATAAAGATTTTGATTTCCCATGATGATCACCTATGCTTAAGAAGTGCATGTTCGAAGGTTAGTATATCCTTTTTGAATCAACTTGTATAGACAGCCCGGTGCTCGCCACAATCCCTCATTGGCATTAGATTCTTATGATTTTTGTAATAGAGTCTAATTTTATTTACCACATCCATTTCCAAATGGCGGGCTGTAATTCAATGCCACTACTGGACCAATGAGACTGTCTTGCATCTATAAAAGGTCATGAATGTATCAGAAAAGTAATACTTTTAAAACGCTTGCCCTTTGTACCCTTTGTGGGCAATTTATATACTTAGATAATACATCTGACCGCATCAAACTTATAAAACCTTATTTGTTATCTTTAGATACTCCGGTTTCAAAACACGGGTGTATATAACCAGAGCTAAGCTGATCCGATAAAGTGCAGGCAAATTACGTACATATTACTATCATAAGTCAAAAATTCATCCAAAATTCGCCGTCGCAAGGCAATTTTAGAGCATAACGAAGCATACAAAATTGGTATTGCCAAACTGAGTAGTTGCGTCGGGCTAAATGGAACCGAAACTGTGGTTCAGCGTTTAATAAATTTACAAAGTCCTTTTTCTATTCTTTAAATAAAAGGTGGTCGGAATTTTTATTGCAATAATGTCTCCTGAGATTTTACCTTTTTGCTAAGATCATTTAATTGAACTTTTTTGGGCTATTCCGAGAGAAAAGTTCAATATTGTTTTATTTTATGAAAGATGTGTTCGATTTTGGAGGAATATTAACCATTGTGTTCATAAGCGTGCACGAGTGGAAAAATAAAATTAAACGGTGAAACTTGACTTTTCAAGTTCTCCCAAGAAGTACGGCAATTTTGACAATAAAGTATCCTTTACTGATAGGATTAGGTTACCCTTGGCATGCATAAAATCTACCATATTTGATATTAAAAAGAAACACTTGCCGTTGGTAATATAACCTATCCACAGTTGGGAGCCTTTCTCTAAAAAAAATATCATTAATGGATTTATGAATATGAAGTTAATGAAAGGCATTCTGTTGGTCTATTTTAATTTGCATTCTGAGCGTATTCTACTCCGTATTACGCTCGACGTAATGACGCGAAGTGTGGCCGCACAGGGGAAATTATAATAGCGTAATCTATACAAGGTGTGTCGCGTAAGTCAATTATATATTTAGCTAGTTCAGGCACTTAAGTCCCAACGTCTTCCCACGGACATTTGTTGTTTTTATTTGCAGAAAGATACGTAAATTTACACAACAGAGCACTCTAAAAAGGTCATCGGACGCACGGACATTGAATATTCGTATTTTTTTTCCAGTTCAGCCTTTGTGTATTGTGATTCCCTCAGTGTCGTTATTCACCTGTCACGCACGAAAGCTTCGGCCATAACTCTTTAGCGAAACGTAAGCCCTTCGCGCTCAGACGACCCATTTATCATATCGCTTATGATAAAAAGTGAGTGAACTATTCTTTTTGTTAGTGTACGAGTTTTTTTTATGGGACTAGGCCCGCAGCACACTCCCACCACTGCTACTCCTGTAAGCCAGGATCTGCAGTGGTGTCCAATGAAGACACCGAGGTTTGACCCTCGGCGAGTCCCGGGATAAAGTTAATTGTTTTAACGCACGAAATTAATCGAAAGATAAAAATAGGAGGAGTTGGAAGAAAATTATCCACTAGTATAGGAGTTATTTATTTTTTGTAGATATGTATGGTTTTCGGTTCAATTGAGTTGACTCATGCTCTTAGCTTTTATTGAAATAATTAGAAATTCGCATATGGAACTGGTCAATTAATTGCAACCCTGCACCAATTAATATTCGGTACACGTGACCTCAACATCTTTTGGCGGTCATATAAAACTGTCGACGCGGTGTTCGCGTCATTTATCATCACCTCGCGTCACTCGCGCTGTGTCACAGCCAGAATTAAGGGGGGACGTGACCGCGTACCGGCCTCTAGAGATAATGACGTCATTAAGAGAACGAGGGAAATAAGTGATGGAAGTTTTTGTTCGCTATATTCATTCGGTAGTGATTTTTTTTTCGAGTGCCGGGGCTCGCAGGGTTGACTTGGTTCATTGAATTATTTATTATTTATTTAATTTACTGCACCGTTATAATAGGGAATACAAATAAATACTGACGTATAGTCTGTTATTTCTTACAATAAGTTTTCCTAAAAGGTAAGCCATTTTTACATGTCTTGTTTCTTTTAAATTATTGTAATAAGATTAACAATTTTACATATTAAGTAACATTTTTGACCGAGTTTTATTTTCTTTATGAAATACTAGCTGCGCCCCGCGGTGTTACCCGCGTTTACATTTTACCGGGATAAAAAGTAGCCTATGTGCTATTCCAGACTATAATCTATCCCTGTGCCAAATTTCATCCAGATCCGTATAGCCACGAGTGATTAAGTAACAAACATCCATCAATCCATTCATCCATCCATCTATACATCCAAACTTTCACATTTATAATATTAGTGGGTTATGAAATAAAATGTAATGAAATTGTGAAAAAAAATCCAAATCGGTTCATCAATGACGGAGATCTGAGGAACAAACATAAACAACAACAGCCGAATTGAGAACCTCCTCCTTTTTGAAGTCGATTAAAAAGTAATAATAAAGCGACTACATAATATTTTTTTGATTGCACACAGAAGTAATTTAGTTTATCTCTTAAACAGGGATCCTGCCTAACCTTCAAACTGGGCTCAAGTTTCGCTAAACTCCAGCAATTTATCACTCCGTTTAGTTTATATAGTTTTAACGTAATACGTTATGCTAACAGCGAAGCTGTGGATAGCAAGGATTTATACCAATTTTGTACTTCATTTTACGTAAGTAAAATTTACCAGATAATTTATTAAAAACAATTACCAGATATTATCGCATGATACGTTGTTGCGTACTTTATACAGCGTGATTCAGAACAGGTATGCTATAATTTGAACTAGCGCTTCTTTGGCGTATTTGCAACCATCATTATTATTTGGTCTTTTTGTTAATTTGTTCTCCCAGGTGATTGGGGTCTAACCAAATTCGCGGGCTTTTGGACAAGCAAGAAATGGTGGGGGGGGGGGGGGGGGGTGTTGTATGTGTGTGTGCTTTATGTTTGGTCTATTGATAAAAACTTATTATGATTCTTTATTATGTGAAGTCACAATTTCGATATGTCTATAAAAATCCACTAAAAATGAATTCGGCTTCTGTATCAAAAATAAGATTCCCGATTAAAATCACACAAGTGTACATACATTATAGGTTATATAAATTGACACCAAAAAACATGCGGACCATGTGTTTACAAAAAAAAAACCTTATTCTACAAAACTATCGCATATTATTGAGTTCTTTTCAGTAATGTATGCCAAGATCCTGATAAATCATAGGCCATATTGTTCGGCCGTAGTTATATTTCACGTGCGAATGTTTAGTCATGTGTTGTGGACAACGGCGGGTTGAGGAAGCGGATTATTATGCGTTATCTCTGTTTATAGGGATTATTTATGGCGGACCATGGCTTATAAATATAGGCCAATAATGCAAGGTCAACTGTTTTCATTGCAATGCTGACTGATACAATATGTCTCTGATACCAAATATGTGGCAAATGGGTGTAGGTGTAGCAATGGATAACGGCCGCTTTTTTTAACCGACTTCAAAAAGGAGGAGGTTCTCAATTCGGTTGTATTTTTTTTTTTATTTTTTTTTTTATTTTTTTGTCTTATCATATAGGTATGTAACATACAAAACTTTATCGAAATAAAGCATATTATAGATTACGTCTATCCCATCTTAAAAATATTTACAAAACAAGGTATATTTTACGCACATTTACCAAAAAAAATTAGAAACGAAATTGGTTCCATTCGATCGGTCTACACAAAAGATATAAGATATAACTTTCAAAGTCTCCACAAATATGGATGCTAAATATTTTTCCAATACCAGAGATAACGGATAACCGAAAGTTCACAAAGTAGTATATACGCCTGGAATTATGATGCTAGATCATTTTTTTAAAAAACTTTGTGGTCCAATTTTGGAAAACTAGTTTTTTTTTATTACGTTATAGGCAAGTATTTGATCTCGATCTCTCCTGATGGTAAGTGACGATAGAAGTAAGTAGACTGTATCGCAGACAATATTGCGTAGATAACTTGAAAGCATTTTCGCATGATAATATTTAGCTGTACCGCTACGCCGTGCTACGATTTTATTGGCACCGTTTAAACGAAAATGCCCCTGATTGCACAGGGAGTTAAATCTCAGGTAATACACTAGACCCATTTCTACTCACTTTTCTAATCTTACGGTTGGCTCTTGGCTGATGCTATGCTGTAAAGCCAGTGGTCGTTACTTATCTTTCTCTTCAGAACACTAAAATATCCTAGTATAGATCTTTTATCTATGTAGATAGGATTCATAATCCTGTACGCAGTATTGCAATGCCTTTAAAAACGAATTGATATGCACACATATGAACTACTACGATAGTAGCAATATCAGCGATGGTACTGATTTTCAATGCAAACGTACACGACAAATTTGGCCATAATACCTATTTAGATTGTATTATAATATCAATGAATCTAAAATCATAATGCATTTGTACACATTAAAACAAATATAGTTTTTTGATGGTTTATGGTATCTTAATCTTAATCTATGATATTATTTTTACATTTAAAGTAGCTACATATTTAAAATGAAACTAAGCAATTCTGTTCTTGAAGAAAATATAAATATAAGTTTAACAAATTTCGTTAACTTTATTACACATTCAACACTACATTATAAGTATATCCGAAAGTGTGTGCACGACTCTATTGTTTGAGTTTTGATTAATTTTCCATTTTGCTTTCATCGCAGGGTTTCGTGTTGAATTCTAATCAACCACAATTAGTAGCATTTCACTTAATTGAAACACTGAAGCAATATAAATAAACGACGGAGAAGAATCGCAAATTACTTAAAACATTTTAGGTATTCATGACTCGTGAAGATTGATAATAAATAAAATTTACGTGTAAGTTAATGAACTTTTAAGTATATCTAAAGTGAAAGCATAGACTCATAACTTTTTTTTCAAGAGAAATTCATGGGAAAAAAATATTAAAATCAGTTGTTTGAGGTTGTTTGTGAAGAAAATGTAAAGACTTTCTATTCTTCTATTAATAGATGCTACGTGGAAATTAGTTTCCGATATGGAACAATGTTTTCGAATAAGTTTATAAGCACCTTGAACCTATGCCTTTAAACTTGATGCAAACTTACTTTTAAATTATAACAAAATGTTCGCTAAATAGCAAATATTACTGTACATTTATATTCTTACTGTATATGAGAAAATGTAAATGATCTAGTCAAGTATACTTAAAGTAACTCAAGTATACTCATGGATCAATATCATATAGTAAGTATACAGTTTGGACAAAGCAATTTTGACCCGCATTGATCCGTTGTCGGCAGCAAAGCAGACGACAACATTCAAGGATCAAACTGTGATCCTTGGGACGATACTCACGGAACAACGTTAGGAATAGTGCACGATGTATTCATAACAAGTTGTAAAAAAAAACTCGACAAGAAGCAAAAAGTAAAACGGATTAGAATCTGTCTTTTTTACAAAAAAAGTTCATAATAATGTCTACTGTAGTTAAGTTTTTTTTATTTTCTGCTAAGTATAATAGCGAGGTCCGCCAACCCGCACTGCCCCGGCCAGCGTGGTGGACTATGGCCTAATCCCCCTCGCATTGAGAGCAGGCCCGTGCCCAGCAGGGGGATATTAAAAAATGCTGGTATTATTATAATAGCGAGAAGAGGGCATTGATTCACCAATTGGGAGTATTACAGACTAGAAGAAGATATAGATACTACAAGCTCAGTTAACTATTTGATATGATAAAATGACCTTTCCATATGCCTATCGTATGTTCCAACCTTAACACGGTATCCCATTCTTATTCTCAGGGAGCACTTAAGTATTAGAATTACGAGCAACTTGTTCAGTTTTATCGCGGGTTGCAGATGCAACGCAACGATGCCCGCTTAAATATTCACTTTGCATACTTAGATAGGTGAGCGGGCTTAAACTTTGAACACTTTATTTTTCGTGTAGAAGCGCGGGGGGTGAGCTTTTCGAGTTTATTTTGTGGTGGTAAAGTTTGTTCCTTATGTACATATATATAATGCCATTCATAGCCTGGACCAAAGACACATAACCTAACATTAATATCATGAAGACTAGGCGGAATACTTCGACCAATCAGCTCTAGGGCAAAGATGGCTCTGTTATTTGTCGACCTCCGCTAACAGATAAATGTACTAGTTCGTAACTTACATCCTGTTAATATTGCGTTCAATTATATTAAATGTTATAAATACTAATGATAATCATAAATAATAAAGGACCCATGTCCCCGCGGAAGCTTTCCAAAGATCCGGGTATAGCGCGTGTGGAGAGAGACATAATAATATTAGTGATAGTCAAGTTGGTAGAACTTGCCTCGGTAACGAGGGTCGCAGGTTCAAACCCGGCTCACAACTCTGGAATTTCTGGATTTCATGTGTGAATTACATTTTCAACCATGATTATCACTTGCTAAACGGTAAAGGAAAGCAACGTGAGGAAACCTGCATGTCTGAGAGAACCGTTCGAAAGACGTGTGAAGACTGCCAGCCCGCACTGGGCCAGCGTTGTGGCCTATGGCTTAGTCCCCCTCGCATAGATGGGAGCCCAACAGTGAGAGATTAAAAGGGCTGGTATTATTTTTTAAATACTTTTAGTACACAGCAGAGTAAAATATTATTGCATCCCATAAACGAAGACATTTATGTTAGAGCTAATGCACTATAATAATAGCATTATACATTGAAATAAAACTTATTTTACACATTTTATCGCGTTTATTTTATATATTTACGTTCCCGTAAAATATGTTTTATTTCAATGTTTAATATTCGCGTAAATATAAGAAATCAATATAGAATAGCATTACTAAGATCTATGTCGGGCGCTATCCTTCGCAAAATCAACGTTTAGTGACCAAAGTATAGTTTTAAGTATGCCTATGCGCTCTTCATAGATTTTCAGAGATCATTCTAGACTACGACCACACTATTTTATGTGTCCCCTGTATAAATCACGCGTGTTATTGGTGTTAATGACGTGTAAATATTGTTGTGCTGAAGCAGCGCGTTGCTTGGCCGTAAACGTCATGTTGATGCCATTAATCCTTGTCCCATTGGGAGAATGTTGTTCATCCGATCCAACATA
Organism: Pheosia gnoma; assembly: GCA_905404115.1. Taxonomy (NCBI): domain Eukaryota; kingdom Metazoa; phylum Arthropoda; class Insecta; order Lepidoptera; family Notodontidae; genus Pheosia; species Pheosia gnoma. The sequence continues at coordinate 8,303,213 of FR989900.1, forward strand.
CACTGGGAAACCAGATAATTATTTTTAGCCAAGTGGGTATATTATAAACTAGCTGTTGCCCGCGACTTCGTCCGCGTGGTATTTAACAAAGACAACCGTTGACAACAGCCTGCCCGCCCATTCTGAGCCCGCGGGACGCATTGCAGGTTGTTGCTATCAAACTTAATCAGGCGCTGGGCTGCAACATTGGTTTTTTTTTTTCGTGAGATCCTATTTTTTTTTTCTAAAATAAAAGTAGCCTAAGTTACTCCTTGTTACATCAGCTATCTGCCAGTGAAAGTCCCGTCAAAATCGGTCCAGCCATTTCAGAGATTAGCCGGAACAAACAGACAGACAGACAGACAGACAGACGGACAGACAGAGACAGACAGACAGACAAAAATTGTAAAAAATGTTGTTTCGGTATAGGTAACGTGTATACATCCAAATGCACTTAGTAAAAAGCGGTTATTTTAATATTACAAACAGACACTCCAATTTTATTTATATGTATAGATTAAACATTGGTGTGATTATTTTGTCACATTTCTTAGAAGCTATGGGATTATATAATTTGCTATTTACGTACATAATTATTACTATCAATGAACTATTAAATAAAATGCATCTTTCAAACAACAAAGAGCCGTGGTTAACTTCTTTACAATGTTTCACTTTTTCTATCTTGGCTGGGCGTAAGATTAACATAAGACATATTAAAGTTCTAATTAGCTCCCGTGTGTACGCTCACGGAGCCCCCGTTAGCCAAGATTTATACTGTAAATAAATCGAATAAGCGACGCCATTTTGTTCTAGAAAGCGTAAAGTGTACACTGCTCGTTAAAAGATTATTTATTTTTACAATACAATCTTCTTCTACACTGTAGGTTTTAAAAAACAAATAACCCTACGCCATTCAGTTTCTAACTTCTTGTCTTGACTTCTTGACTTCTTGTCCGGGTATAGGTATAGTTGTTCGAGTATCAAGAAAAAATACGGGGTCAATACGGTCCTAGACGCATTTTAAAATTAAATAATAATATTTTTTACTTTTAAACGAAACATTAAAAAGGATAGATAAAGACAGTTCTGAGATGCTCGGCACCATATTAATAATTGTCGCGGTTAAAATTCCATTAACCGTTGGCAGTTTCCTAACAGAATTTTTAATGACAAAGTTGTGGACGTCCAACTTCGTCCGTTGCACTTCACCGTCTGTTCTTCATTTTCACTATGAATCCTTACTTTGTTAAGGATTTATAGTGTTATATCCGATATTAAATTTTCGAGAGCAATATCCTGAGCAACAGGGATAGTAGGTACATTGATTGAGTTGATCTTCTATGTTCAAATAATTTTGTTAAAATTATTTATTAACCGACGAAAAGTACATTAACATCATCGCATTTTTTTTTTTTTTTGATTATGTATGTTCATACAATTATTCCATCAAAAATATGTGGCTCGTCTTGCACCTAGCGTGTTTGCACTTACCTGATAACAAATTTATTGATAACTGTATTCAGTGGCATAAAGTGCGCCTCGCATGGCAACACACTGGAGCTTACTTTTTATTTATTTTTTTGTAAAAATAATGGATAAAAAAAAGACAAGCCTGCTGAGTTTCTTGCCGGATCTTCTCAGTTGAGGTCGCGTTCCGATCCGGTTGTAGAGTTAATGAAAAAATGTAATGACAATTTGTAAGTGCCCCCGTAGGCCTATACGAAATAAATGATTTGACTGACATAATTCTGACTGTGTTTTGGGGCTATAGAAATGAACATCCATAATTATCGATTTGAACTACGCACCTTAGACCAAGAGTAAAAAATAATCCAAACCTCTATAAATGAATAAATAACGTCAGACGAACTAACTATACGGTCCAACACTAAGCAATACTTGGTTTACGGGTACCCTAAAATGGACTGCAAGCGAACCCAGTATATATTACTTACATAGATATTAAACATCTATGACTTGGGTACAAACATTGCTGCTCATCACACGATACTTGTCCCTACCAGGATTCGAACCCGGACCCTCGGCACGGAAAGTAGAGTCACTACCAACTGCGTTAATCAGGCTATCAATACAAACACACAAACGCACAATAAACCTAGCAAGCTAAAGCATGCAAATTCAGTTGTAAATAAAGACGCAGTGGGCCGCTTGCCAAAATACTGCAAGCCGGTATGTTTAATAAATCAGCACTTTCCTTGTTTTTCCGGCGGCCAGGCGGCGAGGCTGGCTCGATGTTGTCTCTATAAATATAATACTACTAGCTGCGCCCTGCGGTGTTATCCGCGCAAAAAATCATGTAGATCCTTTGCGCTATGAAAAATTAAAACAAATATATCCCACGGGAACCATACATTTTACCGGGATAAAAAGTAGCCTATGTGTTATTCCAGACTATAATCTATCTCTGTGCCAAATTTCATCCAGATCCGTTCAGCCGTTCTGGCGTGATTGAGTAACAAACATCCATCCATCTATCCATCCATCCAAACTCTCACATTTATAATATTAGTATAGAAGTATAGATTAGTAGAGATAACATGTGTATTTTATTATCATGGGACTTAATCCGCCACACTTTTCCACCATCTGTAAGCCACGCCTTCAAGCCAATGGAGACGCCGAGGTTTGATCCACGGCCAGTCCCAAGGAGCTGCTAATTTTCTTGGAAGCCGCATCAAATTTATAAGAAAAAAAGGGAGAAATTGAATGAAAAATATCAAGGAAGAAAGAGAAAGAAATAACTGTATAATTAGGTTGATTACCACAAAGGCACTGAGCTCCGTCCCTTTGTTTGAGTCACCTAAGATATATTTGTTAAGAAATATTCAATGCAAACACAAACGACCTAGTTTTAATATATATTATAGGTATGTATAGATTTTGAGGCTTAGAAAGTATTTCATCTGATTTATTAAATATTTGTATGCATGAAAGTTATCTCAAACGCTTTGATTATTTACATAAACTATCAAAATTTTGATGCGGGTTGCTCTATTATAGTAACAAAACTTTTGAATAATGTCTAAATCTTGTTGTAAACCTATTTCAATAGGACTTATCTTGTTTCATAGTATCGCTGATAATTAACTAATATAAGTATAATTAAGTGTATATATATTGATTTCTTACATTTACACGAATACTACACATTGAAATAAAACAGTTTTTTCGATTTTATCGCGTTTATGTTATGATTTACGTTCCCGGCGTTTCGGCTGCCATACCAAACTCTGTCTGTATGTCCATCCGCGTCCGTATGTCTGTGGGGTAATGTGGTAGCAATATGTTTAGATACGTTATTTAAGCTGGTAGATTTCATAATTATGTTATTGCCACGATCCCCGCCTTGGTATACAAAACAATACATAAAAACCGACTAAATTGTATAACCGACGGCATATGTCGTGTTGGCCGTATCATTTTACTGAACAATACAATCCCGACGAAATTACAGTAGTCGGGCACGCAAAGCGGCACAAAATATATGATGGTTGGCCCGCGACGATCCAGAGTCTTTCGCAAGTTCAAGATAGATAAAGCTATCTTCTGCGACCCATTTTCCACGGTAGGGCTGTACTTGTTTAGTATTCCCATGGTTTTAAGATGAATGGCTCGGCAGTTTTAGAAACGATTTATTGTGTAAATATCTAACAGTACAATTACCCGTAATTTTTTCCGAAGAATGTCTGCTGTAGATTCATTCTCACCATAACCTTACCATAAGTCTAGGCCGATTCAGTTACTAATTGCAATAGGACAACTGTTCGCGTTACGTAGGCGTATCGAATTTGATTCGGCTAAGAATAACTCAGTAATAAAGACATCTACATCATTAGAATATTTCTAATTCAATCGAAAAATACTGAATTGACTGTTTCAGTTTGTTCTATGTTTTTCTACTCACTATGTAATCTATTAAAGTTTTAGTAACTCTAAGGGTAGATATGTAATTTATTTAAAATTATTCCTAGGAGAAATTCATTTCACAGGTAAAAGCCGAACTTTGAACATGAGTAAAACTGTCTCAAATAAAACGGTCAGTTAAATTTATCTCTATATATAACTCGATTAAATCTCGGATCCCAGAGATGCGCAGTCATCCCTAACTTAGAGCACAGACCCACTGTGTCTTAAGGACGTTGACCTAATAGGTCGTTAGACCTTATCGTTATCTTTTTATAAACTACCTGAGCGAGGTTCCTGCCTCGTTCGCCTGGATTTTGATTTTAGGGCTATTCTGAGAGAACCTATCCATTTTTCTGAAAAAAGCTACCAAGCTGATAAGTTTCGTTAAAATCAGTCCGGTTGGTTTCCTGTGTTACGCAAACCGATCTGACAGACGAAAATATCATACATGGCGGATTTTTTGTCAAAAATAATATATATCCTAAATATCTTATTATTTTAAAAATATTTAATGATCCGACACGACCAATTTTCAGTCCTGTTTTAAGTAAATACTAGCTGTCACGGCCAACTTTGTACCGCCTCAGAATTAAATCTATGAGAAAATTAATTGTCTTTATTATTCTTTTTTGTGATTTTTTCTCATGTTTTAATAATTACTCTGCTATTCGGGGCGGATACAAATACAAAAATCAAAGGTCATAAAATCGGCACACCCGTTCTTGTGTTATAAATGGTGTTGGCAACCCAACAAAATCATTTTTTAATTATTATAAAAAAAAATATGTCAACATAAATAAATGGACGCGATACAAACTGTGTTTATGTTCTTATAATTAATAATTACTGAAATTGTCAAAGTGATTCATTTGCCTCATATTAAATCACCAACCACCAAAAAAAACCATTAAAAACGGCTTCTCAATTAACTTCTACAGCCCCGAACTACAGTCCACTACTCAACAAATGGTGTAACTAATACGACTTTGTTTAATTTATAACTATACTCGTATATAAATAAACGCAGGTATACTGGTTAATTTATACAGGAGTGAGATACTACATACATAACTCAACGACCTTATTCCCTGAAGGGGTGACCTGAGGTCTCAGGTTCAAATAGTTAAACGATCACCAAAATTAGAGTTGAACCGTGTTCCTTATAGATGGTGAACCCATGTTCGTAAACATACGGTGGGCTATAATAACTGATTTTGTGTTTATTGACATCCATAGGACGATTGGGAGTCAGAAAAAATAAGTAAGGAAAAACAACATAACAAACATTTCAAATTTACAATCAGCAAAAACGAATACAGACAAAGCTAAAGGCATATGACGTCATCGCCATATAGCAGCGTGCGTGCGACAGAGAAAGCGCAAACCCACTCTCTCCCCATATTGCGTTTATAAAATTTTAAATAGGAGATAAGTATCATTCAAATGATAAAAAAATTCTGAAATCATTAAACAAATTATATATTTTGTACATAAGTACTGAACTAATATATCAAATTCAATAATAATCCAACATCCAAGTTAGAAAATAAATCTTTCTATTCATTTCATTCACAGACTTTTAAAATTACTATTGGAATCTGGAATCAAAATGTCTATAGCTAAGCTGCATTCGTATGGAACACGTGACACTTACAATATACTTTAACATTATACAGATATGCATTACGGGACGAATTAAGAGAGATGCATTCACGCCCACACCTGCATCATTTATATGAAGGGGTCTAATAGGAGAACACGCGATATTTTTTCATTCGATATCCACCCGTCAGCAGTGAAGCAGTGATACCCAAGTCGGTAGAACGCTTAGCTCGGTAACGAGACTCGCAGGTTTAAGCTCTAGCTCGTACCTCTGTGATTTCTCCATTCCACGTGCAAATCTCAATTTGAACCATGATTATTACTCGCTAAACGGTGAAGGAAAACATCGTGAGTGAATCTGCATGTCTAAGAGAACCCCTCGCATGACGAGAATTCCGCCAACCCGCAGTGGGCCAGCGTGGTGAATATAATCTCCCTGGCATTGATGAGAGACCCGTGCCCAACATTGGGACATCAAAATAAGGGCTAGTATTATAATTACTTTATCCACCGTCAGTTTCGAGAGAAATGAGATCCAGGATTGTACCGGCGCCTACTTAACTTAAAACTGTCGAGAATAACCACCTACAGTACGATGCGATGAAATGGGCGTCAAATATTCGCGACCATTCCTCACTAATTGCTTTGAGCGCCCGGTATGCTATGGCACGGAAAAGAGACACATTCATCAAAGTATGAATCGAAGTCTAAGAATAAAGAAAGATTGTTTTTTTCTGAATATAATCATACGTAGCATAGTACAAAGTAATGCACTTCAATTTACAGTAATCTACTCGTATATATATACATATATATAATACAAAGGCAAATATTCAAATATATTTTTTTTATACATTTGATTCTGAGGCGGTACGCAGTTTGCCGGGACAGCTAGTGTTATAAAAAAATTAAAAGAAGAGTTGTTTTTAATGATATTTATGAGCATACATTAAATACAACACAATTTACAAATATTATACAAGTCTACAGTTGATAAAATCCTATGTGCAATATTTATAACTCGTTTATAGCTACTGAACATTCCAAGTATGTTTATTTCTTAATTCTCGTAGCACATCATAGCAACAGCTGGAGGGAGGAAGAGTGAATGAGGGTGTTTAAAATTCGTTCCCACGAACGAATCCATCTGAATATTTTACCGGAGCTGTTCCCTTTAAATTAAAATAGGCAAGTTTGAATGTTCGAATACCGGGAAATGCTTATTTCACCGCTTTTTCCATATCAACAAAGTTTGTTTTAATAAAAATGTCCCAAATCTGTCATTCACTGTTTGTCGGGATTCTTTCTGGGACAATTGATTAGAAGTTCGTAGGTACGATATAAAACGAAAATCCGAAAGCAATCTTAAGGAAATCAATCGATGTGATTGCTGGGATATTTTTCAACGTAAGGCTTTTGTTTGTGTAAACTGTATTGTAATAAAACATTCTGGAATATATTGGTAGACTATGAATTTACTTAATTTGTAAAACCTTTTATATTTGTCTGAAATACATTGATATGCCTACATTGTGGCCTTTTATGTACAAAATATTCCAAGTATTATTTAGAATGATATATGCAATCCTTGGCGTAATTATTGGTCTAACTTTATTTAAATAAACACAACCCTTGAAACCTGTCACCGGAGCCGGTAGGGAAGACAAACGAAGTGTCCACGCGATGTGACATTTATCGCTGCGTGAAATATTTTCTTTATTTTTCTCTTTAAATGGGCTGCCACATGGGACGCTCCTTTGACTTAGGGTGTATGTTCACTGCAGTAACGACGCGATCAATCAGATTATTTGAAATCAGCTTCGTGGATTTCAAACAATCTGATTGGTATTTTATTCTCTGCTCCGCTCATCTCCGATTTAATGGAAACGCACTCTTGTATCTGACTTATGTATGTTACCATTTAATGGTACTAATTCAATATTGGAGATAATTGATAAAAGGATTATTCTGTATTTGGCACAAATACTCAAAATGATGTTTTGAAGTTGAAATGGTTATTAACTCTTTTGACGAGATAAATATTGAACGATATCAAATTAGAATTTAGTCAATTTGGGAACTATAGAAAACTAACTTCTATTTTAGTAACTTTATTATGGGTCGGCTGGAGGCGATCCGTCTACAACCCATGCCCTGGATTAGATTAAAAATAATATAATTATACAAACTCGACAAATGGAATCCGCGACGCTTCGGACCAGTGACCCGAGCTGCCTCGTACCGACCAATCGGTCAATATCATTTGAATGTTTTTTCGGTAACAATTACGTTCAATGTACCCAAAGCTGAAGCAGAGAATTATTTTAGAAACCAACCAAATTCTGACAGCTACACGGTCGATCTATGTGACCGCGGGGTCCCTGCGACCTCACAGCGCACGCGTCGGGTCACGATTCTTGTCCGCAATTCATTTTAGGAGAGCAACTTGCGATAAGTGCCTTGAAACGTGACCAGAGTCAGTGATCACAGTTTACCTTTTCAACTGCGAACATTGGGAGTTATTTTTTTTTTGAAAAATTAATGTTCCAGTAATTGTTGTACTTTGAATATTGAAGAACCTATTCGTCAGGGGTCATAACCTTTGGTATAGTGTTAGTTGATTTTGTATTTGTTATAAAGATCCTTGGAATTGTATATTCTCTGTATCTTTACGATTAGAATTTCTTCTTTTTTTTAGGATGATATTGGCTACAAAATTGTGCAATTTTTACCAGTGTCGTGTAACACATCTTTAGAATTGTTTTAAAATATAAGTACCCATGATGATATATCATCATGAATTATTATGGTGTTGAATTTAATCCTCTAACCCTATCAGTAAATCCATGTATACTATACTGAAAATTTAACGTACATCTTGGGAAAACTCGAAAAGTCAAGCTATAAAGTCAAGTATAAAGTTAATCTATCTCTCATACAGCCGAAAGACGTCCACTGCTGGACATAAACCTCCCCCAATAATTTCCACACATCACGGTCCTCCGCCACTCGCATCCACCGGCTTCCTGCTACGCTCCTGCTACTAATAGTTAATATCCCACTAATATTACACATTAAATATAAATGAAACAATTTTCAGAAAATAAAACAAAATTGACAATTCAAACTTCCCGCCGTGTGTTTTTAAACAAAATTATGAAATGTATGGAAAACACGTATAAGTCTGATGTGAATGAAGGTTTTGTGTTAGATAACGACTAGAAAGATTATGTATGGGATACCGTGAGCGAAGTCTTGACCAACACCAAGTTTTCTATAACCAGCTTTATCTATATCTATTCTAAATAACATTAAAAATTTACAACGTATTGATTGGCCACACGGCCTTGCGAAGCTGGCGCGGGCAAATGCTGCGCGAAGCCCCATCTTTGATCCGAGAAATCGGTTCACGCAAAGTTGATATAAACTAGTGATCTAACGAATGCCAATTTTCACACGTTCGCGTACGCAGATGCGAATGTCAACTTCAAACTAACCGCCATTATTTTCGCCCAAAATAGTGTAAGTGCCAGTTGGCAGTACTTTGGCAAGACAGCACAACACATTGTGACACTCTCTGTATAAGTTATGTTTTTGTAATTTTGTATTCATTGTATGTGGTGGAACAATAAAGTGTTATCTATCTATCACAAGTGTTTTCCTCAGGTGAGCTGTAATTAACTGTCTGTTTACAAAAAAAAATATAAACATGTACCAATACGATGTAATTTTTCAAGCTTAAGATATCAGCTACCCAAGATTGCTGTGATCTTTGAAGTCTGGAAGTGGGTTCTGATTTACCGGTCCCAGGGGCGAGGCGGGAACGCGCCGCGGCCGCGATAAGTAATAAGAACCGCTATCATATTTTTATACGCAATTTTTGTAGAGTTTTGAGTAAAACCGGTGATTTATGTATAGACCCGATGTTTTATGAGCGGTGTATCATTTTGTTTAGACTTTCGTAAGTTAGATAAAAATACGTTGTGACTAACTTTGACATAATTCAGAGCTTTGGTTACCTTTAGCATCCTATTTCATACATCAATCATTAGTACTTATGATTGCATTTTTATTTTAACCGGATTTACCAGCGGCTATACTTACGAATATACTTTGAGACTCAAGTACATATGTTTTAATTCACTTTTTCCTTATACTCTTGATGATTTTAGACATTGAAGGCTTTACCAACGGACTTTGTGCCGTCAAACTTATTGCATTTTATAATTGGACCCCAAGCCGTAACGTCAAGACCAGTGGAGGGAGTACCTAACATAAAACCTTCATTCCCTCATAATGTAGAGTTCGTTGGAAGAAAAACCGCTAGGGAATGGATGAATTAAATGTACAGCCACCCGCGGCTCTACTTGGACGTATATTGGGGCCATAAATAATGCGACCGGGAATAAGCGGAGAGGACTGGAATAAATAATATTTCAGCGAATATCGAATAGTTTTTGGTTTGTCGTGAGGCATGTTTGTGGGTCGTCTGGGGGGGTTTCCGATTTGGCGAGTGTGTGTAGGGTTATTTGAAGAGTAGAGTAAGAATTAACATGTATCAAGCTATATGTTGTCTGTGTACCACAAATAATACTTGGAATTGTATTTTAGGACGTTGTTTAAGACACCCGTCGACGAACCGTACACGATCATGATTTAAAAACAGTATGAATTTAAAAGAAATATATTTTGGATCTAAATTGGAGTTTTTTTTTTTTGTGTGTAAAGCCTGTTAGCGTTCAACAATTATTATGTAATTTACAAAATCGCCGTTCTCATGGCCATAGTGTTACAGCCGTCATTATGTTTACGCACAATTTAAAACCAAGCGCCGGTAATGAATATCGCTGTTGAGATAAATGGATTCCGAGTCAATAGGACCGTCACAGTCGCTACTAATATATTTATACAGCTTTTATATTACTTCAGCCACGCGACAATGTAAAAAGTACTTTGATTGTCTATCTATCTATCTATCAGCCGATATACACGTCCACTGCTGGACATAGGCCTCCCCCAATGACTTCCACACATCACGGTCTTTTTTCACTCACTTTGATTGAAAATAGTATAAAATGATTGATTGGTTTTGATAATACACTACTGGTTTTCAAAATGTTTTTTTCTTCAAAACTATGCGAATCGGTATTATGTACTGTGCCCCCTTATGTAATTACATAAAAGACATTCTAGCGTCCCAAATTAAACCTTATATTTCCATAATGAAAATCTCATTTTATTTTAGCGCAGATGGCGACAATATCAGGGATTTATCTCAAACGTGTTGTGATAACTTATTAGCGGGTTAATGTATGTGTTTCATTCCGTGGAATGAAATGGTTTACCAGAGATAGGCACACAGCTGAAGTCGACGCGTACAAAGTCACGTGCAATGCTAGTATTATAATAAACCGTAATGAAGGTCAGACAGACGTTTGACGGAGGCTGCCTACAACCCTTCAGTGCGTATATATTCCAAATCCGATATCAAATACGCCAATGTTTGCCACACGTGATGGCCAACATATTGTGTACTGGATATACCGTCGTTTCGTTATGATTTATTGTTCTAGAGAATACTTTAAATATAGACCGTAACTACTTGGAAATAATGGTCTACATAAGGTCCATTATTGCTAATATAGAGACAGAGAGTAATGGTATTAGTATTGAAAAGAAAATATAGTATATTTTATTTAAACTTATGACGTCAGCCGAGTCCTGACAAAAGCGATCAGCATAATTGCAAAAATAAATATAGCCAAGCAACCGGCGGCACCAACCAACTTGATGGCCTGATGAGCGCAGTTGATGGTGACCCTGCTTTCTGGGTCCCGGGTTTGAATCCTGGTAGGGACAATCTTTGTGTGATGAACACTAATGTTTGTACCCAAGCCATGGGTGTTAAATATATATATAATTAATATTACTGGGTTCGCCCCCAGGCCATTGCAGGTACCCATAATACAAGCGTTGCTTAGTGTGGGACCGTATAGTCAGTGTGTTTGACTGGCAATATTAAAAAAAAATAACCATTGTGATTCCATACTAAGTCTAACTCGTCTTATAGGGACTGAGGTTGAATTCAGAAACCATGAACTAAATTCGACTACAAATGAAGTGGGGAGCTAGACACATTTCCCGAAGAATCTCTGCTAGGGTGAAAGACCTCACACAAAATTGACTATTAAGATAATTATTTATTTATTTTACGTTCCCAAATTCTAAGCAGAATATTAGTTACTAAGAATAACCACAGTATCGAATAATCGTGAGCAACGCTTAATGTTTTCTTAACATAATTAACTATAGACCGCGTCTCGGGAGCCTTATTTATGGTCCAGAATTATACCCTCTCTGTATTAAGGTGGTTGCACACGCCCACGTTATATTTGCGTGATGAATTTTTTATCGAATGTTGGGCTACCTACTCACTTGTACGCCGCCTACGCTTGGTCAGCAATACACAAGGCTGCTTCATCTAAGTATGAAATAGCTTTGAATTAGAAGTACATATTTGGATACTGACATTTAACGATACGATATAACCGAACTAAAAAAAATACCCATCCCGGTTATAGAGATTATAGAGATGCATTTTGAATGTACAACCATAATATATCGCTGATTATAATAATAATAATATAATATCGCCAGACGAACACGCCAACTATACGGTCCCACACTAAGCAACGCTTGTATTATTAGAGGGTTATAGTGGTTAGAGGGGCATCCCTCGTAGCCAAGATGTTCTAGGTACGACTCACTCCCTGGCAAATAAGCCTTTGACGGGAGCCGACTCTTAGAACAGCTTAAGCTTATTAGTTCCTAACATAACTACCTAATAATGTGTTTATAGCACATGAGAGTAATCTTTAAAGACATTGGGTAGAGTTAAGATAACATTTTGAGACCGGATTATCAACCTATCAATATGGTTTTTTATTGGTGGGGTTTTTGCTCTATTAACCATGGTAACCTTATTTTTAATTTCTCCAAAATAAGGCATTTACCAACCCTGCTTCCAAGGTTTTATGGCCAGTCTGCACTGGGTTTATGAAAGAAAACTAATAACATTACAAATGATTAATTGTACGGCATTCACGTGTGGGAGTTTAAAGGTAAAATTCTCTAATCATTCGATATTCATAGTACTAATAATAAATCTAAATGTAGGTTAGTTAATCTATCACTCGTGAAAAATATTTTTTCATGAAGAGATACTTTCTTATGAATTATGTAAGTAAGTAATAAGAGTTAGCTTCGTATTTGGCCTTTAAGTGAGTGGGAGGGAGAGAGAAGCTTAACACAATAGTCAATTTCTATACAATTTATAAAACAAAGCACCTAATGATTACCTGGAAACAGCACAGTGGAATAATGGCTGCTTTCAAATTTGGATAGTGAGTGGGAAGTAATTATTGAGTCTATATAGATTCAATTGATCCGGAATCGTTCAGAAATTAGCTTATAAACTCGTGAACGATAACGAGTAAGTAAATACGACAGGTCGTTCAACTAGATATTTTCTGTGAAGAGTCGTGAAGTAGAGTACATAACGTTTGAAATAACGTTATTTATATGTTAAATCGTCGAAATTACAATAAAAAGAAACGTAAATAAAGGTTGGAAGAAAACTATTATTTTTTTATTTTATGACGTTTATTTTATGTTTTTACACTAAAGACACTGTGAGCACTTTCTGCGTAGATCGGACCGCAAGCGACAACTAAATATGAGGGTACCCCAGTTCAAACTATGACACTAGGACATCAAATACCTCAGTCCTCCCTTGATCATGGTTGCTGTAAAGCAGCCAAAAGGTCGGGAACGTAAACACATAAAATAAACACGATAAAATTCGGAAAAATAGTTTTATTTCAATGTGTAGTATTCGCGTTAATATAAGAAAACAATATGTAAATAAAGGTATTTCAATCGATGGCCTGTTAGCACAGGTGGTAGTAACCCTGATTTCTGTCCCGGGTTCGAGTCCTCGTAGGCGCAAACTATACGTGATAATCACGAACTTTGTATCCAAGTCATGGATATTATATTATACAGTGAGATCCATCCCAGTCCATCGCACAGTGCCCATAATACAAGCGTTACTTAGTTTTGGACTGAACAGTTTGTGTGTTCGTCTGGTGATATTTTATTATAAATAAACTTAATAATAATATCGCTTAATAATCAACCTAGCCAAAATACAAAATCACACAACATCACCATCACACTTATCACACTCATCACACTTTACAAATCTAAATAACATGCTAAGTAAAATTATTTACTTTTTATATTGCAATGAATGTATGCATAATTAAATTTATTCATTTACGTGTAATAGGCTCCAACTCAAAGCTCGGACTTAGTTTAAATTATTTACTCATATGAATCATAGTAGTTGGTTTAATGAATAGAGTACCGTTGAGTTAATTTAAATGTGTTATTAAGTGATGTTATAAGTATCATGTTATCTTTTATGAAATATTGCTAGTTTGTTACTATATGATACTTATTCTAAGTCTTTTATCTTTCAAAGTAAAACAAAATCAATCAGAACAACTGCCTCATACTAATTTGAAAAAATAAACAAAGCTCGTTAGTAGCAAAATAACTCGCTACCGGGGAGATGCTTATTTAATGGATACTTTATTCTAATTTCTTTTGTCACATAATTCAATATTATTAGGTAATGAATAGATTAAATAAGTTATAATTATGTTATTCAGGGATATTTGGAATTTGGTATTAAAGACAAGTTGGATTTTTTTTTTGATTTTGCATCAAATTTTGACAATTCCTGAACCTCACCAACGACCATTTTATTTTTAATTATATAGAGATGCCGCTGTTATAAGTACTACAATATACATCATGGGTGGTTGGTACACTAAAACGGCTACCAACTTAATGTTTCCAATTTGATCTCCTGCCAGATGTTTGTTACGGTTTAATGTTTAACCGTATGTAGGTTATCTTGATGTGTCCCGTCTCTTGGCGTTAGATCAAATACATATCGGTTGAGTTACTGACTTGTCATGTCCAAATTTGTAATATCGGAGGCTAACCCCAAAATGCATAGAAATGCCAATCGATTTACAATGGCTTTTCAAAGAAGTGCTTGGATGAAAAATATTTTATTATGTTATGGTTAATTGATTGTAATTGCCTAATAATTTGCCTATTCTGATCTCACTAAATAACAAGGCTATATTAGTATATTGGTATTTTTTTTAAATCCTTATTAAATTAAATAGAGCCTATATCACTAGACATTCTAATTCAATTATGAATAAAATGTAGATATATCAGAGTATTCTGTTTCTTATTACTAAAGAGCATTTAAAAATAATAAACAATATATAAAAGCTGTATCCAATCAAAAAGAGCACTTTATTTTTCACACGCAAAAAAATAAAAAAAAACACAAGTAAAAAAAGAAAATATTGAAGCTTTCAAATCAGCGTGCCATTAACTGTGGAGTTTACCCTCCTACTTAAAACAGTACGGCCTTTCAGCGGGTATTTTCTTTGTGACACTAACTGTAATGAAAGCAATGACAATCGCTACAAACTCTGTCTACTCCCCTGTAATTAAAAGCGTCGTGTAATTCTAGTCGAAAACTGTAGAGTAGTTAAATAACATTAATTAGTTGAAATGTTCAAAAAAATATTTGTAAGTGTATTTTTAGACTAATCATTGAAAGTTACTAAATATATTAACTAAAGATATAATAAATTAAAATTAATCTGGTTTCAGAAGGTACTCGGTAAATCCCCACCACTATCGGCTGACAGGGTACCCAAAAGCAAGCAGCATTACCACACAAAGCAAAAATTTAGATATTCAAGCCATCATGATTTAAAACCGCAAATTTTCTGTTTGATATGTATTAAAACTGTGTCTATGTATATAGTTTTTTTTTACAATAAGCCCCATAAAAATCCTTCATCAGCGTAACCTCTTCATCTATCACATGATTGAACTCAGATAATTGGCACATTAAGTCATACGTTCTAAGAAAGAAAGCTAACATATGACTATACTAGCTGCGCCCCGCGGTGTTATCGCGATTAAAAAGTATGTCTATCCCACGGGAACCATACATATTACCGGGATAAAAAGTATTGCGTATATGCTATTTCAGACTATAATCTATCTCTGTGCCAAATTTCATACAGATCCGTTCAGCCGTTCTGGCGTGATTGAGCAACAAACATCCATCCATCCATGTATCCATCCATCCAAACTTTCACATTTATTATATTAGTGGGATAGGATGTATTTTGTTAGTACCTAAATATCTCACTGTCTCTATTTACTTTACAAATTCTGGAAAAAATATCGGAGTTCTTCGTAAAAAATAAAATTAATCAGAATTGCTTATACCAATACCCGACATGTTTATTTGAACAAGAGCCCACATAATCTACAGAACTCAACACAAAAACGCATCAATAATTGATTCAACTTCTATCGTTAACTTTTTAAGTAGTCCCCGAAAGCTTTTTAAGTAGGAAAACAATACTGAGTGCGAAGTTTAAGCTTTACTTTATACACTTTAGATGTTATTTTTCCAAAAGAATTATTCCTTAGGAACTAACGGAAAAAACTTCATTATAAATTCTACGTTATACATATGGTTACTTTAATGATAAGCGTATAGAACTAGACAATCAGTCTAGATACATGACAACTACATGATAATGTGTCTGACACTTAGTTTCTGTCGAGAGAGAATATCCTTGGAGTATACTAAGCCTTAGTCTCATACATACACAATCTCATACAATACAACATTAGGCTGATGTCAGCATACGCCATTCATCTCTATCATGATACACAACTCGCAAAGTAATTTCAAAAGTTTTAACCTCAAAACTATCAAACACATTGCATTCAAAATTATAAGCAATCCCACTACTAAATATCGGCGAACGCTCAACTGGCTGAGGTACAAATATTTTAATGTATACCCAGACGAAGAAATAAAAAGACGGAGTGTCGCTAACAACATAGTGTAGAACTAAAACTCAGCCGATTTGTGTGTTGTACACGGGAATTACTTAGGTACATATTTTATTTATCCGTCTAAGTTTTGAAGTAAAACCTTGATGAATTTGCAGGCAATTAATATCTTGACAAATTAATATGTATATGTTGGATATAATATGAAAGTGCATGTGTGTAACCTACAAATCGTCTTAGTTTTTGTGTTTCAATATTACGGTGTTCGCAACGCTCCGTCTGTTATTTTCTTCGTCTGAGAATGTACTCGTATACTCAATATTTCATTGACTATTTTGTACCTGTCTCAGATATTTCACCGAAAATCGTTTTCGCTTTACGACTTAACTCAAATAAAAATAAAGTATGAACGCTGTGCAAAGGGTTTGTGCTCTTAAGCCTAGGATTATTACGCTCCAAGTGATTCCATTCGCTCTCCAATATTTCCAACTATTGGAGAGTTATTGTTACATTTTTAAGCGTCGCCTTTCAATAGGTGACCATTGGAGGTGAAATGGGAACCAGTCTCTTAAAATGTCGGAATAGGTATTCGTACATGGTTTTATTATATACTGTAGGCTAATAAAACTCGTAAAATGCTCAATGTTTTTAAGAATAGAGCTTAAAACAAAGCAGAGAGTAATGAAATCGTTTCCATTCGACGCGAAGGTACTAGTTAACCTAGATTGATATATTCTAAGAAGTTATTTAAATAAATATCGCCATACGAACGCACCAACTATACGGTCTCACTTTAAGCTTAACGCTTGTGTTATGGGTACCGTACAATGAACTGAGGACGAACTCAGTATATAATACTTATATACATATTAAACATCCATGACTCGGGTACAAACATTCGTGCTCATCACACAAAGCTTGTCCCTACCGGGATTCGAACCCGGGACCCTCGGCGCAGAAAGCACAGACACTACCACTGCGCTAATCAGGCCGTCAAAATTAATGCAAGTTCATGTACGCACATCTCCACCCCCAAAAAGATTGAACAGAAGAACTTTAGCTGAACACAGAGGTTAATTTGTCGATTTAATAAAACATGCTGTTACAAAACAAGTTCGCAGAGTTCCTTGCTGGATCTTCTCCATTGAGATCCGAAGGTCTGAGAAATAAAAAAATACAATTAGGATGTGCCCTCCTTGGCCTGTAGTGGTAGGCATATAGAAACAAAAATGATTTGACCGTGCAACAAATATAAATAAATAAGTTGAAAAAACTAAAACTCAACACGTTTGATCTTTAAACATTCACCCTAACCGCTCATACATAAAACAACAGTCAGTGAAGCTAAAAATTTGCCACAAAAAGTTACATAATCATTCACACACACAAAAATCGAACCCGGGACCCTCAGCGCAGAAAGCAGAGTCACCAATGCGCTAATCAGGCCGTCAGTCACATCATTTACATCATGAATTTCCGTATTTTTTATTGGCACAAACAGAAGCCCGAAAGAATTGTCAGATACTCTTTGTTTTCCTCAAACATCAAATGTAAATACGGTTAATGTTGAGAGCGCAACTTATTTATTTCGTTCGCGTCATTGACCCAATGGACTCCGTGTTACGACTAACATAGTTACATAGAGACCCTACAGCAAAATTGTCGACGCTCTGTTCGTGTCGTGAATCATAATGCTTCCCAACTTTTCGTTCGTCACAGTCCAAGGTGACAAACACTTTATATAGTTTTTGCTGTGTTCGGGAAAATGGATTTTGCATCGTTATAGAAACAAAAGATCGCGTTGATGGTTGGTTGTTAGTGTCTTAAGTCATTAGAAACGCTGAACACGACATTTATAGGCATAAGTTAATACTTTTTGTAACTTGCTACTGTTTTGCTAGTTATATGTATGAGGCAAGGTGATTGATTTCAACTTTGTATGAGTCTTCCATCCGAATTGATTCAAAATAATGGGACGGCAAAATACTATATTATGTAAATCAGAAACGGTAGACGTATGCAGAGAAATTTACTCACAAAAATTTCCATTTTCTTATTTTGTTTTAAAATTATTCTTTAAGAATATGTTGAACATTAGTTCTAGCGTCAAACTATTTACAACGATCTATTTACGTGAATCTCTAGCCCAAGGCCACCGGTGACCTTCGCCCCGGACTCCAGAATAAATCATCCGCAGGGAAATGTTCGTTTACGGGACTACCGGGCGACGTGCTCCTTGAATATTTCACGGCACCCGCCCGCGCCTCCTAATAAATCTCGACACCTTATAAAAGTGTAGTCTAAGTATATATTAACGTGTGGATCTCGTCCGGTGAAGCTGTAAAGGTCCCTACGACCAACAGCATTTTTGTCATTCCGAAAAAAAAAAAAAAATATTAACGTGTGCAGTGCAGTTGTTTCACAGAAATATGTTTACCAATATCTAGGTCATCACCGCTACATGAAACAGTATGTATTCATTTATTATTTTATGTAGGTACTTATCCTAAATCAACATGTTTATAACATAGTATACATAATAAATAAATAAATTACAACAGTGGGTTATACAGGGTCTGAGTGTCTAGAATGTTTATGATATAAAAAAGTAATACTGAGTATAGAAAAACCTAGAAAGGAAATCACATCACGCTAATTTTATTATAAACTAGCTGTTACCCGCGACTTCGTCCGCGTGGTATTTAACAAAAAGCGGACGAAATCGCGGGTAACAGCTAGTCTAAAATAAAAGTAGCCTAAGTTACTCCTTGTTTCATCAGCTATCTGCCAGTGAAAGTCCCTTCAAAATCGGTCCAGCCATTTCAGAGATTAGCCGGAACAAACAGACAGACAGACAAACAAAAATTATAAAAAAAAATGTTTTGGTATATGTACCGTGTATACATCCAAATGCAGTAAGTAAACAGCGGTTATTTTAATATTACAAACAGACACTCCAATTTTATATATTTGTATAGAAAATCTCCATCCCGAAACCCCGACAATATCTGGAGCAATACACCGCACGCGGCGGCCGGCGGGCACGCAGTCACTCACATAGCGATGTATAATATCTAATAGAGCTTCGTTAGCCCCTGCTCTCTCGTCGCGCAGACCTACTGTCCCGACTTTTACAACCAACAAACTTTGTAATCCCTGAATTTATTGAGGACATTTTTGTGTGTGTGAATGATTATGTAACATTTTGTGGCAAATTTTTAGCTTCACTGACTGTTGTTTTATGTATGAGCGGTTAGGGTGAATGTTTAAAGATTAAACGTGTTGAGTTTTAGTTTTTTCAACTTATTTATTTATATGTGTTTGCCAGAGTCAAATAATTTTTGTTTCTATACGCCTACCATTACAGGCCAAGGAGGGCACATCCTAATTGTATTTTTTTATTTCTCAGACATTCAGATCTCAATGGAGAAGATCCAGCAAGGAACTCTGCGAGCTTGTTTTGTAACAGCATGTTTTATTAAATCGACAAATTAACCTCTGTGTTCAGCTAAAGTTCTTCTGTTCAATCTTTTTGGGGGTGGAGATGTGCGTACATGAACTTGCATTAATTTTGACGGCCTGATTAGCGCAGTGGTAGTGTCTGTGCTTTCTGCGCCGAGGGTCCCGGGTTCGAATCCCGGTAGGGACAAGCTTTGTGTGATGAGCACGAATGTTTGTACCCGAGTCATGGATGTTTAATATGTATATAAGTATTATATACTGAGTTCGCCCTTAGTCCATTGTACGGTACCCATAACACAAGCGTTGCTTAATGTGGGACCGTATAGTTGGTGTGTTCGTATGGCGATATTTATTCATTTATTTATTAATAACCGTTCAACACTTGCATTGAGCTGCCTTATTAAAAAAAACTCACTTTAAAAAGTTAAGTTATAAAACTTAACCTGAAATATAACCTACTTTTAAGTGACTAAATAAACTTTTCTTCCGCTCAAGATTTACGGCCTTCTTTTAAAACTTTACCGCCCAACAAAAGGTACCATTTTACAATTTCGCGCTTTCCATTACACGGTCTAAGTAACTGCATAAAGAATGTGATAACGAATGAAAAAAGGAAACATCAAGAGAGCCCGACAAATAGCAGAAGCTCGTACATTATCTGTCTCAATAAGCTAGTAAATAAATTTACCGTTGAGTACTAAGTGTGCGTATTCTCAAAATAAACATTTTAATGCGATTCCGAGTGTTATTTGGTTTACAGAACCCTTAATCTTGCACTTTGTTGTAGTTAACTTAAAAAACCATTCGGATGAAGAAAAAGTGCAATTGTTTCGAAAAGTTTTATTTCGCTTATCTAGACTAGTTAAACTACTGATAACATAAAACAGCTAGAGCTTTTAAATTATAAAAAAATGTCTAAGCAGATACAAGTTTAATTATAACCACAAGGTCCAAGTATTTTTCTAGCTACAAAGTACCACCAGAGAGGCGGGCCGAGGCGTACGTCTGACATTCATATAACAGCAGACAAGGGGTGTTATCGCAGCACGCGACTTCCAACTGCCAACTGACTATGTAGATATACGGACAATGTGGTTGAATGCTTAAAATACATTTCTACCTTTAATTAAAGCATTAATTAAAAAAAAAACTGATAACGAGTCTGTTAACGAGACTCTCAATCAAAGATACGACAAAAACGTACAACGCAGTTAAAAAACACTTTCATTCGGAAAAATACTTTGCAATCACGTTCATTACTTCTAGAAATTTGAGGGTTAGGACGTTTATCATACCACTATAATTATAAAGAATGTTCTAGTAACTACTTATAGCAATTAGGATGCTTAGACCATGATGACCCACTGTTGGGCAAAGGCCCCTTCTCAATGTCCTCTCTCGTAAAATTTCATTGGATCGTCTATGTGTGAGACACGGCTCTGTGGTTTAAGGCATATATTCTAATTTTAAAAATGATATTGATTTCTTATGTTTACGCGTTAATTACACATTATACTTATACACATTATATTTATACGCATCGTAAAAAAACACAAAATAAACGCGATAAAATCAGCAAAATTAATTTTATTTAAATTAAAAAATAATGTTCGAAATTTTTAAAGTTCAGACAATATAGGCTTTGTAATTTGAGCTTAATTTAATAAGCATTCTTGTTAAAGCTAGTATCGTAAACGAAGTGTATAGGGATGAGGTTTCGCTGTTTTTCAAAGTGATTACCTTATTAGGCCGCCGGGAGCTATGTCGGAACTTTGTGCCGTTGCTTGTTTAATTACCAGTAACAGGATCCCTTTA
This sequence comes from Pheosia gnoma, assembly GCA_905404115.1. Taxonomy (NCBI): domain Eukaryota; kingdom Metazoa; phylum Arthropoda; class Insecta; order Lepidoptera; family Notodontidae; genus Pheosia; species Pheosia gnoma. The sequence continues at coordinate 8,324,975 of FR989900.1, forward strand.
TACCCTTTTATCTTCGTAACTTCTGGCATTTGTTCCTTTACAAAGGAATCGACGTTTTAAAATTTTAAAAATATATAACACTACCTATTAATTCACATAAAACTAATTTTAATTTTTTTTTCCGCTTTATTTAATGTTTTCTCCTCCATGGTCCTCCCGTGGCCATGGTTGCTGTAATGCAGCCGAAACGTCGGGATCGTAAAAAACTTAAAATATACGCGAAAAAAGTTCGTAAAATTGGTTTTATTTCAATTAATAGGTACATTTATATTTACGATATACTACACATATCGTAAGTATGAGAAATCAATATGTGTACCTATTAAACTACGTACAATTTGAACCTTGTTTATTGCACACTAGCTGACCACACTAATATAGTCTTGTCTAAATCCCAAAGAGAGAAGCACCTTCAGTTTTTCCCATATTTTCCAATTTCCCGGGATGCTTTTTTTAAATTTTTCTTTATCTACAACCCTGTCGTTATAAAAAAAAACTTTTCCTAGCAAAATGACAATTGTGATTTTTAGCTTTTTTTTAGTTCCATATCAACATTCTGACTTCACATAATGATTACAAATGCGTTAAAGTAGCGCAGTTGTAAAGGTTTGTATACCCTTTCTGAATCACCCGGTATAATGGACTTGCACTTGCTCTGAGTGGATTTTCCTCTCATCCATCCGTCGCAAAAGTCTTGTAACACTAAACACCCTAATTCTCATTCATCCAAAGCAAAAACACTCAAACAGAATAATGAACATCGCCGCCCGCTCTGTCCGAATGTAGTTTTAAGGCATTCCTCGCAGGGAGCCAATTTGAATCGCACCAACACTGTTTCATTCAGCGCACCAAGGATTTTCATACAGTCCTTACGTGTGATCGATTTGTACTAATAATATGATGATGATATTACAATTAATGAAGATTGAAAAAGTACGAGGATTAAATGAAATATAACTGTCTCGAGGAACGAAACTTGGTTAGTTATCAGACAATGCACATTTTATGTTACCAGCTTCTATTGTAAGATGATCTTTTTTTTTCTGGGCTCGTTTTTATTAGATAATGCTCGCCTCTAAATACCAAAAGTCATTTCGTACGCTTCTTCTTCTTCCGAGTCGATGGCACAAAAATAATTTGGAGGTATAGACTTGCCATCGTGGTGAATGAATTGGCCAATCCAAGTTGGGGATTTGGTACGCTGGGTAGAATAGATAATAATAGTTTTAGTGCGATTCAAATTGGTGCGCATTGGAGAATGCTCCGCTTTTTTTCTCGAACAGCTCAGTGGCGTTTACTCTACTTGTTTTCGCAAGTGGCCGACGCGAATTTTTGAATTATTCAGCTAAGCAAGTGTACTAGCCCGACGCGCCTACATTTTGAGTACAACTAGGGTTGCTAACTGTAACGTTGGTGAAAACGGGAATGGAAGTTGTTCCTGTTTTGTGGTCAAAATTTAAAGAATAATTATAGAAATAAAACTTATATTACAGATTTTATCGCGTTTATTTTATGTTTTTATGTTCCCGACGTTTGGGCTGATTTACAGCAACCATGGTCACGGGAGGACTGAGGTGTTTGACGTCCTTATGTACAGTTTGAACTGGGGTACTCTTATATTTAGTTGTTGTTTGCTGTTTTTTAGTTATAAAGTTGTTGTAAAGAACAGCACGCACAAAGCAGAACGGTTGGCAACCCTATTTGGGAATTATTACCGAACACGATCGCCGAACAGCGTTTTATTTGCCGTAGTTATGGAATTAATTTAGATTTTTTTTAAATGGGAATCCCGTCGATGGATGTTTCGCCCTGGCTGGAAAATAAAAACAAGAGACCGGAAAAAAGCACTTACAGGAAATGGAGTTGTTTAAAAAAAACCCTTAAAGGCGCAAACACGAATCATCTGTACCCTCGAATGACGTGTGAAGTCCGCTAACCCGAACTTGGACTTTGGACCAGCGTGGTGGACTATGGCCTAATTCTCCCGCATTGAAGGGAGGCCCGTGCCCTACAGTGGGACATTAAAAAGGGCTAATGTTATTATCATGTCTCTTACTACACGGGCTGATCTTTGGAAGACTTGCGCGGGGACATGGGTCCAACACGTAGAGGCCCTTTTTGAGAATGTTATGTTATTATTACGTTGTATATTATTATTACGTTTTCAAAAGAAAAACTTACCCACAATTATGACGCCATAATATAATATTTGGATTGAGGCCTTCATGTAAACAATGTACTCTGAATTACAATGTAATCAGTTTAAGTCATGTCAAGAACTATTATGTTGAGTAAGGAATTCATACATTAAGTTTCTGCCTACATCTAGGTCGATGTTAACGTATTTGACCCGTGATCTTAGTCCTTGGTGTAAGTCGCAAGCGCGAGCGAGACACGCAATACTCTTAGATAGATATGGTTGGGCACCAACATATATATGCACCTCTAGAATAGCAAATCAGAAGAACGATCATGTTCCATTCGCAGTAACCGCGGTGTGCGAAACCTCACAAATGACATGTAATTCTAAACAAGTTGTGGTTCCGGAACCACAGTTCAGTCGAACATATTGATTCTTTCGTGTGCCCTATCTAGTGCGTAGTACATATCGATGTGTGTACATTTCAAAGCAGTACAGATCCCAGTACGTACTGTCATAACCACACATTATGAGTACCTACTGATTTTCTTATAGCTTAAGTTTGACTGCAGAAAACATTTTTGTAACAATAATTTTGACGATTAGCACGGTAATATTAGTGCCCTGCTTTTGAACTTGTAGCCGAGTCATGGATGTTTAATATATCTATATACTTAGGTTATTATATACAAGGATCGCTCCCAGTCTATCGTGTAATATCCATATTACAAGCGCTATGCTTAGTTTGGAACCGTGTTGGTGAGTTCGGCTGGCCATATAATAATTATAATGCTGCTTTCCTTGTGTAACTATTTTAATAGTAATAATCATATCGCCAGACAAGCACACCAACTATACGGTTCCATACTAAGCAACGCTTGTATTATGTACTGAGGGTGAACTCAGTATATAATACTGATATAGATATTAAACATCCGTGACTCGGGTACAAACATTCCTGCTCATCACACAAAGCTTGTCCCTACCAGGATTCGAACCCGGTACCCTCGGCGCAAAAAGCAAGGTCACTACCAACTGCACTAATCAGTTGCCGTCACTTTTAGGTCCGTTTTAAGAAGTCAATCTTAAAATCGAACCTTACGCGCCGTAGATATAATTTAGTACTAGAATAACATTTCAGAGTCAAATTCAAGTTCGGTTACAGAATTGAGATCGATTTATTAACCCAACGTCTAAACATCCTAGAATAAAGCTCATTCCACACGGCGCGATATCATAACATCACAATTATCGCTCTGTCACACCAGCTCGACCCTCATCACACGCATCTGCGGTCGGATTAATCACAGATTAACTGAATATCGCACGGCAAAATCTGCTTTTGTTGTACGTAATCACTCATGACGCTTTTATTCTACCGCTCACGCCGGCACCGTCGATGCGAATCGACATTTGAGTATCGTTTCGTGATTGAAGGACGTTTTTAAATTTGGAACATGTTTCAGACTTTCCATATATAGGTCTACTACCTGAATGAAAAAAAAAACATGGAGGGGATTCTACTTTTTTGGGCAATGTATATGTTGCCGAGCCTACAGAAATCCTGAACTCCGTGCGAGCCGTACGAGTTGTGACCCCGTGCAGCGGACGCCGAGCCTTCACTGGGTACAACGCCTACTAAGTGTGACCCTGTATAATTGCATATAAGAACTGTATTTTTGATGAATAAACACTCGCTTCTCACTTCGCTACGAACGATCGACGATCCTCTGAGAACAACGATCTTTTACAACAGTCCACCTGAACCTGAACACAAGAACTATCCAGTACAGTATACATTGCAAAGTTCTTTGTCCTCACCTAAATCGAAAGACTTATGCTGGATGCCAGATTCAACTTAGTCTTATCTACCAAATATGTGTGCATATATTAACTGTATCTTCTGTCAATGAATGTCGCCGCATGACCATCTATTCTGGTGCAGTCTAGTCCCGCCCAATTCTGCTTCAGTTTGGCAGACTTATTGCGCACATCGGTTGCCTTGGAAAGCCATTACGATGCTTTGCGAGTTAAGATACTAGACAGCCACATTTTTCTCTGGAGCTAAAGACATTACTGTGTAATAATTTACAGGGAAGACCATTGACTTTGCTTAAAAGTACTGTTGAAGAGCCTGTTATATTTTTGGTGGGATTTTAACCATTGTGTGTTCATAATCGTGCACGAGTGAAGGGAACTTTTCAAGTTCTCTTAAGTCCGGTAAATACAATAAAGTATCCACATCTTTACTGATCTGAGGTAGGGGATCCATTTCAATTATTATCATCAGGGGCACTTATATTTGAAAATAACGAAAATACTTGACACTGGCAAAAATGGTAGTATTTTGTAGCCGATTGCCAACAAAAAAAAAGAAGACGGTCTCTTTCAAAATATATTAAATACATCTTATTCGCAACTAATTTGAATGCTGGTCCATACAAATTCTATAAATTAAGTTGTGGATATGGTTTGTTTAATTAGTACATTGTAAAACAGCCCTTTAGTCAAGTAATAATACAATATTACAACAATAAATATTATAATCAGTCGTGTCACCAATGTCCGTGTATATTCTGGTTCGTACCTAACTATTGATATACGAGATTATTACCAGGGACCCGAGATGACCTATGAATACATTAAATTAGCTTAGTTGATTAATTTGTATACGGCTCGCACAATTACCTAGACACGTGGAAGGTAAATAGGGTTTCTACAAATATCAAGTCGAATTTGGGACTTAATTGTGAATGGAAATGACGTCATACCTAGCGTTTTTTTCGTTTCCCGGGGACTAGGACGTGGATCTCCAGAAATATATACGTGGACGTATATATTTCTGGAGTAGATCTTGTGTCAGCAAATTCGAGTAAAATATATTTTTTACCATTATTTGTTATTTAACTTATTAGGCTACTTGTAGATGTAGTTTTTTTTTCTTGTATATATATAATACCAAAATCAGAAGTCTCACAAAAGTACGTCAACATGGTGCTATGTTAATAATACGCTTTTCATTAAATCATGTTGTACTGAATCTCGAAAATGTATTGCGGGAATTTATACTTAAAAAATAAGCATAAAGATGTCGTAGCAACTGAAATCTCACGCTCCATAATACAATTTTGAGGTGACTAAAATCATAAATGTCCGACCTCACCACGAAGTCACAGTGAACTAACACAACATTTCGACAAAAAAAACTATTCACATTACGCCCTCAAAAGTATTCAGGCCGGAAAATATTTTCCCGGGTCAAAAGTCCCGTGGGATGCGACAACTGTTCGGTGCAGAACATGGCCCCGCATTTGGCGCCGCTTTTACGAACTGCATTCACTTTTATTTTATTCCCAGCACCTTTTTTTTCGACAAAGCTTTTAACTTTTATAGATGCGCTTATACAGCATTTTCAAGGTAAATTCCGTATGAGGTTGGTACCGTACGCGTCAAAGCAAGTTTTTTTTGGAGAGTGATTGTAAACGATGCTTTGAGAGTTAATATGAGTCTTTTGGACCGCGGTGTGATAAGACCAATTTAATTTCTCTTTTTTTTTTCGGTGGACTTTCCTACCTCGCAATATAACTGAAAATACTTATGAGATTATTAATAATAATAAATCGTTATTGTATTTGGAATAGCATATCCTTCTATTTCGTGCTATCCTAGTATTCTTTGCGCTAAGAGTTGTCTGTAGTCTTAAAAGTCTAGCGATTTTTTAAGGAAAATGTCCGAGTTTGATACTCAAGTCGCGCTTTTTTATCTAAATTAATGAAATGTAGTTTTAGTATAAATAAAGGCCATAATGTCTACGAAGAAATAACGCCATGATCATTTCAGACTGCTGGATACTAACCCATCTCGATAGTTCATCCTGTATAAGCCCGTACCCTAGAGAATTGTAAACTATAGAAGAACACTGTGATTATTATTATTATTATTATTATTGGAGCGACACACTAGCAGCTTTAGGAAGCTGATGCGTGTGCATCGTTGCGAGTCTTGGAGATGTTGAATTTGTCTAATCTGTTCTTAAATGCGTTTACTGTTGGTGCTTCTATTACAACCTCAGGTAGCTTGTTCCAGTCAGAAACAACACGGTTTGGCAGAAAATACTTCATGGGGTTCCCATTTGATCTCGTTGAACATAGTTTTAATTTATGTCCTCTTAGATGTTTATTGTGTTTGCTCTCGTCCATGGTGTAGAGTTCGTGGAGATCAGGGATATCATAGTAACCTGTAAGTATTTTGTATGTTTCAATCAAACTGCCCCTCTGTCTACGGTATTCCAGAGTGGTGAGCCCAAGATCATGAAGTCGTTGTTCATAAGATCTATTTCGTAATCTAGTAACCATTTTAGTGGCTCTGCGTTGTACATTTTCTAAAAGGGTAATGTCTTTTTTAAAGTATGGGTTCCATATCACGTAAGCATACTCCAGCAGCGGTCTTATATATGTTTTGTAGAGTGTCACAAATGTCTTTGGTGTAAGGCACATGAATGCTTTACGTATCATGTACAACATGGCATTGGCTCTCTTGACAACACAAGTTATATGTGCTTCCCATTTTAGGTCACTTGTTATTAAAACTCCCAGGTCTTTTTGTGTTTCTACTGGTATTAGAACTATCTACTGGTATTGATGTGTTTCGTTTTAGAAAAGATTTTATCGTTATCGATAGATTTTCTAAAACAAGCGCTTAAGTGATGGGATTGTATAGACTGACAAATTGTATAGTCGGGGTTTTCGTTGGACTGGACAATTCAAATTTGTTCAAATGTTAGGAATATATCTGACCACCCATTTGGAGATTATGGTCGTAAGAATAGAACACCAATATTGCACAGTGTCCCAGCGTGTTTGAGGATACTGTGAAATTAAATAGATACGGTAACGTGGAAAATTTTCGCCGTCGATTTAATCGGCAAAATTATGGCAAAATTAAATTTCGTCATAGAATCGTAAAACATCTTATCGGTCGTCATAACTGTTTTATTACTTTTATACCGTTTAATTTTACGTTTGGTTGCATCCGATTACCGTTTCAGATTATAGCTTCGGTTTCCTGAAATTCAATATATGAGCACTGTTTGCTTATTCTGTAGATATTAGGTAGTCAACAATAAGTAGTCATTTTTATAGCTCAGATAATCTGATAATCATTTAAAAAAAATGTATTTTATGCGACATACGGTACCGAGACGTGGTCGCTTATTGTGGGCCTCATAAAAAGGCTTAAGGTCGCTCAATGCGCAATGGAGAGAGCTGTGCTCGGGGTTTCGCTACGCGATAGAATCAGAAATGACGAGATCCGTAGACAAAAGTAACCGACATAGCTCAAAGAATTTGAAAGTTGAGGTGGCAGTGGGCGGCACATAGCTCGCAGAACCGATGGCCGTTGGGGCAGAAAGGTTCTAGAATGGCGACCACGAACTGGAAAACGTAGTGTAGGACAGCCCCCCACAAGGTGGACCGATGATATCACACGCGTAGCAGGAAGCCGGTGGATGCGAGTGGCGGAGGACCGTGATGTGTGGAAATCATTGGGGGAGGCCTATGTCCAGCAGTGGACGTCTTTCGGCTGATAGATAGATATATATTTTTTGTACCTACATTTACAATAATTACTTTGTCAAATCCTTCTTTGATTATTATACTTTACTTCGGTGATTGTAATTCATTATTCATTACACGACCACGCACAACGACCCGCCGGACATGCTTATTATTTGTATAATATATAATACATCTTAAAACTTTCCGTAAACAAAAAATTCGACCATCTTCTTAAAAAATACAATACTTTGCACTGATAAAGTAGATACTTCCATTAAGTAAATAACATTGAAAGGGTCATCTCGAGTCGGTGTCGAATAACTCACAAAAGAGATTTGTTTCCTGAACGTTCTATTCATCATGACAAAGATCTTGAGTGGTCTCTAGCTTTAGAGAAAATTGGATGCCGTACTCCGTCGTTGTCGGATTTATAGTTGTTTCGTAGTGGCCAACTACAAATTGTGTTGTTTGGATGTGTTAATAATTGTCTATAAATGCTCTCTGCATTCATGGGCGTAAATAATCAAATAATAATAACATTAGCCCTTTTGTATGTCCCAATATTGGGCATGGTCCTCCCATCAGTGCCAGGTGGATTAGGCTATAAACCCCAAAGTAAATCGGTTCATAAATGACGGAGATAAAAATAAAACTAAATTGAGAACATTATCCTTTTTGAAGTCGGTTAAAAATACAAGCCCGCTGAATTTCCTGCCCGATCTTCTCAGTTGAGGTCGCGTTCCGATCCAGTTTCAGAGTTAAGAAAAATATGTATAATGACATGTTGTAAGTGCTCCGTAGACCTAAACGGAATATCTATTTTGACTTTGAATAAATATTTTGGGTTCAAACCAGTTTATTGAATGTATACCTATGTACTCGTACCTCGAGGTTTCAAAATCGCGAGTGCAATGTGACGTGCCAATTCATAGGAGTTAAGATTTATTCTGTCCTCTATTTCAAGTGGAGGTCTTGCCAAAGTTTGGATAACACGCTGACACACGCTGAGGCAGACAAGGCCAGCATAATCACGGGACAGCATTTATGGCAAGTGGCAAGCGGGTGAGCCGAGGCAATGCGTCCACTCCCACGTTGGCCGCTGGCCTTTCTTCGCCTCGACGAGGCAAGCGAAGTGAAGCTATTGCTAACAAGTTATGATTTATGTACTTAGAATGGTTATGTATCTCCTCAGTCTAGGCATTTAGGCTTAAAACGCTCTGACTCAATACTGAATTCAGAAGAATATTTGTTTTTAGAAAACTGAAAATATACTGATTAATTGTAACAGAGTTGCGTAAACAAGATACATGTATATATATTTGCACTGGTGTAAGTGGGATACACTGAATAGTTATGGTGCTACCACAGACTTGTTAGAATATTCAGACAACACGCGGCGTACGATAAAAGTGAAGCCAAAAAAACTCTGGTCTACCATTTAAACAAAATGCTAGACCAGAGTTTTGTAGGTACGAAATGCCTTAGCTAATCCAACATCTTATACATATATACTCTCTAAAATATTTTCGACTCTTTTCGGATTACTATTTTAATTGCTAACTGTTTCTGGTCCCCCCCCCCCCCCCTCAGGTGTAAGTGTATTTTTAGGTGTAGGTGTCGTTTTTCCGAAGACAATTGCTTTGCAAGCCATTTTAAATGTATTCATTAATATGAATTTAGGGGTATAGTGGTATATAATTGCAAAATAAAATAATTCTGCTCCTTACACACATCTGAAAGCCTTTTATTTCTTTGCCGCAATACATTTCCTTCCATCATTCAGTGTTGTACGTATTTAATCAATCGTCATTAGCGCCATCTAGGGCGTCCGCTCGTACATTAGTATTCAAGGAATGGCGTATCATTTATCTCAGTCCAGTCACACTTTCGACTTATTCATTATTTATTTGAGAGCACGCCTAATGTGGATTAGTTTTATGGAATATTCAGCACTTCTGAAGTAAGTAGACTTATATTAATCTGCTCATATGTATAGCTTTAATAGCTGTTCCGGCGAACTACGTACCACTACAGAATCAAATTAATTATCTGTATTATATTTTTTTTGTGAATATTTCCTATGTTTTAATAGTTGATTTGCTATTCGGGGCAAAGACAACTTCAAAAAATCATAGATCACACAAATCGGCCCACCCGTTCTCGAGTTATAAATGGTGTCACTAACACGACTTTGTTTTACATATAAAGATTATTAGGAACAATAACAATACAGGCTGTTCACTCACATTTTAGGTACCTACAAAGTCGACATTTAAAAAAAAGAAAAACTGTGTGAAATACCGAAATTGCTAGCTTTTCAATCAAATAATCGAATATTGCCTGTTTTTACGTACATTACTAAAACATTTATCATCACTAAATCAGTAGTTTCAACAATAATTTTATTATTCAATATTCGAAACAAAAAAAATAATTAATTAACACATTTTTATTGCGAAGAAACCGCCAGTATTTTAATTTAATATCAGGATACTTTCAACTTTATTATGTGGCTTACAAGGTTTATAAGCCTTTCCTTCCACCGAGATATTAACACAAGGCCAAAATTAATTTCGCTTACAATTTCGGAGGAAGCGGCAGCGCCTAGGTTTTTATTAAAACCTCGCGTCAAGAAATACTACACGGAGAGATTATAAGAAATATGAAAGTGTACTTTATCAGTTTAATAATACGGACTGAAATTCATTTTTGAAAAAAAAATATAACATTTAAAAGCCACCGTTAGTATATTTATAGTCCTCATCAGTGTTGGTTAACTCTAGGTTATAATGAGGAATCTAATGTATATAAAATAAATGAAAATGTAATATCAAAGCTCGAAACTCGACCATTTAGACGCAAATCACGTTAAACTGTACAGCAATTGCACTCATGGGGAAAATAAAGGCGTTAGTTAGCAACTAAAATGGCTAACAGAATTAGCTCAATTCGTAGCACGAAGCGAACACGCTGCACAAAATTCAATTACAGTGATTACTTTCACCCTACAATTCTGTATTGTGCTAAAAGTATCTGCGCATTTTTCACAGAACGATATTGCACTTTATAATGGACACGATAAGATCGGATTTTGATATGGAAACGTCCAAGTAGCTGTACGATGACTGGTCGCGAAGCCAAGGAGGATTGTTCGGGCACATGCCACACGCGGCTGCCTTAACCGTGCTAACAGCTATGAAATATGCAGTAGAAATGGTTACAAGGCAGTTGATAGACCTCAAGCTAGATCCCGGAGCCCCTCCAACACGTGTCGAAGGCGGCCACCGGGGGGGTTTTGGGTAAGAATCCCACATAACCCGGCCCTCTCCCACACAGAGCCGAAACGTCGGGAACGTAACAATAAACGTGATAGAATCCTTAAAAAATAAAAAAAATACAACCGAATTGAGAACCTCCTCCTTTTTGAAGTCGGTTGAAAATAGTTTTATTTCAATGTGTAGTATTCGCGTAAATATAAGAAATCAATTGTGTGACTATATTTTTAAAACTTCAAAATATTATTCCAAGAGGCTTAGTTTTCCATTTGTAACATCATACCATAAGATACAATAATCTATACTAATATTATAAATGTGAAAGTTTGGATGGATGGATGGATGGATGGATGGATAGATGGATGGATGGATGGATGTTGGTTACTCTTTCACGCCCGAACGGCTGAACGGATCTGGATGAAATTTGGCACAGAGATAGATTATAGTCTGGAATAGCACATAGGCATACTTTTTATCCCGGTAAAATGTATGGTTCCCGTGGGATAGATGTTTTAATTTTTCATACTTTTTATCGCGGGTAACACCGCCGGGCGCAGCTAGTACCATATAAACCACAAAGAATATTAAGCCCCATTAATATAAAACGCATATGAATAATAAATTACCACTTTATGCTACGCTTCATCTTTAATAATGCTACAATAAGACTGTGAGATCGATAAGAGTCGTATAATGCACTCGTCACTCGCATTATACGACTCTTATCGATGGCATTTCTTATCTAAGTGCTTTAGATAAGAAATGCCAATTGCGATTGGTCCGCGATCCTCAATCTTGCATCCAAAGGGTTCACGTAATCGAGACGACGAATCAATATCTATATTCATCTCTGTGGACTGTAAATCTTATAACATTTTGATGACCTGATTAGCGCAGTTGGTAGTGACCCTGCTTTCTGCGCGAGGGTCCCGGGTTCGAATCCTGGTAGGGCAAGCTTTGTGTGACGAGCATTGAATGTTTCTACCCGAGTCTTGGATGATTAATATCTATATAAGTATTATATACTGAGTCCGCCCTCAGTCCATTGTACAGGACCCATAATCCAAGCGTTGCTTAGTGTGGGACCGTATCATTGATGTGTACTTCTGGCGATATTATTATTATAAAGGTTTGCTTTCTATATTTTTTATTGGTCTTCGAATTGCCTTGCAGGCTGATTTAGTAGTAAGACTCGACTATTAATATAGGTCGATTTTCTTTCTGAATATCTGCTAATGACGTCATCTGGCAGACATGATCGGTAACGGTGTAGGCGGTGATACTTACAAAAGATCTTTAAGGTGATAGCGCTAGGTTAAGGTAATTCAAAATTTCGACGGTTTTCATTTTTACGTAAAATTTAAACATAATATGAGTTGTATTTTTTTTGTTTGCGACTACGGCATATAGTAATGGATTTATTGATCTATTTTAATTTGCTTCAAAATTAATAGCAAATTAATCAACACTTCAAAGTTAGTAATAAAAAGCGGTTTTCATAAATTTTGGAGTATTGTATCGCTTTAGGTAAATATTTGATCTAACTCGAGGTATCTAATGCACAATGCGAAAAACTAAATTACATTGTAAAGATGTCACATTTAAAAAAATTAAAAATAAAAACAGCATAACTTTGAATATCGCGCCATTACCTAGCACTTTCACCTTAATCAATAACCCTGAAGTCGTACACTTACGGCTCAAATTAAAATATTACTTTTGGAATAAAATTTGATATCTCTTGGGTATCTTCATCCAATAAAAGGCGCCTGAGAACTCGAAAAGGGTGAATCCCAATAACTGAAATAGACTTATTAGATTATTAAATTACACAACCAAACCCTATATAGTTAATTAATTAATATTATGTTTGGGGTAGAGACTTCTAAATAATATTTAATCATTATTATGTACAGTAACGCAGTGATAGCCAAGTCGGTAGATTGCTTGCACCGGTAACGAGGATCGCAGGTACAAATCCCGGTTTACACCTTTGGGATTTCTGGATTTCATATGCGAATCTTATTTTCTACCATGATCATCACTTGCTTAACGGTGATGGAAAACATGCATGTCTGAGCGAGCCTCTCGAAATACGTGTTAAGTCCGCCAATCCACACTGGGCCGGCGGGGTGGACTATGGCCTAATCCCCTTTGCATTGATGGGAAGCCCGTGCCCAACAGTGGGACATTAAAAGGGCTGGTATTATTATTGTTATGTGCAGTAACCAGATTTCAACTTTATATCATTTGATATAAATAAATGAATATCGCCAAACGAACACACCAACTATACGGCCCCACACTAAGCAACGCTTGTATTATGGGTACCGTACAATGGACTGAGAGCGAACTCAGTATACAATACTTATATAGATAATAAACATCCATGACTCTCGTAAAATCATTAATGCTCATGACACAAAGATTGTCCCTACCAGGATTCGAACCCGGAGCCCGCAGCACAGAAAACAGGGTCACTACCCACTGAGCTAATCAGTTCGTCGATATTATATATATTTAAGTATATTTTAAATAGCTCGGTGAAAATACAGGCGGTTGCTAACGACTTGATTTAAAAGCTCTTGAACACAGAATGCAAAATGTTCAGTTCAAAAAAAAAAAAATACAACCGAATTGAGAACCTCCTCCTTTTTTTTGAAGTCGGTTAAAAATAAAATGCACTTGAAATAAATATATTCTAAAGGAGATTCGCGACAGTGGTACAACGCAAATACTTGGCACCGCCGTAAAAGATTCCGGGGGAATGCAATTCAATCTAATTTGGGGGACACCATTATTCGCAGCAAGCCTTCTGAGTCACGTTCATCGCTACTTCAGTACGCTTTACTCCATTGGTGTTTTGGAATCAAATCTTTTATAAGAATCGATATCCTTCGATGGAAAAGGAGTTTTGTGTCACCTATATTTTACTTTTGTTCAAGGATTATATGTTTTGAAATTTAGTGTTGTGTTACAAATAGTGATAATGTATTGCAATAAAACTAATATTACGGATTTTATCGCGTTTATATTATGTTTTTACGTTCCCTCCGTTTCGGCTGCTTTACAGCAAACATGGTCACGGGAGGACTGAGGTGGTTGACGTCCTAGTGCTATATTTTGAACCTGGGTACCCTCATATTTAGTTGTTGCTTGCGGTCGTGATAATATAGCTTTTTATTGGTATACAGTGATATAATTGTCAGTGTCGGACCAGTAAATCCGGAGATTACCCCCAACGTGTTGAATAAAAGTGCTAAACGCTATTTATGACTGTAAGTCGTGTCTACTAGAACTCAACATAGTCGTGTCTGTAAATTGCCTTCGATAGGAAATGAAAGGGTTCTGCCGCGATGGTATGAAAAAATAACGTTCACGCGTACAAAATCGCGGGATATTTGGCATTCGTCGCAACGACCTGAGGATCGAATACGTAAAATATACACAATAAATATTGTATGCTGTTTGTCCAGACAAAGCTTCAAATTAACTGAAAGTTTTTATGTATTTACAATAATTGTAAATAGACGAAACTTATTAACTTATTATGGTAATTTTCTACTGAAAAATCTAAATTAATATCTTCTATATATATAAAAGAAAGTCGTGTTAGTTACGCCATTTATAACTCACGAACGGGTGGGCCGATTTTTATAATCTTAGATTTTTTTAGTTTATCTCCGCCCCGAATAGTAGAATAATTACTATTAAAACATGGGAAAAATTGAAAAAAAAAAAACTTTCTCATACATTTGATTTGATTCTTCTTGTATGAAGTTCGCTGGGACTGCTTTATCATATTATATTATTTATGGGAGTGCTTTATCATATTAATAAATCTATTGAAAAATATTTTACAATAATGGCATTTATTAGGTTTTTTTTATAAACTCGACGAAAAGTGTATTTCTCCGCTTTACTCATTCCGATCCCTACGCTTAACTGGGTACTTCATTAAACTTTTAGCTGGTATAATTTGAAATGGTATAATATCTTGAAATTCAACAAAAGATAAGACATTGTGGCGAGCAAATGTTAAGCGTTGAGATACGTCACACGTTACACCAACTTCACCACACTTGTGAACAATCCGTGCAGGCCGACCAACTTGTATTTTCAGTTTAAATACAGTGTTCAACCGAATTTGTACTTTACGTCTATTGTAATGTAAATTGGTATTTGAAATTTGATCTCTTCGATCTGTAAGTGTGTTGGTAAAATGACGTAATTTGCCTCTGGCAATTATAACAATCAACTTTCATATACTGTAGGCTTGTTTGCACATTGTATTTCGCAAATGTCGTGTTTAAAGTCCGCCGCTCCGTAATTATGTGTGATTGAAGATTTTATGAACAAGAACATTTTATTTGTCAGTTGTTTGCTATAATATGCTTGCTAATTTAATTTCAGTGATTTCTATATTCAAACATTTAATGTACAGCGGTTATAATTAACGCTAGTTTATAGTTTAGAATGGTGTATGTAGGAATATGTACTTTATGATGACCAAACAATAAAATTGTAATAAAACTTCTTTTACAGATTTTATCGTGTTTATTTTATGTTTTTACGTTCTCGAGGTTTTGGCTGCTTTACAGCAACCTACTCAGAAAGTGCTCACAGTTCAAACTATGACACTAGGACGTCAAACACCTCAGGCCTTTTTTTTTTTTTTTTTTACAAGGGGAAATGCGTTACGCATCCCCTCTCGCCCGGGGGGACGAGAGGGGTATGTGGGACTCCCCGGCAGAGTGCCGGTATACCCACTAAAACCCCTTGGTCCGCCATCACCGCCTTTGAGCGGGACGCCACAGGATCGCACTTGGCATACTACTGTGGCGCCCCGGCGAAACACCTCAGGCCTCCCGTGACCGTGGTTGATGTAAAGCAGCCGAACGTCGGGAACGTAAACACATAAACGCCATAAAATCTGTAAAATAAGTTTTGTTCAATGTGTAATATTCGCGTTAATATAAGAAATCAATATACAAATAATAAAAGACATTATTACCACTTCAAATAATAATAATACGAGCCATTTAATTGCCCCACGGCAGGCCTAGGGCACAGGCCTCCCATCAATGCGCCAGGGATTAGGACATAGTCCACCACGCAGGCCCACTGCTGGTTAGCGGACTGCACACGTACGTCTACTACTTTACATAATATATATACTTTCTAAAGGACGGATTCCAATGAAAACTGGATATATTTACATGCATACGTCAAACAAACGTCCTCATTTACATAGGTTACCGTAGGATAGACAACAAACAGTATTGAGCTTAGTCCGTTTGGGCTGAAACCGCAATTGGCTTGCCTCGACAGACAGACTCATGGCAACTAGATACACAGTCACAGAGATCAGAGGAGCTATACTATGTAACCACTTGACAAGCTGACTGTTAGCAGATAAACGAATGTATAGTCTTTTCTATTTTTTCTACTTATATAATATATTATATATGTATCTTGTTCCAAAGTCAAAGGTAAATCATATATTGTGTATAGTTCAAGGGGTCCTAAGGAGCTTAGAAATAGTAATTTTATGTTTTTAGACGAATCGTATTTTTTCGCACCAAATAAGATATAGGTTGAAAAAAATTTATCACACATAATAAAATTTAGAAAATTATTTTATAAATCAACGTAATCCAATTAACTTACTGATTCATCTGTTAAAATATTATACCCTACTTTTGTTACAAATAATAAATAATAATAATAAATATAGCCAGACCATTACACAGCCTATACGGTCCCACACTAAGCAACGCTTGTATTATGGGTACCGTAAAAGGGACTGAGGGCGACCCCAGTAATACTTTGTGCTCATGACACAAATTTGTCTCTACCAGGATCCGAATCCGGGACCCTCAGCGCAGAAGGCAGGGTCATCATCCACTGTCGATAATACTATTATGCTCCTAATTCGTATTTGAAATACGCTAAGCTATCATTCATTAAGTCTCTTTAATATAAACGCTAAATTTATTTGAACTCTGTTCAATACTAAGGAAAATATACGCAAAATATATTTCACGGTCCCAACACATTCCAATGCGTTTTTCCTGAAAGCAGTTCCAATATTTTCACAGACGAATCACTACTTAATGCGCAATGGATCGTGAGAAATGCGCAGCTTTGTGTTTCGTTTCATAGCAGACCTAGGCTAGGTTTCAAACAATTTACCTAATGAGGACTAAAGTTTTTTCATGCTTGAATGGTTTTATCGAAAAGACGGATAGCTCCTAAGATTTCATTATTACTGGCTTCATAATAGAAGCCCGTTGTTACCCATATTTCCTTTTTCCAAAAACATCAATCATCGTTTATTATAACGCACCTTTCCGTTAGTAAATCATGCGTAGGCACACTCCATGCATGCAGTTATTATTTGCTCTTTCATAACACTCCGAAAAAATTTGATGGGTAGCAAATTTCCCAGTTTATAACCGTACGATGTTCATTTTCATTTCTAGCTTCAGTAAGAATCTATACTTATATTATAAATGTGAAAGTTTGGATGGATGTATGGATGTTTGTTACTCAATCACGCCAGAACGGCTGAATGGATCTGGATGAAATTTGGCACAGAGATAGATTATAGTCTGGAATAGCACATAGGCTACTTTTTTATCCCGGAAAAATGTATGGTTCCCGTGGGATAGATGTTTTAATTTTTCATACTTTTTATCGCGGGTAACACCGCCGGGTGCAGCTAGTATATTATAAATGTGAAAGTTTGGATGGATGTATGGATGTTTGTTACTCAATCACGCCAGAACGGCTGAATGGATCTGGATGAAATTTGGCATAGAGATAGATTATAGTCTGGAATCGCACATATGCTACTTTTTATGCCGGTAAAATGTATGGTTCCCGTGGAATAGATTTGTTATGTGTATCGACATGATTTTTTGGGCGGGTAACACCGCAGGGCGCAACTAGTAGTTTTATATAATTTCATCATTAATAATCGCAAATATGGGCTAATTATTAATTATTTTCATAGAAAGTGTAGCGAAATATTTCTTGATGAGTAGTGTTTAGATGATTTATAAGGTTGAGGAATCTGATCTTGATTTGGGTATTCTAGAAGATTCGATAAAAAATTCAAATCTCCGAGCTGTGGGATCCATCGGTGACCCTTCTCAGATGCTAATGGACATAAATATTAACTATAGACCCGCTAAGGTTTCGATTGTGTTGTTGTGAGTTTTACTTTAGTATGTATTTGGTTATCGTTAAATACATAATAGAAGCAAATTGTTGCGCCTGGATTATGGTAATTTTAATTTGAATATCATTTTATACAGCTCTTTAGAGCAATAAAATAATCAGCATTTCTGACTCCGAACGACTGTACTCGATGAGAGAAACCAAAGAGCGAATCCTATCACTGCCTGTGCTAGCACAACTATTCCTCCGGTGTGCAAATAAATCAATGGTGGGGGTCAGACTTGCGGTGTGCAAGATATCTATCAATTCACTGGTACGTTGCACTAGGTCCCTTTGTAACATAGACCTAGTCACACTGTATAAAGAGTTTGAGGTCACAATCTAGGTGTCCATAAGACGCACTACCATACTATGGGCTGTTTGGATGTCTGTCTACGTTGGTTTTATATTTTATAAATTAATTAGACTATCTACGGAGAGCTGGGTATGTGTAAACATAATAAACAAAAAAGTTATGTGCAATTTTACATATTAATTTTAGTATTAATGTTTTTACAATGGTATTAAAAAAAAACATTTTGCTATATAATAAACTTGAGAGTATATTGAAATAAAACTATTTTTTAAGGATTTTATCGCGTTTATTTTTCGTTTTTACAAGCTTTAAAGCAGCCGAAACGTCGGGAACGTAAAAACGAAAAATAAACGCGATAAAATCCTTAAAAAATAGTTTTATTTCAATGTGTAGTATTCGCGTAAATATAAGAAATCAATTTGAGAGTATATATTTGTACTTTAGAAAGAGAAACTCTAGCGCATCTTTAATTTTATTTCTTAAATACTCTCGGATGTTTATCGAACGTAGTGATTAATTATTGTGACTGAAATAAACAATACTGGGCGAAGGTGGAGGACTAATGTTTCAAATCGCTCTCGTATTGAGGAGTGTGATCGTTATAATTTCAAATCAAACTTATAACAATATTCTCAACGACAATACAAAACCGTGACGTCATCACAAACGACACCCGAGCCGGTGAATCGTCACACGGAATTGATCAATCCCACATCCACCGCAGCGCTAACCACAGCCGCAGATTCATCTGTGAACCTGTCTCTATCTCCTGATACATATAGTTACCTATACTACAAAGTAGTAGTACCATATGTCCGCTGATTACCTTGTGAAACAATCTGATTTGGTCAATTAGTCTAATTTTCTTTTGAAAACAACTCTGCGGATGTATCTCGTGTGTGTCATTGTACACCATTATGTATCATATTCCTTGGAGAAAAAGTCGAAAGTCAAGTGTACTGCTATCGTTCTACATTTTGCCGCTGATACTATGGTCCCAATGTAATCAATGACGAGCTTATTGCCGATATTCCAGACACACTTTCCCAATACGAGTAACAATACCATATCTTTAGATTTAGGTATATTTAATTCTTTCGATTTCTCGATACTATTTCCTTATGTATCCTCAAATATAGATAAGACTCCTGAGAACACTCCGCTAAACCGAGCACAAAATTTTTATTCCTGGTTGGCGGATTGGGCGGCCGTCCCATATTCGGACAGCTAGCACCAATAGTCGCATTCTGAAGTCAATAAAGAGTACTACATTTTCCCTTGTCGCGTTTACAGTGAATTGCACATCCGTAAATCACTCTTACATAACAAGCTTGATGGAAAAAGTGGGAATGCAATGAATGTACTCTCTCAACGCCAGCGGAGCTTGAGGTATTTTCCAACTGGCTACCCTCGGCGATCGTTTTGAAGTACCTTCTCATAAAATGCTACGATTTAATATTAACTAGACTTAGCTGCAATTTACCTCGTATTGGCGAATATATTTGGTTATGCTCCCACTTGTGTACAGCGTTTTAACTATAGCATATACAAAATTTTATCTTAATCTGCTTGGATAATTTTGCTTGATTCTCATTACAATTCACTCTCTATTTATATGTAGTAAAGAATGTTAAGGTTATTAACTCCAAGTAAAATCAGCTTTGTTTAACTATTAAAACATAATTTTAATAGAAGAGCGCATATAATAAAGAGGTATTAAAGAATAGATCACAGTGGATGACAATCCACCAAAATGCATAACCATCTATGTTACATAGGGTAATTTTTTTTTTAAATTTTAAAGTTCATATACTACTACACACAGGTAATATTTCTCAACATTTTTTGCTTTAAAACAATTAAATTGTCTACATATTTTGACTTAGGTGATCCAATTCAAAAACTAAAACAATTACCATATTTGTTTTATCTGCGTTCGCTTATAAAAAAAAAACAAATCAAAACATCCTTCGAATATTCTACAAGCGTACTCCGTAAGCTAGGGTTTAGCATACTTTTCAGTGGTTCCTAGCAATGCGGTGTTTATCGCACATACCGGGCCTCGCGTCCGGCGTGCCGATGTCACCTTTTGTGATAAATTTGCCACCTAAAGGCTTCAGGTTAAACATAGTTTATAAAGCTAAATATAACTAGTGTTTTAGAAGCATTCTGGTATTTAAATTAAGCCTGATAACAGCGTTATCGTCTATGAATGACGATGCCTGACAATGAACAGGTACCTTCTAGGCAAGTATGCTACATCGTAGATCTCATCGTCACTTACCATCAGGTGAGATCGAGATCAAATACTTGCCTATATTGCAATAAAAAAAATAAAAGAATATCAGACATGATCATTTTATTATATTACTAAGTACTGCAAATGAAAAAGAATACTGGAAGGTAAAATTGAAAAGAGACAAACTTACTTATCAAGCGTTGCTATGTTATTGTTTTAATTACAGAGGGAGAGAAAGATGGATATAGAAGAGGAACTCTTATTTAACTTAACTGATTAAATTATTTTCAATCAGCCGAAATAAAACCTTTGTTTCAGTTCAGACTAATTTATTTAGCACTAACAGTTAACGCCCCAAAGGTAAACAAACCCTTAATATAAGCGTTGTTTAAACCACGGAATCCCGTACTGCAATCTGAATAGAGAATAATAAGTCCCATCAATATTCTATGGCGCGCGCACGAAAGGAGGATTTATCTACTTCCATTTTTTCCACTACACTCCAGCCATACATAGTTAAAACCGTAACTTCAGAGTTGGAAAGAACTTTCAAACCTCCACCGTATTATGGTCACTGGGAGCTGAGTGAAAAGTGCAAAAACGAAGCGTACGGCTGCAAAAAGTTTGCGCTAAGTTAAATGTTACCAAGTCTCGCAGCGATTTTTTATAGCTTAGTCCTTTCGAGATGTGCTCTATGGTTATTTTACAGTTCTTAACAAAAGCCGCGCGGAATGATATTGTCACTAAGTGCGCCGCGAGTTTCTGCGGTATCATCTCCGCAGACTCTTTTTGTGTTATTTTTTTTTGTTGAAATAGTTTGCAGACTTCTCTGGTGTTCATGTTCATTTAAATGGCGTCAGTATAAACTGGAAATAAAAAGGGACTTATCTATGCTATATAAAGATAAAGATTGTTAGTTTGGATTAGGAAGTAATCTCCGGAACTATTGGTCTGATTCCGAAAATGATTTCGCTGATAGTGGGCTACACTATTCCTGGTGTGCTATAGGCTATGTTTCATCGAAGAAAAGCAGAAAGTGTATACTCAGCCTTAAATCAAAAGAAGAATTCGATAGATCTATTAAAAAAACCCATAAAACAATAATAATTTTATAGGAAACGAAATGTATTTCTTTGAAATCAACATATCGGAATTCTGACTTCAGATAACGATTACAAATGCGCTAAAAAGCGCATTTTCAAGGCTTAGTATAATCGCTCTGAATTATCGTGTATATTCTAGAAATGTATTGCGTTGGTTTTTATTACTTACTTTACTTTTTTAATTTCACATGATAACGCAGCACAGTACTAATAGAACTCTTAATTACATTACCAATTGCCGCAAACGATCCAAATTGAAATTCTTGATGAACTTCGGACTCAACAAAGTTCGACAAACACAATTTATACAGAGAACACACACACTCTATTATTTCAATTTAAACTCAGATATTAATGTTTTGTTCTCAAACTCTAAAGGGATTACTGTGAAAATAATGTTCTCATTATTTTGACAGCAGTAGCCTCCGGGCGAGGGTGAGTGGGTTTCGCAAAGCCTCCTTGATTTATTCATTGTTCTTCATCAAAATCATTGAGTGGCTCATACGTAAATAAATATTGTTGTTGTATTGTTTGTGCGAGTTATTGAATGGTTGCTGAGAACGTTCAGAGATTAACATCATTATATGGACATCAACAACATCATTATAATTAAAAAAAACACTAAAAATTGTAGGACTATATTGAATAAGTTCAATATCTATCAAGGCGCATAATGAATTCTTACTGACAAACATTCGTTCAATTCAGCTCTTTTCTCACAAAAGGAGATGCATTACCACGAAGCATGCAAATCCAACCAACCAAGTAAAGTAACAATTGGCCGCAGCTGCATGCTCCTTTATCAAAGGAGTAAATGAAAAAAAGGACAGTTTGCAGCCCCCCCTGACCCTGCCTTTTTATTCACTCTCGCTAGTCCCATTTGCATTGTGCAAATAAAGGACTATCTTAAAAAATCTCCGGTGAATAATGGAGTCTGTACTCTCTCAGCGAAGAGCGCTAATGTGCGAAAATAAATGGCGAAATTGTCTAGGTATAATTTGTTTCTTGTGTGTATACATTTATACAAGTTTTGGTGAAGGAATGATACAAAACAAATTTTAGTAATGAAAAGAGCAATGTGTGTATTCTTTGCTAAAGATATTACCGATTGACACGATTTGAATATGGATCATAATACGAGTTCCGAGTACGCCGTACTAAACTGGACTGGTACATAACTTAATACACTTAAAAGTACTACATATAAATCGACATGTGTCAAAAGATGTAAAAAAAAAAAAATACCGCAGTACTTTTTTGTCATTTACGAGCTTACTTTATGTAAACGTCAATAGCGGTCTCTGTATCCAGTTATAAAGGTTGGTGTAAACAAAACACTCAGGTTAAGAGGCAACAAGGCTGGAACGGTTGGGGCTAACACAGTTTTAGTGCACATTTGAGGTGGAATATTCCAGAAAATGTTAGTTTGCCAGATGCTAACCGCACTTTGCCTAGTAATAGCGGTTTCGGAGTTTACGTGGTATAACTGTAAAATGTTACAGCTGGAATGTTTTTAATACTGCAATAACTTTTACATATACACGTTTTAGCAACCTCCCTTTGATTATATTGGTAAGTATTTCTTAAATATAATTATGTACAATTTATATAACAGCCCTTTTTAATGTTCCACTGCTGAACACGGGCCTCCTCTTAATTCAAGGAGGATTAGGCCATAGTCAACCATGCTGGCCCAGTGCGGGTTGGCGGACTTCACACATCTTTCGAGGGGTTTTCTCAGACATGCAGGTTTCCTCACGATGTTTTCCTTCACCGTTTAGCAAGTGACAATCGTGGTTGAAAATGAGATTCGCACATGAAATCCAGAAATCCCAAAGGTGTGAGGCGGGGTTGAACCTGCGATCTTCGTTACCAAGACAAGCGTTCTACCAACTTGGCTATCACTGCTTTTATTATGTGCAATAATAATATGATAAAAGTTCAAATAAAAAAGTTATTATAAATGATTGTAAAAAAACCAAACATACTTTATGCATACTTTGTATTTATTCCCTTATTTCAACAGAGGGCGGGAAGTAGGTAGCTATAATAAAAAAAAATACAAGAAACAAAGCGTACTGCTGAGACAAAAAGCGGTAATTGAGTATTCGCGCAGCGCACTTGGACGGTCGCGTCGTTAAATTATTCGGGCGCCTTATTCAACGTAGATGTGCGAAGTTCTGCGAAATTTTTATTTGATACGGAAAGTTAAGAGGTTTTTTATTTACTTGGCGAATTAAAAGGCCGTTTATGAATTCGCTGTTATGAATGCAGCTATCGTTTGTTGTGTTTTTGTTTGGAGATTCTTTTACGAGATAAGTTGAATTGCCAAGTCAAATTTTGGACGTGATTTAGTGACTGATGTATGATTATTTTGATTTGCCTATACAGCGAGGAAATGCGGCCAGCATCTTGGGCACGCTGCCTACGCTATTTATAGGCTACTATTTAACGATGACGATACGAAATTGAAAACAGCTTTCATTATAACCGTATTCTGACTAAATTCCTCAACCATAATTATTTTAATAAGTCTGTTGTGTTTTAATATCTAATTTTATAATTATTGTATTTTTTATGATTTCTTACAGTGTAATAAGTTTCCATATAACTGTCTCACCATACCAATACTGTACAAGTGTGTGCACAAGCATATGTGCACTCAGCTTTAAGTGCTCTCCGAGGCACGAGTATGGGATAATCATGGTTAGAAATGAGATTCACATATGAAATTCAGAGATCCCAGAGGTGCGTCGGAGTTTGTACCTGCAACTTTCGCTTGCAAGGCGAGCGTTCTATCAACTTGGCTATCACTGCTTATATTAGTGCGGTTTGGGCGGGATGACGTCGCTGGGTTCGCATATGACGGCAGACAGTCATAACACCCCGACGCTATCTAGAATGCAAACAGTTCTAGAACTCATGCGATTACTGCACAGACGTATTTGTACTTGGTTGGTTCGTTTTCATTGTTTTATACACGATATTTACATGCTTTATAATATTATTTATTCACATGATCTATCTTGTAATCGTATCTACAGACAACATCAATATCACCAGGCGAACACAACAACTAAATGATTCCAAACTAAGATATTTGTAAAATATTTTTAAGATATTGTAAAAAAAAACCGTATGCGAACTTAAGGATTCAATTAATACCATAAAAATATTATAACAACCTAAAATGTGACTTACACAATTATTATAAGTCTGATAATAACTGGAGAAAGGTTTTCCTCTGTACCAAATTTACCGTAAAATTACTTTACCAAAATAACACAATGTTTAGCAATAAATTCCGTATTTAGCAGTCTCTAAGTACGAATACCGAATAGTATATCTGATATAATGAAAAGAAAAACCGAGAATAGAAATATGTTTGTATCATATTATTAGTCAGTTAAGGAAAAATACAAACGATGTTGTAAACAATTATGTGATTATAAAAAAGCAGTGATAGCCAAGTTGGTAGAACGCTCGCCTCGGTAACGAGGATCGCAGGCTCAAACCCCGGCTCGCACCTCTGGGATTTCTGGATTTTATGTGGGAATCTCATTTTCAACCATGATTATCACTTGCTAAACGGTGAAGAAAAACATCGCGAGGAAACCGGCATGTCTGAGAGAACCCCTCGAAAGACGTGTGAAGTCCGCCAACCCGCAATGGGCTAGAGTGGTGGATTATGTCCTAATCCCCCTCACATTGAGGGGAGGCCCGTGCCCAGCAGTGGGACATTAAAAGGGCTGTTATTATATAATAATTATGAGATAATCACGTGCTTCAATGGAAACTCGAGCTTATTTAACCAGGAGCCCAGACGGAGTGCATTAAAACATTACGGATTTGAAACTTAGACTAACTTCTCGACAGTTGTTCAATCACCATACCTACATATATGGCTATATGTGACTTCTATACAGGGTGTAAAATAATATTTTAGGGTGTGAAATAAAATTGTGAAATAATATTTTAGGGAATGAATCTACTCATGAAACCAAACAAGTTTCTCCAAGGGACAAAATATGGAATATACAAAAAAACATTCAAACTTAAAAAATGGATTCATTGCATGTTCTTGACAACCCTACGGTGTGTAACATGCGTTATTATGAACTCTGCCGCCCTCATATTGACGCTTTTGATTTTTTTACATCCTGTATACACTCAGTATGAAAACACCATATATTGAATGCACTCAACAAAATGTGACTCTGCTTAGCTAAGACGCTTTTGATTTTTTTACATCCTGTATACACTCAGTATGAAAACACCATATATTGAATGCACTCAACAAAATGTGACTCTGCTTAGCTAAACGACATTTTTGAAACATCCAATCTTCAGTAAAGGTTTTGGAAGAGAAAGGATCATTCTATTTTAATAATCTCTATAATAATTTTCGATGGAATCTCTCTGGCGCTAAATCTGGCTTAGCGTACAGTGCTCGTGCTCGGTGTGTTTTGATAGCTAAGTGGATATGGCTGACTAACATTTTCCTTAGTCTGCTTATCAATTGTTTACTCAAAACAATATGGATTCATACAATTTATGTATTGGAAATAAACGATACATATATATGAAAATAATATTCTATGTTCCTGAAAACCAAGCCTTAAACTAATATAATGTTTTCCTTTATTAACATTGAGAATAATTTGAAATTCCTGTTAGTTATGGCGGGTATTCAAATAAGACAGATCACTTCAATGGTAACCATATTCACTCAATGAAACCTCGCTCTTATTCGGTACTACATAAATGTGAAATTGAGTTTTTTGGCACCTTTTTTTAATGGTACCTTGAGCCATTCGACCAGAATAAAAAATGTGTTTGGGATCAGATTTATTTTTAATATTTTGAATTAAATTTTGGTTTGTTGTATCAGACCGTCACGCAAAAACAGCTAAACGAAAATGGATGTAGTTTGGATACAGATGTAGGTTATACTATGGAATACCATGTATAGGGTATACTTTTTATACTGAAAGCCGCAGGTAAAGCTAGTTTCAATATAAATAAATCTCTCATTTTGATACACGTGATAACACATAGTCAAGTGAATGTATGTAGACTGAGCGCTATCAATAAAACAACACGGCCGATTTGAGACCAGCCGCCCGGCACTGAGAGCTGGGTCGATAAAAGCTGCGGGGAAGGGAATTGAGAATACTGGAATGGAAAATAATTTTATTTATTTAGTAGTTACCATAAGGGCGTTTTCAATTTTGACAGTGTCTGGACTGGGGCGCACGTGGGCGTGTTTTTTATATATTTGTCAGGCGTCAAGTGCGATGCGAGAGCTTTCTGACTATACCGACGGCTACTGGCACTTTAGGCTGTGTCCCCAGTAGGCAAACTGTTAGCGGCCGACTGAGTGAGCCGCAAATTTGTGGCGAACTGAAATTCGAGTTGGCTGCAAACTCAGATCAATTTGCGTGCGTCGCAAGCAAACTGTTATGTGTTAGCCGCTTATTTAGGTCGACCGACCGACTGAATTTTCACTGTCAACTGTCCACATGACAGTTTGCGGCAAACGGACTCACTACGCCCGGCGAACAAGCATATCGCCGCCGCCGACTGGAACCGGTTTTGCTGTGAGTCGGCCGCTCACTGAATCAATCGGCGCGCGCAACACAGCAAACTGCGTAGAGTGAGCGCAAACTAGCACACTGTGAACACTCCATTTCAAATATATGGAAGGGCGTACTAAACCGATACGCCGCTAACTCAGTCGGCCGCTAACAGTTTGCCTACTGGGGACACAGCCTTAAACACAACATGCCGTGCGTAATCATTAAAACGCTCTTCAGCCAATGGTAGAGAGATTTCTATTATAGGTTTATTATCATTTATTTAAAAAAATATACAATCATAATCATAATTTCATAAACCATGAATAGGGATTGAATGTGAGTATTAATATAGATTTTTTTATATTTACGCGAATACTACACATTGAAATAAAACTAATTTTAAGGATTTAATTAAGGTCGGGAACGTAAAAATCATAATATAAACGCGATAAGATCCTTAAAATTAATTTTATTTCAATGTGAGTATTAAGTTTGTAAGTTATAAAATAAGTTTGCTTCTTCGTATAATTAACTATCCACATTACTTTAATCCTAGTTCTTCGCTTCCATGCAGATTTTATAACTGGCTGACACTGAAGAGCACTTCACTCACTCAATTAATGAAGTAATACCTACCTATGACTCCGATATTAAATCTTTGTAAATTATTTCATTGCATCAGAATACCTACACGAACCGATACCGGAAAAATAAAGTAGAATGCTCTACGTAGATACATACGTACATAGAATGCTCTATGTAGTAAAAAACGACTAGTATTGTTTTTGTTTTTTTTTTAAATATAATAAGGGTGTAATAAGGGGGTACCGTCAAAGTATACTACTGCTACAACTATAATGTAGTTATCCGTAAAATAATCGTTCGCGAGCCAACGCACCGCAAGCCTTAAATTATAAAAAAGTTTACATACATAGGTATATAAATTAAAAAAAATATACAGAAAGACAGTCGTTTTTGAGTTAGCGCACAGCGTAATTCGCAGTGACAATTCTTGCAAAAAAATAGGAAGCAGTATTTTGCTAAATAAACTATTATCCATAAATATTGAGTGGGATTTTTATGGTGTTTATATTTGCAGTAAAATAATTTTAATTTGCCACGACAAATTTACAGATAATTGATACTTATTGTAAGCATAATATTCGCTACATTCGTCTGTACCATATAGTAGGCAAAATAATCTTGATAACAATAGAATCTGGTCTTCCCAGTGCCGGCCCGAGGAAATTACTAGGATGGAGCGATATCCGATTATGGCGCTCGGTATCCCCTTCAATGCCCCTAATATATGTATACCTATTGTGCGTGCAGGCATGGAACTTAAAAGACCTCGACAACATCTTAAGTCTCTATCTAATTTGGCTTACTAAGAAAGGTGCCTCCAGGTACTTGGCGCCTGGAGCTACTATAGTAGAGCCGGCTCTGGATCATCCCAAGTAATTTGTTCAGCGGCATACATGGCCACCACACTCTCTCTCTCAAATTCAAAAGTTACAAAAGTATAAAAACAGGAACATGAACAGTTATTTTGATGACCAGTCTACTGAATTATCTGCGTAATTTTTCAGATGAAATTCATGAATTTCATTCAATATATTTAAATTGTTAAGCAGACGTCAGACGGCAAGCGGTTATGTTAATACACCTTGAACTTTACACTGTTCGTTAATATGTATGAGTGTTTTGTTATTTCAAGAATCGTAGTTCATAATACTTAATCTATTTTTTTTTTGGAAAACATTCATCCATATCCAAGGGTAGGTGGTAAGGTTTCAGATCTAGTTCTTCAATCGAGATTTTAGTCCGTAACTAAGCACTAAATAGAATGTATAGTAAGTTACGGACTGTTAACAAAAATAGCAATTATATTAAAATAATGGATATTTTAAAATATACGCTGGCTCCCAAGCACACACAATCAACCTAGACCTGGTCTCCACCAGGTCTTAAATTATTATTCATGTTGATTGTACTAGCAAGGTACAAGCCTTGTACTACAAATATTTTAATAAATGTATACTATATATCGAGGGGAAATTGATACAATGCACTATTCTCTACAACTTAAAGTTTTATAATACATATTTATTTTACGTAAGTAGCCGAATACTCCGCGCGTTAATCACATACAAAATCAAGTTTACGCAACGCGCGTCGTGTATAAATTAAAAACCTGTTATTATACGAACCGCTTCCATTACCTAGTATGTTTTTATGTTATCTGTGCTTACGATTAAAAAGATGTGGTTGTGTATTGAGAATATTTCCATAGTACGATTGGCAAAGAAGTTGAACAAGAGGCGTCTCTGCGCATGACTAATTTATATAAAGAGATATGCACAAAGCTACTTTTGATGGCAGAAAAAGCTATTAGTGTTATGTATATATTGCTAGTATAATATATAATACCAGCCCTTTTTAATGTCCCACTGCTGGGCACGGGCCTTCCCGCAATGCGAGGGGGATATAGCTAGAAGTATATTCTGGCGTTTTTATTGTCCTCAGTGCCTCAGTTTTTATTGTCCTCAGTGCCTAAGTGCCTCAGGAGCCCCAGAGCTCTATGGTATCCACAGTCCATCCATCCATGCATCAGCTGAAAGATGTCGACTACTGGGCATAGGTTTATTTCAATGATTGCCAGTCAAGGTCACGGTCATCCTCCACTCACATCCACCGGCGTCCTGAGAGGCGTGTAATATCATAATATCATCAGTCTACCTTATGGAGGGCTGGTCTCCTCTACGTCTTCAGGCTCTTGGTCGCCATTCTAGAACCTTCCTGTCCCAACGACCATCGGATCTTCGAGCTATAGTACCCATTCATGGGTAGCTACAAGTAATTGTATCCCGTAAAGAAGAACTGGAAATATTTAGCTTTGCCGAAGGACTCGTAAATTTTATTATGACAGATTTAATCCTATTGAATATGAGAATCACTATAATATTACCAGCAGTCTAGTACTATTAAATTAAATTCTTAGACAGAGTTCGTAAATATATTATCATAGAGTCAATAAAGTCAATATACAAGGGTTCAGATAAAATTAAGTACCTTAGCAATAAACCTGGATTAGAATTTGCCTTTGACTTATTTGCTTTTGTCGTAATTGTATCAAATTGATACGAGTGTATATTATGTATATATACATATAACTTTTATTACTTTTGTTTCTTTATCGTGTGATTCAGTGACATAACTACACTTTTTTATTTCGTCGCTAATTCAATATATCCCTTGGATGTAGTACCTACCTATAATGTATTTTTAAATTATTAAACAATAGTACTGAGGAGGTATTTATACCTACTATCGTAAAATAGGTACGCTTATCTTCAATCACTCACTCAGATAGTAAATCTCATTTCTATAATGCAGCGCTGCAGCGCTTTGCAATCTTATTTTTTATTCGAATAGAAACTACTTACTAGTTGAATCATACAATCTACAATCCGACTATCAATAAAGTCCATTCAACCATAACATAGTTGAGAAAACGAAACTCGTCAAAATACTCGTAACAATCGTCATAAACAAACCGGCTCCCCATGAGTAAATATCCTGTCGAAGTTTACAACACCGCGGCAAGCATAGAGCGGCCTCGCCGTCGCCAGTCGCCGCGCGCGGTGACCTTACAATGACGGCTTGATGATAACGTAACGATACTCAGTGCTGTAATCGCGTTCGAACGTCGCACACGTCAAAATGGCAGACACCACATCTCCCACGATATGGGAGGAGTTCATGAGCCCCTTGAACCTCGCGCTAATCGGCGTTATCGTGTACCTAATTTATAAGATTATAAAGTCGAATTTCGAGACCGAAGTGAGTGTGCCCCCACCGCCCCCCAGGCTACCGAAGTTGAGGAAAGACTTGACAGTTGCTGAGCTGAAGAACTTTGATGGTACTCAAGCCGATGGAAGAGTTTTGCTAGCTGTGAACGGAATTATCTTCGATGTAACGCTAGGGAAGAGGTTTTATGGTCCCGGTGAGTGTCAATTGTACTTGGTAGGGTTATACAACTTGTTAGTTGATAGATAGAGGTCATGATCGTGCGCAGTGTGTAAAATATTTTGTGTATGTCGATATTAATAGATTTTAGTCGCATTCTCTTTGAGATATTGCTTTGTAAACGAGATAAATGTATGTTGTTTATATGATGTCTACACAACGTTTCGAAAAATATTCTTAGTTTACAAATACTTTGCTAACAATTGAACATACAGGTTTTATTATAAATGGAATGGTCTAGCGCGACGTTTTCAATATTAGATAGATTCTAAATTCCTTTCTATTTTCCATGCGTTAGTTTTGGAATTTGGACCGTTAATCACTTAACCGTTCTTAATGTTTGCATGTTAATTGACTTTAATGACAAAACATTTAATGCTTTACTTAAATACTCATTACTTACTAACTATTTCGTGTTATCCACTCAGGTACTATTACAAATAATTACGACTGCTTTGAAAGTTTCGAACAGAAATATCGTTTTATTGGAAATCTATATAGATATAAAACAAATACAAAGTCGACCAATTGATTCTGTCATGCATTTGATAAAGAGGCGGTACGAAGTTCGCCGAGACAGCTAGTTATTAATATATTTAACAACGTCAATCAAAACCAATTTTGACATAAGTAGGTAATTACAAAGAACTCTAATGTGCGGTGGATCAAGAACATATAAACAAAAAAAACTTTAGCACATTAACGTATGACTCTAAAATGCCGATTAGTAATTACACAAGAGGCACAATTAGGGCCTCATAAGACAGCTCAAGGTCACTCAACGCGCAATGGGGAGAGCTATGCTTGATAGAATCAGAAATAACGAGATCCGTAAACGAACAAGAATAAGTGACATAGCTCAAAGAATTTCGCAGATGAAGTGATGATGAGTTAACCACTGGCCATTGGGACAGAAAGGTTCTGGAATGACAACCACGAGCCGGAAGACTTAATGAAGGACGGCCCCCCACACACACACTGAAATCACATGCGTCGCACGAAGCTGGTGGATGCGAGTTGCTGAGTACCGTACCTATGTCCAGCAGTGGACGTCTATCGACTGATATATAATCTATACATATAAATAAAATTGGAGTGTCTGTTTGTAATATTAAAATAACCGCTTTTTACTAAGTGCATTTGGATGTATACACGTTACCTATACCGAAACAACATTTTTTACATTTTTTGTCTGTCTGTCTGTCTGTCTGTCTGTCCGTCTGTCTGTCTGTCTGTCTGTCTGTCTGTCTGTCTGTCTGTCTGTCTGTCTGTCTGTCTGTCTGTCTGTCTGTTTGTTCCGGCTAATCTCTGAAATGGCTGGACCGATTTTGACGGGACTTTCACTGGCAGATAGCTGATGTAACAAGGAGTAACTTAGGCTACTTTTATTTTAGAAAAAAAAATAGGATCTCACGAAAAAAAATTAAAACCAATGTTGCAGCGCAGCGCCTGAATTAATTTTGATAGCAACAACCTGCAATGCGTGCCGCGGGCTCAGAATGGGCGAGCAGGCTGTTGTCAACGGTTGTCTTTGTTAAATACCACGCGGACGAAGTCGCGGGCAACAGCTAGTATAATATATAATACCAGCCCTTTTTAATGTCCCATTGTTGGGCACGGGCCTCCCCTCAATGCGAGGGGGATTAGGCCCATAGTCCACCATGTTGGCCCAGTGCGGTTTGGCGGACTGCACACATCTTTCGAGGGACTCTCTCAGACATGCAGGTTTCTTCGCGATGTTTTCCTTCACCGTTTAGCAAGAGATAAACCAGATTCACACATGAAATCCAGAAATCCCAGAGGCGCGAGCCGTGGTTTGAACCTGCAATCCTCGTTGCCGAGGCAAGCGTTCTACCAACTTGGCTATCACTGCTTTTATCGACTATCGACTGATGTATAGATGGAATAACAAGATGTAGAGACGATAACTCTACCATACGTTGTCACATGTGATATACACAACGTAGCGTCTCCATTGACTGTCGAGACTTGTGGTCGAGACTAACCTTGCTCCGAGTTTGTAATGCATATTGAAAAAATTCAACAGACATATATAAAAGGTCGTTTAGATAACAAAAAACCTTGTGGATTTGTTTTCAAGTCATCTTACATTTCAAATCAACTAGAATGTACTAACATGACAAAAGTGCTTAATCATAATGATTGTATAAAAATATTGTTGTTCATAATGAGAAACAAAACGACAATGTTAATGGTTGTTAACTTAAATTATAGAGTATATAAACGTTGTATAGTTTATATCAATGCATTCATACGTCCATTAGCTGAAGACGTATAGTATTCATCAGTCTATCTGAATAATAATAATATAATATCGCCACACGAACACACCAACTATAGTCCCACACTAAGCAATGCTTGTATTATGGGTACCGTACAATGGACTGAGGGCGAATTCAGTATATAATACTTTTTTTGATATTAAACATAACTTGGATACAAACATTCATGCTCATTACACAAAGCTTGTCCCGTACCTGGGTACCGGTAATACAAGCCCTACCCTATCGAAAGATTAGTTTTGATAGTCATTTTTAAGAGAGACGAGTTATATATATGTATAGCTTGTACTCTATTCCGTGTGTTTAACGAAATATATCTGTATGTTTTTAAAATTGTGCTTATTATTGCGAACTTACATTAGGGGTTCATAAATAAATTTAGCAACCATATTTTTTCTGTCTATGAGAAACTCTAGGCACCTCTAAATAAACTAATTACTTCATGTTATAGTCAATTAGTGAGTTATTCTAGGTATTGTCTTTAAATGTGTTGTATCGTAGAAACTATCGGTAGGAACCTCAATAAATTATAAAACTCCGCTGTCAGTACTCCAATACACTCGGAATATTTTATCATACTTATTGTACAACCAAAACTAAGCTTTAAGGGTATACAGATAAAGTTGAAATTTAAATATATGGCAACATTCACATATTATAATCCCTGATTTTAGATACGGAGACAACAATGTTCGTATATATCAAGTAACTTGACCTCTGTTGGTGGCGCAGCCGTTTAAATTATAATGGTTTTAAATTACCTTTGTTACTGACTTTTTGCTTAGGTTTCGAAATTTGTTCATAAAAAGTACTTAAAATTAATGTTAATGTAAACAGCAAGCTGAGAGCAATCAACAAGTAGAGGAAAAAAACATGTTTGATGCATAAACATTAACATAGTTCTAGAAAATCTCTGGAAATTTCGCAACACTCCAACCTCAGACGAAGAGATAATAAAAACGGAGTGTCACGAACAATATATTGAAGAAAAAAAAATCAAGCCAATTTGTGTCGTACATGCGAATTGAGAGGTGCAAACGAAGATTGTTTGGAAATTTGACCCCATTTTTTTTACGTTAAGACCGGGCATATAACTAGTACTACTTTTATAAATTCTCTCATATAATCAATTATGCAACGTCATAAAACTCGGGCACTGCCTGTTTTATTTGACTAAAAAGACGCGTACAAAAATATGTTATCTTTTCAGGGCAGACACAACATCAAAGCTAAAAGAGCGTTATTCACTATATTGATGCTGGATACCACACAAAATATCGGATGCCATTAGTATTCTTCCCTAGTAAGGGACATATTATTTTCTGGCCAAAACGAAATAGTTTTCCGTAATCTGCTTGAAACAATACACTCGTACAAAATCTGTTGAAGTTTTAGAAATAAATATGGATGCTACTTCGTATTCTTTTCTAGTATACTATGTAAAGGACGACATTCTGATACACAATAAAATAGTTTTTAGATAGTCAAGTTTCAGTTTTCCAAAGGTTTGAATTCGAGGGTTATCGTCTTACAAATTGACAACAGTTCTCCAACAAAATATCAGTAAAACGAAGTGTGAATTACAGGAATTCAATTCATAGCTGAAATTATTTATTTCAGGGGGTCCTTACTCAGCGTTCGCCGGTAAGGATGCGACTCGCGGCCTTGCCACCGGACAAGTGGCTGCTTCAGATAAAGAATACGATGACGTCAGTGATCTGTCACCAGATGAGGTAGCGTCAGCAAAAGAATGGGAAGAACAGTTCAAAGGTCCGTATTGTTATCTTAATATACCTATTCAAAGATGAGAAAAGAAAAAATATCTACTTAAGATTGTAGTAATCTTTAATTTATTTGTGGATGGTAACCAAACTGTCTAGTTTAATTAAATTCAAGACATTTTTAATAAACAATATTCAAATTAAAGTACTGTTTTACAATGAGGTATATGGTTTTCATTTACTATTCCAGAAAAATATGACGTTGTGGGCCGTCTTCTGAAGCCTGGAGAGACACCCAACAAGTACAGTGACGATGAGACTGAAGAAAAGAAAACACAGTAGACCAAACTAATAAATACAGTAGACTAAAATATAGTTTAAGATAGTGTTTACACTAACTGACAAATATATTAAGACACTTGATATCACCAGGTAGGCATTGGAAGAAATATCTTTATACCTCCATGATTTAGTTGAGAATCTAGAAAAAATGGCTGATGATGGATGGTTTAGCCAATTTGTATATTCGGCTTTGGTTAGTAGAGATGCTTGCATAATGA
Source organism: Pheosia gnoma (assembly GCA_905404115.1). Taxonomy (NCBI): domain Eukaryota; kingdom Metazoa; phylum Arthropoda; class Insecta; order Lepidoptera; family Notodontidae; genus Pheosia; species Pheosia gnoma. Next base: position 8,361,019 of record FR989900.1, read on the forward strand.
TATGGTTTCCCGGTACATATGGGGCAGTACCGGTCGGTACAGATGTGGCATTGCTAAAATAGCTATTACCATATGTGCTTACATATAAAGATGACAGTTGTTAGTACTAAATTCTTGAACTCAGTACGGGAATAAAAATTGGCGGTTTTTTACATGAATACTAAGGACAGATTCCCCTGTCTCTTCATGCAGGTTGACCTGCACTGATCAGTACCGATATGCACCAGCAAGTCTGTACCGGAGATCTTTTTCTTCTATTCAAACACCATTAGGGACTACACAAAATGTTATGCTTGTTAAAATATTCAGACATCACACGGTGAGCACTACAAATGAAGTCTAAAACAACTCTGGTGTATCATGTAAGCACACGCTCTCACGCACACATAAAGAAACTATGTCTAGAACTTCTAAGTATATACTAGGCAAAAGGATTTGTGTGTGGTAACATTTACCATTTAAAATGCATTGAAAAAGTGACGTGAAATCTGAACTTTTAAACAAGTCTGTGGATCTAAAACAAGAAATTATAATTTTGTCGCTCTGTGATGGCAACGTGTCGAATTGTGATTCAGTGTACAGGGTGGCCAGGGTAAAATACGTTAATAAAATATTTTTGAAACGTTACGCTACTTTTTACTATTACAAAGTTTATATGTTTTACGCAATATTTTATTTGGAGCTGTATGATTTCGAACGAAATATTGTTTGCCAGCTTTTTAATTTTTTTTTCGCATTTCGTATCTGTTTACTTTGTGTGATATTAAGACTACGTTTACACAGTCATTCGACTTGAAAATTTAAAAAATACTCATATGTGGCTGGTAAATATAAATATGTTTGCTAATTTTCATTTCAGAACAAAATTAAAAATAAAGTGACCGATATTGTTGCCCAATGTCTTGTTTTTGCAAGACCGTGACCAAAACGCAAGTCTCGCAGAGTTGTAAAAAAAACTACAAGAATCTTGCGCCTTGGTCTTGCAACAATAGTTGTAAAAAAAACTACAAGAATCTTGCGCCTTGGTCTTGCAACAATGCATGACCAAGACTTTGGGCAACACTCGTGGCCGATTAATGTGTGATCCAACTGTACTGTAGACAGTCTATATTCCAGGTCTATATCTTAATGGAAAGGTGATCTGGAAATTCATTTTCAAATATTCTAAATATTTCTTTTCTTTTTTTCTTATTTCTTCTAAATATTCTGCCGATCGCAGCAAAACAATTCAAAAAACATCCCATTATTCTGTGATAAAACGGTAAGCAAAAACTGTTTGAACAAAGAAGTCTATGGTGCCACATGACCATCTTTACATAAAAAAAATACTCAGCATCTTCCTTATACCCCATCATTACGACATTCCCCTTTTATCTCAGGAATAAGGGTTATCACATCAAAAGGAAAACTGTTCGGTAAGCTGGAACGTCTGATATATTCGTTACGTCATCGGGAAAACATGCTGTCACTGTCATACTTATTGATGTATACCGCGGTGTGACGGGGACGGAAGACGGTTACATTACCGTAGCTCTGACCCCTGATCCGTTTTACATGACACGTTATTTTTTAATACGAGTGCTTTGTATTGGATACTCTTAAGTATTAGCTCGTTGTCTTAAGCACCTAAAGCGAAATCCAACTACGTCACGTGTTCGATCTTATTTTAATTCTTGAGAAGTGCGTCAATTCGCAAGGTGCTTTTTTTAGCAAACGACGCTGCGACGTCGGTCTTGAACCTGTTCTATATTTTTATAAAGATCTTATTAATTAATTCAGTTCACTTCCACAATACCTTTAAAATAAGTTTAATCGTTTTATCTATTTTCAGTGTAGATAAAGCAGACTCGGCGATCCAGCGGCACCTAGTAAACCCATACCTTCTCTATCCTAGAATATTGATAAAACGTTGCTTAGCTCGCGACAAAACAATTGCGCCTGAAATAGGATGTATTCGTTAACTTTATCCTTTTAATGAGTTCTATGTATAACGAACAACTGCCGAAATATGTAGCTATTATAAATTGCAATACAACTTTTATTACTGAAAATGTATGATGTGGAATAAAATGTTGGATTCCGATAAGTTTTAATGACCCCTCCAACTCGATGGTTAGTTTTCGTAAAAGCTGTATCGTGCTGAGTTGACGCTGAAAGTATTCATGTATGAAACTACATGTTCCATTTTCAGATGCTAGTGATGGATGATACTTATCGATATGAACAGCACAGACAACGATGTTACAATCTTATCATTCACATAATACGTTTGTGAATTGAACCAACTTTTTTTTTTATTTGTGTAAGTATGGATTCCACATTATCCATGCCATGTAGGTACAATTGAACAATGGTTATTTCTTGATAAAGCGCTGACTGACTAAATAAAATCTTTAATTATGGCACCATTAAATGGGGCCTTACTTAAAAATTTGATTGGACAGAGATTGTCAAAAAAAACTTTTTAACAGTAAAAAACCGTCTTCAAAAAACTAAAAAGCATAAAACAATCTACCTCGTCTAACGAACTCAAATAGGACCAATCTGGAAATATATCCTTTAAAAAAAAAGCATTTTCCAAATCGGTTCACAAACGACGGAGCTCTGAGGTAACAAACATCAAAAAAATACAATCGAATTGAGAACCTGTTCCTATTTTAAAAAGTCGGTTAAAAATGCGATTGCAAAACAATAACTACGACTGCTTTACCAAGTGAATTACGAGTAAGAAGAAGTTAACGCCTACTCTACCAGCGCATATGAGTAATAGAGCAGTCTTAAACGTAGTAGGTAGCGACTCGGCGGCCAACACCAGCTGACACTAGGCAATTTCCTGGCGATTTCCTGTACGACGCCATGGCCACACGACAAAAGGGAGTAATCTCTGGAAGGAACTCTATTACATGCTTCATTACATTCCAAAACGTACTAAACGTCCATCGGCTGTACTTACCCAGAGATTAAAATAGAGGTTTTTGCGTCAGAGCTTGTCTTTTTGAAAAATATCATATGGTGGAATTACTTTTTTGTGAAACGAAAATTAATATGACAGATTAGAGTTTGGAACAATCAGTTGCTTGTAATCAGCAAAAAAGGTGCTAAGATAAAAAAATTAATACAACTTTAACCTCCAGGAATGGGGGGGGGGGGAGGTACATACAAAGAGACTTCCCGAGCGATGTCATTGGTATAAGTTTCCACGTCCCCACCACCACCCACGTTCCGTATTTTTACTCACTTAATATAATAATAATAATATCGCCAGACGATCACACCAACTATACGGTTCCGCGTAAAATGGACTGAGGGCGAACTCAATATACAATACTTAGATACTAAACATCGATGTCTCGAGTACAAACATTCGCGCTCATCACACAAAGTTTGTCCCTACCAGGATTCGAATACGAGAACCTCAGCGCAGAAAGCAGGGTCACTACCAACTACGCTAATCAAGTCGTCGAGTTGCGAGCCCTAATCGAGCGTTTGCAAGCTCGTTTTTTAACACGTTGAGTGCGGTGCCATTTTCAGAGGACTTTCAGCCAGTGCGTTAGAGACCTATTCGACCTCTTAACCGAGCTTCACTCTAGTGCGTATGAGACCTAATCCATCTCGTAAAATAAGGTATTTTAAAAAAACTCATATCTTTATCAAAAAATAAGATACAATCTATGTTCTTTCTGTAAATAATAGAGAATTAACTGTTCTATCTCAAGTTTGCTACGCATGGGGATGTGAAAAGTGGGTTATGAGATATAACGAAAAAAAAATTAGGTATCCATTGAATCTCGCATCGCAACTAAAGATAGATCAGTTTGGGTTGTGACTAGTGATGGGATTAAAATAAAACCCCAGTTATCGATAGCTTAACTTTTTATGAAGTAATCATTTAAACATAGTAATATTGAATTCTTATATTTACGCGAATACTAGACATTTAAATAAAACTAATCTTACGGATTTTATCGTGTTTATTATTTGTTTTTTACGTTCCCGTCGTTTCGGCTGTTTTACAGCAACCATGGTCACGGGAGGACTGACCATGGTGACTGTCCTTCCGTGAATGATGAATTATGATAATCCATAAAATTAGTTTTATTTCAATAAACATAGTGACTAAAAAAATATTTAAGAAAAATGTTCCTCATTGAAGCATGGTGACCACATTTGTTGTTCGCATTGCACACATAGTGTATTTATTCGTTTGGTTTTTTTGGATGCATCTGTGCTACTAAATGTGAGCCGTAATTTACTGTAACAGCTTGTGCAACGACTTTTTTTGCTACCACGCTGACAAAATATAAGAGCGTATTTTTTTTAAATGGAGAGCGCAGGTACACATTATCGACATTTGAACAACACTGAGCGCGAGCTAACGGCGCCCGCGCCGCCCGCGCTCCGCTCCTTGCGTCTACGACGCCTGTGTTTTAGGAGGTCCGAAAGATCTCCTCACGCAACAGATGTATATTATTACAACTCAGTGCGTTAGAGACCTCATCCATCTCCTATTTTTTTTATTACATTATTGAATCAAACTCGCAGCGGGAAGTAGGTATGTATATTTGTCTCTGTCAAACACATAGAAATAAAGAAGTTACGACCCCGCACAGAGGTGGAGAACACGATTTTCGGCGCCGCACCAGCTGAAAGTCACGTTAGAGATCTTTTAGACCTCTTAACGCAGTCAACGTGTTAAATAACTACGAGAACTTACTACATTGTCAGTTCAAAAAATCGCTCGCTTGCCATCCTTGCGTGAAAACAAGCAAAGAGCTCACAAAATATAGGTCAATACTTTGTCCATTGCAGACATCAATAAAAACGGATACAAACATGTCAGCCTTAGCAAATTGGATTGGCGTTTTTTGTACATGCGAACGAAATTGAAAGAGATTTTTTTTCGGTTCAATTAGGCCTGTCGAATTCGCGATGATGTTTCTCCGTTACATAATTTGCGAGGCGACAATTATGACATATTGGAACTTGTGTTGATTTAGGTCGGGGTCTAAACAAATTTTGTCGACGTTGTTAATACGAGGTGGATAATTATTGTCACTGTTTACTTTATTTATATGGTAATTAAAAGCTGCCACTAAGTGTTGTGTGAATTTGATTTGAAAAAATTCACGTACCGTCGAATACTTTAATTTAATATAAAGAGGGATGTTTAATATTAACGCGTAATAAAAAACAAGGTACAGTAAGGTAGCATTTGAGTTTGGACGTTGGTAGACTTTTTCTTAAGTCTATTGGGTCAGCTTTCAGCCTAACTCAATTCAGCTGATAGCTACCGATAATAATTTGTGACTCGTGACTTGTACGCCCTTAGGGACCAAGCGAATAAGACTTCCCAGAATTTACAAGTAACACTGGTTTTGAGAATTCCATCAACGACTGACGTATATCTTAAAATGACTTCACTGTCGACTATCGCGTGAATTCTTTTTTTTTTCTAACAAAGTCTATGTAAGTGATTTTTTTATAAATTCCCAATTTAAAATTCTCATCTACAAATACAAAATCGTAGCATTGCAAGTAAAACCACCAAAGTTCAGAGACAGCAATATATTCTTATAAGAGAGTGAACAACAAACGCCCGTAACTCTTCATTGTGCAAGGAACTTTAGGAAGCTGACTGACGCAATATCAGAACTTCCTGATAACATTGTTTAAGTTACTCATGTTCAGCTCAGTTCATGCTTTGTGTACTCCAGATATAAACTTTTGTGTTGAGGCTGGATAAAAAAGCATGGTTTATGAAGAATTTTAATCTATTTGAGAGTTTTATCCATTCATTTCAGTTGCTTGGGGCCTACGACTTATTTGACGGTTTTTTATGAATCATCTGTCAAATTGTATAAATAGATTAATTCAATTATGTCTAATTATAGTAATGATATCCTTATCATATCCATTTATATGTTAGATTAATCATATCACGTTTTTAGTTTTGACTTGTTTCGGGATGAAGCTAAGCCAAAAGGATTACCTTAGCGGACGTAGCCATTTTTGACGCGTGGTACCCATATCCACATTATTTAACCCGCTCTAGCTAACTAGTTATGATTACTGACCCACCACCCATCACCCCAACAAAGGCCAGAGAGAAGTGTAACTGAATTTTCATTTAAAAAGACACCGTAACGACAGTCTTTTGTTATGTCTGACAAATGAGCCCTCTAACGATGTGGGTAGGTCGTTATTCGCGAAATAATACCAAATAAAAGTATTATCTTTCCACTCGTTTGCTGAACGTTGAACTAACACAATTTTTCTTTTGTTATATTAAATACTTTTTTGTTGTGTAGGCAACTTTATCACTGTGGCTTTTCGTGGTTACAGAGAGAATTCACTTAAATGTTGGCAAAGTTAGGCAAAAGTGATCATAATCGCTGTGTTGGACGAAAAAATATCGATTCTCTCTAATGTTCCATTTTTCATTACATAATCTATTGTTTATGGTGTTTAAATGGCCTGAAACGAGTATAGACTGGCGTATATTAGTTAATTGAATGTTCCTATATACCGTTTAAAATATATACCAATTTACTAAGAGACCAAACTAGGGCGCTATCAAATTGATGCTGCCTTTGGGTCAGATAAACATTAAACCGCTGAGAACGAAATCTGTGGTCTACGCACAGATTATAAATGGAGCATTAAATGTGATCCGTAATCAGACCACAAATGTTGAAACATCGCTGCATGATCTCTTGTTGACGAATAAGCTAGTAACAGTATAAGGGCACTGAAAGCAATCATGAAAAAGAATCGGTCAAGTGCGTGTGGACTCTTGCATGAAATTAGGGTTATCTTCGAATGGAACGGACAGAATTATTCAGGTTCTGCTTAATAATGAGCCTACGCAACCCAAAAAAGGTTGATTGGGCGGGATGAAAAGGGCATTTAGAATCGACATAATCGAGTTAATTTTGAATCTATTGTTGATTGTTATAGAAGATGCTCTAGGCAATGGATGTTAAAAATAAGAAGTCCTAATAGACTACTCAATTAAGGTGGGTATTTTTTTGCGAGGATATCTCGTTATATCGAACAGAATATACAGCTTGTAAGTAAACTAACTGCCTGCCAGCATTACCTCGATGTAACATGGCCATATCACTCAGGAATAATGTTGATTTCTATCAGCGCAAGTATTTTCGGAATCGGATTAGTTATACCGGAGATTACCCTATACATAAAAACTCACAAACTTCACTTACTTACAACATACTAGTAGTCCCAGCGACCTTCGTACCGCCTCAGTAACAAATGTATGAGAAAATAAATTATCTGTATTTTTTTTTGTGAATTTACCAATTTTTATGATAAGTATTCCGCTATTCGGGGCGGGGACAAATTCAAAAATTCAGCCCACCCATTCTTGAGTAATAAAAGGCGTAACTAACACGACTTTGTTTTCTTAAATATAGACTATAGATTCAAAGTAAATGTCCCAATGTATGTTTGTGACTGCATCCATACGCCTGAAATATTTTAGTTTCAAACCTATCAGTGCCTCACGTCATCTGCCTCATCCTTAAAGTATGCTCGGGGGAAGCAAGCCTCGCTCCCTCCCCCAGAGCCCTCCCGTTCTAGGTTAAGGAAACAATCTGGCACCCTACATCAAGCCCTATTTACAGATGACAACACATTTCAGCGATGAAATCAACAATCAGAGCCCAGGACACAAATACTGTTTCCCTCCAACGGAAAAAAGAGTGTCACATGTTGTTTTCTTGAGTAAGCGAATAATCCCGGAAACATAATTCCGGGACATTTGTCGCTACGATTCCCTAATGAATACGCAACGGAGCCGCTTTCTCTTGGAGCGAGGCAACCCTATCTTGATTGAGAAGGATTACGTAGGCCATTACGTAGAATAGGTCACTTGCCCGTAGAAAAATTGTCAGGATTAATATTTTCTTTGTCCTTCTTTGTGGATGGTAAACGTTTGTTTCAGGATTAATGCGCGCTTTGTATGACGTAAGTGTGTGAAGCTTTATCATGTTAGGGAATGTTTGAAGTATCTAATTGAATAATTGGAGCTATTTATTGTTATTTAGCGGTGAAGGGAAGATCTTCCAGCTAGGCGGGTGGTATGCCTGGCGGGGAGGCCGCTATCCCCCAACGGTTATTGTCGGGATCTTGTATATATGTTACATGCTCCGAAAACTCTTATAGCGCGATTCAGGATTGTGACGTCAATTGTCTATTGTTCTGAATGCGTCTGTAGCGCCATCTTTGTAGCATGTGGTGCGGTTGAAGTGGTTGCTACAGTTAAAAAAAATTGTACCGATGTATAGGCGTGTTGGAAGTATTAAATAAAATCTCGCCTGTGTAGGTGTGTCTGTAAGCTTGACTGAGCATCTACTTTTTGTACTGAAACTTCTGAATAATATTTTTCAGCCAATTATAGAAAAAGGAATCCAGAACTTGCTGATACAACAATTCACTTTTACCTAGTTCCCACTCTGATCGCTGTAGACTGTAAAAACGGCATCGTTCCACGACACGGCCACGTAACGACAATGAGGCGACATTTGTTAGGGATTGTGTGGGCAGTAAAAAAGCCAGGCTTACCACGCCTCACGCACCGAACTAATTGCATTTCTGATTCCCTCTGAAGTTACTGTAATTAACTCGATCCGTGCTACGTCGTGGCTGGGAGATGTGCGGTTTTTTTGTTCGCTCTTGTTCAAAACGTGGAAGAAATTGGAGTAAGGTAAAATTATAATATCAAAACGCAAGACGAATTCACCAACTATGTGGTCTCAAACTAAGCAACGCTTGTGTTATGGGTAAAATGGACTTAGGGCCTAGGAAATAATTACTGAAACAGATATTATACATCCATGTCTAAGTTTGTCCATAACGAGATTCGACACGTACTTTATAAGGAAGATGGTAACGAAAACTCTGGGTATAGGTTTACACTTAATGCATATAAAAAAAGTTATAGAAATAATTTACATCGAAAGTGATGAGTCATAAATCATGTAATTTTTGAGCGTGCAATGTATCGTAAACAACGCGATCACAACGCTCCGCGCGATAGGAGCGCGATAACCGACGCGTGCCAGTGGCGAGCGCACTCGAGCGTATTGAGTTTTAATTTACATTGCAGTTTTAGGCCTAGATTAGTAAATATGTTTCTTTTGTTTAAAATCTCAATCACGTTCAGATATATTCTGTTATGATTTCACACTAAAATAAATTTAAAAATATTGAAAAAAACGCGTATTTAATTCATGAAAAGATCGACGGAAAATTCCAACTCTGGGGGGTCCAGAATCAAGAGTTGAATTCATTGTATCAAGTTTCGTTACGAAGCCACTTACTTACCCTGTATTATAACCGAATTGAAAACATAGTATGAAATACATTTTTGTGTTTGAGTTTATAATTACCACTGTTTACCTATTTAACTAAAACATGTAGTAAGTATCTACTCAATAACTTAAGACTGCAGCGTCTTATTCTTAACTCAGTCACACTCGTATCTCGAGCTAACTTTGAAATAATTTTAGTCCACTGTAAAATTGTCACTTGTTCTGGAACTTTCGACCTAATGAGATTGTGTCTACAGAATACTGGATGTAGTTTGAAAAGTATATTATACAACGAGCTATTTCGTTGATATTATAAGAAAGGTCCGTAAGAGCGAGGTTGTTTGATGATCGCTTGTTAGTATTGTAAAACTTTTTGTAGCATACAAACATAGTACATGATAATTTAAAAAACAACTGAAAAAAAGACAATCCCGCTGAATTTCTGCCCAGATCTTTTCAGTTAACATCACTTTTTGAAGTTGACTGAGATTTTTATATTATTGATTACAAGATCATGGCTTCTGTTCCGGGGTCATACACATACATAATGAGATGGTCTCATTAGCAGTACATTTTGATTGTATGTTTAGTAATATTTTTATAACTTGACAGAAAATTAAAATGCTTTATGAGCGAACAGCTTCGGGTACAAGACGACTTAAAGGTGATATTTAAAAAAAGATTTTCTGAAGAAAATTACTTTGTAATGCCATTATGAATGCCCAAATTTATGCTTTTCATAAATTTGGTGATAAATATTTAGTGACTGCTCGTTCAGAGAATATATTGGCTAATAAGCCAATATAAAGTAATGCAGTGAACGTATGATTCGGCCATTTTAAATTCTACGATACTTAGCATTAAATCGTATGCTGACGGTTCTAAAAATGATTCAAGTTAAAGACTTAAAGTGGATTTCAATAGCCTAGAGTCTAGAGCTTAATAAAAAATCCTAAACCTTGCCAGAATGTCGGTCTACGTGCTGACCTTTGTTGCGGTGTGCCAATAGCTGGATACTGACTAGTCTGATTTGCTGGGTATGACGCGTTTCTCTCGAGGTAAATGTTTGCAAAAAACTTTGCATGAAATAATTTATCGTGTATACGCCTATATTACACAAAAAAAGCTAATTTTTATGTTAAAATGACAACCAGATCGGAACGTGATCTTAACTGAGTAGATATTGCAATAAGTCCGGCAGACTTTCCTTTTTTGTAAGTATATTAAATTTTCTTAATTATATGGAACAAATATGTTTGACTTAATAAAATCGCCATCGCTCATGCCTTGTCCTCCATAGCACTAGTTCTGCAGCTCGTCTCTTCACGCGCCGTCTGCTACATTATTCAAAGAAACCCCCGCCATAAAACTCGCGCCGGTCGGCACTGAATCGTAACGCGGCTGCCACTAAGGATGTGACCACATGCTAGCAATAAACCGATAACTGGGTAGTGCCGATTCACAGGTCCGATTTACGATTACGGTATTTGGGGTGATTGAGTGTTTGTTACCTTTGTTGATATGGATTGGATGCAAGTGTTAAACTATATGTATTTTTGATGGATACCATTGAAATTCAGATTCAAAGTCAAAGAGAGTTCGGTGTGTTCATAAATTGGTTTCATGTATAGTATATTATATACTTACAAGAAAATTATAGGAGGATATTACCCCATGTCTATGATATAGGTCTAGTATGTATGTATGTGATCATAGACAACATATTTTAAACTATCAGAAATTATGAATGTGTTCATCACGCATTACCGGTAGCATTTAAAAAAGACGTCCAAGATCTATGTTGTAATATTGTCAATAGAGGCTAAAATGTACTTTACTTTCGGTAACTAATACTCCAATAATAACATGAAATAATACCCAAATAACAAATTGAACAAATCATTGTGGCTTTCACTTGCCTATACCCAATTCTGATCACCTGTATAGCTATAATATCACTGTTCAACAACTATCTGCAACAGTATACTCTCTTACACAGCTAGATAAGACACAATCCAAATTATATAAGTACCTAATAAGGAAACAATGTCCTGCTTCCTCGATCGTATTATGGATCATTATTGGGACAAACAAATAAATAGACAATACCTAGTACGGCTAATGTAATCTGGTTGAATAATCCGCTTACAGTATTTGCTCGGATTAGTTCGTAGTTAACCGCTTATTCCTGACTATATATGTAATGTTCATAATCTATAATATATATCTATATATACAAAATAGAGTCGTGTTAGTAACACCATTAATAACTCGAACGGGTGGGACAATTTTTATGTTTCAATACACGTATTCTCTTCCTTGACAGTTACGTCAATATCACGGTCACGGGATTGGCCCAAGATTACGTCATCGGATATCTTCCACCAATGAGCGGTGTTAATTCTTTTAAAGATGTCATATTACGGCAGTACTGATCGTGACGTAGTCTTTGGGCCATCTTCGCAAGAGAATACCTGGCGTAGCATACATTTATACCATGGTACGTACTTGCAAGTGAGGCTAGCATTCCACATAATACTGCGACAGAAACAGGCGACGAAGAAAGGGACAGACAGATACGGAAGATAGGGACACGTATGTGTTAACTACGCGACACTTATTGCTACAACGTTGTGGCGACGACTTCCATACGTAACGGCTTTGTAGTCGTTATAAAATAAAATAAGGAGCACATACAATGATCTCAGTACAAAATAGCAGACATGTATAAAAGGTTATTTGAAATCCAAATGTATCCAGGCCCTAACCGGAACGATCGCTGGATGCTAAATGAAATTCAAAAGCGCACTATGGCATGTCTTATTAGATTTGAATACCTATGAGTAACTTTTTCAATATCAATTTTATGTTCAACCTACTTGGTTAGTAAAGTATAATTGTACTTGTTCTTTTATCACTTAAAATTTACAGTTTATGTAAAAACAGTTGAGGTTACGGTTACACTTAAAACATTTTGTAAGATAAATACAATAATTTTACTAATTTATGTTTTATTATTAGCTGTTACCCGCGACTTCATCCGCGTGTTATTTAACAAAAAAGTTTTCTAAAATAAAAGTAGCATAATTTACTCCTTGTTACATCAGCTATCTGCAAGTGAAAGTCCCGTCAAAATCGGTCCAGCCATTTCAGAGATTAGCCGAAACAAACAGACAAAAATTTTAAAAAATGTGGTTTTGGTATATGTACCGTGTATACATTCAAATGCACTTAGTAAAAAGCGGTTATTTTAATATTACAAGCAGACACTCCAATTTAATTTATTTGTATAGATAGATACGTGAATTAGTGAGTACTTGACATAAATAGGACTCGTTCCTTGCTCAAGTAAATAAAAAAAAAACTTCTACCATAGTTCACATTTAGTGACTACACAAAGCAGTGTGCGCTTCAGCAGCCAATCGGAGTGAATTACGTCACCGCGCCGCCGCAGCGTCCGGACGCAGACCCCATCTGATGGATACCCTTATCTAATTTCTATCCAATAAATTACTTACAACTCCATTCGTAGCTTTAATTGTATCGTATTCAGTTAGGATTTACGATCGCGGTTGCATTTTCCCTGGAACTTCACTGTTTATATTGCGGTCATATTTCATGACGAAGTAGATTTGTAGTAATTGGCTGTATTTATAATAACATTTATTGATAATGTAAATGTTTGAAATATATAGACGATAGGTACCTAGAGACAGTTTTAAAGCTATTGCTCGTGTTTTAGGATTTATAACGTACGATTATTTTATCGATAAGAAAAGCTTTGATGATCGATAATTACTTTAATACTCACTAGGCCCTTTAATTATTAATAATGCAATTGGTGGGTGTAATTATGAGTGTATAACTAGGTTGCTAATCAAATCACGGTACATTGAAAAATGATGTGTCAACATGATTAGATACTGAATATGCGTCAGTCTTTTAGTGTAGGTATGAACGAATTTGTTATTGCTTCACGAAAATCTATATACTTACGCCATCCGCGAATTAAAAACGTTTAAAACTCTTATCGTAAGAGGGTTGTATATTTCTATGCGATTATGTACAATAGCTTGAACGAAAATTTTAAAACCTCCAGACCGCAAGTTGGCAAAGTGCGTGAAATGGTAAAACTTTGGCCAGGTTATACCATCAAAAGATGGTTGGCAAATAAACGTTTCGCCTTCAAACTTGTTAATGAAAGCCACATCGGACCTTTTTGAGTTCAACGAAAATTATTTTAATATAGACCCGGAGTTTTGACGGTTGATTATGTTATTAATGTTTGATGGTTAAATAAACTGGAAAGCCAAGTTAGTTTTATTTTTACGCCATATGTCGATTCGAACCGGTTTTAAAAAAAATCAACTACACTATTCAACAAAAGCCTTCTCATACTCTATCCCAGTTCAATTATTTAGGTTCCAGGGAAGATGAAAGATATTCCGTTTTCAAACTGGTTAATAATGAGCCAAAGAAACGAACAAAGGTAGGTAGAAAACATGCATCAGAAGAACAGTTTATGTGATGGCCGAATGTTATAAATAAATATCGCCAGACAAACACACCAACTATACGGTCCCACACTAAGCGACGTTTGTACTCGTATTATGGATACCGTACAATGGACTTGGGTGAACCCAATATATAATACTTATATCAATATTAAACATTCCATTGTACGGTACCCATAATACAAGCGTCACTTAGTGTGGGACCGTATAGTTGGTGTGTTCGTCTGGCGATATTATTATAAATCATTTATCTATAGGATGTATACATTACATTATCATATCAACAATATGTCCTAGTTCTGTGACATAGATAAATTATAATGTAATATGCATCTTAATAACAAAACATCTCTTTATTATGTACTATCTACCTAATCTAATCATGCAAACTGCAGTATCTAAAATGGTACCTCAAAGCCCCGGTACGCTTCTTGAAAAAATATTCTTTGAAAATTCTCAGTCCAAAGCATTACCGTCATCAGTACGAAAGTTTAAAAAAAATATGTATTAAATCTTTCCAACGGGTAACGTTAGTATGGGAACTTCAGAAAACGGCACTTTTCTGTTAGCATAAATAAGGAAGGCATGTCTGTTGCAAGGATGAGCCAATTTCATATTCGCAGCTTTGAACCGGTTTCTTGTAAAAGAAATCGTTTTAGTCAAAGAATAAGAATTGATAAAAGCATGTAGACGGGACGACATATTTAGAATTCTTCTTCTTTTTTTACGAAATGAAATGCGATGAACAAAATGGATATGAATATGGCCTCACCCGCAACTTAGCGGGTATTTTGCCAATGTCAAGTAATTAATGGCAATAAAACATTCAATAAATACACATTATAAATAAAATAATGGATGTGACATGATGATACGAAAATGGCGTGTCCATATTTAGAATTATTTTTATAGCAATTATGAATTTGACAGAGTACTATGCAGTGAAATTAAGCAGCGGGTTTTTTTTTAAATTCATTCGCACCTCAAATCTGAAATGGATTAAAAAAATTCTGAATTCGAATTCGCTCCTGACGAGCCGTACAAAGACTGTTTTTAATAATGGTCGGATGGCAGTTCGAAATAATTTTATTCGGAAAGACGATGTACATATACAAAGAATTTATTTAGCGATTTCAGAAATCTGCCATTAATTTCTAAAGATTTTAAATAACCGCACGAGACTGGACCAGGATTTGCATTAAATCTTTGTGTTAATAACACATCGGCTTTGCATAATTACTTAGCTTCTTATTCCTTCTCGTGAAATCGGTTGGGTATAGGTATGTAATTCTAGTCAATTACTAAGTGAGTGTCCTGTTCAAAAAAATCGATTTGTCCCAATAAACTTAATCTATGGCGTAGAGCAGTTGAGCGCCAATCGCGATTCGAGAGCTTAGTAAATAGAACACACTCGCGAGTTATTCTGAACTTGTGCAACTGCACTGGTTCGCTACTGTCGTGTGCAATAAAATTTACTTTTTATGCATATCTGCAGCGTTAAATTGTCGTTGGACTGTTCTATTTTTAAAAGTGCTTTTGGGAATATTGCAAAGGCTTCTATATTGCAGACCTTGGTCACTGACGACATTCGTGTTGATATCATTAAACCGTTATCTTTAAAATATAACAGGTTGAAAAGCGGTTATTTTTAAAAAGTTTTAAATAATTGAAATACGTAAGTTTAAGATTTTATGGTTGAGTTAATTTTACTAACGTTTGGGCGATTGTAAGTTAACAGATTAATTTACGATGGAACCAGTTGTTTGTCAACGATGTTAATTATTTTTGTAATGGAAAGCAGTTAGTTCGTATGTGATAGAAAAAACGGTTAAATAGGGCTGTTCATTAAACCAACGCCCACCACTCGCTAGTATTCAATAAACTATCGCGAAAAGTAAGAGATTATAGGGTAAGAAAGAACTTTTAATGCAATCGTGACGTCATCGAGAAAACGTGCTGTCACTGTTACTCATATTCATGAAATCAGTGGTGTGAGAGAGATGGAAGACGTTACGTTACCGAAACGGTAGGTACGTAAAAAGGATTGTGTGGATTGTCTTGTATACTCGGACCTTTGAAACGCTTGCGTGGAGACATAGGACTTATTTAAAGGAGTTGATAATAGCATAAACTTCTTTAAGTGAAGTACGTTACCGAAAAAATGTGCTTTTCGACTAGATCTTCAAAGCACATTCTATTTTGCCAATTCAACAATTCACATTTTCACATAACAAGACGTTCATATTTTCCACTTATCCCATACATACCACTTACTTATATCACGGAAACGTCAAATACCCAAAGAAACTTGCTGAACCAATTTCGGGAGAGCGTTTTAGCGAAACGTCTATTGAAACTTCGACCTTGTATTTGCTGGGGAACAGTTGAAATTTGTGTGTTGCGATGAAATATTGCCCGTCTAACAGTCTAAAAACAATATTTAGAGACGGGCGCAGGTCTGAGACAGAGAGTGATTGTGACACATGGAAGTCGGGACCCTCATAACTTGAGGAGCTTATTCAGCTCTCGTACCTTTTCACTCATTGCGTAAATTGCGTTTCGTTACGTCAGCAGCTTGCATTCGCTATGAAATTTGATTTTGAACCTTCGACGCAATGCAAACAGGGCTCAAGTCTGCTAGCACGGTGACACATAATTTTTACTTTTGACTGTCAAAGTTGCAATTAGGATATCATTGCGAGCTAAATATGTTAGCACACTTAGTTAGAAGCCTGCACTAGTAGTAAAGCCGGCTGTGATAAAAAAATGTGAGATAAATCGGTTTTGTCTCATTCCCTCCTATGAATTACGCAAGGGAGAGAGCGACTCGGTGCGAACTAATCCGTGACATAGGTTTTGTCTTAACTCGTATGTGTAACTAGTTCCCCTGGATAAGTGAACCGATACTTAGTTAAGTATGGTGAAAAATCAGTTAAGTTATAGTCCTCGAGGGTTTTAACATTTATAATATTCATCAAAAAATTTACATCAGTAGGTATATTCAATTGTGTTCAACCATCGTTTTTGGTACTATGCCCCAAGTCTGCTGACACTATCGATTCATAATCGAACAGCAACCGAATAGTAACTGTCACTTTTGACAGATACACCATACAATATCTGTCAAAAGTGACAGTTACTATGCGGTTGCTGTGCGATCATGAATCGATTGTGTTAGCAGACTTGGGGCCCTGGACGTCTGGCGGCGAAGTATGGAGTTTTTATAAACATTTTGTTTTACGGCAACCATTTATATTAGTTACGATTGAGTTGTGTCTAGCTTTGATGTCTGAAAATGAGGGAATATCAATAAATATGTCGTAAAAAGCTGGAGCTATTTTTATTATGAGCAGTTTATTTCTTAACACAGATAAGTTAAAATTGATAAATATATTTACCTCCAAATTTATAGACAGTTATAACGAATTCTAATAGCATTATGACGAACTTTTCAGTGAAAACAGTGCGTTATAATGGCCTTATAATCCATTGACGTACTTGTTGACCTATTAAAATAGTTTACACTATTGATTTCTTATATTTACGCGAATACTACACATTGAAATAAAACTAATTTTAAGGATTTTACCGCTACCTCAAGACACTGTGAGCACTTTCTGCGTAGATTGGACTGCAAGCAAATATGAGGGTACCCCAGTTCAAACTATGACACTAGGACATCAAACACCTCAGTGCCCTTCGTGACCATGTTTGCTATAAAGCAGCCAAAACGTCGGGAACGTAAAAACATAATATAAACGCGATAAAATCCTTAAAATTAGTTTAATTTCAATATATTCTACACTAGCTTTGTTATACCTTATATAACCGCTTATATAAATTACATACACAACATATTGTTCACCACGATCTTAAACCGTAATCAGTCTAATGAATATCCTTAAGCCTTCCACTATAAAAGTTTTATACTATAGTAAAAACCGCACCGAAATCCGCCCAATGGATCTCAAGCTTAGCCCAAATAAACACGGCTCACAGATTTTATGTTCCCAGTATAAATTGAAGTGGTTAAAAAGGATAACACACTTTGAGTAATGCAACAACCCGACACAAAAGCTGAACACTGGTAAACACACTATCTTCTGCTTAGGACAGTTGGGTAAAAAAATCCTTATTTCCTGAGTTACTTCCCGCACTCCAGATTTCTTTTTTTATTTAATTTCAATTAATGTTTATTGAGGGATAAAACACTGCACCGAATTCGGTCCATATGTTTATGAGCTACGATGCCATAGCTTGACATACAGACACGCAAATCACCCCTCGATCGATGTCGAGGATAATACAACAGAAATATTAAAAAAATACATGAAAAAAAACTGTTAGCCTGTGATGCTATATTCTACAAATCTTGGTTCGATTTATTTTGTATCATCTCCTGCTCGATTTTATCAGTTCAGTAGCTACTTTATAGGACTATAGTCTACTTAATATGCGACTCTTGCCCGCACTATTTAATTATGAAAACGACTCAGCATATTACTACATTTATATCTTAAACGCTAAATATTTAAATTATCCATTTACATTCTGTACGATACCGATTTAATCCGCTGAATTAGGCATCGGATCGGCATGCTATCGATACATATAATGACTATTATTTGGTCGTGTCTGTACATTTAAGTTTTATGAAAAAAAACTAGTTGTAGGCGATTTTTTTTAAACCTGTTTTTGCTGTCTGTGCGCTGTTTGCGCTTCGCAGGCAATCCGCTGGATGGATTTTGGTGAAACTTGGCATTGTAAAAACATATACCACAGGTCAAAATTTATGATACTTTATCCTGTAAATTTATCCTGGGAAATGGATGAGATCCCGAGGTATAGCAAAAAAACTGTATCTCAAAAGCGAACAGGCGGATTTTAATAAAAATTCACATAGTAATTGCTTATAACAAGTTTAACATGTAGGGTATTATTTATACCAAAGAAATTTAAGAGTTCCCCGGTATATTTCAAAGTCTAAAGTTTACGTGTACGAAGTCGTAGGCATTGCTAGTATATATAATAATACGGAGGCGTGTTTAGTATCCAGACTCAACGAAACATTCCATGAAGACGAAGACAGACTAACCAACTAGCTTAAACGTACAAATTCCATTAAGTGCTCTCATCTCACAGAAACTTATAGATAAATGGTTAATAAATGAATGTGAATTGATGATACGGGTAAAGTGCCACTCTGACCTTTGCCGACCCTGCTCTACAAAGAATCTATTTTTATAGAGACTCTGATTTTGATTTATAGACCTCATTAATTTAGAAATATAAAGCAATCATCGTAGCTTGCATGCTCTTGATAGCTCAGAAGTTTTGTAACGGCCTAAGAATATTAATACTTGCTGAGATTTTTATCGTGTTACAAAGACGATCCAAACACATAATGTGCAAAGAATGAATTTTTAAAAAGTATTAAAAAAATAATGGTGCAATAATGAAGCTAGCTATTGGGTAAAGTCCACGAAAAGTCCACATGGACTGTGTACGTTTGACTGACTGATTGCTTTGAGCAAAGAAATTATTTATTTCTTATATTTACGCGAATACTATTATATTTACGAGAATATTAAAAAAAACAAACGAAACGTCGGGAACGTAAAACATAAAATAAGCGCGATAAAATCTGTGAAATAAGTTTCATTTCAAATAAATTATTATTTCTTGGTTCTTATAACGAAAACACTAAAAACAGGGTGTTTGCAAAACTGAAATGAATAATTAAATTTTTTGATTCACTAATATTTGCAGTGAACTGAACGCATTTTGAATATTGCCTAGGATAATTTATATCGGATTGATTAAACGGCTGCCGTCGTTAGACGATACAAATCTTACCGTATATACGTACAAAATAAGTATTGGCTGACTAAAGCGTAGAGGTAACAATTCTTGCAGGTTTTAGATATGGAGAGTTGAAATGTCAACCCAATGTGCACGATAATATGTAAACATTTCGCTCGCAGCAGGATTCTGTATCTTACGCGGACATGTTAAGTGTTAGGGTAGCAGCGGTGTTGCCAGTTTCCATCTTTTCCACGAAGTATTGGAGTGTTATGGCAATCCGGTGAATTTTGTGCATTTTTTTTAAATCTTCTATCTTGGGTATGCTACTGCATGGGTCAATTTTTTTACACGTTTTGTAAATATTAAGTAGGTTATGTATTCTCTTTTTATTTTTTAATTGCGTTGTACATATTGTGTAAATAAATATGTAAATGTTTTTTTTATAAAAAGTGCGTTAAATTATGATAAATTATTTTTATAAAAACATGAAATGTTGTTCGTTTGTAAGGGCGTCACTTGAGAACAGTTTTAAACGCTCGTAATAGTCCGAGCATATTTTCCATTCAATGTTGACATTATAAGGGCTGACAGCGACGCAAATAACAAATAGTGACGTTGGGTGAAGCAGCTCAAGGGTTTGCCTCAAGTGAGCCACGGATAAACTGGGCCACTAGAGGCAGTCTCGTGAGGCTGCTCAGCCGCCCAGTCCACGGCTATTAAATTAAATATCCCGTATATTAAGTGGGGTAGCAGATATAGTTGGCAACACAGGTATGGCAGGGCGTTGAGATATCGCCTTACGTACCGGGCACATATAAATAAATTAGCAGCCGAGCATCAAGCGAGGGGCACGACACTGGCGCCCTTCTGCAATGTTTCATTTTTCATCTCTCCGTGTTTTCTGCATGTTTTATAACACCAAGCTATTTTTGTCTCGACAGTTTTGGGTATACCTACCGAAATTGCAGTGTGAGAACAAAATTTATGGGAGTTGTGTCATTGATGATAGTTTTGTGTATGTGATAGGTTGATGGGGAGTGATTGTGATGGGTTATGTTAACATATTGGTTACTTGTAAGTATCATTGAACTATAAAGTATAGTTATATTATGTATCTTCTTAATTATTTTGTGAAAAATATATCCTCAAGTGATAGCCAAGTTGGTAGAACGCTTGCCTCGGTAACGAGGATCGCAGGTTCAAACCCCGGCTCGCACCTCTGGGATTTCTGGATATCATGTGCGAATCTCATTTTTAACCATGATTATCACTTGTTCAGACTGCAGGAAACTTGCATGTCTGAGAGAACCCCTCGAAAGACGTGTGAAGTCCGCCAACCCGTACTGGGCCAGCGTGGTGGACTATGGCCTCATCCCCCTCGCATTGAGGACAGGCCTTTGCCCAACAGTGGGGCATTGGAAGGGCTGGTATTATTATTTATTATTATATATCATCAATAATAACAATTTCTAAGGCAGGCTTCGTACTACAAACGCTGTTGAAATATATTCATAAAATAACATGTTACTAGAATTCTCTTCTACTCAAATTATGCGCGTCATATATCCTCAAAAACGTTGAAGATTTATTTCCGACGATCGTTATGAAGCTGTGTTTTTTAAATTAACTTGTTGTATATTACATTCTCTGCGTAAAGTTTTAATGGCGTTTTTCCAACTGCAGGTAAAAGTTAATTAGGGCGACGATGCGGCGCTTCATAAATCACAATCAATCTCTGTCAGCTAGTACGCAATTTGGGTAATGTTGGACACAAAACTCGCTTATCTGATGGTGGATAATGTGCTTGTTTAATAACAAAAACTAGCTTCTTGATTTGATCGTAATAGCGTTGTTTCTGTATACTTCAGACCACAGCTTCAGACTATATTCCAGTTACGCTAGTACTAGTGCCTTATAGAACTGTAGTTCTGTCTGTACATATAATAATTTAATAATGTATCATAGTGGTCCATTCATTTCATATTGAGACCAAATCTCTGTTCTACTGGACAGATGACTGGCGGCTCCTCAACCACTAAACTACTGACGCTTAGAATTTGGGATTTGTATAACGTTAAAAATAATAACAAATGATAAGAAACTTAAATAATTTCAAGCATACAGACAGCTCTGAGAAGTCAACCTTACAATTTGTTTAGCCTTGCTTCGCCATTAATATGGACTAGTATCAATGACATGATTGGGCTAGTAAGTATGATAGCAGGCAGGGCAGCTTCCCCAGAATTCCACATGATAATGCAACATGTTATAAATAAATATAAATATCGCCGAACGAACACACCAACTATACGGTCCCACACTAAGCAACGTTTGTATTATGGGTACCGTGCAATGAACTGAGGGCAAACTCAGTATATAATACTATTAGCGATATGGCAACACAGTTTGACAGTTCACGCCTTCGTGCCTATATAAGGCGCGCGCACCCCGACATTGCGCTCATTTGCTCTCCGAATTTTGTAGCGATAAGACGTGTTACAGCTCGTAGGAATTGTTAAATTTGAGTTATTTATGTTGGATTCCAATATTGAAGAATTGAGTTTGTTCGTTGTGTAATTACATGTTTTCATGTGATTTTATTCTTATTAATTAATTAAATCTACCCTCGGTTCCTCGTGCATATATTTTTTTAATACAATTCGATAGGAACCGCTAACATCAGAAGTGGGATAGGCTCCTGTAGCCTACATCTGCTCTGGTCGCAAGCGAAAATAATCATTAGTTGATTAGATAGCTTGGGTTGAGTTTTAAGTGAAATTTTAAATGTGTAGTAACATGGCTGATCGACCCTTCACTCGAAGTAGTACTAGGAATAGGCGTGGTCAAAATAGTGTTGCAGGAGATCTTCAAGACCAGCTCAACATTATTCTAGCGTGCATTGACGCGCTAGAAAATAGCAGTCTACCCGCAACAAGCAAAGAGTCGGCGGAGGTATCGTCGGCGGAGCGTGCAATCGTGGCGCCGGTTGACGCCATCGTGTCTGTACCTCGACCGCCCGCGCCACTACCAGTTATTGCCAGATCGAATGATGGCACCATCGGTGAATCGCACGCAAGTACTTCGACTTCGTTGGATGTCACCGACCGCCTCATTGGCGCACTGAGCGCGTTGACTAAGGTCAGATCAACCCATTATTATATTTCTAATTTTGATCAGAGTGTCGCTAATTTCAAAAGCTGTACTTAAATATTTTGAATGTACACAACTACCCACATATCAAGTTTTAAGTGGTATGGGTGACCAAAATATTGAGTGTACTAGTTGTGTTACTCATAAATGTATGAATGTACCTGTACTTGTTGGGACCGATGTCTTAAACCGTTACGATGTGCAATACATTCGTGCAAACAACGAATTACCCGAATTCCTAGGTTGACATTAAATAGTGACCGCAGTGTGTTCCTCATTAACTTAGATGATCAATCACGAATTAATACACCTCTCAAGGGTAATGATCGCGAAAGATTATTGGGTATCATTAATGAATTTGAGGAGTTTCTAATCGTTGGCACTGCGTGGACAGTGGTAACGACTGGTCATATGCATTTTGAGATAATGACTGGACCACCTATTTGTTATGGACCTTACAGACTTTAATCTCTCTCGGGGAATCTTCCTATGCCAGCTCAATTATTCTTGTAAAGAAAAATGACGGTAAGGATCGTATGTGTGTCGACTATCGTGCACTAAGTGCGATCACTGTTAAGGATCGCTATCCATTACCGCTGATGGAAGACCATATTGATCGCCTTGTACTTTGTAGCCACGGAAGTGGAATATTTAGGTCGTACGATTTTAATGGGTCAGGTTAGACCGAGCAAGTGTAGAATTAAAACCCTAGTAGATTCACCAGTACCCACTAACGTATGGGAGGTCAGACAGTTTCTTGGTTTGGCAGGATACTTCCGTAGATACATATCCGCTTATGCATCTGTAACCGTACCCATAGCTATATTATTGCGGAGTAACGTTAGATTCGAATGGAGAGACGAATGGGAAAATTCTCGGAAGTATATAATTGAACGCCTTACAAATGAACCTATATTGCTGTTTTCGATCGACTATTGCCAACGGAGCTGCACACGGACGCAGGCTCAGTCGGTTGTGGTGTCGAGTTTATTCTCTGCCAGTGAAGACATGATAACTGGGCCATGTCTGTGGTGTCGAGTTTATTCTCCACCAGTGTAGACATGAAAACTGGGCCATGTCTGTGGTGTCGAGTTTATTCTCCACCAGTGTAGACATGATAACAGGGCCATGTCTGTGGTGTCGAGTTTAGTCTCCGCCAGTGTAGACATGATAACTAGACCATGTCTGTGGTGTCGAGTTTATTCTCCGCCGGTGTAGGCATGTTAACTGAGTCATGCCTGTGGTTTCGAGACATGTTAACTGGGTCATGTCTGATGCGTCGAGACATGTGGATATACGAATTTTCAGCGTATATCCTGAAGTAAGTTATAGGGAAGATATTGATATTCCTTATTTTCTACTTTCAGCTGAAGGTGACTCCCTTGCGGCTGATCCATCTACCAGTTTCTCTAGCTGCGAGAGCCAGTTACTCTCGAGCACTCACACTGGAGATGGACAACGGGGTTCAACAAACGTCGCATCCGGCCGGCATTGAAGACTGCATTCTCCCGGAAGCTTCCCGAGCCCACTAGCCGAGCAATGAAGACTGCCAAGCAATGAAGATATGTTCGAGGACGACCAAGTGTCAGGAGAGGCCGTATTAGCGATATGGCAACACAGTTTGACAGTTCACGCCTTCGTGCCTATATAAGGCGCGCGCACCCCGACATTGCGCTCATTTGCTCTCCAAATTTTGTAGCGATAAGACGTGTTACAGCTCGTAGGAATTGTTAAATTTGAGTTATTTATGTTGGATTCCAATATTGAAGAATTGAGTTTGTTCGTTGTGTAATTACATGTTTTCATGTGATTTTATTCTTATTAATTAATTAAATCTACCCTCGGTTCCTCGTGCATATATTTTTTTAATACAATTCGATAGGAACCGCTAACAATACTTATATAGATATGAAACATCCATGACTCGGGTACAAACATTCATGCTCATCACACAAACATTGTCCCTACCAGGATTCGAACCCGGGACCCACAGTGCAGAAAGCAGGGTCACTACCAACTGCGCTAATCAGGTCGTCAAAATAAAGATATTCATTCGACTTACGTCACAAGTGAAGCCGACGTAAAAATAATTTAGCGAAAAACGTTCGATAATTCCAATAACCTGTTTGTAGGCAGCAATGTACAGTTCAAAGGAAATAAATAAAATGGAAACACATCCAACCATGTAGCACATTGAAGCGAAATTGTTCCGTGACGAGACTTTTATTTGTGCCAAGCCGCCAGAGTATTAATCAATTTTCCTTTTCCGTTAGTCTGCCCACGAGGCTAGTGTACAATTTCGAAATTGCTCAATTGATAAAGCTTTTTAAAAAAGAAAAAAAGGCTGGAGGAAACCGGGACTGATATATAGTAGCGAGAGTGTACCCGATTTCTATAACCTCTATTATATAACAGGTAGTAGGATAGTATTGACTTTTTAAAAATAAATTTATTAAATACTTGACTTGTTGATGAATATACCAAAATCGCTATAGGTATGCCTATAAAATTTGAGGAGTCCTTCAATTCCTCATAGATTCCACTATCAGAACTATTTTTTGAAAAATATATGACCAATCTGTAAGCATATCCTTTCAAATATTATTTATTCCCAATCGGATCATAAATGACAGAGATCCGAGCAAACAAAAAAAATACAACCGAATTGAGAACGTCCTCATTTTTGAAGTTGGTGAAAAATAGGTAAAAATTTTCGGTAAGTACGTTTTATTACTATTACAAAAATTGGCGCCAATAATAATCTTCTTATAAATTCAGAAATGGTGAAAAAAGGGAAGGCTTTTAAAAATGGCGGCTGCGTCAAAATTGAGCGTTAATCCTTTGGTTAATCCCGAGATAATCCAGTGATTATGACCTGTGTCAGAATAAGATTTTTTTCTTGAGCTTTCTTTCATTTGTTTTTGTCGTGAATATATTGCAACAAACACTTACCTACTGAGGAAATATATATATAAATGAAATTATGATGGATATATATAATGATGAATTAAAATAGATATTTGACGACCTGATTAGAACAGTTGGTAGTGACACTGCTTTCTGCGCTGTAGGTCCCGGGTTCGAATCGTCGTAGGGACAATCTTTGTGTGATGAGCATGAATATTTGTACCCGAGTCATGGATGTTTCATATATAAGTATTATATACTCAGTTCGATCTCAATCCATTGTATCGTACCCATAACGCAAGCGTTACTTAATGTGGAACCGTATAGTTGGTGTGTTCGTCTGGCGATATATTATTATGTCTCTCATCACATGAGCTATACCTGGATCTTCGGAAGGCTTGCGCGGGGACATGGATCCAACACGTAGAGGCCCTTTTTGAGAATTTTAATGTTATGTTAGCCACCTGCTGGGGTCAACTGCTCAAAATGATAGCATAAACAGCGAATCGACCTCAGCAGGCGGAGGAACTATTGCAGGAATATGGTAAGATAATTGGGACTTGGTGTTTGGATGGACATGAGATAGGGCTATTGGAAGGGTAGCGGAGTAATTAATAATAATAATTACAAATTTCTTGTAGTTAATAAATAATCTCTAGCCGTATAGGTCCATATAACCGGTCGTGTTTAACCCTCCGGTTTACCACGTACTGAGAAGGGTCCGAACTATGTCGTTTATATAAACATATTTACATTGTAACACGAACATTTACATAGAGTATATCGGACGTCGATCGAAAAACGATCATATTTTCGCTTCGAAAGGGTTAAACGTCTGACAGCCGGTTTGATTAAGGCAAATGGGTATTAATGAACAAGGTTATATGTTTGTTAATTTGATGTGAGATTAAATACTGTTTATTGTATGTGGGGGGAGTGGGAAACAGGTCTGGTAATTCGAATGTGATCCTTATATGCTGCCTTTTGTAGGTAGATTATCCTTATTTACTTTGCTTAACTAATAGATGGGAAACTAATACAGGACAATAAGTATAATAATAATATCGCCAGACACAAAATATACCCACACTAAGCTACGCCTGAGTTTCGGGTACCGTACAATGGACTGGGGGCAAACCCAGTAAATAATACTTATAGAGATATGAAACATTCATGACTCGGTTACAAATATTCGTGCTCATCACACGAAGTTTGTGTTGAAGGATTCGAACCCGGGTCCCTCAGCGCAGAAGACAGGGTCACTATCAACTGAGCTTTACAGGTCGTCAACAGGTATTTTAATACGTTACTTATTTACGTCCGATAGATTATTCTTAATTAAAAAACAGTCCAACAATGTATCCACGAAGCAGCCTGAAAAGAAAATTAAAGAAAAAACTAAGCTATGGCCTTGACTTAATTCAAACATAATTTAATAATTCCGTTAAGGCCAACATTTTTACACTAAACCTCTCAAGCGGAAGATATTACAATTTTCCGCTATGCTGAACACGACTTAACTGTACAAAAAAACGAAATATAGGTTAGTACTTATGGCTAAGTTATAAGGTATAAATATTAGCGCAGTCCAGAAATCAAACATCACGAAGAGGTTTCCAAAATCCTGTAGCTATTGCCTGAACAACCTGTTACTGAAACCGCTGAAAAATAAAATTGAACAAACATAAACGTATTCTGTTCACGTTTGTTCACCGTCTATAATAAACTGAAACAGACAATAATGTCAATTTATCTGAATACAAGCCTTTTTGTGCTGAAAAACAATATTATAATATAAGAAAGAAAGATGTTAGGCCCATGGAGTCATAGAGTTTATTCAAAAAATATCACCTAGGTTGATTGCCTCCACGGGTGACAGGAGGGCTGGCTATTTCCTTGCTCAAAAAAATTAGCTAGATAATACAGCGATTTAATGTAACCAGCATTCTTACTACCATTCCACGCGGACAAGATCTTTTCGATACATAGTTTGTTTTCATAAAAAAAAAATATTTTCCTATTTACTTTAACTTTAATTGTAAATATTTAAATATCTTCCATAATAATTAAAGGTTATATAAGATATTTTAGAAATAATGCTTACTGTGCCTTAACAAATTCAGGTAATAAAAAAAATTACTGCACTGAGAAAAAAGATAGGTAAATGCAAACCTAATAATGTAGGTAATGCAAAAAATAGTTGAATACAACCTAATTTAGGTTTTCTGAACCTAGTGTAGGTAAATAGTTTTACCTTCGATTGGGTAAATACAACCTACAGTGTTTGGTAGCGTACTATATTACGTAATTTTAACCTATTTTACGTTAAAGAAACCTTTTTTTTTACCTAACTGTTACGTTAACGGGCCGTCACCTAATATACACATTTAATTTTACCTATCACTATCAGTGAATACTACCTAATATGATTACATATAGCTTAAAAACACCTAATAATAGGTTGCTTCGACTAAATTGTACTTAACCTAAATAATTATTTGGAATTAAAATTGTACATTCGGTTCCTATAACCTAATAAAAGGTTGCAATAACCAATAAATTGTTTTAACATGACATTGCGTCTTCATAACCAACTAATGGCTTTAAAGAAACGTAGTTATTTGGTTTTAATAACCTACCTACTTACCCAGTTTTATTAACATAGGTAGGTAATAACATTTTTATAATATTATTTCAATCGATAAATTTTATTAATAAATATTATAACTTATAATATAATATTTGTTATAAGGTTTTCAGATATAAAACCTAATTATAGTTAAGCACAAGTTAAGTAAAACGTACTCATCGGTACAATATATACGAAATATATTTACGTATTAAAAAAATACAACCGAATTGAGAACCACCTCCTTTTTGATGTCAGTTAATAATGTTCATTTTATCTTTCCATATTTAGTGTTACGTACTATATTTGGAAAAACAATTTCATTTGCGGTGTCTGTCTGTCACAACAAATGATTTTATAAGTAAAAATGTTTAGATAGCGAGTGGATCATCAAAACTGACCTATTTAGCCCACCTGAACTCAGTATTACGTCGTCGTCAACGGAAGAGGTACGTTTCTAGTAGTTACCATGCGGGACAATGCATCGCAACATAAACTTGTCTCTTTTTCGCTCCGACTTCCATGTTGCATCTAATATATTGTGATAAAAAAAAATACTTTATTTATGTGTGTCATTTGGGAAGTTCAATCTTGTGCAGGTAACCCATTTGCCCCTTTTACTTATAAAATCATTTGTTGTGACTCACAGGCACAAGCCTTCTAAAACTAAACGGTATGTATAATATAGTTACAAACTCGAGTGTTAAAATTTGGCATCGTTATACTTAACTAGTTATGACCCAATTTTAGATAATAAGATTATTAGGTTATAGTATCGAACCTAATATTAGGTTTTTGTCGGGCTACCTAGTCACTACGTAACTTTAACCTACTATTAGGTGATAGTTACCTTACTAGAAATAGTTTAAAATAACCTAATGCGTCGGTACAACATAAGTTTATGTAATAACTAGTGCACTTGGTTGTTGTTACCTAATGCACTACGTTGTCCGACAAATACGCAATATTAGGTTAAATATTAGGTAACCGGGACCTAATTTTTTTCTCAGTGTGTCGTAATGATATATTCAGATACACTAGACATATAGATACACACAATAAATATTTAACTAAATTATACCAAAGTTTCAGGTGAAAAAAATACGGCAAACCCGAACACCAGTCTAAAAGTGAAGAACCTAAACGGAGTTAGTTGTTTTTAAAGAAAATTGGGGCCGGTCAACTTTCAAACAAAAGCCGACACAGAATTCGATAGGAGTCCCGAGATCACCAACTGTCCGATATTTCGCGGGACAATCCTATATCGACTTGGTTTTGGGCTATTATCCTTGTTTTTATTAATTAAAGAAGTTTCCGGCCTAAAAGATTTATAGGCCTGGCTAGGGTAATTGCCTCGCTCGGGCTGACAGCGAGGCAAAGAGATGAGAGAGCTCAGGCGAGTCAGGGTTAGTTTGCCTCTGATGAATTCAATTATTTACCCCCTCCGTCAGCACACGCATGGCATGTGCGAGACCCAGCCTCGCGAGGATACGCTGCCGATCTAGACAATCAATCCCTTCCATACGAATCGATCAGATAACACAATTACTAATTTAAAAGCCCCTACAAACGGTACGAATTCACTACCGCTAGGTAGTCTCTACAAATTGGGAAGTTGCCTATAATATGGTCATTTGCATGCCAACAAGTAGGAACCCTACCAACTGCACTGCAACTGGCACTGCGTAGTAATTATACGGAACATATTCAGATACCTTTAAACTTATATATCTACGCTCAAATCAGTCCCGATATTTATCACATTCGATTTGGTAACTGCAGGAGTCTGTAACTTTTCTCTCTCGCGTGGGCGGGTAAGAACTCGTCTTTTCTTTTACCAGAGCTTATCAGGCTTCAGCGGTATTTATGATCTGTATCAGGGGCGAGGGTTACCTAAGCATTGGAGTTAAGCCCTCGACTTTACCTGTCCCATATTTTTATAGTACATCATTTTTACCTCACGCAGGAAAAAGATTTTTAAAATTATCGTTCGTCCGGCTCTCGGTGAACTTGGGGTTGGAATAATTTATTAAAAGAGAAGTTATCTAGTGTTCAATTCGTGTGTAAGGATATGTAGTATTTCTATTACGAATTGACGCAAAAGCTTTTGTAAAATATTATGGGGCAAACACTCTAAATTGAACCTCTATAAGCAGGCACTGTTCGATATGCTCCGAGTGTTTGATTATTTTTGTTTGTAGAAACACTCTTTAAACCATATTTTTTTATATATTTATTTACAAAATATTTATAACGAACAATATAAATTAAAATGGAATAGGAAATCATATTTTTTGTAGAATATGTATAACAAATGTAGTTTGCAAGCAGATGCATAGTACTTGTTTGTCCTTTAAAAACGAGATGTCACAAAAAAACAATACCAAGTTTCCTGATCAAATGGCACGACAATAAAAAAAAATGATTAAGCCTTTTACGAGACATTCCAAATTGACTCCTTATATAACAGCAGTAAAACCGAAATGCTTTGTTATGCACACACAGGATGCTTTGATGTAAGTAGCTGTTGAAATTTGTTTGCCAACTCCATCGTAAATATTGAACGAAGAGGGTTTAAAGCGATTCGTGTGGTTTGAGAGATGAAAAATAATTTAAATGCTCGGTTTTTTATATACCTAGCCGATACCAAAAGTGATTTTTGAATTAAATGGGGTAGGTAATTTGTTTTAAACATTGTATCATAATAAACAAGCTGAATTGGAACCTCGGTGTCTTCAATGGACACCACTGTAGATCCTGGCTTACAGGAGTAGCAGTGGTGGGAGTGTGTGGCGGGCCTAGTCCATTTAAAAAAAAAGCTGAGTTGGTTGTTTTTTGTTTCCCACAGGTGTTAAACTGAAATCTGTTTGAAAATGTTTCTAGGTATTGTAAATGGTACGACATGGCTATCTAAGGGATTTCGACAGAGATTATTTGCATCATTGAGCTGTAGACTCGTGCTAGGAAATTACTGCGTACCATTCAAAGATCTCAATAGTAATGATATGTAACAAAAGCATGTAGACTAAGAAGTCGATCTAACGAACCTCCCTCCTTTAACATAAGAATACCAAGTAGGTCCGTAATTTTCTTACAGTCAATAAACGGTATTCACTCCGTGTAAATATTATCATGTCTTGTATGGACACAGTAGGTGAGACAGAGATGCCACGCGTGTGACGCACCGGTGGATACGGTGCGTCACACGCTGGAGGAGTGCGTGGCCTGGGGGCCGAGGAGGCACGACCTCGTCAGCGTCGTGGGGAGGGACCTCTCGCTGCAGAGCGTGGTAGCAGCCATGCTCAGCAGCGAGAGGTGCTGGAGGGCAATGGCCTCCTTTTGCGAATCCGTCATGGCGCAAAAGGAGGCCGCGGAGCGGGTCAGGGAGGGAGACGCCCAAGCCGACCCGCTCCGAAGAGCACGGCGGGGGAGACGGAGAAGGCGCTATGCGCATCTCCTTCCCCCGCCGTAAGAGGAGGACGTCGAAAGGGACCCCGACGGAGGGTGCCTGTTGATAACAGGCACCCCTCCTGATGTCTGCGGCCTGGGACTAACACCTGGGCCGGCCGCCGGGGCGCCACAGTAGTATGCCAAGTGCGATCCTGTGGCGCCCCGCTCAAAGGCGGTGAAGGCGGACCGTGGGGTTTTAGCCGGTAAGAGTCCGGCATAACCACATCGTCACCCCCGTGGCGGTGTGGTATCCATGTGGATGTCCCCACGTTAAAAAAAAAAAAAAAATGTGAGACACAAATAGGCACACAACTGAAAAACTAAAAAGTATAACTTTAGACCATCAATGTTTATTAAAAAAGTAAAACAATTTAAAAATTCATCCAACCACATACACTAGCGCAACGGCTGAAGAGTCTGTTCTGTTTCTAATTTACATAACACGCTCGCTGGATTTCCTTTCCAAAGGTGCGTCTTTTGTCAGAAGCAAAACAAAGGCGGTGAACACACCGAGGTCGCCGTAAAAAGGTTGAAATTGTACTGAGTTACGAGTAACGAGGTACTAAGTCAAACATACGAGCAGATTTGCAATATTCATTTGGAGCTGGGAGCGATTGGAGCGTGTTCTTGTGCGGCGTCATTATCTATAAGTCTGTTTCGTTGCGTTGTTACCAGACATTAGCATTATAATTTGGAGATGTACCTTGAATCACAAATGGCAATTTTACGAGTCAAATTTGACAACATTCTGTATGCGACCAACAAAGTTATAAAAAAAACGGTATAAAAAAAAAGTTATAAATCCAATCAGCTGATTGAACCGATGACAGAAGCTTAAGATGTAGAAATAGATTAAATACAATAAGAATATTTTTGCACTATTTTAGGCCTTCTACAAAATATTACAAACATAGATAATAATTAATTTAGTTAAAAGTTAAAAGATACACTATAAAAAATACAAACCTTCTGGGCTTCTTGTATCTTTGTAGTTGAGGTCACAGTCCAATCCTCTTACGGGATTAACTAAACCAAATGTACCCAAATAATCAATCTGTAAGTGCCTCAGTACAAAATGAATAACTTGGATTAAAATATTAAATTCACAATTTGACACGTCTAACCAAACTACATGAACTCGAAATCGTACAAACCAACTCCGTTAAATGATCATCAGCCCAAATTCGACTAAGGTGCTCAACCAAATGACTGCGATTAAATGAAAAGCTATTTTGCCAAGTTTAAATTGCGTGCTGTGAACTTTGACGATTGTTCGGAAACGACGGGAGGTCTTGCATTGTACCTGCTACGCCTGAAACTTTTCAGTTATTAGTTTGGTCGATTATAAGATAATGTGGCGCTTATTATTCAGCATGTGCCGTTTAAAGCGCAATTATCTAACTTAAAGATGATAATTATTAGGTAATTTGTTTCAGCTGGAATGATATGTATTGATTTCTTATATTTACGTGCTTACCGCTTGTCGGGATGTTGGATATATGTTACGTGCTCCGAAAACTCTCATAGCGTGTTTCAGGATTGTATGGAGTATTGTCAACTATGCTGGATGCATCTGCAGCGCCATCTGTGTAGCGTGTTGCGTGGTTGAAGAGGGAAGAGGAAGAGGAGAAATAAAACTAATTTTACGGATTTTATCGCGTTTATTTTGTTTTTACGTCCACCATACAGTAATCTACATAGGTCACTGTATGGTAATCGATCCAGCATTTATTTTTATAGGCTAAATTTGAGAGAACTATGTAGTATTGCACCTAAAATTATGCATATAACATTAGTGGCATTAGTCATTTAAGTTCAATTAGCAAGAACTACATATTCCAATTCTTCAAAACAGTTCGACATAACTTCGCAATCATCCAATGATATCCACGAATATACCTACGCTAAAATGAAGTACAAATTCACTTATATAAGCCCCTGCACTTTATGCCCTCGCATTACCATGCACGTCACTATAAACTGCACACTTTGTGATAAATTCACTTTCAAAAGACGTCGCTTAAAACACTGGCGACGATTTTAAGCGGTAAAAATTGCGCTTATACCGCTACTGAGCTTCATAAGGCCGACGTAATTTGAACTTTGTCTGTTGCTGAGATGAAACACTCGACTATGGAATCTAGACTTTATGAGCTCGGGCGAAAAGCGGATTCGTTTTATCAAATTTGTGAGGAAGCTGTCATTGATTAAGTATAAATGCTATGATGTTTGCAACTTTTGTATGATTTTATACTGAGGGTTTTTGTTTGTACCTTTTGTATAAGAATGGTTTCTCTTTTCTCGAGGGTAATATTTGGGTTATTTTTTATACACTTGCAGTTCTTGTTAGATGGTACATGCTGTTAATTGCTTAAGCAACCATTTATTATATGCTCAAAAGGACTGTATTTCGGTGCTCGAAAACGGGAACATTTATTAAATGGCGACCTGATTAGCACAATTGATTGTAGCTCTGCTTTCTGTTCCGAGAGCCCCGGGTTCAAATTTTGTTAGAGGCAAACTTTCAGTGATGAACAACAATCTCTCCATTGTACAGTATCCACAATACAAGTATCGATCAGTTTGCGACCGTACCGTTGGCGAGTTCTAACACTGTTATAGCACTGCTACTATAGCTACGTCCATTCTTAATGATATTGCGGAGTCTTAGAACAGTGAACAAAATATTTACGCTCCACCCTCGTCCGGCGTCTTATAATTAGTTCCACTGTTTACGTAGCAAGTTTGCCTACAGGTTGTGAAGACGAGTCCTTAAACTGTGTACATTATATACCACCCTTGCTGTTTTATTAGGGGTGCATTATATTCTACACAGGGAATGGCAGTTTAAACGGGTCTTTTGTTTGAATACCTTAATTTAAATAATAAATTTTCGAGTGGTGCCGGCAAGCCACAGGTAATATTAGGCATACGGTGAGAATTAGCCTTTAGGCGCGGTTTATTAAAGAATTGGGACATTCCAGTTAGAGCACCGATTTGAATATCACCTATCGAATATTACACATAAAGCACCCAATGGATGCGCTATGGGTCATTACTGAATAACAATCCATAGGGATGTTTATTCAGTAAATTAAATATTATTATTCTGCGCTAACTGGAATAGAATAAAAATATTTTTAATTTTTATTGTTAGTGTTAGTTTGATATTATGTCTCTCTCCACACGGTCTATATCCTGATCTTTGGAAGGCTTGCGTGGGGAGATGGGTCCAACACGTAGAGGCCCTTTTTGAGAATGTTAATGTTATGTTAGTTTAATTATTATTACTCTAAGTGGCATGCTAATTGGTGATATTCGAATCGGTGCTTTAACTGGAATGGCCCAATTTAATGGGTCATTCTCAGTTGTGTTGTTAATGACATTTATGTCTTAGTACAAGTATATGTCGTAGTAATATAATTATAAACATAATTTAATTGTAATCCTAGTGATAATATATTTATCTCTCTATTTATGAAAAAAAAACATTCAAACAAGAAATTCCGTTCTCATTTTATAGGCGTCCTCATATAAATTCAGTCGACTCGTAGACATCAATGAATGTCGACATATCGTTTCGAGTGTGTACTTAGTTCGTAGTGGAATGCTTTTCCCCTATCTTATATATACACTTATATAGTTATGTATGTAACATATATAGTTTTCGTGATTGTAGGTTATTTCAATAATGTTTTTCACCCATAGAAGACTATTGGCTCAACATTATAGCTTACACCAGAGTTTGTTAATGAAATAAAAAAATTTGAATTTTGAGATAATTGTTTTGGCAGACTTGAGTCGGGTCTTACGTTCATGATAAGCAGGAAAACCAATCACTGCAAATATACAGAGTCAGAATCAGAATATAATCAGAAATATACAACACATTTAATAATTCCGAATCATTATCCTATGAATCCATGTATACTTTTATTTTAAAATACCTACGAGCTAAACAGCGAAGCTAGGACCGAAATTTAGGTTAATTATTCGGTGTAAAAAATGTTGACGACAAAGCCTGTCAGCAGGGGTGTAGACAGGATAATAGGCCAAAATATATTCTTGTCATAAAATTATTTTCATGAATTAATAATCGCGAAAGTTCAGCCACAGTTTTAACGAGAAAAACATAGTTTATGTTTTCAACTAATACAATTACTGAATAATTACGTATTCATTAATAAAGGGCCCGCACAGTTCCTCACCGGCACAATTCTACGACATGTCGTTAAAGGAATTTATAAAAGTAGATTGGCGACTAAGCTAAGTAGTCTTAGCTTAGTTGTTCGTTGAACATTGAGATTTTTATAAATTTACAACGGCATTATGAAAAGATTTTTCTTAGAAAAATGGTTTATGAGCCATTGTAAATAGATCGTAATGTTTGTGAATTTGGACGTTAATTTTCTATAATAAGATTGAATCTTTTTATACTGTATCTAGACGGAAAGTAGACAACTAACGCTATTACCACGAATACATTCCCTTATAATAATTTCAGCCCTTTTTAATGTCCCACTGCTGGGCACGGGCCTCCCCTCGATGCGAGGGGGATTAGGCCGTAGTCCACCCGCGCTGGCCCAGTGCGGGTTGGCGGACTTGCAGGTTTCCTCACGATGTTTTCCTTCACCGTTCCCTTAGTACTATTTATTTTCTTACCTGTGACGCAAAACTATGGGTGTTATAAGTTTGAAACGTTATGTATGTGTGTATGCATGTCACGTCGTAGCTCCTGCACTGATGGACCGATATTATGAAAAGTTTGATTAAATTGGAATGATTCGTAGCAATGTTTGATGTGTGCTAACAAAAAGTTCAAGATCACTTCTCATGTTTGTTTTATGCGAAATCCTCAAGTGTGTTTGATCGCAATGTCTACATTTAGCAACGTACTTTCATTTGATATAACATGTTGAATTTATTTGCCAACAAACTCTAGACTTTATTTACCTTGCTACATCAAAGATTTAAAGCTGAAATTACGACAAGGCTAGATCTATGTTATATAAACACGACTCGCCTTGAACTGGCTTCTACAGGGAAATTGTGCTTGAAATAAAACGACATTTATTATACTTCATAATAGATACACAAATACTTAATTTAATTAGAGTTTTAATTACTAGATATAAGTAATAAACGATCGACCGGATAAGCGCAGTTGATAGTGACCCTGCTTCTGCACCGAGGGTCCAGGGTTCGAATCCTGGTAGGGACACGCTTTGTGTGAAGAGCATGATTGTTTGTAGCCGAGTCTTGGATGTTTAATATCTATATAAATATTATATACTTATTTTATTTATTATTTATATTATATAGTGAGTTCGCCCTCAGTCCATTGTACGGTTCCCCTAATACAAGCGTCGATTAGTGTGAGACCGTATGGTTAGTGTGTTCGTCTGGCGATTTTATTATTATAATTATTAGTAGTCTCGTTTCTTTAGCCCTCCAATTGAATCAAATTTTGTGGCAGGAGTTGGCTCTTAGGCCCATATAGGTAAATAGTTTTATGGTATGCATGGGAATCAAACCCAGTAGTTCTGGAATACGAGGACGGCCCGTCTAACCCCTATACTATTTATCATGAGAGCAGCTAAGATTAAATAATGTATTTTAACACCAAAACAGTAATAATAGAAGTACTTGAAACACACGTAATTAATTAGGGAGATATAATATTCTCCTTTAACATGTCCACAGGAATAAAATGTTATGCAAAAAATATTTCACATCACCCTAGTGGTACTGGATCTAATTAAAAATTCAGCGAGTGTAGACGGTAATGTAATTACAGTGTTCATTGCACCAGCCCAGCGACAACTGAATACGAGTTGTTATCTACATAATGTAATGAACTTATTTTACGTTGTCTTTAAGGCCGAGAATCCACTGCGCACCACGGCTATCCACGTAGAGAGGTCGCGAATACTAATCAAAATGTATGGGGTTAAATCCACCGGTCTACAGACACACTAAGCTACGGAGATGTATCCGTGGGCAGCAGTGGATTTTAAATCTGTATAAAACAAAATTAAATACTGTTTATTAAGTAGACGCATCACTTGATAACGGCTGGATTATTTATTACTTATTAAAATATTAGTGAAAGAAAAAATAAATAAATGTCGTTGTTAGGTCAATGTTAGGTCAGCTAGTAATAAATAAAATACAAAAATAAATGGTACATATAACAAAAAAATAAGTTAATAAAAACATTTGACTTTGACAGTTGTCCTACTCTCAATTACGTATGCGGGAGGGCTACTAAGGATCGGTGGCCCAACTTCCCATAAATCCTAAGGATCGGGGATCAACGACAAGTTTTAATTTAAAACGACTTACCGCTCGATTACCGACGGCGACGGCGGCGTGGGTTAAAACTTGCTCGGCATGTATCGGCAGGTACCTGCAACCAAACTCAAATAACGAACTCAAAACTTTGACGAATTTCGATTTATATTTATTTACATATTATACAAACTTTTGAATGTATTTAATTTCTCAGTTACTACGACAGTTGGACTTAAATATCGTTAGAATACTTTATTATAACCCTGAATATTATATATATACATGTCTCATTCTGGCCGTCCCATTTGTTAACTATGTAGACTATACATTCATTTTTCAAGTTTAAAAAGAATAAGATTTTTTTTCATTGTATGATTCTGCTGTCCTACCTAGACTTAGACAAAGTGCTAAGTCCCCTATAGAACCAGATACAATAGCAACTGAGAACCCTCATTTACATACTGCCAGCTTACCTGTCCGTGCATCAAGCGAATTTTCAAATTCAAATAAAATAGAGGTAGCTCGCTCATAAATTCATAGTACATTGAACGAGTTTCATTATCATCATCTGTCTCGTATATAAAAAGGTTGGACTTAGTCAGCTGTGTACGTCGTATATCATAGTTTTTGAGTTGAAGTGCTGAATGCAATAGTTTCTTTTGCTGTTTATTATCATAATGGAGCTAGAAATATTAGACTCATAGATCAACAGTGCTTTTTTCTTGAAACACTATTATGATGAATGAGTAAAATGTGGTGAAAATGTCCGAAGGTTTAAATGCCAATTTACCATCTATTAAGTAATATTCTATAATTCATATCTACTGAAGGCCAGATTAAGGTTCGATCGTAATTAACACAAATTATGTTTATTTTTTAGCGATTTTATATGTTTACAAGTAATACTTTACGAAGTATGTTTGGCATTTTTAACGCGATTATACGTTGTCTTCAATTGCTAAATTAATTAATTAAAATGGTTTCTGTAATTTGTTCTCAGTACCATAATACTATTGTAATTTCGCACAGTCAGAAAATTAAACTCCCACGAGGACGTTTCTTATTGCAAGTCGTTGTGAACATAGACAAGGTATCAATACTCTTGCATAGAGTCTTAATCCGACCACCGACTTCGCGTCGGTGATTGTCCTTTAAATCTATATAAATTAAAACCCCCACGAACTCAATTCGTTCAAGAATTCGTTTAGATTGCAATCAAAAGAAATGTATTTCAAAAAGAAAGAAAATAGCTTTAAAATCCTAAAATGTTTACTCAAATTTTTAACTCTATTTCTATGTACAGAGTGTCTTCTCTATGTTTTATTAATTAATCGATTTAAATGGCTAACACTTGTATGACGCATAGAAACTACCTATCAAACAATCAATCAACAATTCATCAATATATTTATTTAAAGATAACTGTCATCCATTTTTTGTTTGTAAGCTTAACATCTAGGTGTTAATAGAAATTAAAATGGATTTGACAACCCCACTCTTTTCACAAAACATTGCCATATCGGAGACGTAAGGTCGTCTGTCACAACCTACAGTATGTTGCTAAGCCTATCAGCCGCACAGCCTCCAATGCTCTCATTTTAGCCGCGGTCTTTCCTCTAATAATGGCTAGAAAACCATGGGACTGGTACTGCGCAAATATCTTTGAGGCAATGTAAAAACTAGGCAGTTCCAACAGCATCCAGAAAATATGATTTATATTATTGAGTCTTTCCAATCAACGATAACAATTCATGAATTATATTTTTAAAGTTAAGTTAAATCAACGCTTAAATGCACATGCAAAAATTACCTAAAGATTTTGTACCCATGGTTAGTTTTCGAAAATCATCCTCCTAGCAAAAATTACGCAAACATATTAAAATTACAAAACACATGAGCGAATACGTAGCATATACTTATTTACAAAAATATTATATGACAAAATATTTTTAAAGAACCAACCATATTCACACGATGGGCTGCCCATTGCGCTTTCCTCTACACACTAGAATAATCCAGAGCCACAGTATAAAACAATGTCTTATGCACCATTGCGTAACTAGTGTATCAGACATGAACAACGTTCGTGTTCCTATACACTGTGTAAAATAATATGGGTGTGGTCGTCTGTGTTGTACGAGAACAGACCAGTCCTGCCCCCGGTATTACATTTACATAATGTACTTAGCGAGGAGAACCGTATACAAAGGTTCTCCCCAGAAAGTGATGACATGAATACGCGTCAAAGAAAAATGAATTCTGTCACATACGAATTTAAACATGTAATTGTATGTGTAGTAAAATATTTTGCTTGTATTAAATTATAACAGGACATATTACCAGAGAGGACGTAAGTAGCGCTCGTCTGCGACGTACAAAGTTATACTTTTTTAATGCTCGTAGAAAAATAGAATTTACCATTTAGTTATTCTAAACGAAGCACGGGCTCTTATTTATATAACTATAGTTAGCTTTATATTGGATACTGCAATAAAATTAGTTCCCTGAAAATTTATAAAATATATTTAGTCAGTTACTAAGGAATTCAATTTTGTTTCTTTCATCGTACTTGAGTTATTCTTTCCAACTCTTACGGCGCAAAGTTATACCATGGCATTGACAATAGTAGAATTATTATGTTATTTGATAATTAAAAACTATGTAGATTAAGAAATCCGATTGGCACGTTTGGTAGTTGTGTGATCTTTCTGTACCAGTTTCAAATCCCACCGGTGCAGGATTTATATGATGATCACGATTTTTTGCATCCGAGTCGTGAATGTTTAATATCTATATAAGTAATGATATACTGGGATCGCTTCGGTCCATTGCACGATACCCAACCCATAATACCAGCGTTATTTAGTTTGGGACCGTACAGTCTCGGTGTGTCCATTTAGAGATATTTCGTTATTTATAAAAAAAAAAACATGTAGATACCCCTTCTTTAACAATTAATGTTGTAACCGTAAGAACAAAGTGAGTACAAATCTCAAATATCTACCTGCAAGTATACAAATAATACTGATTCAGTTAATTAGACTGTAAATCTTGGTTTACCCGCAGCAGTGACCAGCGTCGGCTTTCAGTACATAGTGCAGCCCCGACGACTGAGAACCAAATTGAATAACGCTCGAGGGGGCGGTATCATCTTTATGGGCAACTGTTTTATTTACACCGAAGGTGAAGTAATTGTGCCCACAAACTTTTTTTAAAACAAACACCCCAGCTATACGGTCCCACACTAAGCAATGCTTGTGTTGTGGGTACCGTACGATGGATTGAGGGCGCACTCAGTATATAATACTTATATAGATACTAGACATCCATGCCTCCGCTACAAACATTCGTGCTCATCACACAAAGTTTGTCCGTACCAGGATTCGAACCCGGGACCCCCAGCGCAGAAAGTATGGTCACTACCAACTGCGCTAATTAGGTCGTCAAATTATTGAAAGTATTTAATACTTTCAATGAATTTGTTGGCATAAACTAAAGCTTAGGTATATTTTTTTACATAGGGTTTAATAACGAAATCTCTCTTGATCTCGGCAATTACTCTCCTCAGTCTATTTTATTTTATTGTATTCTTTTTTTACTTATTTTATTAAATTGCCTACATTTATTAGGGCCTATGACACTACTTTGTAGCGCGCAGTCGACGCCGTTTTACGAACGCGCGTCAACAGCGCTGCTAATGCTAACAGCACATTGAGGCGAACACATATTAACTTAGCGACTATTATTTTTCGATTCTATCAGCCGAAAGACGTCCACCGCTGGACATAGGCCTCCCCCAATGATTTCCACACATCACGGTCCTCCGCCACTCGCATCCACCGGCTTCCTGCTACGCGTGTGATATCATCGGTCCACCTTGTGGGGGGTCGTGCTACACTACGTCTACCGATTCGTGGTCGCCATTCTAGAACCTTTCTGCCCCAACGGTCATGGGTTCTGCGAGCTATATGCCCTGCCCACTGCCACGTTAACTTTGAATTTCATTGAGCTAAGTATGTCGGTTACTTTAGTTCGTCTACGGATCTCCTCATTTCTTATTCTATCGCATAGCGAAACCCCGAGCATAGCTCTCTCCATTGCGCGTTGAGCGATCTTGAGCCTTCTTATGAGGCCCATAGTAAGCGACCACGTCTCTTATACTAGCAACTATTATACTACTATATATTGACTGTTCGCTGCATGTTTTAGATACGCCTGCGCGCTTCAATTACGTGTGAAAAAGCCTTTAAACTAAATGCAATTGGCACGGTTTTTATGTGTGTGTAATTTGCATAATCTGTATAGATTAATTGATCTCACTAATTTATCACTTAAAAGATGAGTAGGTCTCATCGTGTGCAAATTTGATGTCGCAGTGCACAATCACTTTGTGAAATTTTCCTACATATTCATATTCCGACGTTCCCGCCGGTGTGAATGAAACCATTATGCAATGGTGGCATAGGATTGGACTGGCTTAAGTTTCATTGTACACTTGAGTTTGCTTTAGTATGGCGGTAAATCTTAAACCATTTCGCTGCTGCCAAGCTGGGTCGCGCTCGTATCATAATAAAGCAGATGGCATCTACATAGTGCACGATTTCATTGTTTAAAATTTCAAATTTGAGCCACTTATTTAAATTAGCCGTTTTTAAATTATTTTTCGTACAATTTCTGCTCATTTGCTGGATTGTAAGAATACAAATACAAATAAAAAAATACCACAGCTAGAAATGTTTATCATCTTCACCATACATTTATAATACCCTTTAATGCGACAAGCCAGTATAATCAACAGATAAACGTCATTATAAATTACAAATGTTATTAAAATCTGCGAAATCTCTCTTCAGTGCCTCAAGCACAATCCTTATACGTACCGTTTCGGTAACGTAACGTCTTCCACCCCTCCCACACCACAGATGTCATAAATAAGTATGAAAGCGACAGAATGTTTTCTGGCTGCCGTTACTATGACATTACAAGTTCCCTCCTGTATCTATAATGCTGCGATTACGTATTGATGTATCCAATATCTCGATACGTAATTAATAATACCGCGTATTCGATTTGCATCAATGAACATGAGATGTGCGATAGTCGATTCCTCGCTCGGATTCCGGTCAAGTGCTAACGTATATTACACGCCTATGTAATTGGCCCGCGATAATGAAGTTGTCGAGCGACACCGGCGCAGAGTACTAGGTACGTCTCTAGTATCGAGTTTCAGAGCATCGACTAAAAATATCGATTTTAAAATCGAATGTAATATTAAAATGTATAGTGTATGTTTGTTTATAAACCGAGTGAAATCAAAGTCTGTAATAACAGCCATACTTTTATAATACTTCTCATAAATGTTAATATTACAACACAATCAGCGCATTTTAATTATATATCAATCATTACTACACAAGAAAATTTTAATGTAGAATAATTTGTTTAGGATATCACACCAAGAAAGAACAATTATAGGAAGTATAACTTTGTCTGTCAGTTAACCTCAAAATAGACATCCATGACTCAGGTACAAGCTTTCGTGTTTATGTCACAAAATTTTCCTACCTGGATTCGGACCCGGGACACTTGGTAGAGAAAGCATAGTCACTACCAACAGTACCAATCGGGTATTCAAACTATAAATAAAGAATCGATAAATACATTTATCGATATGAATAAATAATCGACTAATAGTGAATATATATGCGTGGGCACATCTCTAGAAATTATAGGCGAAATTAACTGTAGTCGTGCAGGTGTTTCTGTCACGTTTCAGTACTTCTGCGCTTTCGTTTAATATCTCATGTCTAGTTCAAGTTGCGCACCGCTCTCGTATAAGTTTATTATTATGCAGTTCAGTTATTTCAATTTTAATTAACTCTGAAACTTTACTGCTTTAATGGTTTCAGA
Source organism: Pheosia gnoma (assembly GCA_905404115.1). Lineage (NCBI taxonomy): Eukaryota > Metazoa > Arthropoda > Insecta > Lepidoptera > Notodontidae > Pheosia > Pheosia gnoma. The sequence continues at coordinate 8,405,010 of FR989900.1, forward strand.
TATTCAGGTTTCAGTAATTCCACTGTAATTATTATAGACATAATCAAAATAATGGCCAATGACCCGATTACGCCTGAACCTAAAACTAAACCTAAACAAATATAATATAATAATAATTAATATGCACATCTATAGATAAGAAAATTAATGGAAGTCGCTGGATGAGGAGACCAAGACAACTACTCGATTGGTAAAGTTGGTAGTGAACCTGGTTTTTGTATCAAAGGTCCTGGGTTGGAATCCCGGTACAGACAAACTTCGTATGATGGGCACGAATGTTTATAATATAATATCGCCAGACAAACCCACCAACTATACGGTCCCACACTAAGCAATGCTTCTATTATGGGTACCGTACAATGGACTGATAGCGAAATCAGTTTATAATACTTATATAGATACTAAATATCCATGACTCGGATACAAACATTCGTGCTCATCACACAAAGTTTATCCGTATCAGGATTCGAGCCCGGCACCCTCAGCGCAGGAAGCAGGTTCACTACCAACTGCGCTAATCAGGTCGTCCAACATCATTAATTTTAAAGCGCTCCTCCCCTTAAAAGGTCATGGTCATCTCAGGTAACAACAATCTGATAAAGTACCTAGTACCTAGCGATAAATCCGTACCTAGTTCCGCTCAGCTAGGTACAAGCTGTTAATTTCCGCTAGCATGTATTGGCTGAGCGTCGCAACGGGTGTATTATTACGCCTTGCCAGTAGTTTGCGACCTGCTACATAACATTCATTAGGTAGCTAATATTGGGATGGGAGAAGCGATTAGCGAGTTGTGTGATACTTATCTATAAATTTAATAAGACTGTAACTTGATTGTCTACATTAAACCCCGTATTTATAGACGTTCTATAACTTTATCAAACGTCATATAGTTCTGCGCACAGCATAACTCTTGGGCGCAGTACTATATGACGTTTGATAAAGTTATAAAACATCTATAAATTCAGAGGTAAATATTTAAATAAATCGTTTTTTATCTGACCGGCTGTCTGTTCGTGCATCACGGGAAATATACCACACAGATTTTGATAACAGCTTATAATCTGGATCAACATATAGGATTTAGTTCTGTTTTTACAATATGGTGATGTTTATAAGGTTTATTAAAACGTAGAACATTTCATTAACGTTAATAATTTAACGTAAATAAAATGAATACGTTTTTAACTGCCTGTTATAAAACCTAACTCAATATGAATTCTGTAATCGCTTTCCGCTCCTCCTGTATAACATGCTGCAGTGTTTATCTAACGTTCATAGGCCGCACTGGTTGGATATTGAGGAAATGACACAGATGTTTTGGTACATATATAATTCTGGGCACGTATGTTTGTTTGTAGTTTAATCTTAGGGTGCATCCCGTTCATGAACTTGTGGAAGCTGGTTCCATCAGTCAGGCGGCAATAAATACAGACCAATCAGCATATTATCCGTTGTTCATACAAAGAAAATAAAACTGCCTAGAACCGTTCTGTCTGTTGGTAATTATATATTAATTATAGATTCCAATGAATCTAACACTTTCTTAACGGTACATACAAATAATGCTTTCAGGGGTTATCTCGAAATATGCGCGTGCAAAGTTGCGGGTACAAGCTAGTATGAAAACAAACGGCAAATCGTTATAGAACAACATTTTAAGAGGATTTTCATTAATTATTATAGTACAACTTAAACTAAGTACTTAAGTATGTTTAAATACGTAAATAATAATATTATATCAATCAGTAAATAGCGTCCAATCATCTAGAAAACATAAAATAAATTTCCGTGAATAACGAAAACAAATTGTTAATTCGAGCAATCACGATTCATCTTCGATCTGATGTCAATATCGAATCGAGTCGCTCCATCCGCCGTTCAAATCGATTCTCGATTCTCGCCTCTATATAATATCGTTTCCTACCATTTTTCCGATTGTTTCAATATTTACAGCTAGTTCCATTAGTGTTCTTGTTTTAGGTTTGACGTTCTATTTGTATTCTATTGATGTATTTACATTGGGAATGGTGTTTTATTTTGTGTACGCGGTATGGAATAGGTACGTAAGGCAAGGGTTCATTATCAGCGGTATATATTAATATTTTAATTCTATAAAACCAATTCAGTAAAATAAAAGAGTTATTAATGAAACACTATCTGTATTGCGTTTGTTCCTCTATTTAAAATTGTTATCTTATTTTATTGTAACGTTAACATAAAAACATAAAATAAACGCTATAAAATCCGAAAAAATAGTTTTTATTTCAATGTGTAGTATTCGCGTAAATATAAGAAATCAATATTTTCTTTGTGTTTTTGTTAAAGCATATTTAGAATAATGAAGTATTCGCTTTGTTCGTTCGTTGGGTCAATAATTGAATGATAGTAATACTCAAACTAAATTGTTATTTCCATTGCTTCACTAAGTCCGACTTCGAAGACGATTTCCATCTTTCTTTTAACTTTCATGTCATGCCTGTCTGTTTCTGTGGGACACGGCTTTCAGCAATTGATCCAAAATATAAGCTATAGGCGGAATTCTCTATTATTTCAACAAGTAACTTATCGGATAAGTAATTAAATTACCTCATGTGTTTGACTATATTTGTAGGTATGTCGTTTGTTCTATGAAAAGAGAGCAAGCGTATTCGTATATATTATTGACTAACTGCGCCCGGCGGTGTTACCCGCGATAAAATGTATGAAAAATTAAAACATCTATCCCACGGGAACCATACATTTTACCGGGATAAAAAGTAGCCTATGTGCTATTCCAGACTATAATCTATCTCTGTGCCAAATTTCATCCAGATCCGTTCAGCCGTTCGGGCGTGAAAGAGTAACAAACATCCATCCATCCATCCATCTATCCATCCATCCAAACTTTCACATTTATAATATTAGTATAGATTAGTATAGATTGCAGTTCTAGTAACATTGAATGAAATAAATAAAAACCCCTTTTATTAATTGCTATTGTCACATAAGAAATAAGGTACAAAAAATACAGGTTCTTGTGCAGTAGATTTAGTCACTTGTACCAAACATAGCGTAGCATAGCGATCAAGAAGTTTAAAATCCTTTTGTGGGAGCATCAATCTTGCTTTACATCCCGTTTACACTCCGATTGTATTTATCTTATTCGAGACAAGGACAAGTGATTTGTTAGACCCGGTGTTAGCGGAACCTTCAATTAAGTAAACGAGAATGCCGCTAGTAGCCATTGATTTAATTCATTTTGTTAATGCCGTACATAGTGGTAAGTAATATTTTTCATCTTTGACCGTAAAGTTAAAAGATTAATAGTAATAATTATATCGTCAGACGAACACACCAACTAGTGAAAGTCAAATCGTTTATTTCGTATAGGCCTACGGGCCCCCGTAGGCCTATACGAAATAAACGATTTGTCTTACAAATTGTCATTACATTTTGTTTTACTCTACAACCGAATCGGATCGCGACTTCAACTGAGAAGATCCGGCGAGAAACTCAGCGGGCTTGTCTTTTTTTTAAATTAATTATTTTTACAAAAAAATAAAAAAGTAAGCTCCAGTGTGTTGCCATGCGAGGCGCACACACGCTACACTTTAACATTATAAATACTATACGGTCCCACACTAAGCAACGCTTGTATTATGGGTACAATAAAGTGCGGGTGAACTCGCGCTGTATGTAGGAATGTATGTAGACTTAATTAACTGTAGATCTGTAAAGCACGGGTCGGATCAAACAGGGTGTTGTCTGAAAGTCAATAAAAATTGGCGGTCGCGATGATGAGGGCGAGTGGAGCTTAAAGCCACGCAGCGTCGGCGGATCGCGAGAGATTTTAATTAATTTTAAATTCCTACATCCCTACTTCGTTGCTTTTAATGAATTGTGTTCTAAAATTACCAGGATATGATATTTACAGAAATGTGGGTATTATACTAAGTAGGAAATAAAATGTGTTTTAATAAAATTGAATGTTCACAGCCCGATTTTGTAGGTGTAGGTATTCACACGATGTTTGCACGATGTTATCTATGAAAAAAAAAATACAACCGAATTGAGAACCTCCTCCTTTTTGAAGTCGGTTAATAAAACTATTTTTAAGGATTCTATCGCGTTTATTTTTTGTTTTTACGTTCCCGACGACGTTTCGGCTGCTTTATAGCAACCATGGTCACAGGAGGACTGAGATGGTTGACGTCCTAGTATCATAGTTTGACGGGGGTACCCTCATATTTAGTTGTTACCCCCGTAAATATAAGAAATCGATGTTAGCTTATATTTTTTTTGTGGTCGTGATGTACATGATGAAGATCAATGCAAATATGTCAGTCATATAAAAAGTTAATAACCTGCTCTGCCAGGGTTCTGAATTCTCGAAGCAATAAAGATGTAACCACACCGAGTGTGTCGAGCCAACTGCCTCTAGACTTTAATTAAAGATACATTTTCTTATCCAATGAAATTTAAATTCCAGGAAATTAAACTCAATCTGATGCTTGAACGTATCCAAGTCGAATTGTATATATTGTGTATCACAGTCAAACGCCTAAAGTCAAGGAGGTAACTAGCTCTAAGAATTCGCGAAGACTTTATTTTGTTCATCACTCACTATTACTAAATCTATTCTGAAGTTATTTTATCTTGAATTTTTAAAATTTAAAAATGTGTGTCCTATTCTGCGTATACAAGTTTCCACTTAATGTAACAACAGATGTTATATAAATATACTCTGCACACTTGCATTTATCCAAAAATGATACAAATGACACTAGAATCTAATTAAAATAAATACAAGAATAAAAAAAATATCGTTGTAAATTGAAAGAAAATGCTGATTACAAAGCGTGACGTCTTATATTACGGTTTAATCATAAGTTTTAATGTTTATTCTAAGTTCTGACCACTAAGGTGACGTCGCGCTCAAAAACTCTAAACACACATACTCACGCAGACTTATAAAACAACTATGTGCAGCATTCCTTAGTCTAGGGGGGCTGGAACATTAGAAGGCAAAATGTTGTGTAACAAGGTTGTAGAGTTAAGAAAAAAAATGTAATCAAAATTTGTAAGTGCCCCCGTAGGCCTATACGAAATAAACGATTTGACTTTGACTATTTACCATTACAAATACATTGAAAAAGTGGCTCTACAACTAATAACAAAGTTACGTCTGAATAAGTCTGTGGTAACCACCGGTGTTCACTGGTTGATAATTTTATTACAGAATGTACACAAAATGACAAAAATAAATTCACAAACGCTATATTGATATAAACCATTTTCGTCGCCAGCTCGCCGTCTACAAAATACCCGCCGTTCATTTTAGTAGACTCAAACCACAGGGTGTCTAACCGAGCTTATTAAACGCGAAGATCTTAGTGTAAGTCGACAATAACACGGCTTACAAAACTCAACCAATTTATTAGACTTTAAGACTTGGAATCTGATCTGATCAATTTTATAATTGTATTGTTTTGAAGTCGATGTTGTTGATTATCTAGTTTGTTATTACATTTATTTTTTTTGGTTTCGTTATGGATAATGGTCTATCTCTTTGACATCGTGATTTGAAAATATTAGTAGTAAAATATAATTAAAAAAAACTTTTCTTTATACATTGAAATGAAACAAATATTTCGAATTTTATCGCGTTTATTTTATATTTTTACATTCCCGACGTTTCGGCTGTTTTACAGCAACCATGGTCACGGGAGGACTAATATATTATATAAACGCGATATAATTAGAAAACATATATTTTCATTTCTATTTGCGTAAATATAAGAAAACAGTATTTCGTTTATAAAATAATATTTTTGTGAATTTTATATTTTACTGAACGGTATTTTCCAATACCATAATATTTTTAAATTTTGCAATTCTTTAGACAATACGTACCAATAAATGTCGTCTATCTAACCAATTCCATGTCCTGAGAGGCTATTACTATAATAGAAACAGCACAATGACAATATTAGAAATTGAAACATCGCATTAAATGTCTAGTCAAATAGTTTTCTAGATCTTCTTTTGTTTTATGTTGGCTACAAAATAGTGCAATTTTTGCCAGTATCAAGTGAAATGTTTCTTTGTTATTTAAAATCTAAGAATCACTGATGAACAATGTTGATTAAGACGATGATGATAAAATGAAACTCCTATCAGTAAAGCTGTGGATGCTTTACTGATAATTTACCAGACATCTTGGGAGAACTTGAAGTCAATCCATACTGTTTTACTTTAGTTCCCTTCACTCGTGCACTTTTATGAACACACAATGGTTAATATTACACATCATATATCTGACTGCTATTTTACTGATAGGGGTAGGGGACTCGTTTCATTAACATCACCGTCATTGGCATCATCATTATCATCAGGGTTACTTATGATTATATAACAATTAACAAGAAATACTCGACACTGGAAAAATGGCTCAATTTTTTAGCCGATAGCCAACCTTAAAAAACGATGATCGAAGCCTGTTTATTTACTTAATCTAATGCCATGTCTCATTAGCACATAGGCTATAAACACAAGTTACGCCTCGCACCGATCCGCGCCAAACTTAATCACATTAGCAAAGGCACGCGAGACAGAAATATATGCTTTCACATTTATTATCATAGCGTATACAATTCCCTGAAATATTTTTGGGGATAAATACAAAGGCAGAAAAAATTTAAGAAAAAATGAAAGGGGGGTGAGACAATCATTAACATCCAGTCATTTATAGCCTTGTACTCGTGACAGATAGTTTCTCGACTAACGTCTTAGAGGAGTTCGGTGTTGCTGGCTTCTTTAATTATCGATCAACTTGTTTGGTTTATAATTTCACTAAATATTTACAACAGAAAAATAAAAAAAAGTTAAAAATGACATGAAAACAAACTATGTATAATTGGAAATGTTGACAAGCCGAAGGTCAGTGGTGGGTTCGTCTTCCCCCATTTGCTTAGTAATGGATTTCCCCCAAACATTGCCTAGTTCTGTTAAGTATATCCGCCAAGTATCGCCTAGTTCTATCAATTAAATCCTTGTACGGATATAGTGGTAAGCCTCGCGAGGTCGCTATGGCTCGTTTGAGGCTAGTTCTAATATTGCCTTGTTCGAGCGCTGCAAAATGTAATTTTTCTCGGTGTCAGTCCGAATATGTATATTAATTTCGAACTATTGAACAATTGTTCGGCTCAAAACGAAGGCTGCCGTGCGTTATGTTTACCCGAGTTATTTTCACACGCCTGCGCGATCAGTCCGTACCGAACCCTCCGAACTCATGACGATCCATAATACTTAAATAATTAAGTATATATTAATATTTTAATAGTGATGTTTAAATGTAAATAAAATATAAAACAACAGTAAAATAGTGATTCCCCGAAATTCGTTTCTACGTACGCAATCGACACCTACGGAGTTTCGTAGCTGCGTAGCAACCGACTACGGTACGTGGTCGTTGTAGACACAGAATTTTTAAAAGAGGAAAAAAAATGGGAGGAGTTTATCAGTTCAACGCGTATACGACTTTCCACAGGCCTGCAGGATACCCCACGATGTTTGCCCTCCGTACCTTACAGCAAGTAATAATAATTATTCTTCTCAGTTGAGGTCGCGTACCGAGCCGGTTGTAGAGTTAAGAAAAAAATATGTAAATGACAATTAGTAAGTGCCCCCGTGGGCCTATACGAAATAAACGATATTTTGACTTTAACGTATTGAAAACGAGATTCGCACATGAAAATGCGAAAATCTCAGAGGTAATACATACTTAACGTTAATAATGACGACAATTATAACATAACATAACATTAACATTATCAAAAAAGGCCTCTACGTGTTGGAACCAAATCCCCGCGCAAGCCTTCCAAAGATCCGGGTATAGCCGGCGTGGAGAGAGACGATAATTACTTTAACAAAAAAAATATGATTAAATTTGGATATGATTGTTCAAAGGAAAAAACAACATTTTCTATCTTACACAAATAACATCAAAAGAGCGTACAATAAGATCCCTCCAAAAAGTCGTGCGTATTTTAAAACGAAAGTTAAATTACGTACTTGTGTACTCGTATCGCGGAAATGTTAAAGAATGGGGCCTTTATGAATTCCAATATGTCTTTCTTCGAGCACAGGTGGCAATGCGAGGGGGTGGAACAAATGTACGATCAGTTTGTATAGATTGGCATGTGTGAAGAATTACCTCGTGTGTTATATATAAATAATATTGTGTATATTTTAGGAATTCGGGACGTGCTTATTTTTTTGTTATACTTATTTTTACACACACACACACACACACAGCGACCCTTGTTATATTCATGGATTGGTAAACATATTATTTTTTTCACTTATTGTCATAATTTTCGTAAATGTCTGAAATATTCTGGGAATCTCTCGCATTGTTTAAACATAAAGGTAAGAGCACTTCGATACCAGGTATACAGGTTCTATTTCCACCCTGGTTTTAAACTAATGACGTGAGCCCCACTTCTAACACACGCATTTTAGCTTATCCGGTATAGCTTACGACCAGTAATTTCGTTACCTCACATATTGCTGGTAATTCTGTCAATTTAGAAATGAATGAAAGAAATAGTTTATATGATTACATCATAAACACCACTAACACCTGCGAAATAAGTCAACTTAAGTCAACGAAATCAATCAATTAAAACCTTGTAGGTACGTCACAATATCAATCAGATAGCTTATACTTTCGTAATATACGTGAACACGATCAAAATAATCGACTCGTTGAAACCGATCTGACTAACTCACCCTGCAGGCATCTAGATCCGTTTTTTCTTCCACGCTCTGTCCTTATAGAGCATACTTTATTTCTATTTGGCTATACCGCGAGGTAAACGGGGGTGGGTCGAGGGATGAGGGGCTAGGCACGCGCGGTAGCGACGCCCCAGCCAGTTGAGGCTGCGACGACCGACTGGACGGCTGTCGCTACGCACCACACCACAGAGACCCTGGTGACCTACCATAAGTGTCAGTGTCGTGAAGTGATAGCACATGCATGCACCGGAACGACCACATCGACGATTGTGAACCGATATCTGTGACTTGTGATAAAGTGATTGCGTGAGTGAGTTCGATGCGAGTTGATGCAGTAGTTGCGATGCACTAGGTGTCGGTAAGTAGTCGTGTTTTGTACAATAAAATTAGCATGGAAACAACGTTCGTACGATTGAGGTGCTTGCGGCCTACGCCGGGTCGCGTAAGCCGACCTCGCCGTACACACGACAATTAATCATATTTAATTCATGCTACGGTTTTGGAGCGTTTGTTCGCTGCCTAATAAATAACGTTGTTATAACTTATGCTTAGGTATGAGTATTTATACCTGCATGTTTAATTATATACGTTCGAGAGTGCGTTTATGGCGAGCTCGGTCGCAATGTGCTCGGCAGTACGTGGCAATTTGCAGAGGTATTAAAAATATCATTAGAATGGACTATTTTATGCAACATGTGCTACTTATTGTCTTTCTAGCAATTACATTTAATTAACATAATGGCTTTATAATTAATTATAATACATAAAAATATGATTCAAAATAAAATAGCTATTCTAGCGTCCACTCAGTTGTATTTTAATACAAAAATATTTAGAATGAGTTACAATAAACTTATTTTATTAGTATGGGTATATATTAAGAAATATAGATTTTAGTTATGTAACAAAACTTATTATTAATAAACGACGAAAAATTCAAATGACATACCTACCTGCCAATAATTTACAATGCAACATAAATGCAGTGACAGGGTAATAAAGTAGGTGCGCGCGAGTCGATCATTCGATTAACGCGACAAAGCTCCGTTAATTCACATCTCATCAGAGTGACCCAATTGGATGGGTGACCGAATAATAACGCCCCATCGGCTCCCGTTCTCTACAAGAGCGTGAAGCCGACGGCGGATGGTACTAATTAATATCCACAGATAGGAAAACAGGTGAATAAGCTATACTATTATTAGCTTTATATTCATCAGTCCTTGGGTTTAAATTAACTTAGAACAGTTTGTCATTAACTTTGTCTATAAAATTTTGCAGTATCCTGAAGCCATAAGTAGGCGTAGGTTGTAGAGCTAAGAATAAAAATGTTAATGACAATTTGTAAGTGCCCCCGTAGGCCTATATGAAATAAACGATTTGACTTTGACTTTGCTACCTATCTATATATAGCCCTGAAATATATATTCACATTTCACGGAAAGCTGACTATATCGGGAAATTTCTAACGTCAAGTTTTAATGTTATTTTTCTATACGATTAAGCAGTAGTAGAGAGTTATAAGCAAATGATTACAATTTCTTGTCTCTATTAACTGTTTATTGGACGATGGTATAAGGCTATACCTAATGGCATTAGAGGGCAAATAGAGGTGATAATAATAAAATAAAGGAGAACACACCAACTATATGGTCCCACACTAAGCTATGCTTGTATTATAGGTACCGTACAAAGGACTGAGGGCGAATACTTATATAGATATTAAACATGACTCGGGTACAAACATTCATACTCATCACACAAAGCTTGTTCCTACCAGGAATCTAACCCGGAACCCTCGGCGCAGAAAGCAGGGTCACTACCAACTGCGCTAATCAGGTCGTCAAATGTCAATCGAATTTATAAAATATATTAGTAATCACTCTATCTCTCAAAATATGTTTCCAATTAAACCGATCAAAAATATAACATTGCTGATTTGACAATCCGTGATTATCTTATAAGCAGTTCTCATAATGACCCATCGCCTTAATTCAAAGGAACACTCAAAAAATATATAAAATAATTCATACACACCGAGTAAAGGTTAAGATATACACTGAACAGGAATCACAGATCCGACGGTAACCAACCTCAACCGGTAATCAACCGAGTTCCTCTCGATATCATTCGCCAATGACGTCACAACAGTTGCGCATTGAAACGAATAACAGAATCAGAATCAGAATATTTTTTATTCATGTAAACCATTAAGTACAATACTTAGGAATCGTCAAAAGTTACAAAATGCTAAGCCACTACTTTACCACCCGTTCGGAGTGCCGATGCCGTTCCTATGGAGAAGAACGGACGAGAAACTCCATGGTTGCTCTTTTTAAATTTTTTCTTTTACATTTTTGAGCAGTACATTGTTATAGGTATGTGAGAACAATGTAGGAACGGGACAGTTCATGCCCAATATAACCAGCAGAACGATTAAGAAAACGCGATCTTATTTAAAGCTGCAGCGCAGACTAAGGCTCGTCATGTCCCCAATTATGTCACACCAAGTTGCTCTTTCTTTCTCTTTCGTATTCTATTAAAGAGAATAAGACACGATGAATCGGATTTTTTTGTTTTATCACTGCCAAAGTAATTTTATACATATACGGAAAATATTAAATTTACTACGGAATATTTCTTCTGAAAATTAGAAATAGACAGCCTTAATTACTTTAGCCAGCTTTTATAAATTCGCAAAAAGGCTGAGGTCGATTCTGTTCTAAATCTGCATAACAAGGACAAAAGATGCATACAATTAATTTTGCAAAATGAGGCTTTGTGTTATATTGCATAATCTCATCTTTTAAAAGGAAGAAAATCATGTTTGTTCGATTTTCGTTAAATATTCAAGAGTCAAAGCGAATGAGTGAACCGTCTCCTTGAAACAAATTATCTGAGTTTACGGATCGATTTATTTGAGGTTGAAAAATTTTAAATAAATAATTATAGAAAACTGGTTTTGGAACCAGTATTGATATTTATAAAAATAACATAAAACATACATCAATTAGGTTGATATTTATTTTAATTTACTTATATCAACATTTATATTTGTTGTAGCCTAAAATTAGGGTCAGTACTTAGGTCACTACACTACACTAATACCTCATGTTTTGTCTAAGTTGTCTGAAATTATATATTAATAATACATCTCTACTTATCCTTTGTATAAAATATAACATGAAACAAAAGAAACATGAAACAAATTCACGCGTCTCGATTAAATGCACGCAATCCAATAAATAACATGTATTGCAATTCCATTATAAAAAAAGATGTTTCAAGAAGCAACAAGATAATTTGGAAACTATTCATATTCTATCTTTTTGAATTGTGTGAAAAAATAGTAGCTATTTATACGAATAGATTTATATATTATAGAGTATCTATCTTATTCATCTCATCCCTAGCCTTTTACCTTCTCCAATTCCGACAATATTTCTCCTTAGAAGTCAACTCAATAACGAGATCTTCAATCAGAAGGCATGAAATGTAATATTACCGCAGTGCATCGCGCCCGCGCCACCTATCGTAAAACGTAAAACTGTTATGGTTGGGCCGGGTCTAGATTGCGAAGCTCAACTATATTGAGCTTGGGGGCTACCTTTATCGTAATTTAGGTCTGAAATTTAAGGAGGCTGATTTTGGATATAATTTTATAGCCTATGCGTGGGATACTTTTAATACTAACGGAAACTGTTCAATGGTTTCCCTTTATCAAAAGTTACACCAAAATGAAAACATTTTAGTTTAATTATCTTTAGAAAAAGTAAATTGGTATCGCTGTTTTGATAAATTTTGCCATAATCTTTTCCACAGAAGCATTAAATTATAAATTATTAACATTCACAGACCAACACCATTTAAAAAAAAAACCTGCCTACTTTGGTGTAATAATAATTGAATGAACAATAGTGGTAAAAATAAAGTATTTTCACACAAACTAAAATGTCGACCATGTTGACTTATAGTACTAAATAATGTGCTAACCACTTATGGGTGAGTAATACCGTTCACGAATTGAGGGCAAATTTGATTGCAGAAAGCTACCTAATGAAAGGAAATTGCTTGAGCAGAAGCCACAATAGTGCTTACAGTAAGGGTGTGGTCTACCTAGGTTTGAGTCACAGTTCCATTCAACGCTATAAACTACCGAACTGCAATTCAAGTGTTTCAAATGCATTTGATTTAACAAAATATGAATGAAAAAATGGTTGTAAACCTGCTAAGACACTATCTTCTTGTTTCAATAAACGTGCCGAAGAAATAATTTGTTTTATAGTTTTTGTAATAAAATGAGAATTTAAAATGAGTATTGCAACGTCGTGTTAGTAACACCATTTCTAACTCAAGCATGGTTTATATTATGAATTCCCTCCCCCTATCCAAATAGCAGAATAACTATTAAAATGAGAAAAAAACGCTTAAAAATAATGAATTTTCTCATAAATTTCATTCTAAGGCGGTACGATGCTCGCCGGGCAGCTAGTTATATTTAAAAAAAACCATTACAACAATTACAAGCAATTACGGATTCAAATCACAATGTTGATGGACTAATCTTTATATTTTTAAATAAGTTCCTTCAAGGATAATTGAGTTTGCAAAAATGTGTTTAATAAATAATAAATGTTCGATATTCTCATGGAATTCCCTCTTTTTCCTTAATTCCGAGTTACTTTATTGTAAGACCTCTTCTTGGAATTCATCTTATGATTGTAGTACGGCTTCAAATCAAGGGAAACAAATGGGCTGGAGATGGTTTCTTATTAAATTAAGTGTTTTGTTTTTATTTTTGTTATGTTTATACAAGTGAATGTTTGTTTTGCAAGATCAGTTTATAAGTTTTGGCAGAATAGCCAATCTGTCACAGACGTAATGGAACCTGAATAGTGTATCGCTGGAATGGCAATCGTATGTCATTTTATTTAAATTAGCAGAATTGGGCCCCAGGAGGTTTCTACAACGATACTTTGTTAATCAACGCTAGCTCACGAAATAAAATAATTAAAAGGCTATATATTCATGGTGGTGAATGGACAGCAATAAAAATCTGAATAAATATAGAAAATGCAAATTATATTTCCATAATGGTTACGTTAATGATCCATTAATTTTTATTTTCATCTTGTTTTTGCGGTTTATGATTTTTTATTGACTTTCAATTGAATGCAACTGTCAGCATTTAAAGCTTTTAATAATTTTTAAGAAAGCATTGCCCAGGTTATAAAAAATAACAATATGTTATGTTCATAAGTATATTATATTTGATCGTTTTATGGATGTCTTCTTAATAATGGGTGAATAAGTTATGAGTTTTACAAAAACTATTTTGTGCCATTTTAATAGAGAAAGTTTGATAGATATTCTATTTCAAATCTATGTCCTCAAATTTCGATCAATAGTATTATGTTTATATTTGTCGTATAGTTATTGTAACCATACCAAGCAGTGATAGCCAAGTTGGTAGAACGCTTGCCTCGGTAACGAGGATTGCAGGTTCAAACCCCGGCTCGCACCTCTGGGATTTTTCATGTGCGAATCTCATTTTCATCCAAGATTATCACTTGCTAAACGGTGAAAGAAAACATCGTGAGGAAACCAGCATGTTTGAGAGAACCCCTCGAAAGATGTGTGAAGTCTGCCAAACCGCACTGGGCCAGCGTGGTGGACTATGGCCTAAACCCCCCTCGCATTGAGGGGAGGCCCGTGCCCAGCAGTGGGACATAAAAAAGGGCTGGAATTATTATTATTTAAAAAAATACTTAATCTGGAAATCACGTCACTGTTCTGCTACAATCCGAAACGTAACAAAAAGCGTTCGATAGTAATCTAGGTCACCCAAAACATTATCGCACATAGAAACATTTAATTCGGCAGAGCTTTACTCAAAGGCCTTCGTGTGGAGAAACCTTTGCGCGGTTCTTTATTGCCTCGCCCGAGGTCTCTATAATTAGCCGTGTAATTATCGTCTTTTTTCGAAAAAAGGAACGTGATTAATTTTCTTCGCCAATTACTGTCTGTGGTACACCGTTTTGTTGCGTAATTTATTGCTGGGTAAACTGAACATGATATTCTTGGAAGATACCAAATTACGTTGCGTACATTGTATTTGTGGTTTACGTTAATTTTACGACGAGTAAAACGAATTGCCTCATATTATTCGCTTGCTTTTCATTTGATGATGTACCTAACAAAAAAAAGCTTAACTGATTTTTCGGGTATACTATCATAAATCTGGCCAATATGGAACACAAATATTATAGTTACTACAGGCACAAAAAAAAACTATAAAAGGGAAGTCAGGATAATCTGGTAGAGTTATTCTCTCTATGGCATCTCTGGATGAGAAGAAAGTTGAGGTTAATCTAAAAACGAGTTTCGAGAAACGTTACTGAATCTAACTTTTTGTAATCACTGTCCAGATAAACAGTAAACAGACGTCCATTCAGTTATCGTAGGTGCACGGTTAATGCCTGCGGTACAAAGCTTACGCTGGCTCGCTACCATGGGCGCGATGCCAATTGTTCGAATTATTGCCTCGAGTTGGTCTTTGTAAACTGGAGAGCAGATATACAGGTACTTGAGGGTACAATATTGAACAACAGTTTTGTTTGGACTGTACATTATATAATTGAGAGAAAAAGTGGCCGAGTTGAAAAGTTACATTTAAAAAATCCTCAATATTATTTGCATTCAAGTAATGTGAATATTTATCTTCTCTACGCACTAAGGTTAAAAGTACTTCTGCGTCGTATTGAATAACACTATGCAATCCACAAATAAAGTAGTTGTGGATTCAATTGGGTCGAAGTTTAGACAAGATCAAAGATTAAATACTGCAGTCTAATTTATAGTGGCGTGAATACCGTAAGGTACTACTACTATAGTTACGTATTTTTAATGAATAAAAATATATACTTCCAGTCAATTATGTATTAGCTGTAATGTTGAAAGGACCAGACGAAACTCAAAGTGTGTTGAACTTTCCGATTGTCGAGAACTTAGTAACTACTACATTTTTTATATTAAGAACTACTGGTAAATAAGCTCTATCACCATTCATCTAGGGTTAGTCCTTCTATGTTAACTCTACGTTTTTGGAACAGTTAAGAAAAAAATAAGCGTCCACGAGGCCCAACTTACCCAGAGTTTTGTTGCTCACATTTTCGGGCAATTATGGTGATTGGATGTCTTTTAACCATTAAAAAAAACATAAGAGTTAACATACAGGACTAACCCTATATGAATGGTGATAGAACTTATTTACTAACTTTTGCCTGCTCTGTAAATCTTAAGTTATAACAAGATAGAAGAACTCATATCATATCGAAGAATTATCTCAACAACAACATCGATCGAGGCCTAACCGAATTAAAAATACAACACGGGTAAAAAGTCAAAATTTTCAAACGGTCGCCACCGACAAACTGCCTGTCGTTTCGAACGCCCAGAGAATTGTAATAAATAAGCAAATTGGAAAAATGGAACAGGTATTCGCAGTGTTTGCCGGTGTCGTGACACAGCAGAATTACAATATTGATGTCTCGTCCTGCCACGCTAACAATAACTGTGTTACCGTTTCTTAAGACGCATTATTCTATGTTATCGGAATTTGATTTGTTACTGTTGAACCTAAAGACAACATAATTTTCAATATCTACGGTGTTTGTTTCTAACGTGGGAATTATGATATACTGTAAAGTTTAAAACTAAATGTGTCTTCATACCAAATTTGACCCATTTGACTCTAATGGTTTAATTACCAAAAATCCATCTTTAGTACACCTTCCTGGTACTCAAGGTATATATCCTCAAAATATCAAATCTCCTAAGTCCATCAGTTCTTTCGAACTCTGTAAATGGCAAAATTATTGACTAAACACAACTAAGTGAAGTAAAAACACCATTGTCTATAATACCTAAGCACCTGGACTTTTGCTAACATAAAGTTAGATCGCTTCCAAATCACTATGTAGATCTAATCAGCTTAGCCATGACAAACTCATATTTTTTTTAGATTGTAATTATGCCATGTACCTGTTTGTACTTATTCTGAAAAGAGTTGTGTTTTTTTAGGTAAAAAATTCACATACCTACCCCGCCTTGCCCGACCTATGTCCAATTAAGTAGGCCCCGACCTCCTTGCAGACAATTACAGTATGTCGCAAAAAAAATGTCCATTACATATTCTGGCCGCAAGTAATAAATTAATGTTCGCTTTATCAAGATGTAGTTGTCCCATTTTTGTTGGGAGTCCACGCTCGTTGTACTTCAGACACGGATGTGACATACATCAGTATTCAAATACTCGGTCAGCCTAGTTTAACGTTGGTAAACGTTAGTTTTGGTGATATAAATCTTAGAAATATGATTTATGTTATCGTTGTATAAACTAATAGCTATATTGTTGTCTAGTAGCACTAGTAAGAAATTTAAGATACGATATATTGCTATAGTATCACCGGTAGTTTTTTTATTCTATCAGCCTGTCCGTAGCAAACATAATATAATTATAGGTACAAGGAAAGCTGGTAGGTCTGCACTTAAATTTATAACTTAGCAACTTGCTTTCCTTGGATCACATGACTTTAGACACTTTTTTTAACGTAACAGGGAATAGATTTGGTGGGTCAGATCAGAATAACTCAAATTTAATGAAGTAGGTAATTGATTACGCTTTGCACCGGATGTGTTTTCATATCATTGATGATTAAAAACATTCATTATAAAAAAAATGTTTGAAAAAATATATCTCCAGACACAGATCACGAGAGATATGCCGTGCGATTCAAAATGTATGGGAACTCGCTGTCTCCGTTTTGTTTCCCACCACTCGCTAAAACCAACCAATACGAAGTCTCTTCGGTGCGTGCTGCGTCGTCGCCGTATACAGCGGCCGTACCACGCGACGCACCAGTTTATTCAAAGTATCGTTAGACGATCTATCCATTGCCTCGTACATTCACTCAGTAGCGAAGATAGGTGGTACTTAAAGAGCCATGTATTTTGTACAAAAATAAAAAAGTCGTTGTGCTACATGAAAACTAAAATAACATAATAAAGGCATTAAATATTTTTTGATTTGTTGTTTTTAATGATTTTAAAGACGAATAAATAAAATACTTAATACTGGCTGGTGAAATGAGATTCCATCTTTCGCGTAGTTCACTTTGCTGCTAGTATTTTAGCACACAACCACGGAATAACACGGCATTTAAAAAAAAAGTTAGAGCTCCGATACCGACGTGCAGTTGCAGTCGACTGACGGCGAAAACTCTATGTTAGCGTAATTTTGGCATAAGGTGAGCGCAAGCCCACCGCTTTCATAACATATCTCCTCTAATATATCTGTGTCTCCAGACGAACACACCAACTATACACTAAGCAACGCTTGTATTATGGGTACCTCACAATGGACTGAGGGCGAACTCAGAATATAATACTTATGAGATATTAAAATTCCATGACTCGGTTACAAACTTTCAGGCTCCTCTTACAAAGCATGTCCCTACCAGGAGTCGAACCCAGGACTCACAGCGCATAAAGCAAGGTAGTGTAGACTAGTGATAGAGCTGATTTTATATATTATAGTTTCTCTAAAAGAAACATTCCAATCGAGCAAGTATACGCTACGAACATAAAATATTAAACGCACAAGACCTAATAAACTATGTATACGAGTACTAAACAGCTGGTGCTATGGCCACCGCTCACGTATAAAATGTGCTAGAATTGTGCGAGTTACATGACCCCTGGGCGCCATTACTTTCACACAATGCTTGTGTTCCAGCGCATTTCAAATAAAACCGTATTTACGACTTCCTAGCGCGGTCTGCTGTCCTGGTACATGGAGGCAACATAATAGCCGTGTTCGCGCGAAAATGCTTGTTTGTTTATTTATATATTAAAATGTTATTAACAAAACTAGCAGTGCTCGCGTCTTCGTGTGCGCGGACTTTAGTTTTTTAGATGTCCTAAATGAACCCATGCATTTCCCGGGATAAAAATGATTACTCATAATATGGTGATCCGGGTCCGATAGTTTATTTAACAAGTTATATCATAAATATCTTATAAACCCAAAAATATTATTTTGCATTTTGCATCATACGAGTAACTAAAAAAAAGATTTCCATTCAGACCGTGTTTTTCAATGATTGAATGCTTTCAACCGATATTAAATTTCATTTATATCCGCCTATAAAGGTGGAGGCGATTGCAACAATAAAATAGCAAGTGCAAAGATATCATTAAAGGAAACTGCACTCTATATACCGATTTTATTGATGTGCAGCTGTAAAAATGTTCTGGCATTGACCACGGGTTATTATCAAGCAAGAATTAGTTAGATAAGTTAAGTGCATACTAAGCATGTACGAAAGGCCGACCATTTATCTACTAGACATTCAACGAGCCCCCCCCCCCCCCTCCCGCCCGTCCGAATTGAACGGTTTGGACTTGACCAATCAATGGGCTGTCACCTGTCAAGTGAACTGACAGGCGAGTAATGACAATGCGGTCGTTGTCTATTGGATGGCAGTGTCGATGGTCCAGAGAGGCTTTGCGACATTACATTATATCAGTCACTAGCCCATAGATAATACATAATATAGGAGACACTAGCCGTTGCCCGCTACTTCGTCAGCGTACAAAATTAGAATATAACATTTTTCATATAAATTTGCCCCCCCCCCCCCCCTTTTAGTCCCTTTAAAAATCGAATTTTCAGAATTCCTTTCTTAGTGAGCACTCAGGGGACCAGAGCATCTCGTGTGCCAAATTCTAAGTCCCCAGGGTTCATGGTTTTGGACATTTCATTATGAGTGAGTGAGTCAGTCAGTCAGTTGATTTCGCTTTACATATAGACAGATGTAGAAAGTAAACAACAAAACAATGTTTTTAAAGTTATATTTTGCTTTTTTTATTAGAATCTACCGGCCATGTATCTTTTCAAAATCTGTTGTTGGCAAAATCATGGAAAAAAAAACGATGGAAGCCATAATTATTTGAAAATTGAAGAGAAATTAACTATAGTAGCATTGATGGGGTCAATATAAAAGGCTTAAAGCTTAAGGCTATAAAAGGCTAGGCTAGTTCTATAATAAATAGGTTGAAGATGATAAAGTTATACACATTAAGCAAAGTACATTATATAACATTAAACAAGTTGCACAAAGATAACTGTAACAATTGTTGAACTAGGTGCAAACACAAAAACAAAATAATTTGGAAGATAGGAAATTGATGTGCTCGTTAATTAAAATCCGGAAACTTTTGAAGGAACCTTGGCATATTTCATAACGCAATTATATTGATTCGACAACGTTAATAATTCAATCAATGATCAGCTAATTGGGTCGTATAAACGTTATCAGAAATGCTTTTAATGAGCACTTGTATCTGTATATCGTCTTAAATATGATTTTCGAATTGTATCCCTAATTTATTAGATGTTCTGTCCCGCTGCTGGAAAAAAGCTCCCAGCTTCTTCTTCAAATTTAATGGTTAGACCCTTGTCGGTGTAGCTGATGAAGCTCTTTCCATCTGTCTCTATCTAGAGCAGCTTCTTTCACCTCCCTATACGACATGACACCGATCCTTTCTTTTATCTGACTCATGTAGCTTATTCTTGGTCTTCTTCGTCCACGCTTTCCTTCGATTTTCCCCTCTATGATGTTCTTTATGAAGGTATCGTGTCGTATGAGATGGCCTTTCATCTTCCCTCTTCTACTCCGTATGGTTTTCATTAATGATCTTCTTTCTTGCACTCTCTTCAATACATCCTCATTAGTTACTTTTTCTGTCCAACTGATCTTTTCCATTCTCCTCCAACACCACATCTCAAATGCCCCTAATATTTCTCTGTCTCTTTGTGTCATAGTCCAAGTCTCATGCTCCCAGCATGAAACATAAAATCAAGTATCATCGTCACGTTTCTCTGCGACTATTAGTGATAGTCAGCACAATGTTTTTTTTTAATGAACACGTTCATATAACTACGTAAGTAACATATTCATATTCATGTTTAATATATCATTAAGTATAAGGTTAACCAAACAAATGATTTGTGGATTTGTTTGGTTAACGACTCTATGTTTTTATCGTCGTAAAAAAGAATTCAAAATCCGAATAGTTAGTATACATCGCTATACGCACGAATGTTAAAAGCTGAATAAAAATAAAAGTCTGAAGGTAACGCTTTATACCTTATATGACATACCCGAACAGCAATATTCTGTCATCAAAATATATTATTTCTTACATCCTTGGTTAGTATTTGTAAACCTTTAAGATATATAGATCAAGCAAGATCAGATCTATATGATATCTTTACAACTCTGAACCAGTAAATGGATTATTATTCTTTACTCATACCACAAAATATTGAATTTCTATTACCTTATATCAAATCGCGTGACCGAACATTTTATAACAGCCAAGATACGGTCGCAATCACGCACAATAAAAGGTGAACTTCGACATGTAAAACTTCAATAGCGTGATTCATATCACCGCGCAGCGACATCTAGTTTCGAAATTGGCATTAACTCGACGATGTAATTACGTAATAGTTATCAACTAACATTACCAGCCCACCGCGACGTAAGATAACATCTTGATGAATAAATTAGTTTGCGTCATTATAGGAGCGTACGGCGTTTATGCCGACTCATGTAATGAATGACGATGGGCCTTCTTAATTATTCTCTGTTTGTTTACGGAAAATTGTTATTTGATAAGTGTTATTATCCTGAACGTTCAAAGGGTTTTGCGTGGCGAATTAATGTATTTTTTTGTGAAAAAAATATGTCATGAATGTCATAAAATTTCACAGAAGATTCAAATAAGTTTACAGGTTTAAG
This sequence comes from Pheosia gnoma, assembly GCA_905404115.1. NCBI lineage: Eukaryota > Metazoa > Arthropoda > Insecta > Lepidoptera > Notodontidae > Pheosia > Pheosia gnoma. The sequence goes on from FR989900.1 coordinate 8,426,657, forward strand.
AACAGAACCAAACAAAAAAACATACATAGTCTAGCTTCCTCAGCAATATTATTCTGATAATGGTAATTCATCTCGTAAGTCATCACATAAGTGACACTGACGATATTTAGGGGAAAATTTGTTTCAGAATAACAAGTCTTATTTAAAAACGTCAAAATACTTACTCGACGTTAATCTTGGTACATTAGTTGTCACTTAGTGGCGCTAGTGCAAAACTCATTCATTTTAAGAATACGAAAAGTGAATTTTTTATCGATACCCATATCTAACAAATTGATTATTATTGAAAGATAGTATAAAGTATATCTAGGAACATGTGCCTTTGCAACCTTTCCCGTATATAAGGTGTAACAAAAATAGTATCAAACATTTTAAGGCGTTAAGGAGTAGTTCACACCAATCACGTTTATGTATAAAATATATGTGTAACCGAAGTCAGATTATTTCTCTGAGAAAGCAAGCCAGTACGCTTCAACGCGCAATTAATACGTGGTGTTATTTAAAAGAAAAAAGATTTTATTTTTCGCCAATGGGATCTTTATAGCCTAGCTAGCTGTCCCGGCGAACTTCGTACCGCCTCAGAATCAAATGTATCAGAAAATGAATTTATTGGTATTCTATGAAAAATTTAAACAAATCTATCCCACGGGAACCATACATTTTACCGGGATAAAAAGTATTCCAGACTATAATCTATCTCTGTGCCAAATTTCATCCAGATCCGTTCAGCCGTTCGGGCGTGAAAGAGTAACAAACATCCATCCATCTATCCATCCATCCATCCAAACTTTCACATTTATAATATTAGTATAGATTAGTATAGATAACTATGGGCCTCTTAAAATATTTTACACTGGTATTGTTACACTTTATTTACTTATAGTATTAATAAGCTTCTAATATCATCAATATCGTATCTGTCAAATAAAACTTCAATGTGTTGCTCTGAAAAAACAAAGTTGTATTTTAATAGTTTTCAAACATACCACAATACACTATAACACTAAATAACTAAACACTAACCTGAAAAAACAAAGAAACGACATTTAAAGTCTATTCTATAATCTATCTTGTACTTATCTAATTTTAATAGAAATTAATTTTATAACAATGTTTATTTGGTTAAACGCCATATTGTTCAACTCTGTCTAGGCTGTTTTATCGACATTCCACACATAGCCCTGACTGCTTTGCCGACAGCGCCAGCGCGATGATATTCAAAAAGGAAGTAAACTTTCTTTATATCTCCCCTCTTGAAGTAGAAAATTCACATAGAATTTTCTTCGTATGAATTTTTCTTTTTCCATTTCCTCATTTATCAGCTTCTTTTTTTAGTATAGGGACTGGAATAAGTTTTGTGATATGAAAAAGGTTTGATTCTGTTTTTTTATGACCTGTATCTATTCTGTATATTGACTTCGAAATTTTATTTATAATTTTATACGGTCCGATTTTTAGTTCATCTAATTTCTTCCTGTTAAGCTTATTTCCATTTTCTACATACACCATATCTCCTACATTAAATTCATAATATTTCCGACTCTTATCGAACAGTATTTTGTTGTAGTTATGTGATTTTATTGTATTGTCAAGTGCAATTTTTCGGTCATTAATCCAGTCAGTTTTGGATTTTCCTTGTTTTAACTCATCTGGTACGACACTAACATCTGTTCCATATAAAAGATAACTTGGTGGATAGCCAGTGACTGAGTGATTAGTATCATTATATTTACTTGCACATTCCTGAGCTATTGTGGTCCACGCTTTCTTTTTTCCATTTTCATTGATTTTGCATCTGATTTTATTTACTAATGTTTGATTCAACCTTTCATTCAGGCCATTAGAGAATGGTGCATTTACCGCTGTGAAGATCATCGGTATTTGTTTATCTTTAAGGAATTTCTTAAATTCTTTCGAATTGATTCCGGGGTATTGGTCAGTAAGAAGCATTCCAATATCTTCAGTTTCTGTTATGTTTGTGATTAGTTTAATAAAATCATTTGCATTCTGGGTTTTTGAAGTTAGTATAAAAGCATATCTTGTAAAGTGATCCACTAACAGGTGTAGATATTTCTTTGATGATCTTGAACCTCCAAAACCTCCAATGGTGTCTATAGAGATTATTTCAAATGGCTCTTTGGCAGGGCCTAGATGAGACATAAAACCAAATTTATCTTGGCCTCTTGATTTATTTTTAATACAAGTTTCACAGCCTCTGCAAATTTTCTTAATATTGTTTATCAAATTTTTGGCCGTGTAGTACGGACTTATTGTCTTCTGCATTTGACTTATTCCAATGTGGCACAAGTTTTCATGTATTTTTTTTAGGAGTTTGATACTAAATTCTTCTGATATAATTAATTTTTCTTTTTTTCTGATCTTTTTAAAGTATACTTTGTGTTTTTCTATCAATTTACCCTTATTTTTTTGTATTTCTTCATTTTTATTTTGATCTGTTAAAATATCTTGCAATTCAACCACGTTCACAACTTTTAACTGTTCATCTGTATTTTTCTCTGATTCCAATACTGGATTCCTGCTTAGACAATCTGCTTCTAAATTTTTCTTTCCTGGAGCATATTTTATTTGAAAGTCATACTGCGATAGATAATATGTTAAATCACCTAGTTCTTCATCGGTTCTAGATTTCAAATTCATGTTTTCCAGTGGTTTATGGTCTGAATAAACTGTAAATGATTTACCTATCAACCAGTATTGCCAGTATTTCACAGCTTCTTTGATAGCTAAACATTCCAAGTATATTGCTTTTTTTTTCTTTTGGGATTCATTAAGCTTTTTAGAAAAATAAGCCACTGGTTTTTCTTTCCCGTCTGTCTGTCTTTGTTTCAATATAGCTCCAATACCTTCTAAAGAAGCATCTGTATATATATTGATTGGCAAATCTTGATCAAAAATCTGAAGAATTGGTTGGGTGCATAGCAAGATTTTTATAGTCTCAAATGCTTCTTGGCATTTGTCACACCAAATGAATTTTTGGTTTTTCCTTAGTAAATTATGCAATGGGTCTAATATTCTGGCACTATTTGGTATGAACTCATGGTAAAAGTTAATTTTCCCCAAAAATTGTCTAATATTTTTCTGTGTTCTTGGAACGGGAAAATCCTTTATTGAAATCAAATTATCGTTTACTGGTTTAATGCAATTATTTTCAATTATATGACCCAAGTATTTTACTGAATTAGAAGCAAATGTGCATTTTGTAAATTTCAACCTGAAACCTTCTGTTTTGACTGCTTCCAAGAGCTGTGTAAGATGATTAATGTGTTCAGCAAAGGTTTTAGAAAATATAAGTATATCATCGATATAATTAACTGTAAAATCTGACAGTTTATACTTTCTAAGTATATTATTTAGTATTCTTTGAAAAATGGCTGGCGAAGTTTTTAATCCGAAGGGTAGACAGGTCCACTGGTAATGTCCATCTTGTGTTACAAATCCAGTCTTGGTTTTGTCTTCGATTCGCAACGGTATAGACCAAAATGCAGAATTGATGTCTAGCGTTGAAAAGAATTTGCAGTTCCTGGTCTTTAACATTAGATCTTCAATTAACGGAAATGGTTGAGCCTGAGGTACTACTATTTTATTTAAGTCTCTAAAATCTATACATAATCTAGATCTTTTATTTTCTTCTTTTTTAAAAGCCAAAGTGACGGGTGCAGCGAAAGGACTGTAGGATTCTTCTATCATCTTATTATCTAGTAATTTTGCTATTTGTGTTTCTATCTCTTTTTTATCTTCTATAGTGCATCTGTAGGGCCTCTTGCTACAATATCTGTCCACTAGTAAGTCGATTCTTGCTTCATACCCATTAACAGTACCGACGTCGTATTTATCTTTCGCAAAAACTGATTTATATCTGTCGATCAGTGTATTTATTTCCGATTTTTGATATCCATTTAGGTGATTTATCTTAATTTCAAAGTTTTCTTCTTTTACATGTTCATTAAAATTTATTTTGTATTCCTTTGTTGAAATAGTGTTATCTATACTTTTTATTTTAGTGTTTGTATTTTCATAAGTAGAGTTTTCCTCTGTTTTATTATTTAGGTACAATTTCTGTGTTATTTTTAAGTCTTCGTTTTGGATTAGTTTAAATTTTTTTATCAAGTCTAATCCAATCAAAAAATCATATTTGAAATTTTGTTCATCAATTATGTATACATCAGCATTTTCTTCCAATTCAAAGATTTTTATTTTTAAGGTCGTCAAACCACTTGTCTTTTTAACACCACTAATTGTTACTAAATCTGCTTCATTCAAACTGTTTCCTTTTCCTTTTAATTTTAATATTTTCGAATTAATTAAAGAAACATTTGAACCAGAATCATAAACCCCGTATATTTCTAGTTTATCATTCAATAGTAGTTTGACATTAATTAATGGTGTTACTATTCGTTTTTTTGGTCAGTTTCATTTAACTCAGCTTCGATCACAGAATTATTAACATGCTTGATGAAATTCTTCTTCAATTTATCATCTTCCTTGGTTTTGAACCAACATGTGGCCTCAGGGTGATAACGAGAACCTTTATTCAATTTTTCACAAATTTTACATGGGTATTTTTCTTCGTTTCTACCATTAGTTTTCATATTTTCATTTTTTCTTATAGCCAAATAACTTTTTTTATTTACCATGTGTTCATGTTTACTCACTTCATTAAACAAATCCACTGTATCTTTTAATGTTTCTCTATCAATCCTATTTAGTATGAATTCTGGTAAACCAGCTGCTACAAGATCCACTAGGGTACTTGGGTCAATTGTTCTTCTCATATCTAATAGCAGTTTTTCCTTTCTCATCGCATAATCCAATAATGAACCATCCTTATATTTAAACAATAGTGCATATCTAACTGGGTTCCATCCTTTGTTTGCAAATGATTCACAGAATTTATTTTTCCAAGTTGTCCATTCCGAATTCATTGTCAATTTTATAATCATCGAACTGTACCAGTCTGCACAGCTCTTATCCATAAACAATCTGAGTATTTCAATTTTCTTTTCATCCTCTGTTACATCAAAGCGTTTGCATTCTCTTTCAAAAATATCGATCCACTGGCCAGCATTCGAATTTTTGCTTGTGAACTTTTCAATTACAAACATTTCTGCAATCTTTTTCAAATTTTGTTGTTTAACTTCTCGTGTATTTTCTACTAATTTCTCAAATAATTTTTGCAGCGTACCTGTTTCTGTTTGATATGCATCAGCAAATTTATCCTGATTTAGTTCCTCTAAATATTGATCCCCAAACTGTAAATTATCCTCATCATCTATGTACGTCTTATGGAGTTCATCTGTCATTGTAATCCAAACTCTTCTCACCTGGTACCTTTTTCTCAAACTATTTTTCACTTTATTATAAACCGTTGTTTTCAGTATTTCCTTATGATAAGTAACTGCTTGTAGCTCTTCAGGTATGGCATACACTTTATTATCACTTGTAGTTATTGAAGTAATAGAAAGAACATTTGATTTTCCATCACTTCCAGGCAATAGCGTAAATTCAAAACGAAGTCTATCCATTTTCAATTATAGTTTATAAACAAAAATGTCGTTTTATAGTATTAATAAGCTTCTAATATCATCAATATCGTATCTGTCAAATAAAACTTCAATGTGTTGCTCTGAAAAAACAAAGTTGTATTTTAATAGTTTTCAAACATACCACAATACACTATAACACTAAATAACTAAACACTAACCTGAAAAAACAAAGAAACGACATTTAAAGTCTATTCTATAATCTATCTTGTACTTATCTAATTTTAATAGAAATTAATTTTATAACAATGTTTATTTGGTTAAACGCCATATTGTTCAACTCTGTCTAGGCTGTTTTATCGACATTCCACACATAGCCCTGACTGCTTTGCCGACAGCGCCAGCGCGATGATATTCAAAAAGGAAGTAAACTTTCTTTATATACTTTTACTACTAATGTAGCTCGCACTTATAAAACTAAACAAGCCTATTTAATTACATAGTAAAGTTACGCGGAGAATATGTTTTCCTCATGAAGTCCTTAATATTATACTGGAAACACTTTGCACTTTGTTTCGCACGAATGTAATGAAAGCGCTTTTATTTTCAGAGAGATTCCTACGAGTTAATTTCCAAGTAACTGAGCATGAACAAATAAAATTAACATAATTAAACTTTCTGACAGTAAATCAACGCTGCGAATTCTTGAAGACGATATTTAAGATTAAAGTAAAATTATCGTTTTTTTTTAATATTATCATGGTATATTGATTTCTTATATTTACGCGAATACTACACATTGAAATAAAACTAATTTTAAGGATTTTATCGCGTTTTTATTTTGACTTTACGTTCCCGACGTTTCGGCTGCTTTACAGCAACCATGGTCACGGGAGGACTATCATGGTATGATTCTTGTCGTTATGTGAAAAAAAAGTAGGATTAGAAGTCAACTGGACATGCCACTAGGGTCACTCAACCCCTGGTGATTGATCCTGCCTAAAATAACTTCAGAATGGTTTTTTTCGTATTGCCCTGGTCGGGGCGATCCTGTGATCAACCCGACTTATTATACCATGCAATGTGTGTGTCCATCTGTCGATATTAAGTAATTTATGAACTGACTACAAAACGATGGAGGTTCTCTATTCGGTTGTTTTTTTTTAAGTCTCGACGTATTTTTTATTCTTTAACACGATGAAATATGGACGAAAATGGAGTCAAACTCAAAATGGGTTTGATAGGTCAGGGACACCATTAACATTGAGTTCGATAGCTTAAAAGTAATTCTTGCAAGTTACCTTGAAGACGCGTGCCCCATGGTATACTACTACGTTTAACTTCGAATATAATTTAACCTTATGAAAGACGTTTCAAAATAAATATGAGTACAGATATAATCTTATTGTATGTGGTATTTTATGACCGTGAAATATGTAATGAAATTTTGGGTTTGGAAAATGATTGCAATGCGACGACGATTTATTGATCCATAAATAACTTACGTACCAGAAGTATAGAGATCACTTTAGAATAAAATCTTTTCCATTTATGATGCGTCAATTTGCATTAAAATGAGTACTCAACCTATTATTGATATAAAACTATCTTTAAGGATTTTATCGCGTTTATATTATGTTTTTTTTACGTTCCCGACGTTTCGGCTGCTTTACAGCAACCATAGTCACGAATTCAAAATTATAATATTCAAAACGCAATAAAATCTTTAAAATTAGTTTTATTTCAATGTTTAGTATTCGCGTAAATATAAGAAATCAATATACTCAACCTATTAGATATAATTTTAATTGTAATAGACCATTGACATTGATAGACCAATGTGTAGACCATTTATTTCTATTAAGATAGACGTGAATAAGTCGCTTGCCCTCGAAGAAAGCACCACAAAACAGCAGAGCGGCCTAGTGCACCCTGCTACTCAGTCAGATATGTCAGAAAAACCCTAATATCCCTGCAAAGAGGCTTCGCCGTAAGAGCCATCAAAGGCTTCCGAACAGTGTCCACCAACGCTGCTCTGGCACTCGCACAGCTGACGCCGCTCGACCTTAAAGTGAGGGAGGTGGCGGCTGTGGAGAGAACCAGACTTACGGGCACCACTGACCTGCTTCCGGACGACATCCCCCTTGAGAAGCCGACTCCCGTCTATGAACTAATACACCCCGCCCTAAGGCCTACCATCGAACACTCCCTCACCCGCACCCAAGAGGAAGCCGACGCCTTAATCGGCATCGACTCCACCACTATATTCACGGACGGCAGCAAACAAGAGGACAGGGCTGTCGGAGCCGCCTTTGTTTGCTGCAATCCAGATCATCACCCCCCTGTCACCATTAAAAAATTCAAACTCCATTTCTCGTGCACTGTCTTTCAAGCCGAACTTCTCGCAATACTCCACGCATGCAACTTTGCCATAGCCCGGAATTTTCCTCATTCTATAATTTACTCTGACTCTCTCTCCTCTATCCAAGCCATCCGCAATAGAAGCAACACTCATCCCTTAATCACCCAGATTCATTCCATTCTATTCAATCATCCCAACAAAATCAAGCTCGCCTGGGTCAAGGCTCACACCGGGATAGTGGGAAATGAGGCTGCAGACGCCGCCGCGAATGAAGCAACCCGGCTGCGTAGAGCGCCCCACTACGCGGAGTTCCCTATCTCCTATGTGAAATTCCACACCAGGGGGTCACATAGGGAGATATGGAACTCCCGCTACATCAGTGCGCCTCAGGGCGCACACACAAAGCGTCTTCTACCGACTCTCAACAGCGTCGACAATCTCTTCTCCCTCACTAAACGTACCTTCGAGCTCACTCAGCTCCTCACCGGACACGGCTACCACAAGGCCTATTTACATAGGTTTAAGATTACAGAGAACGCAAACTGCCCATGCGACGGAACAACTGAGCAAAGCATCGAACACCTGATCACAGCCTGTCCGGAATTTGACTTCTTAAGAACGAAGCACGAAAGGCACTGTCTGGGCATGGGCATTTTGCCATACGACTTCGTTGACCTCCTCAAGGAGCGAACCTCTTTTAATTCATACATTGCTTTCTGGAGCGGCATCGTACGCCGCCTCAAGGCCTTCAACGGCACTTAAAATTATTATTTACTTAAATTAAGGGAAAAAAAAAAAAAAAAAAAAAACATATACACAATCATCATCATATTCAATCATCATCATAGTGTTGTAGATAACTCGAAGTTGTAAATAATGAAAAAATCAAATCCATTACTATCCTCCTCCCTATCATCTCTTACAATGAGGACCTGGTCTTGGCAAAAAACCTGTATCAAATCGCGGGCCACGCCAACCCAGGCCTCAAAATAATCATTTCTTCCTATAAAAATCAAATTGATCAAAACTTATAATCTTGCGATTATTAAAACCAAACAGCGAAACAAATAAAAATAATAAAAAAAAAAAAAAAAAAATCAGTCTAGCTACATCGCAACGACGCCGCGCAACATATATCTGTGACATATGCTGTCTGCTATCTCATTTAAATAGACTTTGTACCATTTAGTGTGTACAACCAAAGTACGTTTGATTATTACGTTCACGTGTGCGCGTCAGCTGGGACATTAAATAAAATTACATTAGTATTAGCATGACTTGTATTCGTTTATTAATTTAAAGTCATTGGTGCAGATAATATGACCGGTATCAACTTCCCTACTGATCCCCAGAAAACAATGAGTAGAATGTCGGCAACATCGGTTCGATAGTTCGACGCTGACAAAGCATTTTCGCTACTTTAACCCTACTGAAAGCGAACTGAAACGCCAAGTCACTGTTTTATAGTAAACCAGTTTTTCCATAGCGGAGTTCCCGTGACAGCAATTAAATCAAGTACTAAGCTAGATGTAGATAATGCCTAATGTGATTAAGTAGCGGAGGCAGGTTAAATGTAGGGTTTGGGGAAAGTGAAATGCCCTTTAGATAATTTAAAAATAAGAACTAGAATTCTAGGGTCAATTATGTAATGCTGGTTGTACATACTACTTACATTTCGTTTGACGTATTACAATGTTGTATAATTCAGGTTTTTTTTTGGTAGAAATAATCCACCACAGTCACACAATAACGACTCCTGAAACTGTAAGTTATATAACTATTTTCGAAAAAAAAAGTGAATGTGGTTATGATAAAGATTTGTTGAATAATGCCATTAATTATGTATGATGAACATGAATTGTTTATTTATGCTTTCTCAAACGCTGTATAGTAGCAAATAAGCGTGCTACTTTCGAGCATGTCATGAAAAACTAGCGCACTTATAGCAAGCTGAATGCTTTTAATAGCAAGCGTTAGAAATCTATACTAATATTATAAATGTGAAAGTTTGGATGGATGGATGGATAGATGGATGGATGGATGGATGTTTGTTACTCTTTCACGCCCGAACGGCTGAACGGATCTGGATGAAATTTGGCACAGAGATAGATTATAGTCTGGAATAGCACATAGGCTACTTTTTATCCCGGTAAAATGTATGGTTCCCGTGGGATAGATGTTTTAATTTTTCCTACTTTTTATCGCGGGTAACACCGCCGGGCGCAGCTAGTAATACCATAAATGTTTGATTTTAAATTACTTATCTACAATCCACTCCCTTCACGAAGCGTATGTAACAATAATAATATATATCCTCATATTTCAGAAACTCTCTCAAGACAATTACGTAACAGTCTTCGAGACGTTTTCAGTTCAGTGCCCAACGCAAACATGTTGATTAGATTACCGCGCAAGAGAGCACGACATTCCACGCCGTATAACCATTATAATAAAGACCATTATCATAATAATTAGACATTGAGAAACTTCTTTGAACTTATTTACAATTAGTAATTACTTATTATATATTTGCTGTAACTGTCTACGTTTTCTGTGTGACAAGGCTGTCGAATTGAAATGGATAGCTGGAAATGAAATTTCGTGGTTTACTTTGTAGAAACATATTTCATTACTTTTTGAGGACGAGTCTATTATATCTTTTGTAATTACCTACCCAATTATGAAAATAGTATGGACTAATTCAGCAGAGTTTTGCTGAGGTATACTTGAATTATTCTATTATTTACGACTACGACTATTATGTAGCTTGTAGTAAAACTATTTTATGTCGGCTCTCCTGTAAATTAAGTTACATTTTGTGGGGCACTCTATGTTACTGATACAAAAACGCTAACAATACAAAACGTGTAAGAATTCTTTTTTTTTTATTCCTCATAAGAATAAAGGCTTTCCCATTGCGGCACGTGCTGTGCACTGGCGCGTGGTACATTTAAGCTTAGGGGTCAGTTTGTTCGGCACAGCAATGGACTAGTGGCTCAAAGCAAAATAGATAAATTTGTGCGATAGTATTTGTGCAATATGTCATGATGCAAACAGCTTGCTAAGAGCACCGATTGTACTTTAACTGGCAAGAAAAGATCTACCATCCAGGCGAGTGGCATGCCTAGCGGAGCTGGCCGCTATGTCCCGACAATTATAGTCGGGATCTTATATATATATGTTACGTGCTTTGCAAACTCTCATCGCGCGTTTCAGAATTGGACGGAGAATCGTAATTTGTTCTGGACGTCGAATGCAGCGCCATCTATGTATCGGCGTGGTGAACATGTTTCATGTAGCCAGGTTTTCAAGAGGTCGCCACAGTACAATGCCTTGCCTGATTGTGCTGTCTAGCCAAGATGCTGGATAATACTCCAATCGCGTATTATTTACAAGGCAAGTTTAGTTTCTGAACTCTCCCTCGACCCCTACTATCAGAGCTTAGTACTCTCCCGTACGCAATTACATCGATCGGCAGATTCGCTTCCACCAACTTATTTATCTATCACCCGCCTAATGGAGGGTGGGAAGGGTGGATTATTCTGGAAGTTTCCGCCAAGGTGTTGTGTCACCCACCAAATGCTGTGTTATCGGGTATGTTTAACTGGATATAATCTGTGATGACATTTTTCGCTCGATTGGTTTATATTGACGTGGATAGGTAGATCTATGCATAATGTTATAAAAGTGGGGCATTTATAAAATAATATACGATAGTATAACGGAACATTATTCTTGTGAAGACTTCTATAAATTTGGGGATTCGTGCGTCATGGATAATCTACCTGACACCTTTTTAAGGACTTAAGTGGGTGATAGCTTATTGTCCGGAATTTCATAAATAGGATTTTTATCTCTTATATTTTTTTTAAAGTTAATTTTCCCATGTTTTAATAGGTATTCTGCTATTCAGGGCGGAGACAAATAAAAAAAAAATCAAAGAACTTAATATAATCGGCTTACCAATTCTTGATTTACAAATGGTGAAACTAACACGTCAAATTTTTTTTTATTTCATGTAGGCCAAAAAAGCGCTTCTGAATTGTCAAAAGTTACTAGTAAGTTTAACCATAGTTTTAGGGACCATCCCGCAAATGGTACAGTTATTACCGCCTCGTAAAAACTGCCACCAACAGCATTCCTTATACTCTAAGACCAGTAATACTCAACCGTTCGAATCCGTTCATACTTGTTTAATTCAATTTATAACAATAGCGAAAACCTAAGAAATCATTACCTATTTTTGTATTTTGCGACCCACGACTAACACGTGTTTGTGGCCCAACGAAAAAAAGGTTGAGTACCACTGCCTTAGACCTTCGTGTTTGTGCCGTTCCTTTGCCGCATCTTCCTTCTAGTTAACCCATTTGATCTGTGTAGTAAACAATATAAGCAAGATAACGTAATGCCTCATAAATATCTCTACATGAGGATACATTAACACGCCCCAATAAAACGGAACGACACTATTCAAACGCGTAATCAAAACATAAATTATCAATTCAGGACGAACCAATGTAATGCCGCATAAAATATGACTAAATAAGTCACAACATATTCAGGAAAGCATTACATTATAAGTGTAGCGAGTGCAATAATAATGTGACACATTTGACGGCCTGATTAGCGCAGTTGTAGTACCCTGCTTTCCGTGCCGAGGTTCGAATCCTGGTAGGGACAAACTTTGTGTGATGAGTACAAATGTTTGTACCCAAGTCATGGATGTTTAATATCTATATAAGTAATATATACTGGGTTCGCCCCCAGTCCATTGTACGGTACCCATAATACAAGCGTTGCTTAGTGTGGGTTGGTGTGTTCGTCTGGCGATATTTATTTATTACATTTGTGCAAATTAAACAGCGCCTCTAGCGACCGCTATTTGAAACTTCCAATTCGCCATACAATGTTACTAAATACGTAGACTATGAAGTATACGGTTAGCTTACGAATAATCTTGCACTTGATGTAGAGACTGTCGTAACGAGAACAACGTAGATACGGGTATGCGTACTATTAAAATAGATTAAATGGTGCTCGAAATACGACTTGGAATTATGTAATGACACGAATTAAGGGTGTTTCTGCGAAAGGAATTTGAATAAGGGTTTAATAGTTGGTTTATAGTATTAACAGACGACCGAACTTGGTACGGTCCGGACCACGGATTTGGTTCGCTTCGTACCAAGTCTGTGCGTCTAGAAAGTGGTAACCATACGGTACGGACGGTTGGTACGGAGCGGACCATGTCTGAGGTCCGGCCCCGACGAAGTCCGACCGACTAATAATATCTATAATTGGTAGTTGTAGGCAGACCAATTGCACATTGATCAGAGAGAGAGAGGTATAGATTTGAGATGTGTCGCTTAGAGTACAAAGGACAGAACACCGTAACAATGTATCAATACTATCCCAACTGGAAACTAAGACGGGATTTTCCACTATATATATTTAAATAGTTCTTGAGTTCCTCGGCCTCATTCTTCACAAGAAAGGCGATAACCTCAAAAAAACTATTGACGGGGAAAGTAGAATAGCGGACACTGGGGATATGGGACGAAGGGGAACATTCAACGCATACATTATAGACCAGCTATACTCAACCTGCGGCCCGCTGGGCTTATGGGGTTGGCCGCTGTGGTGTTACTTTATTTTAAACCATTTTGAAATTCGCGCCCATAAGAAGAATTGAGAGCGCGCTGAGTAAATAGATTCTACATAACACTACCGCGCTGCGAATCCGTCCATAGTTGTTTAATTCAATTTGTAAAATAGCGAGAACCTAAGATATCATTACTTTTTTTTATGGCCCGCGACACCACGACACACGTGTTTGCGGCCTCTATGAAACAAAGGTTGACTACCACTGTTACAGACGATACTACATAAAGACTTAAAGAATAAAAAAACTTGACTTTTGTTATCTCAAACTGTCGTAAAAATGGGCTCTAAAATTGCACTCCCGGGAGTACACCGATCAACGATTAGACTAATGACCAAGTTCGAAGCCAAAGCCGTGAAGATAACCGAAACGTCGACGAATCGATAAAACGAACCTGACTCGCAAAAAATCGGGGCTAACAATCTAAATTTAGCTCTGAACGATGCTGCTTTATCCAGCCATGTAATCGATGATCACATCCTTAAAAAGAAAGTGAGCAAACACGTACAGCCGTTAGCAGAAACAATGTGATATGTGAAGTAGGTATAATGCTCATGAAATTCAGCTTAAGGAAATTGCTTCTCCTTGAAAGAACCCTTCACAGCGTTCGGAGGGGAAAATTTGATAGCGTATAGCTTTGATAGCGCGCGCACGAGAGTGATGACGCTAAATGTTTTAAAAGGTAAAAGAAAACGTGAGGGTTCAAAGGTGTTATCTGCAGAGATTGTATTGCGGGGGAAGCTGCTTGTCTTTCGGAGATAATAGTAGTGTTTTTCAAAGGTTCTGTAGCTACTTAAATTTTAATAATAGTTACAGTAGTGAATAAATATATAATAGAAGAAGAAAGCGTAGTAATTTAAGATGCTCCTTGTCATAATAGTAATGAAAAAAACACATTTAGTCCATTTATTTTGAATAATGACAGCACAAAAGTTCTAATTTAGATTTATTGATGTTTATTTTGTATATTTTTTAATATCTTTAAATTAATATATTTACCATGAAAGTTGAAGTAAATGGGAAAACAAAATAAATACTATCTATGTATCAAAAAGACCTTGTCTGCGTGGAATGGTGGCAAGAATGCTGGCTGCATTTCCTCGCTATGTTGTTTGAGTAAGGAACGAGCCAGCCCTCCTGTCACTTATGGAGGCAATCAACCTAGATGATATTCTGTGAATTAACTCTTTAGCGCTACGACTCCTTGGGCCTGAATATATACAGTTTTGTAAATCAAACTATTAATTCGGTTTAAAGATCTTTATTCCCATTAAGACAATTGTCACTTACATGAGAACTTAAATATTATAACATGTATCATGTTACACATAATTATTATATTATATTAACCCGGTGTGGGTAATTCTAAATAAATCCAAGTGGCTGTGCCGTTAAAAGCGAGTTCGCTGCAGTAACTTGTTCGGTGGTCCAAGTTACAAGCGATTATAAAAGCAGTGACTCGTCGTTGGAAATACAAACAGATAGTTTTTTCTTAAAAATATTGAGCGAAGGCGCGTCTTTTACATCCTTTGGAAGTTTGTTGTATAGTTGTGCTCCCCCGTATGTTATATTATTTTTACCGTAGTTGGTTCTTATACCAGGTAATACAAGGTGGGTTGCTCGACGAGATGCGTATTTTTGTGTCTTACCTTTTGTTGTGAAAGAGATGTTTGTGTGAATGAGTTTGTGTATTATTTTATATATGAGTATGCATGTGTTATATGTATATAATTGTTTAATATTCATAAGTTTTGTTTCTTTGTATACAGTCCTGGATGGTTTTAAGTAGTCATAATGGTATAAAATTTTTATTATTTTGTTTTGAAGTATTTGGATAGGTTTTGTATTAGTTTTAGCAGCGTTGGCCCATATTTCTATGAGATAAAGCAGATGAGGTTTTACCAGGGCGTTGTAAATTAGGAGGCGAGCTTTCTGTGGTATGCATCTAACAATGTTATGCAGTGATCCCACCAGGGACGAGAGCCTGTTACCTATATTGTGTATGTGTGCATTCCAGGTTAAGTGGTTGTCAAGTATTAGTCCGAGGTATTTTTCTCTATTGGTTTTACATAAGACTTGTCCATTTATACTTAAGTTATCATGACTGGGTATTTTTTTGTTTTTGGCACAAAAAATTATATATGAGGTTTTCGTGATATTTATTGTTAAAAGATTAAATTGGAACCATTTTTGGAGAGTAATAAGGTCGTCCTGAGCATGTTTAATGATATTATTGAGATTATGTCCAAAGTAAAACAAACACGTGTCATCTGCATAGAGGGTGAGTTGACCCTGTAAGCCTGTAAATTTAAAAAACAATATCGATACAAAATTCGATTTAAACCCACCGACACCAATTCAGTAATACATAAGCACAAAATTGTCGTATGTAATTACGAGCACATGACGTGACACAAACCGACGTGCGATATACGACATCCATTAACTCTGATTACTAATCACTGGTAGTGGAATATTTCGGTAAAATTGAGGGCTGCCGGTAAAAATTAAATGTCCACTATGTAATGTTAGTTAAATACATGTTTGATTACAGGGTAGATGTTTGATTGAGAATACGTTTTTAGAATGACTTAACAAGTTGTTGTTTGATCGCGATATACCTCATATTAGCATAATTATGTAGTTTATAAAACCAACACCATATCATTATAAAATAGCTTGTTAACCAAAGCGAGTTATAACATATAAAAAATCTAAATATAAAAAATGAATTCAACAAAAAACTTGTACAATTTTGAAACGTGTCTATGACCTCTTAACTAAGCACAAGCTTGTATCGCAAACATTATTAAGTTTAAAATACTTATATATGAATTAAACGTTTTATACTCAGGGTTCCTGTTTTAAAAATACTTAAAGCAACAGAAAAAAGAAAGATGTTACAAAATACCTTGTAATTTTTGGTATAGACTTTATAATCTTTTTGCACACTTAACAGTCTTAGAACCTGAATATATTTTATTCATTTCAACCATTAAGTACAGTACTTATGAATCGTCAAAATAGTTACAAAATCCTAAACTACAACTTTACCACCAGTCCGGACTGCCGTTCCTATGGAGAATAAAGGGAAAGGACTCTCCATGGTTGCTCTTTATTTAAAAGATATTTTACATTTTTGACGACGCTTAGGACGATGAGTGCAGGTTTCATTGGTAATAAGATGATACTCTTAGCTCGCATTGATACTGAGATCGCGTTGGTAAACTTCACTGGAATTAGGAAAGGCGGCGTCTCAAGTTACGACGGTAACGTATTAAGTAACGTCGATGTAAGTTAAGCCATAAATATGAAACTTGGGGCATGACGCTGATTTGATGGAATCCCGTAGCAAGATCAAGAATGGTTCGTTAACTTTCATTTCATTCCGAGTAACTAAGTTACATAAGTAAGGGGATGGGACAAAATCTGTTCACTTAATATTGTCATTCCGAAAAGGGTATTAATAATGTGCTTTTAAATCTGAAAATCGAATGATACGACAAGCGCCGTGATCATTTTACTCAGACAAAGGGTTTTACCAAGTTTTTAAGACAGTACTTATTTATGTTTTGAGTCCTAGAATACAAACAAGTTTATTCGAATGAAATAATCTTATCTGAAGATGGACAAGACACTGAGCTTCATAAAATATGTTACTTACCTACATATAAACTTTATAAAATAGAACAGAGAACGTTTAGTTTGGTAACATAAAATATATTCAAATTTCGGCGAGAGAGAAACTTCGCTCAGTTAAATTCTAGAACTTTAGAATAATAGCAGTAAATATGGATTCTGTTATCGATATAGAGATAAAAGTCTTTTAGTTTGAACAATTTGAACGGAAAATACCTTTTTATAGTGGATTTGTGTCAAAGGGCAAAAACCGGCTAAGTGCGTGTCGAGTAAATCACGTAGGGTTTCGTAGACATGTCAACAAAAAAAATCTAACCGTGGGGACCTCGAAAAACCTATAGATTAAAAAAAAGTTATGTTTTTTATATTGTGGTTGATCTCTGTATCTGCCTATCTGCAATGAGTAGTATTCGCGTGAATATAAGAAATCAGTATAAGATTCAGGATTGGAAAATGAATCATGCAACTTACGTAAAAAGGTAGGCTTTTTGAGCTAGCGTCCTACTTTGCCTACGGAACCCTAAAAGCTCTTGTAAACTGTTCAACTAAGCCGCCTCCTTACACTGTAGAGTAAATATTTGTTGTGAGATGAGTTTTTAGAAGCTTATGTACTAAGTATACCAAGCAACTACTGTGGGCACTTTTTCATGTATTAATTTTCTATACAATGTCGCAGTTAAGACCGTTGTTGTTGTTGGTTACATGACAAAGAAAATATAAAACAAAGTTTATATTGTTCAAAATATTTAAGTATTCTTTTCACAAAGTTATATAAAAAAATGTGACAAAGGAAAACAGTAACAAGCAACGCAAGAAATGATGACTAGATCAGTACGTCAAGTGCGAGATTATTCGTAAACCAACCGTATACCTTATAATCTACCGTATTTAGAAATTTTGTATGGAGAATTGAAAGTTTGAAATACCGTACCGTCATAGTTTGAACTGGGGTACCCTCATTTTAGTTGATGCTCGCGGTTCGATCTACGCAGAAAGTGCTCACAGTGTCTTGAGGTCTTGCAATGGTGCGCTTGGTTTTGGATTTAATTCTAGCAATTACTGGATCCCAAGTCGGTGGTATCACCCAGCCATCTTCCCTATTCAAATTAGGATGTTTTTTTGTTAATTTCAATGGCCTCATGTACCATATTTTAGTTAAACTAAACTTTTTGTTAAAGTTGTTGCAAGCCGTAATTGGAATAGTAAGGTATGCTTTAAGAAGAGATACAAGGAATCTCTTCTCCAAATCTAAATTCATCAATCTACTAATGCACGGTCATGAATAACCGGAGATCGTCGTGCTACTATCACCGGTGCTTCCATTGCGGGTATCATTAGATGTGAGTGCTTTTTATGTAGGTGTTTCACGCACTTCTATAGCCATTTAAGTATATCTCCATAATTTACGTGCTTACAAACATTTCGTGTTCACAGGTTTGTGATTTTTGAGTTAGAAATTTACTTTGCAAATATCACGAGGACAATAAAAAAGAAAATATTACTGCATAATGAGCTAGGGAATGATTAGAAAAAAAATGTAAGCTTTATTGTTATTGTGGTTACATTGGAGCTTATATTACTGAACCATAGTGCAAAATAGCAATCATTTGATGACCTGATTAGTTCAGCAAGTAGTGACCCTGCTTTCTGTTCTGAGGGTTCTGCGCTCGAGTCCTGGTGGGGACAAACTTTGCGTGATGAGGATGAATGATTGTATTAGAGGCATGGATGTTTAATTTCTAATTATATATGTACCATATACTGGGAGCGCCCTCAGAACATTGTACGGTACCCATAATACAAGCGTTAGCTTGGGACCGTACAAGTTGGTGTGTGTGTCTGGGGATATTTATTATCTTTAGCCTACAAAGCTGTTGTAGTAACTATTACTAATCAACAAGAATTTTCTAGGCTAAATGACTTATGTTTTAACGAATCATATTATTACGAGTATAATAATATCGCCAGACAAACTTGCCAACTATTCGGTCCCACACTAAGCAATGCTTGAATTATGGGTACCGTATAATGGACTGAGTGTGATCTCAGTATATAATAATCCATGTCTCGATTACAAACATTTATGCTAATCACTTATAGCTTGTCCCTACAAGGAGTCGAACCCAGGACCCTCGGCGCAGAAAGCAGGGTCAATACCAACTGCACTAATCAGATCATAAAATAATATAAACACTTTAATATTACACATACATGTTCCAAAATAATTTAATCCAAATCACTTTCCTTATACTCCAGAAAGGAACGCAACACATTTCCTCCAATGATTTACAACAATCGGCCGTGCGATTTGCATTCTGCACGACTGCTAAACTTTTATTTTACAGGTTTGTTTCCCCCGAGTTTCGTGCCGTTGCTAAATATAGACGCGATTTGGGGAACGGCTGGGCAACATATTTCAGTAGCTACCCATTTGGGATGAATCTAAATCTCCCCATCGTTGGCTCTCCGCCCGGAACGGCAAAGTTAGGTCATCACCGGGATGACCTCCTTTATTGAAAGGAGGGGTAGGCATAGGCAAACGGATGTTAGTTGGCGAGTATCATTTGTTCGATTTCATTATTCTGCTGAATCATTCCTAATCTTGTTGATGGGACATTGAGAATATTAATATTCTAAGATATATAAAAAAATCATCTTAAGGTTACATTAATAAAATAAACGCGATGAAATCCGTAAAATAGTTTTATTTCAATGTGTAGTATTCGCGTAAATATAAGAAATCAATATATATAAATGTCAATTGTAACTTTTTGTGTGCAAGTTCAAATGATAGTATAACATTTCCGAATCACGCTGTATTTTATGTTATAATACTTCACAAATGAAACAACGCTCAAAAACGTGTTGCCAAGTCCATTGTCGGCTAATTAATCTGAAACCATTTTAAAACAGCGCCCGAGTCAATTATACTTAATGAACAATAATAAATAATTAAAATTGATGTCGACACGTTAGAGCCTACGGAATCGTTATGATAAAGCCTTTGTATACAATGAGGGTAAATAACTGCAATTTACCACCCCAAAGGGATTGTAAATCCTAAGTAATTTATATTAATAGCTTGGAAATTTACGTTAGTTTTGGCTCAAGTCGCTGTTCGGGGACCGATTGTAGTAACTAGACAACAGTAGATCATAGACAATTGTGTTGTTTTCACTGTTATTATGGTATCTACACGTGTTTTATGGTATCCGTGTGCTAAAGCCATTTTTTGTTCGATATGATTTATGGTACTCGTTTGTTTTATTATATTCCTTTGTATTAAGAACTTCACGTCGCGGGAGCTCTATCTATGGATAGAGATTTGCTCACAATAATATATCTTTATTAGTCAATAAAATTGTTATACATACTAAGTGAAGAATATAATAATAATAATACCAGCCCTTTTTAATGTCCCACTGCTGGGCACAGGTCTCTTCTCAATGCAAGGGGGATTAGGCCATAGTCCACCACGCTGGCCCAGTGCGGGTTGGTGGAATTCACACATCTTTCGAGGTGTTTTCTCAGAAATGCGGGTTTCCTCATGATGTTTTCCTTCACCGTGTAGCAAGTGATAATCGTGGTTGAAAATGAGATTCGTACATGAAATGCAGAAATCCCAGAGGTGCAAGCCGGGGTTTGAACCTGCGATCCTTGTTACCGAGGCAAGCGTTCTACCAACTTGGCTTTCACTGCATTATATGTAAGTGACGAATAACAACGAATATACCCATTTATAACAATAGTACTTAACCTTGTACAGTGCATCAAAATATTATGAAGTTACTTAATTTTGCTCTGAACCCATTTCAGTTAATTTCATTCGGCTATCCTTTTGAGAGCGTCTCTTTAATTAACAAGGTTATTTGACTGGCTCGCGACGCATAATTCCCGGTACAAATCTTAAAATTTCAAATAAATCTCGGATAAAAAGCCCGTACATTGGCAGAAGGAAGAGAATGCCTAAATATATTTATGCTGGTGGAATGAATAGGGTTCCGTAAGTGCTTTGAGTTCTTGTAGTATTTATTCTCTGTGATCGGCAGCTTCTGTGAGGGTGTGATTTCAATTATGACGAAAGGAAAATGGACGAACATTGATTATTTCATCCCAAGTGGCTGCTTTGATTTTATTTATTCAGTTAAATAACGAATGACTCGGTGAATAATTTAAATATTCAGATAGAAAAATTACACTAATGACCTCAAGTAAACTACGCTATGCTTACTAACGTATCCACTTAATTTAAATAGCAAAAAAAAAACTTTCCTAGCTTGTATTTTTTCAAAATAAATGTACACCCATCAGCTACAGCCTCACAACAGACAGATGAGATCGACGAATTATGCAATACTGGTAATCATCCTGCGGGACCCGAAAAAACGAGTCTTTCTGAATAATCGCAGTCATTTCGCTGGCGCTCGACGCCCCTCTCGGTGTAATCTTCGGGTTATTGCGTTAGAATTAACGACTTAAATAAACATAGGAATATTTCAACACAATGAGATCGTTTGGGGTTTCGCGACAAAATTAGTTCTATTTGATGGTATTATGACTATTTTTCTTTTGGATAAGAATGGAATATTAGAGAGTGGGGACATTGAAATATAGCAGCAGAGCCACCGGTACGTAAATTCACTGCAACAAAAAGTGTCCTCTGTATAAGGTGTGCAGTTAAACTATTACCATGTAGTCTTATTCTGAACGCCGTAACACGCGCGTTCAAAAATATTTAGTTAGGGATAAACTTGGGCGGGTGTGAGTAGATCAACATTTTGTTCGCAAGCTTTATAAAAACAATATTGAATAGATTATGTAACAAATAATAAAGGAAAGTTGAATTAATTGTTTACCTAGAATAACAGACATATATTTTTTTAAATCATCCCTCAAAAACTGGAAGTGATGCAAAATTATACACACTTGACTTTGCAAATTAAATTAATTTAAATGGGTACATAAATACACTGTAATTTAATATTGATTTATCCGTAGTGGTTTACGTTATTCAAACAGCTTAAATTAATAGAATATCCATTAATTTATTTAATATCTATCGTAATAATTCGCCTTAATTGTCACGTATCACAATAATTCGACTGAAAATTGCCTAACGCAACTGAAACGATATAATTATTGTGTATTTCTCATCTCACCCTCTTTAATATGATCCCAGATGTCGTGGCCCGTCATCTCGTGTGACGTTGTTATATCATTATAGGGACTGTTATGTTTTAGTGTTCTACTTCGATGCTAATGTAGTACGTCCATTCAATTAAGAAGCATAAACAAATATATTTTTTTAATTTATTAGTACATAACAAATTTATTTTATTACAATTAAATTTTGGCATCAACATTAATGTTTCTGTAACATTAATATCGTTCTGTGTAGTTCATTTGCCCTTCCGACAGAATAAACTACAACAACTCATCTCAAAACAATACATAGGTACAAAGATTTACCCAGTCAACATATCGCATAGAATATTGGCATAGGCCTACTAATTAGATATTCCTTGAGCTTTGCAAATAATACATTTTCTACATGTAACTTTATCATCTCGTATGTAGGTATATCAATGGTATGAATATATTCAGGGTTTGCAGCAAGATATCGTTTGATATTCTGTGTACGCTTCGCTGTCCTGATTCGCGTGTACTATGAGGATTGCTACGTCACGTTCACGCGAAGCCACACAGTGCCACGTCTTGTCATATTTCCTATTTAAATGTACTTTTTCAGAGCACAATAATATATTTTCTATTGTGACGTTTGGCTCGTGTTGTGTCGCTTGTCTTCTGTACATTTACCGATATATTTTATCGCCATCGCTCATCACACAAAGTTTTGTGCGCAGTGAGAGAAATCACGATTTGAACATTGTACAGTCCAGCGTAGTTCATTGTTGTTTACACTGGAAATAGTCAAAGTAGTTACGCTTTTGCATTGATGTGTTTTATATTACACCCATAAACTTTAAAATACTATATCCTCTTGTCTATACTGGCTACGACTGAGATTAAGTAAAAAACAAAATGCATTATATTTTTTGAAATCATTGCATCTATTTTTATGAGTTTGAATTCAAATAATTTATGCAAATATAGATCTAGTGGCACTACCCATACAGTATAATGCGACATAAAACCCAAATTACCTTGTAATTTATATGTCGCACCATTACTACAACATTGTTTTAGTGTTAACGACTTAATAAGGCGGCCGTTTCGTCACTTAAATACACGTTTTGAAATAATAAAGGCACCCAAGTTAGTCCCTAAAAGATGAGAAGAGATTTCGCATGTTCCATTCGTGTTTACCTATAGGCAAAGTTATAATGAGTTAGAGCGAAGCTTCCTAGCGGCAGAGCGTGAGCGTAGGCTTGTACCTAACCAGATCTATATTAAGTACTTACCAGGAAAGAGCCAGTATTGAACGAGGCTTCTGAAGGTGTGGAGATCGTATAAAATAAGCATTCCTCTGAGTGAAGGTATTTGAAGCGCCAAGGCCATACAACAGCCAATGTTCAGTCAGATTAACAGCACAGGCTGATCTAGGTTAAGAAAAAAAAACAGAGAAATAACTATTATCAAGATGACGTCACCAATTAAATAAAATCCACACCCATACTTAATCCCTAAGAGCTTCAGTTGGTTTCTTGGGGCCCCAAAGTTTTTACATCAACGCACACACAACGATATAATGCAAATGAGTTGTGGAACTCCGTTATCCCAATCTTTGCCACTTTATCCGAGACGTGACAGTTTTAATCTAAGCGATCACAATCGAGGGAAAACTTCTAAGTAATGTGTGGTTATAGACATAAATAATGGTAAACAAGACAGTTCAATCTCGAGAGAGTTCTTTAAATTATAAATGGAGGGAGATATTTTGGTTTTACGATGTAAACTTAAATCTTGTAATGTATCACAAAAAGTTCGAGATCAGTACGATACTTACTTCTTATCCTAAGTTAGAAATATAAAATTGTCTTACATTTGTTTGTGATGTATTATTTTGTTATGAAATCTCAAGATAAAAAGCAGAAAAGGATGTAACAGAAGAATAGCTTTCTTAAAAGTATTGCGGGAAAATAGTCCCCTTGAGGGCAAAAGCACCCCCTAGTCTCTAGGAACTCGTCATTTTGATAGGGGTGGAAAGAATGAGACTTTTTTTCTTAAAGCCAATTTAAATCTCACGGACTGCCATAAATAAAATGTATATGATTTAGACATTAAATTAATTTTGGCGAACGAATTTAAGTCTTGTATCTGGTCGAAACATAAAGTATAGTCTGAATCAGATGTATGGTGCATTTTTCGGGGACTTTACCAAATAAATTACACAGTACTGCCTGCCCTACATTAGATAATATTCATATGGAAATGCTTTCTAGAACACCCCAAGATAATTTAAGAGGTATTTTTTTCTTTAATAGATAATAATAAATTCTTTCTCTTTAAAAAATAATAAATAAATTCTCGATTTGGTACATTAGCTTTCTTTCTTTCTTATATTGTTGCTGATTATTAGTAACATACACATAATCCCTTTTTAAATTCTAGAAAAGTCCCCGATATAACATTCGTGTGCCATAAGTCTGAAGTCTCAAAAATTCTGCCTTACTTAGATATTTCTTTCAGCAAAAAAGTCTAAAGAATAGACGAGAGTAAACTACCTACTAAAGAAACTAATTGTCACGTCAGTGTCACGCCTGCCGCTCATTCCGTAACAATTAGCTAGCAATCAATAAATATCCGGGTACTGACACTTAAGGTTATTAAGAAGAATAGTGTGGGCGCTACCAACTGTACCAACATTATAGGCCTTATCAAGTTCAGATATAAAAAGGTTTGATGAAAATTCCTGTTCTCTTAATGGAAGCTAAGATTGAAGATCCAACAGGATCAGCACCGGAATATTTTTTATTCATGTAAACCATTAACCATTTTTACTTTACTACCCGTTCGGAATGCCGTTCCTATAGAGAAGAATGGGAAGAAACTCCATGGTTGCTCTTTTTAAATAGATCTTTTACATTTTTGAGCAGTACATTGTTATGGGTATGTGAGAAGAGTATAGGAACGGTTAGCAAGACTTGAGTAGCTGGTTTGTTCCAAAATTTGTTAGATAATTTGGAATTTAGAAATGTATACTAGTTACATGGGCAGGCCATATCTGCCGTATGCCGAACACCTTTTGGGCTATAACTGCTACCATTTGGGTCCAACAAAATACAAGACAATACGCGACAGGCCTAGATAGAGATGGTGGGTCAGACTGGACACCTATACAAAGAACTGGTCTTCCCTAGCCCATGACAGCTTCTAGTGATGACATTGGAGGGAGGCCTTTGTCACTTAAACTCCTTTCAGGTACACATATTAATAAATAATAGTAACTTTTTTCACTATTGCCATAAAAATATGACTTATTTACGATGGGTTGGTTATAAAATTTGGGTCAACACGCCAATGTTCGACATCGATTCGCCACAAACATGGCCATTTCGTGACCTTAAATTCATAGTTAAAGGGGATCCATGTTATTTGTATGAAGCCGTCAAACCGCCTACTATTTTCTTCTCATCAAATAATCACAATGTGTTATGTAAAGGAAGGTATCCACGAACCCGCGTTCGTTCACGCACGCCGAATCGCGCGGGCAATTTATCGCAAACAATTTCGATTTACCGCTCCTAAAAATACTTTGAATTTCTATAATTTTCCTATTATATCGTTATAACTGGTCCAATTTCTACTAGTTATTATCATTGTATAGCTTATAGTTAGTGTTATAAGATAGTACTTGCATAATTATAAACACTGCATAGCTAAATATTTTAATAAAGACGGCTCATCAAGATCTAATTTTTATTACCTAATAAAACCCAACGTTTGGCTTCAAAATTAGCTTTTAATAGTCTGGTTTGATAGCGTTAGTTTTAGATGCTTTAGAAAGGCATCTTTGAAGGGATATCTTTTGATGACATCGCAAGGAGTATGGCCAAACCAAACAAGAATGTTCGCCGAAAATATGACAAAATATTGGCCGTACAATTATTATTTTTTTGTCGACGTCGACGTTTCGTACCAGTTAGTTAGCGGTCTTAACGCGCGTTAACACTCTACTCATCGGTAGAATGGATAGGCAGCTTTACATTCCGTTCTTGAGCATCTCATAAAATCAGTTTTATTGTCAATACAAAACTTATTTTTATGGTCTGTTTATATTTTATATGAGCCGGGTGAAGAATGGATAGGTTTATGGAAGGATGCCGGTGATCTGCTATTTATTGTTGGTAATTTATGGAAATTATTATGGGATAAAGTTTCCTTTTCTGTGAACAGCCAAAAAGATCTATATTTTTAAAATCTGGTCTCACTTCACAGTGCTTCTGCATTTTGGTAGCAGAAGCTGTTCTATATGTCTCGGGGTGTGATTATTACATTCCCCGTTTCCATTTCGGCACTTCGTACATGTACAAACAGCTTTAAATATGTCAAGCTCCGAAAGGTATCTTATTTCGTAAGCATTAACATTAAGTTAAATTGAAAAAAAGATTGTAGGCCACAGAAATGATAGGATTTCACTGCCTCTTTGAGTAATCACAAGGTCCTATCTCGGAATTATATTTGTTACTCCATTAGGATTAGTCAAATTGGAGATTCGTTTAAATAAACATTTCTGTATTGAAACGTATCAGTATTTTATCAAAGAACGTAGCGGCTTTGCTGTGATAAATCCTTTTTATGTTATCTTGGCATTGCGTAATACATTTAGCTGGAGGCGAGAGGCCGAACATAATACTGTTCCAAACCATATTTTTGTCAAGTGGATAGTTTTTCTCCATCTAAGGGAATTGTTATTTTTAATGTAAACATATTCCGAGTATCGAATACGCCTGTGAACGGTCGTTTTTTTTATGTTCGAACCAGATTTAGGAATAAAGTCAGAGAGGATTAATAATAATAATAATAATAAACTGGCTATTTAATAGACATTGCAGTCCCTAATACACACAACTTGCAAACCACAATAGCTGAAAAACTATCCAAATACACCGAACTCAAAGACGAAATAACTCGACTTTGGCATCTCCAAAAGGTTACAATAGTTCCAATAGTGCTTTCTACAACAGGCGTCATACCTAAACAACTACACCAGTCCATTAACACCCTAAGCCTGCCCCCCAATATATATTTTCTCCTTCAAAAAGCGGCAATCCTGAACACATGCCGTACAGTCAGAAAATTCCTCCAAACTGAACAGGATAACATACACACTGCTACCCAGCAAACAACATCCACACAGTCACACACATCACCTGACGTACTTCAAATCCCTATCTGATGTACACTTGGCTTAGGCCCGTGCACACCAGAAAACCGGTTAAAACCGAGGAAAAAAAATATCCAAAAAATAATAATAATAAAATAATTTATTGACAGCTTCATAACTTATAACTATTTACATATATTTATGCCTAGGTAGGCTTACAGTTACTCAGCACGGCTAGACAACGACCAGACCCTGAACTAGGATTAAACCTGTGCGTACAGATAGTGTTGGTAGTCATCACGCCGGTGCTGCCTTTACTGGTGACTGATATACACAAATATATGAAACAAAGGAGATACTGAATCCCAAACTAGTTTACTGTAATAATTGGGATTCAGATCAAAGATTATTAAACAAAAATAACATAAAATAAAAAAGTCTTAAATTATATTGTCTACAGGTGTTGTGTTTGTGACGTGTGTGTTTTATGTGAGTGTGCGTGTGTGTACGCGTGTGTGTGTGTTAATTTATGAATGGAAGAATGTGTGCATGTGTGAAGGAGAAATAGGGAGTAAGGGAGTACAATTTTGGTAGATCCTCAAAAAGCGTGCCTGCTATAGTGCTTGTTTCTCACATGAGAAATTTCTCCGTTTTGTCGTAGCCAAGGGAATGTAACCAGTTTGTGAGTGTCTTTTTTACCTCAAATTTTGGGAGTGAGTAGATTTTTAGTGCTTTATTGATTTTATTATATAGGAAACCACCAATGCGGTTTAGGCTGCGTTTCGCAAGTTTAGTTCTGCAAGGTACTGTAGGGCAGACTATGTCATACCTACGTTTGCGCTTATAGATAGATGGGTCGTATTGTAGGTTTGCATGGGTTCTTAGTAAGACATTGAGAATGTATAGTTTTCTGACAGATAAGATGGAGGTGTCTTTATAAAGTTGAGTTGTCGGGTAGCGGAATGGTTTTTTCATCATGACTTTTAGTACCGCTCTCTGACAGCGTTCTAATTTTAAGAGAAGGGTTTTTGCAGCACCGCCCCATGATGTATTGCAATAGGCTAATAATGATTCAACCAAAGCAAAGTAGGTCACTCTTAATGTCGGAATGTCTGAGATGTGTCTCAAGTTTTTGAAGACATACATTAGTTTTCTGAGTCGACCTGATAGAGTATTTATATGATGCTCCCATTTGAATGTTTGGTCTATATAGATACCCAGATATTTAACATGAGGGGCTCTGGTAATGCACTGGCAGGAGCAATTATTAGTTGGATTGACACAAGTATGTGCCCTTATTTGAAGTCCATTTGTTGGTGGCAGAGTAGTTGACGTGATTGAGAAAGGGATATACAGTGTTTTAGTCAAATTTAATGTGAGACGATTTGTCGATTCTGTGTGGTGCGTGATTTTCTAAAAGGTTACGACAATATTTTATTTCAAGATTATTAAAACTTTTCTAAAGTGTGTCTAGGATTATGTCCAAAGTACCCACCGTCATTTAATTAGTAATCTCACTTACCTTCTTCTTATTTACAAGTGTGTAGTAGTAGGCACCTACTTATAGTTGTCATTAAAAAGTAGGTAGCTATCAAGACTGCATTTTAATACTCCACAGGGTTAATGCTCTATTGAAGACGTCCTGTTTTCAGGTAAAGGGCCTACCTATCGACTAGTTCTGTTTTTTAAATACAGGTACCCAGATACGTGCATCTGCATACACCCATGCGTCTGACCTGAAGGGATACACGTCAAATTATATGTATCACTATTAAAGTCAATACTATCTTCCATATGATTACAACCACTAAAAGGGATAGAACGAAGTCTTATGTAGGCAAGGCCGACAAAGAACGTACATAGGTAGCGCAAACAGAAGCGTTTGTGGCGCATAAAGCGCTGGAACACAATACGATTTCTGTGTCGGTCGCCTTTGTACAACACGTCGTCCCTTTCAGGTCACTTCCAGTTGTAACGTGTTCAACAAATAATTATGCGAAGTGTATTGTTGGGTACGGTTTGTTGGACGTCATGAATGGGCTGTTTGATGGTATTTCTTTTTTAATTTGATTCAAGCGCTTTGACACTTTAAGGCACATGCTTAGAGTGCTTATTTTTATTTTGTTTTGTAGGATATTCCAATATCGTGGGAACTATATGAGATTGGATATTTGAGTTTGGTAAGCAAGTCTTGCTACGCATAGCGTAGGCAAGAAGTGTGAGCTAAGACAAAAGACGTGGGAGATGTGTGGGAGACATAAAGATACCTATAACCTCGTAAGATGTCTTCCAGCTGATGATGACGCCTTGTAGTAATTAGAAAAAATAAAATTATGTAAGGGTTTTGTAGGGACCTCATCAACCTCGCTACCAAGATACACAGATGGCGCTAACGATTCTCCATACAATCTTGAAACGCGCTATGAGAGTTTCGAAGCATGTGCATATACAAGACTCCGACAACAACCACCTGGCTGGCTGGAAGGTCTTCCCTTTTTTAGCTAATGTTTAAAATACGAATATTTAAAAAATCTATCGACCGAATCTGAAAGTTTTTAATGACGGATGTTATTTTGAGCCGATTTATAATCTTGCGGAATATTGTGTCGTTGACATTTATACAAATTATTAAGACAAGTTTTGGGCCAGAAAGTGAATAGCCTAGAAATAAAAGTTCGTGGTAAGGCCCGCTGGTTGTAGATGGCACATGAAATAATTTTAATAGATTCTTCCTTTGTTACAGATGTAACACACCGCGACCTAAAGCCGCATTTTTTTCCCGTGAAGAATGCTGTCAATTAGCACGAATATTATACGAAGGACGATGAGTGTTCCGATATATTATTAGTGGAAATACAAAGAAAAGTAATGATGTCGGTACGAGCCAGCGTTGGTTAAACGAAAAGGGGGAAAAATGGCCGGGAGGGGGTACTGCGGGGAGGTGATCGGCTTTTTCCTGGCTGTGACGTTTTGCATCGTGTGTCCGGAATATGGTAAGTGGTTTGAAGATCCTGGATTATTTTATTAACTTTTAAACCATTCCATTTTAATACAGTACTGTCAAATATAAATATTATAAAAAAACGGATACTGGCAGGAATGGTTCTAATTGTAGCTGATTGCCAACCTAAAAAAAAATAAGGAAAGAAGAAAAATGCAATGGTGACATTGACACTGGGAATATAAGTTTTACATCAGAAACAAAAAAGGTTAAGTGTATATTAAAATATAAATGGCAGGTTAGAAGAGAAAAAAACAACTTTGATTTGAATAAATTTGAACTTTGTTGTCAAACATTTATAGTTAATTTTCGATGCAACGGTCTGTTCTGTGACCTAGTTTGAAAACGTAACATGAGCATCGCAAACGTTGAATGAATCAATTTGAAAACTGATGAACTTTATCATTCCGCAACTGTACCTGAACAAACCTTTTCAGTCGCATGAAGGGTGAAAATCAGAAGACAAAATTCTATTTTCAAATAAAACTAATATTTTATTGTTAAAAAAACATAAACGCAGTAAGTTTTATAGGTCCATCTGCCCTTGGACACAAAAAATGGTCGGTCCCTTAAGTGGCTTCTTGTTAAGGGTTCAGCTCTGTGTACACTGAAGATCAAAAGTGATAAGAGTATTAAGAGCGCCCACATCTACTTTATTTCCGCTGTTATCCTCCGTGGCCCGCAGATGTCGTACCGTTGTCATGCGAATAACGTGACGTGACGCTTGTGAAAACATTTACTTTGTGTTCCAATAAGATTATGGCATGCCCGCGGTAAAAATATATTTTGTGCGGAATCATGAGCTTAAGTACTACTAGCTACCAATTTTATAGAAGCCTCAATAATTTTACAATGGTATCACAAATATTTTTTAAGGGATAATATTATTTGTAAGGCCATTGTAAATTGATGAAAACTTTAATAATTTGTATCGTACACGTCATACTTTGTAATTGCGTTGGTCTAAATCTATTTAACTGGTAAAGTAAAAATATAAATAAAGCTTTTGAATTTATAAAAATAATATCAGTTGTCTTATAATACCGTAATGCGCCATTTGTGACGTCATAAAGTTTGCCATCGTTTTCTATTGTACGGCCCGCCGCGAAGCACGCCTCGCTATGATGCACAATTTGTGTAGATTAAAAAAAACATTTTAGTCTAGATCTTATTCATAACCATATTATTATTGACGGCCTGATTAGCGCAGTTGGTAGCGACCCTGCTTTCTGTGCCGATGGCCCCGGGTACAAATCCTGGTGGGGACAAACTTTGTGTGATGAGCACGAATGTTTGTACCTAAGTCAAAGATGTCTAATATTTATATATGTTATATGGACTGGGTTCACCCACAGTCCATTGTACCCATAATAGTTGCTTAGAGTGAGACCGTATAGTTGGTGTATTTATTTATTGATTATGGCTAAAAATAATATTCAACCACTCCATTAGAGAATTCGATCATAAATGTATGATCATAAAGCATTTCGATATTAACATTATGAATAACAAAATTAATATCGCTCTGCAAGGTAGGCACTTATTGTAAAATTAACTCATTAGTCCGGGTTTATTAACGTTTAATAGCAATCGGGTAATGGACAATGAATATGCAATGTTCAGCGATAAAAGTATTCCATTTTTACTATTCAAATATGGATGCGAAATTATGAATCGTTTGGAGATTGTATTACAGCAGATATGGAGGCAAAAGGTGTTTTACAGCGATATTAAATCACTTTCATTTTGTTATTTCTGAACCCTTAAATAAACTCTTATGCGTACTGGAATAGAGATGATATTCAAAATAGTGAAATATTAGTTTTAATACCAACAAATCACTGTGATCAATATACATTTAATAAATCAATTAGTCACTCCAATAATAAGGCCTACATTTGAAACTTTACTAACAGTATCTAGCCCGAAATTCAGAGCACAATGCAGGTAAAGTGGCACTTGCAAAACACTATTTCAGACTCAGCAGAAGGTCCGTCCACCCAATACTAAATTCCCCGTAATCAGTTTCATTAAAACGTTCCAATAACCCGACCGCAGACCCGAACAATAACAACAAATATGGGCTCACGGCATTCCCACATCCACAAGGACTAACCAACGCCGAAAATTGTTCCCCAACCCAATTACGTCGAGTTCAACGCAAAATTTCCGAACCCCACCAAGTTTCCAAAGTTACCTATAACAAATTTACGTAACAGAGACAATACTAGTTTTGTATTTTGACGTCGCTCTCAACCCGGCACAGGTATGTCTGGTATTTGATAAACGAATTGTGATATTGAATTTGGGTTCGGCAACTGAAAAAATACGGTACGTTTCGTGTATTGTTTCGTTGGCTGTTGATTTGAATTGGACGAAATATTTGGTTAAGATAAGGGATGTAAAATAGCGCATGTTATATTTGTTTGACCAAATGCCGAGCTGAAGAGAGCTAATTAAAAAATGAGGTTGCAAAACCAAAATGTGAATGATAATAATAATTAAGAATAATATCGCCAGACGAATACACCAACTATATGGTCCTATACTAAGCAACGCTTGTATTGTGTGTACTGTACAACGGAATGAGGGCGAACTCGGTATATAATGCTTATATAGATATTAAACATCCATGACTCGGGCACAAACATTCGTGCTCATCACACTAAGATTGTCCCTACCAAGTTTCGAACCTGAGTCCCTCAGCGCAGAAAGCAGGGTCAGTACCAACTGCGCTAATCAGGTCGTCTACATATTAGGCAAAACTCTGAAATACGTGACTGCATAACCACGGAATACATATTAATTTGCAGCTACCGACTAACTTTAGATAAACTTAATTAACTGCAGTGCACGAACGCAATCTATATAAATAAATTTAATTAGGACTTCGCAAATGCTCCATACACTATCTGCAAAAAGCTTCGCTATTCATAGTTAAGTCACGCGCGAAACCCAGTAAGCAGTATAACTGCAGACAAGGCTTATATCACAGAAAAACTTCCTTGATAAACTCAAACTGTTATAGATTTTATTTACTAGGGAATACGGTATAGAATAAATTGTTTCATAGTTACAAGGACCAGAGAATTGAATAAAAAGATGGTAGCCGTTACTTTTAAATAGCATTTCTAGGAAGTCAAGCAATATTCCAAAACCAATCAACCTTGACCTTTTAATATCACGAGAACTCCCGATTAAGCTATCAAAACAAATTCCCAATTTTATCTCCATTTAATTAATAAACTGTGTAACAAACAAACGAGGGAACGTCAAACTTACCCCTTTACCGTATAATATCTGACAAAATTTCCAACAATGGAACTTTTCCTCTCCATTATATTAATATAACAAGAACTTGCCTAATCCAAAATCATAATATCTGCAATAGCAAAGTAAAATTACTCTTTATTGGTGTTAAGACTTGTAATAAGTAGGTACCTACTTTGTTCTTTGAATTTTGACAGCAGATGTTTAAATATAATTACATTTTATTAAATTAATGTCTCAAGGGTATGTTGCTGCCCTGAAAAGAGACAGATGTAGCCTATTGGCCATGCGCAGACCCTGTAGCAGCACCCCGCAGTGCAACATCTCGAAGCTCGAGTGGATGACAGCGATCGGGTGAGGCAGAGCGATCATTTGCCTCGAAATAGGGCTGCCTCGTTGTCATCACGCAATGCTTGTGAGGCTAAACGGTTGTTCTGAATACGATTAACGAATCTGAATATGACATAACTGCATTATTTTTTTCATTTTTTTTATTGTTATCACTGCATGCAAATGATATCCTAATAAACAGGAGACGCTATAAGAAAGAAGATCATAAGTACAGGTACCTACGATCTTCTCAGATCTTTTTTCATTGTGACGTAGACCTACATCGTCACAATACAAACTGATGACGATTTTTTTTTAATAATACATAGATGATGTTTAGTATGTAGCTCTCGGAAACAGAGCTAGTGTCGAACGTTAATGTTCCCAAGCTCGTTTTGTCAGAAAAACACATGATGACATATATACCGTCTATGTGATAGAGGGCGCCATAAGCGTTGATAAAGAGAATGCGGGCTCCCGGCAATGATAAGGACAGGAGGAGACATTTATACTCCACAATGTAAGGTAAAAGCTGTAAGGATAGCAGTAATATAGCCATGTTGGTAGAAACATTGCTATTCTATAGGTAGTCAGGTTTTAACAAACCTATGCATTCGCATACTATCGTGTAAATATCCATTGAACTACCGTCCCAACATATTTTATTTATGGCCGTTGATGTCAACAGTAATTCACTTCTACTGTACAAACGCGGCACGGTCAAATAGTGTTATATTTTATTCAAGACTATTTCAGTTTTGTCACTGCCGCGAGAAGTTCCCACTTCGAGGAAATGCGAATATGGCTTCGTGTGTTCTGATACTATTGTTTCTGTGTATGCGACCCGCGGCCCGGGTTATCATGTTGGATATGTATGAATTCACCTTCGCTAATGTGTATGAATTCACCACCGCTAATGTGTATGAATTCACCTTCGCTAATATGTATGAATTCACCTTCACTAATATGAATGAATTCACTTTCGCTAATATGTATGAATTCATTTTAGATGTTAGCATTCACGACCATACATGTTTAAAGTTTATTGAAATTTACCGAGCTTTTATTGCCTGTTTACAACAACGAAAATCACAAACATACCACACCAACACTCACAGTTACACTGCAAATTGATCTATGTGTGTGTGTCGCGTCGCAGTAACAAACCAAAATGGATTACCTCGACTACAATGACCGGTAGCAAAATGACGTAATGTAACATCACGGAAACTAAACAGAAACCAGAAACAATCACGAATCAACTATTTTGCTTTCAGCCCCCAACCTTAGTTTCCGAAGCGCGTAACTCACCGTACATAATTAAAACCAAGCCTCCACTTTGTTTACCCACGACAAAACTAGTCTAGCCATTTAATTGTTCCGAAACACAATTAACCCACAGTAACAATATACTTAACATACGAAAACAGTTAACTTAGAGTGGGTCACATTACAATGCGGTTTATTTAGCATGTGTATTATTTAAACAATTTTATTCTGAGTTTGAAGAACTAATTTCTGTGTGACTGTTGTTTTAAAGAGTTTATTATACGTGTTCTGTTACTTTTTGTGATATCTTCATTATGCAGGGTGATTCAGAAAGGGTATACAGCCACTTGTACTCGCTTTTTTTCTAGTTGGCCACTTTTTGGACACCTATATATTATCTAATTTGCAGTGAAAAACCACTACTTATTTATGAATAAATATATTTTTTCTTATATTTATTGTTCGCAAGAAAAAAATGTGCGGCTCTTTAAAAATTTTGTAAATTGTAATTTTTGATTCTTCCTACTCAAAAGGTTGCCGATCCCTGCTCTATACCATTATAATACATTATATAATCATAATAAATGTATTAGGAACAAGACATACAGGACATTAACGAAAACACATTGACATCTGCAAAGTTATCAAACTGTG
Source organism: Pheosia gnoma (assembly GCA_905404115.1). NCBI lineage: Eukaryota > Metazoa > Arthropoda > Insecta > Lepidoptera > Notodontidae > Pheosia > Pheosia gnoma. The sequence continues at coordinate 8,462,633 of FR989900.1, forward strand.
TCGCAGTGTCAGCGCCCACCTCTAACAATTATTAAGTCTTATAGTAAATTGCTCCAATAAACAACCACATAAATTGGTCTTAAACTATATAATTACATGAAAAAATAGGATATATATCAGAGCAGTTATATTGAGCAACTTGTTAGAATCTTAACATGTCTCAGGCGAGTCCGTTTAAGATACCAGCTGATGTTAATGTAATATTAACAAAGCGTGGTCATGAAGCGTATTGAATATGAATTTATTAGCTTATTGTTGAACACAAAACTGGTAATTCTATATCGTGAATAGCACACGATCTCACAACGCCAATGTATATCAACACATCACAGTATCTAGCAATTAACGATCATATTCTGGCGCACTGCAGAGAGTATAAAATAATAGCTACGGTACATTTCAAATTGGTGCGTATCAAATGGTTGCACCTCGGGGAATATTCTCATTGCGTAGGTGAAAACTTAACGCTATTAGACGTACCGAAAAAATAGATAATGATATCTGTTTACATAGAGTGGTGCATGACTTGTATTTCTATTTGACAGTTTGTTTTTTTTGGAATGAGGTCAAATAGCGTTGATTAGGTGTCCCCGACATGACCTTGACACGTAGGAAAATAGTGAAGTAAAAGAAGTGTGCTTAACCCACCCAGCCTTTCTGCCTCTAGCATCGAATACCGCAGCTTTTGTACACGTATTTTGTACCGATCGATCGACTCACATCCACATAACTACGGGTCTATATGTTCATAGGTTAGTTAGGTATTTATATTACCTCTACTGTAAATTGTTCTTGTTTTACAGACCCTAAAATAACTTGGGGTTAGGCTACATATATTTGGCACATATATTTTTGAACGCAACTCAGTAAATAACGAAAGTCAATTTCGCCAACAAAATCCTTATTAAAGCGTAATTTATTTTATAAAAAGATCCCTAAATCTCTTGATATTGTAAAACCTCGGGAGCTTCGTTCGGCAAAATGTTGCAGTTATTCGCGGTAATCCGACTTTATAGGTCAAGTCTAACAATATAACACGGCTTATGCCAAAGTTGTTGAGTTAATAAAAGTTAGAAATGATCATAACTTTTATTTGTACCTGATATTCATGAATATTATTAAGATATAATTAGTCATTTTTGTCCTTTATATCCCAAGGCTAGGTACGGACTAATCTTTAATGTGAGTGGGATTCGGGCCATATAACAGTCCACTACGCTGACCCAGTGCCGCGTGGCGGACTTCGCACGTCTTTCGAGAACTAGTCAGGATCTTCTAGCCATGCAGGAATCATCACCATATTTTCCTTCACCGTTGTGATTTCATTATGAGTCAATTGTAATAAGAGACTTGGGGTCCGGGAAAATAATAGAAAAGAAATAGGAAATCAATTATTCATTAATCATTCTCATTAACTTTTGCAACAACCCGAACTACGTATAAACTCAAGCCCCGATCTAAAATCCAAACGACTTTGAGAGGTATAAAATTTCCTGCATTACCCAGTATATCCCGGATTACGGATCCCCCGGGTGGCTGCCCATTCGTCGAAGCTGGCACGTGCGATGCTCTCAAATAAGCGCCAGGGATCACTTCCTAAGCTCTTCCTGAAAAATTAAAAGAAAACTCTTCGATGTTGTGTGGAAGGCGTTTGTTATTGATCTCTATATAATTCAGAAGATATAGTTGTAATACTATTTTTGTGCGGATACAATGTTTAAACGAAGGCTTCTTCTCTTTCAAAAGTAAGTTTTGGGTCTGTATTTCCCACTCAATTAGAGACACTAATAATATACGGCTCAACTCGCGGCAACAAATGATGGACACGTATGACAGTTTAAAATTATTTGATATTCCCTCCGATTGCCACACTACTTCATCGCCTACTACAGTAAAGTACCTTACAAGTACAGTTATTGGTACCTTATGGTTGACCAAATTGAAAACGATTCGAATAATGGGGCTGGTTAAAGAGGATTTTCGTAAAAACCCAATAATTATCATCTGTCATATAATGTGTCATCAGTCGTTGTTACGTTCAAAATAGTGGAGAGATACGCCATTTTTAACCGACTTCAAAAAGGAGGAGGTTCTCAATACGGTTGTATTTCTTTTTTCATTTATTCATGTCACATCCATTATTTTATTCATAATGTGTATTAATTGAATATGTTATTGCTATTAATTACTTGACGTTGGCAAAATACCCGCTAAGTTGGGGTTGGAGCCATATTCATATCGATCTTATTTCATCGCATTTCATTTCGTAAGGAAAGTAGAAGAAATAATAGTGAGAAAACATTTCTGGTAAGATTTCTCATTAACTAATCACAGTATACGCATAACGGATATAAGCATAGTTAAAGTCTTCCACAAGGACTATAATCTCTGCGCCTTAAAGCCCCCCCAAGGCGCGTAAATATATGTACTCCGCCTGTGCGTAATCTGTCTCAAAGGGCATACGTAATTACCGTCCTTACGCCCTTGAAATAGAGTACAATGACTTTTGAGTAACAACCTAATCTTAAATCTTATTATATCAAATCTAATGATAAATATAATAAAGCCCAATTGTGATTTTATTAATTTTGGATAAAGTTTAAATTGGTGTGGCTGGATAAAATTCTGTTGGATGTTCTGTCCTTAACGCCTGTATTTTTGAAGAGTGCACCATCTGTAAACCCATATTTTGCCCATGCCATACTTAGCATGGCATGGCATACTTAGCCATTTTTATTCATACATTTCAATAACGTCATAAGCCATGCAGTATACGATTTGTTGTTCAAAATCAATTTAAAACGTAATCGTTTAAATTTTTTTGAGAATAAAGTGCTTTAAAATGAATTATTTAAAGTGAGACTCAGTAAAAATGGCTCGGTATAATAAAACAGTTTGCCCGTTTACGACCATTTATTGCTTAAGGAAATTGTGAAAATACCTTTTTTGTTCTGAATTTGCCTGGTTTTTTATTGTGTTTATTGTTTGGTAAAACAGTATGGTATATATGTATATAATCTTCCACCTTACTTCATTTTCATTCGTATGCAATAGTCTCCAGAAAGTTATCACCAAGACCAGTCTTCGGTCTAGGGCCACAGTGCCAGCCCTTTCGAAGTCGTCTAGGCCGAACATTATAGTAACCTGATTAAAAAAATATTTTAAAGCGCTGAAAGAGGTTACATATTTTTTTAAATTGTATCACTAGTATGGCATAAAATACACTGGCAACTGTTAAATTGGCTGTATATATTGATCACGTATAAACCGAGGCACATGACACATGATAGCGTTCAGGCTAGTCAACTCGAGCGTCTGCCTCAGTCGAATAAAAAAATATATAGCTACCCTCAGTCGCGCCATAACTGAGTGAGGCAAAGTAAACTCAGTACCTTTACGTGGCTAATACATTATACTATATTATTTATTTTCCAGTCCGTTGCACTGTGACTTGAACAAAAATCAAAAGTTCCAATCCCATTTAATGTTTAATCAGTAAACTTAATCCCGCGCTGGTCGTTGGTACACGTCGCCCCATAAATATAATTAAGGCCATAGCCAATATACGACCCAATAAGCGCACGCAATTTCACAATTATACCACTCAGAACGAATGTATGATTGGGGCTATTTTTCTGTGAATGTAATCTAATGTATATTAAGTAGGTACCTACTTCTATTATAGAAAATATTGTTTAAAATCTATTGAATAAAACTGACTGAAATACAACGCAAAACCTAAACCGGTCGGCTTAGAGATTTGAAATTTGGAGGTTATATTCCTGGACTACCCCTAAAGGTGCAATATACAGGAATTTTAGGAATTTCGAACCTTAAAACGCCAAGTGGTGGGTTAAAGTTTGTTTGAAGTATAACATGTTTATTAAGTTACGATTGGGCACAGGACTAGTATAAAAATAAAATGCTAACGAAATTGGTTTCGTACAAGTTTAATAGCAAAAGTGGTTGGTACATAATGGGCTAGATTAGCGAAAGCACAAAAAGCATGGTCTCAAAAACTAAAGGTAGGTTGAAAGAAGAAGGTCAACATTGACCTGTATCCAATCGTAAACGTAGCGTTTGGGCGAACTTGCTTTGTTACATCGACAGCTTTAATATTATAATACTAGATTTATTGCACGGTAACTATACAGGTCAATCCTACCTTTGCGTGCCTTCCCAAGTGAACAAAGTCTGAACATATTATAAGAACGACTGCGAAAGAGTTCGCGTGTTCTATATTCTATGGTATAGACCGTCTAGAAAAAAAAAACATCTTAAATTCAAAATTGTGTATTCTTTTAATAGTTGCAAGTATAATCATGTCAACATATTTAGCCAGAACCTGACTTTACTTAACAGACTCCAGGAAGAGTTTAAAATAATATCATTTGAGACTCTACGTAATTGGAGTTTTACCCTTTTTTTAAATGCAACAGTACCTTTTCCAATTAATATAATTAGCCCCACATCGAACTTTATGAAGCCGGTACCGAGCTAAATTCTAATAAAAACCCACTTTCTGATCGAATATAAACTCACATAGTGCTTGAATGAACCAAGTATTGAAGATAAACAAAGAAACTAGGCCGGCTGGGGTCACCACGAGTGACGAGCGACACAGGATAAGCCCTGCTAAGTCTCTGTTAAGTAATCGTCTTTAATACCTGATATCTAAAGCGGCTCATAAAATATTATTGACCAACAAATATAATTACTTAGATGTGAAAATAATTATAATTATATTTTGTGTAAGATACATCAATTGAGTAGAAAGAAAACAAAGCTCCTTACCATTTTCCAAACGCATGACGTAGGTACATAAATAATGTACGTACCTGTTTGTTAAAATATATTATAATTTTCTTGTAAATACAGTGCAGCTTTTTCGTTACTCGTACCGTAATCTTTATATATAAAACAAAGTCGTATTAGTTACACCATTCATAACACAAGAACGGGTAAGCTGATTTTTATGATCTTTAATTTTTTTAATTGGTCTTCGCCCCGTATAGCAGAATAACTATTACGATGGGTCCTATGTATATGGGCCAAACTAACAATTTGGCCATTTTGACTTTTTTATGGTAAACGCATCTCATCGATATAATTAATCATGTGAGCTATTAAAAAAAAAAGATTTCTGCATAGAAACACGATTTTTTATTGCTGTATAACGGCATATGTAACATGAATTTAAACGTACAAGGTCCAAAGAGTAATTAGAGACTTATACGCGGGGAGTTCCCGCGCGTTTGTTTATAATTTGGACCAATCAGCTGGTTTGACACTTATACATTGAACGGAGCAACGGCCACGCTGTGATGAATACAAAGTTTTATTGTTGTGTTTTAGCGTTACAATTTAGTAATTCACATTATTGTTCGTAAAGACAGTAATAAACTTTATTTAGATGGCTCTTTAAGTTTTATCCGCATGTTCAAGTTATACAAAGAATGGTATGATCCAACTAAATATGGTAATAAATGTGAGTCGTTAAGGCAATACAGGGATATAGTAAACAAAAATATTAATTTATCGTTTCACCAGCCCAAAAAAGACCAATGCCATGTTTGTCATTCCTTCAAAAACGGTCCTGTGACTCCTGAAAATAAAAGAAAATTTGATAATCATATAATTATCAAAAATCAAGTTAGATCTTTAAAAGAAAAGGATAAACGTGATTCACAAAATGACACGAAAATATTCTGCGCTACTTTTGATTTGCAAAAAGTGTTGTTGTCCCCGAGTGGTGAAATTAGTCTATTTTATTACAGCAAAAGGTTGAAAGTACATAACTTATCAGTTTTTGCTATTGGGAATTTAATTGGAACCTGTTACTTATGGAATGAACAAATTGCAATGAAGGGATCAAACGAAATAGCGAGTTGTATTTACGATATAATTAAATTAAAAAGTCAAGAAGGTTGTGACGACTTCAGATTTTGGTCAGACAATTGCACTGGCCAAAACCGAAACAGGATTATGTTTTTTATGTATCTATACGCTGCTAAACAGTTTAATTTGAATATAAAACACACTTTTCTTGAAGTAGGCCACACTCAGAATGAAGGCGACTCCATACACGCCACTATTGAAAGAGCTTCTAAATATAAGAATATTTACACACCCTCTGAATGGAGCTCATTGATTCGATGGGCGAAATAAAAGGAAGTCCTTAATAACGTCATAGACGTAGCTCAAAATATGATTTATGACTTCAAAAAGATGCAGACAAATACACACTTTAACTGGACTAAAAACTCAGAAGGACAAAAAAATATTTGGTCTAAAATAAAACAAATTCGTGTAAGTCGAGACGAAACATACGTTTTATACTATAAATATGATTTGGTTAGTGAAGATGCTTTTGAAACTCATATTAAAATCTTAGATCAGCCAGTACGAACAAGAAGGCAAATTGCTGATAGACCAACAGATATTCCTCTACAACTATGTTACAATCAGCTGTTACCAATACAACCTTCCAAGAAGAAAGACTTGCTTGATTTATGTCGAAAAAATATTATCCCACCTACTTACCATAGTTATTATGAAAATTTAGTAGCATCTAATGACATTGTGTCAATTAATGAAAGCGATAATGAAGACAATTAGTTATTTTCCACTTACTAGTAATGTTGATTTTGGTAATTTTATTACTTGATTATACTACAGTTTTTTTTTTATTTTTGCTTACGCCAGTTAGGTTTTTATTTTTGTTAAGTTTTTTTTTGTAATTTTATTAAGAAAATAATAATGTGAAGCACATTATTTTTTATTACTTACGTGATTTTGTTAATCAAACTAAGATCTTCAGTAACAGTTTCTTTCTTACTTAATTTTTTGTTATTATTTTTTTATGATGAAAATGAAAATACCAAAAAGACTGAATACGTGTCCATAATTGTAATTTTAAGGCTAATTCAAATTTTATTTCAATAAATAAATAAAACTATTACTTATGTGTTTTTTTTTATTATTTAAATGATCTAACTGAAAACTCAGTTAGTAGGTTAGCAAATTGTAAAACGTATAAGTGTCAATGTGACATAATAACCCAATTATCTAAATAGCTGTTATTTTAATTAATGGATTATCAACTAATTCAATTGTTAATTGATTTTATGAGTAAAAAATAAAACAAATATTTACTTTATGCTAATTAGCGTAATACGCGTATAATGGGCAATATGACACATTGGGCCTTTTAGGGTGTTTTTAAAGAAAAATAATTTTAACAAAAACTAACGTAGAAGGGCCAATGTGACGTAAAAAAAAAAAACCGATAAATGTATATACAAAATACTGTAGTATAAATGAGGAGGATAGTGGTCTAAGCAAACAAGCAAAGTTTCGTAAACTTCGGTTTTACCAATCTAAAATTATAGTAAATTTAAACTTTGGAAGCCTCTCCTGTAAAGTTGTAATTTAGCATTTTGGCCCATATACATAGGACCCATCGATTAAAACATGATAAAATGAACTATTTTCTCATACATTTGACTTTGAGGCAGTTCGAAGTTAGCCAGGACAGCTAGTATTATTAATTAAGTACCATAGTATGGTGTTTTTTTAATTCCCTCAAATTCTAGATTATTTTTTAATAATCGCTAAAAATGTTATGTTCTTCTTGAGTCTTTAACTGTATCTCTCTCTGAATTGTGTTAATCAGGAATGTTCACAAATACACATACGACGAGGGTCACACAACACCTGACGGACTCCATTAGAGTCGGCTAACAAAACGGTCCAAGTTGCCCGGTTCTTGAACACTTATTTGCTCAAGCCAAGCACTAAGCGCACCTAATGGCGACCGGCGAATGCATGCACAAAGTAAATGTGATTGAGTTTGGCTTTGTCAATATTGTTAATTTCCAAATGGCGGCTATTTTAAAAATTGTGAATTTAATCTTGACGACTTTATTGGCTCAGATAATAGTAAACCGGTTTTCTGTGTTGACAAAATCTGTGTGATGAGAATGAATAACTGTACCCGAGTCATGACTGTTTAATATGTCTATATATATATATAAGTTTTATATACTGGGTTGTTCGCCCCCCAGTCTTTTCTATGGTACCCATAATACAAACGTTGCTTAGTGTGAGACCGTATAGTTAATAGTATACTATAGTTGGTACGTATTCGTCTGGCGATATTATTATTATAACTAATTAACTGTATAATATAAAATTGATATGTAGGTATGTTAACATTAAATATATACTTACTAAATTCAAAATTATATCTACCCAAATTAAGCCCCAATCTAACAAGAAGGCTAGAATTGCCACAAACTTTTTACCAATTAACGGCTCATTTCCAGACAGCCAAAATCATAAAAGATAACGATCCGGCAATCGAATTCAGGACATTATTATCATCAGATACCCTTTGCTACAACAAGGCAAGGCGACAGTTTACTAAACGATATCAAACCCAGTTCCACATACATTAACTCACAAGTACATTATACAATTACATAAAAGGTAGAACGGGCTGTAATACACTTGTTACAACTCAACTCAGTTGTAACAAGTGTCGGATTATAACATATAATTGAGTTTTACTCCAAACTTGCTATGAATATGTTATCAAACTGTGTACACTCTGAGAATGTAGCTTGTTATTTAACTAGTTATATGTATAGAATAACCAGTGAATAACAAGAAAATAACTCGTTATTTAGTATTGTAAATTATAATTTATATTGCAGAATTGTTGGTAGGTTTACATGCGTAGTTGTAAGTTAAATAAATTATTGTAGTAAATAACAAAAATATTTTTTCAAAAAATATTTCCAAAGTTATCGCCTTCAATCCTCATAATCCAATTTCTGAATTTAAAACCATACGACGTGAACTAGAAAGTGTATACTAACCTTTATATAGTAGAAGTAAGTATATCATCAAGATACCAGTTCATACCTACATCTAGCCCTTATACTATGCCAAGTTGACAATCCCTAAATTTATGGATAGTTTTGGTCCATTTATAATGTTACTAAAAAGCACTTTTCTTCCCGAAAAGACTATGTAATATTTTTGTAAATTGATTAAAACTACAGCGTGATTCAGAAAGGGTTTACTTACTTTTGAACCTGGGTCTTTGGCGCATTTTGAGTTCGCATTTAAAGTTAGAATTTCGATACGTCGATTACTAATAATAAATGTCGTCTCCAACAAATTGACAATTGTGATTGTTTGTGAGCAATTCATTTTAAATATTAATTCACATTTCGAAATTCTGTCTTCACATAATAATTTGAAATGCACTTAAGAACGAGGTTCAAAGGTTAGTGAACCCTTTCTGAATGACGCCGTATAATTTCAGGAGATAAACTATAATACTCAGCTTGGTACAGAACCACATTAGTTTGCGGTTTCACTGCTAACTACGAGGAATTAGTCTGCATCTATGCGGAATAACTGCCTCATTAGTCGTGTTAGTGGGATCCGCCTCTACGTACTGTATTTCAGCGCAGATTAAAAGCTTGCGGTGGCCTCGTATGAAACTATGACAACGTTTTCAATCGGCTGGGATAATTGGTTGTATATAACACCAGTGGCGAAGGATGAATATTCGCATAAGGACCGCCGAAAAAAAAAACAGTACCAGTGATCGCATAAATACCCCTCATACTTAATGTGGTCTAGATCTATCATAAATAATATTATTTTATTATGCAGAAATAAGTCAAGATTTTAGTTGGCAAAGCAAAAAAAAATTGCAAGTAGGTACCCAATTTTTAATATACGTAAGGCATCCCTCAGGTATTGTGTTATATGGAATCTTTGCCACTGGTGTAGCCATATAAAAAAAAATAAGATTATGTATAATTATTATTTAGTCTCAGTTACTTGAAGATCACGACCTTGACCATAAGCTTTTTGTATTGTGTGTGTGTTGAACTTTACTCCATTTGTGTGTTTGAGTGGCTACATTTTTTACTAATTTACATGTACAAAGTATGCGATTATTACATATTAAAAAAAATACAATGTAAGAACATATTACTTATGATAGATTATATCATAAGTAATATGTTATATACATAATATGTAGTGAAAAATATTAAATGACAAATTATTAAATGAAAATGACGACGTGATTAGCACAGTTGGTAGGGACGCTGCTTGCTGCGCCAAGGGTCCTGGGTTCGAATCCTGGTAGGGACAAGCTTTGTGTGATGAGCACGAATGTTTGTACTCGTGTCATGGATGTTTAATATGTCATGGATGTAAGTATTATATACTGAGTTCGCCCCCAGACCATTTTTCAGTACGCATAATACAAGCGTTGCTTAGTGTGGGACCGTATAGTTGGTGTATTCGTCTGGCGATATTTATTTATATAAATATTACACCTTCAAGCACAGCTCAGAGGAATGAATTATATGAATGTAATACTTACTCTCACTTTTATAATACTCATGAATTATGTATTTTATGCATCATATACTGTAGGAATCAATATTGCGGACTACATAAAGTTTAATTACATATATGCAAGCTCATCTCTTCCAAACTTCTTGGTAATCTGTTCTTCACCGCTGGCTTTTGCGGCGCGGGAACAAAACAGCTGAGACACCTTATTTCGTACAAATTGGGTTATACGGAAGGCCATAACTGCACATTAATGAAATCTGCAAAGGTTAAGTTATATTGAGCCTTAATTTAAGGTATAGGCTTCATTTAAATACTCCTTTGTACTTACGTTAACACTACCTACACATTTGACTTACTCAAACTATGTTTGTACTCAAACTTAAGATATCTGAACTTGATTATCGGATATCATCTTAGCTATCGTCAAATAGCATGATTGTTCAATATTACCTTTTTAAAATCTGATAGAAATAAAATTTCCGTAGTCATTTTCTTCATGTTGGGATTAGTTAAACTGGTGGTAGATTTAACTCCGTCTTTGTCAAACCTAAAGTTCACCGTTCCTGCAAACAAACAATCACATTAGACATGCAATCGTTTCGTACAACTATCATTCGGCATATGATTAAACTATCTGCGCCCTGCGGTGTTACCTGCGCAAAAAATCATGTCGATCCGACGACGACGGGAACCATGCATTTTGCCAGGATAAAAAGTAGCCTATGTGCTATTTCAGACTATAATTTATCTCTGTGCCAAATTTCATCCAGATCCGTTAAACCGTTCTGGCGTGATTGAGTAACAAACATCCATCCATCCATCCATCCATCCAAACTTTCACATCTATAATATTAGTGGGATTACTAGGGTTATAATTTACCTTTTTAACGAGTTTACTGCGACATATATTAAACACAAAAAAACGAGCCCTACAATGTATTAAGGATTATCCTAATGGGGTCCACGCAATGTGATATTAACTCAAATTAACTTTCAGTGAGTATTTCTTACAAGTCGACAACTACACCATAATTTGCAAACAAAACAACTACTTTAGTATAGAATTAGTTTGCTCGCGTCTTCCGACGGAATTACCATTGGAAATTACAATAAAGTACTTGGTTGTTCGTAACCCGTGGCTTTGTACGGGTACTCTTAGTGCGGTAACGACTTTGGTTATAACACGAAAGGACGTTATAAGTTGTTGGTGACACGGAATAAGGCGGACAACACAGGGCGGTGTTTGACTTTTATCTTGTGACGAAAGAAATACAATGTACACTTAGGTAGCACCCACCACATAATGATCAATATTGTTGATCATTGATCATAGAAGAGGATAGTAGATCATTGTAGGTCCTATATTTCGATCATCCATACAAAGCTTGGACCTTCTTTTTAACCGACTTCAAAAAGGAGGAGGTTCTCAATTCAGTTGTATTTTTTTTTAGGACATCTTGACTATAGTCCTCATATTGGCTCACCTAGTCCATTTTGCACACTTAAAACGTCGGACTCTGACTGTCGGTTGCCTGTCAGCACGTCAAGTGCGAGCTTACTGTATACTTTATAGTCTAACGTATTTAGACATTTTGTATGGAGAATTGAAAAGCGCCTCTAGCGGACGGTTTTTAAAACTTTCAATTCTTCATACAAAATGTCTAAATACGCTAGACTATAAAGTATCTCGCACTTGACGTACCTACGTATGAATGCATTTTAAAGTCGACAGTATAATAAATAGCAGAGCAACGCTGAAACGCAGCAATGTAGTACGCATCCATCTTAATACCGCCGCTATCTCATTTCCGAGGATATCATAAAAAGGCAAACTTTACAACGCACAGCCGTCCCCAAACAATTTCAGACTAATCGATAAACAACTTAAATGTCGTCGAAAGTACAGTGTGCGCAAAACTGAACTAGGTCGTAAGCGATTGCTTTAAACTCCAACTATTTGCGCTCTAACGAGCTATTGGCTTTTGTATGAAAACAGGTAATTGCTGTATGAATATCAACTGATCAGAACTTTCATATCTAGTTGAAATTGCTTTGAGTTAGCATTATTAACGTTTCGTGGGTATTTGTGGGTACATTTATGGGGATATTGCGATTAATAATTGAAATGGGTAAGTTGAATTCGGAAATCAATGGTAGGTTGGTGAAGAAGTTGTTTGAATTCAAGAGGAGCCGAATTCAGAGAGAAGAGGAGGAGGAGAATTCAAACAACTTCTTCACCAACCTTTTAAATTCAATTCAATCATGATGAATCCCCTCAATCATTGAGGGAATGTTTGTACTCATTAGGTACAATGAAGCAGATTAAAATTTATATCATACAAATTCCCCTAATAATAAACAAAATGACGTAGAATGCTATCATCAACCCTAAGCCCCTTCAGATCAATAAAACCAAGTCAAGCATGAAAGTCTTCAAGTAATTACCTATCTCATTCTACTCTAACTCCTCCTCAGTCTGGCTAAATTATTATCCAAACTTCTAAGCTTATAATCTCCGAACCAACATACAAATATATAGCAGGTAGCGCTTTATATACCTGCGAGCACAAATTTTTAAGTGCTTCACAAATTATTTACACCTTAGGCAGTGGCCTCGCCGGTTCGTACAGTGTAATTCAGTTTATGGGGTAAATATATAGGAGGAGCGGGTAAGGAAGCGATTTGAAATGGACTTATTAAACACAGGGTACACCATTACAAAAGGTGGAATCAACCTTAAAATAATTAAGATTACAATTTGAGGTTATGACAGCATTTACTCCGATTTAATTAAAATATTGGTGTTAGGTGTGGGCTTGCTTTTATGCATATGATATAGGCGGGTTCGTTTTGTGATGCCATAGGTCTAAATTGCCTGCTCAATTCTACTTAAGTCTATCAGAATCCTTGCCCACGTTAGCGTTCTTCTTTCTTTTCGTTCGCACTCGCTCCCGCTCCCGCTCCCGCTCTCGTCTCACGACTGCGCGACACCCGAGTTCGCACGAAGTCACGCAGCCCTCTCCCCTATTGTCCCGCCCCCCTTCCGCCCACGCCTGTATTCGTGCGAGGCGATTAACCAAATTGTAGGGAATGGTTCCCGGCACTGCGGCACTTTGCCTACTTAGTTGCTCCTAATGACGGCGGTTCGCCCGTATTGGAAGCATGCAAATGTTATTTTTGGTGTAATTCGTAGATTACTAGCGTTACATCATAATAGTTAGAAAATACTCTCCAATAGATCACGTAAAAGGTGTCCAGAAAACCAGCCTTGTTCGGACGGGTAATGACAATGCAAGTTTTATTCCAATCAGTGTGAAGCAAAGTTGAAATAGCCGGAATCATAGCGAGGCAATCGAAAAAATATTGCCTGAAAAGTCGTGTTTATGATGCAAAAATGACTTCTAACCACAATTAATGCTGAACTCTCTCTGTCTATGTGGTTTCTGTTTTATGTAAAAGAATATATTTGAATAATTAGTGACAACGTTTTAGATTTACCTCGTAAAATATTGTTCGTAGGAAGTATTGTACGTCCATAATAATATGTGTTTAAGCGGCCACTAATTCATAGAAATACCTAAATGAACGCACATATGTTTAATGAAATGTATTTGGAAGTACAACGTAACAATGAAAAATTATTAACTTAAATACCCCGACAAGCGAGCCATATAAACCGCAACAATAATTCACATGTTATCCCAACATGGGACCTTATCACCGTAATATAAAATATTAATGTTATTTATCATCTAAATTGACATAATTGTGGCTAAAATATTTCGTACGGACGTACTTAACCAATGCCGGCTGCGTGCGATAAATTATTCTAGTACGGGGAAATTATGCGGCAAACTATTGCAAAGAACTAAGTTTAAGTCAAAAAGTCGTATTGCGGTTTTAAATAATTACATTCGTGTCATTGGACGATTAAATTCAAACATAATAAGATTAAACGTGTACACGATTATTAATTAGTTTAAAACACTTTAATTGTGTTGTAGTTTATAACTATTGTAGATAATTATGAGAAGACTGATTATATTTGGGTCTTTTAAAATACACTTAATTTTTCACTACGGAGCGGAGTTTTTTATTTGTAACTAGCTGTCCCAGCGAACTTCGTATCGCCTCGGAATTAAAAGTATGAGAAAATTAATTATCTTTGTTATGTTTTATTTAATATTTTCCCCTGTTTTAATAGTTATTATGCTATTCGGGGCGGAGAAAATAAAAAAAAAAGCGCAAAAATCGGCCCACCCGTTTGTGAGTTATAAATCGTGTTACTAACACGACTTTGTTATACATATGTAGATGGAAGATGACAAAAGGGCTGACTCCTAGACAATGATTGTCACGTAAAAATAAGTTCTTAATTGTATCCTAATAAAGCACTATTGCTTGGCTGTCCTTAAGCCAATTATTAGGTTGACTTAATTGTTAAGATGCGCCCTAAATTCTTAATTGTCTTTTTGGCTATATTCCCATTTTCTTTTTTTTAATGAGAGCGCCTTTAAGGTTGATTTTCGAGATTAACATGAAGCGATTGTTATCTTTACTGTGAGACCAAACCAGACAGACAATTCGTAACCTGATGGTGCAAACCACTTGTTAGTTTTTTTTTCAGGTTTTTGACATTTTCAGCCTAATACGTGCCCTACGAAGCACAGCCGAGGTCAGATGAGATAATTCGAATACTCATTTTTGATCAAATTCAGTCACATGTAATATAGATACTCTATATTAGAGTGTCTTCTAACTAGGCTCCGAACTTCCAATATCTAAATCGATATTAAAATTATATAAAATTAAGGTTAAAGGTAACGATATAAGCATACGATATTACCATAAAATGATTACTCAAGGCTCCCCAAAAACAATATGTTCCTGCGTTTACCAAACAAGGAAAGTTGTATTAACTTGAAGAAGTTGGATTAACGTTTATCCGTATACGAGATTTATTCTCATAATTTTCACAATTTGTACCTAATATTTTGTCTTTATCTCGACAAAAAAGCATTCAAAAAAATCGGTGGATGCGGTCATTGTTATTTTTAAAAACAAATGAATGATTATTTTCAGTTAAATGTGCTATCTTCAACTTTTCCTCCATGTCCTGTTCGTTTTTTCCATTCTACATATGACATAGATCTATTGTTGCATATGATATAGATAAATACTAATAATATAGCCAGACGAACACAGCAACTACACGGTCCCACACTAAGCAACGCAACGTCTTATGTACGGAGTCGATATACAGTAACATGATCAAGACAACAGCTATGATTAATTAATCTGAAATTTTCACATAATTAAACCTCCATCGCGAGCGTTAAACGTCGTAAATCTTAAGTTGAATGCCCTCTTCGTGGATTGAGGTTGAAAGAGGAACAAAAGATGAGTTACGTAATCAACCAAATGGAATAGGGATTGAGGGGGATTTGAAGATTTGGTCATATTTTTAAATATTGTTTGTGGATAAAAAAATGTAAATTCACACTATAGGGTAACGGCTAGCAAATGTAGGTAAATCTTTATCACAGTTTTTTGGAGCAATGCACAGACTTGTTAGAATATTCAGACTGGAAACTCAGGTTCTGGAAAAAACTCGCGCTCACGCCACATATACGAGTAAAAGACGATGTTCGACGATGACGACGATGTTTTGGGGTCGAGTCACCTTCGTCCGTAGGAGAATTAAGTACCCTCGAGATACCCTACACGTGACCCTGGGTGGTGCCAACCAGGTGACAACTCTACTGGTGGTAGGCTTCGGCCGTGGCTAGTCACCGCCCACTGAACAAAGCCATGTCGCCAAGCGGCCTGGTCGTGTTCCGGCATGATGTTCGGTGCTGCCATTCATGGATGGCGGGTCAGATCAGTTGCGCTGCATGTGCCTAGTGAATGTAGCGTCTCTATCTACTGCCGCCTTCCTACCTAGGCAAGTATGCTCCATCGTAGATCTCATCGTCACTTACCATCAGGTGAGATCGAGATCAAATACTTGCCTATAATGTAATAAAAAAAAATAAAAAAAAGTTCAGAGCTTCTTAGTCTATTTACTAGGCAAACCGTATACTATGCAAACAGTTTGGTATGTGGTAACATTTACTAATACAAATGCATTGACAAAAGTGGCTTCATTTTACTAGTAGCAGCCTAACGTCTGACTGAATTGAACCTCTAAACCAGGCTGTGGAATTATGTAAGAACAATTTCTAACGCCACACGCCCATCTAAGGGAATAAGTAAACAATTTCTTATAATATTTTTGTATTATTATTTCGTATTTTTTGTAGTATACTTTCCATCAAATCAATTTATTTGCTTGTATTAACAACTGAAGCTTTCAAATATATTAACATGTCGCTGCATCTTTATCACTTCTACATAATTCGAAAAGGATAGCACTATTACGGTTACCATAATTTTCTAACTCAAAATATTCTCTAATCAGGATCCCAATTAATTTCCTTCAGATTTATATCAACAATTTGTACTGTTGATTGAAGTTTTAACCAGTTAAAGGGTTTGTTTACAATAATCGGAATGATACCGGACGGAAATGTAATTCAATCCGGTGTTTGTTCAGAAATCGTATCGGTTCGGGTTTGATTTGTATTTTATTTTCAATTACTTTTGCGGAATGTTTACAGACCACTTTGAAAGTAATAAATAGGAATCGATTTTACTATTTGTAAATATAGTGGCTCTATCTCGTTTCCGATTATTCATATTTTGGAATGGTTTGTAGTTTCGTCGAGTAGAAAATAGGAGTTACAGGTATGACTAGCAGTAACATAATCGTTTTAATCTACTAATTATAGCATTCAAGCCGATAAAGTAACTAAAGTCAACGTATCTGACAATGTTTCACAATTTATTTATAGTTTATTTTTATTTTTCGGAAAACAAATAGCTGTAACATTTCTTATAGAAAAAGTATACTACGATACAAAAAGCCAGTTATAGTTCTTGCCAATTAGATTATAGATGTTCGCGGTAAGGTTAGTAGATACTCCAATATTAACTCTACTTTTCCAAGAAATATGATTTTCATTAGGCTTGTACTGAAGAAGTACTAGACTAAAGTAGTTTAACTGAAGCCGACATAAACAGTCGGACAGTGATCGGAAGAGGCAATTTTGGGAGAGGCAAGCTTTTGTCTCAAACGAGGCACGGACTGACAGTGCAAGCAAAGGCAGATAATACTACTTGGATCATTAGTACAGATATATAGTACTTGGATCATTAGTACATATAGTACAGATATATATTTTTGTGAAAAACATGAAGTTATTATTTTTAGCATAATTTCCAGACCTATAACAGTCACGAGTAAGGAAAAAAAGCCAAAGAAAGTTACAAATAATTCACTTAACATCCCGAAAAAAGGCAAATTCCACAGAAAAGGCAACTCCCATTTTACTATCCAAGGAAAATCTCGCGACGACAAGAAACAACGTAATCTAACTTATGTATTACGTATATTGTGCTTTCTTTGGCCACAATTTGGTCGGCCATCGCTGTCTGAGCATTTGTACCGAGATTTATGGATGCGACTCTTTCTCTAATATTGTTTACTTCAGTAATGGCCTGGTTTATGGACGACGGCCATTACACATTATTTTAGTTTGTTATTTGGTTTACGGGAATTAAATATAATACCGGGTATCATTTTCTGGTTAGTAATCTTTTTTGCGCTGTAACTGACCTATTTCTTTATATTTCAGTATTAACCTATTTCATTTTGTAGGAATAAAAAAAAATACAACCGAACCTCCTCCTTTTTAAAGTCGGTTAAAAATAGATCTTGTTCGGGAAAGTTATATATGTTGAGTGAAGTAGAATGTTCATTAGCACATATTTAAAATACCATGACATTCAGCCTTCCATTCCTTAAAAAATACCCTACGTTCTAAGGAGTTCCTAATAGACTTACAAAAAATAAATCGAGTGATTTATAATTAAGTTTCCTATTTATTTAATATACTAACCAAAAACAGTCACGTTACATCTTCTAACTTTATATAATTTAATAGAAGTCAGAATCTTATCGTGTCTGCGCTATAAAAATCTATAAAAAAAATGTAGCCGACACGGTCCAAGAAAATCTAATACAGTAAATAAAATATGCCATACTAAAATGCGGTAAGCTCCAAGCAGACCCTAGCCACTAGATCACTTCAAACACTGCAGAATCTAGACAACCATTCCGTTGCGGCATCTGCAATGCGTATTACTTAACTTTAAGCATAATGCTTATAAAACGACTTCGTATATATATTTATAATCTCTACACTAAAGAGATGTCATCTCGTAGAGAAATTCTAAAATTTATCCTAGCTCTCTCTTAATTCTTCCTCATAAGAAATAGTCTTTTAGCATCTTGTATTTAAATTAGTTTTTAATATTAGCGGGATTTAAAAAAAACATCTTTATTTGAATGACGACCTGACTAGCGCCATTGGTAGTGACCCTGCTTTCTGCACCGACGATCCCGGGATCGAATCCGAGTACAAGCTTTGTGTTATGAGCATAAATGTTTGTACCCGAGTCATGGATGTTTAATATCTATATAAGTATTGTGTAGAGTTCGCCCTCAATCCATTATATGGTACCCATAATACAAGCGTTGCTTATTGTGGGACCGTATGGTTGGTGTGTAGATCTGGCGATATTATTATACGATTATTATATTATTATATGATTTGCATCTTTATAAGAGACAAATTAGGTTTAGGTATAATTGCGGAAAGTATATTGTCTGTCTATATATATACTCTTACATAATGTCAACAGAAATCATGAATAAACTCCATCCACGAGTCAAATTTTATGAAAGTCAAGTCAAATTTTATGAAAGTTTAATAAGCCATAGAAATACTCCTTTCACTCTTGTTATGACGAATACTTTTTACAACAAAAAAAATGTTAGGGTTTCCCTTATAAAATTACCAGAAAACCCTTCGGCGTTAGGTTCGTGTTTTGTTCCACTCGATCCCTCGTGCTCGACCATTTTGTGATATTCAATACTGCCGCCAATAACAATGGCGGGGCCCTCTAGTTTATTATCATGTATGTTATTAGCATCGGGCTGGAAGTGGGAACAATTGGGAATGTCCTCGTTTTCCAAATTCATGTCGCTGTATTTCGTTGGCGAATTTTTGATACAGCCAAGTTTTGGTACAATAACTTGTTCCGTTCGATATTAGTATTTATGCGCCATTGAGTTCGTTAGCTTTTATACTTTACGCTTGGTTTGTTGTTAAAATTCTGAAGCGTCATTTTTGTGAACGAAATTTTGTGAACCGAGTTTAACTTTTTATATTCGATATAATATCAAAGATTGGAAGCAAATAGCTACGGTATGTATTAGTGGACAGTGACCTCTCATTGTTGATATCCTTGTATAAGGCATACTTTAAATTTAATAGTAAGTTTTCGTGCATTTACAATTACATTATAGAAGTCTTTGGAAAAATATTTTAATAAAAAACAGTCTGAAAATTAACACAATTTTTTTGCAAGCTTGTACACTTTGATCTTTCTACAACGTTACGCGTTTTAATAAAGATCTCAATGACGAGATAAATCACCTCAGCCATGTCAAATAAAACACAAAGTTTACCCCACCGCTGCTGTCCCAACATTGCTTATGAAAATCAAAAGAAAACGTAGATGTTATCGCGCGATCTCAAGGGGAGCAGGTGCCATTGTAAATGACAGGATAATAACTGATAGAGATGATAATGCTTTTCATTCAGATTGCGTCATTTAAGAGGAGACAGATGCTGCGATGACGCTGCTTAATTTGAATCATTTGAAAATTACTCTGTTTAATTTTAAATGACAATGTACCTGAGTATTGTTTTACTTTTGAGACCAAATAACTGAATAAAATATGTTTTTTCTACATTGATCAACTATGTGCGTTTGCACTTCGTATAAGAAACTCCTTTTTGTAATAAGAATATTTTTCCTAGGCGTGTCAATATCAGCAGATGAACAGACCACGTTCCCAAACTAAGCTGACTAACTGTACTTGTGTAGACTAGGGGCGATTCCATCATTAAACGTCTATGACTCGGGTAAAAAAGTTTGCTTCTACCGAGATTCGAAACCGAGCCCTACTACATATAAAGCAGGATTACATTCAACTGTACCAACGTTCCAGCGTCGGGTTTATGTTTACATTGAAAAACAAATTCCTGATTATGCAACGAAAATGCACAATCTAAGTTGACTAGAAAGGTTGAAAACTGATATCGCGTCAAGTTTCACTGTTTACAACGTCTCATAAGAGCTCTATAACAGTGCTTGTACATTAAAATAACATTAGCGTGCTCATGTTTCTTACCCCCGGGGTGCTATACCACCTACGTTGCAGAATAAATATAATATCAAACACTAATATATGGGGAAGCAACCTTGAGTTGTATCATAGTGTATATGAAATACGCAATGTTTTGTATGATAATAATATCGCCAAACGATGACACCATTGAACATTCATGACTCAGGTACAAAAATGTGTGCTCATCACCAGTGGCGTAGCATAGGTCATTAGCACCCGGTGCGGATTTCAAATTTGCCGCTCTCTTATTTTTGCTATTCATTTTAAAAAAATTGGGGCATGGTAAAAACGGTACTTTTATTCAATAACGCCAACCTGAAAAGTGAAATTAACATTTTTTTACATGGGAATAACATTTATGTAAAAAAAAAACAATTATTATACCTGGATATATGGTAACGACAAAAAAAAATTTCGAAAAAAACACTGAAAGAAATTATTATATTTTTTTTTTACTTATTTTTTTTTATATCTTATTTTTTTTTCTCTAACCGCCACCTGTGAAATGCCGGCCCCGGCAAAGTGTCGCCCGGTGCGGACCGCACCCTCCGCCCCTCCCCATGCTACGCCACTGCTCATCACACAAAATTTTGAAGGGATGGACCCACGGTACAGAGAGCAGGATGAAAACAAACTGTACCAATCGATCAATCCATCTCATGATGCCTACGTCATTATGTACTAGAATTAAATAATGAAATGTCAATTATTTACTCCATATATTCTTACCATTACCGCAGTCTTACGACTATATCGCATCGAGCTGAGTGATTATTGTGACGTCACACGCGCTGAAGTGATGCCCGGTCACACACGGTCGCTCCTACACAGTTTCCAGGAGACTAAGCACGTATAATAAAGTTGCGGAGAGTTAACCTATTCCAATACTACGATGGACTACATTATATTTCCCAGGCAAAAATAGGATAAAATTACTTGACCGTGAAAAGGTAATCTTTATTTTAACGGTAGGAGCGGTGGTTTTAACTGAATTTTACTGCTAAAGGTTTTGCTGCGTTATTTTTGCATACGATTTTTTTGATGATATTGGATAAAGTATAATAGGCTTCGGAGGTAATTTGGGGCAATTTTTTATTTTTTTATTTTATTTATTACAGTAGATAAGTACGGGAGTTAGTAGCTATTTTGAATTGTAAATGATTTCTTTTAATATCATTCATAATAGTATAGATAACATATTCCCCTCATGCGATTCACAATGACAAGTAATCTTTAGATTATTTCGTCCATTTTGTGGACTTATTGACCTATATAGGTAATTTATAATTATTATTTACTCACATATATATTGTTCACAGTATCATCAGCGCAACGTGAGCTCGGCAAGGGGTCACCCACAAATGCTTCAGTAACCACGTCGCCAGCTGGATCCGCGGACAACGCGATCCGGTCCGGCGCCGGGATCGACGGCCCCCGGCCCACCGCCCGCACCGGGCCCTACTTTGACCTGATAGCGTCCAAAAACGTCACCGCACTGCTGGGAAAAACTGCATATTTGAACTGCCGAGTGAAGAACTTAGGAAATAAAACAGTAAGTTTTAAGGTAACTTAATAGTTATTTGTTATGCAAGGTTGGAAAGTTGTTATTCGCTGCGAGTGATTGTATTGAGTTCCGAGCAAGCGAAGGATTAAGATTGAATCTCGAGCGAAGCAAGGGTTTCAAAGGCATGAGACTCAAATAATTTTGCAGCCGTGCGAAATACACAACTTTCTATCTTACTACAGCGAGGAAAATGCTAATGAAAAACCACTCTAAAATTTTTAATTTTTCAAACTCCCGCCAAACCACGTATCTGAACGTTTATATTTTTTTATATAAAGAATAAAGTTAGGTACACTCGGTACACCATTACCACAGATTAATTAATTAGTTATTATGCAATAGTTCGTCATGTTCGGAATTCGAAAACCACTCATGGGTATATCATGGACTTTTGCAAGCAGATTTTGAAATATAAAGCCCTCCTTTCCGAGCCAGTGAGATGAAAAATATTTTCATGATTTGAGGCAGCTGTCTAGTGTTGCCTGAATTTGGTCTGAGTTTTGCATTTTCGCAATAACAAGACCAAGACTGATTAAACAAGACTTGCGTCTCACAGTAAGGTCAAACTATAGCATTTTTTATAATAAAGTTCAATGGAAATGTATATTATTAAGTGCTCTTAAGCACTAACCT
Source organism: Pheosia gnoma (assembly GCA_905404115.1). NCBI lineage: Eukaryota > Metazoa > Arthropoda > Insecta > Lepidoptera > Notodontidae > Pheosia > Pheosia gnoma. The sequence goes on from FR989900.1 coordinate 8,485,579, forward strand.
GACACCTAAAGAAAAACATAAGTTCTTCATTACTCATGTAACTATGCAGGATTATAACTAAATATATTAAATTCATGCTCAATAATATAAAACATGGCTCCAAAGTACAGTACCGATAGCTACACCAAATTCAAATTTAAATATAGAACAAAATCAGTGAACGTTCAGCAAGTTTCCTTAAGTTAACGACGCACGCGAAACGGTGCTGAAGTTAAAAGGCCGGGATAGCATCTTGGCATTTTGCTCATTACTATCCTGAAGGATTTGTGCTTATACAACAGTTTCATGATTTCGTTTTATATTATTGTAGTTATACTTTTATTTGTGACTGGAGAATCCGCAATTTCGTGCACGTGGACATCAGCCTTTTGGTTATACCCGGGAAACTATGATATTCTATTTTCCCGAATGAAATTATTTAAGACTTTGATCATGTCTAGTTGGGGGTAAGCCTTGAGTCTATTTTCATTTGGCTGGTTTCTGATTTACACGAAGTAATTGATTTATCTAGTGAGACAATGGGTAAGACGATTATTCAGAACTGTATAGGCTTCCGACTGCTCGTATTGGCAATCAAATGTTTTATAATATTTTACATTCAAAAATATGATATTGATATACTATCTATGCATGTATATATTGTAGTAAACTACGCAAACAAATTATGAAAATTTACCATAATACCAGTCCAAACTGAAATCTTATTCCGACATAACCACACTTACGCTCTTACTCGCCTTCACAATACAGACAAAACGAGTAAGGTACACACACTCGTCCCAACGAGTCCTCTTATTTCAACAAGCAACGTCCAATTTACATAGCGGTGCGCCAACTCCTTATTTAAAATGAAACGCAACAATAGCACAATGAAACTTTAAAGTCAGTGTTGTGAACACAACTTTATAAATAAAACTCTCATTAGGCGGAGTCGCCACATCCCCCCACATAAATAACAAGGCTGGCTAACGAGATGTCTGTGCCTCCTTTCACGCGACTCTTTAAAAAGCTACGCTATAAACTTTTTTAATTTACGTTTTGGAAGGTGAAATTTATGAGATAAACGGGGAGTTAGTCTTTTCGTTTTCTTATAAGATTGTTGTTTGGAAATTCCTATGTGTTTGGACTCGTATATAATGTTATTTCTATCAGTCAAGGTCTACTTTAGTCTTTAATATATGTAGAGCTATGTTTAGGTTACTGTGATTTTGTATTTACACAGGAACCCGTTAGCGTAAACATTCAAAGATAAAAAGTAGCATATGTGCTTTTTACAGATTATCACCTACCTGTGTATCAGATTCATTATCTTACAAATCAGTTGAACCTTTCCGAGCTCCTGTGTCGCGTAAAATCTCACACACATTTTCGTTAATATAGCAGTAAAGATTCTGACATTTGAAAAAGTCTGTACGCAGAATTCCCACTTGGAGTTTACGTTTAAAAATTTGACTGTTTTACTTTAGATAAGAGACGAAGTATTTTTTAATTTGGATAAAATATTTTCTCTCGAAAATACCTCGTATCAACGTTGGAAATTATTTTGCTACCTTCGCTGTGTCCAGCCAACATAGACCCTTATTCTCCACCGTTTATTCTGAAGGCCACACCCTTGAGTATGTCTCGTCTGAGTCTGTGTCACGAAAAATAAATTACGTAATCTTGATAATACATTCATCTATTTACCAAACTAATATTGAGATCTAGCTAGACCTTGGCGAAGCCGTGGGACTAAATTACCATAATATTACGTAATTTATAAAGTAACCTACATTTATCTTGTGAACAAGGCTCATAATTCAATAGAATAATGATGGTAGGTACTTGAATTTATGAAGTAGGAGAGGATAGCATTGACGTTTGAAACGTTTTGTCGAATTAATAACCATTATGGTTTCAGAATGGAGACTAAGTACAAGCCAGACCGTCGGATGGACAATAGAAATAATGGTCTGGGGTATAGTCGGGCTTAAAATAAACTTCATTAGAAATGCGACTGTGTGAAGACGATTAAAGTTATAGACAATTGAGAGCAATGGAGTAGGAAGACATTACGTATGTGGGATAGAGACAGCTAAACCATAAATACACTTTTTTTAGTGTGTTTACCATCTAGCTGTCATGATAAAAGGCTGATAAAAAGCATGGTCATTTATTATATTTACGCGAATAATCCACATTCAAATAAAATCCGTTAAATTAGTTTTATTTCAATATTTATATTTCTTGAGATACTGACCGTGCTTTTTTTTTGTATAAGCGTAGTACTGTACAGCTAACAAAAAAAATCGCCTATGATGTGTGGTCTTAGTCGAATAAGGGGCGAGCCTTTTGCCCTTATACCGGGCGCACTCCTCAATACGATCGATATTTAGACCATACTCCACCATGCTGGCTTAGGGCGGCCTACTGAACTTACTTATTCTCTAAAAAACACCTACATTCAATGAAGTGAGCAGGTTAAATCTACTGAAATAGAAGATAATTAAGTTACCTGCCTAATAGCAGTGATAGCCAAGTTGGTAGAACGCTTGCCTCGGTAACGAGGATCGCAGGTTCAAACCCCGGCTTGTACCTCTGGGATTTCTGGATTTCATGTGCGAATCTCATTTTCAACGATGATTATCACTTGCTAAACGGTGAAGGAAAACATTGCGAGGAAACCTGCATGTCTGAGAGAACCCCTCGAAGATGTGTGAAGCCCGCGAACCCGAACTGGGCCAGCGTGGTGAACTATGGCCTAATTCCCCTCGCATTGAGGGGAGGCCCGTGCCCAATAGTGGGACATTGAAAGGGCTGATATTATTATTATTATATTATAAGTTACCTGCTTTTGTTACAGTTAAACATGCAAGTATCGTGGGTGCGACATAGGGACATCCACTTGCTGACTGTCGGCAGATACACGTACACGAGTGACCAGAGGTTCAGGGCGATACACCTACCACATTCAGAAGACTGGACCTTACAGGTACCTTGAATTTTTTTTGTCCACAGGGTGATTTTTGAGTGATTCAGATTATTTTAGCACTGTAATAGGAAATAAAACTAATTTTACAGCTTTATCGCGCGTATAGGATTTTGTTTTTACGTTCCTGACGTTTCGGCTGCTGTACAGCAACTTTGGTCACGGGAGGACTGACCTGTCGGACTGACTGAACTGAATGTCCTCCCGTGACCATGGTGGCTGTAAAGCAGCCGAAACGTCGGGAACGTAAAAATATAGAATAAACGCGATAAAATCCGTAAGATTGGTTTTATTTCAATATTTATTTTATATTATTTTACGCAAATATATTTTCACTAAAAGTTAAATAACGCTTTATACTGTTAAGTGCATTTATATGCCTAACTTACCGTCGTTAATGTTATTTCAAAAAGATTTTTATTCTATTTCCCTTCGATAATAACATCAAAGGCTGTGCATATTTTATAGTTCAAATAATGTAAATAAGCCGTTCAAATAATTCTTACCGCGAAAATGAAATCCATTATTACAGAGATGATAATTTACGCCACATTAAGTACAGACGTCGCTGGGAAGGCTCCCGCAAACATTTGTGCTACATTAACGATGAGACGTGATGATGTTACAATGCAAATAAACCTCGGTGTAAAATTAAACTAATTGAACTAAGAATCAGTGGAGTTCGAGTCGCTGGATAATGTTTGTGTCATAATCCCTCCCTGGTTTCTTAATGTTACGGGTTACTTAAGTGTAACAGGATAAAATCACATTACTACGACGCCAAGTTTGAATGCGATACGATTTTCTTCGAGTTAATGTACAGTAACATTTTGGGGTAGAAACTGATTTTATATTTTCATTCTTAAACTTTTAGTACAAGATATGAACTGATTACCTATGCACCATTCAAATAATGCCGCTCTTAATATGGCACTCCAATATGGGTGGACTCAGTTTTATTTTCAGTACAAACGTACAAAAATAAGTAAGTACAAAGTCAAAGTCAAATCATTGATTTCGTATAGTAGGCCTACGGAGGCACTTACAAATTGACATTAATTATTTTTTTTCTAAACTCTACGACTGATTCCGAACGCGACCTCAACTGTGAAGATCCGGCGAGAAACTCAGCGGGCTTGTCTTTTTTATATATTTTTTTATTCTTTACTTTTTTAACTCTTTTTTTAACAACTTCATATTAATTAAATTTGTTTAATTTTATACCTTTGATATTCGCTCTTGAAGGTATGTCTGTATGATTTTGATGTGGACAGCAATTGAAATATGATCCCATATCATTTTCCTTAAACATGCTCTGGATGATAATAAAATGACCTCTATGTACGTAATCTTACAGTCCTTAAAACATGTTTTAAGTGCTACCAGCAATAAAAGCTGCAAACCAATCAGATTCGAGTATATCATTCACTTTAAATTTCGATCACAATACCGACAGTAATTATTGTTATTACATTTAGCCCCACCAGACCAGAAAATTGAGTCAAATAATGCATTTTCTATTCTATTTCACAAATGAAACACAAAATGAATGGAATGTTAAATAAATTCTTTGAAGTTTCTAAACCATTGATTGGGGTAAAGGACCGTTCCTTTTCACTCACGGTTCAATGATTTAGCCAAACAAGTCGATTGTCTAAAAAAGGATATTGACCCTAGACTTTTTTGTTGTTAAACAAAAATCTGTCTGTAAGAACCGACTTCAGGAAATGTATTTCATATTTAAAGCTAAATATAGACTTGTGTTTGCGTCAAAAGGAAATATTCACGATATAGATTTAAGTCCTGACGCAGTACGACGATTTTGACGACAGCTTGATCTAAGGGTTTGAGTGTAGGCTGGTCGGGTCCCTGCATCAGGTAGTTGCGGGTTCGATTCCCGCCTGGGCAAATTTCGGAAACGATCATTTCGTAATTTGCCCTGGTCTGGGTGTTACTGCGATCGCTACCAGTCCATTGCACGGTACCTATAATACAAGCGTTGCTTAGTTTGCGGCCATACAGTTGCTGTGTGCATCAAGCGATATTAAACAAAAAAAACAGCTGCATATTGACAAATCATGCAACGCTAAGCTAACCCGAAATGCTGCGCGGCGCTCTTAGCTTTATTCCGAGCAATCGGTACACATAAAGATGGCATGAACAGTTGAGTTATAGCGACGCCACAGACAGTTGACAGCGCTTGGGCGAAGCCGTGCAAGTATTTACCTTGGGGGAGCCACGTACGAAACAAGCGAAGTGATTCCAACACGGTTTTTTTGTTTGATAGTTGAAATCAGCAAGAACGTTTTTCGCTATGTTTTATAGAATTCAGTTTTTCTATACCATGCATATCGAAAGATACGTAGAGGGGTTAACCGTTCGAGTCCTACTTGTGCCGATGTCACCACTGTCGCCCATATTCTCCGATCCCGCCGATTGGTACTACTATCGCTGATCGGCACTATTGAAGCCAAGGGGCCAAGATTATGTCATGGATTAATTTTTTCCCCGTCACTCACTCTTTTTCTCATTTCATTAGAGAGATTAAGATGAAATGAAAATATCCACTATTCGTGCTGAACGTAACAAGATTAACCACCGTGTTTTACCGGATTGTGACGTATTCTTATATTTTATTCAAACAGGGGTTGATTAATGGTGATGTTTTGTTGCAGATAAAGTACCCACAACATAGGGACTCTGGGATTTACGAGTGTCAAATATCAACGACTCCTCACATGAGCCACTTTATACATCTGAGTGTTGTTGGTAAGTTGAATTTAACAAATAAGTGCTCCATGTCCATCCAAACCATTTTTTTGTATAAATTTTTCTATTATAGTTTATAAACATATGTTTAGTAGAGTCAATTGGTTATAATGTGCTTAAAGATTCAGTAGTAAATTTTAAGTGTGGGCCGAAAGACAACATCAACAAATCACTCACATTTGATTTTTACTAAAACACACTTCTGAGTTTTCTAAAGTTATCGTGTTCCGTTTTACCTTTAAAATCTAAGGGGACCAACATGTTTCAAAAATATGCGAAACCAGTATACATAAAGGAAGGAAACCCTGCACCTTTAATAACGAGGCTTCATAACCGGCCAGACAACCTTACCTAAACATACCGTAACCTTCCATTGTTTTCAAATGTCAAACGCAACAAAAACAAAAGTATTAACATTTAATTTAACGTTTAAAACAATTGTTTGTGTTTCACGCAAACGTGAGACGGTGTACGTCATACCAGCTATACTTAATACAAAATGTTTATGTTCGTGTTTGGCCAAGTCGGTTAATTAAGTACGCAGTGTTATGGGCACGCACGTCACTTGTGGGGGTGTAATAAAAACAAAAACTCGTCGGCCTCTCGTTAATACAAAATGAATTCGATCGTCGCTTGAACTCTGAGTATTTTTGGCTGGGCTCGAACTATTTGAATGTTATACATGATCTCGCGAGTAGTTTGCGGATAGATATGACGATATGATTAGCTCAGTTGGTGGTGACCCTGCCTTCTGCGCTGAGCGTCCCGGGTTCAAATCTTAGTAAGGACAAACATTATGTGATGAGCACGAATGTTTGAACCCGACTCATGGATGTTTAATATCTATATTAGTATTATATATTGGGTTAGCCCCTCCCGTGGCTTTGTGTAGGACCGTAAAGTTGGTGTATTCGTCTGGTGATATAAAAAAAGATATACAAAAACTATGGCATGATAGATTAACTAACTCTTTTGTCACTAACTGTCGTTTTAGCACAATGTTTTGAAATCTTCTGTCCCGCTCACACGACATACAATCATACATAAGAATGACATGACAGCATGGTTTTGTGATGACGACACGATTACGTTACGGGTACGTAATCGTACCAACAGTGGTCCAACCCATTAGTATAGGTACTTCCATGACAGTTAAAATACATTTAAAATCTGCAACTACAGGACTTAAATGTACAGTAATTAGCGGTAATTAGTGCTGGCAAACTTCGCTGGCCGTTTCCATAGATACATAACCGCAGTACGTCGAGTAGTCGGTAGGTCTGAACACGCGACCATTCCGTTGCGTTGCAATAAAAAAAAAATAGTAGCTCCAAGTTTATTATGTAGTCTGTTGCTTATGAAGTAATGTAAGGATATTTTTCCAAGGAATTAATTTATACATACATGATGTAATGATTTATCTTAGAATAATAATAATAAAATAATAATACCAGCCCTTTTTAATATCCCTCTGCTGGGTACGGGCCTCTCCTCAATCCGACGGGGATTAGGCCATAGTCCACCACGCTGGGCCCCAGTGTGGGTTGGCGGACTTCACACATCTTTCGAGGGGTTCTCTCAGACATGCAGGTTTCCTCACGATGTTTTCCTTCACCGTTTAGCATGTGATAAGCGTGGTTGAAAATGAGATTCGCACATGGAATCCACGGATCGCAGAAGTGCGAGCCGTGGTTTGAATTTGCGATCCTCGTTACCGAGGCAAGCGTTCTACCAACTTGGCTATCACTGCTGTTGGTATCTTAGAATACTACATTTAAAACTATTATTATAATTTGTTTTTGCCGAGTCCCTCACTCTCTTCATCAAATATTAAGAAAATAATATCTGATGACCCGATTAGCGCAGTTGGTAGTGACTCTGCTTTCTGTACCGAGGGTCCCTGGTTCGAATCCTGGTTGGGAACAATCTTTGTGTACTGATCAAGAATATTTGTACCCGAGTTATGGTTGTTTAACATCTATGTAAGTATTATATACTGAGTTCGCCCTCAGTCCATTGTATGGTACCCATAATACAAGCTTTTCTTAGTGTGCGACCGTATAGTTGGTGTGTTTGTCTGGCGATATTTATTTTTTAATACCCACATAGTTGGGAATGGGGTTCCCCTCAATGTGAGGGGATTAAGTTAAGTCAATTGGTCCAGGGTCGATTGGCGGACCACAATCGTTATTTTTAAGTAATAAACAACCGCTAAACAAAATTCTCTGAATTACTTAACACACACACTTAACGTATGCTTTGTTACAGAACCAACGACAGAGATAATAGGTGGTCCAGACCTCTACATAGATCGAGGTAGCACCATCAACCTGACCTGCGTGGTTTTGTACTCGCCGGAGCCGCCGGCGTACATATTCTGGAATCATAATGACGCTGTGAGTTTGTCAAATATTTTGGAACTCGGTAGTGCTTCCGCCAAGTCTTTAAGACATTCGTTGAAGATTGGAGAACACATGCATAAAATAACAAGATAGATATAATGCGAAAATAGTAATAATGCGATGAGTTCGCCAAATATTTTAGGACACGGCAATGTTGCCGCCAAGTCTTATAAATTAATTAGAGAGTCCATACGTCAATTGAAAAGATAGGCCTGGAAATGTAGAGTGTATAGATATGTAGAGTACATAATCATAAATAAATTATACATTTATTTTGCTTACGATAAAAATTATAGTTATTTCTTAATCTTAAACAACTCTATATGATCCGAAGCATTCTGTTCAAATAGCTTTGTTGAATCTTGTAATCCCATAAGTTGCCCAATCCAATGGTTTTACAACGCAAAAACGAGAACAGGAAAACGTATCCAATCTGGTAAATAGCATCAATCCCATTTCCATAAAACACGCAGTGAATAAAATGTGTGCAGATAATAAGCTACGACTCCCCGAGAGGGGGGGTGTCGGTGGTGACGGAGAAGGGGGAGACGACTACCTCGTTCCTCCTCATCCAGCAGGCCAGACCCTCAGACTCGGGGACCTATCAGTGCAACCCGAGTAACGCCCAGTCCAAGAGTATCGTGGTCCACGTACTCAATGGTGAGTTATTTTTAAAGATTTTTGTTTGAATTTAGAATTCTTAGTTCCAATTGAGTTTTAAATTGAGAACGGATTTTTATTGTTTTTAAATTATGAGCAGTGAAATAAAGAATAATATTTAAATAGCTTCTGGCAATTTTTTTATGGAATATATTTCAGAACAACATTATATTTTGGGGCGCTTTGTTGTTTTCTCTAGTGGTATATAATCTTTAAATTTAATTGAAATTATGTAGTTCTATTAATATTTTAATATTGAAGGTCTAGATAACAGAGGTTAACATTTACTAAGCGAATATAATTCAAAATGTTGCCTACAAAAATGTCTATATAAAATTGACATTTACCACAAATAATAATTTCTAAATAGATCATCAGCGTTATCTGAATCTATTTCATAAACAACCTCCATCTATTTTGGTGAGATAGGTTATGGAAATAAGATTTTTATAACTGGCCAAAATACAAATTATAGTTAAAGATTATTATCATTAAAGAGCTATCAAGGAAATTAAACAACAAACGCATTTTAGTAAATTGATGAATTATTTTTATGAATCGAACTTGACCATTTTATACAGTAGTAGGTACTTATATTTATTTCGACGAAATGAGTGATTACACGATTGAAAGTAAAGTATTCGCTGATTTGATGGAATCCCTTTTTGAAAATGTAATACATCACTCATTCAGCCATTGAAGCTTAGTTTGATGATACATACACAATGACAAAGCTTATTAATAAAAACTTCATTGATTGCTATCCTTTTTGTACGATTAGAAGACCAACGAATAGACTTGAGGCCAATGTCACCGAACACAAATAAATTCTAGCAAATGATTTCCACAATACAATGACTAGAAATTAGTTTATGATTCAATATTTGGATTAAGCTCTTCTACACAACATCGGTTTCCATATTATTATTAATAAAATACAGAGAATTGATGAATCATATTAATTTTAATGATTGTCACAAGTAAATTAGTAATCGATTTATCATTTCGATTAAAATTATGTCTTTGACACTAGTCTGTTTGTAGCTCCATAGATTTAGAACAAATCACCAGATTTTTACCCATTTTAACGTAAGAACTAGTACATCAATTGCGAGATTATTCGTGAACTAACCGTATACTTTATAGTCTACGTAATTAGACATTTTGTATGGAGGATTGAACAACGCATCTAGCGAGGGGTATTTAAAACTTTCAATTCTCCTTACAAATTGTCTAAATATTTGTACACGGTTAGCTTACGAATAATCTCGCACTTGAGGTGCAGACAGATTAACGTTCTCAGGACACCGCATTAGGGTTTAAATTTATAATTTATTCTGTTGCAAAACGTTCAACACATTATTGTCGAGAACAGTTTTAATTTTTGCCAAAGAAGCAAACTCGATTTTCCCTTTATCAGGTGAGTACCCGGCTGCGATGCAGAGAGGGGGGCAGGCCTTCGCCCCGACGTCGCTTGCGCACTGCCTCGTGCTCCTCACATGTCTGTTCCTATCGCTCTCTTGACATACAGGGGTGTGCCGTTGAATGTAAATACGAAATTTTTTATCGAATTTAGCTGGTCATATCGATTATCGTGCGAAATAAACAAGAAATTCCGTTTTTAAAATTAGCGGAGCTCTAATCAATGTTCGGAAATTTCAAGTTCTGCGATTATTATTCTAGTACCGAACGTTCCGGGATACTGAGTTTCTGAACCTTCTTTTTCATCTTAATTTATGAGCCGTCGTGAAGTATTCAATACTGTATCTCTCTTCTTCTATTCTCTACGGAGCCTAGCAGGCCTCTACATACCTTACTATACCACATATAATCAAGGAATACGAATTTATAGAGCCACTGGTTTTTATTAATCACGAACGCCGATGTTACCAGCTAAAAGAAATTGCTATTTTATAGTGTGGGTTGTGTTATGTACAATATAAAATAATTCCACGTGCAAGTAGATGAAAATGCTTGTATCGTTATGTAACTGTATATAGTGTAAAATAATGTGTCACGTATCATGATTTATGTAATAGATAAATTATTAATTAATAATAAGGGAGCAGTCTTACGCAAAATGGTACTTAATAAAGGATTTTTCTAACGGTGTATAAGCATACAAGACTAAAGTATCGTTTTAGAACGTTTTAAGACACTTTTGCGTCTGTGATCCTCATTGGGGTAAGTAGAGGCACCTGTATGTCACTGATTGTATTTGGTCACAATTTAATAAGGGGCACGCCTGTTACTATTATACCACTCCCCCTCAATGCGAGGGGGATATAAGCCGTAGACAACAACACTGTTGGCCAAATGTATGTTACGTTGGCGAACTTCACTGAGCTTTTGAAACCCGTGCGGGATTCCTCACGATGTTTGCGTTCCCCGTTCAGCATAATCATTACTGAAAATTTGATTTGCACATTTAATCTGAAAACCCCTGAGATTTGCCTGGGGTTTGAACCCGGATACCTTGTTCGTAAAGCAAGCATTCAAGCAACTTCACTGGCCCTGCTATAGTATTCATTCTTGAGAGTAAATTTTATTTACCAATTTCACTATAATTATTTTTACTATTTAAGAATCATAATTCCAAATGTTGGGTGCTATTTTCGTAAGGGTGCAATTAATTATTATAATTTCGCATTAAAAAAAATCTAACTAACACTTTATGATTCATAATTTTGAAGTAATAGATTATAATTAATGACAGGAGTGCATTGGATAAGTTGCTTTAATCGATTATCTACCTAATAATGTTTGGACGTAAAGTTCATTATTTATAGATGTGTATTAAAAACGACAAAACAATCAGTTGAGAGAAAATAAAAGATAGTGGACACAGGAATGTAAAAACAGCTGACAATACTATGTTAAACACAAAATGTTTAGAGATGAAAAATAAACTGTACATATTAACGAAGTAATGATATACGAATATATCCTAGCTCTACTGGCTCTGTACTAAGTGATGTAAATGCTAAATAAGATTTAATATATTTTGTGATTTTCATGATGTTGTAAATATTAGTCATAAGGGACTTATTGCATAGAGGTCTTAATAATTATTTCGAACGAAGCATAAAATAACAATAGTTATTTCGGTTATAACAATAAATACCTACAGCGTATGAGATATCAAAAAGTCTGTTAAAATACTATGTACTAAGACCCCTTTGAAATGGTGTCATGATGTATAATGAATATAATTAAATTATTGCATAGAAGTAGATAGGTGTAAGAGTAACCTAGAAGATGATATTTTACAGATTAGTTAGAAAACAATTCATTTTTTTTTTAAATTAATCATACTTTGTACTCAATGTTCTTCCTGTGAAAGCCATTTCTATTAATATAAAAAAGATATATACGTAAATATCTTTAATTGTATTACTATTTTTTGCTGATTTTATTATTATATTTTGTTTAACTAACATATTAAAAAAAACTACGTAGACATACCCGTCCCTAAATAAGTTTACTCATTACAAAAAAATCTTTTTAAAAACCCGTAGTAAATTGTACGGAAAAACTCAAGTGCTTTCTTGACAGATGCTGTCGTTAAAAACATTACTTTTCCTTGTACATATAAAACAAGCTGTCCAAATCCGCTGTAACCAGCTAAGTATTTCGATGTAAAATAATGAAAAAAAAAACAGTTTTTTCTCGAATTAGGATATTGACAGATCTCGATAAAATATAATCAGTTATTATTATGTCAGAAGTTTATTATTGTATATCTACAAGTAACAATAGTATTAAATAACTTGTTGTATGTATTACGAGACCGGGCAGTGCGGTGACCGTACGATATAATTACATGTGTAATAAACATTATAAAGAAAAAATAAAGTTTTAAAAAATAATTTGTTTTTTTTTCTGCCTCGTGGATTCCGTTACATGTCGTTAGTTTTATTAATATCTATACATATAAATAAAATTGGAGTGTCTGTTTGTAATATTAAAATAACCGCTTTTTACTAAGTGCGTTTGGATGTATACACGTTACCTATACCGAAACAACATTTTTTAAAATTTTTGTCTGTCTGTCTGTCTGTCTGTTTGTTCCGGCTAATCTCTGAAATGGCTGAACTGATTTTGACGGGACTTTCACTGGCAGATAGCTGATGTAACAAGGAGTAACGTAGGCTACTTTTATTTTAGAAAAAAATAGGACCTCACGAAAAAAAAATAAAACCAATGTTGCAGCGCAGCGCCTGATTAAGTTTGATAGCAACAACCTGCAATGCGTCCCGCGGGCTCAGAATGGGCGAGCAGGCTGTTGTCAACGGTTGTCTTTGTTAAATACCACGCGGACGAAGTCGCGGGCAACAGCTAGTTTAATAATAAAAATGCTCAAAGGCGTAGATGCACCTATCTAGCACCGATTCGCTCTCTCCTTTCCGTAATTCATACGAGGGAATGAGACAAAATCGATTTATCTCTCATATTGTTTGTCACAGCCTGCTTTGCCACTAGTGCAGAGCAAGTGATAATAATTATAAAAAAATAAATTGCAGGCACCCTCATTATATTATCAGTTATATTTAAATACGGCAACAGTAATCTTGCTCGGATATTCAAATGAAAGGAAAATCGTTTGATCGTTTTGATATTAAAGGTACGATGTTAGAGGTACGTCGCTTTGTGCGTTAGCTTGGAATATAATTATCTTTGAAACGAAATTATTTCGGTGAAAGTTAATTAAGTGAATAGGCTGTTCGTGCAACTTGCTATTTCGGAAATCAAATATTAAACGCTATATTTTTTTTATTTAGCCTATGGTAAAATTTTTCATATACCCTATAAAATATTAGTTTAAATTATTTAAACTAATATTTTATAGGGTATATGAAAAAGGCCTCTACGTGTTGGACCCATGTCCCCCGCGCAAGCCTTCCAAACATCCGGGTATAGCCCGTGTGGAGAGAGACATAATATAATAATAATAATTTATTTGGAATGTTTTAAAGAGATAAATGGGTCGAATGTTCAGGCTAGAAGCGCAATTATATCTATAATACTCATAGTAGTTAACTGTTATATTACAAAGCATTTATAGAAGTAGAAATTAGTTACCTAGTTACCAGTTTTGAGAGCGTGGAAAAATCAAATTAGATTTACAATGCTTTCATACTTTTTATGGCCATGATATGAGGGAATGTTAGATTTACCCAGCTGTAAAGCTTTTAACAAACCATATTGTATCAAGGTACGATAGTTTTTATTCTAAAGAAAATCGAGTCAAAGTAGTAAGTAGCATGCCATTATCGATTGTATAACAGTCGGCACGCACGACTACAAGCGATGGAATTACTGAGTGGCACACGACACGGAGAGGCGCGAAATGCGTCCATCAAACTGTGGGTGATGTTTTTTTTTTATTGACGCGTAACAAATTTTCCGTAGCGCTTTTTATATTCTACTACGACTAAGTGCAGATATACGTACTGTGAGACGGTCGCCACAATGATTACGATGGAAGCCAGTGGCGAATGACCACAATTTGTTGAAGTTCTCGTTTGAAACAACTGTAATTACAATTCTGTGTAAGTATTTGATTTGGCAAACATATCTATACAATACATATACAAACATTATAGAGAACTGGAGTAACCGACATAGCTCAAAGAATTGCCAAGTTGAAGTGGCAGTGGGCAGGGCACATAGCTCGCAGAACCGATGGCCGTTGGGACAGAAAGGTTCTAGAATGGCGACCACGAATCGGAAGACGAAGTGTAGGACGGCCCCCCACAAGGTGGACTGATGACATCACACGCGTCGCAGGAAGCCGGTGGATGCGAGTGGCGGAGGACCGTGATATGTGGAAGTCGTTGGGGGAGGCCTATGTCCAGCAGTGGACGTGCATATCGGCTGATAGATAGATTATAGAGATGTAAAGTTTGTTAGTTTAGATGTAGGATCTACTAATAATAATATAATACGAGCCCTTTTAACGTCCCACTGTTGGGCACAAGCCTCCCCTCAATGCTAGGTGGATTAGCCTTTCGAGGGGTTCTCTCAGACATGCAGGTTTCTTCGCGATGTTTTTCTTCACCGTTTAGCAAGTGATTATCATAGTTGAAAATAACATTTGCACATGCAAACCAGAAATCCCAGAGGTGCAAGCCGGGGTTTGAACCTGCGATCCTCGTTACCGAGGCAAGCGTTCTACCAACTTGGTTATCACTGCTTAGATCTAATAATCTGATGCTTAAACTTTCTTCTTTTCTATGAAGCTACATTATCTCTGAGTGCTCTCGGCATGTTACATCGAGCGGCCGACAGGAGCCGCGAGCAGACACTATTCATTCCATCCAACCTATTCCCCAAACTAAATAAACAATCAAATAAGGGCTATTTTCCATTACCGGCCAAAAAGGTACGGCATACGAGCACCTCTCAACCCACCTTCATTATCCGACCTCTCAAGAAAATCACGTATTGTGATGGGTTAATTGTACTCTCTAGTTGGTGATTGCTTCCCTAACTACGATCCGCGTTGAATTCCTCATGAATACTGATTTGCTTCATAAAATAATTAAGCTTAGTATCAAGTTGCCTACGGAACTCTGTTGTTTACTTTCGCTATGTTTACCTAATTAGCTGGTCGTAACAGGAAACTCTTATCAACAGATCAAACATAAAAAATACACATTCATTTCTTATATTTACGCGAATACTACACATTGAAATAAGACTAATTTTAAGGATTTTATCGCGTTTATAATATGTGTTTTACGTTCCCGTCGTTTTGGCTGCTTTACAGCAACCATGGTCGGGAAGACTGAATATAAACGCGGTATAACTCTTAAAAATAATTTTATTTCAATTAAAAAATACAGATAAATCCTTCATGTTTTTGCTTAATGGATACATATAATATGCAGTGTAAAACAACACTCGACCATACAAAATTATTATCCCGTCAAACTGGCTCAGGCGATTTGCAAGTGTTATACATTCTTCGTTAAACATGTCTATCGATATAATCAGGATACGATTAAATATCGATTTAGTATCGATAGTATTTACAGCTGGATTCTATTTCATATTGGAAACACTATATTATCTACGTATTTGGATTCCACGGCCGTGGGTTATAATGCAAGGGTCATTATAGCCCACGGGGCCCCAAACTCGCCTGGTGCGGCCCTATTTCCCAATGCCTATGAGCGTTTTACAAAATTGGCCTTCGTGACTTGCGGTTCTAGGCACTTTATTAGCGATATAGCACATGAGAGTAAAGGTTTTGATGTCAGAAGTTATATTTTGATATAATAATATGAGTTACTGTAATGGTTCTTGTAACGAGGTAAAATTTGACAAAAATGTTAGTAATAATATTGTTATTTTAGGAAAAACATTGACTTCTAAGCTTAGATATACATATCTAAAACAAAGTCGTGTTAATAATTTATAACTCAAGAATAGATGGGCCAATTTTTATGATCTTTGACTTTTTGAATTTGTCTCCGCCCCGAGTAGCAGAATAACTATTTCTCATACATTAGATTCTGAGGCAGTACGAATTTCGGCGGCGACAGCTAGTTATTTGAATAAATTATATAGCATTCAAACACTACTACTACTATGTAAAAGCATAAAAATATGAAAAAAAATGTTGACGACCTGATTACCTCAGCCTGACCCTGCCTTCTGCACTGAGGGTCCCGCGATAGAATCCTGGTAGGGAACAAACTTAGTGTGATGAGCATGAGTGTTGTACTCGAGTAATTGAGTTCGCCCCCAGTCCATTGTACGGTACCTATTATTCAAGCGTTGCTTAGTATGGGACCATATAGTGGATGTGTTCGTCCGTCGATATTATTATTATTATATCCAATTGTTCTATAAAAGTTCTCTTATTTATCAACGAAGAGAGTTTGACTTAACATGATTGAAATATTCAAAATACACAGCTACTAACCTCTCAATTTCTGAAAAACACTCGATCATATTGTGAACTCGCCTAAAACTACAGACGACCTACTTTAGTCCCACAATATTTTTCTGTACGAAACAAAAAACAACACGTTTCCTCCCGCTATGCTCAAGTGTAAGTAAACGACTCGAGGTCAGAGTAATAACGTGAAACGATAGTATTCGCTCGCCGGTTGGTAAGTTGTTAGTTCAAAAATTCTCCGAACGCTTTTACCGACAAGCGCGCGCGGCGAATGGTGAAGCGATTTTATTTGCTATTTTGTTTCCTTGGGCGAGTGTTTTAGTTTGGAAACTTTCTTTGAAATAGCTGAGGCTTGTTTTTTTTTTAATAAATTCATGCAATTTTGTAACGATATAAGACGATTAAAAATGTGGTTGTGTTCTTAAGCAAACTGTGATAGTGCAGTGCTTGTTGAGTGTCCCTTAAAATAAGATCAACATAATGTAGTAATTTTTGTGGATAGAGCATGAACAAAAAATATATTATTTAAAGATATAGATTGAAATAAATTATTTTAGGTTCTTCCAGACTTCAAGACACTGTGAGCACGTTCAGCGTAGATTGGACCGCAAACATTAACTAAATACGAGGGTACCCCAGTTCTAATTATGACACTAGGACGTCTAACACCTCAGTCCTCCCGTGACCATGGTTGCTGTAACGCAGCCGAAATGTCGGGAACGTAAAAAACATAAAATCCTTAAAATTTGTTTTATTTCAATGTGTAGTATAATCAATGTAGATTAATTGTGATGGAATTATTTAAGTGAAGGAAGAATAATGAAGGAAAACATCGTGAGGAAATGCATGTCTGAGAAAACCCCTCGAAAGTGGTGTGAAGTCCGTCAACCCGCACTGGGCCAGCGTGGTGGACTATGGCCTAATCCCCCCTCGAAATGAGGGGAAGCCCGTACCCAGCAGTGGGACAATAAAAAAGGGCTGGAATTATTATTATTATTATATATATATGTGTGTTTGTAGGTTTGTTAAGTAACCTATACACACACTTAAGTAATTCCAACAATAGTGTAGATAATCGAAAACCTTTCTACCTGACAAAAACCTTAACCAAGACGAATGCTTCCAACAATTTAATCATCTAGTCGTTGGATAGGTGCGGAGAACTTTTTCCTTTACGTGAGTACCCGCTCTTTTTGTGGCCCCGCTGACGTCATAAAGTGATATATTAGTTGAAGTGGTGAGCTGCGTATAAATCATGTAAATATTTTTGCGTCAGTGTGTACATATTTATGAAGTTTGATGTTTTCCGTAGTATACTTGAGTGTTTTAGGGTTGGGGAGTAGTTAAAAAAAAATGTTGATACATTTTATATTCAGCTGAACGGATTTTAGTGAAGCCTGAAACCTTCCGTACCTGTATACGTAATTTCAAAAGTATAATATATTTTCAGCGATAGCCTTTACTTTTAATTAAAAAACAAACGAGATAACAAAATAAATTATACTCGAGTCATGGATGTTTAACATCTATATAAGTATTATATACTGAGTTGGCCCTCAGTCCATTGTACGGTACCCATAATACAAGCGTTGCTTATTGTGGGACCGTATAGTTGGTGTATTCGTCTGGCGATATTTACTGAAGATACATTTCGCGTGCGATAATTTAGTGGCCACATTGTACACTTCGCATAATTAACATTTATACAATAAAAGCAATGGGATTTTGGTTTAAAACTAATTGTTGTTTAACCGACCTCATAGCGGTAACAATTTCATGCTCTTTTGATTGTGTCACCCCTATTTTTGTTTGGACTTTCAATTCCTCTCTGGAACTAACTTCGCATTGTTGCTTTAAAGTTATAATTGACTATAACCAAATCAATTTATTTATTCATATCTTATTAATGTGAACAAATGTTTTTTTTTTGCATAAATAATGCAATATTTGCATCATTTTGTGATAATGTTTGGTATCGCTATCTCTATCTGTGATTGCGCAATAATATGTTCTATCTTGTTCTTCCATTCCTCCCACCCAAACCTCTTTCATATAAATCTCAAAATCATTCTTTCTCTTTAGTTTTTTCCCTCGCTTTGTATCCCTCTAAATTCATCCTTTTGACTCTTTTAGTCACATGCATTTTATCGCTTCTCATCACATTCTAAATCATTCCAATCTCCTGCTTGTTTTTTTATTGTTCATAAGTAACCCGAAATATTAATTTTAGTTATTGTCCTAAATGTTTGTGACCTCTGCGTTAGCAAATTTGCTCTCACATTGTCAAATAATGACGCAAATTACCATGTCATTTGAACCCCGCAGGGTATTTAACTAAATCGTTTGGAATACCTGCCCCTGGGCAATCAACCTAATAGTTAATGAATCCACCCGAGGTTTATACAATTTAACACGACTGATAATAATAGCTGACTAGTATGTGGGACCTTTAAATGGTTCAATGTATGACATCATTAACAAATTATAATTGTCCTTTGTATCTCTGACGACTATTTTTCACTGAGTCAGGTTCTATTGATTTCATATATTTACGCGATCGTAATAGGATGTTATTGCGTTTATTATATGTTTTTACGTTCTCCACGTTTCGGCTGCTTTACAGTAACCAAAACCAACAAATATAAAATAAACGTGATAAAATCCGAAACAATAGTTTTATATCAATCAGCTTCTATTTTTCTTCTTTTTGGTCGAAACAATATAGACAGAGTGGTTGCAACTATTATATTATTTTCAGGATTAATCATTCAGCGCCAATCTTGTCCCACTACTGCCTTTAATTGATGCAAGCGACCACTATGGCAGTCTTAATTGAGTCAGTCCATCTCGTTTTCTATTATACTCAACCCAAAATCACTAATTATCAATTCCACTAATCGATACCTACCGCAAAATCGATAATTATTCGTTAACCTACTCGTTTCCTCTCGATTATATCAAAAGTAATCAGCCAGATTACGTTCACGTTTGACTACCGCAGAGTGATTAACTAAATCGCATAGAACACCATCCCTTGGCCCAATCAACCTCCACGTACAGCCAGTTCATCCCCAAGGGATTAAGGGAACTTTCTATCGGCCAATTTCTAACAACTGGATATTAAGCCCATGTTGATTGCTTCAAGTTTTGAGCCGTTTTACGTTTGTAGGTGTCGTTGTTTGGCAGTTATCTTGATTGGGATGTAATTATGTGAACGCAACTTTAATTTTATAGTGTCAGAAGTTTGATGCATTTAATTTATGTTATCCTAGTATTTACGGCTTGGATCTTATGAACACCATTCGGAACAAGTTAATGTTGATAGCCTCACATGGCGGGAGCACCGCCCCGTGCCCTTAGATGCATTACCTGCGGCAAATAATACGGAACGATAAATAAAATCTGTCACGACATAATTATCGAGGGAAAAAGGGCATATCATATTTGAAAAGGCTTCAATATTGGTTTGGCTGGTTGGGTGGAGTACCAAATCCCAATTTTGGGCAGCCGTCTTTGAAGCCCAGATAGCTACCATGATCACTAATCACTGAAAGGTAAGTAGAAGTCCTTGAAGAAAGTATTTACGGATACCACTGAAGATCCTTGATAACAGGAGTGTTTGTCGGGGGTTTGAGATTAGATAAGCTTGCAAAAAAAAAGATACTTAATGATATCGATTTCTCATATTTACGCGAATACATTTAAATAAAACGAATTTGAAGAATTTTGTCGCGTTTATATTATGTTTTTACGTTCCCGACGTTTCGGCTGTGATGATGCGTGTTCTGAACTAGATCAGACGAACTATTGCGCAGATCAATCCAAAGTTTTCATTTGTCTTCATACTTAAACTGCTCATAGTAGGCTATATAATTTTATCCTTACTCATAATAAGTAGGCAAGTTTTCTTTACGAACTCTTGTATGGAGTTTCCAAGATAGATAATCAACATGACATCTTTATTGCACAAGAAAAATCCAAACATCGATTACAATTTTAACAATAGAGCATCAGGGGATAGATTATAGCTTTAAAAACAACATGAATGGACGAAGTAAGCCTATAATAAGGGAAGCAACCCCTCACGTTATTTATTTTTAGGGGAGTACGCTGGGAGTGATAAGCTTATTATTTTTTGTTGAACTCGGGTCACAGAAGCGATTTACATAAATTGCAGTTGCATTTTTATTGTTTTTTGACGGTGAAAGAAATAGCTCTGTCAGCGAAGGAAAAAATATTTTGTTACTGTTCTATATATATATAGTTGGTGAGTTCACCTTGTGATACGATGTTTTTTTGTGATAAGACAAACACACCAACTACACGGAACCTCACTATCCAATAAAGAATATTCTAATCACAAAAGCAGGATCACTACCAACTGCGCTAATCAGGTCGTCGATCTAGGCCGTTTATCTTTTTTGTAATTTTTATGTATCGTGACAATTCTAATTTCACAAATATTCGCAAAAATGGCTAAGAAAAATATAAAACTAAATCTGTAGACCCTATTAATCAGCTACCAAAAAAAAGAATGTACTTAATAAATAATTGGGCGCAAAGAATAATAAAAAGCAAACTGTCCAAAAAAGTTTTTATCACAAAACATTAACTTCCAAAACCCTGCGGAAACAACACCAAGAAAATCACTTAAATATTTCCTTACGCCACGACCTACGCCTAATTAAAGAAGCAAAAACAATACCCTCCCCTCCCTCCCTCTTGTACCCTTGGAAGCTTTCGCTACGTGACCGGAATTAGACTTCAATAAAAGTAAATAATAAATAACTTGTAGCGGTTGTCTGCAGGCGATTGAGGGTCATAGGACATGGGAGTATTGGTTTTTATGGGAGTGGAATATCATTTTATTGCACAACTACTGATAAGAAAATTAATGGATGTCGCTGGATGAGAAGACCATGACAACCACTCGATTGGCACAGTTGGTAGTGAACGTGGTTTTTGTATCAAGGGTCCTGGGTTGGAATCCCGGTAGAGGCAAACCTCGTATGACGAGACCTAAGAACACTCCGACTATACAGTCCCACACTAAGCAACGCTTGTGTTATGGGTATCGTACAATGGACTGAGTCAATACGGGCTTTTTTTCGATTTTTTTTACCTAGGGAAATGCGTTACTCATCCCCGGCAGAGTGCTGGTATACCCACTAAAACCCCATGGTGTGTCTCACGGTAGCGGTGGCGAGGACGCGGGAACGCGATGACGCAACTTCAGCGAACCTTCTTCTTCTCTCTTTACGAAATGAGATACGATGAAATAAAATGGTTATGATGATGGCCTCACCCACAACATAGCGGGTATTTTGCCAATGTCAAGTAATTAATAACAATAGCACATTCAATTAATACACATTATACATTTTTCATATCATCATGTAAGCGAACCTTAGTGCAAGTCAATACGTGCAGCCCCAGCGCTGTTATCTGTCATTTACCTTGCTCTCAGTCCAACTGTTTGTATCAAAATCGCTTAATGCACGTCAATAAAGATCAAATTTGTAGCGAGAGGTCAATGACATTAGCTGTCTCGGCAAAGCACTTTCAAAATACGCAACGTGACGCCCATCCTAATATGAGTGGAGTTATAGGAGATATTTTATCTATTTCTGCAGGTAAGCTTTGTACGCAAGTAGCTACTCTAAGTAAGTGAACTCTAGACTTTTTGGCGGAAAGTTGAACCATAAAGCTGGCAACTTAGTATTTTTTTTTAATGTGTAATTTCAGTGGAATATTAACCATGGCGTGTTCATAAACGTGCACGAATTAAGGAAATTGATATAAAGTAGTTTAACTTGACTTATATTATAACAAGTTCTCAGTAGATGTCCGGTAAATTTTCAGTTAAGTAACCACATCTTTACTGATAGGGTTAGTACATTCATTTTATCATCATCATCATCGTTATCAACATCATAATCACCATCGAGAATGGATATTTATATTTTAAACAACGCTGAAGATGTTTACTTGACACTGGCAAAATGGCACTATTTTGTAGCAGATTGCCAAAGCTAAGAAAAGAAGAAGAAGAACTGAACTCTATTAAATTGACCCGGTTCTGTTGAAGCGCAAGTGTGCCCGTGTGCCTCAAGGCCTACTTTACGTGGCCCAACATGAACACACACGCCGCGCGCTCCGCGGTCCAGTGCAGTGTAGTGTTTCTAGTGTATAATCTGTGGTACGGACATAGACCACAGTTGGACATAGACCACAGTTGGACATAGACCACAGTTGGACATAGACCACAGTTGGACATAGACCACAGTTGGACATAGACCACAGTTGGACATAGACGACAGTTGGACATAGGCCACAGTTGGACATAGACCACAGTTGGATATAGACCACAGTTGGACATAGACCACATTTGGACATCAGCGAGCGCTCGCGCTTCATGTACTAATCGTTTGTAAAACTAAATCTGTAACACCGCTAACTAATGGGATTACAGTATTTAAACCTAATGCACGAACATGAATGATTAACCCAAGAACACGTCGAGTCGAGGAAGACCCACTAGACACACCCAACTAAATAACCGGTGACCTCCTCGAACATATCGTGTCTCAGCAGAAAAGCAAACTCCCTTCGAAATTAAACTGTCGATTTATTTGCTTCGGCAGACGGATTGGCTGTCTGTACATGAATTGTCTAGCGCAACTGGAGCCTTGGAATACTCTTTTTTATCCCCTATTCGTACTGGTTTAAAGATGTCAAGGGAGCGGTCACGGGTCTTGGTTAGCTGGTTTGGATACAGCACGTCAGTTTTGGCGGATCGCAGGCGGAAGTCCGAGGTCACGTGGCGCCCGCGGCGTAGATCCGGTTCCAAGTTGTAGGGGGATCAATTAAAGGGTGGGTTGAAATATTGTGATCGTTGCGTGAGGGAGTAAATATTTAGATGTTATGGGAATATAGGTTACAGAAAAAATTGTGTTATGCATTCAGTTTTATAATAATTATTCTATGAGCTATATAAGGAATAAGCTAAAATCGATTAATCAAGTTATAGAGCACATAAAAATCTGTTAAATAAATTCTTAATACGATTTCTGAGCAAATTGCGAAGCAAGTCCTAATCGTTATGGGAAAAGTCCTTGATAAAACTTCATTTAATTATATATCTTATCTCTGTGTAAAAAGGGCTGTAATTGGTTTCTAAATAAATGTCAGCCTGTATAGTCTGTTTGCGTTCACCCCCACAGTCGTAGGGTTTTACCAACGCTGACGTAAGTAGACGCAGTTCGCTTTGCCACCCCAGAGACGTACGGCGACATACAAACATTACATCCAGTCTATATAGAGTATACACTGCTAGGTAGAAACTATATTTCTACCTAGGATGTATTTTAATGTAGGTACTTGTACTTTGATGATGAAAGATTGTAGCGGCTTATTTAGCATCATAAATAATAAGGTTCTGTAGGTATCATTATAGCACATAAAGTTTTATTGATTTCTCAATCACCACAACCGCCACAAATATAACATAATTAAGTTCTTAGTTCGGTTATACAATCGATAAGCAGTGAAAGCCAATTTGTTAGACCGGTTGCCTCGGTAACTACGATCGCAGGTTCAAAAGCCCTTACCCAAAAAAAAAGGGTAAGTATTTTCAAATTGATTCACATAACCTTTTACAGCGTAGGAATCTCTCCGAGACAATAGCACACCATCAACACTAACTCTCAATAAAAGCTCTGAAACTTTATCGCGGACTCGAAACTATAAAGTCTCGGGCACCGAAATCAAATCTAAGATTATGCCCTGATGTGCCCTCGTAAAATTACTGCGAACGGAGGGTCGAGAGGCATCCGCACGAGTGTTATTATAGAGGATATGCAATATCGCGAGAGGTTCTTGATAGAGGGGTCGCGTACAAAAATATATGGGTACGTGCGGAATAGCTATGCATAACCATTTTGTAACCCCATCGGTTGAATATTTCTCAAGTGTATGTGTTGTTGTGTTTCTAACTGTAAATACAGTTTTTTTATAGACTACTACAGTCTATAAAAAAATCCGTATCTACAGTTAGAAACACAACAACACATACACTTTAGAAATATTTCTCTCACATATAGACTGTAGTAGTCTATAAAAAAAACCGTATTATGACTACTAGTAGAACGGACTTTGGCTTGCAGGAGTAAGTTAGTAGTGTAGTGACTTGCTTGCTGTCACGATGGCCCGATTCCTGGTAGAGGCAAACTTAGTGTGATGAGCACGAATGTTTGAACCTGAGTCATTGATGTTTGTACTCGGAGTATCATATATTGGCTTCGCCCACAGTCCGTTGTATTGTGTTTGAGCCCGAGTCATAAATATTTGAACTTAGAGTATTATATATTAGGTTCGCCGTTAGTATATTGTACAGTACCCATAATACACGCAGTGCTTAGTTTGGTACCATACAGTTGGTGTGTTCATCTGGTGGTATAAAAAAATAGTTTTTGGTGTAGTCGATGACACACTAAGTGGCAATCTTTAAACACAAATCGAGCATTTTTACAATACTATGCTGGGAAAACTCGTACTTATGGAATGTTAAAATGTTATTGCACTTATAGTCAACAGTACAGATTTACTTACTTAACGAAAAATTCAACAATAATTTGCTGCGACATCTTGATAACCAAACGTCAGGCATGTTTTTCGTATTCGCGATAAACACATCGACTACGATTACGATCACAGTTCCAATACACAACAAGTACGTCTCGATCGACCAGTCAAATAGGAAATAGTAAAAACAATAACAGAATTACAATACGTTCGATATCAAATGTAAATTTGAGAAATAAATGAAAAAAATATTAAAATAAAATTATCATAAATCTTAAAATATTTTGATGAAAAATCTATTCCATGACAATTGTAAACGAAAAATCAATTAAGGGATCACTGGTTATTATGGTACCGTACCATCAAAATGGTGAAAACTAAAGCCAGGATCAAAGGAGTTGACTGCCAAGGGATCTCGGGTTTAATTTCCTCACTTCTGTTACTTGACGTAATCCAAATCCTGTTTTTTTTTTATACATTATAGGCAAGTATTTGATCTCGATCTCACCTGATGGTAAGTGACGATGAGATCTACGATGGAGCATACTTGCCTAGGTAGGAAGGCGGCGGTAGATCGAGACGCTACATTCACTAGGCACATGCAGCGCAACAGATCTGACCCGCCATCCATGAATGGCAACACCGAACATCATGCCGGAACACGGCTAGGCCGCTTGGCGACATGGCTTTGTTCAGTGGGTGGTGACTAACCACGGTCGAAGCCTACCACCAGTAGAGTTGTCACCTAGTTGGCACCACCCAGGGTCACGTGTAGGGTATCTCGAGGGTACTTAATTCTCCTACGGACGAAGGTGACTCGACCCCAAAACACACACACACTCAAGCTTGGTACAAGCATTCAGCTTAATTAAAATGATAACGTTACAATAATCATCATCATCATCATCTTTAGCTTTTCGATAACCTTGTCTCAAATCACTATCTCACGATCAATCTTATTTAAACAAACATATAGTGGGAGATATTTGACCGTCTGGGCTGGATCTGCCATATTTTAATTTTGGGAAATGTTTCCGTGTCATTATTATTTCAAGGAGTCAACTAAGTTGAGCTACTGTTCAAATTACGCACAACGATACAAAGTCGACTCGTTACGACATTAGCATAATACCGAATGATGTTTCTACACAGGGAGGACCGTATTTACATATAATTTGAATTCGCTCGCAGAGTAACGAATCGAAAAATTTCAACAGTATCTGAATTCGAGTGGCCATTAAAAATTTACTGTAATTACTGCTTTGTCCGGATTCAGTTGTTTTCCATCGTAGAAAAAAAACAAACTACGCTACAAATACAATTAAAAAGATGGATGTAAAAATATATGGTATACCTCGACTAATATTTATACATATTACTAATTGTAAGGAGGGTCACACCACTTACCTTCAACTTGCCAACCCCCCCCCCCCCCCAACCAAACGGATTATTTAATTGCCAACAGAAGATACCCATAAATCCTTAAAAGTTCCTTTAAACCGTAGTCTCCCTATGCCTATGGGTAAGCCTATGGGGAGAGTGTGGTTTGTAGCTCTCTTTTGTTATCGATCAACCTGCTTGGTTTATAATTGGCGAGGTTGACAAGCCGAGAGAGAGTCGTGAGTCCCTCACAAAAATTAATGTACTTTGAATTACTACTAAGTAACGCCCGATTTTATTAATTAGGTGTTTAGAGTGTGCAACTCTAACTGCGCTTTAGTGATTCGCATATATGTTGATTGCGACAGTTTTCGTTTATTTTAATCTAGAATATACGGGTTCGTATTTAGGATTCATATTTGAGTGAAGGTATAATGTCTGCTTTTTGTATTAAAAATGTTAACACAATTGAAAAGCATTAATTCGGAACGGTTACTATAGAGGATTCCCAAATATATAACTAAGTACTTGCTTGTTCTAAAATGTTTGAACACCTTCATGCTGCATGCCCATAAATAATTCAAACCGCTGCTTCATCGAATGGAGCCACCTAAATATTAATCGATTGTAGTTCGATTCACTCAAAATAAACGTTTGGATTGCTAGTATTTGATTTCTATTCCCGTCACAATCAACGCCAAATGAACAGTTTGTCGCTGTTTGGATATAAAAATAAAATTGTGACGAATGGAACATAGAAAACTAAAACTCTGAATGTCTAACTATTTTTGTATTCTAAAAATATTTGGTGAGCGGTTGCCTTTAAAATGCATACCCTGATACTTTTTTCAGATTCCTTCTTGATTATTCCTTCTCAGAACATGTCCATTCTACGTATTCACTCATTCTTTGTGTGACCTCTTCCAATTTCCCAAAGTTGAGCTTCAGAACGGTTCGACGAGAAATTTTTCAATCGAAAGAGTAAACCGATTACGTCCAGTTCAAGCGACAATAGTCGCTCGGCGTTCATAATTGCATTTGCATAAAGAATAGAATCGTACGTACGCTTCAAAGTCGCGTCGTCTGGATTAGGCGGCATGAATTGGAATAAACCATATTGTTAATGGTTCAGCTTCATTAGGTGTCGTAAAAGAAAAGTAGTTGCGTTCTTGGAATCTTAATTACCGATGACGTCATGATGCGGTCATAAACATTGTCCCCCCAAATAAATACAGAAATATTGTATGTATCTGCTATGGTATATGGCGCTCTGTACCGCTTTATTTATGGCAAATGTAACATAACATGTAACATTACAAATTTATAAAAAAATCGGATGGCTGTATGTTATAGTAGATACTAGGAATCTAAATTTCTCACTCAAAGTCTAATCGTTTATTTCGTTTAGGCCTACGGGGGCACTTACAAATTGTCATAAACATTTTTTTTTCATAGCTCTACAACCGGGTCGGAACGCGACCTCAACTGAGAAGATCCGGCGAGAAACTCAGCGGGCCTGTTTTATTTTTCTAAAGACTGATTAATATCCTTCAAACACCTGGTACCAATAAATACACCTGCTACCTTTAAATAATAATTGAAAAAAAAATAACAAATCTAAAAGAAGGCGCGGATGTTATGTCAATATTGTTTCTAGATTAAATTAAGTATTTCGATTCTATTATAACAAAAAGCGATTCATCAACGACAAGTTATCAAATAATTAATCGATTTAGAAAAAAATATGATGAATGAAAATAAATACAGAAATTATTTATTATCTACATCTGTTAGGTATCGTTAGTTGAATATAATAAATGGCGTGTTTGACACAAATTGAACGAATCCATTTGAAGCTTCAATACTATGAACTATAGTGGCCTGTAGTGCCTATAGTGAACTATAGTGGCCAGTGTTTTATATCCGCCATTGAGGCTAATGTATTGTGTTTGCGCTCTGCTGTTTCAACATTACCTCTAGTGGACGTAATTGATAGTAATAATATAAGATTGGAAAGTGTTTGTCTCTTGTTCTTAAACAAAAGAACATCTTCCAGTACGGATCAGAAAACCGAATATTTTAAGTCATGTCAACGATTAAGTAGTCATTGATAGAAATAGCCTATACTTGACGGAAATCCATTGTTAAACAAATGGTGTAGAGGGACCTACCGCTGAGCCTCGGCTTGTCAACTTTTTATCATTACATTTGATCGATAATTAATGAAACCAACACAACCTAACTATGTTAATATGTCAGTCGAGAATTTGACTGTCATGA
The DNA here is from genome assembly GCA_905404115.1 of Pheosia gnoma. Lineage (NCBI taxonomy): Eukaryota > Metazoa > Arthropoda > Insecta > Lepidoptera > Notodontidae > Pheosia > Pheosia gnoma. Next base: position 8,514,530 of record FR989900.1, read on the forward strand.
GTGTCGGAACCCCAATTAATATGTAATTCTCCGTAATACGAGGCGTATCTACAAAAAATACCGACACGTGTTTCGCCTCTAAACGAGGCATCTTCAGGATGGTTGGGCTACGAATGAGTCTATTCGTAGCCCAGCCGTGCTGAGGATAGATCAACTTGTTTGTTTTATAATTATAAAAGTCTCTCTTCCTCCATTTGATTAAGTACCTACAGTACTTATGAATCGTCAAAAATGAGAAAAATACTAAGCTATAATTTTACCACCCGTTTGGGTTGGTATTTAGTACTTCTCTTTATATTCCATCAGTATGTCTTCAGGCTATTTATGGAACTGGTCAGTTACCTTGTACACAGCGGCCAGAGATCTTATTCGACCAAGAATAATTTGATATTACGTATTTAACCTATAGTCCACTGACTCCAGTCTCATACACCAACCGCTTGCCTGAAAAATACCTCACTAATTTACAAGACATTTTGAGTTACGCTCGGATCCCCTGACTCAAAGTATTATCAAGTTTTATCAAACACGCTAAGAGAAACGTCTCTTAGTGTGTTTGATATAGGTCCTCCCTTGAGTGTGGTTGCCGAATCTCAAATAAGGTCAGGAAGATTACAAAAAATAATTGAGTACTCGTCTGCCTCAACAGCTATTAATTTGTTCCGTGACAAAACTCGTCAAGAATCTTTCAACAAATCGTTAACGTTAATTTACAATTCATTTTAACCAAATATCACTGAAGTTACAAAAGAAAGTTTAGTCTTATAATCCACAATCAATAAATAATATCCTTGGGCCCGAGTAAAAATATACAGTATGATCAAACGTTACGAAGCTCGCGTGTCAGAATGAAATTATAAGATCGATTCTCTTCGCGGCATCGTTAGGAGATTCTTATCACCGCGACGAGTTTCTAAATTTATTTTTTAACTAAAGTACACTTCCTTAACTGAGTGAAGACATCAGTGTCTCATCGTAGACTATTGTCTAGTACGGAGATCAATATAGTGAGTAATATTGCTGTTCTTTTACCGTGTAATTATAATGAAAGCAATATAATCTATACATCTATACATATAAATAAAATTGGAGTGTCTGTTTGTAATATTAAAATAACCGCTTTTTACTAAGTGCATTTGGATGTATACACGTTACCTATACCGAAACAACATTTTTTACAATTTTTGTCGGTCTGTCTGTCTGTCTGTTTGTTCCAGCTAATCTCTGAAATGGCTGGACCGATTTTGACGGGACTTTCACTGGCAGATAGCTGATGTAACAAGGAGTAACTTAGGCTACTTTTATTTTAGAAAAAAAAAATAGGATCTCACGAAAAAAAAAAAAAACAATGTTGCAGCGCAGCGCCTGATTAAGTTTGATAGCAACAACCTGCAATGCGTCCCGCGGGCTCGGAATGGGCGAGCAGGCTGTTGTCAACGGTTGTCTTTGTTAAATACCACGCGGACGAAGTCGCGGGCAACAGCTAGTAAATAATAAAATGAAATGTGTAGTACTTACCATCACAATCTGGTTCATATAGGTGGTATACATAATGTCGCAGAAATTTGTATGATCCTTTATAATAGCCGTCATTGCGTCGGTATGATAGTCGTTGAGCTATAGATAATCTTCAACAACTTCAACTGACTTAGATATAGATATAGGTATATTGTAAAACGGTTTTGGTGGCTCTATGTATCAGTTCAAGTTTTAGGTTTATATAAGAGTTCTAAATACCACGTAAAAGTGCTATCTTTAATAGACATTATTTTTCATAAAGTTGAAACTTTAACACAAAATATTGTCCTGGGGAACTCGTGTTTCGATAACTTTTGTGACTATTATTTTTGTTCGTAACGATCCTCCTTTAACTTGTTGTGGAAAGTTCCTTGAGTTAAGTTTTATTCAAGTACTTAGCACATTACAAGCAGCTTTGCACTCAGGGTACCTATTGCTTTTCGATGTCAATTTTATTTATGCAAATAAACGTTTTACTATTTTTATATTTTAAATGTCGAATACTCAGATGCCACCTAAATTTGAGAGCTGCTTAACAGGTGTAAATTTTGTCATACAAAAATGCAAAATGAAGACGCCTTGAACTATTAAGTAGGTAGATTTCAGTATTCAGCCGTAACTCTTTTAATATCACTAAGCAGCTGAGTATAGAACATTCATAGTAACTTATTCTAAGTTTTGTCTAAGTGGTAGTGTATTTTAGGCAGGGGTAAGTTGCAGACGATTGTGCACCCATGTATTTTTTTATAGTATCGCCAGACGAAAACACCAACTATACGGGCCCACACTAAGCAACCCTTGTGTTATGGGTACCGTACAATGGACTGAGGGCGAACTTACAATATAATACTAATATAGATATTAAACATCCATCACTCGAGTACAAACAGTCGTGATCATCATACAAGGCTTGTCCAGGATTTTAACTCGGGGCCCACGGCACACATATAAAATGATAAATGATATGTCAATTATATAAGGTTTAATCTATCAGCCTAAAGACGTCCACTGCTGGACATAGGCCTCTTCCAATGATTTCCACACATCACGGTCCTCCGCCACTCGGAAGGAAGGAAGGTTTAATGTAATGGCGAAAATGAACTTTAACTTTTACTAATTTAAAAGTTATTACATATGAATGTTTCTGCTTTCGCAATAGCTTACAATGAAGAGGGATAAAAGACGTTCCATCATTTCAGAACACAATACTGTTACAAAGTAAACCAGTCATAAACCACAGTAAACAGGCTTAAATCAAATAAACCGTAAAAAGCATTACGCACTTTACTGTGGGGTTATTGCGTGCTATCCGCTGTTTAACGATAGGTCTGAACGGTCGGTCAATGAACTGTATCTCAAACGCGGGGAAGAAATTCGAATGATTGTAATATACAAGATGTAACAAAAATAGTGTAAATCATTTTAACAGGTGAATCGGTAAGTTATATGGATCACGTTGATATATAAAATTATTGTGTTAATGATATTTGATTTTTTTGAACAAGTCGAACTTGAAGCGTTTGGCCGTGCGCTCGGTACAGGGTGTCATTTTTTCAATGTCTAATAATTTGAAAAATGTTATTTTTATAACCTACTAGCTGCGCCCGGCGGTGTTACCCGCGATAAAAAGTATGAAAAATTAAAACATCTATCTCACGGGAACCATACATTTTACCGGGATAAAAAGTAGCCTATGTGCTATTCCAGACTATAATCTATCTCTGTGCCAAATTTCATCCAGATCCGTTCAGCCGTTCGGGCGTGAAAGAGTAACAAACATCCATCCATCTATCCATCCATCCATCTATCCATCCATCCAAACTTTCACATTTATAATATTAGTATAGAGTATAGATTGTTGGCCCTGTTAAAGTATCTTACACTATTATTGTTACGCCTTATATAAGTATAGTGGAATGAATTTAGTGGGACACTGCCAGAAGGCAGTTAAAATATATTGTAATAATGATAATGATTAGCCCTTCTAATATACCACTGTTGCACACGGGACCTACATTCATTTGTGAAGGGCTTAGGTAGCCTTATACGTGGTAGGGGTATTTTGTCTGGTTAAGTTTTCATAGACATGGAGGTTTCATCAGATGTCATTCTTCACATTTTAACAAGTGAAAATTATATTAAAAAAACGAGTGATGCAATTCTTCGTCGGCACTTCACATTCCGTATATTTTCCGAATTATTTACGATTTTCAGAGGCTACATTATTTTCTTGGCAAGCTAAAAATATTGACTCGAGTACCTTATCGATTGTGAAAATGTCCTTGTTAAAATGGGTCCCCCTCAACCAGTCAATAATTTTAATATTTTATCGTCACAGACATAATCGTCCCCTGTCAGGTTAATCGAAGGGATCAAACGGTAAGATTGAATGCCGATAATCGGTCTTTGTTATTTCAAAAGACTTTTTGTTACTCAACATACAGACACAAACAAACAGACATTCCGATAATGAGATTTAAATAAGCGTGATTTTAATAATATTTTATGTATGTTTGCGTTAACTTTTATAACCATGTTATTTTATGGTTTGATTTTTACATACGTATCTAGGTTTTCAGCATTCAACAAAAAAACGGTAGGAAAAAATCTTACTATTTAGTTGCAAAGCGTTTGAAAAACTAGTTACCCAATATACTAGTATAGCGTTTATGAAAAATATTCATCAATAAATTAACAAAATAAGGATAAAATATATATTCACTGAGTTACAAAACATATTTGATCTCTAGATTTGGTTGATGTATGTTTTGACGCTGCTTTTATGTATGGCTCATATCCGAAAACGGATGCCATCCCAGAAGTGACCAAAAAGCCCTATAGACATTATTTTGAAAACAAAACAAGCTAGGAACATAAATTCATAAAATTCTTTAACGTTCGTAACCAACCAAAACTTAATCTATTTCCTTTAAAAAACAAAAAACAATGTTTACGCACGTAGCGCTACGCCGTAGCCCTCTACGAATTCGTAGCAATCAACTACATAGTAATGGTTGGATGCCATGTCAAAGGAATTCCATAAAATGTGCGGTGGAAATACAGTTTTTAGCTCCTATGCCTATGAAAAACAGGACGAACCAAGCGGAGCGATACGCAAAGAGTGATTATTTTAACAATACACTAATCAACCATACTAAATACTAAATATGTTCTATTTTTGCTCAATAACTATTCAAATATGCTCCGTTCGGCTTATCCTGTAACAAAAAGTCATATACAAACTAACTGAGTATCCTTAAAATCTAAAAAAATATAAACTTTTTTTCATGTAGACCAAAAATGGGCCAATCGTGTCATTGTATTCTGTCCAAAAAATTATACTCCCAATGTCGTATCATTATTTTTTTTCTTATTATAACAAATTTGAACGCTGTTTTCATAGCCACAAGCTACACTACATAACGAATGGCGGAGGAATCTTAAGTGACGCTTTGCGTGATCGTACGTGTGGTCAATGGGAATTCGGCCAACAAACAAATTGTAACTTCGACTTGATTACATAATATAAGTACATTGTATTTTTCCTCTACATACAACATTGTTTGGGGAATTCACGATGTTTTCTGGACAAATTTATGGTTGTGAAATATGGAATCTGTAGGATATTACATAGTATTTTTACGGTATACTTAAGTGTATAAATGATATAACTTCGTATATTGGAACAGTTATATATATACACTGAGCGATAAACTGGATATTTAGGTTAGGTAGCTCAGATTTTGTGTTTTCTTTCCACAGTTTTTATAGATATTCTATTAGTAGATAATATGATGATTATTGTGATTGAAAGTTACTCAGTTATAATCATAATAAAACATATTATGTTTAACATAATATTTTAACTAAACTTAATTTATATTTTCGAGGAATTTACACAATAATGTCGTGTCCTCAGTAATTCTCCAAATGCAATTGCAACGCTATAATAAAACAGCCAATAGTCGAGTCACGCAACACTGTATTTAAAATGCACGATGCGATGAGGCTTTCTGCTTGCATTATTATCAGAAAAAGTTACAAGATTTTTATAATAGAAGTCGTAATTACTTTGGAATATCCATTGCGAAATCAGTCGTAATATTTCATTCCATAATCTGCGACAGCGACAAGTGACAGCGACAGCGACAAGTGACAAGCGACAAGCGACAGCGACAAGCGACAGCGACAAGTGACAGCGACAAGCGACAGTGACAAGCGACAGCGACAAGCGACAGCGACAAGCGACAAGCGACAGCGACAAGCGATAGAGAAGGGCAACGAAAGGCTAGTATCGATCGCAAGCAGCAACGCTAAAGTGTTGGATTATATTTCATATGTGAGCTTGTACTCAGATCCCAACATATTGTCATATTTATAATATTTATATAATACTAACTGCACCCCGCGGTGCTACCCGTGATTAAAAAGTATGTCCTTTTTACCGGGATAAAAAGTAGCCTATGTGCTATTCCAGACTATAATCTATCTCTGTGCCAAATTTCATCTAGCTCCGTTCAGCCGTTCTGGCGTGATTGAGTAACAAACATCCATCCATCCAAACTTTCACATTTATAATATTAGTGTGATTATGTGCTCCCTTCCGCTATATAGGTCTGCTTCGATTTTTGTTGCAATAAACAGAATGCTACAAAAAATAGCGTGTAGGTGACGAATATAGCGACTATAGCGTGTGCTAAATTTCACATGTTCTCTAAAGATTGTTTATGTTTCACATCTTTTACTTACAATTGCAAGTAATAATATGTTTTGTCTTGACAATATCACACTTAGCTCAGAACTTCTCGTTGTTATAACCGAAAACACTAATCTCAATATAATAACCCGTCTCACACAAAAAGATTTTTATATTTTCGCATTACTTTTTTACAAAAGTGTCCATAGTAAAAGATAAAACGGCTTTATCGTAAAAAAATGTAAGTGGCCCACCATTGTATTTCTCGACATTCAGCCATTTTAGGTAGGGTACAACCACCAATTACCGCTCATCCCGTTTGTATTTGATTTTTTAGCTGAATGGGCTTCGTACTGTTATAAAAAATAAAGTTTGGTTGGCTGAGTAAAACAAATATATTTTTCATAAATATATTTTGATAAAAAAAAAAACAAAATATTATTACTAGTTATGTTGGTTCATAATAGTAAGTTAATAAGAATGTCGTATTAAATGTGCGATCGGTCTTTAGTTCAAAAATTACTGACGAAATTAAAGGTGATTTTGTCATTACATCAAAACCACTAAATTAACAAATAGCCTTATAAATGTTACTATGGTACGTATGGTACTACCGCCATGAGTGACCTCTCCAAAGTTGTCGTGTTCAATAAATGTTTTTTATAGTCTACCCATATGTGCTCATTCCAATGGTTCTACTTAATTACACTGTGCTGTGGTAAAATATTAAGTGTTTATTGTTTTCTATAGTTGGGTATTCAAATTTATTTTCTACTGGTTTCACGCAAGTCAGATAAGAGTGCCGTTGAAAACTAAAAGTCACAGTGAGTATAATAAAGAAATTACAATAAAAATATTACTCATAGCTGACATACGGCTAAAACAAGTGTGAATAGCCGGAACCCCAATAAATCTAGAAAGCTTGCTAACCCTGTCATTCTTATTCATGAAATTTGTGGTAGGAGCGGGACGGCAATGAAAAGATTGTGCTTGAGCTACTTTAAGTCGTGACGAGGAATCAAGTTACGACGAAAATTAACTTAGCTTATAATGTATTGATTTCTTATATTTACGCGAATACTACACATTGAAATAAAACTAATTAACTAAATACATAAAATAAACGCGATAAAATCCGTAAAATTAGTTTTATTTCAATTAGCTTATAATGTATTCAGTTTTTTTTAGTTGCGACACATTCGCGTCTAACATCTTATAAAATAACTAAGGTAGTGATAAGTAGGTGAGATTAAATAAAATGTTATTGTTTTGGCCACCGTATGGTACTCGCGCCTTACATAACAACTTTGTAATATCACAGAGATAAGCTCGTCGACCCTAAATAAAAAAAAAACTCCCCAGTGTACTTATGACGACGCATAAAATTCAACTCTAGAAATTTTACACCGCTATAAAGCGAGTTTGGTCCCGATTTTTGAAGGCGCCACTGAAATTTCTGCAATTAAATATGCTTTTCTTAAAACGTAAAATGTTATATATATATATTTGTATTTAGCAAAGCTCTACACGAATTGAATCCAAATAAAAATTGAGTAGTGCAAGCTGACAGCTGACCTTCGCTAGTAGGAGAGGCACGCACAGAATAAAAAAAAACACCTGGCCGGACCTTTTTGCTTCGGGATTGTTAAAAAAAAATCACAAACTACGCGACATTTTATGAACCAACCCTAAACTCCATGGCAATATATCGGACATGTGATTGCGACGGTAAGTATATGTATTTTTATTTGAATAATGTCCCATCCGTTTCCGTCCCACTGAACGTAGTCACGTCACAGGAAATCGGCGAAACGTATTGCTTATTTTGAACGTAGGACTTATGTTATTTCTCTTTCTGACTGAATTCAGTACGACCCATTCATGTATACATAATTAACATGTTTTTAAACTTTGTTTTTTTTTTTGCAGATCATTTAATTACGTACCTAATAATAAAAAAATAAAGCATTATTTTTTTCTAATAATATTAAAAAATCTTACGATATTCTAATAATATAATCACAGTGTTATTATAAATACATGAAAACATAAATACTTACACCAAACAAACAAAAAACATTGCTCCACTATAGTATGGATTTTATCAATGAAATAACTTAACAATTTGTGCCTTTTTTCACTCTTTGCGTGCTTAGTAAAAAAAAAAAACTTATAACACTGTACGTCAAGTGCGAAATTATTCATAAGCTAACCGTTTACCTTATAGTCGATGTATTTAGACACTGTATGGAGAATTCTCTCCTCTAGCGGATGGTATTTAAACTTTCAATCCTCCATACAAAATGTCTAAATACGTAGACTATAAAGTATATGGTTAGCTTACGAATAATCTCGCAGTCTAAGTTTACAGTGTAAACTTCTCACGCACACAATATTATTCACATTGAATCAAAAACATATTCATTTTTAAAACTCTATTTCATTCTATGAAAAGGTAAGCAAGTACCCTTTTGCGAATATGTATTCTGCAATTTAAATGTGATTGAACAACATACATTCAAACGCACATTCGCTAGAGTATAGGATCATGATCATCTCCTTTAGAAAAAAAACATTCGCAAAAGTGTGTATACCCTACACCGTCAGAACCCCAATGTATCAAAAGGTCCGCACCAATTTGTTCGTGTCACGAAATAGAAAATTTACCTAAACTCGCCTAGAAAGCGGTGGGTCCCACTCAAAAACGTATTCCGCTTATTCACTCCGCATTCGTACTGCTATATTGGAATTGTACCTTTAAAACCCTTTTTGGTATCGAATACCTTACATTACATGTATGCTTATAGGAGCCTTTCCTTTGTGTTGGACGCGTGACGTTTTGTATAAGCCCTTTTTATACTCTTTCAGCGACTATTTACTGAGGCCTTACAGTATACCTACGTAAATATATTGGCCTATTTTTATTTGAGTATGGAAAATAAGGTTTACGTTGGGGAAAATATCTTTGTGTAAATCTGTGCTCGAATTTATTTGTTATGTACATGTAGGTAGGTACTCAAGAAATATTTATTGATTGTAATCATTTTGAAGATTGAGTTTATGCCAGACCAAAATAGGGGGATGTTAATCAAAACAAGTGTTACTGAAGAACTAACTGACTAACTAATATATTATTTCATATTTTTACAATAATGCAGTAGGTATTGTTCTACTTTGCAACCCGGACGAAGTCGCGAGCAATAGCTATACATTTAATAAAAACCTGTTGAAATGTCTATAGGCTACCAAAAATTGTGTTCAAAATATTATCGCGCTTTAACTTTTGGGGTCGCTACAGAGCAAAATCGGTGGTCGCGCGAGGGGAGCCGCGGGCTAAAGCGAGTCTACTATAAATATGACTGTAGGTTTTTCGCCAGACGAAGCCATATATTTATATATAGTCTTGCGAAAAAAAACAAAGGTGACTTGATGTTACGTATACCATCAAGTGATCTTTTCGCCAGACGAACACACCGATTATACGGTCCCACACTAAGCAACGCTTGTATTATGGGTACCGTACAAGAAACAGGGGGCGAACCCGTATATATTACTTATATAAATATGAAACACGGGACCCACGGCATAGAAAGCAGGATGACTACCAATTGCGCTATCAGAGATGTTGATACATATTTTAAATATATATTATCTTTTAATATATATTTTAAAACGCCCATCATACGTACCGTATCTCATTACGGTGCCTTAGTAATTTATGTGGGTGCAGATAAAAGCGCCTGATTACTTAGCGAGGTAGAATAATAAGCTTGCTAACAATCTGCGTACGTGACCGGGGCCTTAATCTATGATTTTGTCTTCAGAAAAAAAAATGATAGCTAGATAAAATTGCATCGACTTTAAGCGCTGAGATAAAAATAAAAACGAAAAATGAAATTATCTTTTGCGGACAAATGAGGTGTCATATTGTCTTTCTTCATATTAAAAAAAACAGTTTTTGTATTTTTTATCGCATCGTGAACATTTAGATAACTCTTTATTATGGTATTTCATAACTATGTCCTTAGTTCTTTTTCTTTTTTTAGACCAGTGTCGAGTATTTCTTGATAATTATTATAAAATTATAAGTACCGCTGATGATTATGATGATGTCCATGACGATAATAAGCTTGCCAATGATCCCACTAATATTACTCATTGTTTATCAAAGAATTTATTTTTTTGGAAAATATTAACAACTTCACGGTTCAACTTCCCGCCAAAAAAAAGTATGTCCTTAGTGGTATATCATCCAAGATTGTTCTTATTTCCATTTCATGAATCATTAAACAAGAATTACAAGAAGCCTGAATCTTCTGCTTTTGGCTCTTTGATTTTTAATTAAAGACTTGGAGTTGCTTCTTGTCTCGTGTTACTTGCAAGTTTTGATTAGTTTCTGAACTAAATATATTCTGTTATGTTCGTATTAACTTTATAGGTTTTATTAAAAACAAAAAAACTTTAGAGTCAGATCTGCGTGATTAAAACCAGAATTTCAGTTCAGTTTTATGAACCCAGCAAATATTTAGATACTGTTAAACGAATTATAGCATCTAGATACTGTTATTTATCACAATATTATGTGGTGATAATTTATCAGCGCTGAAATTCACGAAAATTCAACGTGCAAATACTTTCTTCAGAATTTTGATAAGTACTTATTCTTTTTTTTATCCTCAGACGAACACACCAACTATACGGTCCCACACTAAGCAACCCTTGTATTATGGGTACCATACAATGTATTGGGGGCGAAACCAGTACATAATATTTATTTAGATATTAAACATCCATGACTTGGATACAAGCATTTGCTCATCACGCAAAGCTTGTGCCTACCAGGATTCGAACCCGGAACCCTCAGCGCAGAAGGCAGGGTCACTACCAACTGAGCTAATCCGGCCGTCGATAAGATATTCCTAGGATAAGTACCTACTTGAGTCTTGACGTCACAAAACCAAGAGGTATCTTTCAGTCGATAAGGGCAATGGACTCACTGTGATATTAAGCTTGATTATCCCGGAAATACCATAATAATTCGATTGTATTATTATTGTGAAGAATAACAGAGTAAATTATGAACTGTCGCGGAGCAGGAACACAATTTTCAAGTTAGCCACAATCAAGAGAAGGTTATCACTCGATCTCGACATATTCGAGTCATTATTGTAACAATGAATTTGCCATTAAACCGATGTATTTTGGACCCTATTCCGATGATACTACGGTGATGCTGTCTGCACGAATACAGCTGATTCTACATACCCTTTGCTAGGCGAGTTGTTTGTGCGCCGTAGTGTTCTCCCACGCGAATGCTCATTGCTTTTGTTTGGTGTAAGTCATAAACTGTAGCATTGCGATACTAAACTGCCTCGCCCTGTGAGTAAGTCACACACCCGAGGCAAATGCTTACGTCACCATGCTTCCAGTAGCTCGCCCGAGCTCGGTCATCTGACATATGCTTGTTGTCAGTCTGACATTTATAATATTACGTTAACTGATTGCTCGAATCAAAACTAAACTCGCTCGAAAGCGAGATTGGAAATGCTGTGTATCTAAGCCAGGCTCGTCGTCAGACAGTGCATGGTATAATAATATCTTACACCTAACGCCCACGGCTTACGGTGACGTAGCATTTTATTGTACCATGATTCAGTACATGTAGGAAAATCGAATGAAAACAAACTATCAAAGTCGATATTTGATTTTTGTTTTCGGCAGGCGAATTTCCATAGACAAAATTTATATACCCAGAATCAGCTTTCATAAATAAAAAAAATGAAAGATTTGAATTTGGATTTTTTCCAAATAAACGATAATATGTCGCTTGTACACTTGCGTCGAAACCCTAAACTAGACAACACAGAGGGTTTGCGGTTCGCGTTAATTAACTACTGACTGAAAACTTGTTACAATAGAGCACAGTAATTTGGAAATCGTTTATAAACGCGCGCAAAATGTTGATAAACAATGAACGGTTCGAGCCTCCCACAGATTTTTGTTATTAAAATTTACCAAGCATAAAATTCGGTTGGTAACACCTGGCTGTTCTATATTCTTGAATATTTTATTAGTAAACAATACCTATTGGACTTAGAGCTATAATGTTTTTTTACAAAATATTACAGAAAATTTTAGAATAAAAAGGAATTTGATCTTCTGACGATTTTGTTTGTTGTTCTGACATATTATGTCAGTGATTATGTGTACAAAATTACATGTACATTGGTAATTACGTTATACTTGTCTAAGACGATGTACTGTTAAACTGTCTTCGCGAACAAATATGTGTTTAAGGCATGGGTTTTTTTTAATATTACTGAGTAAATACTTAGCAATGTGCGATTAATTGACGACTTGATTAGCGCATTTCGTAGTGATCCTGCTTTCTGCGCCAAGGGTCCCGGGTTCGAATACTGGTAGGGATAAACTTTGTGTGATGACCACAAATGTTTGTACCCGAGTCATGGATGTTTAATATCTATATAAGTAATATATATTGGGTTCTCCCCAGTCCATTGTACGGCACCCATAATACAAGCGTTGCTTAGTTTGGGATCGTATAGATTATATTATTATAATTAATAATTATGTCAGCTTACCAATTTAGCAAACGGTTTGCTAAAAGTTGGCTCAGGCAAAACGTTTAATGACCAGGCCGGGATCAAACCTCTCACATACAAAAGCAGCCCCTCTAACCACAAGGCTTTAGTTTGCCGTTACATGGGGCCAATACCCAAAATTTCAAAATCAAACAATTCACCTCTCAAACATCATTCATATTGAAGAGATCAACTACAATTAAACATAGAAATATGGGGTACACCCAGCCACCATCAAACGTAGCTGAAAGAATGCCAAGAAAGCGAACAAGTAAGTGGCCCCAAAGTGGCTTGCTCCCTTTGTGGCTCTGAGTCTCACTACTTCAATGGCCTCCTTAATAGCTCCAGTTTTATGCCCAGCGTGGCATGTGAGCCCCTTTTTTATTTTCAATCTGAGCTATTAAATATACACTAGCCCGTTTCAATGTCCCACTGCTGGGCACGGGCCTCCCCTCAGTGCGAGTCGGATTAGGCCATAGTCGACCACGCTGGCCCAGTGCGGGTTGGCAATTAGCGGGGTTATTAAATATAATATGCTAGTAAATCATAATATAGCCAGTCGAACACACCAACTGTACGGTCCCAAACGAAGAAACGCTTATATTATGAGTACCAGTCAACAATTCGATTATTCAACTTTAGATTATTCGCTTAAAGGTTGACAAAGAATATTGCAAAAGCTTGATTTGCGATACAACATTCGGCCTGAGATTGTCAACCATTTTTCTTATAGCTTTTGTCGGATGTTGGATAACATCATTGATATCTTGGCCTTGGACTCACTTTATGAGTAAAATTTGAAGTGCATGAGCTTACAGAGGCTCTGAGTCTATTCAGACTAATATTATAAAGAAATTATTGGATTAAAAACTAGCTGCCTCGGCGAACTTCGTACCGCCACAGAACCAAGTGTATAAGAAAATTTAATGGCTTTATTATTATTATTTTTTGTGTTTTTTTTTCATGTTTTAATAGTTATTCTGCTATTCGAGGCGGTGTCAAAGTCAAAAAAGTTCAATATTCATAAAAAATCCTAAAAATTGGCTCACCTGTTCTTGAGTTATAAATGGTGTTACTAACACAACTTTGTTTTATATATATAGAAGATATATAGATATATGTAATTAAATATTATTTAACAAACACTTTGTACTGACCAGTTTATTTTTTATTTATCGAAAAAAATCTAGCGCCGTGTTGATCAACAACATTGTTTGAATATTGTAGTAAAACGTACAATTTTGCAAAGAAACGCGGGATTGCCAGTTCAGTTCTATTACTTGTTACATATTGCTCGTCGTCGATGGAATTGCAACGAAACGAGCGATGTAATCTATACATATAAATAAAATTGGAGTATCTGTTTGTAATATTAAAATAACCGCTTTTTACTAAGTGCATTTGGATGTATACACGGTACCTATACCAAAACAACATTTTTTCAATTTTTGTCTGTCTGTCTGTCTGTCTGTCTGTCTGTTTGTTCCGGGTAATCTCTGAAATGGCTGGACCGATTTTGACGGGACTTTCACTGGCAGATAGCTGATGTAACAAGGAGTAACTTAGGCTACTTTTATTTTAGAAAAAAAAATAGGATCTCACGAAAAAAAATTAAAACCAATGTTGCAGCGCAGTGCCTGATTAAGTTTGATAGCAACAACCTGCAATGCATCCCGCGGGCTCAGAATGGGCGAGCAGGCTGTTGTCAACGGTTGTCTTTGTTAAATACCACGCGGACGAAGTCGCGGGCAACAGCTAGTATACAATAAAATAGTCGCAAAATGATTGATGCCCACACACAGCTACATATATTGGAAATATTTAATTGTCTATTTACAAGGAATTGCATTTGATCATAATACGAATTAGCTAATAAGTTTAGACAATGGGATAACATATATGCAGACCTCAGAGGAGAGACAGACTCCAAGACTCCAAGATAATACCTATGTAATTATGATACTACTTGCAAACCGTAGCAGCCCATCGTTAACTGGTAAGAATATTACTTACACAGTTTCATTCCACTGCAGTACAAACACAAAATGAATATAAAAAACAGGAGCTATTAAGAATGATATTGGAGAGAAAAAGAGAAAAAGTTTTCCATTGCTACTTAGTAACGTCTTGAGAATAATGCTTTATTTTATTTACGGCAATGAATAATTAATTTAATGCTATGTTTTATGTTCAGTGCATGGGATTACATAGTACGGAGATATTACTTGCGATTTAAAATTGAGTAGGAAATATTAACTGTGAAATATAGATTTTTTCCTTAAAAAACGTCATGTTCTAAGTCATTTCTAAGCTCTACATATGTCTGTCGATACCTTCTAATTATACAATGGTAATTAACATACTAATCCAGTTTAGTCATACAAATCACACTCGAAGAACGGTTTGGCACAGTTGCTAGTGAACAAGTCTGTACCGAAGTTCCCGGGTTCGAATCCCACTCGGAGCTAACCTTGTGTAATGAGCACGAATATTTTTACCCGAATCATGAATTCCAAAAATCTATTTCAGTCAGTGTATACGTCATGGATTATTAATATGTATACAAGTAATATATACTGGGTTCGCCCCCAGTCCATTGTACGGTACCCATATTACAAGCGATGCTTATTGTTGGACCGTACAGTTGGTGTGTTCGTCCGTCGATATAATATTTTTATTAAACTATTCGCTACCACACATTCCAATCAGATATCGCTATCCTATTCGCTTCTATATGAAAATTGTATTTGTGTTTCGTGTTGCTCTGCGGCACGGTCAAGATAGGCTATCTGATGCACCGGCCGGGTGTATTGAATGAGCTGGCTGTCTTTCAAATGTATATGTACTTACATCTTTGTTGGATTCCGAAATGGGTTAGGTACCTAGGTTCCGTGTTTTCGTTTTTCAAAAATGTATAAGCCCATCTTATTATAGACGATAGCTTGATAGCTTATTGCACTGAGTGGGTTCATTTTCGGTCTGGGGATAAAAGTTCATATTCGAAAATTATTCTTAAAAAAAAATACTGTTATTTCTGCACGAGTATGTTCTTAGCTCGATACCTATGCGATATAATTTCACATTTTTTTATAATAATACCAGCCCTTTTTAATTTCCCACTTTTGGGCACGGGCCTCCCCTCAATGCGATGGGGATTAAGCCATAGTCCACCACCCTGGCGTAGTCCGGGTTGGCGGGCTTCACACATCTTTCGAGGCGTTCTCTCAGACATGCAAGTTTCCTCGCGATGTTTTCCTTCACCGTTTAGCAAGTGATAATCGTGGTTGAAAATGAGATTGGCACATGAAATCCAGAAATCTCAGAGGTGCGAGCCGGGGCTTAAAGCTGCGATACTCGTTACTAAGCTAAATGTTCTACCAACTTGGCTATCACTGCTTTTTACACACACTGCCGTATTTTTTTACTATCCTGTAAATAAGTATTTCCTCCAATACAAATTTAAATTCGAACCACCACCAACGTCACTCAACCTGCTAGACGACCAATTAATATTCTAATTCGTTAGCGTATTCTTCGCCCGCTTAGCCTTTCACGGGCTAGCCCGTTATCGTGGAGACAAATTACAATGCTCAGGACTCGAAGCGCCTTGCATAATTAGGAAACCAATCTCCGGTGCCCGTCACTACACACGATTGGCTGATAGGTCTGCTAATTGAAACTTGAAATGCAAGTCTATGGCTTGCAAGAAAGACTAGAATAGCCTAGCTCGGCCTGGGCACATATCTCAGTTTTGAATCTAGCAATTAAATCACGTTTTGACGCAGGGTTACCAGATTCGGTATTTTTTTTTAATTCTGGGTAAAAATTTGGCTCTTGGAGAAATTAAATATTTGGTCTATCAAATAGGTGTATAACACTGTGTAAACCCTTTCTAACGGGTTTTGTTTTAAACTTAGCCAAACCAAAACTTACTCCGTGTTTAAAATTGAATGGGTAAGTCAAATCTGACAGCAGTATAAAACCCAATTAAAACCCGTTAATATAGGGTTACCGGGTTCCAGGCCCTGCTTTTGTATATCGTGTTAGGTTAGTCTGCAGTCTGGGTTCGGAAATCAGTACAGTATTTTGATGGAAAAAGAATTGCCAAAAAGCTAATATATATATAATGTCGACCAATCGCCCATTAAGTTAATTAATCGATATATAAACTTTTTACGTTTGGGTGAAACTTAAGAAAATTTTATCTTTTTGGAGAAAAATAATTTCACATTTGGGTAGAAATAAAAAATCACATCTAGCAACCCAGCTTTGACGTAAGCATTCGGGCCGATTGAGCGGCCAATGGGAGATGAAAGTGCGTGAGCTAGACAGCCCGAACGTTTGCCTTGGGCGAGTCACGTACTGACTGAGCGAGCGAGGCATGCCTGATTATTACATGGCTAATGACAGTCAGACCACCATGCAGGCTTACCTTTGCTGAATCTGCTTGTTATTTCCTAGGTACCCTATATATAGTAAAAGATACCACATATAATAACGAGCCATCGGATTGTGTTAACATCATCAATTCGCTTCTTGTAAAGCAGTTCACAAATAAACCAATAGTCATGTCTACTACATATTGAGCATTTCAAAAATACGATTTCGAAACTCGGTGCGAACATCCAAAAGTATATTTGAATTTTTCACATACACTGCACGGAAGTGTGGAATTTATTCCATTTCCTTTCGACTGAATCCGGTTGAATTTAAATGGGTATCAAATTTGAAAATATTCACATTTATCCGTATCTAGTATTTGGTTTTCATCATTGTACTATGTAATGGTGTTTGCATGAAGCTCTTAAAGAAGATAAAGAGAAAGAGAAGAAGAAGAAACTTAAAATGAATCTTATCTTAAATTATGTATTCATTAGGAGACACATCGTGATTGTAATTTTTTTTTATTTGATCTTCTTTAGGGTCTGCGCACACCGACAGAGTGGTGGCGACATGACTTATTTAATAACAAGAGAAAGTCAACATCAAATAAAGTCTCTTGACCGCACTTCGAACCGTCTTCAAGTATGGTCTTATTTATTTGTACCAATTTCAGCCGTATACTAAAGTAAATTAAGTTGACTATAAATTTGTTATTGAATTAGTCGCTTCGCTGCCACTGCGATGGTATAATATGACCATTATTAATCGACTAGTTACAAATGTCGTCTGCCCTTCCATGCCGATAATCAACCAATGCTTCCGTAACTATGTGATGACACATAGAATCCATTAATTACAATGACCTACATAAATCGTGTCCCTTTTCATTGTCCTCACATTCCATGCACCCTTGTTTTCAAGGACATGAAGATTGGGAATTCTAATTACTTATATGTTCCGAAACAAAACCCAATTTCGTTCCAAATTCGATTCATGAGTCAGCATCAAAAAAGTGGGACAGTGAATTAATTCGAAAAGGCTCAATTGAGAGACTAATGTTAGTTGAGCCGCCTTGTCCCCCGCTATGTGTAAAGGGATAGATGATAGAAGGGTTACTGAAGGAGATGGCGAGATCTTGTTAGGAAGGTAGGTAGATGCAAATGAAGCTTGGCGTGTCAATGGAGTGCGAAGTGTAATCAGTGGGGCTCCGCTATGTGCTAACGTTACTTTAACATATTGTTGATAAAACGAAGCTATTTCTCATTGGTCCTCGATTCAGTGATTGCATTTCCTGAATTGAATTTATTTTTTATCGAAGTGTATATCCGATTGAAGGTTCATTTGGATAGGTTACTATGTTACATTTTCTTAAAAATGTGTCAAAAATAAAACCAGTCGATAAAATAATCTATGGCAACTAGCATTGGATGCTTTATCAGTTTACTTATGTATAGATTATTATCTCTCTATCTCTCTCTCTCTCTCTCTCTCTCTCTCTCTCTCTCTCTCTCTCTTTCTCTTCCCCCCTTTTATAATGTCCCATTGTTGGGCACGGGCATCCCCTCAATGCGAGGGGTGAGTAGGCATAGTCCACCATAGCAGCCCAGTGCGGGTTGGTGGATCATCTATCTACAATGAAATTCTGTTCGTTGGTAAGCGCATCACTTAAAAACGGCTAGACCGATTTGAATTCTAAAATGTTTGTAATAGCGCGAATCAGGTTAGTATCGAACCAAAAATCAAAAAAATACTAAAATAATCGGGAAAAATACATTTGTTTATGGAATTTGACAGTACAAAGTCTGTAGCGTCAGCTAGGTGAAATAATATTTCAAGTAATTAAAAAAAAACTTCTTAAAGAAATCATTCACTCAATAAATATTTTACAGTGTACGGTCTGTTAATTAATACATTGTGGCAAGATAAATCTTTCAACTTTTCCCAACTCTAGCTCTGATACCTCAAAAGAAGTATCTTAGTTGTTTTAGGATTGAACAAATAAAAAACACTAATCCCAACCGCGCCCTGAGCGATAGCCGTAAACAAAAACAAGTTTGGTAGGTAAGACATTTCTGGCTCTTATTAAACAGACGTCAATCATGACTGCTTGTTTAATAAATGCTATAAACATTATTTCTCTTGACTTTCCTTTTGAAATCCGCTTAAGTTATAAGCGACAATATAAGATATTTAGATGTATTGTAATGATATAATATCGCCAGATGGACACCCGAACTATGTATACGGTCCCAGACTAAGCAACGCAAAACATCCATGACTTGGGTAAAAACTCATTTTTGTGCGTTCATTCGTGGTGATCACACAAAGTTTGTCCCTACCAGGATTTAAACCCGGGACCCTTGGCACAGAAAAAGAGTCGCTACCAACTACACTAATCAGGTCGCTTGAAGTTAACACATGTATGTAACAAAAACTCTGGCTTCGGACTTTGGTCTTGTGTTTCCAAAAATTGAAAACTGGGAAAAAGTAGACAAAGTAGGTACTATTTTAAACGCTCTAAGCTTCAAACACAAAGCAAACGTAGGCCCTTCCACCGCCAAGCAACGCCGATAATGGTGGAGCTTAACACGACACTTATTGCCAAAAATAAATCATCTAACGCCGTCTATCGCCTGGTACAATCTATATGTATAACAGCTGTTACGTTGTAAACAAATTGTTTTGCTGATATTTTAAGTCTCGAGACTTCGGCTTATTTAATTAATATTAAGACTGGAATACACTCTCGCCGAGTCGGAACGAGACACGTGTTTTACATGAGACTTACATATACTGAGAGGAGAAATCGCTCCTAAACTTCTTGTCATGATTTTTTTTTCTGACAAGGCTTACCACGTCGTAGTATTGGTATTTTTTTGTAATTTTTTACTTGACAGTTATCGCCTACAAAATCTGACAATAGTGACATTCTTTTTTTTTACGAAATGAAATGCGATGAAATAAAATGGATATGAAAATGGCCTCACCCACAACTTAGCGGGTATTTTGCCAATGTCAAGTAATTAATAGCAATAACACATTAAATAAATACACATTATAAATAAAATAATGGATGTGACATGATAATATGAAAATGTCATTCGATTCTTAGTCGACAGTTAATTGTGACGTGTAACTTCATAGTCCACATGACTTCGAGGCACGCTATAAAGGGTCTTTCATGGTCATCATGGACACTGGCAGAATTGTGGCAAACGCCACTAACAAAGAAGAAGAATAAAAAGAAGAAAGCGTACTAATTGGGTAAGGTACTAATGCTTATGCAAAGCTATTAACATGCCAAGGCCCCTATAATATGAAATGTCCTGAACGTTCAAATTAATATTTGTATAACTCTGCACTTTACTACGTTTTGAATAAAAATAAAATTCTCTCATCCCGAAACACTTTCACACGTTATTTTTTTACTATCCAAGACGTCTTGCTAAACTGCAGATTAGAATTCCAAATCTGGGAACGAGAAGATTTTGTTGCCATAAACACAGATAAAACCCAACAGTGAAGTTAGCTAAACACGACTGCGAGATAGACGCATCCAATTTCCAAGATTCATCTTCATACAGCTGTCCTAGAATCGTGAAAGTGCAGGATAAGACTAAAATGCAACAAAACTAAAATTCATAAGGTTCATAGTCAATAATACTATTTTTACATGGCACAAAAGAAAACCCCATGATTTAAATAAAAATCCAGGAGTTAAAATTTGATTTTGATCGTCGACTCTTCACAAAAATGTCGTGGTAAACAGATCGCTGTAAACACATTCCATTTAATTGGTTGGGAGTCTTAAATCCTCTGTGTTTAGTTCAAGTACGCAAATAACGTCACATAGTATACTAATACTTTCTATTTATCGTGTCAATGGCTAAATTATTTTTGGCATCATCATTTGATGAAATTATATCCAACCAACAGGACGAAGATAATTACTGACATAATGTCACTAAGGTAGACTAAGTTTTTTGTCAATATTATACACGAGTGTGGAAGATAACTAATAATTCCAGCATATCCAGTCTCAACGCTTCGTGGACAAGACGCGACCAATAAAATCCGTCTATACCGTAAAATTTACCATCTCCAATCCGCTGTAAAATCTAATGTTGCATACATCTTTTATTGTGTTGGCCATCATTGCATTACGTTTTACGTTTGAAGTTTGATCGAAGATTGTCAGAATATTCAGATTATTGTAGCGCAGCTACGGTGTAAAGTGTTAAACTCAACACGTGTTGTTTGAAAGTGAAGTATCTGGTATGTTTTTAACCGACTTCAAAAAGGATGAGGAGACAACCGACGAAGAATAATAAAAGTGTACATGGTAGATTTCAAGATTAGATTATTTTTTGCTTTTTAGTTTTTTGAAGACGGTTTTAATTTTGTTAAAAAGTTTTTTTTTATGCATTGCTACCGAGTATGTTGATTCTTTGGTTATATGATGGAGCAGAGTTATAAAATTTGATTTGTAATTAATCGTGTCCAGAATGATCGCGCAGCCTCGGGGGGCTGGCTCGAGTACATGCCTTGCGCGGGCCGACAGCGAGGCTAATTACATGACAGCGCTCGCCCGAGGCAAACGCTCACAACTCGTCCACGCGTTGTCTGCTATAAGGACATGGCCACTGAGAATAATATAAACCAAAATGAATCGTTAATATAATATATTTTTTACCTTGTAGCTATGCAAAAAGGACTATTATAAGTTCGATGCCTTTATCTGTCTGTCTGTTGCATCGGACGGCTAGGCTCCATGATTGCAAGGCAATTTAATAAAAAAAACCTATAAAATATTTTTAACAGTCAACTATGATACTAAGAAAACTTTGTAAATTTTGGATTTAAACCAGAATGGAATCCTTTACCTTTCGCCGGTTACAAGATCCGCCGCATTCCACATAATAGAGTAGAATTAAATTAACTCCTACAAACTTTGTCTGAGCGCTTCAAAACAAGATAAGTGTAATATAAGCTTCAAATACAAAGTAGGTACTTATTAAGTCGATAACCGGAGGGCCTATCCGAAGCCCCCCCCCCCCCCCCCCGGGTTTGCTAATGAAGCCTTTTCTAACAAGCAAAGTTTTTCGTCGCTCGCCATTCGACCGGATAAGTTAAGTTTGTATTAACTTTATAGATTATATTATTAATTCTGTGAAGATTATATTATCGACGTGGTTTCATTTGTAAGGTAGGTTACTACAATCTTAAAACGCAATGATGTACCCGCTTAACAAAGCACGGAACACAATGAAATGTAAATTATATCCATATTATGTATGACAATAAGATTATAAAATATATTATTGGATACATTATAGTATTATCAGGTCCATCAGTAGGTTATAAAGATAACATTCCTAAACAAATAAATCAAAAAATGTACTGAACGCATGGCCAAACGCTACGGATCCGCCTTGATTAAAAAAAATAAAAAATCATTTACACAATTATTTTATACATCAACGTCATCCATATAACTTACTGATTCATCTGTTAAAATATTTGACACTATTTTTGTTACACCTTATATACTTATATAAAAGTCGTGTTAGTTATAACCCAATAACGTCGGCAGACATATATGATTTTTAATTTGTCTTCACCCCAATTAGAAAAATAATATTAAAACATAGCAAAAATTCAAAAAAAAAAGGTTAATCATTTTCTCGAAGCGAGAGACCAATAATTTGATAGTGTGATCAACTGACCTAACAAGTTCATAAGACCTTTATGATCTCGTTAACAATAGTCATATTAACTACCGTCTAATTATTATCAGTCTAGACATGTCTGACTAGACCTAAAGGGTTAATTATCAGACTAACTCAAAGGACGATAATTACCTACGAACAATATATTGTGTCTAATCCATACTTAGACCTAGTCGGTGCGTGAGATTACCGTTGTAGTTTGATCAATATATGCCTATCATATTCAAGTTTTAGATGTCTTTGATTTAGGTTTAAGAAAACCATAATTATATTCCTATTATACATAATCTATAGCCACAAAGTAGATTTTTAGCGGTATGTATATGCTGCAGTCAAAACTCCTAACCAGTCAATACTACTTTTGAGTGGCCAAATCAGTCAAAATTCGTTTTGCCCAGTGGAGCTAGTTAAAAGTAGTTTTGACTGACGTTCTTAGTCAAAAGTCGCTTAGACTCGGTATACTGATCAAAACTCTTAAAAGTAAAGGAGTTAGATACCCTGGTCGTTTTTATTTAGTTTAAAAAAATAAGATTTTTATTGAATAAATAAGGTCGCTTTTACGTAATAATATAAAAAATCGAACCTAACCTAACATAAAGTATTAATTGCACATATACCGACTGTATAGGGTATAAGTAAGTGGCTTCGTAACGAAAACTGATACCATGGACTCATGATTCTGAACCCCATAGAGTTTTCCGTCGATCTTTTCATGAATTTTACGCATTTCTTCAGTTCCTTTTAAATTTATTTTAGCATGAAATCATAATAGAAGTCTATTTTAACGTGATTATAAATAAAAAAACCATAATCACTCATTTAAACCAAAAACTGCCATGTAAACTAAAACTCGATACGCTTCAGCGCGCTCGTCACTCGCACGCGTCGGGTATCGCGCGGCGCGTGGTGTTGTGACCACATTGTTGACGATACATTGCGTGCTCAACAATGACAACATTTGTAACCCACGACTTCCGACATAAATGAATTCTATAATTTTATTATAGGCATTAAGTGTGGCATTTACATAAAGTTTTCGTTATCACGCCCCTTAACTCCCTGTATTACTGAAATAAAATCTGCTTGAAATTTCAATTATGCTGAAGCACAATGAAGTCGTTCCCGGCTGTCGGCCGAGTGACAGGGGTCCGTGTCAAAGTGGCGGTTGACTGGAAATAACGGGGATCAAGAGATGAGTGAGAGTTCGCTGTGCTCATCACGAATATTTTGTGGGCTACGACCGAGTCGAAGTACTTTTGCTATAGTAACTGAATTTGCAATATTTAACAAAAAAATACGAATTTACGTGTCGAATTGACAATGTCCTCATTTGTTTTCATTGGTTAATTACACATATACTTACAGTGGGGGCATAGTGTATTCCCGAAAATAGAATTATCGCCAAAAATATATTGTTTTTTTAAGTACATATTTTTTTTTTGTACACACCAAAATACTTTTTGCATTTAGCTTTCAGGCCTGTAGCTGTGTCGCGAAGCCAAAGACCTAAAACCATAACTTATTACATCTACTATTTGCAACCCATTATAATATTACTGCTCTTAGAACTGCTAATTTTTCCCCAGTAAACGACACAAAAATATATATAAAAAATAGACCTTAACAGTCCAACCTAAATAAATAAATGCCCACCCCTTTTATTGTCCAATTGGGCAGCCTCTCATCAATGCAGGGGGATTAAGGCATACTCCACCACGCTGGCCCAGTGTGGCCTGGCGGACTTCACACGTCTTTCGAGGAGTTGACCCAGAAATGCAGGTTTCCTATACAAAATCGACAGAATATTTAACAATAATTTTACAAATATAAATGAGAATTGGTTGTGCTAGGCAGGTCCGTTTAGCCCGAGCGATAGCGATGGAGGCCCACAATGTCGTCTGCAGCCCTTTTATAGGCTCTCGCCGCCGCGACGCACGTAGTGTTGCCAGCTCAGGAGTAGGATCACGGTAATAATAGCAAAATAAAACACAACACAATATATATTCAACCTTACCAGAAGGTATTTGGACTACAAATTGTTTGGGTGGTTTTAGAAATATTTCACACAGAATCGGAAGGTACCAAGTACAGTCACGAACAGCTCACAAACATTGTGTAAGCGTTGAATTCAGAATTGGTATCTCGAACACAAGGGAAATTGGCGTAAAATATGGTAGCACGCTTTGCATCTATCAAAATATATTTATACCACAAAACCACAACGTAAGTATTTACTAGAAAATCTTATAAATATTTATAATTTTTGAGGAATGATTGGAGAACTTATTTCAAAGCTTTGTTTAATAACATTTTATTTGCGTCGACTATTAGCCGACAACTAGGAAACGTCGGACCTGGACCTACATAATAAAACCATATTTACAATAGTATACATGGTCGACTTTCATGAATTAAGGAACTTGATTATAAAGTGAATATATAGATATAGATTTGGGTTACTAGGTTTTTGTTTGGGTCTTTATCTCAAACAGTAAAAGTCAGAGAGTCAGCACCCTATAACTCAGTGCTGAGAGTAGGCCTTGTTGGTTGCAGCGTCAACCCCTTGCTCTTTCTTGCTTTCTCTTTTCTAAGATAGTGTTTTTTCTTTGCAAAAATATTACCAACTAGACACAATTGCTGAGCTGATGTAAGCATTTGAGCTTTGCATGTAGCATTGAATTTTGACCTCTCTACTAAGTATAAACAAAGACGAGTCCACAATTTCACTTTTATGCCCACATAGAAACTTGAAGAGCGCTACTAATTTTATTTAATCCTCGCTATTTCTTTAGATGTCCCCAAAGTTTCTCAAAGTTCTGCTTTTTGACATGCCTATATGTACGACAAGCTTTGTTTCTAAAGTGCAAATAACTATTTGTTGATGTTTAGACCCGATAAATGTAGAACTACAAGTTTCTTAATGTGTTTAGTCTAGAAGATTCTTTAGTTTTAGTTTTATGTTAATAGCGGCCTTTATACGGCATCTTCTTTCACACGCGATCAGTGTGCAAGATTGAACACGCTAGAACTCGTACGCGCAATCGCGAGTGATTATTTATCCGGACCAGACCATAGGCCATGGCGCTAACCAAGTGCAGATTAAGCTGTAAGAGCCTTGCTTCTGTGGAAATTTGTCTACCAGATCTTTTTCGTCTCCCGCTTTGCAATGGAGGGAAGTGGATAATTTTCTTCCAACTCCTCCTATTTTTATCTTTCGATTAATTTCGTGCGGGAACTTTATCCCGGGACTAGCCGAGGGTCAAACCTCGGTGTATTCATTGGACACCACTGTAGATCCTGGCTTACTGGAGTAGCAGTGGCGGGAGTGTGTGGCGGGCCTAGTCCCATATAAAAAGCAGCAGATTAGCGAACTGCGTCATTCAAGATTGGAAAGCTTCTCGAAAACATGTAGGCTACTTCAGAATGTTTTCCTTAAACACAAGTAGGAATAAAATCGGGAATAGCTAGACGCTTGCGTTCTACCTATTTGGCTATCACAGTGAAAGCCTACTGAAATAAAACTTATGCTACAAATTTCATAGCGTTTATTTAATGTTTTTACGTTTCCGACTTACGGCTGCTTTACAGCAACCACCTACCCAACCACCAGCACCAACTAGTGCAGCAACAACACTACAGTACTACACACACTGCACTAGCAGCAACTAGTGTCATAGTGTGAAATAGGGTACCTTCATATTTAGTTGTTACTTGCGATCCGATCTACGCATAAAGTGCTCTCAGCGTCTTGAGGTCTTGCAATGGTGCGCTTGGTTTTGGATTTATTAAATCCATAACCGTACCAAACGTAATAACATAAAATAAACACGATAAAATGTATAAAATAACTTTTATTTCAATGTGAAGTGTTTGCGTAAATGAAATAAATCAATAAGCGAAAGTCTATCTTAGAAAAATAACGTTAAACTAAGCCCTTGATAAATAGACGAGCTTACAATATTTTAGGATCGCATAAATATCCTAGCCATGATCCGCTCTATCCATTCCTGCGCCATCCCAATAAAGTATAACAAGTAAGGTCGGTCACGCTTTCTGGCGACCGCCGCCAAACTATCCCGGGCCAGGGATACGCCATTAAACTAATGATTATGTACCAGCAGCTCGAACTGTTGTCGTTATTCGCACGTGGCTCAGGCCGGTGGAGGTACGTGTCTCGAATCAGGCGGAGCGGCGGGCGATTTGAATGGTAAGTAATTGGCTGTATGTGTGATCGAAGATAGGTAGGTATAGTTAGATTATAGTTGGTATACCTAGAACTAGTGCAGGTAGCACTAAACACGGGTACTTCTGACGTAATTGTATAAAGTCAGTTCGAAATAATATAGTGTTTTTTTTCATTAGCAGAGGGAATATGGGTTTTGCGTGGGGAATTTAATTTAAACTATACAAATATAATTTGCCCTGATCCTTTTTATCGTTTGATTTTTTTTTGTTATTAATTGTCGTTCTCGGCAAAATGGTGTTAATTCGTAGCCCCGATTAAAAAAAATATATCACTCCGGCAGTTAATAAGGATAGGTATGGTTAATACAAAACTACGACTGATTTTGATAAAACTTGGGGCGGGGGTTGATGTTTCGTGACCGGGAAGTTATTGGGGAAGGCCGATGACCCTCAGTGGTAGGCTTCCAGATAAACGGTCAGATGTTCTAAATACAACAGCTGGCCTAAATATCCTATTTATATTACACCTTGGGTTAATAAAATACTATCACTATAACCGCAGCCGATGTGAGTCAACATAATCCTCAGTTGATCAACGAGGCAGATACGTGATGTCATGATTTCGGGCCGTAACGAGCAATCCCACCGATGTGGTCCGATTAACATGGCAGTAACTGTAATTGAAATTAAGCTAGCTCGTATTTTTATTGGTGTTTCGAGTCGAAGGAAAGGGTAGCAATTAATGCAATGCACAAAGGTGAAATAAGTCGAACGATATCGTTACAAAAAAAACTGATCTCAACGTTTTTTTTTTCATAGCTGATATCGTGATGGCTTTTAGGAATAATATTGTATCCAAGAGAAAGGTAGACTATATAATATGCTAGGTACGTACACTGAAATTAATGCATTGAATAGTGTATAGAATGATAGATCCAAGGGATGATTGGACCGAATGAAAATAATAATATGGCCAGACAAACACCCCAGCTGTACAGTCCCAAAATAAGCAACGCTTTTATCTCAGTATACAATACGTAGATATTCAACAGACACGCCTCGGTTACAAACATTCATGCTCATCACACAAAGTTTATCCCTACCAGAATTCGACCGACTCGGGACACGCAGCACAGAAAGCAGGGTCACTAACAACTTGGCTAATCATTTCATGAAGAAGACCTTTTTTAATCATAGCTTAAAGAGGAATCCTCTGAAGGTGGGTATTATTATAATCATTATAAGAACTTACATATTGATCTATTTTCAATTTACTATAATATTACAGCCACACATTCAAACCATGCAGTGATAGCCATGTTGGTAGAACGCTTGCCTCGGTAACAAGAATCGCACGTTCAAGCCCCGGCTCGCACCTCTGGGATTTCTGGATTTCATGTGCGAATCTCATTTTCAACCATGATTATCACTTGCTAAACGGTGAAGGAAAACATCGCGAGGAAACCTGCATGTCTGAGACAACCCACAAAAGACGTGTGAAGTCCGCCAACCGGCACTGGGCCAGTGTGGTGGAATATGGCCTAATCCACCTCACATTTAGGGGAGGCCCGTGCCCAACAGTGGGACATTAAAAGGCCGGGTACTATCATATTATATTCAAACCAAAATATAGATAAGATGATACAAACACCGAACTAAACACATATCTACAATCACAATAGAGACATAAGCATGCAAACGACTCCGTAGAGGAGACCAGACCAACAATAGTACGTACCAAACGTCGAATCGCCTGGTATGCGTGTAATTGAATCCGAAAGGAAATTGCATTCCGCACGTAAAGTTCCTATCTACAATTGCGCGGTGGTTGTGTTTACAAACGTCTCGTGGTTGGGGACGTTTTTACAAATAAAATTTTACTATTTGTACGTAGTTACCAGTCATGTGGTTTATTGGCGTAGATTGTATACAAACTGCTCATTTATTAAATTGTTTTCGTCTGATGTTTGCACAGTGTTACCTACACTTTAGGTAAAATCGACCAAGCAACTCCTTTTTCACCTTAAGGTTGAATATCATTTGCACATCGTACAATCGCAAGGCCTATTTTGTCATTTGTTATTTATTTGAGCTTAGAACGTATCAAATATGAACCTTAGTAGTATTTTTATTGACTAGGAGTTTTTAACCGACTTCAAAAAAAAGGAGGACCGACTTCAGATTAGTTAAATATTTGATTTAGTTAAACAAGGTAGATTTAAAGATTAGATTATTTTTTGTCAAAACTGATGAACAACTTTAATCGTCGACCTTACAATGTATGAATTGCCGTTTTAAGACTAACCGAGTAGTCTACCGAAGCTAGTTCAGGCGTTTGCCACGCGTGGGCTGTCCGCGAGAAATGTGAGAGATGCTCGGACAACGCTCGTCCGATGTTTTATTTTTTTTTAAACCAAGTGACTCAGAAGCAATTGGCCATGCGCTGAGAACAGGGTGTTTTTTTTTTTTAATTAATTAATTTTATACGGAATGTTATCGTTATAGTCTACTGACAGCCCTGTTAAAATATTTTATACTATTATTATTACACCTTATATTTACTGTAGCCATTTCTTTTTTTTATGTTTTTATATTTTACCGACCAAATGTCATTCTAAACCCTTCAACATCTTCGACTAAAATCGATGGAAATCATAAAGTTAAAAAAGTGATTTTCGGAAGGCTCGCGAGGGAGGCTGCGCGGTTAAAGAATACATTTCGATCTACAATCCATTTATAAGGTCGTAAATTGGCCAAAAAAAATAACAATACAACTCAATTCTCCAAGGAGAGGTGAACGAAATTCACTAGTAATGTCAACAGCCGGAGTAACAAACATTAATTTCT
This sequence comes from Pheosia gnoma, assembly GCA_905404115.1. Taxonomy (NCBI): domain Eukaryota; kingdom Metazoa; phylum Arthropoda; class Insecta; order Lepidoptera; family Notodontidae; genus Pheosia; species Pheosia gnoma. The sequence goes on from FR989900.1 coordinate 8,544,490, forward strand.
CGAGAATAGTAGTGTAGCATATTCAGCCCAACTGGGTATTGTTGCGTAGTTTTATCCCAACCCCGAGACAGATATACGGCAAATTATTTCATTCCCCCTCTCGTCGTGTATAAGGAAAATAGTTGTTACAGGTATGTCGGTGCTGACACTCAATTTTTATGGTGTTGTAGGTATGTTTATAGTATTTTTTTGCGACGCAATCAGACGTTACGTTTGTTTTGAATTGTCGAGGACGTTTGGCTGAGAATACTTATTTGATGTCGGCATTATTTTGTATGGGTCTTCTGAGGCAAGCAGCTCAGAATGTATTGAGGTTAAACATAACTTAGGTGGCAATAAAATCACTAACTCCATGTTTTTTTTGTCTGTTGCTTTACAATACTGTTCATAAATATTTGTTTTTTTCATATCTTACATTTAGTCGTATCATAATTAAACAATCATATTTAATACAAGCCGTTGCCCGCGACTCCGTCCATGTCTTTAAATTGATATAACTATTTTACTTCCGTAACCATGGTTGCTGTAAAGCAGCCGAAACGTCGGGAACGTAAAAAACGAATAATAAACGCGATAAAATCCGTAAGGTTCGTTTTATTTCAATGTGTAGTATTCGCGTAAATATAAGAAATCAATATGTAAACTAACAACATCACTTCAAAGATATAACCCTATCACACATTGATCGAACTATATATATGAAGCGTTCATCCCTGTCGGCAGTTGGACGTCCAATCAAATTCTGCTGACTCTCGTCCGCAAATCACATTGAGACTGGTCTTGCGCTGACTCGACCTAAATAAATCCTTCATGCGTATTCCCTGTTAGATTACTGGTGTTAGATGGGTTTCGAATCGAATTTGGAACGAAATTAGTCGGCTTCGGTATGTTTAATTGTGTCGTATTAAGTTTTGGGAGTCGCCGTACTTATGTGTGGCTTTGTAGACAGAATTTATGACTTTGGTTAAGTTGTGCTGTGATTTTGGGTAATTTCGTCTTCAATGTGCCCTTCAAGCGAAGAGATAGAATCTTTATGCAGAGAACATAAGCGAGAGATAAAACATGACACATCTTTAATTTGTCCTTCAGCCAGATTTTACGTCTATTTATCTTAGTAGCGTTGTAGTACAATTGTTTATGAAATATGGTATTTGATTTTGCCGTGTTGTATCTATGTAAGTAGTTGGCTAACCATATGTTTGAGTTTTTCACACTATTCAGAATGTTTATATCGTAAAACGTATATCACCGCACTGATTTAAACTACAATCATCATTTACAATCAATTATTCGAACAATACGTGGCATTCAATAAGAATTAACTATACCTATAGACCGTAGACGACGACGAAACTTATTATATCATAATCCATTGCTCATTTCCCAATGATTGGTATTTGGTATCACTGTACCAATGTGGTAATGTATATAAACTTGTGTCGAATAGATTGTGTATTGTGTTATAGTGGTGGTGGGGTCCTGTTTTTCTGGTTTGGTATTAATGCCTTATATCTGGGTTAATTGTTCGATGCTTTCGATAATTGCCGCGTTCATTTAATGGTGGACGCGACGTATGGACGTGTGGTTTTCGTGTGGAAATGCTATTGGAGAGAATGAGATGGAATATAATATATATAACTACAATCGCGAAGTTGATCCAGTTACTAAAATATGAGGCGTTTTTAATGACTTGCGAATAATAATGTCTCCAGACAAACACACCAACTGTACAGTCCCAAATAAAGCAGCGCTTGTTTTATGGGTAGGTACCGTACAACGGACTTTGGGCGATCCTGTTATACAATACTTTATACATATATAGATATTAAACCACAATGATTCAGGTACAAGCATTCGTGCTTATCACACAAAGTTTGCCCGTACCATAATTCAAACCCGGAACTATCGGAACAGAACGCAGCTCACCTCTAGCTGCGCTAATCGTCAATTGACTACCTGATTAGATTTGTATTTAGTAATTGAGTAACCAGAAGTTCCACCCATACAACCATATATTTTTCTCTGCTGCTTGCCCTCAAATAGCTTAGAAAACATTAAATTTGAGTCGGTAAGTTTTCCGTGACTATCGCACAAGCAGACAAACAACTGCTGATAAGCCACTGATTATCGTCACAGACAACATATGCTATCAGATAGATAGAAAGCTATATAGTTATGTTAATTTAGCAGTAAAGAATATTGCACACGCAATAAAATGAAAATTGTACGTGATTCTTTCGAATGTTCACTTGTATGTATAAAAGCAAAGTACTACATAAGCAGTTGGTAGAAAGCTTTTAACTAAATTGTATTTTTATTTAAATTCTAAATACCTAGTGTATTTTATTTCAGCACTTAAAGCTATTAAAGACACGGGGAACGAATTCTCTTTACATAAATTTACTTTTTCATTAGAAAACAGGAGCATCTAAGTATGCTAGCTATAATGTTAATTCTTCAAACTATTAGACACAAAAAATATATTTTTTTAATTTATTAGTTACTGCTCAAGGCTGCGACCGTGAATCTATCCGTTTTAGACTAGATATAGATGTTATAGATTAGATAGAAAGCAATGAGAATGAATTCCCTCGTATTAGGTATTGTGCCGGTATAATGGCAATAGACTTGTCCCATAGTCACACCTCCCTGCTCAGTACGGGTTAACGAACTTCACACGGCTATCGAAAGCCGTGCCGGTTGCACTACCTGACTGACTCAGTATACCGGGGATTTACCTCTGTCGAACCTATCGGCTCACTGTGTCTGGTAGGTCCCCTAGAAAACGCAGTGCCCTATACACCCAGGATACCCACAGGTTGGGTCTCGATCAGGCGACGGCCTTAAAAAAGAAGAAAGAGCCACAAGAAGCCGACGCTTCCTGCTGAGCGACTTGCAGGGCCTTCAATAGTTTACCAAGTCTGCCAGGGACCAATCGCAAAGACGGCGTAAAATATTCTTGACGGTCCCCCCTAACGCAGGATCTGCCTGCAAAAATCTAGATCATGAATTCTCAATATTATTATTAAAATTGTAACCGCTATGTAAAGAATACCTGTAAATCTCTTTTAGTTAATAAACATTTATTATTTATATAATGACAAGCTCATGTTCATGAGTAGCGAAAGAACCCTCTAAAAGGGGGCTACAAAGCCCCGACGCAGATTCTTCTCAACCCCAGAGAGGATAGAAGACCAGTCATACATAGAATCCGAAAATCTAAGAGATTCGCGCCAAAGCTTGAAACCTGCACATTAGTTCCAATATTAAAAAAATTAATTAAAAATAACATCGTAGCACGATTATTAAGGTTTTAGTTTTAATTATACCAATTATTTTCCAACACAAGTCCGGTCGGCATTATCGAATGTGAAAGGTCAAGTTACTAAATAAATTAATCAAAAGCATCCCTTCACTATACAGATAGTAAAGGGCCGTCCCCATGGGTATTTAGTATTTCCGAGCTGAGGAAAATATATTGCTGTTTCGCACGAGGTTGCTATATATAATCTCGATGCCTTGTCGAAGGGTTAACTGTTCGTGAGCTAGTTATATTCCAATTTTAAATATACTTAGAAATAAAATAATACCAGCCCTTTTTAATATTCCACTGTTGGGAACGGGTATACCATCAATGCGAGGGGGGGATTTGCCCATAGCCCACTACGGTAGCCGAGTGCAGGTTGGTGGACTTCACACTTTTATCGAGGGGTTCTCTCAAAACATGCAGGTTTCCACACGAATATTATGTAAATAGAATGTATTATTTTTCTTCGTTAATCCCATAGCTAAGCTGTAGTTAAAATTGAACATACTTGTGTGTTTTTTTCTTCAGTATAAACTAAGTTATTTTTATAGACCCATACCGAATACAAACAGCCGGAAACACTGCTACAAATGAATTTGAATTTCAAGTATTCGCTTCATAAAACTTAAGTACCATTGAAACTGAGAGTTAGTATACTATAGCACTGAATCTGGCGATGCGACGCGAAAGACATTGCCAACTGTTAAACTAGAATAATAATATAAGGTTTAACAATAATAGTGTAACATATTTTTATAGATAAATCAGTAAGTTATATGGATCATGTTGATGTATAAAATACTTGTGTAAATGTGTTTTTATAAACAAGGTAAACCGCGAACCAGTAGCGGTTGGCCATGCGCTCAATGCAGGGTGTATTTTTTTAAATGTCTGATAATTTAATTTATTTCTTTGGGAATGTTATCTTTATAACCTACCCTGTTAACATATTTTATAAAATATAAATAAAATATATTTTCACATAATATAAAAATCTATATTATGTGCCTATATATCAGAATTTACTTTACATTGAAATAAAACTATTTTTAAAGGATTTTATCGCGTTTATTTTTCGTTATTACGTTCCCGACGTTTCGGCTGCTTTACAGCAACCATGGTCACGGGAGGACTGAGGTGGTTGACGTCCGATAAAATCCTTAAAAAATAGTTTTATTTCAATGTGTAGTATTCGCGTAAAAATAAGAAATCAATATTACTTTACATTTCCAAACTGTTTACCTATCTATTTCAAAGTAATGTAGGTAACATTAAGAGATAACACGAGCCTAAATTCTCTTCTGAAACGAAATTTCGGGGAATACTTCTAGTGTATTTGGTTACAAAATAAATGACAAAAGTCGTTATACAAATGTTAATCTAAATTATCAATCTTACGAGCATGATCAATCATCACAAAAAAAAATAGACTGACTGTCTAGTGTCGAGTGTTCCCATATATACTTACTAGCTGCGCCCCGCGGTGTTACCCGCGATTAAAAATTATGTCCTTTTTACCGGGATAAAAAGTAGCCTATGTACTATTCCAGACTATAATCTATCTCTGTGCCAAATTTCATCCAGATTCGTTCAGCCGTTCTGGCGTGATTGAGTAACAAACATCCATCCATCCAAACTTTCACATTTATAATATTAGTGTGATGCTTCCTTAGCCATAGTTACTAGTACACTAGGAAATAAACCATAAAATCATTATAGCAAAGTACAACACAAACATCACTACATATAACGGTTCAAGTATTCCACCGAGGATCGAGAGGCTACCTGCCTCACCTTCAGAATTGGACATTACCGCTCCAATTGCTCCTTTATATTCCCATTGCGAAGCTGATTCAATATAACGCGCACCATTGCCGGCTAATGGCGAATTACAAAGTGTACTTAATGTATTGCGGAGCACCGATGGATTGTGTATGTAATCTGTACCTATTGGTACAGAGATGCTTCGCTAAATATCATAGAATACCGAATGCTGAGTGTAGGCTCTAATTCTGACAGTTGACTCGCAATTAAATGACAGTGGCATGGTAAGTGACCCTTTTTAACCGACTTCAAAAAGGAGGAGGTTCTCAATTCGGTTGTATTTTTTTTTATGTTTGTTAATCAGATCTCCGTCATTTATGAACCGATTTGGAAAATTATCATAGATTTAGTATTTCTGTCATAAGTGCCATTGACGACGTCATAGCCAATGAATTGTGTTCAATTGTCATTTGTGTGAGCAGAATTGGTCTTAGATTGTCTACCCACCTCATGTATTGCCTACTCACGCACGGTCCTTTGACATATAGTAGATGTCTCAGTCGTATTTTCGGCCTGGTAAATTTTTGACCTACATCACAATTTTTTGAAGCAGTAGCTAGTGTATTTCTGATTGAGTGTATGATAAAACTGGCCCTATCAAAGACAAAACTAGTATACCATACATTGACCAAAAACTTTAGCTACAGCTTTTAAACATTAGCTACAGTCCTATTCAATCCCAGTGCTAAATTATTCCTCCCACCATATAGGGGAGGGAACTGTGTGAGTATTCAGTTTCGGCTATCTATCGGCGATCGGTGCTGCCAGTCGGAACTCACGTCCGATGTAACAGCGTTTTGTCCAATAGGTGTGAATGGAAACACAATTTATATGAAAGCTTGTCGGTTTGATGTTGAAAGCGAATACCAGGATCTCTGGTGCATTTCCAGTTTGTACTGCGCAAGCTAATTAATGTGTATGTGGCATCGTAACAAAAACTGATACTATGGATTCAAGTCATAATTCTGGCACACGAAGTTGTAAATTTTCGTTGAAATTTTCATGAATTATAAGCAATTTTTTCAATACGTTTAATTGATTTTAGCATGAAATCATAAAAAAGTCTATCTCAACGTGATTATAAATATAAAAAAAGCATAGGTACTAATTATTTAGAGCCTATAACTGGCAACTACGATGTAAATTAAAACTCGATATGGTTAAGCACGCTCGTCACTCGCACGAGTCGGTTAACGCGCGGAGCGTTGTGGTGCAATCGCGTTGTATAAGATAAATTGCTGGCTCAAAAAATTACAACATTTGCAACGTTCGACAATTGATATCTATCATTTTATTATAGACTTTAAGTGTACCTTTCACTGAAAGTATATAATGTTATAGATTTGTTTCCATGTAATGACTTATCACATCTCTTTGTATCTCCATCTATGAGCATCCCGGTCGCCAACACGACGACGTCCAACATCAATCATGTACGAGCAGCCATCTGTTGATTCTGCTCAATGCATCTTCGTCCGCTACTGGACGTTTACTAATCCCTCCATAATCTGATACAAGGTCTATGATGTACTGATACCTTGGAGTTTGAGTATCGGCTGTGAAACGTCGAAGATCGAAGATAATAATGGTTAAGTTAATCTCAAGTATCATAAAAGCTAACACTATTTTTGTACAAGCCTTATCTCAAAGCCTTGACTACGGTGTGTAATATTATACTGACAATACATAGTTGCTCAAAAATAAAATAAACACCTCACGCCTGTCTTCCGGAGGGGTAGGCAGAGAGTGAGGAGTGCACTCCATTTCACCCACATTTTGTCGAAAGCATTTGGTCCCAATATAAGGGGGCGAACTATTGCTATTATAACATGCACACATTTGATCTGGGCTATAGTTCAACACCCTAGCCCAAAGTCAGTCGGGGAATATCACATGGATTTCCCAAAATGCATAGGTTTGTTTTAAATATTTGCTTACATTACTGAAATCAAACATTCCAAAATGAGCCGAGGCTTGAACCTATGGCCCTCATTTCCGAAGCGAGGGTTCTACCAACTTACCTAAAACTGCTTTTTAACTACTCTATACCTAAGCGCTATTATATAGGCATGTCCTAATCTACCTAAAAATATTCAATTTTATAGCTCGAATCCATTGACCGAGCGTGAGTCCTAGGTCGAAGAGATTTCAAACAAATGGTACGAAGGGTATATGCTACTAGAATAAATAAACGATTGGTACCATTCTGAATGCGAGCCCTGCTGTACAAGAGAATAACTAATACATATTTTGTGAATACTTCTCCAAAAACCTTCGAGAGATATTTGAATTTGGAATTTTGGAATGCATTTTTTTATTTGAGTTTAGAATAGGTAAAGCGGTTATCCTATCTAGAATCCCTCTATTTTTCTAAGTAGGTACATATAATAATTTACAAAATACATTGAAAAAATATATAACATTCAAATTGCCGTTTATATTGCCTAGCGATCTGTTAAACCAATCCAATCAAGATTAAGTTGTTGAGTAATTATTAAGTACTTCAAGTTTGCAAGCTGAGTAGTAGTCTAGTTTTTTTTCCAAATTCAGGAAAACTAATTAACGTGAAAGTTAGGTTTTCTACATTGATGGATCGCTAGAATTTTCCTTGAAGCCTGCTTCTTTCCACTTTAGATGAGCGTCAGCAAAAACTCGTGTCGGTATAGGTATTCTAGACTTCATCTCTGCGAGGATTTAAAAACATTTTGAAGGGTCATTAAGTCTACCATTCTAAACTCGACTAAACTTTTGTAGCTACCAGTTTCAATAACCTATCACGAAACATAATTCACAACCCTAGCGAAGAAAACATACCGCTTTTTTTGCTCCAAATTAAAAACGCGGTACGGTCAGAATCAGAATATTTTTTATTCACGTAAACCATTATTGTACAGTACTTATGAATCGTCAAGTTACAAAAACATTATGCTACTGCTTTAACACCCGTTCGGAATGCCGTTCCTATGGAGAAGAACATGTCAAGTCTCCAGAATTTTCATAACAATAAAGTATTAAAAGTATCATCATCGTAATGCCAAGCGATTATAAAGTTTAATATCATACTTTTATGAACCACGGTACCAAAATGGCCAATAAAACGTCTATTACACGTGTAACCTTTGACATTTCGTAAACAAATCTGCTATTTTAGGGCTTGTGTTAACTTTATTTTTTTTTCTGGAATTTGGTTATTATATGATCCTAGCTGTTACCCGCGACTTTGTCCGCGTGGTATTTAACAAAAAGCGGACGAAGTCGCAGGTAACAGCTAGTCTAAAATAAAAGTAGCTTAAGTTACTCCTTGTTTCATCAGCTATCTGCCAGTGAAAGACCCGTCAAAATCGGTCCAGCCAATTCAGAGATTAGCCGGAACAAACAGACAGACAGACAGACAGACGGACAAAAATGGTAAAAAATGCGGTTTTGGTATATGTACCGTGTATACATCCAAATGCACTGAGTAAAAAGCGGTTATTTTAATATTGCAAACTGACACTCCAATTTTATTTATCTGTATAGATAAGGATTTATACACATGTCGCTGGCATCAAAATAAATTGAATTTAAATTAGAGATGTAATGCAAATGGAACCGCAGCGCCATCTCTGGACGTTTGACAGAGTCTAATTGCGTTGACGGCAATGACGACGAGCGCATTACGATATGCTTCGCCAAGCTGTACACACGTGCTGGTAACCGCCTTCGTACCGTTTCATGTCAACAATAATAATTCTAAGCAACACCTACATATGGGAATAGGCGACAACATGACCTCCTTTCTCTGTATAATACTGCTGATCAACTGTGCAATTCGTTTGTAGACAGTCCTACGATTGTAAGTCACGTGAGCGTTTTTATTAACCGACTTCAATGAAAAAGGAGGAAGTCCTCAATTCGGTTGTTTTTTTTTATCTCAGATCTCCGTCATTTATGAACCGTTTTAGAAAATTATTTTTAAATCGTTTGTAGTACATGTCCTGTAAGCCATTATAAATATACTACCAAATATATCATTACACTTTATAGAGATACTGTTATTGTCTATAAGTGCAAAAAGAACACTCATTCTTCATAAATATCAGTACCATCTAATGACGTACATTCAGGAAATATTCCTCACTCTCTACCGTTCGTGGATGAAATTAAAAGAATCAAGAATTCCAAGTTCCCACGTTCCCCCGTCACAACTTTTAATTGCCCTCTCGCAATTTGAAATTAATATGTTTCGGACTTGCCTAGACAGTCTTATGATATTTCTCTAGTATTGATTTAGCGCTGTACGAAAGTTAGGAAGGTAGGTGGTAGCTGGAAAACTGATTATAGTTGAAAAGTTCTTGAAGATAATATTGGAGAAACTTGATGGAAGTTTTTATTTATCATCAATACTTAGAACACATATGTACTCTGATACCAAACAAATGATATTAAAAGTCCTTACAAATAATAAAGGTATAAACTGTTCAATTTTGTGAACAATCTGTGTTGAAAAAGCGCTAAAAGTTAAAAGCTGATATGAATTGAAATAAAACTATTTTTTAAGGATTTTATCGCGTTTATTTTTCGTTTTTACGTTCCCGACGTTTCGCGTTTCGTACAACAATCAACAATTAAATATGAGGGTAGCCCGTTTCTAACTATGACACCAGGACGTCAACCACCTTAGTCCTCCCGTGACCATGGTTGCTGTAAAGCAGCCGAAACGTCGGGAACGTAAAAACGAAAAATAAACGCGATAAAATCCTTAAAAAATAGTTTTATTTCAATGTGTAGTATTCGCGTAAATATAAGAAATCAATAGCTGATATGAATTTTAATAGACTTTTTTAAATGTCGTTATACAAGCTTAGATTGACTATGCTCTGGAATCACCTATCCCACTAATGATACATGCGAAGCACTTTGTGGACGTAATTTAGGATGCAAACAGTAGCCAACGCTGTAATATAATAAGTTGGATGAGCCCAACCAGATGCACTGCGGCATGTTCAAAATATGGTTTTTATTTGGCGCAAGTCAGGAGCGAACAAAATTAAACAAAAATAATTCCATCGATTTTTTTCTTAAGCCGAGTCCAAAGAGACTTGAAACTTAACCAGCGTTGAGTCGAGTTATTTGCTTTGTAGCTTTGGTTCCAGACGACAAGACAAAACTCAAATCTGGCGACATACTTTGTGTTTGGCGCAGTTTTACATAAATACAACAACAAATAATGGGCGGTGTCATCACGAATAGCGTGCTCTACTCATAATGCATAGTTCAGCAGAAATGTGCTTAGTATTGCCACATTGTAAATAGATTAAAACGCTCTACAAATTTGGGGATTGACCATAGACAATAAATTTAAAGGCAGTAAGTAGGCTGGCTATCTATCACATGGGACTTTCTTACACTTTGGAAAATAAAAACATCTCCAAATTCATAAAAAAAAATCAGTTTAAAATGGCGTAACAAAGTACTTTTCCGCTAGAAATAATTTTGTAACACCTTTAAAATTTTTATGAATTTTGGGGTACTATCTTTTTAAATAATTCTCGAATGTGTGTCATGATATTTTTGCCGTTCATCAAAACTAAGGATCGCTAAGAAAGTGATCTCCTTGCTAACTACATATAATATGCTAGCTAACAACATTCTCGATCAAAAATACATAACTTCGCGTATCGAACTCAAGAATGCGTAGAGGTGTGCGTGGTAGCGGGAAAAGGGTCACATTCCACGGGATCCGAGGATGCTGGGGAGATAGTTAATTCTATAACATTCCAACACGGGACGAAGTCATATCTTATTGCCTTGGAATACGTCAATGCGTGCATTATAAAGATAATAGCTGCGCGCCGCGGTGTTACCCGCGATTAAAAAATATGTCTATCCTACGGGAACCATACATTTTACCGGGATAAAAAGTAGCCTATGTGCTATCCCAGACTATAATCTATCTCTGTGCCAAATTTCATCCAGATCCGTTCAGCCGTTCTGGCGTGATTGAGTAACAAACATCCATCTATCCATTCATCCAAACTTTCACATTTATAATATTAGTGGGATAATGCACGCATTGACGTATTCCAAGGCTGGGGATATAAATTACCTCTTGGTAAATTATAACCCTCAAATTTATAGACGGTTATAATGGCATTATAACGAACTTATCAGAGGAAACAGTGCGTTTTAATAGCTATATAATCCATTAGTTTGGACCATCTGTCATATAAGTTGCGGATAGTTTTTATCATCTCATTCTAAAACAGTCATAGAGTAAGTACTTTTTTAAACAGCTACTCAAGCTTGTCCAGCCCTTCTGACACTGTTCTCACATACCCATAACAATGTGTTGCTCAAAATGTATAAGATAACTTACTAAATATCTTTATTATAAAGATCGCTAGTTGTCTATTAATAGATAATACATCCGGAGATCCGTAGACAAACTAAAGTTACCGACATAGCTCAAAGAATTCCACAGTTGAAGTGGCAGTGGGCAGGGCACATAGCTCGCGAAACCGATGGCCGCTGGGGCAGAAATGTCCTAGAATGGCGACCACGAACCGGAAGACGTAGTGTAGGACGGCCCCCCACAAAGTGGACCGATGATATCACACGCGTAGCAGGAAGCCGTTGGATGTGAGTGGCGGAGGACCGTGATGTGTGGAAATCATTGGAGGAGGCCTTTGTCCAGCAGTGGACGACTTTCGGCTGATACATAGATAATACATATTTCCTCCAACGCTTGTCCCATAGCCCATCCTCTGTGGCTTATTCTAGCGGCACAGAGATACGACCAAACTTTCTCATATACGTTCATGAAACTAGCTCTTATTAACAAAGCTGGAATTGTTTTCTAAAGAATTATAGCTCAAAGCATTTTGCTTCTAAGAACTATAAACAAATAAGCAAATAAAAACTATTTCGGACTGCATGTTCAACTTGTGGTATTCTCTCCTTTTCACCTTCGCGTTGCTTCACTATGTCGTTGACATAATATCGAAGGTCTACCTTTATTATCATTATTATTTTGCTTAGAACAGGCTTTTATTATGGTACTATTCTTGTTATTTTCTTGTGTATTAAAATTTTACATAATAATATATACTTCGTCAAACCTACTATTGGTCCTAGGACTAACAAGTGACCACAATTTAAGATATCTATAATAATCATAATAATAATATCGCCATACAAACACAACATCTATACGGTCCCACAATAAGCAACGCTTGTATGGTGTCTACCGTACAATGGACTGAGAACCTTAAAAGTACCGAGTACCAACATTAGTCCTCGTCATACAAAGTTCGTCCCTACCAAGAATCGAACCCGAGACCCTCAGCGCAGAAGGCCGGGTTACTATCAACTGAGTGAACCAGTCGACCACACTCCAGTATATAATAATACAACAAAATGATAATTAATTGAAGTGCATCGTTCCGAAGCTGTTCTCTAGAGGTGTCGACGTTTTCCATAAAACTCCGGTAATCTAGTCCATTCCCGGGATGAGAGGGATTGCACGCAGCGGTGGCCCACTTCCCGCGTTTATCCCGTGATTTAATTAGAAATGAATGGGTACACAACATTTTCTATGGGATTTCCGTAGCTATTAAAATATTTTTTTTTTTACGTCTGCAGGATTTTAATTTATATTAGGATGAGTACGAATTAAATATCCCTCATCAATTTTATGAAAATTAACAATGGTATTATTAGACAGTTTTCTTTTGCAAAATGTTTGATATACCCAATGTAAACATCTATAAATATGGAGGTATATTCATAGCTATCTTATTAACCGAGAGCTTTTGTGCGAGTCGCTTTTATTTAAACAACACGAAATATTCATATCAGGACTTGCTAATAGACTAATTAAATTCCAATTGTAATTTGAATTTTGAAAATTAACTCGAATGAAGTTTTATTTTGATTGCGAATTGAAAACAAAAGCGTGTTTTTATATAAGTGATTAGAAGAAATTTTTGGGCGTCCAAAAATTGCGGTATACATTAAAAAAACAATTGCCTCAGCCTTAAAATAAAAATAAAAAATATTAATTTAGAAAGTGAGATAAAAAAAAATAAGTAACATCGAAAACACTAAATTCTCGTTTGCAAATTGGGTTCATTTGATGAATGAGACGAGTCATATCTTTTACAAGTAACCGGGGTTTTTTACTCTACTGCTTATGATAGATTTTCGGTTAAAAAGCAATTAATTTTTTTTAATATATTTTTTTAAATATTCGGTACCTATATTATATGTATTACTTGTATTTGAGTTATCACTATCTGAGGTACTTTATGTCCTTAAAACAAAATTTGTGTAAAATTGCATAACTGTGTGAATGTCACAAGGAATCATATTGTTAATATTGAAATAAAACTAATTTTACGCGTTTATTTTATGTTTTTTACGTTCCCGAAGTTTTGGCTGCTTTACAGCAACCATGCTTACGGGAGGACTGAAAACATAAAATAACCGCGAAAAAATCTGTAAAATTAGTTTTATTTAAATGTCTTGTATTCGCGTAAATACGAGTATAACAAATCAATATCTTCATCAAAAAATATATGATGCTTCAACTTCTTAACGACAAAACCAGTCCAGATATTATCTGCAACTCAGCGAGCTTGTATATAATGTCAACTAAAGTTTATACTTTTACGATTAGAGTCTATACTACTCGCATGTACGTATTTACGTGCTGTCAGGGCCCCAAGTCTGCTAACACAATCGATTCATAATCGAACAGCAACCGCATAGTAACTGTCACTTTTGACAGATATCCCATAAAATATCTGTCTAAAGTGACAGTTACTACGCGGTTGATGTTCGATTATGAATCGATTGTGTTAGTAGACTTGGGGCCCAGTACCACTGTCAATGACTAACCTACTGCTGGAAAACGCAATACCATAAATATGATTTATTTTTTATAGCTATCATCCTAAAGCCAATAATGACTCGGTTACGGTCGCCACAACTGCGCCCAAAGATTTATAGCAGTGGTGTTGGAAACAAATGGGAATTTATTGATAGTAAAACTTTTACTCATTCAGGTATGTTTGACATAGATAGTAGAAGTTTGCAGAGGTGTCAGACATTATAATAACAGTGTGGAAGAGATTCTGTAACTTTCAATATAAGATCCATAGTGATTCAGAGTGTGATTCAGAAAGGGTATACTACGCCTAAAACCTGGGCTTTTTTGCGTATTTGTAAACACTATATTGTAATGTCAGAATTGTCGATTTAAAAAAAATGTTGTCCCCTCAAGATGGCAACTTTGATTTAAACCTTATGTATATATATATATATATATATATAAGGCCAAATATATATATATATCTATATAAACTAAACGCCTATTCGAACAGTAGCGTATAACCAATAAACGTTACCCAATAGCGGTTAATACCACAACAATAGATGCTGATTTGTGAGCAGCCATGCCGCAAATGTGGCTATATGAGGCACCGCAAATATTGCTCCCCATTGTACGAGCAGACCTGGGAGCCGCTTTGGAGAATAACGTGATTGGGGCGTTGCGTGCTCTGAGTGTATTTGGCGTTAATTACTGGCAGAATGTCCAGATACCTTTATCTTTTATTATCTGTATCTTTTATTTACAACTATCTGTCCTGGCGAACTTCGCACCGCCTGAGAATCAAATGTATGAGAAAATTAATTATCTTTATTGTTTTTCCAATGTTTTATATTATATATATTACAACAACAAAAAAACATTAATCGCATGCTCTCTAAGCGAAACATAAAAAATATAAGATCCTTTAAAAATATCAACCATGGAGATTCTTACCCGTTCTTCTCCATAAGAACGGTTTTCCGAACGGGTGGCAAAGTCGTAGCTTGTCTTTTCGTGACATTTTTCTATATTTATAAGTATTGTAATGGTTTACTTGAATAAAAACAGTAACTTATTCCATTAGAATTAATAAATATTTCCTTACTAGCTGCGCCCGGCGGTGTTACCCGCGATAAAAAGTATGAAAAATTTAAACATCTATCCCACGGGAACCATACATTTTACCGGGATAAAAAGTAGCCTATGTGCTATTCCAGACTATAATCTATGTCTGTGCCAAATTTCATCCAGATCCGTTCAGCCGTTCGGGCGTGAAAGAGCAACAAACATCCATCCATCTATCCATCCATCCATCCATCCATCCAAACTTTCACATTTATAATATTAGTATAAATTATAATATTAGTATAGATTATGATTCAACGTTTTATTGTAGTCTACATACACCAGACTGCAGGGAATACTACACCCCGAAGAGGGCAAATGAAGGAAAAACCATTTTTGAAATTCGAATCCACGATCAACCAATCCAGCGATGGGACCGGCACGGGGTTCCAAAATACGTATAATTTAGTTTTCACTTTTATTAGAATAAATACTGAAAAAAATGCTAGCAATAAACGCAATAACGATCCAGTAACAAGAAAAAGAGATGATTCAAAAAAAAAACACGGAAAAAATAAATCCAATTTTATCGGTACAAAAATGCAGATAGGCTAACACCGCCTCCCTCGTTAGTGGTAGCCCGAAAATATTTTTAATTTTCCTTCCCACGGTTCGCTAACCCGGCCATTGTGACCCCAGGTTGCCCCAGGTCCGCATATTTCAAATGCGGATTTACATTTTATAAGTGTGCAAATAAGAATAATTCTACGCACCGTCTGTTAGGGAGAACTGGTGAAGTGCGGTTCGCTTTAGATGTGATATGCATTATGTTATCAATACAATAATTTAGATTCATGACGAATGTTTACAAATATGGCGGACCAAAAGTTTTTACTTTCTTGTAAAGTTGCTTGTGAATTTTAATAATCACGAAACATGAAAAAAGATCTATGACAATAATCTTGTGCAGCATTTAAAGCTGAATCACACGTTGCCATAGTTATATCCCATTGTCATTGGAGGAAACTAAGTATGAATAACGTTCAATGAAAATTAATAAGGTCAACAACTTATTTGATACATGACCTATACGAATTCCGTCTAATAAGTTGTGGATAGTGTTTATAAGCACATCAAGTTATTGTAGATATTTTTTTTTTACAATATGTATTTTTTTTATCGCTATTAAATACTAGACACTTGCGAAATACCCACTAATTTGTGGGCGAGGCCATATTTCATTTTATTTCGTCACATTACTTTTTGTAAAGAAAGATGAAGAAGAAGCACATTATGAAACAGGCCTTTAGGAAGATATTAATTAATAAACTTTTAGCATTTACATAAACACTAACTATCCAAAAAGAAGAGAAAGAAATGGGAGTACCCATTTCTTTCTCTCTCCAATAAGAAATTGGCAACGTTAGAAATAGCCCCAAAATGAATATTAGGTAAGGGCGAAACTTGCGTAAATTGTATGCCAAATACGCGATCCGAATACCCAATGAACGAATACGCATAACGACTGGTTTGGTCAAAATTATGTAAGTTACGCCCGTCGTATGCAGATGTTACTAGACTTTGACCTTGCGACTTCTCATCTATAACATCATTTTCTATCCGTGGGAGCGTGTTTTATTAACCTTTACTTAAGATGTGAATTCAAAAGTTTTTTTTATCATAGTTAACCAAAGAGACCGAGGCCTTTTCTCTGTTAAATCTAAAGCCACCCTCTGTCACGAGGTGGCATTGATCTGCAAAGGGTAAACCACTTTTCCGCCGCTTGAGCATAAAAAATGAACGTTTACCATAAATTTATGAAGTCATAAAATAAACTGCGATCGTTGTGGTCATAAAATGATAAAAATCATGGCAAAAAATATGGGGTATTAACATTTTGTTAGGTTTTTTTCATGGAGCCGCAGTGAGTAGAGGGCGTTTTCTAATTTTACGCCAGATATTCTCTTCTGACGATTGACCAAGACCACGTCACGATCAGTACTGCTAACAATTGAAAAAAAAAACTGTAAAAATTAGACAAATCCGCTGAGTGTTACCGGATCTTCTCAGTTGAGGTCGCGTTCCGATCTGGTTGTAGAGTTGAGTAAAAGCGAAATAACAATTTGTCAGTGCCCCCGTGGGCCTACACGAAATAAATAATTTGAATTCGATTTATAGCAAGAACAAGACTGATTTCTTCTGATACCTTCCGCAGTCACGCCAAACTCAATAATTTTTTTTAATAATCTGTATGTACTCGTATATATAAAACAAAGTCATGTTAGTTACTCAAGAACGGGTGGGCCGATATTTATCTTTTTTTTTAAATCGTCTCCGCCCCGAATAGCAGAATAGCTATTAAAACATGGCTAAAATTTTAGATTTTCTCATACATCTGAGGTGTTACAAAGTTCACCGGGATAGCTAGTGTTTAATAAAATAGAACCCTATATGCCAGTATAGTGATGTCTCTGTCTTTTATAGCCTTAATGATTCTTTATTCGCGGTGTGTCTACTGAAGCAGGGATGTCCTAATGGTCTGTTTTCTTACTACCACAGAGAAAATATTGTGAAAACAACCTGAGCTATTACCATTATTATGTAAAGGTTTCAGGGAAATATATGACAGAAATAGTTCGGAAAAGTAATTATAATAGAGTTGGGTATAACATAGAGCGCAAAGGTAGATTTATACTCCAATCTCGCACTCACAGTGGCTTCTCGATTCACCCTTAGATGTTTCTTGTGGATGGCGCAAGTTAGAAGCATTCCAATTTATTTTAATATTTACATGTATAAAACTATTCTTTCGGATTTTATCGCGTTTATTTTACGCGTAAAAATATAAAATAAACGCGATTAAATCCGAAAAAAATGTTTTATATCAATGTGTAGTATTCGTGTAAATATAATAAATCAATATGTCATAATATGTTCCAAGAGTGAACTCTTAAACGATAAACCAACATACTGTACTATATCCCATTTGGTTACACAGAAATCGCGTGTTGTATCATACTTTTCGATTCATCAGCATTCATACATCTTTTAATATTATTGCTACTCAAAAAGCAATTTTATCTAGTTGTAAAAAGGACTAATTTCATCATTATCTTATAATTACATTAATAATCGTGTTCCACTCATCCTATCGTTGTGACCTCATCATTAAACATATTTTGATGTAACTTATACATGTTACTGTATACCATTGATTTACTATGTATACATTGATTTAATGTTTACACAAAATAAATGTATAAGTACCTCAACAATAAATTGCCCTCCTCTTACCTTACACCGACGAAGTCGGGTGGTATCTATTCGGAGGTGTCGACTCACAGGTACGTTTCGGACTTATCTTCCCGGTGAATAATGCCCGCGGGTGGTGATCGACGACAGGCGACATTTCAGGATCACGCGACTCGCCGGGAAAAGTCCCGCAGAAGGTACCGGGCTATAAGATCTTTAGTTATATTACCATAGTGTCCGTGCGCTGTAGATTTAGATTCAAAACATATTTTTTTATTCATGTAATAAACTAAGTAGCCCAACTTTTTTGGTTATCACTAAAATGTTAATTATAAAAATTAACTACACTTTAATTACATTTAAAGTTTTATGTATTACTAGTAACAAACCGAGTTTTGTTGAAACCGAACACATGGTTTGCATGTCACAATATTTGTGTAACTAGTAGTCAAAAGTTCTGTTAATGATAAGCAACATAGTATCTACATGTTGCTTATCTAATGTAATCTAGCACGAGACATTTCATCTCGTGCTAGATTACATTAGACAAAGAAGTCCGCCAACCAGCAATAGACTAGCTCGTTGGACTACAGTCTGCATCCTCCTAGCGTTGAGGGAAGATTCTCAGCTCAAAAATAATAAAACGTATTGAACCAAATGCATTGGATTAAAATCAAAGCAAAGTGTCCTTATTACCGAATTTACCGAAATATACATCGTAATGGTAGCCAAAAGTACTCTGGTTTACTAAGAAAAATGTCACAGGACGATGCTCAGTACACCAAAAAAATATTTTTTTGCATCATCGACTCGTGAAGTGCTCTGCGCTTGACAGTTTCTTTGTAGTCGCTTGCGTATAACCGAGGCTTTTGAAAGTTCTTTATCTACAAATAGATTGCTTTGAGCACGCTCCACACCTTCCGATCCTATCCTAATTATCGGATGAAATCGGACAATGTGCAGAGCAATCGGACGTCTTAAATAGGAAGGATCGGACTCGGATGATGAATCCGAATATCTGAGATGACGAGTTTTCAGATGCTGGGGGATCTGATGACCGTTACTATAAATCCGAGCATTTTGTACCAATGGCGTCTCAATCAGTACGCCGTTTCCCTATTAGGAACACTAGGGAACACGTTAACTATAAATATTAGGGTACTATAAGTACAAGGGCTTTCTTATTCAATATAAAAGTTAAGTTTCTGTTACAATTTAGGTCGTCAGTCCGCCTTACACATTATCCGATTTTATCTTATAATTAGGATCTGATAGAAAGGTGTGGAGCCTGTCTTATTTGTATCGACACGAGTATTAGAAAAATATGGCTTCCAAATCAATAGCGATAAAAAACAAAGAAACCCCCACAACCTTTAGACGTATAATTCTTTTTTGAACGTTTTTCTAATCTATATATATTATATTAAACAATGTCGTGTCAGTTATACCATTTATGAAACTAAAGAACAGATGGACCGATTATTATGTTTATAGATTTTTTAATTTACCTCCGCAGAATAACTATTAAAACACAAAAATTCAATAAAGTTAGATTATTTTCTCATGCTTTTGATTCTGAGGCGATACGAAGTTCGCCGGGACAGCTAGTAAAACAAAAAAAAACTAACGAAATGTGGAACATTTTTGATTACCTATACATAATTATAGGTATAGGTACACATAGGTATAGGTATACATCGATATAGGTATGTATAGGTGTTCTTTGTGTGCGCACGGTTTCCCAACATCCACTACCAGCACTTGGTTTCATCTCAAAATTAAAACAATCCAACCGTTAAATGCAATCTTCGTTCTTTTCGGGCAGAAGTTTAAAAATTATGCTTCTAGGTCAAACTCGTTCGGGACATCTTGTGTTATTCTTAAAAATCATGCAAATTCTTCTAGATATGCTGATGAGCGGAATTTTTAATTGACAAGGAAGTTTAACAATGGGTGGAAACACGATGAAAAGAAAAGCGGCCTTGCGAAGCCTATACTTTAGGGGTAAATTAATTTAACAAAATATTTTTGCAGTCCTGATACGCACGGAGTATACAACGTGACTCAGAAACGGTATACTACCCTTTTAACCGCAGTTATTTAGCGCATGTGCTATCATTATGTGAAGGCACAATTTGGATTATGTCAATTCTGAAAAAGAATATTGGTCTGGACTGGTAAAGAAAGATGACTTTTTTTTCTTTCTTTGCAAAAAAAGAAATGGTGGTAAGTTATCATCTAGATACGAGTTTAGGCTTACTTTGAGATAACCATGACTGAATAATATTTGATTACTTATTTAATATTAAACTAAGCTCATTAAAAATAATGTTTCATTGTTACTTTTAATGCTTTCATTCTAGTTGTTCCTTGGAGGTTACAAAAACTTTTCAGTGCCTAGAATCTTAATATCCGCTTTGTACAGCTTACAACTGCACAAGTTTCTTATTTAATGCACTTGCGTCTACTGAATTAGCCAAACATACAACTTTAATATAATAATAATATAGAATATCGCCAGAAGAACACACCCTATATACTAAGCACCGCTTGTATTATAGGTACCGTACAAAGGACAAAGGGTGATCCCAGTATATAATACTTATATAGATATTAAACATCTTTGACTCGAAAACACAGATACGTGCTCATCACAAAATGTTTGTCCCTACCAGGATTCGAACCCGGGGCCCACGGTAATCATCTTATTGTTATCTCACAGCAATGCCCTTGTAGAGATGGACTTTACTTTCACAGCAATCCTGTAATAACCCATACATTATTCTGGATAAAAAAGTAAATATATAAAGCTGTCGCCATGTAGAGTCCCATCAAAATCCGTCCAGTATATTTACAAATTGATTAAATTACACTTCTGACTACCCCTGGGGTACAGCCGTGGTGATAGTACGTATTGTGTGCGGTCTTGCCTGCTAGACGTGTTTACGGTGGCGAGGTAGAGTTCACGGCGTTTGTGCTATTTACTTCACTACACGCATTTAGCTCGCCTTATCAGTGCGAAAGCGCGGCATGCAAGCCGCCGCTAAAACTAAATAATAATAATAAAATTATTTAAACAACTTTGTTATCTAAAAGTCTATGGAAGTAGCGTCATTTTATTGCAACTTTTAATGTCACAAAAGTTGATGTAGTTTTTTTTCTGCCTTGCAGACAGCATGAATTATTTCGAATTAATGTAATTAGCGAAGCTTCGAGTTAACATTGTAGTTTTAGTTTGCAATTGTAATTGTCGCTACGGGGCCTCGCTCAATCCAAAGAAATAGACCAGCAAGATGAGTGAACATAACTAGCCATTCGCAAACGTGTCTAGACATGAGAGTTTTTACGAAGTTTGTTTTCACTGTTTTAGATTTACAAAGGTACTGTATCCACTTATTTTTTTTTTCACTTCGACGACAGCTTAAGTTGGTTACAACAAATCATGTTAGGCAATAGGTATTATGTAATGAATAAAAAACTTTTATAATTTCAGTCAAATGAACTTAAATTAGTTCCTTAACATGATTTAGAATATTTGCAAAACATAACATTACATGTTTTAAAAATGTCACAATGACAAATGTCAAAATGACAACTGTCATTGTGACACCAGTATTTACATCCCCCTTGTTCAGTATTAACAAATCACACGATCAATTGAAAAAGGCCAAAACGAAAAAAAAACTCGATCCGTCGTTCAATGAATATCTTGTACAAAACCTACAGCTGGAAGGCCAATACAATGAATTGAATATTTAATGTTACTTTCTCAGTTCCCTTTGTGACTGTACTTTTACTAACAACAGGGGGGAAATAAATTCAACAGTAATCTACTTGAATAAAAAAAAATATCCTTTCATTCTACCACTTATCAACTGCTATGACAATTGGAGATCTGGCTACAATGTAAATGGAGGTTTGCGCGGCCGAAGCCATGGCAAATAGCTAGTATACTTATAAACCTACTAACGTACTAATCCTATAAATCAATTCACTTCCGAACCCGGCCAGCCTATTACTGTTATAAATTACGTACTTCTATGTATTCAAAGCCTCACAAATTCAGGGGTTATAGTTAATCCACTGATAGGTTTTCTCATACTCGGCTCTGTCCTAACCTAAATACATTTTAATATAGGTGCGGGCGCACGGCATATCTAAGGTTGATATTGGGTTGTTGTTGGGTGGAATGATGTATGCTCATCATGCTCATAATACTCATCATGTGTGATCATCATGCGTGCTCATCATGCTCATCATGTGTGCTCATCACGCGTGCTCATCATGCGTGCTCATCATGTGTGCTCATCATTGGACCAAGATTTGCTACCAAACTGTGATCATGCCGACCTCGGATTGCGGAGCACACAAGCATTCAAGCTTATCACACAAAGTTTGACCCTAACGATATTCAAAATTTGGACCTTGGTACAAAAACCAACAATACCAACTGAGTAGACATTTATGCTAGATGTGTGCCTAGAAGAGAGATGAGTATAAATGTGGACGGATACAGCAAAAGAAAGACTCAAGAAATCTTGAATGAAAGGTTTTTAAGAGTGTTATGAAGGAATTGGGAGTGGACTTATAAAAAAATACGATCAATGGTTAGTCGGACTTCTTTAATAATGTCGTAAAATTCTGAGTGCTCCATATTGTTTCATTTACAAATCCAGTGATTGTTTACAACTAAATATCAAATGACAATTTAATTAAACAACATAAATCACTCGATACTTAATATATATATTTACCCACTTTGATAATATTTATTGGTGCTGAACTGGATCGCTTCTCCAACTAAAGTTTTCATCGCAGTTCTGTTTATGTTAAAGTTGTACAAATTCTGTGAGAATTGCACCACCTGCGACATAAAATTTATTAATTTAGTGCCGTTCTCTAACAACCAGTTGGTCGGTGAAACTAATAACTTATACCCACAACTAAGAAAAAATACAATGATTACAATTTCGTACTTCTCAAAACAAAACGCTTGTATTCTCCAAAAGGGTTTTTTGTTTTTATTACGTTATAGGCAAGTATTTGATCTCGATCTCACCTGATGGTAAGTGATAATGAGATCTACGACCCCCCCCCCCCCCCCCCCCGTGTGGGGTGAAATGTGAAAATATCCCCCAAATTTATAGAAAGTTATAATGGATTATAGTGGCATTATAAGAAACTTTCCAGAGGAAAAAGTGCGTTATAATAGCTTTATAATCCATTATAACTTTCTATAAATTTGAGGGATATTTTTCACATTTTAAATTTTCTTGTGCGTATAAAGCAAGGCAAACAAATTAATTACAAGTTCCCGAACAAACACGGGAGTCACAAAGACCCAATTTTGTCCGCGCATTGTCGAACTAGGAAAGTCCCAACTAAACATCAAGTCCGATACACTGTACTTCACAAGAACGTCTCTACGAGCGAACCCATTGTTGTTGAGTGAAAGGGCGAAGTTCAAAGGATACAATGTACCCACAATTCTGTATCACGGTACATTACAGTCGTTCTGAATTATTTACAAAAGGCGAAGGTTAGTTATCTGAGAGACGTTAGCGATGGCTCTATTTATAGAAAGGGATGGGCGAAGGATATTTGAATGTTAAAAGCTTTGTTGCAGCAAAATCTTCATCAAAAGTTGTCACACAGACAACTTTAATATATAAATTGAGCTGAAAAACGCTTGCGGCAAAGAGAACCTACAATTAGTTCGAGTTTAAGAGATAAGTTAGAGAATAGTGTAAAATATTAAGGATAGAAACGAACAATATACCCAGAAGAGGCAATGTCTCGTACAAAACATCTAAGTTTAATACCTTCATGGGTAGCTTCTAGGCTTTCATCCATCTATCAGCCGCAAGACAACTAGTGCTGGACATAGGCCTCTTTCAAAACTAGGCTGAGGTGGAAAAAAATCCTTGAGTATTGTTGGAGAAATTATTAGGACGTTCTCTCTTAGTATTTTGTAATTGGGCTTCCTACTCACTCATCTCATCAAAATTGTGCATGCATCAAACGTACGCAACAAACAAGGTTTTAAATTTAGATCATCTACCTTATTTTAGAAAGACTTTAACGGAATTGAATAAACTAAATTTGTTGTTTCAGTTCAGCTAGCTCACACATCAGTATAAAATATCCTAAATTAAATTCAGAATTTACTGGTTACCATAGCAGATGAAGTTTCAGTAACGTAAATCATGGGCAATCTTTTGTTTATGAGCGCAGATAAGGCAGGTCTGAGCACGGCTTGTGAAACTATTTTACTTTTCCTTTTTATATCTATCAAGCTTCAAGGTTTATTGGTTATGCTGGAATTATATCTTCAACAATTTGTTTTTTAATTTTATTTCTTAAAATATGCAGTAGATAGGTGTACAAGTCGCGTGGGTATGTGTATGTTACTACCAGAAATCAGCCGGAAACCGTTTATTAATGGACTTCTTCAAGGTTTTCGTCTAATCAGGATTTCCCGTTCTTCACTTTAATGCATTAATTACAGGTTTCCTCCCACGCAAACAATTTGATTTCACTTAAGATGAACAATCCATAGTCAGCTACACTGTACTTTTAGGGTTCAAAAAGAATGTGATCAAACTAGAACGTGTGACCGATAAATACCATTGTCGCATCCAATTCTGTTGCGCACACAAAGCAACATACACACAAATCCCCAGGGTAGCACACACGAAAGTCACCTTTGTGCAACCTACACTATTCTGTGCGGCAAAGTGCAAAATATTTGTTCTGGCATCCGCGTCTGGAAATTCTAAATTGTAAACCTTTTGTCGCGGACTAAATTCATTGGTGCGGTGTGCAGGTTCTTTGTAGTAAACCGTTTAGGTAGTATTTCCTTGAATTTATTGGAACGTAATAGTTTGCTTCGTTATTTTACAACCTTATGTAACTCTTCCTTCAATATTTTTTAAAGATGTAAAACAACCTACTCATCTTTACGGCCTTATTATGACGGCCTGATTAGCACAGTTGGTAGTAACCCTGCTTTCTGTGTCGAAGGTCCCGGGTTCGAATCCTGGTAGGGACAAACATTGTGTGATGAGCACGAATGTTTGTACCCAAGTCATGGATATTTAATATCTATATAAGTAATATATACTGGGTTCGCCCCCAGTCCATGTATCCGGTAACTATAATACAAGCGTTGCTTAGTGTGGGACCGTATAGTTGGTGCGTTTGTCTGGCGATATTTTTTTATTTATCTTTATACTAAAATAATTCTAAAATTGTAATACTTTCACATCGTACTGCAACGTCAAAAACACAAATAAAGCTTGAAATTCCGCTATAACTGTGGGATAGTTCGAATACCGGCCACATCCTGGCTAAAGTATTCCAATCATTATTATTATAACAAGCCTGGGCTTGTTAATGCAGTATCTCGATGGCTATTGATGTTTAAAATAATTTGCGGCTCATTTATAAATTGTTAAATGTTCATCAATGTATATTAGTATATATATATAATGTATATAATTGGTATATCATGTATATAATTGAACTACAATAAATTACAATATCGGAAAAAAATGTTTTCTGAAAAAGGAACTCTATTATTCAAGAAATTTATGATATAAGTATATAGTTTTAAATGACAATAAGATTTGGTTAATCTTCTATTGTGTTCATTTCATTACTAATAGGATATGGTAGTCACGAGGTTACTTCACAAATCCAAGTTACATAAGAATCGGATCAAGTAGGGCAAGGAGCTCGCGCATAACAAAGATTTGATGGGATTTAATTAAGACGTAGAATAGTGCTCTTGGATCTGATTGAGATGGAAAACTTAATTAAATTACGTAGATGAGAAGACTGTCTACAATCACGCGCTTGTTTTATGTAGTTATATACTTTATACAAAATAATACGTAAAACACCATCATTCTTGTAATCCCCGAAGGAGTGCACTGTAGTGCACCCATATTTCACCCGATTATATTTTGATTCCATTGATATAGGGGCCGGGCGGTCCCATTATACCGGGCACACTCGCCTGAGCATGAGAAAGATTTAGGCCATAGTCAACCACGCTGTCCCAATACAGTTTTGTGAACTTCACACAACTTTCGAGAGACGTACAGGTTATCTCACGATATTTGCCTTCACCGTACAGCAAGTGATTAAATATGAGATTTGCACAATGTTAATCCGTAAATCCCAGAGGTACGAGCCGGGGTTAGAATCTTTACACCTTGTTTTCAAGGCGAGCGTTCTACCTACTTTGTATACACTGTTTTTTTTATATTTAGTGATTGTTTACAGGACGTAGCTTGTGCACCAGCTACAATGTAATAAAGAATCGGACATATATCTCGATAACTCTAACATTCTTCGATCGCGACCCATGGTTCTTCTGATTTTTCAATTAACTGCGCAGTCTCCTGCCATCGCAAAACAAACCTTCAGACAGTTAACTTCACCCGCAGTATTGATAACGGATATTTATACCTTTGCGAGCAAAATGCCACAGCACCGGTAAACTTTAAGATAACAGTTCGTATATTGTTGTTAGTGAAATATACTGATTCCTAAGAGATATGTCACTTTTGATCTTGTTAAGAGTATTGTATTGTAGCTTCCACGAATTTATAGACGTTTGATAAATATATAAAACGTCATTATAGTACTGCGCGAAGTATCAGTATCATAGTAGGTACTAAGCGAAACTATTGTGCGCAGTTCTATAATTTTTTATAGTTTGATGTCTTCCTGATTAGCGCAGTTGGTAGTGACCCTGCATACTGTGCCTAGGGTCCGGGTTCCAATCCTGGTAGGGATTCTTGTAATTGGACAGCTATGGAATAAAACTTATTGATGTATCGTGAATAGCACACGATCTTACGACGCCATATAGTATAAAAACGTCATCATGGCAAGACTATTTTTACTTTTAACGAGAAGCAATCATAGATTACTGTAATTAAATTGTATCCAATAAAATATGAAATATATACTGTCCCTAAATTTTATAATATCGACTTAGTTACCAATACATTTAAGTTCCTTTTAATGGACTATGTTAAAGTATCATGGATTGCAACGGTCCTGTTCCTATAGCCTTCTAAGGGATTAATGTCCCCGATAGTACTGAAAAACATTTTCAACATGGCTTAAATATTGCAGAGTTTTCTACAAAACCTTCCTTATTTTTCACACAGAAATTACTTTTCAAGCGCCGCACAGATTTATAAAATCTTCCTCGAAATTGTTCATCCCACTTTCCTCAATGCATTGTCAAGAAAATGGAGAATAATTAGCGTCCCGTTTTTTACGCTTCTAATTAATTATTCGCGCGGAATTACCTGACTCTCCTTTTATATCGAGAGTTATGGCACGGTATATACCTGATATCTAGAGACACTCGAAAATCTTTTGTTGTATGTTCTTTTCAAGTCAGGATTTTAGTTATTACTCGCTACAAAGGGGGATACTAAATGACGTGATAAAGGTAACTATTAGTTGTTAAGGGCATTGGAGTGTAGTAGCCTCGGCCTGATGTCTTGGCTGCGTATGCGGCTGCATATTTTGAATTACAAAAATAGAGTATTTAAACGTAAAATAAGCAATGGGGTAGGCAAAGGTGCACTGTCATTTTACCGACTGTATTTGGTGCCAATGTCGGGAATAAACCACCTCAATGCGAGGGAAATTCGGTCCACAATCCACCGCGCTGACTCAATGCTGTTTGTGTTTCGAAAGATGTTCAGATTTCCTTAATCATTGTTGAAAATATGTCCAAAGCGAGCAATGACCAACGTGGCTATGACCTTATTTTTTTACTAGAAGTTATCTAACTCATAATCACGGTCAGTCAATAATCAATTTTCATCCCAAACTCCTGTTGCAATAAAAATGAAAATAAAACATGATACGAAAAATAATATCACATTTTACGCGCGTAAGCACAAACTTGGATCGTAAAAATCCACACACACACACACACACACTGACACAAAATTGATTACGTCATGTCGGTTTGCATTATTTATATTATACGAAATAAAACACTGTAAAGCAAAGTGTGAATTTCCCGTAACACGTGACCCTGGTTGTACGGTTTTTTTTTTATTCTTTGTACTTCACAAAGTGTAAACGTACCTAAGTATTGCGGTAGTCTTTTGCGTAGAAAATAGGGCTTATATTTCTAGGTATATTCTGAAGTTATTTTGTATGTACTCAAGTGTAATAGTTGTTCAACCAACACAACTGTCTGTTATCCAAAAAAAACACATACCCAAAGAAAGTAATGCCGTACGAACATTTTTGGTCCGTATTTACATAACAAGTGAAATCCGCGATGATTTATCTCGATACGAAAACTAGGTCGCAAATAACACGAAAACAGGTACAAAATCGGGCGAACGAATCCCGGCCGGACGCGACAAAAATTACGACTTTTCAAATACGGTTTCCCCGTGTCGAGTTTACGAGCTATGTCTAACCACAATATACAACCAAAACAGTCGTTCGATCGCTACTGACAAACAAGATTAGAGTTGATTTATACCGAACACTTGTTCTGATAACAGCTTTCCGCTTTTCACGTAAACAAGGCACAAATGGCTCATTCGAATAACACCGGAAGGAGGTCAGCGCGGCGATTCGTCAGTGCTGCTTTGTTTTGACAGATGTGTCGTGCGGCTTAGGAGGTCATGGTGCAAAGCAATTTTAAGTGTCACTAATATTAAAACATAATAATACCAGCCCTTCTTAATGCCTCACTGCTGGGCACGGGCGTCCCCTCATTGCGAGGGGGATTAGGCCATAGTCCACCACGGCCACTGGCCCAGTGCGGGTTTGCGGACTTCACACATCTTTCGAGGGGTTCTCTCAGACATGCAGGATTCCTCACGATGTTTTCCTTCACCGTTTAGCAAATCGGATCAGCAATTGGCCGTTTAGAAATCCAGAAATCCCAGAGATGCGAGCCGGGGTTTGAACCTGCGATCCTCGTTACCGAGGCAAGCGTTCAACCAACTTGGCTATCACTGCTCCGTAAACGATAGTGTCACTAAACGATACAAGAATCTGAGCGAGTGGTCCAAAGATTAAAAAACAGCTAGTTAATATTGTTGTTTCACTGCTCAGGTTTTAATAAAATATAGCAGGTAGAAGCTGTGAATATACTCGTCTTTACCACTACGGGGCATAAACTTCCTTTTTTTAAACAATAACCATCTCTAGCCTGTACGAATATCACCCCAACTAATACCTAACATGAACGTATAAGATAACTTTCTTCATAGTCTTACGACTAACTCCCGGACTATTACTTTATACAATCAACAATCAAAACATCCTCCTTTCGTTGGTTTAAGACAGATTTCCATTTCTTTATTTCTTTTTCATTTATTGGTCAAGGGATATTTATGTTTATATAGAAACAGTTGATTTTTAATGAGAACGATTTTTAATTTTGGATGATTACTAGTCAATAAAGTCTGGAACATTAATTTAATTATTATTTTGAGTAAGATATTTATATAGCAGAGATAAACAACAATAGTAGTGAAAAATATTTTAATAGGGCCAACAGTACGTTATTTATATAGCATTTATTATTACGCAAAGGGTGAATAAAAAAGCTATGTCAAAATGACTACAAATTTCCATAATTAGATTCGACTGCACTACCCCAAAAACGCATGAAATTTAAACCATTGAAAGAACATATGAGACGACATTAAAGGGCCATGTAAAATATTGTTATACCTATGTAGATTGTCTATGCTAAATTGTCTATGATATACCAAGCTAAAGACGCAAAAGATACTTGACTTGAAATTCGATTAAACTTTACTTTTATCACAGCTAAGAAATTGTTTATAGAGCACTTTAAGACCATTTTCTCTTATTACATCTTGCGATTAAAGATTACCCTACTCAAAGAGTCTACTTATCTCAGAGCAACTAAACTTTAAATACAAATCTTGAACAAACAAAATAATCACCTAATGATAACCGCCAACTTCAAAACTGAGTTACTTCTAAGAAGAGGCAATTTTAGTTGAAGACTTCTAAATTATGTAGATTTTACTTTACATTTAGCGCTCAAGAACTTACGGGATGATGAATTTCTATAGACTTCAGTGACTGAAAAGTTTACACATAAAAATGAAAATTTTCTCATCCACAGATTATATTAATATATACAGACAGTGGTAGTTTCTTGGGTTGCCACTTAAATAATCATCAGTGTTACGTCCTCACTAGCTGTGTTCGCAACGTTACTCGTGTGGACTTTTTTAATATCCATTCATTCATCATCATCGGCCATTTTCCGGAACAAAAATAATTCTAAATATTGATCTTGTTATAGGTCATCATCGTGCCAAGTTTCATTACATTGGATTTTGAAATTTCAGTTTTTTGAGTTTTCCCGCGAATCTCGTATCTCAATTTTGGCATGGTAACGAAAACTTTGGGTAAAGGCCATAAGAGTATTACGGCAAAAATAAAATTATAGAAATCATATATATCGAATATCATGGGTTACAAATATAGCAATTTTTGATCGCGCAATGTATTGTAAGCCACACGATCACAACACAATGCTCCGTGCGATACCCGACGCGTGCGAGTGGCGAGCGTGCTCGAGCGTTATCTAGTTTTAATTTACATTGCAGTTTTAGGCCTGAATGAGTAATTATTTTATTTCAAAATAACATTGAGATTTCATGCTACAATCAAATCAAAAATACTGTATAACAAAAGCGTATTTTCATTAAAAGATCGATGGAAAATTCCCAATTCTCAAAAAGGGCCTTGCAAAGGTCACGGTATAGCCCGTGTGGAGAAAGAGACAAATAATAGTAGTAATATTGGTCGGAGTTATATTTATATTGTATATTATATACATAAAATATGTATTATTATTTATCGCTTGTAACAATTGCTCGTTATTTCATATTACATTTATGAAATAAATCCTGTTATAGATAAAATATAGTACCAGAGATCGTATTGATCGTAGTAATTCCATTTTGCACCGAAAAGAAGATCAAATTATACAAGAAATTAAGCGAAGTATTATTTGACTAATGAATTTGAACGTCTCTTGTTTCATTTAAACCTAACAGATCGTTTACACTGAACTTGTACGGATTACGTAACATATCCGATATCCTATTACAGAAGATAACGATAACTTTAATTTTCATTTACAAAATTAATTTGCAAATAAAAATGAAAATGTGGGAACTATGTAAACATTAACATATAATGATATACTTAGAGTTAATACTTTTTTAACCAGCTGCTAAAGTCCGCCTAGCCGTTCCTGCATTGTTCTCAGATACTCATAACAATTTACTGCTCAAAAATGTAACGGATCTTTTTAAAAAGAGCAGTATTGGAGTTTCTTGTCCGTTTTACTCCATAGGAACGGCATTCCGGACGGGTGGTAATGTACACAGGTGATAGCTTAGCATTTTGTAACTATTTTGACGATTCATAAGTACTGTACTAAATGTTTTCTATGAATTAAAAAGAAAGTATATTTTTATAAACTGGGTAACATTTTATTGATACATACGTAGTTAAATAGTTTTACCAAGAAACCTAGGTTTCTTTAACCCCACTGAAGGGGTCAGTATCTATTGAAGTGTCTATTCGAAGTTCTTCACCATCAATGGCAGGCAGTGGACAAGTATAACGCTTCCATCTGTTTCCATTCCGTCTGGTTTCCATAAAAATAATAGGAAGCCCCTTTAATGTCCCACTTTTGGGCACATGCCTACCTTAATACTAGAGATAGTTACGCAAGCAAAAACGCGTTAGGTTTTCACAGCCGTACAGGGCCCCAACTCTGCTAACACAATCGAACAGCAACCGCATAGTAACTGTCACTTTTGACAGATATTGTATGGGATATCTGTCAAAAGTGACAGTTATTCAGGACTCCTTGCGATGTTTTTTTTCACCGTCTGGCACTCTTAACTATCACAAATTCCCAGAGCCAGTGCATACGGTTCTTAACACCGATAGAGGCGGGACTTTAATAAATTCCTACCGCGAACCCGCTAAGATGGTTTCCTTAAACATAATCAAGGATGAGATACGGGCCGCTGATACAACGGGAATCATTACAGGCGGAGTTCTTAAGTTTATTTAGTGCTTCCTGAATGATCATTAAGATGTCGTTAGCGTAGTAGAGCGGTATCGTTATGGTGCCGTGCGCATAAGTGAAATGGAATAGGTTGTACGAAAAAAAATATTCACGGGAGAAATAAATTATTTAAGGTGGAAGCTCAGAGTAAGATGTCCAAATTTTTCGTAAAAAAATAAAAACCATTAAAATTTTGAATTTCGCGCCCTGACCTGAGCATCCTCCTTAATAGCAATAATATCGCCAGACAAACACAACAACTATACGGTCCCAAGCTAAGCAAGGCTTGTATTATGGGTACCGTACAATAGACTGAGGGCGAACTCAGTTTATAATACTTATGGAAATTAAACACTCAGTATGAGTTCGCCCCCAGTCCGGTACCAATAATACAAGCGTTGCTTAGTGTGGGACCGTATGGTTGGTGTGTTCGTCAGGCGATATATTTTGATGTCTAGTTAAGATTTTAGTTTTACCGGCCTTGGGTCACAAATATCACGAAGAGTCATAATTATTAAATGAGTCTAGACATGTAAGTGGTACGTTGAAGGTCCTATTATTTATTTATTTAGTTCGTGAGATACAGTTTTTACTATACATCTTTTGAATGTAAACATATACCCCTAAACTTATAGGCGTTCTATAACTTTGTTGAACATCACATAGTACTGCGCACAAGAGCTTTGCTTTGCACAGTTCTATATGACGTTTGATAAAGTTCTATAACCTCTATAAATTCGGTGGATAATATATATTAAATTATGATATATCATAGATTTTTGTAGCTGTGCATTTTAATAGATTCTTGGAAACTGGCAACATTACTGACAAGCAAGCTCGTTATTGTTGACATCGTTCGAGGGCCAATTTAGAGTTTATCCAATAACACGATTACGTATTCAGAGAAAGAACTTTTGCTGATTTTTTTTGTGGAAATTGTAACTTTTTTGTGTTTGCTTTTCGTATTTTATTTTGTTTTTGAAAAGGTCTCCTCGTTAGTGGCTGTTTTGATATTGACGGCGTGATGAGCGCAGTTGGTGGTGACCCGGCTTTCTGTGCCAAGGATCCCGGGTTCGAATCCTGGTAGGGACAAACTGTGTGATGAGCACAAATCTTTGAACCCGAGTCATATATGTTTGATATCTATATGAGTACTAGCTGTCCCGGCGAACTTCGTACGTCTCAGAAGTATGAAAAAAAAACATTAATATTTATTCTGCTATTGGAGGCAGAGACGGTTTAAAAAATCAAAGATTATAAAAATAGGCCCACCCGTTCATGAGTTGGTTTTATATATACATATAAACTGAGTTCGCCCTCAGTACATAGTACGATACCCATAATACAATAGTTGCTTAGTGTGGGACTGTTTAGTTAGTGTGTTCGTCTGGCGATTATAATATTATTATACGTATACGAAACATCTTCTGCCATGTGTACATTTTAAAATCGGGATTCTGGTCGTCTAGAATCCCATAGAATGTTTAGTGCGCTACTCAGTATAATCTTTTGTAATAATAGGTAGGTACGTAAAAACTAACAAAGCTTCAAATAAACAGACGTAAGTAACACTTTTCAATATCCTCTGCACTGTTTAACCAAAAACACTAATGCAGTCATTTCAGAAAACAAAACTAAATTCAAAATTACACCCAGCACTAAGTACATTCGTGTAACTGAAACCTGCCACTTTGCCTACACTATTAATAATTTCCAAAATGAACTTACTCACCTCGCGTTAAGGTTTAATACTACTGCAAATGTAATTTTGAACACCCGTTGTACTGATATGTATCCTGCCACTGAGTATATCACTGCAGACCCCACATAATGTATGCTGTCGGCAAACCTGACACTGAGGCGACTCTATTACTCAGGGCCAGTGGAATTTATGAACCGAATAACATACAATGTCGAGATATTGGGTACGTGATGTTAATGTTGATGGAATTTCTTGTTTAAGAGTCTAGTTATAAGGTTTATGTTTTGTGTGGGATTTCAATTATGAAAATGTGCGCTAACTTATTAAAGAAAATCTATTTTGTAGAAATATGGTTTTCTATTTTTTAAGGATTTTATCGCGTTTATTTTTCGTTTTTACGTTCCCGACGTTTCGGCTGCTTTACAGCCACCATGGTCACGGGAGGACTGAGGTGATTGACGTACGACGACGACGTTTAACGTCGGGAACGTAAAAACGAAAAATAAACGCGATAAAATCCTTAAATAATAGTTTTATTTCAATGTGTAGTATTCGCGTAAATATAAGAAATCAATATATGGTTTTCTGTTATTATTTTTGCTTGTAGTCCAGTAGGTCAGACATCGAACAAGAATTAGGTATCGATACTGGCAGGAGCAGCTCAAATCGTCGTATATTTATGCATTCTTACGCTGCTATTAGTAGATGCATTGTCTCAACTGACCTTATTAATAATTTTCACTCTGTCTATGGGAACGACGATGTTTCGGTTGGAATTCGTTATCATTTTAAATGTCATTCTAAAAACGTCATCATATTTAATTCTAATTATTTACATCGCTGGTGTTGATCTTGATAATTCGAAACAACAATACGTGTAAACTCAACAATACTTTAAAACAATAAACCACTTAAAAAAATCAGAATTTTCACACATGTACAGGGGGCATTAAACTCACATTACTAGCAGTCGTTATTAAAATGCAAGCAATCGCAATTAATCCAAGTTAGAATAGAGCATCTAACCAACACACGACTGAAAGAGACAAACTTATATCGTAATATCAAAGATGAAAGGCTTTCATATATTATATGCTTTAGATAAAGCCATCACTTCAGATTGTAGCCCGATAGGTGCTCTCGTGCCGGACCCTAATATTGTATGCACGGCCACCCTGTACCAATATTGAATCTCTATTCACATAGAGATAATCGTTCATTGATGTCATTCACACTAGCTTATTGAATGGGGCGATTATTGGGTTCGAATTAGTATCGCGATAATGCATTGGTATCGGTCAAATTAGGTTTATCAATGACTGTGTTTGAATTGGCATCAGTAAATTTGCATGCATTGCTTTTGATGTGGACCATTTTCGTGACTTGCAACGAAGTAACAAATAAATTTGTAGCTATCCCTGTTGGGTTTGCCGTACTCTGGTAAAAAGCAATCGCATTGGTTTTTTTTTTACTTCGTTGTTTATGTAAGCTGTTACTTTTTGTAACAATGTTGATCGTGTTCCGTATCTTTCGTATTCTATCATGTTATCGTTAATTTTATGGTACTTATTTGTTTTTTTTTAACTGAAAGTTGTTACCTCTGACTTCTAAAAAATAAAGGTAGCTTTGCGTTTTAACCTTATAATATTATATGTTTCATTAATAGTACTATCTCCAGAAAATAGTCCTCTATATAAACATTTTGTGTTTTCATTTAAAAAATCCACGCTTTCATTTGTTTTCTTATTGCATACTAAACATATAATCCTTATCTCATCTTTGCAGCGTCTAATGAACACTGAGGTCATTGAACCGTAGAGTCATTGAAGTCGCAACCCATTTCAATCACAAGTCCGCTTCACTCCAAAGGCGTACTATTTTATTTTCTGTTATATTTTAATGCTTTCAGCGACGACAACCCTTCAGTTAGCACTCCACAAACAGCTAGGCGACGGATAAAGTTGGTACCATTTAAATACAAAAAAATCTTAGTAAACATTTGCATGGTCTACCAAAGTCCTGTCTCTGTATCAACAGTTCGGTAATTAACTTTCGTGGGATTTTAGAAAAAGCGAGATCTTTTTATGATAAATCAGTTTGACTCATAGAAAAATGTAACTTATTTACTACATGTAACAAAACCCATGGGAATAACATTTTTGAGATTGTTATATTATAGTATGTCCAACTTTTTAACCATTGGCGTAGTAGCTAGGTAATGCCTATACCACCATACTACCCAGTCTAAATTTAAAAATATCATTCACAACGACCGCCATAAAAGTTTTTAAAATTCATGACAGCCATTTTACCGGCGTCGTTAGTTTTACTGGCCAGTATCTGTAGTACATCGGTTAAACATTATTAGGCCTCAGCCTCGAATTTAGCGGGCAGCGGGGCGGCGGCGGCGGCTGCGGCGCGGGAGCGGCGCTCGTTGGCCGCCCCGCGCCGCTGCCACGCCACTGTTTTCGAGAACCGGTCCATTTGATTTTACGCATAAGATCCTGCCGCTCCCGCGCCGCCGCCGCCGCCGCCCCGCTGCCCGCTAAATTCGAGGTTGAGCCCTTAAGGCTGCAGTTTGTACTGTTACTATGCAAATGGGAATATCGTTCGATACACCACAGTGAGTGAAGCTTTGTTTTGGTGGGCGCAGGTGAGTCCCGATGATAGCGGGTGGGGTGGGTTTAGTTTTGTGATTTATATAAGACTGGTGTGTCGATTTCATATATTGTGAAATTGAGTGGAAGTTTGATATGCGACTCGCACCTCTTGTTTTAATTAGTCATATATACTGTCATATAGGTACTACAGAAAACTGAATAGAAAGATAGCGAATACCCGAACGATACCGAATGATTTTTTGCGGTATTCTTCACGAAAATGACTTCATATCCATTTTTTATACTTCTGGTCTTTTCCCAATGTTATTGGATCGACTTATGCTGGAGTTCTCTTTTTTGGTCTTTAATTATTTGCTTCATCTTTTCTTTCCACACTGGCCATGTTAGAGCATATTTCTAGTGACTAGTCCCTTCTCATGACTAGGCCGTATGCCAACAGTTTATCTATTTTGGGTGTTCCTTTAAAAGTACCTTTGATGGCTACTTCAGGGGAACCTTATAGTACTAAATCGCTAGATTTGGGGCTTCATCCATCAGGGTAACTTAAGTGGGGTACCTGAGTATACATCCAATATCAACGAGATGGATACAAGAAATAATTCAAGTAGCCTAGTACCTTCAGAAATAGCTATTACAGGTATTAAATAAGAAATGAGTGGGCGAAAATACGTGGGATCTGTACGAGCCTGTACATTAATATATTGCTATATGTGCAGTTTTATAGTATGTTACACTGACATGACAGTATACTTGACAGTAGTAATAAAGAGTAATAAAGAAGTTAAACCTCGTGGACGCGTTTTGCATTGACAACCTGACAAATAACAAATGTGTGGAGTTACACCGCAGTGACCCAGACAGGATCTTTTCATTGAGCGTATATTCTGACTGTACACAAGTTGCGAACATCACATAATACGAGTGTGCACGAATTCGTCTGGTTGTAATGCAAATTTGTGAGCAGTGAGTCGACAAGTTTGATGTTACAGGAGGATGCGCGCCGCGCAATATCGTTGTATACAGTGTGATACTGAAAGGGCGGCTAAGCATTATATCAAGTCACAATTGAGATTATAAATCACAATAGACATTTTGTTGGGAGCAAATTAAAAAAAAATGTCTCCGGAATTTTTGAATGATTACAAATGCGCTGAAGAAGTGCATATTCAAATGGTAGTATACCCTTTCTGAATCACGCTGTGTGTGGGTAATTTTGGTAACCGCTACTATTTTTCACACGGCGATCTACAAAGCAAAGTCGCCTTTATCGCAAGATCAATATCGCGTTTACTGGAAACGCCAGTCTTTATACGGTACTCATAATACAAGCGTTGATTAGATTGGAATTGGATTGTTTGTCTCGTGATACTTATCGTCCACATTTAACGAAGCATGAATACATTACGGCTTTATATTTATATTATTCCTGTATCAATTTATGATACAAAAATCTCACAAATTCAGCAGCGACTGTGTTGAAACACAGAACTAATAAGTCATTGTTATAACATGCAATTGCACAAAAGTTATTTTCAAATTCACAAAACATTAGTGAACTGTGCACATATTAAGTTAGACTAGTCCCAGTTAGTAGTACGAGTAGCAATAGAGCAACATTGCCTACGTGTGTCAAGTTTGCCAACACCCCACACAGGGCTGGCATACAGAATACATTACACCTATGTGCTCTGAATCGCTATCATCAATTCACCAATTATTGACGCTTTAGCGGTAACAGATACATTTTTTATGATGCTCCTGCCATGTTGATGCTGATAGCGTTTTGTTGAAGGTGAGCTTCTTGTAGGGTTGTCGTGAATTATTTTTATTTATTTTTGTCGTTTACTTACAACATATTGAAAAAAAAAACATATAGTTACCAATAGGTTAGTACATATAGATATTTTTTGCATTCTTTTGTATTTATTCTGTTATTGTAGTGTGTTAGTGTCTGTATATTGTATTCTGTTGTGCTTTTGCCGTTTATTTTTACAATTTTTTTCAAACAAAGCATTCATGTAACGTTTGTTATTTATTACATTCTGATTTTTTATGTTTCTTACTTAGGTAGTTTTATATTATTGACACGTTTGGTATAGCGCTTTTAGAGATAACTCCTTAGCAGAGCTATTAACCAGTTTTCAATCGAATGCCTCTTTGGGGCTAATTCAAAATGTGCTGATAAACCCTAATCACAATTTATATGTTAGAATTTGAATGACTTATTTATATCGGCACGGAATACAGGTCCTATATTGAATATAACGTCCGCTTAGCTCGTCCTCCAAATCCCATTGCAATCGAAACTTAAACCTGGTCGCAGGTGTTTCTTGTGGCCACGTATTGCTTAAAACAAAAAGCGACCAACGTACCACGAGCCATATATAATGTTGATCCGAACTAATTCTTGAACGTATGCCAAGTCCGGCCACCATTTCGCTGACCTTATACGTAAGGCGGCCCAATTTCGGCCTGGATGCAAGTTGGGATTTAGTAACGTGAAATATGCATAGTCTGGGAGTCGCTATGAATCCTTGTTTGGTGATTTAGTATAAGTATCGAAGCTCGAAGAACCGATGGCCGTTGTGGCAGAAAGGTTCTAGAATGGCGACGAGGACCACCGTGATGTGTGGAAGTCATTGGGGGACGCTTATGTCTAGCAGTGGGCGTCTTTTGGCTGGCAGAAGGTGAAACAAGGATTTATTATAGCTGCCTAGATAGCTCAAATATTTGTTCCTGCTCAATACTTACTGATTTCTATATAGTGGTGTCAAGTAAGATTTGCCTTTTTCATCCTTAATATATGACTTAACATTAAAAGCTACTTACTTAATATGTTTCCATCTTTTTATTAAAGTAGGTATTACGATACATATATTGTACAAATAAAAAGCATGTACATAATATGATGAGAGAAAAGGTATCAGGTAATGAACCTGGGAAACTGCTACTAACTCTATGTCAAGCGGGTCATAATACTATTTTCTATATATATATTAATTAAATAATTAAATTAAATCCATATAAATCGGGCTCTACCCTAAGCATCAACCCCGACAGTGGAACTAGCACTTACATTTTCAACGGGCACACAATTTTAAGCCCTTTAAGTAATGAACTGAGAAAAGTCGCGCGGCGCGGGCTTCCGGCTAAACGAATATTTGGGATTATTTGAAGCGAATTAACTTGAAAGAATACTTTAGTAAGTCGAGGGCTTCGCGGGATTATTAAGAGTGCTTTAAGACTGACCGTTCTCTTTTTGACAACTCTTGGCTGCTGAATTAAGAGCCCGTTTATGCTAAGTTGCGTGCAAGGGATGGCAAGATTTACTTTCGCGTGTAACACACAGTGACGGGAAGAGTGATTGCGCACTTAGATTGATGCCCCGAATCCAATAAATGTTATTGATGATAAAACTACGTAGAATATCAATAAAAAAATTCTCGTAGTGTATAATAAAGCAGAGATAACCTGAAATGCATCTATGATTTTCGCGATCCAACCGAAGATCTGACCAAAAAACGTGTAAGAAACAAGGCTTTTGGTTTTATTCGATTTTTTTTTCTTAAACGCGTTTTCATATTGCATTAGCATTGTACCTACAACTTTCATGGGTCATTACACTAGTTTGCATGGATTAGGTACCAAAATCTGAAATATAGACATCACAGAAATTAGCACAGGTGGTCAATTAAATTAGATAAAAACCCTATAGCCGACGAGAAAAAAGGAGGTTTATAATTCGACATCAATATTTTTTTTATAAATCCAACGATAGCCCTTTTGTCAAAGACTACGGATAAGAAGACAATCGCAGAGTATTTAAAAAGGTCTTACTTGGTTAAAATTTCTGGCATTTGTTTTTCAAATTGTGCCGGTAATATAGGAAAACCGAACAAAATACCAGCAAGGGCTTTAAAGAGATGTTGACAAT
The DNA here is from genome assembly GCA_905404115.1 of Pheosia gnoma. Classification (NCBI taxonomy): domain Eukaryota; kingdom Metazoa; phylum Arthropoda; class Insecta; order Lepidoptera; family Notodontidae; genus Pheosia; species Pheosia gnoma. The sequence goes on from FR989900.1 coordinate 8,585,183, forward strand.
ACGCAATTAGGGCAAAGAAAAAACATTATAGGCCCGTCATTCACCAGCTAATAACTATCATCAATCAACTCGATTGTTGCTCCGCGCACGGGACCGAGTCGTCGTTTTTTAAACGAAACATTAAAGCTAGTAACAATATATTATTTAGCTTATCATTATCTGGGTCGTACTATCCACTTCAAAGCAGTGATAGCCAAGTTGGTAGGCTCGCCTAGGTAACGAGGATCGCAGGTTCAAACCCCGGCTCGAACCTCTGGGACTGCTGGATTTCATGTGCCAATCTCATTTTCAACCATGATTATCACTTGCTAAACGATGAAGGAAAACATCGCGAAGAAACCTGCATGTCTGAGCAGAACCCTTGGAAAGACGTCTGAAGTCCGCCAACCCGCACTAGGCCAGTGTGGTGGACTACGGCCTAATCCCCACTGCAGGGAGGCCCGTGCCCAACAGTCGGATATTAAGAGGCTGGTAGTATATTATTATACTATCTACTTCAATATTCCCCACATTGTTAGCCACTAGCTAACAGACGTGTGAGTACGGGAAACATTTTGAGCTGTTCAACTCACATGTTTATATTGTTCGCTCGTGAGTTGAATGCAGCTCTAGTCACTATAATATATTTAGAAAATACACTGAACAAGAACGCCTGGTAATGTTGCAACAATTTTAAATTATACAATGTAAATAATAAAATAAGATTTTCAGCAAAAATCAACGTATTTCAATTCATACGTGAGAAAGAGACAAAATCGATTTATCCAATATTTTGTCTTGTCACAGCCGGCTGTCAACCCGCCTCGCAGAATTCCACGATTCGCCTGCATAAGTTTATGGATAAAAATCTGTGGGCATTTCATGTAATCTAAACATTAAAAGTCCATTCCCAGCTATCATTGCTCAAGAACAAATATACTCTGAGATTTAAGATAAAACGATCCAACTGAAAAAAGGGCAAATTCCGTACGAAATTGATAGACTCGTTTACTATATTAATTCCGGTATAAGAAATTCTGGTTTATCCCTGAGCCCGGCTCGGGGATCGTTAACCAACACCCTGCATTCTTCTTTTAAACAATAAAAGCAAATTGAATAAGGCCAGCCCTTCCTTCGAGGTATTTTCAGAAACTGCGAGATTTTAATTGAGCAAATAAACTGGCTTTAGTAATTTTTGAACTCTTTATATTGTACTAGCTTTACCGACAATCCTCGTACCACCTCAGAATTAAATGTATGAGAAAATAAATTATCTTTGTTAATTTTCTTTGTGATTTCTTAAATAATTATTCTGCTGTTTGGGGCGGAGACAGATTCAAAACACCAAAAAAAAAGAAACAACACAACACGACAAATTCAAAATATCATAAAAATCGAACGACCTGTTCTTGAGTTATAAATTATTAAAATATTTCACACTATTTTTGTTAAACCATATAAAATATCGAAGATATTTTTTTTTTAAATAAAAATAATTGTATATACTCATATTACGTCTGTTTTCACCGAAGGCGTGGACCATGGTGCTCACATTTAAAAAGCCGTACAGTCTCAAAAGTCGTTTACCCAATTTCAAAAACATAATTATAAACAAACCACGTCTCACGTGCCAAAATTCAATTTTTAGCACGAGGGCGCCATACCTTAGGTGTTATGATTTATGGCATCCAATAATAAGGTTCAATATCCGGGACCCCAAAATAAATGAGAACCCCTGTTTACCTGAACCTAATATGGGAGATTTTCATTTTAGATCCAACACCGTTCTTTGCATAGATGAAAATTTAATTTTCAAATCGGTTCGTTTTGTGGGTTGGGTTCGGATAATTTTGTTTACGCTTGGGGCTTAAGAAAACTAAGATTTATAAGGCGGTTTATATGAGTAAAGTAGCTGAGACTTATTTGAGATATATGGCTTTTATTAACGGGTGTTAATGTAGAGTTTGATACAACTTGGTAGATGTAAACAAAACAGCAATCAAATTAGCGAGTTCTGGAGTAACAAACATGAAAAAAATATACAACCGAATCGAGAACCTCCTCCATTTTTAAGCCAGTTTAAGAAACAATTGCGCGATGCTTTAGCTGATTTGCTCCTATCCAAATATTAAAAAGCTTACTATTTATTTTATTTCTATTTAAGTGAAAAAAGTTTACTTGGTTTGCGAATACATTCAATTTCCCCTATTGTACATACCTACATTGAAACACTTCGAAAGTTAATAATTTTTTTAATCTCTTATTTTCGCATTTCACTTAGTATTCTTTTCTTTGTGCTTATCAAATTATAATTTAAATTGTCATTTTTCACGAAACGAAATGGTACTAAATAGAAAATTAATAATTTTGACGCACGATTGCGCATTCATTCGTTTTACCAACTTGTCGCCTCGCGGCGCCGTCCTCCATTTATCATCTAATTTAAATAAAACTCTACCGGTCTTATTTCAATTTCTTAAGCTTCATGAATTCTTTGAACCTGATCCAATTAATAGCTATCATCATGAATTATCTTAAAGCTTTTAGCTTATAATATATTTCACAGTAAATTATTAGATTGCTTATAAAACCACATCGCAGTGTTCAAATCCTTAGCGAGGAATGGCAAAGCAAATATTATTAAATCCGAATTGGTTCGAATTTGTAGTGAAATTTTATCTCGTTAGATGCGAATTCAGTGAGCCGGCACTCGTTGTCAAGGATCGTGAATTCTGTCAAGTTGCCTTCTATGGATGTATTTTGACAAATTGTTTGATGTGCCACTTGATATGTATGCCTTCATTTTAAGTGATTTGCAATATTACCAAATTATCAATCACAATTTTATTGCAAATGGTAACACCTTGAATGGATTAGCAACATTCATAATAGTCTTTGTTTCTTGGTGAACAAAGGTGTGCGTGGATCAGTAAAATTTAGGTGTACTCTTAGTAACATATCGACTATTAAAAATGATTCGGCCTCGAATTTAAAGAGGAATGTTAAAGACACCATTTTTTTTTTTTAAATAAAACAAAATTGTCAATTTCACGGTTCAACTTCCCGCCAAAAAGCCCCCACTCAATGGTTAATATTCTATCAAAATGTATACCTAAGTAACTAATAATTTACATATTCACTCACCAATCAGGAAAAAGTCTTCAAACCAATGTTTAAAATAAAAACCTATTTTAAAATAATAATTCACAGCGTAGGCAAATAATAATTTCTTCTACAACTAAGATTCAGAAGTTCTTCGTCAGGCAAAGTTACTTTAATGTCTTCGATAAAAAACTTAGCAATTCATTAGCTTCCCTATATTTATGGGCTTAAAAAACACAGTCTTTGAGTCTCCATGGCAAGAAAACTAAGCTCTTCTCAAGTGTACTTAGAAAGCTCTTAAAAAAGGTTTTCAGGTTATTTAAAACAAAAAGGTTTTTTTTTTTTTTTTTTTTATTACATTATAGGCAAGTATTTGATCTCGATCTCACCTGATGGTAAGTGACGATGAGATCTACGATGGAGCATACTTGCCTAGGTAGGAAGGCGGCAGTAGATCGACTCTTTTTAGTCCAGACCTACTTTATATTTCGTCGCAAGACGTCTCAAGTTTGAAGGTAAAAAATACTTGTGTGTTTCGTGCAGCAGATGTGGATTCGCTTGAAATTCTTTAACCGTTTTGTTTACAGCTCTTACAAAAATATAAATTGTGAGGTTTTATTTAAAACTAGCTGTCCCGGCTAACTCCGTACCACCTCAGAATCAAATGTATGAGACAATTAATAATGTTTATTATTTTTAGTGATATTTTTCCCATGATTTAATATTTATTTTGCTATTGATTTCTTATATTTACACGAATACTACACATTGAAATAAAACGAATGTGAAGAAAATCCTTAAAATTTGTTTTAATTCAGTTGTTCTACTATTCGGGGCGGCGACAAATTCAAAATTGTGTTATATTATACATGTAAGTTATTTAAGTATTTAATTTATAAAATAAATAAAATTACAAGAAAAAATAAAAAACGACAACTGAGACTTTATTAACTTAATTATGACATACGTACCGATTAGTAATATTTCAAAATATCATCTCATTTAAGTTATTAATATTATAACTTCTGGCTGTAAGTAACGCGTAAGCGTAGCGGTTTGCTTATTTTAACTGATATATTACTATTCATATCAGCCACGTGTGCTTAAATAATTAATTATGTTTGAGTTCAAAGAAGTTCACCTTAAAAAAATCGTCTGACACACACCAACTATACGGTCCCACACTGAGCAACGCTTGTATTATGGGTACCGTACAATAAACAGCTATTACTAAAGTATTGATAACTATTTGCATCGTCCTGATTTATTTGTCTCATTAAACAGAAACATTTGCTAAAGAACGAAGCATCTTACGCCATCTTATACTACAATTTTAATGAGAGACTTTGAAACCGAAGGCGAGGTCGACGCTGCTATGTTTCCTTTGTCATAGTTCGCTAATTAACACCGGGGGCCGATACCAGCACAGAGTATCATCTCGCTAGATGCGACACAACGACCCATTAGGTAGAATGTTAATGTGTTTCCTTAATTTTATGGTAAGTTGAGTGTGTAGGATTTTATCGTTCCTATGGGTGCTGTTATGTCATATTATAGGCTTAATTGTGTAAAGGCGTGTGGCAACGTGGGGACGAATAATATCGTATTTATTAAGCCTGAAAAACCTGAACCTTTAAAAATGATTAACAGGTTCTTTCTATTTACAATGGTATTACAACCCGATTAGCGCAGTCGGTAGTGACCCTGCTTTCTGAACTGAGGGTACCGTGTTCGAATCCTGGTAGGGACAGACTGTGTGATGAGCACGAATGTTTGTAACCAAGTCGTGGAGGTTTAATATTTATGTAAGTATTATCTGGGTTCGTCCTTGGTCCATTGTACGGTACCCATAATACAAGCGTCGCTTAGTGTGGGACCGTATAGTTGGTGTGTTCGCCTCGCGATATTTTTGTTATTAAAATTCTGTTGTATATATTCGTGTTGTCATTATAATTATAATACCCTAAAACGCTGCTCCAGATTGAAAATCAGCGATAAAAATCGCTTTAAGCTTTTAGTTGAAAAAGTATTATGCACTTTAGGTAAGTATAAAAAACTGACATTAATCCATTAACAATGACATAACAAAGTATATTTTTTTAATCATTTGAAATCCACGTATTTTCTATAAATGTTGGAGTTATATAAACGATGAAGAAAAACATCGTGAAGAAACCTGCATGTCTAAGAGAGCCCCTCGAAAGACGTGTGAAGTCCGCCAACCCGAAATGGACTATATCCGAATCCCCCTCGCATTGAGGGGAGGCCCGTGCTTAAGACTGAGACATTACAAGGGCTGGTATTATTATCACTTTATAAATGTTTGAGTTAATGTGAATGATTTCATATTCACCAAACTAATACTGGCTTTCTCGTATCTTGAATTCCCGTACGTTTAGCTAACCACAATCATATCGTTAATTATGTACCCAATTATCTCCTGTATTCTGACTCCTCTACCAGGTCGAGGCGGCGTTTATCACACAACACTAATTACAAACTTTGAAACTTCCCTTTCACTCAACTCCTTGTAATGGAGGAGTCTTTGTTTGACATTAAACTTTATACCAACTTCAAGTTTGGTATTGGTCACGAGAGCTGTTCAAAGGAGATTGTTTCCCATACTAAGTTTGCGTCAAAATCAATCAGCTTTTTCATAGGCTACACATATCCTGTATGCTTACGAAGTATATATTTTTTTAAACTCGATAACGAAGTAATTAAAAAAATTGTACCCCTTCGGAGAAATATCCGATCTGCCAGTAGGATATGTAGGAACTTCTAATGGTATCGTAACGTCATCTATAAAAAATCCTGTCACTGTTCACTTATTTATGAAATCTGTGGTGTGAGAGGGATAGAAGATGCTTACATTACTGAAACGCTTCGTATAGGATTGTGGTTGAGCTGCTGTTCCGCTATTTCGCCGCAACGATACTTGTTGGCCGTTTGAAAGCAATTTAAAATCAACCTTATTGCTTTTAATTATATTACATTACATTGAAATAAAGCTAATTTTACGGATTTTATATAACGTTTATTTTATGTTTTTACGTTCCCGACGTTTCGGCTGATTTACAGCGATCATGGTCACGGGAGGACTGAGGTGTTTGACTTCCTAGTGTCATAGTTTGAGCTGGGGTACCCTCATATTAATCCTTAAAATTAGTTTCATTTCAATGTGCAGTATTCGCGTAAATATAAGAAATCAATATATATTGCATCACCTTTGTATTATTTAGTAAAAACTCATTTGTATTTTTTTATTATAACCCTAAAACCGTAGATTTAATCTTGAAATTATCAAAGACATTTGACAATACAAAGCTATTTGAAATAACAAATCCGTTCGCGTCTAGACATAATATCAACGCCCTAAGCCGTTCGCACCACAACAATTTTCCTAGAACAATAATTTTAAATCACAAAATAATATCCCTAAAAATAGTTGCCAAAGTTTAATATTTAAATTAATTAAATATTGAGGTCGCGTATCGCTCGTGATTCTATTTTAATTTTAATTAAGGACAGCCCCGGCACCAAGTAACAGATGTCCGAAAGCGATGTTGATTATACATTTCTGTGTATATTACAAAGTATACCGCTAATAAAAGTATATTGCTAATGATACCCACTTTGAAATAATTCCCGTTAAATTGTGGGGCATCTTGGTAACATTTGTAATGAATAAGATAAGAATTTGAAACAATAGGGTGTTTGACTGTATGAAAAATAAGCTTGAAATTATGGCCATCCTAAAAGATAGCTTTTTATAACTATTGGTCTTCACTTTTCTGCAAAAATATGGATTATTTTATTTAAAATCATAAAATTGAAATAGTGTTTTTTTTTGGTCGGTCACGTGATCTAAAACGCTCTGGTTTAGTGTTTGTTGCGTTGTGACTTCACACCGTCGCCGTCGTAGTCAGTGTCAGGTTGTCAGTGCGAGTTTGGTAATATTTGGGATTTTAATGTGTTTTCAGCCATTTTTTTAGTAGTGTCACGTTACCCAGAGACCGCGGAATTTATGATGAAACTATATTTTTACCATCATATTATATTAATGAACAATTTAAGACAGTTTTTCAAATAGATCAAATAACCTAATGTATCTGACATAAATACTGGTAGGGATAAACTTTGTGTAATGAGCACGATTGTTTGTACCCGAGTCATGGATGTTTAATATCTATATCAGTATTATATGCTGGGCTCGCCCTCAGTCCATCGTACGGTACCATAATACATGTGTTGCTTAGTGTATGACCGTATAGTTGGTGTGTTCGTCTGACGATATTATTATAGCTATAAACATTTCCTCAAACTCATGAAACTTACAAACAACTAATTTGAACACTTTGCAAAAACTTTTTACATTATAACGTTTGAATTTAATTTTAAAAACAGGAACTGCACTGCGACAGTACTATTAACAGAGCAGCAAAGCAAACACGGAAATAATACGTTCCTCGGTCTGGGCAAATATTTCGTTGTTTTTCCAAGACCGTACTTGGTACGTAAAGGGTAACGAAAGTTATTTATGTTTGCCCGAAAGAAATACAGCACCGGTTTGTTGGGTCTTAGTGATACTAAAACAAACATGATATTTGTGTTTTGATAAGTTTGGTATTTTTATATCATCTGTGATCTTCGGTATGTGGATTTAATTGATCTACTTGTACAAACGGGGGAGGAGGAACTTTTATAATCATAAACCAAACAAGCTGATCAATAATTAAAGAAGCCAACAACAGCGAACTCCTCTAAGATGTTCGTCGAGAAACTGTCTGTCACGATGTCGGGCCCCAATTAATATGCAATTCTCCGCGAAACAATGCGAATCTAAAAAAGTATTCGACACGTGTTTCGCCTCTAAACCCATCCATAACCCATTTTTTTAACAATGGATTTTCTCCAAGTATTTATTTATTAAACTCTTTATTGTACATCAAAGAAATAAACATAACAATAATCAAAGACAAGAGATAGATAATACAAATGGCGGTCTTATCACTAAAATATGATCTCTTCCAGACAACCTATAAGGGATCGGAAGAATCGTATAATACTTACCATAAACAACATACATCTTCCCATCATATAATATGGAAATAAATATTTTATTTATGTTTGCATTAATGGTCGGTATGGGTCCATGACACAAAGTGCCGGGGAAATATTACTTGCACACACATTTCGCTGATGACATTTAATACTATTATAATAGGGTCTATTGTCACTACAACGGTTACATTTCCCTATACGCGAACGGGATTTCGGGCTATAGTCCACCACCCTGGATGAGCTTGGGCTGTCGAACTTCAGGTATCCTCATAGTGATTACTTTCATAGTACAGAAAATGATAATCATTATTGAAAACTCAAATTACAAACGAACTAAACTGACGTCATCAAGAAACAACATTTGCAAATACTATACAAATACAATATCATCAAGTCTTGTTAAGAACGGAAAATGGAAACTAGCGATAAACTTTGACGACCTGATTAGCGCAGTTGGTAGTGACTCTGCTTTCTGCGCCGAGGGTCCCGAGTTCGAATCCTGGTTGGGACAAGCTTCGTGTGATGAGCATGAATGTTTGTACCCGAGTCATAGATGTTTAATATCTATATAAGTAGTTTTAAATACTGAGTTCGCCCCCAGTCTATTGTACGGTACCCATAATACAAGCGTTGCTTAGTGTGCGACCGTATTGTTGTTGTGTTCGTCTGGCGATATTATTATTATAAACAATGCAAGCCAGCAATAATGACCCCAAAAGCACCTCAGGACGCTAAATAGGCCAAACCACTACCCTACCGCCACGTATTTCGAATTAATCTCATGTTTCATACATTGTGGCAACAGCGTCCCTCGTAAGCTATTAGCGGAATATAAAAGGCGGGCCTGAATTCTTGAGTGGTCCGCTTAGAAAGAGCACGGCTCGTTAGCCCGTGCATGGTGGGGCCATTTTGTATAAAAACCTCTGTGAAGTGCATCTAGTTGCTTTTACAGGTGAGTGAGTCTGTTACACACACCTCTTCTAGAAGTAGAAAAAAAAATAAAAGCTGAAATTCCACGAAAAACAAACGAAACATAAACGCGATAAAATCCTTAAAAAATTGTTTTATTTCAATGTGCAGTATTCGCGTAAATATAAGAAATCAATAGCTGAAATTCCATTGAGCGGTAAGAAGAGATTATGCAGCTGTGCTAACTAATATATCCATTTAAAGCGGGCAATGGAATTTGTAAAGTTACGTGTGCCATACTACGGATAACGGATACCGATGCCATGAAACGGTTTCTATGAAAAATGCTTAATATGACAGTCAGAAGCGCGAGCGAAGGGTTCCTTCTTTGTTTTGATGGTACGACATACTAAAAAGGACCTCTAAATTATATAAAGTGCCATACACTTAATATACTAACACTTACACTTAATGTAATACACTTGTACTTTTATGTTGAAAGTCGTCATCAAACATTTTAGTACTCGGCTAACATTAATACTTGACATTGATTGACTTTTTCATCAGGTGAATAATTATGAAGAAGATGTTGCGATTTACGATACAGACTCGTTCAACTATTATTTTATTCATTGTTTGTATTTTTGTCTTTCTTTTATTTCCTTACCCTATTGTTCGTATTCTTACGGTTTGGCCTATCCTCTAGATCGAATGAAAATGTACTACCTACCACAACTCCTCCGACAGTGGGCGCCTATCGGAATAGTACGAACTATGTGTCAATATTTCATACATTTCGATTGTACCAATAACTCACGTCTGTCAAAATGGCGACGTATTCCGCACAAGAGCTGGCATCTCTCCCAATACTAAATTGGGATTAGGGATTAGAATATTTCAGAACAAAAAAGAAAGATCGAAATGTAGCGAGTTCGAGAAATAAATGTTGAACGACCCGTTGTCACAGTTGGTAGTGACGCTGATCCTGTACCTAGGGTCCCAGGCTTTGAATACCGATAAGGGCAATTGTTTGTAGCCAAATCACGGACGTTGTATATCTATATATATATATATAAGTTATTAAACAAAAGTGCGGTACCCATACTGCAAGCGTTACTAAGATTGAGACCGTACAGTTGGTGTGTTCATCTTGCAATATTTAAGTTTCTTCTGAAATTATTTTATGGATTTGAGTTCAATTCTTTTTCCTGGTCACCGTCCGATAACATCGAACTGAGGCAGCATAAAAAATATTCACCTAAGCGGCCATTAAAGTGTACTATTACCAGTCACGACCAGGCTCTACGTGATCGGAATCGGCGACCCTTTACATAGCGCTATGTACACAACGATGACTCTACAATGTATGAAGGAAGGTGCAGGTGCTATATCAAAATATAAGTGTTTGAGGGAGATGGAAATGTTCACTGAAGATACATAAATATAATTTCATTTGTACTAAAAAGCTGGCGGTAGATTTAGAAATAAGAGTCTGTAGTATCAATAAATATCACATATTGGTTTAAAAAACTACTACAAAAAAATCCACTGGTTCCATAAACATAATTATGTATATGTTATTATAAACTTGTCTACAAACCTTAAAACTTTTAATTATTTTTTATGCAAACCTACTTATAATTTAAATGTTATGTTCCAATCCATTCATTATTCAAATATTTTATGAGCTCAAAATACATTATTCCATTATTGGATTTTTAAAATCCCTGCGGTCTAGAATATGTTTCATTTTGCCAAAACCTTGTGGCAGAGGGTCACAGCAACCGGACAATGATAAACGGTTTCAAATGAATCCACAATATATATTCCACAGTGCAGTTGTAGAAAAATAATAAAACCTAGATTACATGCTGTTTTGATTGTAGTTCACAGTGTTATCGTTGTCTCTCTTTATCCAGCCTACTTAGTGTAGATGTGTATTAATGAAATATTTTTCTCGTCTTCTGTTACCTTATCAACACATTTAAAATTGGAATCCATCAGCTGAAAGACGCCCATAAAACATAGGCCTCCCCAAATTTTCATACAACGCATCCGCCGGCTTCTTGCGACGCGTGTGATATTATCGGTCCACCTTGTGGGGGTCGTCCTACACTACGTCTTCCAGCTTGTAGGTGCCATTCTAGAACCTTTCTGCCCCAATGGCCATCGGTTCTTCGAGCTGTGCCCCGTTCACTGCCACTTCAACTTTGAAATTCTTTGAGCTATGTCCTCGGATGTCCTCATTTTTTACTCTATTGCGTAGCAAACCCTGACCATAGCTCACTCCATTGCGCGATGAGCAACCTTGAGTTCTTTTATGAGGCCCATAGTAGGCGACCACATTTCAGTGCCATATGTCATCAAGATTAGAATCACTGGACACGTTTCCTGCAATAACACAAACAAATGCATCACTTAAAATGATTGGTATAGAACAACAAAGTTGGCTGCATAAACTCGGATATGTAACCTCGGAAACATTTCGCGTGCCAGTGACAAGAGAGTCAGTTAACTCTCAACTTTTAAATAACGAATTTATTTTTCCCCAACATGCACAAATCAAACATTTGCAACATGTAACATTTTGCAAATGTTGGAATGTGGTCTTATCTGAAGGATTGATAGGCGTTTTATTAATGTTTATTATAGAGTCTGTTTCGATTCTAGGTAGTAAAAGGTGCTGTATTTTTACAAAACCAAAGCTATATTATTAATTTTATTTCAGTATATTTTGTTTTAAATATTAAATTTAATATGCCCGAGAAATCTTAGCTTAGTACTGAACAAATTAAAAATATTTAAGATTAATACCTATTTTTGATATGGATATTTTTCCCTCGAAATGGGTATTTAAAGCCAAGCCAAATTTGTCTATCATTCCCAAACCACAGACTTGTTAGAATATTCAGACATCACACGCCGTGCGCTAAAAAACACATTTAATAATTAAAAACACAAAAACAATGTCTAGAACTATTTACTGCTAGACATATTTTTTAACATTTACAAGTCAAAAAGTTTTGTATGTGGGAATATTTACCACAACAAATGCAAATGCATTGAAAAAGTGTCTTCACTTTGCAAGTGGCAACGTTACGTCTGAACTTATAAACAAATCTGTGTCCCAAACGACGATCGATATGTTTTGACTGCTATCAACAATAAATTGTAGAGTATTGTAAAATTTAAAATAATATTCTACTCCAAACTCCTACCGAACTGAGCCGCGCGATATTAAATTGAATTTACATTGAATTGTCTACAGAAATGAGATCACGGCCGGCCGTCCAAGATGTTATATTAAATAAAAGAAAATGAAACGAGTCTTATATTAAATTTAATTCCGGACATCTGTCGTACACTCCGTCGTAGTACGAATAACGATTCAGCATTAATGAATATTTGAATTAATAATTCCTTATAAGAATAAAAAAATATAATTACTGTCATATATAAAATTAAAGTCTACTCCGATCACTGTATGAGAGCGGCACAGCTTGTGTAAGGATAGATGGAATAGACTCAGAAGATTTTAAGACGCAAGCAGGGGTGCGACAAGGATGCATACTGTCACCGTTAATATTTAATATTTATACGGAGTATATCATGCGGATGGTTCTTGACCAATGGGACAAAGGTGTATCCATAGGAGGGCAGGTGATTTCCAATTTAAGATACGCTGACGACACTACTCTCCTTGCAACATCTGATGCAGATATAAAATGCCTTCTCCAACTCCTGGAATCCACTAGCCTTGACTTTGGACTTACGATAAACCGCGACAAGACCAAAATAGTAATAGTGGACCGTACTAATAACAACCAGGCGGAGATAACTAATATTGCTAACTGTCAAGTTGTGGATAGATACGTTTATCTGGGACCCTCTATCACTAACAATGGAGGTTGCGAGGAGGAAATCAAAAGACGCTGCGCTATGACCAGATCAGCCGTTGAGAAGCTCACGAAAATTTGGAAGGATCGCAGGATCACGAAAAATACAAAAGTACGTCTGATGTACTGCTTGATCTTTCCAATTTTCCTATACGGAGCTGAAACGTGGACATTAAGACTTCAAGACCGAAGAAAAATTGACGCCTTGGAAATGTGGTGCTGGCGACGTCTCCTGAGAATAAGCTGGACTGCACATCGCACCAACGTCTCCATATTGAAAGAGCTTAGAGTTAAGCAAAGGCTTTCGTCGATTGTGCAATTACGAATCCTCACATTTTTTGGACACATCACCCGAAAAAATAACTCCATGGAACGTCTGGTGATCCAAGGCCGAATAGAAGGCAAACGGTCACGTGGTCGGTCTCCAACAAGATGGACTGAGTCAATAAAATCTGCTACAAATTGTCCCATAGTAGAATGTTCCCGAAATGCCCAACATCGAGATACGTGGAGAAAAATAGCAAGAGCAGCGTCCATGTCCGAACAGTGCAACCCATTACCACGATCACTCTGACAAGAGTGCCCGACTAAGAAGAAGAAGATAAAATTAAATGAACCAGGATGTTGGATCGTTTGCCGAATGCTGGTTCGATTCTCTGCTTACATCTGGGGCATAGTATGATTACATTATATATGTACTGACTGACTGAGCATCCTCGCGAGGCGTCGCGAGGCGTCGCGAGGCGTCGCGAGGAGGGAGGCCTCAGCTCGTCCAGTCAGTACGTGCCTAACCCGAGTCATACGCTTCAGCGGCTAAACGATGACATCTGACGATTGCCTCGGTGACGATAAACTTGCTGTTTTTATGTCAACTTTACTCTAGTCAGAGCTAAGCCTGCCCCGCGCGGCATATGCCTGAGCCAGCCTTTTGAAGTTAAGTACGCGTTCAGTACACGGCTAATTTCGAAAAAATACAAACCAATTGAGAACTTCCTTGAAATAAAACAAGTTTTTCGAATTTTATCGCGTTTATTTTGTTTTTTTACGTTCCCGACGTTTCGGCTGCTTTCAACAACCATATGGTTGTATTCGCGTAAATATAAGAAATCAACCTGAGAACCTCCTCCTTTTTTTTGAAGTCGGTTAAAAACTCTGGAAAAACATCTTAGAATATAGTACAATTATAGTCATGCAATATAAAACAGTGTAACATACATATCAGTGCAAAAAATATTGCGTTATTCACACGAACTCACCGAAATGACTTTCACAACTTTCCCCGAACAAAACTTTATTGGATCGACGTAATTTACGAAATGGCGGGGTTTTTTTTCCATGAAAAATATCCGTTCTATATATAGCTTACGGCTTACGTCAGCAACTTAAAAAAAACTCTGTATTCAGTGTTGACATTCCAATTTCCTTGATCCTTCTAACATAATAGTGTCTCGTGGAGCGACACTCAATTTCCAGACGAGACGATGCTTATGTGTTATAACTATGAATAATGTCAACTATTCTGAACCTTATGCTACTCTTTAGTGACCTATGAACACTTTGAGACTTTACCAGCTTGTTTTAGATGGGGATTAATGAAAACTTAATGTTTATTATGGATATTATAGTTTAGTTCGTAAGCAAATTAGGAACCTAACCAATGTAACTGAGTTTTGTGTTTTTTTTAATGTTTATTACCTGTGATACATAATTTCGATGCCAAATGGAATAGTAATAAAATGCCATCTGTTTTAGTAATATTCTGAAGTTATCCTCCCAATTTGGATCTTTTCAGAAGGACTTGAAGTTGATGTTATGTTCTTTGGAGAAATTTAAATTGTCTAGGTTGATAATTAGAATGAAGAGGTACAATTCATAAACGCCATTCAGTATCGACCGAAAACCTAAAGCAGTCCGCAGTAATGGCGGCCTGTTTAGCGCAGTTGATAGTGACCCTGTTTTCTGTGCCGTGGGTCCCGGGTTCAAATCCTGGTAGGGACAAACTTTGTGTGATGTGCACGAGTGTTTGTACCCCAGTCATGGATGTTTAATATTTGTATAAGTATTATATGTATACTGGGTTCGCCCAGTCCATTGTACGGTACCCATCATACAAGCGTTGTTGCGTGTGGGACCGTCTAGTTGGTGGGTTTGTCTGGCGATATTTATATTTACTCTAAGTCTAATAGTTCTGTCGCCCACCAACCTATAACAAAATATCTAATAAGCGAACATGACACCAATGAGAAGACTCCCCGAGGTATCCAAATAAACGCGGTCTTCATATACAGCATGTTGAATAAATTCTTGCGGTGTATCGCGGCGTGAACGATATTCCGATCACGGCGTCACCCATGATTTATTCTTGGGCACGTTCACGACTTATCAGTCTCTGGCGGGAATCATCCTGCCTCGTATATCCACTCGTGAAACGGAACGCCGCTCCTTTGCATCGTATAAAAACCCATCACCCGACTTTTCGGTGGCTCTTTTATGTTTTATGAAGGTGCTATTTGTTGTGTTGTCGAATTTGGAGGTGGTTTTTTTTTCTGTATATTCCTGAGATTTTCACGATTTTTTTTTATAAACTTTCCTTAAATAATCTTAGAAGTACTCATAGCTATTACTTGTTCAAACTTTCCGTAACAATAACCTAAATTATGGTATGAAATAAGCTCCCATGTGTAGCGATGTCACCAACATACCTCCATTTTTTAAATATATATTTTTCTTCGACTCAACTATCACTGGGCCAGTGTGGTCATTAAATTATTTAGCATCCTGTATAGTATGATGGCAATTTAAGTACTCAGCGTGGTACGATTTAAACTGTTATACTTTTCCGCATATCGCGTACCTATCGTTCCGTTTATCCCCAAAGCCAGGTAATACAGAAGTTGTCCCAAACGAAGATTACTTTCGAGCAAAATGTTACCCACCCCTGATCAAAATCAATTTGAAAAGTGCTGAATATCGCAAACTTTTCTAAATAAACCTATTCGGTTTTGGTGAAATCCGAACTTTTTATGTAGGAACCGTTTTATGTAGATATTTTTCTCCAACTTTTCCAAGGAGTCGGTTTATCTGTGAAAATACCTGCTTATAGGATCGCGTTTGAAGTTTTCTTATATTATAGTTTAGTTGAATATATAACACATTTAGATTCGATTTTTTTTGTAGATTAATCGGGTTGATATTCGAGGATTCCTTCTATTATTCACATTAATGTTTTGGGATGTCTTTATAGAGAGATAAAATAGACGATTGTATATCCTCGAAAATATATTTGATACCCTACAAATGGAAGCATTATTGTCGATGTATACAATAATAGCTTAAACCAAAAAGAAAACCACTATATTATTTTTATAGAGCAACTCCACGTGGTTTAGTTTACCCAAATACATCCCTACGCAACTTTGCAAATTTAAATTGCGATATAATGCATATTGATAAACCATTATCTTCACATAATCGGATACGCGGAAATTGCGGGCCTCTCCTAACAAAGGTATATTTTACTTAACAGGAGAGTGGACATACCCGTGTAATGATAACTTCTAACCATTTTTTTTTTATTATGATTAAGTTACCTGTCTGTAGACTTTTTTTATTGTATTAGAGCTTATTAAGTACTCGTTGTTGGGCATGAGCGTCTTCTTGGTGAGAGGTGAAAAATAAATGATGAAACAAAGCTCTACGCAAATTGTTTATGGATTTGAAGTTTACAGCAATAGTAATGTAGAGTAACCACAAATTATTTTATTTAACACGGCATCAGGAATATCCGCGAATCAAACTAGTATCATGTCTGCTTAATCCAATTTTAATTCAAAATGCATTCGAAACAATGTGCCTCATTATTTAAATTGCCAAGCAAATTCTAAAGCGTAGATTAAATATCTTAATTGTGTACTTTACATTTACATAAAGAGAGTCATTCATTTTGTATAAAGTTAGGTATGTTAGCGTTTATTGTCTGAGGAATTCATTTATTCATAGGTCTCGTTACATTATTGTAATTTGTTGGAACCTAATATTAGTAGGAGTACGTACAATGTGTGTGTGTGAAGGCCCTACATGTTTTTTTTTCATTTATTTGTTACGTAAGTCATTGTCTTTGAATAAAACTCTGTGTCATAAATACTACTTAAGAACGCAATATTTCGTAAATCTGATATTCTTTGAAATACTGTCAAATCAACCCTATAATGATCTTCAACGAGTCCCTATTCGTGGTACAAGGTAAAATATGTTATTTTCACCATCCAAGTGGGTGAGGCTGCTAAGATATGTTTAACACAATATAAATAAACATCTTTGTCAGAACGATTATGACAGGTACGTAGCCAAACTATAGTCTAACTCAGGATCCTGAAAAATAACAGTAAATACTATTAATGTTAATTTATTGCAAACATAATACAAAACAGAGTGGCACAACATACTTATATCTTTCTGAATTGTTATTAAATGTACAAGCCAATTATTTTCTCTTTAAAAAACTCAACATGTTTACACTTTGCATCCGAAATATTTATACAAAATCATTTATCGATTCAAATCACACAAATCAAACATCCAATTTCGTTTAATATAACATCTCGCAAACGTTTCGCGAATTCCATTCATCGTTGGAGTAAATTACCGGCGCACTTTTACGTCTCACGTAGGAAATCTCGTTTCGCATACACAAAAGAAATGGTATATCTTTTATAGCACGCACATGGCAATGTCAGTCTTTGTGGTAAGACAGAATTGCTACTATAACATAAACGTGCCATTTCGCTGACCAGCCTCCATACATCATTATTTAAAGGGGTCTAGATTCAGAATAGCATGGGCTTATTCAATAGAGAACTATACATTTGCGATATGCGTTCGGCACGTGCGATTAAACAATTTATAGCGGACGATTAACCAATTTATCAATCGTCTGCTGTTGGTAGTCGACAGATCTTGGTTTGTTGATAATAAAGTCGATTGATAGCAATTCGTCAACCTCTTGCTTTTATACCACAGTCAGCATGACGACAAGACAACACAGCTATGGTGAGACATCTGTACGTCAAGTGCGAGATTATTCGTAAGCTAACAACTGTATAGTTTACGTATTTAGGCACATTGGCAAATTGAACAGCGCCTCTAGCGGATAGTATTTAAAACTTTCAATTCTCCATACAACGTGTCTAAATACGTAGACTATGAAGTATACGGTTAGCTTACGAATATAATCTAGCACTTGACGACCTGTTAGTCGACGATTACTTTCATACAGCGTGCTACAACTTGAAGTTGTTTTTCGATCGGATTGATACCGATGTCACTTCTATACGTATTATCCATTCTGTGATAGACCTCGCTTCAGAAAGGCATATAATCAATACACTTTAGATCAGGGGTTCCCAAACTTATTTTGTCTACTGCCCACTTTGAGAATGAATTATTTTTTAGCGCCCCCATTTTTTCATCTACTTAAAAACCAATATAACATCAAATTAAATTAATTATCGTAAGCCTCTACACAACGCCCCCATTTTTTTTCTGGGTCTCTTACCGCCCCCCTTTAGGCCTGCAGCGCCCACACGGGGGCGTTAACGCCCACTTTGGGAAAGGCTGCTTTAGATACTAATCGCAAACTGTGTTACTTAGTTGGGAACTGTACAGTTGGCGTGTATTCTTATTATTATTTGCCGTGTTCCGGCATGATGTTCGGTGTTGCCATTCATGGATGGCGGGTCAGATCAGCTGCGCTGCATGTGCCTAGTGAATGTAGCGTCTCGATCTACTGCCGCCTTCCTACCTAGGCAAGTATGCTCCATCGTAGATCTCATCGTCACTTACCGTCAGGTGAGATCGAGATCAAATACTTGCCTATAATGTAATAAAAAAAGAAAAAAAAAAAAGAAAAATGTTTCAATCACTTAGTATATTGTAACATATTTGACGGCCTGATTAGCGCAGTTGGCAGTAATCCTGCTTTCTATGCCGAGGTCCTGGTTTCGAATCCTGGTAGGGACAAACTTTGTGTGATGAGCACTAATGTGTGTACCCAAATCATGGATGTTTAACATGTATATAAGTTATATATACTGGGTTCGCCCGTTCCATTGCACGGTACCCATAACACAAGCGATGCTTATTGTGGGAGCGTATGGTTAGTGTGTTCGTCTGGCGTAAAAAAGATATATCAAAAAGATATATCAAAAAGATATATCAAAAAGATATATCAAAAAGATATATCAAAAAGATATATCAAAAAGTAGTCCGTGTGCTTGTGTCCCGGAGTTCGCTTCAAAACTCTCATATAGAGCTTTAGAAGTGCCAGCACCTCAATAGAATCGTCACGTGAGACACGATACGGCACCGTAGTCGGTATATTTCCCATACGCGGTTCTATTGCTTTCCACTCAATAATTTTATATTCGAGTACAAAAAATGCTTCGATGGAAATATAATGCCGTTGGGAAGCTTATATTTACAGTTGAAATATTATTTGCAATAATGTTTATTAAATGTTAACCATAACAAATGGTTATACTCTGTATAGAATAAATATTTCTTGTTTTATTATGTTTTCGAACGTTTACAAAATACAAAAAAAAAACTTAAAACCCTTTATCCCCATAAATTTCAATTTCCAATTCTGTTTCGATAGCAATTTCCTTCAGAAATTTATTTTTGTCGTTGTTTCCTTGTTGTTTTTTTCCGATGGTAATTATTTTTGCGTTGGTAAATTTGACGATTATTTTTACGGGAAAATGACAAATGTTGTTTGTTACAAAGCACGAATATTGAAACGTCACCAGTTTGAACCTGAAACAAACGCATACATTGTCATGAAAATATGAATAGCTTATGTCATATGTATATTCCTATGTTTTCAACATGCCAGTATGATCAGTATGTATCCTGTAATGCGCTTTCTGACAGGCAAAACTTTCAAAATTAGCGGGTTCGGCCTAAGTATAAAAATATATTTTCGT
The DNA here is from genome assembly GCA_905404115.1 of Pheosia gnoma. NCBI lineage: Eukaryota > Metazoa > Arthropoda > Insecta > Lepidoptera > Notodontidae > Pheosia > Pheosia gnoma. The sequence goes on from FR989900.1 coordinate 8,605,116, forward strand.
CTTTGATATTTTCCCAAAAATATACAAAATACAAACCGACCAAGTCGAGCTCCAAACTCAAGCTTCTCGATAAAACGATAAAATTCACATCTCTTATTAATTCGACACCCAAATCTACATAGTAGATACAATCGGGTCAAATGTAGGGAGGCTAAATGTCGACCCAGTTTCCCAGACATCGATAAAAGCTCCTCTTCCTATTGAAAATAGGTATCCTAGGCATACACTAACCGATTTTCACTTGACACAAGAGGTCATACTTTAGAGGTATATACTTAGAATTTCCATTTCCATTAAAATTTCAACATTTTCATGTACAAGGTATTTCAGGAAGGGTCAAGCTTGAAACTGTTCCTTGGCGCATTTCTTATCATTATGTGAAGTCAAAATGTCGATATGTTGACTTTTGAGTTTTGAATAAAACTGAAGCATTGAGCTTTAACCCAGTGTGAAGGCAGATGTTTTAACGTTATAATTTCTGGAATTGCTGCCTCTTACAGACAAAAAAAAACACTCAGATTTCCCAAATTTTCCAATTTTTATTTTTTTTCTCTCCCTAAAACCTTATAGCCAAAAAATAGCCAATTCGGTTCAGCCATTCTCAAGTGATACGTTTACCAACGAACGGCATATCATTTTTATTCTATACCTATAGATAGATTGCGCAGCAAATATTTCGTGAAGTTAGTTTTTCTAAACCAACGTATGTGGTGTAGACAATATAGACGCGTACCTATTTCAAATTAATCTTCTAATTCTCTCTGGTAATCTAAAGCTGAATAATTAAAAGTAATCACCGTATTTCGATGTAACCTTACCTGTGCTATTGTTGAAAATAAATTGAACACCCTCTTCAAAATATTTATTTAGAGGCTCGTTTATTACTTCGCAATACGAAACTGTTACCAACAATAATGATTTCACAAAGTTTTATTAAAGTCTTTTGTCACTTTTGATTTGACTTCAAATTACTCTTGATCTCAGTTTGACACAAATTAAACTGGTAGTAATGACAATGTTTCGTAGGTACCCATTGTAAAGGTGCTGGTCCGTTGCAGCGTACGCTACGGTACGCTACGGACAAATACGTAGTGTTCGGTGACGTCATTAATGCACACGTGACCACCTTGGATATATTGCTCACGTAGGTCGACGCTACGCACGCTATACAAGCAGCACACGCCGGCCGATTTTTATTTATCATGGAGAAAGTTATGCCATTTTATTAAGGCTTAATAGAACTTATACTGACGATGAGGGCTGTTTTTAATTTTAAAATTATTTCTGTTCTATGTACTTATTATTGATCGAATTATATTATTATTGTATTGTAAGTTACTTAGTTTGTAATTGTGAGTTTTATGGAATCGATGTCTGAAATAAGTGATTGAATATTCATGGACAATATAAATGCAATGTAAATGTAAACACACGCAGCCTGCCAAACGAATCCATGTAGCTAAAATGTACCGTGAACATGGGTTGCTGCACATGCTGTGTCAATGAGACAGCGCCTTTATACGCGATTCGAATACGTACCAAAGTCAGCCAGATAAGGGATATATTTGAGTTCAATTCTAATACAAATTGAATGGTTTGTTGTCTACTCTTTCTTCTCTATGCTTTTACAGAAGAAAGAGAAGACGAAAAATCTATAACTTCTCGCCCTAAGATTTCCTTAGTGCAAGACAGGTACAATCATTAGTCGACTCCAACCGCATTCCCACTAAACTCTTACATCCATCATACAACCCACTTCCCGCAGCCACACATGGCATCTGTAATAGGATTACGCTGACCGAATCGGACTCGCTCAACCGTACAACGCGGCTCGGGGCCAGAATGACCCCAGCCGAACCATTACTGCCCATTAATAGGGTAATTTAAAACTCAGTTAACGTTTCGCGTGTTCGCTTAAAACGGCTTTTATCACGTATAACGGTGGGATTCGGAAGGTATTTTTGATAAAACTGCTTGTCTTTGCAACATGTTTGTTGCAAGCGCGGTTTCTTTTATCGATGTTTTCTGTATTTCCTTTAAATGTTATTAGATAGGTACCTTTTTATTATTAATTATTTTGTTGTAATTAAAAAAAAAACATTTTTAACATGTAAAATATTTTATTAACGTCGACCAAGAGACTTCTTTATCACTTTAAGATTGAATATCATTTGCACATCGTAGAATCGCAAGACCTATTTTTGTCCTTTGTTATTTATTTGAACTTAGAACGTATCAAATATGAACCTGAGTAGATTTTTTTATTTACTTTCGTCCAAACGGATTAATCTCTTTCATGGCCGACCTTACCTACCTACATTTTTATGTATCATTCGAAGTGTAAGAATGACTTTTTGAGTCCTCCCAAAAAAGGTTCGGTAATTTATCATTAAATTATCCTACTCATTAATGATCAGGTAAGAAGGGTTATTAGGCCTAGTCCACGGATGAGGCCTGCATATAATCTACCATTTACAATTAAAAACATTCCGCCTGACGTTAGCGACATACCTTCTCACACGAGGGTGACGCCATTCTCAAAAAAAAAAACTCAAGAGTAACTTACAAAAAGTGTTGTGGGTCGATCACACACACACATCCACTTATATCCTTTATGTTGTGCGGTAGAAGTAATTAAGCGTCAAATGTAAACAGAGATGCGCGGTGAACTATTCCTTCGTTGTGGTTTTAACGACGCCCGAAGCAACTTAGGCAGCTGGCAACACTTGTAATTTGTTACAATCACTTGAAATGTCCTTGTAACTTTGAGATTGTAACTGAAAGTGTCGTTAGGGAGTTATAAAGGCGGAATTCAGAATAACTTGTTATCTCTTAAAGGGTGATTTTAATGAAACCTGATAGGATAGGTATTGTCCACAGATATATGAGAGGAGATATGTTATGAAAGCGGTGGGCTTGCGCTCACATTTAGCCAAAATTAGGCTAACATAGAGTTTTCGCCGTCAGTCGACTGCAACTGCACGTCGGTATCGGAGCTCTAACTTTTTTTTTAAATGCCGTGTTATTCCGTGGTTGTGTGCAAAAATACTAGCAGCAAAGTGAACTACACGAAAGATGGAATCTCATTTCACCAGCCAGTATTAAGTATTTTATTTATTCGTCTTTAAAATCATTAAAAACAACAAATCAAAAAATATTTAATACCTTTATTATGTTATTTTAGTTTTCATGTAGCACAACGACTTTTTTATTTTTGTACAAAATACATGGCTCTTTAAGTACCACCTATGTTCGCTACTGAGTGAATGTACGAGGCAATGGATAGATCGTCTAACGATACTTTGAATAAACTGGTGCGTCGCGTGGTACGGCCGCTGTATGCGCGACGACGCAGCACGCACCGAATTATTGGCACGCGTGTGTGTGTGAGACCTCGTATTGGTTGGTTTTATGTAATTGCATGTGTTTTGTGGCGAGTGGTGGGGAACAAAACGGAGACAGCGAGTTCCCATACATTTTGAACCGCACGGCATATCTATCATGATCTGTGGTATTGTCCAATATTTTTTGGATTTGTTTAATTGAATAGTCATACGAGAAATAAACTTGATGATAACTAGTATTAGTTAACCATGAGAATAAAACTAAGATTTTCAAAAGCTTTGGATGAAAAAATTATAGCAGAAAAAGCTTTTTTTTTATACATTTATAGGCAAGTATTTGATCTCGATCTCACCTGATGTTAAGTGACGATGAGATCTACGATGGAGCATACTTGCCTAGGTAGGAAGGCGGCAGTAGATCGAGACGCTACATTCACTAGGCACATGCAGCGCAACTGATCTGACCCGTCATCCATGAATGGCAACACCGAACATCATGCCGGAACACGGCTAGGCCGCTTGGCGACATGGCTTTGTTCAGTGGGTGGTGACTAACCACGGCCGAAGCCTACCACCAGTAGAGTTGTCACCTAGTTGGCACCACCCAGAGTACGTGTAGGGTATCTCGAGGGTACTTAATTCTCCTACGGACGAAGGTGACTTGACGCCAGAAAGCTACCAATATCAATCAAAAACAGGAAATGACAATTGTATTTTAAAAGTGGCAATGCTGCCAGCGTTTTTGGCACCCTCCCGGCAGATGGTGGTGGGGATTTGTTAAGTGCATTTTAAAATCAGCCTAATTTTAATTTTAGTAAATAAGTTAGTATATTGTGTAGCTGTATTTTCTGATAATATTTGAAAATTTTAAATTAAAAATATATATATATTATCGCTACTGAAATAATTAATACAAAGTGCTTTGCATTTCGTAAAAAAACTCGTGTTTGGAAGCCTGATGCGGTCAACGAAATTATAACAATTTTAATAATACAATAATAAGCACTTATTTTCAGTTAAACACTGCTTAGTGCAGAGCAATATCTACTTAATCATTTTGGTTTTTATAAAACGCAGGTAATTAAACTGGCTGCTCTTAATCCGGGATTACAATAAACCTGTGCAGTAAAAGGTCTTCATGGCGCTCTGCGAATAGATTTAATGAGCATTTTGCTGAATTAATTAACAACAAAGGGACGGTGGGGCTGCCATTATTATATAGAAGGTCTTCATCATTGATTAATGTTTTATAGCATACGGGTTATCATCAATATGTTTATTTATAACTAGTTTCTGCCCGAGGCTTCGCCTGCGGTATCTCAATGAAACATCCTATAGCACTCTATGATAAATGTAGCGCTCTATCAGTGAAATAATTTTCGGATCCGGAGCAGTGCTTCCCGAGATTACCCCTTGCAAATTCACAAACTAACAAACTCTACCTCTATATCATATCAGTATAGATAGTAAAGATTATGAAGCATTTTCATCTTATAAAGTGAGTAGAGAAAACATACTTTGGTACTGCTATATTGACTTAGTGACAACCTTTGTTAACCGAAGAACGATGGTGAACTCGTTTAAATCTGACCCACGCATGGATATATGTAACGAACTTGATAAATAATTGGACTTATCGTAAAATGAAAACACTGTAACTGATAATGAAAATCTTGAAACCAAATCGAGTATTTCAAACAAGACAGTTACAATTTTTAGTATCCACAAGTAGCCGTTACGCCAGCTCATCCTGTGCCAAATCGTTACACAACTTACTGTACGTCTAAGAGTCAGCTGTCTAGTCCACAGACACGCGAGGCCCATCAAACTTACCCCAGTTGCAGTTAACTGGCTACCACACTCCTTAGTTGCTTCACAAAAAAAAACAACCTTACAATGTTAAAGTTAGGGTGCATACTTGAGTGGATGCAGCTGGCATATTGAGGGTACGCATCCTGATCGATAATAGATTTTATATTGGTTAGAAGAGGATTTTTCTTTTTAAGGGTATAGTGAGTTCTTAGAATGAAATGTGCACTTCTTACCGAAGAATTGTATTTTAATTGGGAATTCTGTATTGCAAAATCACTCTTAAACACAGTGATTTACCAATGTTTTTCATTTGTGCCACACCTCGACACTGTAACATTGTACAAAAATGAAGTACCCACCTACCTGCACATATCCCGAATTTTTATATACAGAGGTCACTGAAGCAAATAATTTAACATTCCTTCCCAAACACCGAGTTTGAAAAACTGTTACAATGCTCTTTGCAACTGGCTTTTAATCCAACTCATCTATTCGCTGAGACTTTTCACAAATGATTCCGTGCAGTTGCGCAGATAATCGTTTTATAGATTGGAAGTGAAACCGGGACAAACAGCACAGTCGTTAGCGAAGTACGTCTCAAGTTACGAACGGTGACTGTATACATACGGTTCCATAGAACGGTGAATAATTCAATCGTCTGCAAAACCGCGGCGCCGGTATAAAATTAGTATCCCTATTTTCGGTTCAGTGTGTCCCTAAGCTATTTGTATTGGATGATTACTTTATTCGCTCATATATAAGGTGTAATAATAATAAAGTAACAAAGATCGGATTTCCAAAAAATAACAGGAATTTAAATATAACAACACGCACTATGGCACATGGAATGTGTCATATATATGGATTGCTTTCTTAAAAAAAAAAACATTTATTTTTTACATAAACGCGATCATGGCATGGCCTGCTTGGGTACTTGTTTAATATTGTACAATATTTTTGTGACACCTTATAAAATATATTACATACCTTCATTATTTTAGTTATTAATATGTGTGTCAACAAAATATTTATAAAATGTAATATGAATTAAATTGAAACTTATTGATGTTATATACCCAGAGATATAATAATTTAAAATTAAACAGGTGTCAGGTATTGTACCTTCATAAAACCTTGCTTTATATGATTTATACTCTTTTGATCTTTCTTCACTCGGACGTCGCTGATAGCCGAACAAAAATTTACTCATACAGTAGATCGTGTAGTTATAGCGAGCGTATAATAGTTTAGCTTAATAAAACTGTTCCCCTGCGTGAACTATCATAGGTAAAACGTGCTAATAAATCAGAGATTAGTTGGTCATCGTTCGCCCCAGTGTGTAACAATCATAGGACCTACATCGGAGCGCCTGGACTGGCCGGCACAGAAAAATACTGAGAATTAGTTCATTCGCTTGAAACATGAGCGACTGAATGGATTTTCGTTCATAACGCTCCTCGCTGGAATGTCAATATTTTGAGATACTCTAAGCTGAAAAACTTCTAATCTCAAATGTCTCCGTACCCATGTAAAAAGTTACGTAAAAAGTAATGTTAAAAGCTATGTAAAAAGTTATACGGGGTGTAATCGGCTTCGTAACGAAAACTGATACCATGCATTCCACTTATGATTCTGAAAACTAGCTCAAAGTGATTTTTAATGCAAAAAAAATCATTATTACTGATATTGACCTAAAAGTGTAATGAAAATTAAAACATGATATGCTCGAGCGCGCTCTTGAATCAGCTGTTTCACTCACACGAAGTTTATCACCCAGAGTGTTCTGTTGTAATGGCTTTGTCCACAAAAATCATGATATTAAAGGCTTTCATAGTTTAAAACCTCTACCCAATTTTTTTATTACTATACCCCATACACCCTGTATATAAATTAGCGAGTAAGTAGTAGATTTTTTTTGGCCTATATTATGATGAATACTGCACCCTATTTGACCGTGTTGCCTACACCAACGTCTCAAGTTTCTCAAACTGTAGCAAGTCCAATATAAAGTTTGTCAATATTTCCGTTGTACGGGCCTGATGCCCGACACTCATTGATTGGTCCACCCGTTCGGGCGAAAAATAACGTTGAGCTACCCACTCCCTAGGGGTGTGCGATGAAGGCAGACGATGTTATTATCGCACTCACCCAGACGTAGGCAGGTTATTTTGACAAATACTTTCGGTTTAGCGATTGCGTAAAGCGTCACGCGAAAATAAACGTGTTTATAACACCGATTTCATAAATAAGAGTGACATTAACTGCATGCTTTCTTAATGACGTTACAATGTTGTATATGTCTAGTAGACGCTGTGGCTGAGAAGAACTCTGTACATTCTTGCTAGGCCCACCGATTCCAGATCCCGTATTCCTAATGAAAAACACCCTGAAAAATCAATACCAGAGTATGGGCCTTAAAACACAATCACGCCTGTAATCTCTGAACGGATAGTCAGAGATAGTAATAGGTCCCAACGCGCGTTAGAAAAAGGAGCTTTTTTTTCTTAGACTGTTAAAACTATGAAGCGTTGATTCGCTTTGAGGTTATATAATGGCGGCATATTGAAAAATAAACAACTGTTTATTGCTGTTGTATTTTTTTTTGTGAGTATTAAAAAACATGATGTATTATTATGGTTTTTAATACAAATATAGCTTTTTAGATTATAGCTCTAATTAGTAGGGGTTTTATGCTCCTATTCTGTACATGAAACAATTTTTAACCGACGATAAAAAAGTCGACACGTATATATTTTTAATATTTGTGAGGTGTACAAACTAAAACTCCGACTCTACAATCAAGTTTTATTTTTCGTTGCGCAGTGTATGGTAAAGTTCACCATTGCAAAGTGGTTACCACAAGAAGATAAAAAAAATCCAAGTGTTTCTACTTCGATTTAATGCCATTGTGTTCCAACAAGTTGTTGATTTTTATTACTTTATGTGCCGATAGAGCCGCGCAGTGTTTAAATTAAGAAATAATTAAGTACAGTGAAAACAAACAACATGTTTAAATCAGATTATTGTAATGTCCTATCTATATTTTTTTTTAAATATTAAAGAAATGAAATGTAAGTCAAATCGAAGCACTCTCCAGTCTTTTATGTGCGTGACATCACTTGTAATTACAGCTTCTAATTTGCGTGTTATGTGAAAGCTGCCATTGTTACTTTACGAGCTATTCGCGAAATCGTTTACACATCAAACCATCGCCATATATTTTATTAACTCCCATAACTTTTCAGCTTAGTATTAAACCGACACATTATCCCCGATATAACTCTTAAAATTTGCATAATTACCGGGAAAGTTAGAGCACATACACCGCGGTACCAATGCAACGGCATTAGTCGTATAAAGGTTATATTATAGTCACATTAGTCGGAAGCCGAAGTGTAGGATGACAACAGCTTACTAGGTATTTGGTGGATGCGATTGGCTGAAGACTTGTGATATCCGGAGGTTAACTAGCGAGGCATATGTTGAGGTGAACGTCTTACTGCTTAAAGGTATAAGCGTAATACGAGCTATTTCCCCAACAAAGACGTAGCATATGTTAAAGGAAACGCCCGTCCTATCACCGAGCTAATACATCTTCGTTACAAGGCCACGCTGTAACACGACAGTGACACGCCAAAGTGACGTATATCTTCGTCACAATGTATGGAAGTTAATATGCATTAGCTTACACGAGTACAAATGTTAGGGGTGTGAATATTTAGAGGCTGAATAATCTGTTAAGCCCTTTTTATACAGCCAACGATAAATTGATCGCTAAATATTCGATCGCGAAAATAATGCCGCTGAAATATAATCACTGTTTAGTGTAATTAAAGCTACCTTTATAACTATCGTTAATCAGGCAGAAACATTGACACTTTTGAATAAAAAAACTCTCAAGTAAATACAAAAAAATCATCAAGAAAAATCAAATAGAAAGACATCCCTGAAATGATAACTTTCTCAAAGCATACAAATGCCAGCCCTATCCATACTAATATTCTAGTCGAAAAAACAAGCTATAACTTAGCTGTTACAAAATGTATCATTTCATTTCGCGGTCGGCATGTAGAACAATTTGTTGTCAAACATCTGTTACTGTGTTGAGTAATTTAGCATCCACTGATAAATTATGATTGGTTGGTTGTTCAGAGAGTCGGAGATTGGAGAGAGTATTATACATTGTTTATTGTGAGAGTATCGAACTGCAAAATAATGTTCGTCGAAATGCTACCGCTATTCTGACGAAAACTTATATATAGCTAGTGCTCTAAATTTGCCTTCATGGTTCTTGAACTAATCTAAAATCAGATAATGAGATTCCCTGCAAAGACGTTCAAACCAAGGGCCACACCTTCTTTGAGGAACCCTTGTACCCCCTCCAAGCTTCCTTTAACTCATTTTAAAAACTTAAATATTCTAAAGAAGCTATGTCAGGAACGCTAGGTAAGTTAAAATACTCATCATCATCTTTATAATAGCACTGATTGTTCAGTCAACACATAGAAATTGTTATAAAGTGCCTATTCTTTGAATCGCAAGGCTGTGTTGTAAAAAAAATACGTTGAATGGTGGCAATTTTGCTGTATAAGAATTTTATATAAGATTTTTATATCGCCGATGCCGTCGTAAAACGTGATATTTAAGCCTTTACATTGCGGATACACTGTTCATATAAACATCGAGTAATATTGTTATGCGAGCTTGTTCAGTAAATATTTTCCTACATTTTCTTAAACGTTTTGGGTAAAAATGTTGTCAATAAACGGGAATCAATAAATTTGACTTTAATATTTTGTTTAAAAGCTGTAAGTAAATAAAATATTTACACCAACATAGTCGTATTATTTGTGGTGTATTTGTTTTTTTGGTGACATGGGTAAATTTTATTTGGTCTCTAGGCCATTTTAGAGTTTTAAATTATTCCTCTTGTCTTAAACTTCATAGTTGGTTAAATACCACGTCCGAGATAACGAGATAACGTTCTTTCAAACATTAGAAATAATAGTGACTATACATAATGATAACAAATGTGCTAAAAAAGCGCAGGTTCAATGGTTATTATACATTTTCTTAACCACGCTGTAAATTCCATGTGTAAGCTATAAATTAAATTGTAGTTTATCATATTTGGAAGCCTAGAAAATTACCTCAAAGCATTATATGAAGACTAAAACACGCTATTAAGGATGCTTAACCACAAAAATTAAAAGTATGCCAATATCCAAGTCAAGCTTCAGTGTGTGACTAAGATAGAAGATAGTGTTGAAGTAGGGACTAAGTTTGAGCGGTATTGTGAAACTAAATCTGACACCTATTTGCTTGTAATAAGTGAATATGTATAAATATACGATATATTGTGATAGCTTGATCTAGTAGTTTGAGCGTAGGCCGATCAGCTCACCACACTGAATGGTTGCAGATTTTATTCCAGCCTAAGCATGTTTCAGAAATATATCTTGTCGTTATTTTCTCTGGTCTGAATTACAGTTACAGTTAGTGAGTGGGATCGCACCCAGTCCAATATATTGTAGCCTAAGTACAACCGTTAATTAGTTTGAGCGTATATATTTGGTGTGTTTATCTGGTGATACTTAAAGAAGAAAATGTCTGATGTGATGTTAATAATTCTCGAATAACTGGAAGCAAACAAAAAGGGTCGGGTATGTCGTATAAGGACTTGGAAGAGGCTGCTCTAGATAGAGACAGGTTGAATGAGCTTCATCAGCTACACCAGGGTCTTGAATTAGGAGATGAACATGAAACTTTTAACTTAACACTTAAGTTATTAAACGATGTCTTTTTTTCTAATTTGATGTGAAAGATGATTTTCTTAGATATTTAAATAGAAACTTCTAGATATGAAATTTAATTATAACAGAAAGAAAAGTCAAAGTAAATAAAAAGTTTTATAATGACCCACTCAAGAATCCACAGTCTAGTTTTTTTCAGAGGTCCGTTAAAATACCTATCTTGGTTTAGCACAGGCGTCATTAGCCGAAGTTAATTTGCAATTTAAACTGTTTTTTCAGTTACGTTATTTACTTAGAATTGCAAATTTAGGTAAACAGCGATTATAAAGCAGGGTTCTCACTAAACGGCAAATACTGGGTAAAAATTTACTCGACAGGACTTCTTTACCCAATCTTGTATATAATGATGGTACTTATCGTAAACAGAACCACCTTATGTTGAATGGGAATATCCTCTATAGATCCCTACCCACCTGGAGGGAAGCAAGATGGGTATGTGTGAGTATGAGAGCGTATACCAACTTAAAACCCACGGTGGTATGATCCTTTGCCCTCGAAGAGGTGCCGCGGGATTGCGCTAGCATGCACCACGACGATCCGGCGAATAGCACAGCTATATAGTGTATATTGTGTAAACTCTTGTGCAACTCTTCTTCGACTCCTCTGCAACTCTATTGCAACTATATTCCACATTTATTGTGGTGTAATGAAAACGCAGCTTAAATCTAGATATTTTTCGTCCTTAATCCACTAGCAGATGTTTCAGGCATTTATTAGCTTTTAAAATGAATGTTTGTTTACTTACGTTTAATCTTTTAAAAGTTTTATTTACTTAAGAAAATAACATCAATTTACACGCCTGAAAGTCGCAAATTAAAAATGAATTCGAGCTCCAATCGTGCAGAATATTACAAAGGAGATACATTTATTTATAATTAATATCTAGACCGTAAAATTACCAAAGAGAGACGTGTAGATTTGACTCATACACCTTCAACACAAAAAGTCTATACTTCTATACTAGTATTATATAAAGGTAAAGTTTGTTAGTTTGTGAGTTTGGATGTAGGGGGTAATCTCCAGATGTACTGATCCGATACTATTTTTTTTTATACGAAGGATAATTATCCCTAAGGCTATGTTTCATCAAGGCACCGGGGGCGGAGACGTGGGAATATGCTCGTTTTAGATAATTCATTTTTGCGGAGGGAGGAAGGTTAAGGCAGAGATGAAGAGTCCATCGATATCACTCCAAACGTGCAGTCCCTATGAGGTGATCCAATGTTTATTCATAACCCTTTTTACCTCATCAAAAGGATGTTTGCAATCTGTGGATCGTAACGTCATCTAGTGGCGGTGTTGTATTGGACCTGACAGAGATTCAGGAACAGGACCATTAAAATAGAAATAAAAAAATATTGATTACAAAAAATTTTTTTACATGTAGGTTAGGCTTGGAAGGCTACCACTTCAATCCCGCCGCTCAAAGGCAGTGCAAAGGACAATACGCAATCCAGTTATTGGACTAAAATTATTCCCCTTTTACCAAACCCTGATTATTAGACTGATATTTTTCCAAAGCCATAAGACCTAACTCGCTTTGTGTGGGTACCCACGTTTGTGGGGACACCAAAGCAAGCGCGTTTTGCTCGGAGCGCTATTTTCAAAGTGAACCAAGCTTATTCTGTAGATAGACGAGTGAAAAGATGAATGAGAGGCGACCCGCTTTGCCTTTATCTAGGGAAATAGGAAGTTTGTATCGCGGGTGGTGCAAATATTTTGTAGAAAACGAAATTGTGTAAAACGTAAACATTAATTTTAATGAATGCAGCCTTTTTAATTTAAAACAAATAAATTGCCGTGTGCTGTCCCTTGATATAATTTCCTTCTTAAACATATTTAGAATCCAAATAAATACAGCGTGAATCAGGAAGGGTATACTGACCTTTGAACCTGCGTTTCTTGAGCGCATTTGCAATCATTATGAGAAGTCGGAGTAAAAAAAAAATGTTGTTTCGGTGGAAGTTTTTTTTATTGGTATATCTAAGTTCTGGCTGCACATAATGCAAATGCGCTAAAGGTTCAATATTTAGTATAAACTTTCTGAATGACGCTGTATATTATCTGCTAATATATAAATAACGATGGCGTTTTAAAATGCTTCAATTATTCCTCTATTTGCTAATGGATTTCTTCGCCGTAAATTTTAGTGAAGCAAACAAAACTGTTTATTGCACAACCCGGCTCCGCGGGTTCACAGGAAACCTTTCTAATAAAAATTTGAACGTTAAAAAGAGAGCTGCGGGTTTTATGTGACATATTCTCGGTTTATTACTTTATTACTTATTCTTTATAGCAATATCAAAGTACCGATTTAAGATTAAAAAAAAGTAAACAAAAAATACTAACAACAAAATATATATATATTTTTTTTATACATTATAGGCAAGTATTTGATCTCGATCTCACCTGATGGTAAGTGACGATGAGATCTACGATGGAGCATACATGCCTAGGTAGGAAGGCGGCAGTAGATCGAGACGCTACATTCACTAGGCACATGCAGCGCAACTGATCTGACCCGCCATCCATGAATGGCAACACCGAACATCATGCCGGAACACGGCTAGGCCGCTTGGCGACATGGCTTTGTTCAGTGGGTGGTGACTAACCGGCTGAAGCTTACCACCAGTAGAGTTGTCACCTAGTTGGCACCACCCAGGGTCACGTGTAGGGTATCTCGAGGGTACTTAATTCTCCTACGGACGATGGTGACTCGACCCCAAAAATTATCAATATTCAACATGTACTTACTCGATGCCAACCCTTCAAAGATGACCTACTGCAAAAAGTTTTATAGATGCTTATAGTACTCTAGCGACCTCTTCAACCTCGCCACAAGCTACACAGATGGCGCTGCAGACAAATTCAGAATAATTGACAATTCACCATACAATCTTGAAACGCGCTATGAGAGTTTTCGGAGCACGTAACATATATACAAGATCCCGACAATAACCGTTGGGACATAGCGGCCGCCCCGCCAGGCATACCACCCGCCTGACTGGAAGATCTTCCCTTTTCCGCTAAAGTATCGAACCTTGGTGCGTATGTATATTCAATACTATGCGCACATTGCGAGAAAGCTATATACTGGACGGATTATGAAATAACTTGGTATAGTGCCAGCGTATAGTCCGGGTCAATATATAGAACCCTATAACCCGGGAAAAGGATGGCTCTCGATGGGATTGGCAAAAAACTAACTAACTAACTAAAGGTTGCCTGGTGGAGATCGCTATTAGTGATAAGGCCGCCCATTGTGACACTCTCTGTATAAGTTAAGTTTTTGTAATTTTGTATTCATTTTATGTGGTGGAACAATAAGGTGTTATCTATCTATCTATCTATCTACTATGTCTTAAAATTCACTGGACGAATGTTACTGCAACGTAACACGGTCATGACTAAATATACTTTATCAATCGGCTATCTAAGACAGGGTTGCTGAATAATTCACATTTATATACCTTCAATATTACCTTAAGCGGAATAAGCTTATTGTTATAGAGCCAATTCTTTGGGTGGGCATGGACAAGATACTTTTCTTCTGGAAATTGGAATAAGTCCTCCAGGATAGTTGAAACGTGTACTCAGTCGCGCACGGGCACAGTATTCGTGTTCAAAATCCACATGTAACGGTCGCACTGGCTCATCGGTATTCGAAAATCGAACGGCCATCGAGTGAGGTAGATTTATGATTGGTGTGCAGATGCAGGCCTGGAGGCGAGGTCGTAACTCATTCAGTAACCCATACTGATCAGATCGAACGCGTGCTGTAGATGGGGTTTATACATGCCCTTACATATTTATTGCCAAAGGTCAATGCCCGTACCTACGTACGGTCTTAGTGAAATAGCCATGAATAAGAACGAATTAGCAAGTAGCAGTGATACCCAAGTTGATGAAACCCTTGCCTCGGTAACGAGAATCGCAGATTCATACCCCGGCTCGCACATCTGGGATTTCTGGATTTCATGAGCGATCTTATTTTCAACCATGATTATCACTTGCTAAACGGTGAGGGAAAACATCGCGAGGAAACCTCCATGTCTGAGAGAACCCCTCGAAAGGTGTGTGAAGTCCGCCAATCCGCACTGGGCCAGGGTGGTGGACTATGGCCTAATCCCCCCTCGCATTGAGGGGAGGCCCGTGCCCAACAGTGGGATATTAAAAAAGGGCTGGAATTATTAAAAAGGGACCTCAAATATATATATATTAGATACCTATTATTTTGAGCATGTTCTCAGTACTGCCAGCTATGTATGTTGTCGGTAATGCGTCCTATATTTGAATAGGACTTTATTATCCCAGTCTGTCCAGCGGCTGTCATAATACGACGGAATAAAAACAACAGATACTGTAACGTCAATGGGCTGATAAAAATATGATTGCGGGTAGCAATACGAATTAGGCGGGTGTTAACAATGAATGGGATTTTAACGCGGATTTACAGTACCAGGAGTGGATTTGAATTAAGTGTGATACACATTACTTCTTAGCCCCTCTCACTAAGTTGAAACTTATGATAGGAGGTCTTGAAACGCAGGTTCCCCGCTACAACCACAAGTCACTAGACCATTGTGCCTTGTTAAAATTATTTCTTTGGAACACTATCAACATATTGCAATTTTAGCTGTTGTCAATTACAATAATATGGTTTTAGTATGCATTATAAAAATAGAAGATATTGTTCGATATGATTTAATCGTGTAATTGGACTTGGGTTGTAGCAACAGCGCCCTGATAAGGCCACTAAACTATCAAAAAATGCACCAATAATAAGTACAATTGTCCCACATTAGGTGGTCACCTAGTGTGGGACAGTCAGGACATAACTGGGACGCTATTGCAATCGTCTATCGTAATTGCACTGACAATAAATCCTCCTATTTTCTCGCATCACACACACACATTCGTGCCATACACGAGTCCCGACATAACACACATTCGAGATTTTTTATTTAACATAATGTCCAACATGCAACATTCAACATCGTGAAGTAGATACGTGTAGATGCAGCCAATCACTGCAGGCTCATGAATATAACATGCCTTCAGTCTGCCAGACCAAGTTCGCAGACGCTGCATTCCCAATAACTACATATGATAGAGCTTGTTTCGCTTTTGTTTGCCATATAAGTTGCTCGAGAATGCGAGGGATATACGAAGCCAGTGTTTCAAGCTAGCATAGTAGCTAGTCAACTAACTTGAAAACCCGAGGCGAGTCGAAACGAAACGAAAATTTGCCCGAGTTATTAGTAGAGACGTTTTCAAAACCATTCCGTGTGAACTAATTTTAGTTTTAAGCTAAATCAATTTATAATCTTCTACATAATAATTATCGTGAGAACCGTTATTTACAGCGTGTTATTTTTTCTATATCCTAATTCAATTCACTACTAAGTTTCACCAAGCCAGGTGGTTATATTTACTCGCAAACCAATAGCGACGTTATTTCAAAAACCCACCGAAACAATAGCCACCTTAATCCATTAGGTCGCGCAGCTATTGTGCGGATACAATGCGCTCAGTGCACTGTGACGTCACACGGCGGTGCCGCGGCAGTGGGTAATGTACTGTGAATTTATTCCAAACCTCCAGGGTTGGCGGTGAGATGTTTAAGGTCTTAGTTTCTTGAGACTTTATTTTTCCGATCTCAGTTACACAGCCCTATTATTTGCATACCAAACATAAGTAAGGTCAATGGGAGTCATAAATCAATACAAGTGTCGCCTTTAACGTTTTTCCCTGCACTTTAATCGCCTATTCTAACTAGTCTTTTAATATCCCACAGCTAGACACGTGATGAGTGAATTACGTAAGCGGCAGCTGGAGGATCGAAAAAAAACCAAAAATTATTTATAACTAATTTAATTAAAATAAAAATTACAATTAAATGTAGGTGAAACCTATTCGATGTTAGAATATGGAATGCCTTTAAATTATATGAAAAATGATCGATTGGTGTAAGTGCATTTTGCTGCGTCGGCGGCTCGTGCCCGTCGGACGTCATCGTTGGCTGTTTCCATGCGCCGGCTATGTGTTGAAGGAATTGCAGCGTCGGCGATACTCCTTATGTGTGCGTACTTAACAAGTGATAGCCGTTTGTTTGTTGATAATGAATGTTTTCATACATTTGGATGTATGGAAAGATACGACTATCGTTCGGGTTTTTTTTTTTTTTAGTCCGGGCGCTGTCCTGGCCCGGCCCGCGAATCCCTCTGACATGGGGGTCAGAGACCTTATTTAAACTATTCTAAAATATATGTACATAGGCTTTGTTTATTTAAATAAAAATAACATTAATCTTTATTGTACTAACACTCTAATAGTAAATAACAACATCAAAAGCAACTTAAACAATTTAGTGTAACGGTAAAAGGTACAACATAATATAATATCTTATTGGATCGGGGAAATTCCTTCCGCCCACTGTACAAATCCGCTGGCCGGTGTAATGAGGATTGTGGTAGTGGTAAGATGCTGATTTTAAGTATTATCATAATATTTATGCAGACATCTTCTTTCCACTCAGGTCTTATTCCTATTTATTACAACGGCTGCTAGCTTCGTATATCGTTCGGTATTTCATACTATCAAAACTCATACAAATCCCTCCAACCCATCCCTGACGTAGAGTTTGAAGTGTAAGTGTGAGAGTTAATGAGGCTTATTTGGATTTTATATACTTAGATATACATGTATGTATGGGATTTGGGATTGATGACCTAATTTTATCAATTAATCGGAATTAAGTGTAGATGGAATAACTAAATTGAATTACTTACCTACAGACGAGCGAAGTTAGGCGGTGCTTCGGCTCCTCAAATAGGCAGGTATGTTGGCCCCAAAATATTTTGCAAATAAACTTGGTAAACGGTCCCGATAATTTTCATTTAATCCGAGTTAATACTAATTATCTAATACAAACACAAGGTTGGAGACGACATCAAAGACGAACCATCTCTTTATAGCAACTTTGCGAAACTCGCAAAGTAAATTAACCCGACTGGAAAAGTGGGTAATTGTAATTAAATTGAAAATGTGTAAGCATTCCTTTATTGGGTGAAAAAGGTTTTTTACATTGTAATTTCCATAGCGCATCACAATATGCTAAAAACAAGTTAGTGTAATATGAACTGTTTATGTAATGTTGTCATGTTGTGCATTTCCATAATAGTACTTTAGTATAATTAAAAATTCTCAAAGAGAAACAATCTACTATTTAAGTAGGTACATCAGCTTATACAAGGTGTAACAATAATAGTGTAAAATATTTTAACAGGGCCAACAGTAGGTTATCAGGATAACACTCCCAAAGAAATAAATCTAATCATTAGACATAAAAAATGACAACCTGTACTGAGCACACGGCCTAATGTTACTGGTTTGCCTTGTTAAAAATGACACCCTGTGTACTGAGCACACGGCCAAATGTTACTGGTTTGCCTTGTTAAAAATGACACCCTGTGTACTGAGCACACGGCCAAATGTTACTGGTTTGCCTTGTTAAAAATGACACCCTGTGTACTGAGCACACGGCCAAATGTTACTGGTTTGCCTTGTTAAAAATGACACCCTGTGTACTGAGCACACGGCCAAATGTTACTGGTTTGCCTTGTTAAAAATGACACCCTGTGTACTGAGCACACGGCCAAATGTTACTGGTTTGCCTTGTTAAAAATGACACCCTGTACTGAGCACACGGCCAAATGTTGCAGGTTTGCCTTGTTAAAAATGACATCCTGTACTGAGCACACGGCCAAATGTTACTGGTTTGCCTTGTTAAAAATGACACCCTGTGTACTGAGCACACGGCCAAATGTTACTGGTTTGCCTTGTTAAAAATGACACCCTGTACTGAGCACACGGCCAAATGTTGCAGGTTTGCCTTGTTAAAAAAATCAAACATTATTTACACAATTATATTATACATCAACGCAATGTATATAGTTACTGATTCGTCTGTTAAAATATTTTACACAATTCTTTTTACAACTTGTATTAACTTTTTATAAATGATTCATATTCGTTCACTAAAATAAAATAAAAAAAATATTTAATAAGAATGTGTGTTTCATTTAGTATAAATAAATAAGTGTGACGAACAACAAATCTCTAATAGCAACATGCTCAACACTCTATTAAAATAGGCAATCACATCAAAATAACAATGTTATTTAAAAAATAACACGATACGCGAAATGAAGGCAAAATAAAGCAAAAATTCGGGTACATTGTTGGGGGAATCATGAGCAACACAACATGTAGGGCACTGTCAGATACAAGCGTTTTCGAACACAGCCCACAACAACAATATTCCGACAACATTCCGACGGGCTGTTGGCGGCTAGACGAAGCGGGAACAGAATGTTCATAAAAATAACTTCATAATTTTTTTTTGGGGTTCTACCGACCTGGAAGTTTTGGTCGACCTTAATACAGGAGTAAAGTCACAATTTCTGTTTTAAGGTTCCGTGGTAAATCTAGGAACCTTTATAGTTTTGCCATATCCGTCTAAGCGAGTCACATTAATTTTATTATGAGACTATCAGGACTATTAGGCTGAAAATTGGTATATTTATAGCTATTTGTAATGCCTTAAAAATTGGTTTACCGTCGTACCTCCGGTAAGCTTTGGTTGTTGACATGGTTACGGAACCCTACATTGTGCGTGAACCGAAACACACTTGACTGTCGTTTATCTAATTAACAGAATTAGAGATTTTAGTTTTGATTAGAAATTAGAGATTCTATAGTCCCCTTTTAATTGTACAACGCCCTGAAATGTTATTTCTCATCGTTCTTTTTGCTCCATAATCTTGTTGTCTTAACAAAACTATTTTAGCTCCATAGGCATGATTTTTTTAGGTTTTGAGGCGCAAATATATACGTATTGTATATTTTGTGATGTGTGACGTCAATATGTATATTAACGTTATTTTAATTAATAATTTACTAATTCCTAATGTAGGTATAGTTAGTTCAAGCCGATGCTTAGTAGAAAAATCACTAAGATAAAAAAAAACTTTCGGAACAAAAAAGATAAACATAATTTACAACCATACAAATAAATGTCCAAATAGTTTTTGTTACATGGAAACTTTGTACATTCGTGTTATTGTGACTTTTGTTTTTGTTGTGAAGCAAATGTTAGTAAGCCGACGAAGGGATTCCAACTTTCGCCCTGTCTTACTATTTGTCCGTATAACTCATGAAATACAGAAGATTAACATGTTAATTTCATACAAATTGAAATAAAACAATTTTTACAGATTTATCGCGTTTATTTTATTTTTTTACATTCCTTAAGTTTAGGCTGTTTTACAGCAACTATGGTCACGGGAGGACTGAGGTGTTCGACGTCCTAGTGCCATAGTTTGACCTGAATTACCCTCATATTTAGTTCTTGTTTGCGGTTCGATCTACGCAGAACGTGCTCACAGTGTCTTGCGCACCATTGCAAGACAATGGTGCGCTTGGTTTGGGATTTAACATATTAATTACGGGATCCCTCGTCGGTGGTAGCACCCAGCCATTTTCCCTATTGAAATTAGGATGTTTTTAATTTCAATGGCCCCACGTATCATCCTTGGTCGGAATCGGTGTTCTTTTGCAAGGAATGTGGTAGATCAAATCTGGTATAATTTCACATAAAATAATTGCGATGCAATCTGTAAAATTAGTGTCATATATAATAAATCAATTTCATACAACTTCTCGTTTGACCACATGGTTCTTCAGCAAAGCAATTATTATCCAAATCTAATTACCGTGTTCCATTATAACACCCTAGAGAATGGGAGAATGCATGAACACCTCATTAAGCTGGCTTCCCAGTTTAATTAAATCTGAGCCAGTTTAAATTTAATTTAATGAGTTAGGCGCTGCTTGAGTTCTCGTATTATCAACTAATGTTGTGACATTGGTGTTGCAGCTCACATGCTTCTGTTCGCCTATTTTTTTAAAAATGTACATTTTGAATGCTCCAAGATCTATATGGTCCTGAGCTTTTTGTAATCATTACGTGAAGTTAGAATTTTAATGTGAGAGATATTTTTTTAATATCTTTTGTTTCCAAACAATAGTGAGCATTTTTTTATTATTATCTTTATAATATCGACATATAGTTTTCATGTCAGTCATTTGCCTGACAATTATTGATGATGATTGTGTCAGTAATTTACACTTATTGTGTACATTATCCAGGTAACAGACACGGATATTTCTTCAAGATCGCGACAAGAACCTTTCTAACGGAATTCAACAACAAAATTGTCGGGCCTTATCAAAATTGTCAGACATTGTCAAAATTGTCAGGCTTTGTCAAAATGGTCAGTCTCTTGTCAGTCGAGTGTATCAGTGGAAACCTTTACCGTAGCTATGTACATTACTCATCAACTGAGATATTACAGCACCGGGCCTATTAATTACTCTACATGAGTAAATTAAGCCCATTACAGTTGAAGCTTGCGCTGAACATGATTAGTGCGTGTACAATGAAACATGTATAAAAGGGTTAATTAATGAATCGGATGTGATGGACTATCTGTTTGTTGAATTTAGTTACTAGGTCATGCTGATTAGGGATATAAATGAAAAGGAGACCGTATAGTGTATTCATATATTACATTATATATTACAGAATCTTGGATTATTTGGATAATAAAGCAGCCTGGGACTGATCGCTCTAATATCTAGATCAATTAAGATTCATGATGTCAAAGTATAGCGTGTGTGCGCTTCGCATGGTAACACACTGGAGCTTATATTTTTTTGTAATGAACATGGTTGTTAAAAAAAGAGTTACAAAAAAAAAATAAAAAAAGACAAGCCCGCTGAGTTTGTCACCGGATCTTCTCAGTTGAGCTTGCATTCCGATCCGGTTGTAGAGTTAATAAAAAATATATGACAATTTGTAAGTGCCCCCCTAGCCTGCCTATACGAAATAAATGATTTGACATTGAGACTTTGACTTTATCAGTAGGAGTATCACCGAACATATTATATATACAGTTTGATTCAGAAAGGGTGTACTGACCCTTGAACCTGCTTGAACATTTGTTATCATTATGAGCAATCAGAATTTCGATATGATGATTAAAAAAAGAAAATTCGAAATAAAACACGATTGTCATTTTGTTGGACACAAAATTATATTTTTACAATCGACATATTCAAATTCTGACTTCATATAGTGTTTAAAAATTCACTAAAGACGACCAGGATCCAGTCTTAGTTTACCTTTTCTGAATCACTTGTATATTGATATCCAAGCCGCCTTGGTTTCTTTTTAAGATAATGTCAATTTGATGATACCACCCTAAAACTAATTCAAATGCAAATAGCACTGAGAGTTCCGCGAATTTTCCTCACTCAAATCCCTTGAGAACCCCGAAGCTGTTTAAAAAAAAAGCGCCTTGCACCACCGACCAGCCCAATAACAAATGAATTGCTTATAAATATTAAAATATTGAAATCCGGTTCCATTATGCAGCCAAAACCGGGTAACAACAAAATATCCGGCCGCCGCTCGCCATGATAAAGTGCTTCAATCCGGTAATACATGCTTTACTACAGTTGGGTAGGTCGATCGTAATCCGGGTATTTTGTTTGTGTTTTCGCTGACAGCCAACAACGGTGTAAGTGAGGATTAGGTTGATGGGTGAAAATATTTATTTATCAATGTCATATTGTGATTAAAATAAAAACCGGTGTGACAGACGGCCAAACGGACAGACGAACACGTACAATTTCGGTACGGAACCCCGACAACATAAGACTGTAAACTGGAAGTGCCTTAATAATGAATAATTTTTGAGAAAATAAACACCTCAATAGTCAACACAGACACAGATTCTGAATCCGACATTTTTGGGAATTTTTGTCCGTCTTTCTGTCTGAACGTGCATCACGCAAAAACCACTGAACAGAATAAGGTGAAATTTGGCATCTGGAAGTTCATTACTTTGTCAATACTTAGAGTAGGTACTTTCTTTTCCGGAAAATAATATGCACATCAAAGGTATGATTTATGATCACTAATGAGAAGGTCTGAGCAAAATGTATAAAAGAAACTGCATTTAATAATAATAATATCGCCAGACAAACACACTAACTACCGTACAATGGACTGGGGGCGAACCCAGTATATATTACTTACATAGATATTAAACATCCATGACTCGAGTACAAACATTCGTGCTTATCACACAAAGTTTGTCCCTACCAGGATTCAAACCCGGGACCCTCGGCACAGATGGTAGGGTCACTACCAACTGAGCTAATCAGGTCGTCATTTTTGTGTTTCATTTCATTGCATTCTGTGTTACCGAATACAACCACGTATAAGTACGCAATGGAACCTAGTCATTTAGAATCCATTGGATTTAAAACACAAAGTTATTAGTAATTAATGGGTTCGCATGATTTGTGGTTATCCCGATACACATCGGCGGACGCGAATGGCAGGAATGCATTGTAGCCGCGACAATATTACTGCAATGATTTAAAAGCTATACTGTAAGTAGCTTTAATCCCAAATATATAGAACTTTTTTGTCAATTTACAAGAGAATTTACACCTTTCCTTTTTTCTACAAAATGTACTTTTCTTCTACTTTGATTCAACATTTGATACATTTCAGGGTTACTGGGCACGGGAAAAACTGCTATTGCGTTGCTAACAAAATTATTTACTTTGTAAAATGTCAAATTATTTTTGTAATTAATAAACCATGCGATTAAAACTTTTTATATATAGCGTAACAGTTTCCGTCAAATTTATAGAATATAATATTTTGTATATTAAGGTGGAATTGCTAGGTCAGGACGCGAAATCAAAATTTCGACGGTTTTTAAGTTTTACGAAAATGTTTAACACATGGGTCGTGATTTTAGTGTTCGCGACTACGGCATAGTGCAATGCATTTATATATTTGCTTCAAAATTAATTCCAAATGAAACAACACTCCAATGTTAGTAAAAATAGCGGTTTTGCCAACCCTTGGACTTTTGACAAACTTTAGATACATTTATATGCAAATTCAATATATCTAGGCGTCCAATGCACAATTCCAATGTCGCAAAAAACTAAATTACATCGTAAAGATGTTTAAAATTTTCGTAAAAGATTTGAAACCATCGAAATTTTGAATTTCGCGCCCTGCCATAGCCAGCGCTTTTTTAACAATAGTACGTACTTCAAAGTTTTATTCCTCTGAACAATACATTTTATATTTATACAGACAGACAAAAGATAAACCGTCGCAACGACAACTACGAACGAATAACAACGAATAACTTAAAAGTTATTTGTTGCTTCAGTCAAGTTACAGTTGAATAATCAAACGAAGTTTTGCATTTATTATAAGGAGTATTTTGCCCTAAGAAATCTGAGATTGCCTCAAATAATGCTCTAAATATCCTAAAGTTACCTAGAACAATATAAATAAAGTACTATATATCAAGCACCATCCTCTTTACGTACCGTTTTGGTACGTACGCATCGTCCATGCCTCTCACACCACAGATTTTATCAATAAGTATGACAGTTACGGCATGTTTTCGCGATACCGTTACGATTACATTAGGAGTAGCTGCTTACCCTATTGTTTTCAAACTGAAGTACGTCTTATAACTTACCCAATAAATATCTTTGTCCTGAGCATATTTACAATAACCAGTAAACTCTAGTAGGCACAAAATTGTCAATATTAATTAACAGTACAATTTACTACTGGAAACATTCTATCTAAACATGAAAGCAACCTGTGAAAGCATCGACGGGATGTTTAAAAGTGGGACAAAGTTCATAATAATAATTATCATTTTTGAATGCGTTTCAATTGTATAATTTACTTCTTTTCAACACACCCGCGTAAAGATACGCTCCAAACGTTCAGACACCACTTTATATAGTATCGAGGTTATAAACACAGATTTATTATAAATTCATGCACTTAACAACGCTTTTTACATGACTAACGTGTACCGAAATTAGTAGTGCAAAAATTGCGGACAAAACCCTTATAGTAACACATTAACTCAAATTTTAGTGAATAACGTAATGAGTGTTTCAATTACATCACAAAGCGCGGATGACTTGAATATATGATTTTATTAGCATTACAATAAAGTTGACATTAAAAGTAGGTACTCAGCCATTGTGAGAATTTAACTAGATTCCACTGTTGGAATTTTCCACACGACACATTTAAGTGGATGTTTGGAGATTATTTAGGCAGCTTTAGTGTAGCGTGGTATGCGGGGGTCATTTTGAAGTATAATAATAATAATAAAAATATCAGCCCTTTTGAATGTCCCACTGCTGGGCACGGGCCTCCCTTCAATGCGAGGGGGATTAGGCCATAGTCCACCACGCTTGCCCAGTGCGGGTTGGCAGACTTCACACATCTTTCGAGGGCTTCTCCGAGACATGTAGGTTTCCTCACGTTTTCCTTCACCGTTTAGCAAGTGATAATCGTGGTTGAAAATGAGATTTGCACATAAAATCCAGAAATCCCAGAGCTGCGAGCCGGGGTTTGAACCTGCGATCCTCGTTGCCGAGGCAAGCGTTCTACCAACTTGGCTATCATTGCTTTTTGCTATCACTGCTTTTTGAAATGTATTCCCTTAAAAAATACTCCTACTATAACTATTATTACAACACCACCAAAACTCTCTTTCACTACAAACCCGAACAAACTAGAGGGTACCCACTTCAAATTTGTCTCGATAACACTGTTAATAAGTTTAGTGTCAGCGTTGGACCAACCAAGAACTAAGACAAAGTCCGGGCTCAAACTCGCATGAGCTCCAACTATATGTCGCCCGATGTATGAAACTTGAACGTGAGTTGGTAAACTGAGAACTAAATGGAAGTGACATTTAGTTTAGCATAATACAGCCCGAACTTTAATCTCTATTGTTTCTGGGGACTAGAAAATTGTAGAGTAAATAACAAGTTTTTGATTCGTTTCTCTTCAGGTTTATATTATCATTGTATAATCGAGTCTAACCAACGCGTTAGGCTACCTGAGATAAATTGCAAACTTAACTATCAAATTTCATAACCAAATAATTAGCGTGTGAACTTGTAACGTGATTGGTGGCTCAAATACTGGCCCAAATATTTAAGTTATATTTCACTACTTGAGACGCAGTTCTTTTGTTTTTTAATTTACGAAAAAAAGGAGGAGGTCCTCTATTCAACGCATATAATATATTCTATGTTTTTTGTACTGAGTGTAAAGAGGCAGCATGATAACGAAAACTTTTTGTAAAGGTTACTGATAACGACGCGATCTCTTTGGGAGATATTTTATGGTTTTTTTTGTAATCTTTTGTTTTTACGTTGTCTATTTTTGTCACCTCTTATGTCCGCACTGAAAATTTTCCATATAATATAGTTTTTTTTTTTATCCATCCTCCTGCTTTTTATTTCTCACCCCGGCGTGTGGCGGACCTGCGGCCAACGCGTACAGTTACACTTAATGTCTATATTAAAGTTATACAAATAATTTATGTCGAAAATGATGGGTTACATATGTTGTAATTTTTAAGCGCTCAATGTATCGTAAACAATGCCAACACACAACAACTTATTTGACTGCCAACAATTTCTGTCAAATAAGTTGTAGATAGGGTTTATCAGCACATTTTAAGATTGTGAAACGGGCTCTTAGTTTGTTTCCACCGGGCCATTAAACAGTATGACTTCCTAAAAGAAAATATGTATAGATGAACCTTTAAAAAAAATTCTTATTATTTAAATCATTGGTCTACTATAATTAATCAATTTATGGCGCTTGGCACTCCGCAATTATGAAATAAGTGAATTAATGAAGATCCTCCTCGACTTTCATACTTTTATCCATCTTTTCTTACGGCGAAGTTTTCTTGAGAACTAAATACCTGTGGAAAAGTTCAGAACTTGTTTTTACGATGTGCAAAGTCAGGCAAGATACGAAAGATGCATGATTTTTTTCTGCTGCTAGAAAACATTATCACATTATTGAATGTGACAATGTGAATATCGCCAGACGAACTCACGAACTGTACGGTCCGAAACGAAACGGTTGTATTTTGGGTACCGGGATTTGGACCGTGCCGTCACAGTCGTTGAATAGGACTTTGGAGAAAACCTGATATTTAGAGGTATTTGAATGTGACGTATTTACTGTAAATTTCTTTAATTTTGCTCAAGTCATCTCTTCTAAATATAAAAAAAAATTACTTGAATTGTCGTTGTGTATGCTCGTCGTCCACTTACAGGACAAAAATTGTATTTTATGCTCTATTGCGCAATGTGTTTACTTCTTCTAAGACTAATTATGATATAGGTCTCCGACAGCCTAATATTTCATGTAGAAAAAGATTAAAAAAAAACAGTGGCTAAGCACAGCTAAGCTAAGCCAAGAAAGCTAAAGCTAAAGTTCTTCAAATTTCACTTTAATTGTTTATCATTGTTTCATTTCATCGCAATTGTAATAAAAAGCAGAGCGTATAACTCGTTCATAAAATACGCCATTTTATATCTACCCTCGGCTTCGGCTCGGGCAGATAAACATCTCGGATAAAATGGCTAACTTTATGCAATTGTTGTACAATCTACTATTAAATACTAATACATTTTCTTAGTCAGATCTAAACAACTATTATAATAATGAGTACTAAAACTTTACAGGTAAGGTAGTACGCCTAGCAACGGAGTAAGTAGGAACAACTGTTGCAATTATTAGTTCTGCAACTTTATAACTTACAAGGGGTGCACGTGGCTAATATTGCGATATTGGCTGCCGAGTGGAGTGGGCTTCCTTTGTTCAACACCGCTATAAGATATTGGGAGGCTATTATTGAAGTTCATATTGCTGCCTCGAACTACCTCGGGATACATCGGACTACCTCGGGTTAGCTCGGACTACATCGGGATACATCGGACTACCTAGGGTTAGCTCGGACTACCTCGGAATACTTCGTTGGTCTAGTGGTCGCAAGCGCGTATGCCCAGAAAGGGTGGGCGGACGTGTCCTATGTTTAACTGACTTCAAAAAAGGTGGAGGTCCTCAATTCGATTGTATTTTTCAGCATATGATATTAGATTTCCATTTGCCGAACTTATTTCAGGAACGTCACTTGAAATGCTTAACAACACCTTTTGATTTTATTAACTGCATTCTCATTAAGAAGTTTCATCATCTTATCATATTTCATCCTACTTATTCCAAACTGTGTAAACATAGAACTTGAACTATGAACACATTTTAACCGACACTTTTTATTCGCCTTTTATTAGATCGTTCAGTCTCGGGAATCGAACCGTTTACGAGGTCTCAGCTATAAACTAAGTCGAACGAGCCTTCTTGTGCTGTTAAAATGTATCACAAAATAATGTTGGCTTTACGTGTTTTTAGATTTTATCCAAATTTATTTTACTGTTAAACGCTGATCTTTAAACAAAGACGTGCATTTATTGGAGAAGTCGCACGAACGCGTGAAGAAGATTAGTTGGTATAACTTTTGGGATGGCCTGGACTTATACTTGGGACAACAACCGATATAAAGCAACACAACAATTTATTTTTCAAATTCAGTATCAACAAAAACATTGCTTGCGTTGCAAGCATTTATGCCACTCTGCTCGACTTAAAATAATCTGCTTTCAATAAAAGATTCCTCTTCCAAAACCGGTTTCATTCCGGTCCGGTGTATTTATCAATTAAGAGGCCGTCAATCACTGCAAAGTTTCACATTATGTGGAACTCCAAACTTCATTTGGCTCGCTAACTTTCCTATCCTGCATCAATAAATAATTTACTGTTAAAACACAAAGTTTTGTCAAGTAAAAGCAAGTTTTCAGAGAAGAATTATGAAAATATCCAATAAAACCACACTGTTTCAAAAGTGGTGTCCGGATAGTGATAACATTGATAAGATAATATTAACAAACTCATTAGACATTGATTACAAACCTACTTATAATTAGGAAATTCTTAAACAAGCAATAGGCTATTTGACTGTGTTAGTTAATATGATGCTAACATTATAGTTCTTTCATTGTAAATTTCAGTATTTTCCACAAAATTCGATGATAAAGTTTAAATAAATAAAAATACCGTCAAAACGCAGCCTCCGGATCACCTGACCCTTGTGAAAAGAAAATGTCTGAAAAGACATTAAACTCCCAAATATTACTAAATTCCTATTAAAAACCAGACACTGATTGCGACAGTGTGACGTCACAACGCATAAACCGACAATCCAGAGCGTTTTGATCACGTGACCGAACCACAAAAACATTATTTTTAACCGACTTCAAAAAGGGGGAAGTTCTCAATTCGGTTGTATTTTTTTATTTTATGATTTTAAAGAAAATAATCTATATTTTTGCAGAACAATGTAGACTAATGATTATAAAAAGCTATAATCTTTTAGGATGGCTACAATTTAAAGCTTATTTTTATACAGTCACACACTCTATCGTCGCCACACAACATCAAGCAACACATCGCACGATTTGATAGAACGTTGGACGCTCTATCCCGAATAAATCTATCCATTAAATTAAACTACATATTTAAGCAGCCCTATATCAAAGTCATCGAATGGGGTATAACTTGCAAACAATTATCTGACTCGCTAATTTTCTGGGAAGTAAGATGTAATTCAAAGAACATTGTTGCCATTGTTGTCAGATCAAACATTAATTAGATTAGCAAAGTTTCAGCGTGAGCAGTGGATAGGCGGATTTTTAAATTAGTGGAATCTTTATTAGTATTATTGATTTCTTATATTTACGCGAATACTACACATTGAAATAAAACTAATCTTACGGATTGTATCGCGTTTATTGTATGTTTTT
Source organism: Pheosia gnoma (assembly GCA_905404115.1). Lineage (NCBI taxonomy): Eukaryota > Metazoa > Arthropoda > Insecta > Lepidoptera > Notodontidae > Pheosia > Pheosia gnoma. The sequence goes on from FR989900.1 coordinate 8,634,949, forward strand.
TACGTTCCCGACGTTTCGGCTGCTTTACAGCAACCATGGTCACGGGAGAATTTGACGTTCTAGTGTCAAAGTTTGAACTGGGGTACCGTAAAACGTCGGGAACGTAAAAAACATATAGTAAAATCTGTAAGATTAGTTTTATTTCAAATAAGTATATATTATTATATCGTTGGTGTCAATGTTTATGATACATGTTTCACAGTCTCTTTTTGAATTAACAATCTTCATGTATCTATTGTTTTCGAAGAAGTCAGACGAACACACCAGCTGTACGGTCCCAAACAAATCAAAGTTTGTGTAATATGGATACCATACCATGGATTATACCAGTATATAATAACTCGTTTAAAAAACATTTAATATCTATGCGTCAGGTACAAACACTCGAAGTCATCACACAAAGTTAGGTTAGGTTAGGAATCGAAGTTCAAAGCCCGGTAGCGGCACCTAACGGGATCTGAACCTCGATATCCCAGCACAGAAAGTACGGTCACTACAGCGAAATTAAGTCGTCAAAGTCTGCATACTATCAACCTCACAAAATATAAACAAATGAGTTCTCCCTAGTTTGAATAAACAACAGTATTGCTAACATTTTCCGTGCCCCGAACCCGGAGTTGGGCTACTTGTTTCGAACTTGTTACAGCAGTCATGATTTACATTTAGCACTACATATGCCTGTTACATGTATGTATATTGTAAACTTTGCGCATCGCAAACTTATAATTACTGATTTTGTTACTTGAACCTGAAAACGTTGTTAGAAAAACAACTTTGAACCTTGTAACAACATTGCTATAAATAAAATGTGTTTACGAATATTTTTTACAAGTCATGTCCTATGCTGAACCAATCACCGAACTAAAGTTTACCGAATATGCTGCTATAAAAACTAAAACACCTTAATGGTTCTAATTGGCAAAGAATATTCCCGTTTTAAACATTCACCAATAAATTGCCGCACAAATGGGCGCACACCGCAGCACGGAGCGATAGGGAATTAAACCCGTGTATATCGGAAATTTGTACTAATTAAATTCACAAACGCTGGATATTGTGTGGTAAACTAACTTATTTTGACCGTTTTAATGAGAAACGATAAGTAATAAACATAATTCCTAAGTGAACCATGTAAACACTTGTAAATAAATTAAAAAAAACTGCTACAAATATGGAGATGAAAACATTTTGTAACGATTGAAACTCTGCTTATCAAAGTATTCATAAACATTTACGTCATAATGTAAAGTCAGCCGTGAAAGTGGTTTATCAGTTTTGATAACAACTCTTAGTCAATGAAATTTTCACTTAGGCTGAAATTTAGAAATGTCTTAATTCAAATTATTAACAAACGACGAAAATAGACCTTGCCATCGCATAATAAGCGAACGATAGTCAATCTTAAGGTGATAAAGAAATTTCATGGCCGACTTTACATACAAACAAAACAATACTCGCTCAACCAAAACGAGATCTACATACGCACTTCAGCAAACTTATTTGTACCTACTGGAATTTGTAAAATTAATCATGAAACTGCGAATTTTGAAGTAGACGTCATACTGTGAGCCCAGACGGGGGTGAGCACTCAGTTAAATTAATGTGAAGCTAGATATCTTCGTTCATAATATACGAGTATTAAAAACATATGAGAGGTTCAAAGACGAGTGACGATATAATGTAAACAGATAAGACACTGTATATTTTGTGTAGTTTCATAGCTAGGTACCTATGAAATTACATAAAATAAACAAAATAGTAATACCTAAAGTCACTGCAATTTTGGAGTGAATTTTAGAATTTTAGATTGATGAATTTTAGACAAGCTTTCGGCCGAATATTTATACGCTACTCAAATATGAATTAATAGTTATGATCTTGCATTTTTGTATGGCGCGATATTGCTCAACCGAACTCAAATTTGAGTTGCGGCTGAGTTCTCATTTATGGAAGTATAATACCTTCATTCTTAATTAGTTCATTCTGTGATTTTAATATTATGCTTTCCCTTTTTAGAATTTCTATACAATTTTAGTTTGCACACAATTTATAACTTCGTGGTGTAAAAAAATGCACTATCGGCGTATATTTTAAATACCACTAGAGCGACTTAAAAGAATATTTGAAGTATAAATGCTAATAATAAAGAACTGCCTCACCGCAATTTCAAACGTATAGGCACAAAACTCCAAGTCACATCATTGATCTATGACGGGAACTGAAGAACGTCACATGATGTTGAAAACTCTGAACCGCAGTTGGCAGCTCGCCATCTCGCCGCCACCATTACTGAATTCTTTAAACATTTTAATACATGTGCATTATGCATTGCATTTCAAATTTTCAACGTTCACAGACATTGTGACAGAGTTTAATCCCGGCGAAATGGTTCAAACGTTTCGCTATGAAGCTTCGTGCGTACGAATTGTATAACTGAATTATTTGAACCGTCTCCGTGAAGTGGTACACGACACTGATCTAAGTGGTCGTTGTATTGATTTCAGAAACTTCTAAAGACGTAATTTCATTAGCAACTTTTTACTACGATATTAAGCTAGTGAATTAGTGATAAGTCTTATTAATGCCTCCCTTTTAATAGTTTCATGTCATCATCCATTATTTATTTCTAACTAGCTGCGCCCCGCGGTGTTACCCGCGATTAAAAAGTATATACATTTTACCGGGATAAAGAGTAGCCTATGTGCTATTTCAGACTATAATCTATCTCGGTGCCAAATTTTATCCAGATTCGTTCAGCCGTTCTGGCGTGATTGAGTAACAAACAGCCATCCATCCATCCAAACTTTCACATTTATAATATTAGTGGGATTAATTTTATTTATATTTAGTAAAATTGTAATCGCTATTAAGATATTTGACGCTTGCAATCTACTCACAAATTTGTGGGTGAGGCCATATCTCATCTAATTTCATAGCATTGAATTTTATAAAGAGGGATGATTTTTTATATAAATGGGATTGTCAAAACTAGCACTGGATTCTCTATACGAGACTAGAGTACCTCTAAACATTCGGTATTACTAGTAATCCCTACTAATATAATAAATGTGAAAGTTTGGATGGATGGATGGATGGATGTTTGTTACTCGATCACGCCAGAACGGCAGAACGGATCTGGATGAAATTTAGCACAGAGATAGATTATAGTCTGGAATAGCACATAGGCTACTTTTTATCCCGGAATATTGTACAGGGGTACAGAAAAGGACATACTTTTTAATCGCGGGTAACACCGCGGGGCGCAGCTGGTGGTATATAAAGATTCGAAAGCCCCATACTTTTTTTTCTATTCCTCTCTCAAGAGCACTCACTTTAATTATCAGTATTAAAATGACGTCACTATAAAATAATGCCACAGCTTGTCTTGAATAACTAAGTACTTCAATACTTGGAGTCCTTTCGAACTTAATGAAACAATGTTGACTTTATTCAGTAACTTCAGGTAGTAAAGGGTGCTTTAGATACTTCGCGAGTTACTTCACTAACTAATTTAGGTAGTTATCGAATTTCAGAAGGTTAAACTTGGTGTAGGTACTGAGACTATTCATTGACAATACATTTCTTCAATTAAAGGTTTGCGATGGCCGTAAATATAATAGTCGTTTAACATAAGAAGTTAAATACCATATCCCCATATTTAGGTTCAACTTAATTTCTTTATATTTTTATTATTTATAATTTCTACATATAATTAACTAGCTGCGCCCGGCGGTGTTACCCGCGATAAAAAGTATGAAAAATTAAAACATCTATCCCACGGGAACCATACATTTTACCGGGATAAAAATTAGCCTATGTGCTATTCCAGACTATAATCTTACTCTGTGCCAAATTTCATGCAGATCCGTTCAGCCGTTCGGGCGTGAAAGAGTAACAAACATCCATCCATCTATCCATCTATCCAAACTTTCACATTTATAATATTAGTATAGATTAATTACATTACGTAAGGCTTCAGACACCCCAACTGAATTTAATTATAAGAATTTCATTGAAATACTTTAATAGTTATTGTATTCGTGATTGCGGTTGAGCTTTTCAATAGCATCATATTTTTTGTTCATCAATTTTACATGATATGATATAAAGATTCAACTCTTAATTCTAGACAAACTAATTTCAAATTTATCGTAAATTTTCTTACACGTAGCATAGAAAGGTTACTTAAATAACTGTGTGATCATATAGAAAATTCAAATTATTAAAGTTTTCTCTACATTATTTTTCTCTACAGGACCCATCTTCCAATATACAATAGGCACCTCTATTTAACTGCATTATTTTACCCAGCATTTTGTATTCTCACTGATTTATTTTTTGTGGGGATTTGTCATTTTTCGTGGATATGTTATAAGACTGCTACCATCACGGCATAGAAACCTCTCTTTACATTGTTGGACTATAGAGTAAGGAAAGAGCTGGATAAAGAAAAAACCTAGAAATAAGAGTTAATAGCAATAAGAACTTATATTTGACGGGTAGAATGATCCCTGTTAAGAGACAAACGAATATAAATTTACTAGGTCTGTACTAACAAACAAACATTTTCTGCTTATGATATTTGTTATGCCGAGCCTTCGATGTCTATTAAGAAAGACGTAGATAGGTTTCTTGCGCTCAAAAACGACACCACAATACTAGGCTACGCAACGCACCTGCTACACCAAATTAGTCGAGCCACATTGAATCGACGCAGCGCAACATATATATGTCTCGCTTTTGCTCGTACTAATTGTCATGCTATCTTGTTTACATTGCCATGGTATCGTTTAGTGTGTGCAACCAAAATAAGTCATATTTTAAGGTACACATGAGTGTGTCAGCTGGGACATTAATGATAACGATTTAGTACTAGCATTACATATCTACGTAATTATTCATCAACGTGCCGAGCAATAACATGTTATACGCGTACATTAAGATACAGGAAAAACATCCCGTTTGCTATTTGTGAAACTTATTCTGTTATCGTAAATACTTTATCGCTCTTGTTTGGGAGTAATTCGGGAGTTTCCTCTTGTGAGCACTGAGGAGCAATATAAAATATAAAGATAAAAGTTTTTAGGACCTTAGCGCTTAGGAAAGAAAGACTGTCCAAGTTCATAATAGCTCATTAAATTACAGTTAGTAGTTTGAAAGTAAAAATACCATCACGCCTCTTGTCCCTGAATGGTTGGGCAGAAGTGCACTTTCTTGATAGTAACTCAATGTAATAAAAGGCCTAATGTGAGGGAGATTCGAGCCATAGTTCACCACACTGACCTAGTGCGCGTTCGTGCACTTCACATTGTTTCAAAAACGTACTAGTTTAGGATTAGGCCTGCCACACACTCCTGCCACTGTTACATCTATAAGCCAGTATTCAATGCGGTGACCAACTCCGACGTTGAGGTTTGAACCTCGCGAGTCCCTGGGAAAAGTGGGAAAAGATAATTGTCTTGGAACCCGCAACGAAATTAATCGAAATGAAAACAGGAGTTAGAAAATATAAATTTAAAATATATCCACTTCCCTCCATTGCAAAGCGCGAGACAAAAACATGTTCTGTATCAGACAAAGTGCCACAGAAATCCAGACTATTGTAACTGGAGGAAAGTAATGGACCACGGATGATACTAGTTGGTCCTAATCTTGTGAGCTGTTTATACTTGATTCCAGTAAAAGGTATACCGAGTTACATGCCCGGGACCATCGATACAGAAAGCACGGTCCATACCAACTCTGCTAAACCCGTTGCCATTTTAAGCAAAATGTAGGAAAGCCAGCAACAGTGATTGATAATGTTTTCACATATTTCTACATACGATAAATCTAAGTTTGAATAAACCCATTGATAAAAAATAATGTCAACGAAAATGTACCAACAAAAATATGAAAATATTTAGGATTATCCTTTGTAGGCTGACACGGCCGATGGACGTTATTTTGGAGGAGAGAGAAAAAAAATACGAAAAGAGCGTTTTTCAGCGTGCTTTGTTTCTTAAGAAAAAGGACCACTAGGCAGGTGGGGTGGAAATTTATTATCTGTAGGCGAGTGTCCGGGAAAAAAGTTAATTGAAATACTGGAAGTGACTAGCTCCTAATAAGATTACTAAGGCCATTCAACATACGGTCTCAGTAGCTACTTTCTAGCTAATGAATTAACTACTGGTGGATAGGTATAATTCTAATGCTATTAAGGTATAATCACATCCAATTAACGTTTTGTAAAACGTTGTGTCAAAATAATTAAGCTTTGGCAAGATGGGAAGTGTCAGAATTTATATAATACTCGCTAAATTTGTCGCTGAGTGGCCATCTTAATATATATTAATTTCGTATCACGGTGTTTGTCCGCTATGAACTCCTAAACCACTAAAGCGATTTTAATAAAATTTTGCACACTGTGTGCAGTTTTATCCAACTTGAAAGATAGGATAGTTTATATCTCAATTTATTTTATATGGCAAAACAACTTTTGCCGAGTCAGCTAGTATATGTATATTTTACGAATTGTCGTTACCGTACAAAATATTTTAAACACTTCCAGAACTATTCTTAGATCCACGAGAAAAGGTTTATGCAAATTAGTTGAACGGGTACCCTCGGCATAATACAGTGCTATTATTTTTAGAATGTAGCCCGATGAAAGTACTACATAGTATGTAGTCATTTTGCGGGTAAACGCCTCTGTTCTTCTCTCTACATTATTACTCTGTACCTTTTGTGTACCGACTTATTATGCAGATATGAAAAGAAGGGTTTAGTAAAATTATTTTGTCTCATTACTTCAGTGTCAAGCAACAATGATACTTAATATTAGCGCGTTATAATAAACATCCCATTAAAGAAGATTTTCTTTTAATTCATTGACTTCAACATAATCACTGCTTAGTATAATAATTGCTAGTAAACAATCATACATCGAAAATATGAAATTAAAATCGAAACTTCGGGTTGATTCAAAACATTTAAAACAGTAGCCAAATCCGTTCGATTATAATATTAATATGTGGATGGAGATGCTCCACTATATGATTTAAGATTCTTGTAAGTATATTTTATCTGATTCCCTAAAACAGTTTAATTAAATTTAGAAAAAAGTAAAGACCAACTTAACCTTTCAATACTCAAGGCAATATTATCTAGCTATCACTAATCTCGTCGTCCTAATAAAAATAGCTGAATCTCCATAAAATATAGTTTTTTCATAGTCCGCCATATTTTATGCACCGCTCATATTTCAATTCTATATAAAATGCAGACTCGCAGTCAATTTAATAACAGCGTAGCTTAGAATAGAATTTTAATCTAAAGAGCATTACATATTTTTAATATAATATGTTTGTATGAAGTTTACATTGCATTTTATGAGTGTGAAATGAAATCTGATTATTATGATCTATGAGCATTGCTTATGAACATTTTATGATTCTTAATTTGATCTGATCATGTATCTGATGGCTAAAGAAGCAAGTGGGATATTGAGGTCATAGATTCGGTGCTCAGGACGTCAAGTGCGAGATCATTCGTAAGCTAAACGTTTACTTCCTAGTTTACGTATTCAGACACATTGTATGGAGCATTGAAAATGTTTAATACTGTCCGCTAGAGGCGCCGTTGAATTTGACCTATAGTATAGTATACGAGAAGTATTCGTAAGCGAACTATATAGTTACTATACAGTTAGCTTACGAATAATATCGCACTTGATTGTCCGTGAAAAGTGACACTTATTACAACTTTCTATCAAAAAATAACTTATAGTTAGTCCACAGGCAATATTTTCAATATAAAAGTAAACAGAACACGAGGTTATTCCTCTATAAAAATAATATTACCTCACTAGTTATCACTTAAAGAAATACATACAAGACAATCAATACAAATATTTATAAATATTGCATGAAATCTACACAATTTATCTTACGTACATCGATAACTCTCATATAAATAATAAACATTACACGATTTATCTCCACTGTACACTGCAAGCTAAATATTATCTTTTTATATTACATATTAAGTTGCATGGGTTTCTGAATAAATTAAATAATAAATATCGCTACACAAATAATACAAAGAGGGGCTCTCAGCTAGCCCAGTGCGGGTTAGCGGACTTCTTAAGAGTGGGTCAATTCAGAACGTTTCGACAAGTGTCCGAAGCGATTCGATTGGAAATTTTCTCGTTTCGACGACGATCTTTCAAAACGATTCTTAATAATCGAATCGAAAATTCGATATGGCTACGCAACCGAATGGTTCGATTCGACCACTAGCGTGTTGTGTTTACATACATACATTTCATAATGCAAGTTTCAATTAATAACCGAATCGCTTGATACGAGATATGTCGTAAGGTTGTGAATCGGAGGGCTGTTTCGACCGATTAGGTTCTTACCTCATCATGTTTCATCAATATTTATAGTTAAAATAAGATTAACACACGAAATCCTAAAATCCGTGAGGTACGAGCTAGGGTTTGAACCTGCACATAACTTTTATAAAGAGCATTTTAATGAGCTAATTATAGCGTATATATAGCGAGTATTGTAAAACATACTTTAATTTATCACGTACAATAATATTATTGACCGATAAATTTAATTTGCAAACATGCCTTATAACAAACATTTAAAGCTGAAAATCGCTTAGCTGATCGTTTAAGACTGGAAAATATACCTTGGTTTTTATAATAAAACCATTTTTATATTTCGTAATAATATGCTATATATAATAGGTACATGTAATATTATATACTATTCAGTGTATATAAAGTGTTTTAATCCGGGATTAATGCACAGATCGTTTTAACATTCATTACAAGATGAAAGGTTACTTCTTAGTATTTGCGCTTTTATTAGCTCTAATAGCTATTGTGATTTCGGAACCTCTACCTTATAGTAAGTTTAAGATTGTTTATTTTTGCTTGATACTTTTAAAGTTATTTTTGTTTTAAAAAAAATGTACCTGTAACTGAAGACGTCCTTTTTAATTGGTAATGAAGCCAAATAGATCAACGCTTGTCGCGGTCGGAGTTTGGATGGGTGATCCTTTGACCTACTCTGTGCTTTCCTAAGAAATCCAAGATTTGCCATAATAGTAAGTTTAAAACAGTTATAAAGTCTGTCACAAGGGTTATTAAAGATTCTTGGATTATTTGGAGGATAAAGCAGGTCGGAATCAATTCTCAAATATATAGAGTCAATTAAGAATTCAAAGTGTAGCGTATGTGAGCCTCGCTAGGTAACACACTACAGCTAAAATTTCTGTTAAATACACAGTTACTTGCCGGATCTTTACAGTTGAGGTCGCGTTCCGATCCAGTTGTAGAGTAAAAAAGTACTCCTCTTAATAAATTATTTGATATTGACGTCACGATAGACATATGCTGTGAGACAGGCAACAATCCTCACTAATCAAATACTACATTATATTTGTTGATATGCATCCATTTCTTCTTCTAGAAGGAGATGAAGAGATATTAGATCGGACGCGTCGTGCGGGTTGCGACTTCAACGCCTGTGACCGCTGGTGTCGCCAGCTGTATCTGCCAGGGGGCGCCTGCGTCAATGACAAATGTGACTGCGATCGATTCTGACCTTACTTATCTATGTAGATTAAGTTGATATTTGCTTAATAAAAAGTTAAAAAAAACGAGTTTTAACCTTTATTAAGGTTGCCGCACACATATCACCCCGACAACAGATCGGCATCACCTTAGCCCTACTCGTGCAAAATGCTTTCTGTAAAACGCCATACTGCAATCCACATCAATCATCAGCATCATAGCTGGATCGCTTTGTCTCAGGGTAAACTAGTGAATGGTCGTAGTCTAATCGTCATCTTACGTGCGTCTCGCTGTTCAAACAACTTTAAAACCTGTCTTTACACACGGATAACTGATAATCAACAAGCTCTCACCCAGCTGTAACCACAAGTGCTACATTATTTCAATGATATGTTTGGGTTGCGTAGACGGGGAGGCAATGCGGCAAGACGGTGCCGATTCGATGCTGAGCTGAATCGGCACCTGAGATACTAAAAGATCATTCTCAAGTTCAATATCATTCTTGAATTAAGGTTGCTGCACACATATCAACTCGGCAGCGAATCGGCACCGTCTTGCCTCATCGCCTCGTTTCACTAAAATCTCATCCATAAATGGCTATGTCATGAACGACCACGCAGTCTTTTGCGGCTAGCTCGGAAATACGCCTGAGGCTAACGCGCGCACTGTCTCATCTGAGTGATGTTATTCGACATTTTGTTCGCTCTCAGCCCGCATACAGCATGTGCCTGATCCTCGCGAGCTTTGCGAAGCTGAGTGGTCCATCTGGACATAGCCAATCACATACGCTACTTGACAATTTGTCCTGCACATGGATATAATAGTATACGCTTCGTGAAGCCATCAACGGAATCATGCGTAGCACTCTGAAAAATATTACATTCCTCGTAACATCACCTGTGCAAATACAATGTCACAATGCCACGTATGTTTATAATAAAGCCACGCTACACGCGCACTGCGGCCGTGTACCCATCCTAGCGACGTTAAGGCCTCAGCCTCGAAATTAGCGGGCAGCGGGGCGGCAGCGGCGGCGGCGCGGGAGCGGCAGGATCTTATGCGTAAAATGAAATATAGACCGGTTCTCGAAAACAGCGGCGTGGCAGCAGCGGCGCGGGGCGGCCAACAAGCTCCGCTCCCGCGCCGCCGCCGCCGCCGCCTCGCTGCCCGCTAAATTCGAGGCTGAGGTCTAAGTGAAAACTCTGAATACTTTCTGAGGGTCGGTATGCGGGCGATGCGGGTAATATCAGTAGAGGGCGCATTTAATGTCGCAGGGAAAATATTTTGAGCGCATTTGCGACTGAATTCATAGTTGTGCCTAAACTTATACTTTTAATACATGGAAGAATTGTATTCGCTTTGCTTTTTGTTATTTTTTTTAGGTTGGCAATCGACTACAAAATAGTACCGTTTTTGCTAAGTATCGGGTTTTTCTTGATAATTGCTATTGAATTATAAGTACCTCTGATGATAATGATGATGATGATAAATGAATTCCCCACCCCTATCAGTAAAGCTGTGGATACTTTTCTCAAAATTTACCCGAAATCTTGTGAGAACTTGAAAAGTCAAGTTATACTATTTTGTTTTTTTTTTTAATTTCCATCACTCGTATACGTCCATGAACAAACAATGTTTAATATCCCACGAAGCTTACACATCACACATCGAAGAAACACATTTTTTTTGAAAATAAAACAAAATTGACAACTTCACGGTTCAATCTCCCGCCAAAAAAAGCTCCTCTTTAATAAAAGGAACCCGTCACAAATACAACCGCTTGAAAACCAACGCCATTAAGGGGGAAACTCAGGTCAAGGCGCGAAATTCAAAATTTCAATGGTTTTTATTTTTTTACGAAAAATTTGGACATCTTTACGATGTTATTTCGTTTTTGGCGATATTAGCATTCTGCATTGGATGTCTCGATGTATTAAGTTTTCTTAAAAAAATACCTAAAGCGATACAACACCAAATTTTGAATTTCGCGCCCTGACCTGAGCTTCCACCTTAACGATCAATGAAATCATTTAAAAAATAAACAGAAAAGTATAATTTTTACTATCTAAACGATTGTTTTTGTGGCGGGTTTATTTTTTTATTGTATTTTTTAAGTTTTGGTTTTTTAACCCATAGCATGTCAACGTTACACACATCGAGCTCTAATTGCCGAGCTCCTATCGAATGAGTCCAAATCTGTAGGTTAACTATGAATATAGACGAGTTACTCTGGTAATACTGTCGAGAGTCAGTACATTATGGATCCCTAAAGCTTTTTGAGTGTCGTCCAGCAGCAGGAAAAATAAAAAAAATAATACCGGTATTTTTTTTAATGTCCCACTGCTGGGCACGGGACTCCCTTCAATACGAGGAGGATGAGGCCATAGTCCACCACGCTGGCCCAGTACGGGTTGGCGGACTTCACACGTCTTTCGAGGGATTCTCAAAGACATGCAGGTTTCCTGCAGCAGGAAAAAATCAACAAAGATAAAAAGAGATGTATATTTCAACATAAAATAATAAACAAAGATAAAAAGAGAAGTATATTTCAACATAAAATAAAAACAAAGATAAAAAGAGATGTATATTTCAACATAAAATAATAAACATTCTACGCAAAGTAAATATCAGTATCAACGGTTTCATCGTTTGGCTTGAAATCGTTTGTCACGTTGAATCCCCCTGGAAATAATAACAAAAACTTAGTGCCACGTATAATATGTATAATAATTCCAGCCCTTTATTAATCTCCCACTGATGGGCACGGGCCTCCCCTCAATGCGAGGGGGGATTAGGCCATAGTCGACCACGCTGGCCCTGTGCGGGTTGGCGGACTTCACACATCTTTCGAGGGGTTCTCTCAGACCTGCAGGTTTCCTCATGATGTTTTCCTTCACCGTTTAGCAAGTGATAATCATGCTTGAAAATGAGATTCGCACATGAAATCCCCGAGGTGCGAGCCGGGTATGAACCTGCAATCCTCGTTACCGAGGCAAGCGTTCTACCAACTTAGCTATCACTGCCTTAACGTGAATAACACCTCCTTGACCTACCACGTTCATAAACGTGGATAACACACACAAGTCCCTTAATTCTGTAACCCATAGCCAACGAAAAAAAAGGGCACTTCATAAGACTTGCTCGGTATGTTCGTACACGGCTATTGGACTTTCAATTCATATTAGAGGAAAACGACTCACCATGCTGGGCTTTGCAAGCCATTGCCATCAATGCAACCATTATTATAAGTACCAAAATGAGGTGCTTAAACATCTGTAACAAAATAACCGTCTAAAGTGAGTATATAACGACGAAAATTATTTATTCCACACATTACAATGAGACATAATACAAAAACGACAAATAGATCGGGCAGCTATAAAACATGAAAATTAACAAAACAAAACAGGATAAAAATGGTGTTTGAATATATTACAGTTATTATTAATTACTCGTCATGGTTTGTTGCAAAAACTGCCTGAAACCTCCACAACAAGTCAGACTTCAACTTAATTATAAAAGGTTCATTCTTTTGTTGCATAAACTTATAACTAATACCTGGGATAAATATTGGGGTTTAAGTAGCATGTATTATTTCTTCGTCTAAAGTCTAAAAAGTTTATTCGCTATAAGAATGGGTCGTTAATTAAAAAAAAGCTTGCTACGAGTAATTATGGGAAAATCAAACCAAACGTAAATATTATAAGGTAAGTTGTTATACTCACAATTACTAATTTCTATTTATCACAGAGGTGGTTCTAATCACGTAAAATACGAGTTTATTATGAGGAAATAACACTCCCGCAGTTTTATATATCAGCTCCACTGATGATTTAACTCAGTAAATAATAAGCATATTACTGAAAATGTGTTCTTTGAACAAAAACATGATATATACAATTATTGTTTGTATTGTTTCGATACCATTTAATTTTGGTGGTGACAGTGCAAATATTCTGTGTTTATTATAATGTATTTATTCTGTGTAAATCGTCGCATGTATAGATCACAATGGCGCATGTTATATTTTCTTTCAACTTCTATCTTGTTTCTTTCACAGATCACTAAAGTAACAGCTTTTTCGAAATCCGAGGGTCAAATCTCTTCGTTGGACACCACTGTATATCAGGACTATAAGTTGTGCCAAGTCCCATATTTCAAAAAATACTAGTCATATGTCTTGGGGTCTGGGGGTCTTGTATGTGTCTGTGTGTGTATTTAGTTGCCTACGCTACGAATTAGTAATGAACTTTAGCAGGCGCCACACCTTCCGATCTTATCTTAAATATCGGATGAAACGTGTGTAAGGCAGTCGGACGTCTGAAATTAGAGCGTTCAACCTACACATTACTCAATTTTATCCGATGATTAGGATCGGATAGGAAGGTGTGGATCCTGCTTAAGTCCTTAACATCACTTATACTCTATTTAAAAAAACGCTTGGTATTAATTTATGAGATATAAATTCAAGTGTGTAACCTTAACTAAATGATATTGATTACCCAAATTCCCAAGACTTACAACTACAACTCAACTTCTTCTTCTTTTAAGGTTGGCAATCAGCTACAAAATAGTGTCATTTTGCCAGTGTCGTGTAATTCTTGATAATTATTATTGAATTTTATGCACCACTGATGGTAATGATAATGTTGATGACGATGAATGAATCCCATACCCCTATCAGTAAAGCTGTGGATACTTTACTGTAAATTTACCGGACTTCTTGGGAGCACTTGACAAGTCAAGTTATACTATTTTATTTCAATCCTTCACTCGTGCACGTTTATTAACACACAATGGTTAATATCCTTCTAATATTACACATTATTTATCAAAGACACCACATTTTTTGGAAAATAAAACAAAATCGACGACTTCACGGTTCAACTTCCCGCCAAAAAGTCCTACAACTCAACATAATGTTATAAACAAGAATAACCCGAATCAACCATTTCCCGAAGCTGAATGAATAAACGAAAGGTAACATTGACTTTGAAACGGGCTTGAGAGAAGCATAGCGAAATAATCGCACAAAATTCATCAGGAAAATTGAATTCCTTATTTTATTCAATGTCTGTATACGCTTAGGTGTGGTAATATATTACAATATGTTATGACAAAGTAAAATCCTGCTGGAAAGTGTCTCGCTATGTGTGTACCTAGCCTAAACGGATAATTTACATAATTGAAGCAACGACGCAGGTGTTTCGACAAGCTGTGTCTCAAAAGGGGTGGAAAAATTAGCCGCTTTAATTCAAGGTCCTTCGTTGGAAAATTATTTAGATGGCTCCTTCGCTTCTTTGGAATGTTATATACCTACACGAAGATGTGTAGCACGTCTGTCAGTATTGCATTCTTGATCTTCGAGTTAACGCTGAATATCGTTTTCTCTGGTTCCACTATGGAATATGCCTCCTATTTTTATTATGTACATTGCTAATAATGAAATAAATTTCGATCAGCAAAAAAATTAAGCCTATATTGCAGTGTTCAGTGACGTCAGCGCTATAAGTGAGCACGGGAGCGACAGCGAAAGAACATGTTCACACTCTCTCCCCAGTAATAAAATCACCAGTAGTAATAACATTATTTTATTAGAATATTAGCTTATGAGTTATTAAAAAAAACAAATTACAGCCTCTTGAAATAAAACTAATTTGCGAATTTTATCGCTTTATTTTATATTTTTACGTTCCCGACGTTATAGCCTTTTGTGTACCAGCAGCTGGGTAAAGGCATCCCCTTTCATTCTCCACAGGAGCCTGTCCCCAAACTTATTTTTTGGCCACCCGCAGAGGTGTCCATACTGTCGAACCATCTTGGCCTTAGTCTGCTACGACCTAGGCGACCATTTTCGGGTGTCCAGGTAATGACGTGATTTGCCCACCTTTGCGATCCCACGTCCACGGCCCAATCCTACTTCAGCTTCCACTTGCCAACGAAAATAATAGGTACACATATTGGCCGTAACCAATATTTACCTGTGACGAGTTAATATCAAGTGACGCCAAAGAGTACATTCGCTTATGTAGGTACCACCTGTAACAACATGAGGCTTCACCAAAAACACGCGATACATTCGAATACAATGGACCGATATTAAATATTTCACAATATGCATGTGTGAACACGTGACCTTTTCTTAAGGAAAACGCAGACAACTGATAATTTGTTTTACACCTCAATGAATGGGACACAAAAGCAGTGATAGCCAAGTTGGTAGAACGCTTGCCACGGTAACGAGGATCGCAGGCTCAAATCCCGGCTCGCTCTGGGATTTCTAGATTTTCATGTGCGATCTTATTTTCTACCACGATTATCTTTTATTGTTATGTGTCTCTCCAGACGAGCTATACCCGGATCTTTGGAAGGCTTGCGCGGGGACATTGGTCCAACAAGTAGAGGCCCTTTTTGAGAATTTTAAACTGTGAATTGAGCTCAGCTGGCGTAGGAACTATTGCAGGAATGTGGAATGATAATTGGGACTATGGATTGAGGTTTGGATGGACATTAGATAGGGCTATTGGAACGGTAGCATTATTATTATTATGAATAGGACACAAAGTTCATTAAAACAATACGGTAGAGATCCATTACTCTCGCGTGATAGATGACGTCACAAAGCTAAAACAATCTAAAGATTCGTTTTAATTTACGGACGGCGAGTTTCCGCAAGTTGAACCGTGGTCCGTGGCCACATAAACAAAATGATGATGACACACAACCGTTGTGTACAGAAGGTCTGCTCCCTAAACGCCTTGAAACAAATAAGTCAGGCAAATATTTTTTGTAGAGCCACTCATATTTTCGCAGCATTGATAAACACATAACGTGTTGTTTATTTCTCGTAGTAGGCACAAGAAGAATTGGAATAACTATAGTACATATACTATATCTTACATGAAAGTGACTGTACATTGTTTTTTTTTTTGGAAAAAAATTGGTTGTCTGTCCGTTCGCGTATTATCGAAAAACTACTGGAGGAATTTTGATGCAAACAAGTATAGTGATAACTTATTTCCCGAATCACCTTATAGAATATTTTTAGTGCTGAGCAATGTATGGGTTTCCGCGGGATAGTCAAAGTAATACTGTGAATAGTGTCTGCGCATAAGGATTAGAGACGTGGTCACACCAAATGAATCTTCTGTATCTACCTTTATCATGAGACGTTGTTTAGAGGAAAGATAAAAGATAACTGAGCGTGGAACTTGTGAGCCGGTTGTTTCGCCGCGATAACGCTTTGCGCGGCTCTCTCCCGACCCAATATAAGTTTCCTGTGCTATCTCGTTAGATACACAGCTCCAGTGCGAGCGGATAGCGATTCTTGTCTATTCTTAGCGACATTATGACCTTAAATGGCGCCACGAAGACGCATTTCTTTCAGCCTTCAGCATTCTTGCCACTAGGGAGGGACGCGATTAGTAAATCTATCTTGATTTACCCAACGCTTCATAATCATGGTTATGTATAATTTTTAGTTAATTCCCAATATGTTTTGTTTTCAAAGTTGAAGTGGCAGTGGGCAGGGCACATAGCTCGCAGAACCGATGGCCGTTGGAGCACAAAGGTTCTAGAATGGCGACCACAAACCGGAAGACATAGTGTAGGACGGCCCCCCACAAGGTGGGCCGATGATATCACACGCGTAGCAGGAAGCCGGTGGATGTGAGTGGCGGAGGACCGTGATGTGTGGAAATCACTGGGGGAGGCCTTTGTCCAGCAGTGGACGTCTTTCAGCATATAGATAGATATATGTAGGTTTTTTTGGATAATTCTTCAAATAATTATTCAATAGCTGCGCCCCGCGGTGTTGCCCGCGATTAAAAAGTATGTCTATGCCATATGAACCGTGCATTTCCGGGATAAAAATTAGCCTATGTCATTTTCTGACCCCTAAACTACCACTACCTATGCAAAAAATCATGTCGATCCTTTGCTCTATGAAAAATTAAAACAAATCTATCCCACGGGAACCATACATTTTACCGGGATGAAATGTAGCCTACGTGCTATTCTAGACTATAATCTAACTCTGTGCCAAATTTCATCCGGATCCGTTCAGCCGTTCTGGCGTGATTGAGTAACAAACATCCATCCAAACTTTCACATTTATAATATTAGTGGGATTAGTGAGCTACCCCGATTTGAATAAGCTCCTTCCACGTACTTCCGCGTCTAGCTACCAATAAGTCAAAGCCTTATCTCATTGGCCCAGCGCGTTATTCTCAAATCATTGGTTAATCTATGTGACATTTAGGTCAGGATTAACCAAGTTGCGTGAGTTACGGCCCGCGACCCGCATGGAATCCGTTTAAATGATTTTATTAGTTAAGTTTTAACGAACATCTTTCTTAGATTTGCACGATTCAATTCAAATCAAAGGCATCTTTTTAAGCCAATTGCGACAATATTGCTATGAGTCCACAGATATATGACAGTATGAGTCCCTTCCAGGGCCTACCACTTTTTTTCTCACTGATGGGATACTAATAACACAAAAACAACATGTATACATATATGAATCTTTATAATATCAAAATCTTGTATATTGAGCAATATAATAACAATTAATCTATACAATTAAAGTTTATCTTAAAAATTTCACGAAATTAAAAGCTCTTATAGATACAAAATAACGAAAATAAAAACAAGTACAAATATGATTATAATAATCAAATTGAGCTTTTAAAAGTATATTCTTATCTCTTAACCATCAAATATGTTATCTAAAATACTGATGAAAAAATATGCACAATAATGCATCTTATTTACCTTTACCAACAGATCAAAATCGAATGAAATAATTTCTGATGAGTGATAAACGCTGCTGATGATGTATTTGTAATAAAAGCAGTCATTTCCGGTTACCTCCTCATGAAGTTGAGGTATTTTTATTTTATTTTATATCGTAATAATTATATATCTTTACTGGTTCGCGTTTCTGATCAAATAAAAAACATACCTATCTACATACAGAAAAATAAAAACACAAATGTTTAAGTATATAGACTAAATATAGAAACTAAATAAAAAAATAAAACAAATTTCGGTAAAAAACAAAAGTAGCAAAATACTGTAAAAAATACTTACCTTATTTTTTATCAATGGTCTACCGACAGGTCCCCACCGTAAGTAACCTAAGTATAGTACAAATAATATTTACACATCATAATCTACTTGTAAGCTTATAGAAAAGGGCTAAAACTAAGCCAATTTTCGTATGAAAATTGTAAACATAACGTTCTTAGGTACAAATTAAAAATGTACTAAGTACATTCTTCAATCCAACAATTGTTGAGCCTTCAGTTACTATATTAGCAATTGCCCGCGGCGCCACCCACGTAAACTACAAAAATAAAAAGTAGGTTATTCCAGATTATTCGATTTAAATCTAGAATCTGAGCGGCTGTTTTCACGCGTCTCTTTCAAACATGCAAACAAACTAATTTCCACATTTATATAGTAATAAAGATTACAATTTTATATAGACTATTTAAGATATTGATAATTATAATTAATCATATCGTCTTTTTTCGCGTTATTAAATGTTTGGTTCAATACTTGCTATGTCAATAGCACACTATCTCAGTTAGTGAAAAATAATAATATTTACAACATATTTAAAATTAAATTCCTATTTGTTATTTAGAAAAGCTATGCTATGAATCTAATCTAGATTGACTAGTGTTTCTCGAAGATTCGCGAGATTCAGTCCTCGCGTTGTCGCTCAGTTTTGGCCGATCTGAAAAAAAATGGTTTCAGATATAATGTGTGTTCACTATTAGCGTAATTCAGAAAGAGTACACCACCATTTGAACCTACACTTCTTTAACACAATAAAATAAAACTTAATTTTCAGATTTTATCGCGTTTATTTTATGTTTTTACCTTCCTGACGTAGACGATAAAAAAACATAAAATAAACGCAATAAAATCTGTAAAATAGCTTTAATTTCTAGGTGTAGTTTTTGCGTAATTTCTTAAATTCTTTAGCACATTTAAAATCACTATTAGGAGTGACAATTTCGATATGTCAATTTAAAAAAGCCCCTAACAAAATTAAAATCACGATTTATTGTGAGCAAAATTTTAAAAAATAATAGACATCGATATTGTGACTTGACAATATAGTGATTACAAACGCGTTAAAGAAGTCCAGGTTCAAGGCGTAGTATACCCTTTCTGAACCATTCTGTATAAGGATTCCGTACTTGTTGTCAGTGCTTTTTTTTAAATAGATTTAAATAGTTTCTATTCATTAAATGCCAGTTATTAATCCGAAAAAATGGTTGAAGTGACAGACAGACAACGGACGCGCGAGTGTAAAGATAGTTAATGTGTATACATACCAAACATTTTAAGGAGTACTTTCTCTATGCCATGCAATGGAGATTCGAAGGTGAGGCATAGAATTAGGGCAAGGACGAATGTCAGCATTATGTGAGAGATCGCGTTCGCCAGCTGAAAATTAATTAAAAAGTCATTTCAAGCACTCCTTTTTTTGCGCACATAGAAAAGGAAGAACTATACATACACGAATAAATATAGGGATGACTTTGGGAATGGTTGGAAATTAATAGAGAAAAATATGATAAATTCATTCATTTGTACATTATATTGTACAACTCTTGACACTTTTGCAAAGTTATGAACATCGTTTTGTCATTTAATACCTACACATTTCAATTGAAATCTTTTTATGCTAAAAAGTTTTGCAAAGACCCTAATTACATTCAAGTTTCAGGATTCTTTCCCTCTGTGACGAGGTTAAACATTCTTTGAGTGAATCGAAACTGCTCTTTAATTAGACGCGAAAAATGACGACTTCAATTCGAATATTAAATCTAAATATAAAAGATATCTTACGCGAAACAAAGTAAATTCAGGGATGCCCAATCTGAGATTAATTTTATATTTTGTATTTTTGCTTGAGTACGCTTATGAGATTTTAAATTTAAACGACAATATTTATAGTCGCAAAACAGTTCTTTACCACGTTGATAGATACATTACAACCTAGAAATAACACGAATCGTGTTTGTTATGTCCACAGGCAAATCAGATATACTGACAGTTACATATCACATATGACCAGCTAAAAAAAATACTAACCACAGTGAAGAAGGTAATATGTAGCGGATGCCTCAGCTCACCAACGTAGTACAACTCCACAATCCCATTCACTAAGTAAGCGCAGAACGTCAGTCTTGAGAACGGAGCGAGGAATTTCCATGTTAATAATTTGCCAAAAATACCTGAAACACCGTATGATTACACTGAGAAATATAGTCAAGCAATCTACTACTTGAATGATGATAAATTCTTTAAAAAACCATGAGAGTTCTATAACACGTAAGCTGTAAAAGTTCTGTTGGAATCAGAATTGCTTTCATATACATTTTCATTTCATAGCATTGAGGTTTGTCATGAATGTAGAATGGGAGGGAATCGTATGGCTTCAAACACAGACACCTCATCAAAAGAAGTTGCTATGAATAGAATATTTAAAATCATAATTAAACTAAAGATTTTCGTACCTCCATTGCCAGTGGCACACGCAATAATTAGCCACCCATTAGCAATGCAATAGGCTAGTTTGTGCAAGGAGTTGTAGGCCGCAGCTTCGATGCTGCTGTACTGGTACCAGTCCTGGTAAAACACGCTGATGGAGAAGGTGGTCACTGTACCGAGGACAATGCTTGTCGACCAACCGAAAATCTTCAATGCACGGGAGAATTGATAGCTGTACAAAATTAATCATTTGAAGGGTTACATTTGTTTTTAATACATATCATTGTATCAGAATCAGAATATTTTTTATTCACGTAGACCATGAAGTACAGTACAGTACTTATGAATCGTCAAAAGTTACAAAATACTATGCTACTACTTTACCACCCGTTCGGAATGCCGTTCCTATGGAGAAGAACGGGCAAGAAACTCCATGGTTGCTCTTTTTTTAAAAAGATCTTTTACATTTTTGAGCAGTACATTGTTATAGGTATGTGAGAACAATGTAGGAACGGCTAAGCAGACTTTAGCAGCAGCATGTAGATTAACTTACTTTTCAGTCTGAATTCTATGGAGCACGTATCCAGTTAAAATGCCCATGAAATAAACAATCATCTTCATATGGGTTTTGATATAAACTTCTTTGAAATAGAAGTTCGAGATGATATCAGTGAATTCCCTGAAAATAATAATAATTAGGTTAGGTTAGAAATAAACAGATTCTAATATATCAAAATTCCAATTCCAAATTCAAATTCCAAATAAAGAACACATATTTGATCCCAAAACAAATATCAAATGTAACTCACTTGGCATAAAACAACAATGTTGGGTCTAAATTATCTTTATACGTGATCAGAGCGAGTATTATCAAAGATAAAACAATTGCTAGAGCCAATAATATTGGGCCAAACTTTCGCCACCTCCAGAGGCTGTAGATGAAGAGAGGCGCTATGAAGAACAGTTGTGTATCAACTGACAGGTACCAGGACTGGAACATGCACTGGAACAAGAGATTAATTGATAAAAATCTTCCCTAACCCTCATCATTTTTATGAGCAGACGTATCCATAATGTTGTTTTTTTTTTATCATGAGTCTCATTATGAGGCTTTGCGACGCTCACTATGCGACATCGTGACGCCCACTGCGAGGCGTTGCGACACTATGAGGCGTCCCAACGCTTACTATAAAGCGTTGTGACGCTCACAAAGTAGCGTCCCGACGTTCTCAATTAAACGTCATAGGGCTTACTAAGAGGCGTCGCGACGCTTTGTAGTGAGCGTCGCGACGACTCGTATATCAGAATCAGAATCAGAATATGTTATATTCACGTAGACCATTAAGTACAGTACTTATGAATCGTCAAAAGTTACAAATATTAAGCTACTACTTTACCACCCGTTCAGAATGCCGTTCCTATGGAGAAGAACTATATGCCATTATGGTCTGAAATATCTAGTCAAAAGTTATTGATTTCTCACCATTTGATCAGTATTAACGTAGTTGTTGATGTACAACACATTTGTCCACCAGGAAGACATGCAGCGTTCTTGCTCCAACAGCAGACGGTCCTCCCATAGAGGACCTTCCCCGATCTTGGGTAGCCATGTCATGTAGAACAATATCACTACAAGATATGCTGGTGTCACCCTGTAAAAGAAGAAAGAGAACGGTTGGATTGATACTTTCCCTTTAAAGAATATCGAATTTTTGCCTGTTGTATGCCGAAGGCAAACATGGTAAAGAAACCTTCGCGTCTTTCGAGTTAGGCAACTTGCAGGCTAGCGCAGAATAAGGACCAATCCTCCTATCACTAAGGGGGAGTATTCTTGGTATAATAGTAATAGGATCGCCCCCCATCGCATTGGGACTAAACTCACAGCGCTGCAGTAAGTACACGTGTGCCTACTCTTGCGGATGTGACGTGGAATATATAATGGATGTATAAAACACCAGACGTAGAGATTTGTGATAGAGCATGTAGTAAATAAGTATATTTTTTTTTAAGTATTGTAAATAAGTAATTTACAGTATGTTAACATATTTGAGTTTAAACGATTTACATGATACCACATCTAAAACTAGTCACAGTATACAGGGTGTAAGAGGCATGGTAACGAAAACTTTGGATTACGTAACATCTAATGCCTATAATAAAATGATGTCGATAGTTATGGGTACATATGTTGCAACTTTTGAGCGGTCAATGGATCGTAAACAACGCGAGCACATCACAATGCTCCGCAAAAAACCCAACACGTGCGAGTGGCAAACGCGCTTGAGCGTATCGAGTTTTAATTTACATTGCAGTGTCAGGTCTAAATATAAAGGATTTTTTTTTCAAATCACGTTCACATAGACTTCTATTTATGAGTTCATGCTTAAATAAATTAAAAAATCGACAGAGAATTCCAACTCTGGGGAGTCCAGATTCATGAACTAAATCCACGGTACCAGTTCACGTTACGAAGCAACATACACACTGTATAAATCCTAATACGAGTATTATAATACCGTGAATTTATAAAGGAGTTTTAACCTCCGATGGCGAGCAGCCACGCTTATTACGATGGAGCCTTTCATGAATATGATCATAGAAATGCGGTCCCCGGGTTAATAAGGCTTATTCCGTACAAAGGGAACGACGGTTATTGTGTACGCTTGTGTATTGGTTAGGAGCTTGTTATTTGCTTTGAATAAACACTCACAGATTATATTGAATTATAGAAGCTCTGGTTAATTGGATAATTAAATGAGAAGCAACTGAATGTACTATCATAAACCCGTTAACGAAGCAGCCTCACGCAATAAATGCGTAATACTATTTAGTTTTTATTTAGTGTGTTGGAAAAATCCTCCAAAGAAACTAAGTTTGTGCCGTAATCATTTCACATTCGTATATAATTGAATGGCACCAATTAGATCTCCGTAACTCCTGATACACTTCTAATTTATATCAAAATAGGTGTAGTAAGCAGTGATAGCCAAGTTGGTAGAACGCTTGCCTCGGTAACGAGGATCGCAGGTTCAAACCCCGGCTCCCACCTCTGGGATTTCATGTGCGAATCTCATTTTCAACCATGATTATCACTTGCTAAACGGTGAAGTAAAACATCGTGAGGAAACCTGCATGTCTGAGAGAGCCCCTCGAAAGATGTGTGAAGTCCGCCAACCCGCACTGGGCCAGCGTGGTGGACCTGGCCTAATCCGCCTCGCATTGAGGGGAGGCCCGTGCTCAGCAGTAGGATATTAAAAAGGGCTGGTATTATTATAGATATAGGTGTAGTAACTTACCTTATATACCGGAATATTAATATAGGCAGGACCTTCATGCGACCTCTCCTCTTGTCCAGCTCAACAAGCATCAGTCTTGAGAATAGAAATGCGCTTAACATCAGAAAAGTATCCACCAGTAGCGTATTATTTAGCATGAACGCATTTGCTGGATGGCGGACTAGCTGCAATGAAAATTTATGGGTCAGAAGATACTGGAAAATGAACTTTATTGATATCTTCTGAGTTTATGTCTAAAAGTTACATGAAAAATGTAATTATGGTCAACATAGTTTTGATCTAGATAAACGTATAAACTAAGCAGATTTTAACTTGAAAACGAATTTGAGTTACGTTTGAGTACGGACGTACTTTACAAAGTCAAATCATTTATTTCGTATAGGTCTACGGGGGCACTTACAAATTGTCATGTACATTGTTTTTTAACTTACAATCGGATTGGACCGCTACCCCAACTGAGAAGACCCGAGAAACTCAGCGGGCTTGTCTTTTTATTTTTTTCTTAATAGCAATGCTCTAGCAAAAAAAATTACGCTCCAGTGTGTTGGCATGCGAGGCGCACACACGCTACTGGCATCATACATCATAATTGACGCTAGATATTTTAGCGATCAGTCCCAGGCTGATTTATCAACCAAATAATCCAAGATTCTATAATAACCCTTATAACATTTAGTTTTGACGATTGTCTTGGTAAGTTCAAGTTCAAGTAATGGGTAAATTTCGGATTCCTTTGGAAAGTTTATTTTAGAAACGTAGCCCCATAACATAATTACTTATTCTGTGGAAACGAGTGTCATACACGGGACTACATCTTCATCAACAATATCATAACTCACCCGATCCCAAGCATCAGCATCCATAACTGGACCACTGGCTATAAACATACACGCATGGCCAGCAATGATGAACACCATCGCCAAAGCTTTGATCCCACTGATGCACTCTAACCCTAGAGTGTTATGCTGCTTAGTAGAGATAATCTTCTTCATGTTATTGATGATAGAGAAAGAGAGTATCAGGCTCTGGATGGTAGACTCTTTTTTGCTGTCGACGTATATCGTGTAGGTTTCGTATAAAGTGCTGAAGAAGAGAATGGTCGCGAAGAGGAGGAGCAGGGATCTAAAAGTAAAATAAAGAAGTGATTAGTTCATTAAGCAGAAAGCCAACTTCAGTACATCACTGACTAAAGGATTTTCTATTAACGATTACTTGGAGAACTCTATGTCTAGTAAATTAAGGTTATAAAGAATTCAAAATTGATAGATCCAATTAAATGCGTAGTACGATGCAGTGGGTACATTTTGTAGGTATGTTGATGATTTAATTGGGCGTAGCGATATCATTAATGCACGTTCCGTTTAGCGGGTCAACCGCATGCAGGAGCCGACCTACACGCGCCGATCTATCGGACATTATAACTGGACCCCAAGTCTGCTAACACAATCGATTCATAATCGGACAGCAACCGCATAGTAACTGTCCCTTTTGACAGATATGCCATACAATATCTGTCAAAAGTGACAGTGACAGTTACTATGCGGTTGCTGTTAGATTATGAATCGATTGGGTTAGCCGACTTGGGGCCCTGGGCGACGACCACCTGACTTAAATACAATATACTGTGACCACTAAATACCTTTGGCATTTATTTATTAGCATTATATTCAGGCAGCCAATCCCTTTCCACCCCGTTCCCCTTTTCATAGCCCACACAAAGAAGTAAAAGCAAATCAATAACAGCAATAGGGCAAATATTTTTTTGCGAGAGAACGATATGATCAAGTATTAATGAAAACGGAAGGCAATATTATCTTCCCCAATATGTGATCGATCTTAATACGCCACAAGTTTTCCTAAGGTATGTCCGGGAAAGGAAAAAATATTACGTGTACTTATTCGCTGAGAACGCTCATGGAGGAGGAAGAAATAAAAATATTGTAATTGGCGGGAATCTATGGTTGGAACTAAATGTTTTATGTTTTAAGATAGCAGAATCATTCAGAGCAGTACGACTCGATGGCGAGAAAGTTTGTAGACTGCAAACAAATATGCACATATTATTATAATATGAATTAGATAGTTTATGGTATACAATATTTTTTGAAAATATTACCTATTAATTTAAATAAGTAATTATAACATTGAAATAAAGTTTAAAAATCTAACATTCATACCCCCCCCCCCCCCCCCACGCACGAACGCAAACACTTGTTAACGTCATATTTCGCTATTTTGACGTTTACCCCTTACCCCAACATTTATAGATGTTCTATAACTTTATCTAACGTCATATTATACTGCGCTAAGCACAACTCTTGTGCGTGGCCTTATGTGCATTGCATATTATCTTAAATTGATGGTGACTTTGTTTTATCGCTATGATAGCATATGATGCTTTAGAAAGTTGTTTTCAAAAGCTTACTAATGCTATTTTTGAAGAGAATGTTAATAAAAATATGTGTACTCGTACAAGCCTATTGTGTTACAGAGCAATTGTGTCAATTTAGTCCGGCATTTTCTTTAAGTATTTATGTTATTCAAAAACATTTATTTCTAAATCAAAAGTATATTTTTTTTTATTGCAATATAGGCAAGTATTTGATCTCGATCTCACCTGATGGTAAGTGACGATGAGATCTACGATGTAGCATACTTGCCTAGAAGGTACCTGTTCACTCTCGACTTGAAAACACCCAGATTTTTATTGCACCAACACGATTGCAGCGGAAATAAATCAGCATTAATAACACTATCCACTGACCTGACTAACTACTCGCTCATTTGTCATAGTAAGAGCGGCCATAAAAATGTCAGTAATCAAAAATGTTAAGTGCTTAACTCCAACTTAACTAATAAAGGTGCTAGGCTTTAATTAACGTCGTTCATCATAATCAAGACACCCGCTGGGTTAATTTCTAGCTTGAACCTAATTACTCGTTACGTCATCCGACGTTATTGCAAATGGGGTAAAGGGGCCTGTTATCGTCTTAGTACGAAAAGTTTCCGAAGAAAAAGCAATTTACTAATTCGCATTTTCAATTTGTTGTCTAGGTAAAGCTGTGAATTATCTATTTTCTCACTCAACCATTAGCTACCTAACGGTGAGTTGCAGGGATACCATGTCTACCTACCATTTTCCCCAGTTTGTCGTCTCATCTCATTGGTTGCCTCCCCGCGCTTAAATGTTCAGTGTCATAAGTGCAATATTTTTAGGTACTATTTTTACCTCAACGTTTAAGTTCCGTCACGCTCACACCATATATTTTTAAAATAAGAACGACAAGGGCAGCACCGTTTCATAATGACACTACGATTACGTTAGGATTCCTCACTGGAGACACTGTATGAGCCTTGTATCTGCCAAAATTAATAACGCTCAAATGACCATAACTATCTTTCTATAAAAACAAATGCTATCTATAAAATTATCCATGTGATAATTGGGTGTCGCACCCTGCACATAGACTCTACTCGATTACGTTACCGGACCCAATATTATCCCGGCGTGAACCTAAATCATAGGAAAATGTAAGAGATATAGAGGTGGGGTGTAACTGGCTTGATTTATAAGCTGCGGTGTGCTGTGAAAATGTTGGTTTTTAAGAAAAAAAATCTCCTCTACACATTCGTTGAAGTTCGTTGGGATGGGATTTATTTTGTCTTAATAATAATGAATACTGCCGTGCTGCTGATTAGTGTTTTTGGATCTCTATTATTAATATTAACTTTTTAATATCATAAATAAATGCTAATTATCTATGGTCTAACACTGCTTATGTATAGACGCTAATGAAAATAGACGGCAGCGCCATCTAGTATTCTCAGCTTAAATTGTTAAGTAAACTGAGAACACTAGATGGAGCTAACAACTATATATACTGGGTTCGCTCTCAGTCCACTGTACGGCACTCATAATACAAGCTTTGCTTTGTTTGGGACCGTACAGTTGGGGTGTTCGCCTGGCGATATTTTAATTATTAACAACTCAAGTCGTCAAATAAACTAACATAGTACTTACAGGTAAGCGACGTCTAGGTTGCTAATGGTCAGTGGTCGCCTAGTATAACAGTCTCTCTCGTTGACTTCAACAGCGGTGGTGTTGCTCACCGTGTGAGCCAGGACACTGCTCACGAAGCTGGCGACAGAGTTGGCGTGGCAAGCGCTGGGCACACAGACCGCCCAGCGGAGGGTCTCCCCGCGACCGGTCCGTAACTGTAACAGATAATACATAAAATATTAGACACTTTTCTTTTTTTATAATATTGCCAGACAAACACACTAACCGTACCGTACAATGGACTGGGCGCAAGCTCAGTTGGTATATAATAATACTTATTTTTACCGGGATAAAAAGTACCTTATGTGCTATTCCAGACTATAATCTATCTCTGTGCCAAATTGCATCCAGATCCGTTCAGCCGTTCTGGCGTGATTGAGTAACAAACATCCATCCATCCAAACTTTCACATTTCACATTAGTTTGTCAACTGAATAGTTTTAAAATATTTTTTGTAAAACCATCATTTGTCAAAAATTATCAATTCGACCGCAGACTATTTGTTCTAAAACGCTACTGGTTTTACTACGATGAGACATGCAAACATGATTATAAGTACAAACAAATGTATAGTGAGTGGCACACAGTTCGTGTAATCCTAGTCATTCCGCTAAAGAGGATACAATAACAAACATCTTCGTATGAATTCGTACGTTCGGTCGGAAATCCCGTACAAACTTTGTTACGTAAATCCCTTACGTATTTTTTTAATCGTACCTCGCATCATCCGTCATTGATTCTCGTAATACGCATAGGAATTCCCTTACCATTTGTTGATTTTTAAATTTAGCTGTACAAATTTCGACTTCGCATAGTTATTACAAATGCGGTAAAAAAGCGCAGGTTAAGTCTTAGTACACCCTCTCTGAATTACTCCGTCCATTAATTTCCAAATGCAACTACCAGGACAGTATAATTAAAAGCTACTACCTACCTTCTTAGGTTCATGTTTCTGCCTCCACTTGATAGTAGCGAGGCAGTATTGCCCCTCAATAGTCACCCCATTGTCACCTGGGTCTTGAATAGCCACACACTCATCGAAGTTTCCGAGGTGGTACGAAGATCCGAAGAGCAGACCTTGGGGAGACTTCGCTGAAGCGTCAAACACTGAAAAAAGTAGTTAAATAATATCTTTATCCCACTAATATTATAAATCCCACTAGTATTATAAATGTGAAAGTTTGGATGTATGGATGGATGTTTGTTACTCAATCACGCCAGAACGGCTGAACTGATCTGGATGAAATTTGGCACAGAGATAGATTATAGTCTGGAATAGCACATAGGCTACTTTTTATCCCGGTAAAATGTAAGGTTCCCGTGGGATAAATCACATACTTTTTAATCGCGGGCAACACAGCGGGGCGCAGCTAGTTTCATTACAATTATAGTTTCAAAACGGTGCATGTTAAATCAGCAACAGCATTCCTAACTGCCTCGTTATTAATTGATAGAACTAGGCGATACTTGGCGGAACTCCATTGTTAACCTAATGGGGAAAGAGGACCCACCACTGCCTCGTTATTACAACGGGTGATCATCAAGTTTTATCTCAACTGTGCCTCGCTCCACCTATGTGTAGCCTGCCTCATTTTTGATTAAGCGAATTATTTTTTCATGAGATTTTTTTCAACTGGAGTGCATAAGTTGAAACAGGATTCTAACCAGAGGTTACAGATATTTCAATTAGTCTACATCTTAAAGGTAATTGGATAACTTATTAAACGTAATTGCTGTAGATGTCGCCGTCAATGATATCGGAAAACCATTAGCCGTGTCGCGAGGACAGACGCAAGGACGCGAGTTTTCCGCAACACCTCCAACGCTCCTTTGTATTGTAACAAAGAGCTAATGTTTTAAGACAAGTTTGAGTGTCTACTCAAAAATAAACACCCTTATTGAAATCTTATATTTACGCGAATACTACAGAGATTGAAATAAAACTAATTTGAACACCGATTCCGACCAAGGATGATACGCGAGGCCATTGAAATAAAAAAACATCCTAATTTCAATAGGGAAGATCGCTGGTTGCTGCCACTGACTTGGGATCCAGTAATTAATATTATTAAATCCAAGACTAAGCGTACCATTGCAAGACCTCAAGGCACTGTGAGCACTTTCTGCGTGGATCGGACCACAAGCAACAATTAAATATGAGGGTACCCCGTCTCAAACTATGACACCAGGACGTCATCCACCTCAGTCCTCCCGTGACCATGTTTGCTGTAAAGCAGCCGAAACGTCGGGAACGTAAAATCAAAATAAAAACGCGA
This sequence comes from Pheosia gnoma, assembly GCA_905404115.1. Lineage (NCBI taxonomy): Eukaryota > Metazoa > Arthropoda > Insecta > Lepidoptera > Notodontidae > Pheosia > Pheosia gnoma. Next base: position 8,665,666 of record FR989900.1, read on the forward strand.
TAAAATCCTTAAAATTAGTTTTATTTCAAAAATCACCCTACTGCCAACCGCGTGGTTAGTGGTTTGAGGCCTGAGTGTAAACTGATAAGCTTAAGTCTACAATATTTGTATTAAAATATACTGCAGAAACCTCTGGAATTCGGTGAATGCGATTGGCGGAGGACCGTGATGTGTGGAAATCATTGGGGGACGCCTATGTCCAGCAGTGGACGTCTTTCGGCTGATAGCATAGAATAGATCAGAAACCTCTACACATTGTTTAATGAGTTAAGATAATCAATTCACCGACACGTAAACGTGATATCAATGTATCTGCAAAACACATTTCATTCAAAGTCACTGTTTCTAAAAGTTGATTGAATGTTAGGCTAAACTGCTCTATTGTATGGCGAACCACAATGTCTCTATATTTAAAATATGGATAACAATGATGATACGAACGATGCAGTTACAAAAATATTGATAAACTAGTTGACACAGCCGGCGATGTAGGGTCAGCTATTTCAGCAAGGAAATGCAGGTAGCATCTTGGTAACGCTATCGCTTGGGCCAAGTTTTGAACTCTTTATATATTTACTAGCTGTTACCCTCGACTTCGCCCGCGTGGTATTTAACAAAGACACAACCGTTAGCAATAGCCCGCTTCTGAGCCCGCGCGACTGGCCATTGTGATATTAAGTCGTTGGCGGGGTTGGGGTTTTTTTTCTAAAATAAAAGTAGCCTAAGTTAGTCCTTGTTACATCAGCTATATGCCAGTGAAAATCCCGTCAAAATCGGTCCAGCCATTTCAGAGATTAGCCGGAACAAACAGACAGACAGACATAAATTGTTTTGGTATATGTACCGTGTATACATCCAAATGCACTTAGTAAAAAGCGGTTATTTTAATATTACAAACAGACACTCCAATTTTATTTATTAATAAAATTAATACTGATCTTTACGAACGGTTTACAAATCACGCATCTATAATATAAGTGCTTGGGGCCACCACACCCCATATTGCCCTAAACTATCGGGGACATTTAGCCGACAAGTGTGCATATAAATGGCTGATTACAGTTTGTTTCCTTGTTGTCTCTACCTGTAATACATAGCGATATATATACGTCGTTAAAACATGCGTAAGAGTAGTATTTCATACACGTGCTGCTTATCTGCGATTACATCGTTTTAGTAATTGTGTGAATTGATCAGGTTCATAGTATCTGCACGTCAAGTGGGAGCTAACTGTATACTTTATAGTTTACCTTATTTTGACATTTTGTATGGAGAATTGAAAAGCGCCTCTAGCGGACGGTATTTAAAACTTTCAATTCTCCATACAAAATGTCTGAATACGTTAGACTATAAAGTATACGGTTAGCTAATGAACAATCTTGCACTTGACGGTGGACTTTGATGATGATTTTATACTGAAATTATATTTGTCTCTCACACAATGGGTTCACGGACCGTCTTGCGGGTCTTCAGTTGACTCGGACCGCGGTCCGAGTCCCAGTTAACCAACTGCATGTTTTAATTCGTTCAACTACATCCGGAATACCCGTTCTACCTATATTTCAATTAAAGACTCTATCATAGAGTGTACCTTCAGGCTACTCTCTTTAACCGTGCAAGTACTAGGATATCATAAAAATACCAAATTTGATGAAATACCATAGTAGATAAGTACAACAGCTTTCCAGTACCTGAGTGTACATCATTAAGATTTATTATTGTGAGCGGTCCGAGTCAAGAAAGAAAAACAATAAAATAAAGGAAATGGGTCATCCGAGTCGAGTAAATGGTGTGGCCTTTCGACGTCCCGGTGGTGTCTAATCTCGGTGTTGTGCGAAAAACATTGGCTAGAACAAGTAATGATACTTGGGTCACATATTAAAAAAAAAGGTTACTAGCTAAGAGCGATAGTAGAAGTTCACTGCCGTCAATCCATTACATTACCGTTACGAATCGTACGCATGTAAGCATTCTGTTATTTCCCAGTAATTTATTAAGGAAGTATATGTATAATTTACTTGAATGACTACTTATCTATAAAATGGTATAATATCACATTGATCTTACGTATTATTACTGTATTAAATTACGTCTGCAGGTAAACGTAGAAAATTATTTTGCTACACAATAAAATAGTTCTTACATTGAGTAAATACTCAACTGAAGGAAAATTTATATTAGCCCTAATTAAAATGGATCGATAGACATAATAATATCAGCTCTTTTAATGTCCCACTGCTGAGCACGGGCCTCTCATTAATGCAAGGGGGAATAAGGCATAGTCCACCACGCTGGCCCAGTGCGGGTTGGCGGACTTCACACGTCTTTTGAGGTGTTCTCATAGACATGCAAGTTTCCTCACGATGTTTTTCCTTCACCGTTTAAAAAGTGATAATTATGGTTGAAAACACAATGAGATTCGTTCATGATATTCAGAAAACCCAGAGATGCGAGCCAGGGTTTGAACCTGCGATCCTCGTTACCAAGACAAGCGTTCTATCAAGTTGGCTATATCGGCTTTTAAATCTATAAGTATTTTTTGTACAGTCGCGAACATTAATATGGAACCCATTTCGTAAATAGATATATTCTATGACAATTATAACACATTAAGGTCATATATCTGTATATTGTCAAATCTGGGAAAATGGGTCCCAAAAATTAAGTACGCGACTGTACAATCGGTATTTTACTGCAGTTAGCTCGCTTTGCAAAATCCTTTCTAAAAAAATTGATAAAACTTAAAAGCTTAAGAAACGGCTCGCAGTAATAAATGTTCAGATAAAGTCAAGATACGGTAGTCCGCAATGAAACATTCGTGTTCAGTACAATTTTATTTCGGGCGCGCTGGCTTAATAGTAAAGAACAGAGATAGCCGAATTGGGTAAGAACGTTGTAGTAGTAGTTGTTGTATATACAATTTAAGGCATATTTCTGCATAGGATCACATTGCCCAGTCTGCTAACACAATTGACTCATCGTCAAGTGACAATGGCACATGTAGCACGTGAGACAACTTGTCGTCCGTCGTCAACCCCCACACTGGCAGCCCAAGCCGAGGTCGTGCCTCCGGAGGCGCCCTTGAGCTGGTTACCCCCCTACCCTTCTAGCTGGGGCGCCTTTAGCGTTCGTCCTCTAGTCCAGTGAAGCGGTAAAGGTCGTCTGCGACCAACAGCATTTACCAATTAGAAAAAAAAAACAGAGTCAACTAAACGCAGCGGATATACATCGCTTTGCGAGTCATGTCCACTGCGTTTCATGATGGTTATAGAATGTTGATGGGACTGCCTCGATTTTGTAGTGCCTCGAGAATGTTTGCTTAAGCACGAATTGGAAATTTTTATGCTATCATACGCATGAAAAGTGTTTCTCTGTTGGATCGATTTTGGTGCAGTTCAAATTATTAGATGATCGTCGGATTCAGTTCCATGAATGTGTTTCAATTATGTGATGTTTTGTTTTTACCTACATGTTTATGGAAAGGACAGTTTTCTAATAAATTCATTATTATAAACATAGAAAGATGAGGAATGCGATATAAATTTCGCGTAAACGTAGAGTCAGTCAAGCAACGACGGTCGATGACATGCTAAAGGCCACCGGAAAGATCGCCGTCCAATAGCCAAAGCACAGGAAATATAACCACATAAGGAAGCTTACGTTAGTTAAATCCGTAACATAGGTGATCAGAAGATGATGAAGAACTAATAAATTATTAGGTGTGACAGACAAATAGATAGCCAGACGAATAGATGGACATAGACAATCGGGGTTTTGTTTTCACAATTACTTTTGAAGTCTTATCTGATCATTAATTTTGCGGTCATTTACGCTAAAACTAATATTTTTTATTAAAAAATCAATTCATAGACTATTGTTGTGTCTATAAGGTAATCTTTAACGTGCAAATCTCTATTGTTTGCTGTTCTCGCGAGCGACAATGAGCGGGGGAATGATTCATCACCTCATCTCCTTTACAATGCACTTCTGAAAAAACTGAATCATCAATCAATCTCCGGGGGTTGTTTACATTTTGGATGTTTTGTGATTAATAATCTGTGCCTGTAGAACTTTTGAGATGCGAGAGGGAAAGTATATATCTAAAGAATATTATACTACTAGCTGCGCCCCGCGGTGTAACCCGCGATTAAAAAGTATGCCTTTTCCTCTATGTTCTTTCCCCTAAACTACCACTACCTACCATTCAAAAAATCATGTCGATCCTTTGCTCCTTGAAAAATTAAAACAAATCTATCCCACGGGAACCATACATTTTACCGGGATAAAATGTAGCCTATGTGCTATTCCAGCCTATAATCTATCTCTGTGCCAAATTTCATACAGATCCGTTCAGCCGTTCTGGTGGGATTGAATAACAAACATCCATCCATCAAAACTTTCACATTTATAATATTAGTGGGATGAATGAGGCATGATGACAGACATTCCCATAATGTCATTACGTATCATTTTATTAATTTTGGTATTAGCATATTAATATTTTGCATTAACTTATACGTGTTCATATTAAGGTGGAAGCTCAGGTCAGGAGCTTCCACCTTAATATGAACACGTATAAGTTCTCGGAGGACAAACAGGCCGTTCCTCAGTATAAATCCAAGCCAAAAAACTCACCGTCTCCCGCAATACAAATTGGGAAAAGTCTAGGATGAATATAATGAAAGCTATGAAGAATGTAATTAGTCCTTTTCAGACCGTCCACCGCGCCGACTCACGAGGCTGGCCCGGGCTCAAGACACAGGGAAATGACACAGTCAGCGCTCGGGCGAGGCAGCGCATGCCTCGCGGTTGCCTCGAGGCAGACTCGCGAGGCTGCATGATGGCTCCAGACATGGCCATTCAATTGCCATTTGACGTCACGCGTGACGTCATAGACGCTTCAACAAGCATTGTTTGACCACACATCGGTCGATAGCCCGTCCGTTTGTCAAACAATATTAGAATTCAACGAGTGTGTCTATTAAATATGTATGTTATTAACGTACTTTATTATTTTCTATTTAAACATACTTTTACGTGCGTTAGTGGTCTGTGCTAATTGTTTTGTATTTGAATCGCATACTACGATAGAGACGTCAGAATACTAGTAGATATTACCATTCCTTTTTCACATTCTCGCAAAATAATTATAAGATTTTTGTTACTGTATTGACTAACATGTAATTGAATTACCTATTATTTTTTATATTTATGCGAATACTACATATTGAAATAAAACTAATTTTACGGATTTTATCGCGTGTATATTATGTTTTTACGTTCCCGACGTTTCGGCTGCTTTACAGCAACCATGATCACGGGAGGACTGAGGTGTTTGATGTCCTAGTGTCATAGTTTTTACTGGGGTACCCTCATATTTAGTTGTTGTTTGAGGTCCGATCTACGCAGAAAGTGCTCACAGTGTCTCGAGGCCTTGCAATGGTGCGCTTGGTTTTGGTTGGCTTGGTTTTCGCCTAATTTCAATAGGGAAGATGACTGGATGCTACCACCGACTTGGGATCCAGTAATTAATATAATTAAATTCAAAACCCAGCGCACCATTGCAAGACCTCAAGACAATGTGAGTACATTCTGCATAGATCGGACCGCATGCAACAACTAAATATGACGGTACCCCAGTTCAAACTATGACACTAGAACGTCAAACACCTCAGTCCTCGCGTGACCAAGGTTGCAGTAAAGGAGCCAAAACGTCGGGAACGTAGAAACAAAATATACACGCGATAAAATCTGTAAAACTAGTTTTATTTCAATTACCTATTAAGTTTGTCATAATACAAACAGTATAGAATTTTATATATACATAATAAGAATGAAGTTATGAAATTTATATTATTCTAAACATGTAACTTGTATAAACGCGAGGCAAACAAAGAGATGTGATGTTTGTTTTATCGTTACTATTCAGCGATTACACGTAAACTGCTTGTAATTACAAAACAGATGCTTTGTCGGCATGTTAATGCGTTGGCGTGAGTTTAATCCAATGTTTGCGTACCATGGGCCTAACGGGACACCACAAGTTCACCTCATGTTTGTAAGTTTAATGTACCAAATTCAATATCACAATAAAAATGCCTGGGGTCGAAAAAGGCATTCCAATGACCATCTACTCAACATTGAATCATAAGTCAATTTTGTCAGCTGACTTGAGGCTCTCGTTGTTCAACAGAATTTGCTTTCATAGCGATAGATGACTAAAATCAGTGATGACACAGACACAGTCTAGGATCCTCCGATATTGTGGTCATGTGCCTCGTTATCTAGGGCAGAGTCAATGGGAATAGATCCTAAGGACGAAGCCCCGTGCGCTGGACTGACCCAATAAAATCCCGGCCTAAGGCCCCACGACGAGACAGTTGGATCAATGGAGACGAACTCTCAGGGCCCCAAGTCTGCTAACACAATCGATTCATAATCGAACAGCAACCGCATAGTAACTGTCACTTTTGCAGATATTGTATGGGATATCTGTCAAAAGTGACAGTTACTATGCGGTTGCTGTTCGATAATGAATCGATTGCGTTAGCAGACTTGGGGCCCAGGAATACAATCACTATGTCATGACTATCGCGGCGTAGAAGAATGGCCGCCATATGCAATTACTACGCCTTATGTAAATTAATACTATATGTGTATGGTATGTGGAGTATCTGTGTGCAGTGTAGTGAGCTTCTATAACCTGAAATGTATGAGGATATGTACGACATGGCGGTGTCTTGTTAATATTGAAGGTTGTGACGCATTCACAAGTGGAAAACGGCAGTTGTAAAAACCACAAAATTAGGACTTTATTACCTCATAATAAGACATTTCGTATTCAGTGGTTGTACATGATGTCTTAAAGTATTGTTAGGTAGTTTTAGATGTAGTTTTAGTTAGTAGTTTTAGAATAGAATTAATTTTGTTTACTTGAAATAATTGTACAATAAATAACATGGAAACTATGTTAACGTGGGTATAAAATACTCACACAAGGATTTTTGTATTTTTTTTAATTTAAATTATCTATTGCGTTTTATGTATGTGTCGCTGCAGTAATTTAAAAAAAATCAAGGACATATAGTATAAAAAATGAGCCGTATAAGTAAGTTTTTTTTTAAAAAAAACACAAGTACTTGTACAGGTTAGAAAACTGTGTTGGCGGCCCCATGAAACCAAGTCCTGCACTTTCCACAGACAACCTAATATTTTCAGTTACAAAAAATCGACAGTCTAAAATTTTACCAAGTCATCTTACTTAACTATGGCATGCGAACGAATAAACACACAGAACATACAAGCAAGTATGTTAATTCAACGTGGATTTATATTAATATTCATATTAATAAAAAAATGCCAGTACGAGACTCCTGTATCTGCAAGGGGGATATAGGCCATAGCCCACCACGCTGGCCAAGTCGGGCGGGCGGTCGGACTTTGCACGTCTTTCGAGAACTGATTCTCATATTTTCTTTCATCGTTCCGATGAATCCTTCATCGCAAAATGAGGATATTTATGTAACTGTTTTTATTAATTTCTTATATTTACGCGAATACTACACATTTAAACGTCGGGAACGTAAAAAACAAAAAATAAACGCGATAGAATCCGTAAAATTCGTTTTATTTAACTTTTTTTATTTACTCTATTTGTTTCAATCTCAAATGTTTCCATCTCCATTATTCCATGGATAATGACGCTTTCCTACCATAAAAAAAAATCAATAAACCCAGTGATACATTAAAAGCGAGCGCTTCTAAGTCAATTAGCATTCACGCCTCGCGCGACCTTGAGCCGGCTCACGACTGGCTAAACATACGTTTGGGAGCTCAACCAACTGAGTCACATCGGCGTCGCCGCGTGCATTCTGAACGAGCGCGTCTTGCACTGTGATATTGACCTAAATTGTGTAATTTTACGAGGAACTTTAATAGTTACGTTAACTGTATCGCGGCGGGGCTCAGGTATCGCTACTTGCAAAATGTGTTAGCGCCTTAATATGGAGTTGACAGAATTCCTTAAGGTGTCAACAGACCGAAGCCGCTGATACTGGCGCGGCGGGAAAGGCCGCCGCCGCCGGCTTATTTCAAAATAATAATTACCAATCGTTGGCCGGTGGCCTTAGCAGCACCCCATTAGAGTTCCCACATAGAATTTGAGATTACAACTTCGGGACGTTTAATAAAGACAAATGAACATTTAAGGTATGGTTTAAACAGGTTTACAATTCGCATTTTTTTAAATAAAATTGTATGCCTAGAATATTATATCCAGAATGATTTTTTTAAATGTGTGTGCGAAATTATATATTATAAGGATTATCGAAAAATTCTAAAGGACTCTCGACACATCTGATTTTGATGAAAACTAAACATTTATGAACACAAAATTGTTAATATCCCACTAATATTACACATTATTTATCCAAGAATCACATTTTTTTTTGGAGAATAAAATCAATTTGACAACTTCACGGTTCAACTTCCCGCCAAAAAGATCCGACAAGGTTATCCACTCATTACAATTGTTTTGACGTAGCACTATAACCTTTTAACTGATATGCATCGCGTTTGGGGCGCGTCGATACTTTTGGTATGTGCAATTCGGTTAGTATTCACGGTATGTGTCCGTCACCATCATTGTCCTTCTTCGGGAATGTTCTACGACAGTGACTTAAACAAATCTGGACTTGAATTACACTACAAAATGACAACAATTTTTTATGCCGAACCGAACTAAATTTGACATTTAATGCAAATGGCTGTCGCGTTGTTTTGAGCGTATTTGTATTTATCTTTGTATTTCAGTGAAAAAAAAAGATTTAAAATAAGTATATACTTACCCCTGAATTTATAGACGTTCTATAACTTTATCAAACGTCATATAATACTGCGTAAAGCAAAACATGTTTGTCGACATAGTTGTCACATTATGTTACACTTATTATATTACTAGCTGCGCCCCGCGGTGTTACCCGCAATTAAAAAGTATGTCTATCTCACGGGAACCCATTTTACCGGGATAAAAAGCCTATGTGCTATTCCAGACTATAATCTATCTCTGTGCCAAATTTTATCCAGATCCGTTCAGCCGTTCTGGCGTGAAAAAGTAACAAACATCCACCCATCCATCCATCCATCCAAACTTTCACATTTATAATATTAGTATAGATAGTATAGATAACTGCTATCGCTACTAAAAGCGCCAACATTTAGAAATTCAATAATGTCTATGGGTCCAAAACAATAATGTATATACTAGTCCAGTAGTAGTAGAGGTCAGCATTCTACGGTGACGTACGAACCGATATGTTAAGGCATGACACATTCCTAGGGTTAGTATACGTATTTGGGAACTGGAATATTATTTGATGACTGAAGATGATGTGAGTGACCTCGCGAGGCTTGTTCAGTACGTGCCTCGTGCGAGACAAACGATCACGCTGCCTCATCTGATCGCTATCGCATGCCCACCATGCCTCGCAAGCAACGTATAGCCCATTGGCTCAAAAAGACAATCACTTTAGGGGCTGTTGAATATACTGAACAAAAAAAATACTTTTAACATTATACTTAAATAAATTAATAGTAATACTTAATACAAATAATTAAATAAAAGATTTATGTAAGAATAAAAAATGATAGTTAAATAACGATATTATAAAAATAGTTAAATAAATTAATACGAGAATCTATAGGGCAATATTTTATAAAGTGGCAACACTGTTGCTCGCTTCTTTTTCGTAATGACAAGCAATTGAGGTCTCCGAATAAAATATTAATTTAATTACATTATCCACACCATTTTTATTAGCACAGGAGCTAGTCCCGATGAACCCGATGGAATTAAAAAATATTTCAAGATCATAAACTACATATTTTATTCTGTAAAACGTGTAAAGCAGGTAAATTGTTATTATAAAAATACGCAGTCTACTCATGCACACGTAATGTTACCTAACTATTGCAACACAAGTTCAAGTTTAACGAGTCAGTAGAGTACTTACTGTAATAACAGTTTGTACAAGAACCGTCTCATAGCTAATTATTATGTCAAAAGTACCCAGGCATTACCATAGAAGGCATAGAGGGAAGATGGCTGGGTGCTACCACCGACTTGGGATCCAATAATTAATATAATTAAATCCAAAACCAAGCGCACCATTGCAAGACCTCAACACACTGAGCACTTTCTGCATAGATCGGACCGCAAACAACAATTAAATTTGAGGGTACCCCAGTATTTTTTTTTACACTAGGACGTCAAACACCTCAGCGCATCAATTGCGAACTAACTGTATACTTTATAGTCTACTGTATTTAGACATTTTGTATAGAAAAGCGACTCTAGCGGACGGTATTTAATTAAAACTTTCAAGTCTCCATACAAAATGTCTAAATACGGTAGACTATAAAGTATAAAAAAAATAATGAATTTAAAAAAAAAGACAAGCCCGCTGAGTTTCTTGCCGGATCTTCTCAGTTGAGGTCGCGTTCCGATCCGGTTGTAGACTTAAGAAAAAAAAAATGTAATGACAATTTGTAAGTGCCCCCGTAGGCCTATACGAAATAAATGATTTGACTTTGACTTTGACTACGGTTAGCTCGCACTTGACGTGCCGATAGAAATGTAACAAAATGTTCTAGTTACACCACAACAAAGAGTTCTATTCAACAGGTCCTGGAACTAGTTGGAGTTCAGTGTTTACTTGCACTGTTTGAAGAACAACACAATAAGTACTTAAAACACAAACAGTTGGTTATAAGTGACGGGCCCGGGGTGATTGGGCACGTTTGCGAAAACTAATGGTGAATAGTTGAATTAACATTGAAAATACTGAAGTTTATGATACAAAGAATGAGTATCTATCTTAAATATTAATATATAAATTATGTGTCACGGTGTTTGTACGCTATGGACTCCTAAACTACTAAACCGATTTTAATAAAATTTTGCACACTGTGCAGTTTTATCCAACTTGAAAGATAGGATAGTTTATATCTCAATTTATAATCGCAATATTAGTTTATTGCGAATTATTTGTTTATAAACCTTAGCCACAGCAACGCGTGGCCGGGTCTGCTAGTAATATTATAAATAAAAGTTAAAAAGTATACGTACTGTATAAAGATATCATTCCCAAAGGAAGAAATCAAATAATTAGAAATTTAAAAAATTACACCTTGTACTGAGCGCGTGGCTTAATGTTACTGGTTCACCTTGTTTAAAAGCAAATTAAACATCATTTACACAATTATTTTGTACATCCACCACAACTTACTGATTCATCAGTTAAAATATTTTATACTGTTCTTGTTATACCTTATATTACAATATACCTACCCCCGAATACATAGACATGTTATAACATTATCAAACGTCATATAGTACTGCGCACAAAAGATATGCTTTTCGCAGTATTATATGACGTTTGATACAGTTATAGAACGTCTATTAATTCGGGGGTTAGAGTTTGCATTTCCCCTTTTTCTGTCTAAAAGAAAATATTAGTTTATCACACAGTTTCGCAAAATTATGTGTTAATATCTAGTCCCTATCCCCCTATTAAGTTTAAAAGCTTAAAGCCGAGAGACTGTCCAATAGTCAACTTTGACACGGCAACGGAGCTCCGTTTGGGAACGGTACCCTAAAACTCAGGCGCTACTTTAAAAAAATAATATTAAATATTATTTTTTTAGAGCAATTTATACAGCATTTACATAACATATGCAATATTGATCGTTGAAAAGGATATTGAATACATTATGACATCGTATTCATTTTAATATACATTCTGCCTGTTCTCGCAATCCTTCACACACTTATACTCGTAGTATACTTCCGTGTATCTTCTCATAGTTATTCAATGCACTTATTTATGGTTGTAATGATCATAATTATGACGACCTGATAAGCGCAGTTTGTGGTGACCCTGCTTTCTGCGTCGAGGGTCCCGGGTTCGAATCCTGGTAGGGACAAGCTTTGTGTAATGAGCATGAATGTTTGTATCCTAGTCGTCGATGTTTAATATCTATATAAGTATTATATATTGAGTTCGCCCTCAATACATTGTACGGTACCCATAATACAAGCGTTGCTTAGCGTGGGACCGTAAAATTGGTGTGTTTGTGTGGCGATATTATTATGAATACAAAAACAATGTTTTATACGCCCCAGTCCCCATAAATGTCTACTTCAACAGTGATTTGTACTTACTATTACTTTTGGAATAAGGAAAAAAAATATGTTGGCCGAATCTGGGCGAGCACGTAGTCGGGCGAATATCGGTGAATTGCTAATAGTATGTGGCAAGAAGGCGAGCTGAAACGAACAGAACGCACAATGTTCGTTGACAACGAGCTCGCCTTTGCTCGTCTCGTTTTACCAACAATAAAAGCTGGTTCAAATATATACTTACCTTGCGCAAGAGTCGCGTTACGATCGCTTCCTACTATCGTGGGTGTTGCCTTTGAGTTTAACGAACGCGGCCAAAACATAAACGACATTGATCTATTGATATAGCCTTTTTAATTAAAAGTTATTACTTCCTGACTGGACTAGTTAATTAATTATTAATATAGTATTGACCCATTTCGGCGTCACCTTCACGTTGTTCGATCAGCTGTTTTATAAATAAATAAATATCGCCAGACGAACACACACACTATACGGTCCCATACTAAGCAACGTTTGTACTATGGGTACCGTATAATGGCTTGGGGGCGAGTCTAGGGTTCGAATCCTGGTAGGGACAAGCTTTGTGTGATGAGCATGAATATTTGTATCCGAGTCATGGATGTTTAATATTTATATAAGTATTACATACTAAGTTCCGCCTCAATACGTTGTACGGTACCCATATACAAGCGTTGCTTAGTGTGGAACCGTATAGTTGGTGTGTTCATCTGGCCATATTTAATTTATTTAAGACGCACGGCAACTGCCTATCTTTTTGTAGGGCGGGTAATTTTACTGTTGAATAAATCTCAAGCATCTACGCATGTACTAATATAATTTTAAAAGAAAGAGATGAATATAGTTGCATTAAACCAGGTCAAAGTCAGTGAATCACTAATGACAATGCCGACGGAAGCATTTCTGATTGCATCTCCATAATTCCTTTGTTGTTTTCATAATTTCCGACAATTATGTGACCTAGTAATTATATGCCGTAACACTATCCGATCCGTTTGTAGAGTTAAGGAAAAGTTAAGGAATGAAGAGTGAAATGACAATAGGGAATTGAACGGTAGTTTTATGGGTCTTTAAAAAAATATTATTAATACCATTAAACATTTTTGTGGGCTGCAAAAAAAGTGACTGAGTACTATTTTACGTCCATAAATTGTTAATTGTGAGCTTTTATTTACGCCATAATGCGGTACCAACATTTAATGGGATTTTTTTAATCAACTTTATCATAACCCTGTTGGTGGGCTTGGAATGACAAGAATTTAAATATCTTTTCACCTTAACTTGGTATCGACGACAATGTGGAAATGTGGAGTCGTTTTTATGTCTAATTCATCATTAAGTATCTTTAAGCTGTCTATTTTTTATGTAAATATCTTTGTAAGTATATATTGAACATAACTATAATTATGAATATCGCGCACTCATGTAATCTCATACATATTTAAATATATTATGAAATTTTTTAGTCAGTAGTTGCAATCAATATTGCATAGACGCATCCTTGGCAGCGCGATAGTGCATCGACCTGCACCAGATTGCTGGCGAAATGCAACCCAAACGTTGTCTAATCGAAAGTGTGTCGATATCTATAATATAATATATACATAATCATGTCTACTAAGTTGTGTATATACTAGTCATTTGCCCGATCGTAACTCAATAAAAAATTTATCTTCATACAAATTTGACCCACTTTGGGGTCGAATTTCCAAATGCCTCTCCGTAGTCCTCCTTCGTCATATAAAGAGCTCCAGTGCAAAATCATCTTTATCGAAAGTCATACAAGTAAATGTTGTAATTTTTGAGCTCGCAATGTATCGTAAACCCGCGATCACATCACAACACTCCGCGTGATACCCGACGCGTGCGAATGACGAGTGCGGTCAAGCGTATTGAGTTTTTTTGACATTACAGTTTAGGTCTAAATTAGTAATTTTAATCACGTTAAGATATACTTCTATAATTATTTTATGATAAAAATACCTCCTCCTTTTGTTATCAATCGGTTAAAAATAGACCTTTTCAATCGTTCGAGAAGAAGGGGCAAAATACTCCATGGTTGCTGTTTTTAAAAAAATCTTTTGACATTTTAGAGCAAAACATTGTTATGAGTATGTGAGAACAATATCGGAACGGCTAGCCAGACTTGAGCAGCTTTCCAAAAAAGTACTAACTCAATGTATATAATGATATAAAATGTATTAGGGAAATCGATTGCGACATTATACCGACCGATAATTGTCGCACCAGTGTGTCCGGCCGCTTTGAAGATGGGTACCCAATTTAACACTTGGTAAAACATAAGGGAGATTGGGACCAATCAGTCCAACAATTGACAAGGAGAGCTCAGTTACTATTCAAATAGAGAAAACCTTTTGAAGTTTATAAAGATGGGAAGCCATTTTTGTACGAGTATCATCATGTCACATTCATTATTTTATTTATAATGTGTTATTGCTATTAATTACTTGACTGGCAAAATACCTACTAAGTTGTAGGCGAAACCATATTCATATCCATTTTATTCCATCGCATCTCATTTCGTAAAGAAAGAAGAAGAAGGAGTTTATAAAAACATACGGAAATAAAATGCAACACATTTCAACATTGACATTTAGCATTAATTAATTATTGATGCAAATATACGGATGACAGTATGCTCAACATATCAAACGTGACTTATTAGTAAATAAAGCAGCAAGCCAACTATTGGATCAAACCCAATTAATAATGTTGTATAACTATATAAATTGAAATTTTGTGTTTATTGTTTTGCGATTTGTAGCAAATAATAGCTCGCGACTATATGTCGCAACAGGTTCGACGAATCCCAGCCACCCGAACAAGCCGGGTTCCGAAAAGGCTTCAGTACCATAGACCACATACATACGCTGCGGCAGGTTATACAGAAGACCGAGGAGTATAACCGGCCACTATGCTTAGCGTTTGTGTACTATGAGAAAGCCTTTGATTCGATCGAGACATGGGCAGTACTACAGTCCCTCCAGCGTTGCCATATTGACTACAGATATATCGAAGTGCTGAGATGTTTGTACAGAAACGCCACTATGTCGGTCCGGATCCAGGATCAGAGCTCGAATCCCATCCAGTTGCAGAAAGGTGTGAGACAGGGAGACGTCATATCTCCGAAACTGTTCACCGCTGCACTGGAAGATGTCTTCAAGCTTCTGGACTGGAAAAGGTCCGGCATCAATATTAACGGCGAGTATATCTCTCACCTTCGATTTGCAGACGATATCGTAGTCATAGCAGAGTCGCTGGAGGACCTAAGCTCAATGCTCGAAGACCTCAATAGAGTCTCCCAACAGGTGGGTCTTAAAATGAACATGGACAAGACAAAGATCATGTCGAGCGTTCATGTTCAACCCAGAACAATAGCCGTTGGGAGCTCTATTTTCGAAGTTGTGGACAAGTACATTTACCTAGGGCAGATTGTTCAGCTAGGTAGACATAACTTCGAGAAAGAGGTCAACCGTCGAATCCAACTCGGATGGGCAGCGTTCGGGAAATTGCATGATATCTTCTCGTCCAAATTACCTCAGTGTCTGAAGACAAAGGTTTACAACCAATGTGTGCTGCCAGTGATGACATATGGTGCCGAGACGTGGTCGCTGACTATGGGCCGCATAAGAAGGCTCAAGGTCGCTCAACGCGCAATGGAGAGAGCTATGCTCGGGGTTTCGCTACGCGATAGAATCAGAAATGAAGAGATCCGTAGACGAACTGGAGTAACCGACATAGCTCAAAGAATCGCCAAGTTGAAGTGGCAGTGGGCAGGGCACATAGCTCGCAGAACCGATGGCCGTTGGGGCAGAAAGGTTCTAGAATGGCGACCACGAATCGGAAGACGAAGTGTAGGACGGCCCCCCACAAGGTGGACTGATGACATCACACGCGTCGCAGGAAGCCGGTGGATGCGAGTGGCGGAGGACCGTGATGTGTGGAAGTCATTGGGGGAGGCCTATGTCCAGCAGTGGACGTGTATATCGGCTGATAGATAGATATGTCGCAAGAGGCATAAATAACCACAAAATTCAGAAAAAAATAATCAATTTACAATGCAATTCCAAAATATGTTTCGAAAGGTAAATGTTATGTAATCTCCTTGGAAATGGACGAAAACTTTCTATAAATTTGGGGGTAAGTGCAACGAGTATAACATTTCCATGTTATTATGTACTCGATCACAGTTCCATTGGTCCATAAATTACGATACTGCAGACTACTAGTTCTCTATATGACTGCTATACGAGTAATACACAACGACAATATAATGAATGAAACGGTCATAAAAAAAGACTTCATTTGATGCTTAAATTATATTAAGACAAGACACTACCCCTATGCTTCGCAATGCGAGTATATCAAAAAGGGTTAGCGGAATTTATTTCGTGCGTAATATATTAGCGATGGGGATACTAGAGAGCACTGAATGAAATAAATCCTAAGTATTTATAAGAATACCAAAACTTCGTGACCAAATGCTAACCTGATGATGTTATACTCTTCTTCGATGTGAAGTAGATTTAGGGCATAGATCACGCTGGCTGGTTTCATGAACCTAACACCTGACGAGACCCTCATATATCCGATGTTTACCTTCACCGTTAAGAAAGTGACAATCCTTATCGATAAGCTAGTCACAATATAATATAAATAAATAGTAACTGAATTATAAAGGAACTTACTTTTCAACGCCCATCTCTTGTTCATTAACAATCCGTCCAAGAATTTGTAACCATGCTCCCTACATACAGTCTCTTTAACATTCGCCACAGCACTCGTCAGAGACAGTAGGTCGCTCGCCAGTACCACGGAAGATGCGTAATCTGGAGATTCCACCGGCCCCAAATCTCTACCGACTTCATCTTCATAGGCATTGTAGGTCGACGCTCTTGCTTCGCCAGACAGCTTCGATACCACTTCTGTATTATTACCTTTGACGAAACCAGTCAACTTTGCAATCAACTCTCTATCAATACCTAAACTGTGAGCTGTCCTGTTAAGTAACGCTAGATGCTTGCTATCAATTGTTCTGTTAGAGTTCAATAATGGCGATAGTCTTTCTAACACTGCGTTATTAATGACAGTATTATTTAATGATTTCGGATCTATAGCGGCCGCGAATGCGCACGCGATCGTGAGGAGCGTTACAGTATTCATAGCGGACACGCGCGCTCGCGCCGCCTCAACCGACAGACTGAGTGGCCTACCTAAAGCCTTCGCTCAATCAATTACTTATAGGGTTTCTTTACATTTTTTTTATTCTAATCGATTCGATTATGGTCCTGAAATAAATTATCCGAGAGATGTCTCTAGATATTTTTGGGACTGGTTGGAAATACATGGACTGCATTGAGAAAACTGTGACTTATGCAGTAGATTTATTTTCTGTTTTAGAATATTCCCTGTAAGGAAATTACTTAAGTAAGTATTGATATAATTTTATAAAGGTCCCCAAAATGTTTGTTAATTTAAACAATCTTAGGTAGCTTAACACAAAACTTTACCTAGCATTAACGTAAGCGCGTTCTGTCTCGCTCACACCACAGATTTTATGAATGATAGCAACAGCATACTTTTCTGATTACGTTAGGAATTCCTCGTACGCAAAAGTGATGTTTACACTTCTCTAGTAGAAATAGTAAAATAACCAAAATTTCTTCGATTATACAATAAAATGACCAAATTAGATCTCATTTCCAAGATACAGATACATTTTAATATAGCTTTTGTAGACCATTTCATAAAATCTCCTCAATCTAAAATTACATTATATTCACACCAACAAAATCAAACTGCCAAATAAAACTCAGAAAGATTTAATACAACTTATAGAACAGATAAAACGTTGCTACCGTGAATCGTGACATGATTGAGCTCCATTGCGGCTTCCGTTTGCTGTCCACTCCCATTCGTCAAGGTCCTGATCCTCTTCGTTGGAATACGACCTCCTCGGCGTGTATTCCTCTTCGTTAGAATATGACCTCCTTGGCGTGTATTCCTCTCGTTCCGTCCATTCCTCTTCCCCTTCTTCCTCAACAATCTCTAAATCATCGTCCATTTGTATCTGGGAATCTTCACCGAATTCCTCATCTTCTTCCTCCTCCAATATATCTCCAAGTTGATCGTAGTCTTTCTGTGATTCGTATTCCACTTCAGTTTCGGGAATCTCTTCCAATATTTCTCTGTGGGCTATTAGATGCCTTCTTGTTGGTACTTCTTTGACTTCTTCTTTTTCAGTTACATGATTTTCTTGCTTCTGATTTTGTTCTGCTTCTTTGTATTGTGTAGTGGGCTTGGATGAAAATGAAAATACTTTGTGGAGAGACTGCATCGGTATTACTAGGGTCAGTGTTATAATTGTTGACAATAGGAATATCGCTGATATTTCTTTTACGTCAATCTGTAGAACAATAAAATCAACGATAAGACAAGTTATTTTGGCAAACTATTTAAAACAGTAGCAAAAACAGAATATTATTTTACCGTTATTACAATTTTAGATTATAAATAATCGAAATATATTTTGACGAGCCAAACTGTTTGCGAAATTCTATGTTGAACCGGATTTCTAGTTTGTCTAGACTCCCAAAAAATCCGTTTACAGCAGAATGATTTAAAATAGTTCATATAATATTTCGAGCTATATATTACTTCATATAGGTATAAATTCGAGTTTAGAATTAACCTACCACATACACTCCTACTGCTGTTACTCCTGTAAGCCAGGATCTATTGTCTCAAGGTTTTACTTTTTAATTGTGTTTCGTTTCAAGTTTTCTCGGGACGGTTAAGTTATATTATTTAAATGTTAATTCCTTACCAGAGACGACAAAGTAAATTCGCTGGAAGTCTTGACGGTAGCAACATTCGTGATGTAGACAATGAACTGGCAAAGGTAGAGTGCATATGACAGACGGCTGACCAACACTAACGGACGGCAGCAGAGGAAGCGGGACAGAAAATCTGTAAACGGTAAGATAATGAAACCATTTAATGAGACAGAAATATTTGTTCAACTTGTCTCTACTTTTGAGGTTTAGAGCAACACCTATAGTTATTTCTAAGCGACGCCCTGACGCTCGGCACAGAAGGCAGGGTCACTACCAACTGCGCTACTGTGCCGAGCGTCCCGGGTTCGAATCCTGGTAGGGACAATCTTTTTGTGATGGAGCACGAATATTTCTACCCGAGTAATGTGAGTTTAATATCTAATAAGTATTATATACTGAGTTCGCCCTCATTCCATTGAACAGTACCCATAATATGTACAAGCGTTGCTTAGTGTGGGACCATTATTGGTGCGTTCGTCTGGCGATATTATTATTATTAACAAGCTGGAAACGGCTAAGTCATACTTCGGATTCGTGATGACGATTCGATTCGTGATGACACGAGTAACAGTCAAGTCAAACAGTGAGCCGGACGGGACGAGGATGGGCTGTTAGTAGTTGTAATATGAACTGTATCAAAGTGTGAATAAGAATGTGGATTTACGGGTGATATCGTATATCAAAAGTAGCACGGCATGGAAGAGCGTAAACGCGATTGTAGATTGTATTTTTGGGAGGTTAGAATACATTTTTGACTGATCCGAGGGTATAATCACGTTGCCTGACACAGGTACTTGGATAGTTTTGTATAACTGACACTTACTGCAATTCCCGTTATGCACTGCATAAATCATCCACGCGATAGCAAGGGCCGAAGCGAGCGGCGCGAGCGCAGCGTATTGAGCGGCGAACGTTGCACTGTATCGATACTGAGTAGATCCCGAGTCGATTCCAGCCCACCAGACCAGGCACCAGAGTGCTCCACTAGACAGCCAGCCAAGTGCTGAGAGTATCTAAAAATATAATAAAATATAGATATATAAAAATATCTAAAAAGGTTTGTAAAATCCGCTACTTTTACTAACTTTGGAGTATTGTATCGCTTTAGGTATTTTTTAAGCAAACTTTATATATCGAGACATCCAATGCAGAATGCTAATATCGCAAAAAACTAAATAACATCGTAAAGATGTCCAAATTTTTCGTACAAAAATAAAACCAATGACATTTTGAATTTCGCGCCCTGACCTTGCGCTTCCCCCTTAATTACTTTAGTTTTAGTTTCAAAGGGGAACACAATGTAAATAATGCATTTTAGCGGAAGAGGGAATATCTTCCAGCCAGGCGGGTGGTATGCCTGGCGGGGCGGCCGCTATGCCCCGACGGTTATTGTCGGGATTTTGTATATATGTTACGTGCTCCGAAAACTCTCATAGCGCGATTCAGGATTGTGTTGAGAATTGTCTATTGTTCTGAATGCGTCTGCAGCGCCATCTGTGTAGCTTGTGGCGTGGTCGAAGTGGTCGCTACAGTATTTTTTTTCAATTAAGTAATAAAAAACTCAATAAAACATTCCATAGTGTATATTATGATGACATCCCTATGACATCTGTGCAGAGTTCGTGGGTACGTATTGATAAAATATGCCAGAAAAAAGAAATTTGGTACCAATAAAAAAAACCTCATAAAAAGAGTGAGTTACTTGTGTTCAAGTCTGGAAACAAATGTAACTTTAATGTGCCGCAAGTATCACTGTACAACGTTCCTCTAACACGAGTAACTCAATTTAAGTACCTGGGTCACTGGGTTACCGAAAATCTAAGTGATAATGTAGACTTAGAAAGGGAGCGTAGGGCGCTGTCTGTCCGATGCAATATGCTGGCTCGCAGATTTGCACGATGTACCACACAAGTTAAAATGACACTCTTTAGAGCATACTGTCAGTCATTCTACACGTGTAGTCTGTGGGTCTCGTATACGCAGAGGGCATGCAACGCCCTGCGTGTTCAATATAACAATGCCTTCAGGGTGCTGTTAGGGCTGCCTAGTTTCTGTAGCGCATCGGGAATGTTCGCTGAGGCAGGAATTGATGGTTTTCATGCTATCATTCGGAAACGATGTGCCTCCCTCTTCCACAGAGTGCGTACCAGTTCTCACAGCATCCTGAGAGCATTGAGTGATAGATGGGAGTGTCCGATAGTGGGCCACTGGATAGAGCTTCATGCACCCGCTGTGACATATCGTGTGTCATAGCATTGTGATATTACTAACAATAAGTTAAGGCTCATTTCATATTAACAATCAATATGGATCCAAATGGTCTGAAATAAAGATTTATTATTATTATTATTATAAAGATTTTTAAATTCTCACCTTATTATGATTACCGTTGTTTTTCAAAGCTAAACCCAAACTTAATCCTATTAAGTATGGTGTCGACCGATGTAGGGTTGACGTGTAACTCAATCGGGCTGTCCTGAAAAGCTGGCTTCCACTGTAAAATGAAATCACATTTATGCTTAAACTTTTTTTTCTTGTCTCATCAATATTAGTTATATGATAAATAATCTTGAAAACAAACGACGGTATGAAATATAGCTTAAAACCAAAGCTCTTATCATTTGTTCAATAACTTTCAATCTAAAATTTCTCAGTAATTAGTTTTGTATATTATAAACACCTTATTCACATCAGAAGAACACCTAAGTACATATGTTATATATATAAAACAAAGTCATGTTAGTAACACCTTTTATAATTCAAGAACTGGTAATCTGATTTCTATAATCTTTGATTTTTTTAATTTGTGTCCACCTCAAATGGCAGAATAACTCTTAAAACATGGAAAATTATCACAAAGAAAAAGATAATTCATTTTATTCTGAGGCGGTACGAAGTTCACCCGGACAGAGTATCACAATATAAGGTTAGACACAAATAGTGTATAATATTTTAAGGGGTTAACAAGTAGGTCATAACGATCCCGTTTATGTATAAAATATATTATGTGTATACAGTGTTTAATTTTTCTGTGCGAAAGCAAGCCAGTACAGTTTCACCACGCACTTAGTACGTTGAATTAGTTTTAAAATTTCAAATTATATGTTTTATTCGAGAATAAATAGACCCCTTAAAATATTTTACACTATTATTGTTAAACCATATATAAAGAGGTTTATAAATATAAGTTCAAAAAAAAACTTAACTATTCACATTTTTATACGAATACGTACCTTCGAAGTCACAAACTTAAAATGCTATGCTGCCAACACGAATTAAAGTTACAAAGTACTCGTGTTAAAGTATAAAGGTGTTATGAACTTAAAGTCGCCAAGTTTAACAAGTTAAGAATTTTAGCTAAGGCATCGCATCGATGAAGTTTGTATGTAGGCATTGGTACCGTCATTATAAATTATTAAGTTGGAGATTTGATTTTACATTTACTGAGAAATATTAATATCGCCAGACGAACACACCAACTGTATGGTCTCAAACTAAGAAACGCCTGTTTCATTTTGGGATAATTATTCCACAAGATATAAGGACCGTGTTATTAATATTCTGATAAATCCACAACTTATATGACAAATGGCCTATACAAATTCTTAAAAATAAGTTACAGATAGTGTTTGTAATCACAAGACTATTTATTTAAATAAAATTAAATTGCCCATTAAATTAAAGTTCGCCAACCCGCACTGGGCCAGCGTGGTGGACTATGGCCTAATCCCCTCGTATTGAATGGAGAACCGTGCCCTTAATGGGATATTAAAAGGGCTGGTATTATTATTCAATTGCCTTTTATGGTACAGTCATGCACAGGATGCAAATATTAAATCGTACTTAATATTGTTAAATAGACCGTGAAGTGCACATTCGCGTATCAATTAATTATATCAATTATATTCGATAATGCAATTATTGTGGTAATGAGCCTTTCGTAGATTAGTGGTAACACTACCGACCATCATGTATCTATTGAGTTTATTATAAAATGATTTGTACATGATGATACTGTGTGGATACATACCTCGAGTAAAAAGATATTAAGAAGTCGAACGGTAGCTTGTAAATATAACATACACATAAGATATGAAATAATATTAATGACTATTTGCAAGTACAACATTGAAATTTCCAAAATTATTGGCCAAAATAAATATGACACCACAATGACACATAATCAGCTAAATACAAACCTTGAAATAAAACATTTTTTTCGAATTTTATCGCGTTTATTTTAAGTTTTTTACGTTCCCGACCGCAAGCAACAACTAAATATGAGGGTACCCCAGTTCAAACTATGACACTAGGACGTCAACCACCTGAGTCCTCCCGTGACCATGGTTGCTGTAAAGCAGCCGAAACGTTAGGAACTTAAACATAAAATAAACGCGATAATATCCGATAAAAATGTTTTATTTCTATGTGTAGTATTCGCGTAAATGTAAGACATCAATATAACTAAAAATTACCATCGGCGAAATGTGGGTGCACTACAGTACAACTCAGCCTCCCCCTTCGAGGATTGCAGGCTTAATGATGTAACATTCAAATAGCAATAAACATCGTTTTCTACATACCTCACTCCATGATACGCCAGCATAGTGAGCCTGTGGTCCCTGACAGTAGTGTATCTTGAATAGGTGGCTAAGAAGTGAAGACTTGGCAGGAGAATCTTGGCGAGGCCAGTTCTCGCCTGCATCACCCACACGAGCATCCCTCCGAGGACTGTGAGCTGCATGTCCAGAGCTAACTGGTGCGTTTGTGGCGCGCACTGAAAGTGAATGAATGCCATCATTATTGCAGCTTCGCAAAGTTTCACTTCGACGCGAAGGAAAAATTGACCAATCTGACCAAGGGGTCACTTTAAAAATACGTCTATTTGTTTTCGTATGGAAGCGATATTAACCATGCTTCTGATGCCTGCTCCACACATTTTTTGTCTCAGAATATGTGTGACACATGGGCTCAAAATCAACATGTCATCACAAACAGTCCTCACTCTTTGATAAAATGACATAATCCTTAGCTACCGTAGATCCATTAGCTGAGTGACGGAAGGGAAAGGTGAAACTCTCTTTATGCCAATATCAGTAGTAAAAGCAATCAGGATGGATTGAATATGGGCTAGTACCATAAGAAAAATGGCTAAAAAGACGATGCTGATAGGCTTCCATCTAGTCATTTTAATTTAAAAAACACATTAAGAAAACCCTCTGATTTATGAATATCGAATACTTGGACATGATGGTGTTTTATAAATACTGACCATATCTTCAAACCCAAAGTAGTTCTGCACATAAAGCAGGTTCCACCACCATCCCTCCTGGCATACTTGCGCGTTCTTCGTGACGAAGGTGCCCCACATGGGTCCGCTCGACATATTGTCCCATATGTAGGCGTAGAAGAGAACTAGGGCTAAAAGTGCCGGCGTTAGCCTGGGAAACCAAATAAATAAATATCGTCAAACGATCACACCAAATTGTACGGCCCCAAAATATGGTCAGACGATCACTCCAAACTAAGCAACGCTTGTATTATGGGTACCGTATAATGGATTGGGGGGGGAGGGGAGATATTCAACGTCCATTCAACAAACATTTGTGTTCATCACACAAAGCTTGCCGCTACCGGGATTTGAACCCGTGGCCTTCAGTACCGAAAGCAAGGTGGCCACCAACAGTGCCAAGTCAGGCCAAGGCCAGTTCGAAGCGTCCTATCCCCTTTAATTATGTTATGTTTCTATCACTTTTTAACCGACTTCAAAAAAAAGGAGGAGGTTCTCAATTCGGTTGTATTTTTTTTTTCAATTAAACTTACACAATAAACATAAGCTTTTAAACGCCTGATATTTTGTTACACCTATTAGTCGAATCATTATTTTTGCAATTGTTTTTCTACAGGCGTTTATTATAATTGAATTGAAGAAATAAGTTTAACGTCCTAACTGTTTACTTATAGATGTATTTAACATGATATGGAACATTATTGCACGTTACTGGCGATGGGCAATTCTCGTATGAGTACTTAATTGTAGTGAGAATGAACATCCCATTTAATCAGTTATGTGCCTACATTTAATGACATACAAATGAGCTCGAGTACTAGTTTCGCTTTCTGATATTTATAGCCAACAATACATTCCTCTTGTTGTAAAGTACCTACAAAAACTAGGTAAAAGGTAACCTCAGATATTTTGAGAACAGCCTTCTCGGTGCTCCTGTGTCGCTCGCTGAGGATATTTTGTGTGCGTTCAGGGTTCCACTGAGCAGTAGGAAGCAGTCTGTGAATACCCAGCCCGCTCGGCACCACACCCATATCGGCGAGCTTACTACCTGGATAAAGGAGACATTATTTATTATTACCAGTTTCCGCGACTTCCTATTTGTTGACTTATTTTCCTTTATGATTGTCCCTTGATCATCCATTTAAGCGGTAAACTTTTTTATAGAATGGATTTTGTTATATGCTATTGCCATGCCAAGTTCGTTAAAAAATCTCTCAGTGGATTTAGTGATTCAGTTGTTTTAAAACAATTCTAAATGTTCACCTGTGCGTCAAGTGCGAGACTATTCGTAAGCTAACTGTATAGTTTATAGTTTACGTATTTAGACACCTTGTATGGCAAATTGAACAGCGCCTCTAGCGGACAGTATTTAAATCTGTCAATTCTCAACTCCATGGGTCTAAATTCGTAAACTATGAAGTATACGGTTAGCTTATCAATAATCTCGCACTTGACGTACTGGGCTATAAACTATTACTAGGTGTGTCATGTTTTATCCAAATCTGTCCGTTAGTTTTTCCGTGATGCGTGAAAAGTCAGACAGAGATACCAAATTTCCAAAAATTGGGTCGGATTAGGCCTCCGTATCATATTATTTTTAAATATTCTAAGTACACACACCAGTCTTATTTTATGTACAGATTGATGGATGCATACATAAGTTAATCCGTAGTAGGTACATACATATCTTTTGATTAGCCAGATTTTCTTCAGAAATAGTTTGATGCAGTTCGTGCCTTACTGAAGAATCTAACAGTGGTGGTAGACTGAGCTGGCCCATTATATTTGCTGTTTTTTAAAATGGTAATCATATAATTCCAAATGTCGTCTACCATTTTGAAGGAGACGACTGTAGTAATAAAGTGCGATGAGTGCGTACGCGCACCCAGCCAACCCGTCGCGCCGGGCAATGCGCCAATGATAACAACACAAAGCGTTCCAATCAATGTAACTGTACGGTCATACGTTAAGTAGAATTAAATGTAGACTAATTTGTTATATTCTTAGTAATGGGTATAGACCAACGAGGTTAGTTAGTACTTTTTTTTAGACCTGCTGCTAAAGTCTGCTTAGCCGTTCCTACATTGTTCTCACATACCTATAACAATGTACTGCTCAAAAGTGTAAAATATCTTTAAAAAAAAGAGCATCCATGGAGTTTCTTGCCCATTCTTCTTCATAGGAACGGAATTCCAAACGGGTGGTAAAGTAGTAGCATAGTATTTTGTAACTTTTGACGATTCATAAGTACTGTACTTAATGGTCTACGTGAATAAAAAATATTCTGATTCGGAGGTATAGACGATCAATATTGCTCAACCTCTGAGCTTAATACCTACTAGGACAATTAAGTTTATTCGTCTATATTTTAGACCATGTCGATTGCTTGACAAAGCAACTGCGTGCTTGACTATGATTGACGAACATTATATTTTTAGATACGAACGTGTCTGAATTTTCGACAAGCATACATGAAACGTCAAGCATGCTTGCCAAGCACATAACTTTGACCGCCGTCAAGGCAGCTAAAACAACGAGCATTTTCATATCATCATGTCACATCCATTTTTTATTTTTAATGTGTATTTATTGAATATTTTATTGCTATTAATTACTTAGCATTGGCAAATTACCCGCTAAGTTGTGGGTGAGGCCACTTGCATATCCATTTTATTTCATCTCATTTCATTTCGTAAAAAAAACGAAGAAGAACTGATAGATTTTAAAGGTTTAAATCATGCTCATTAATGATTATGCTTACCTTGACTCTAAAGAGAGAGTAACTAATTCAGTCTACAAATACCTTTCATACATACACCATCATTAAAATTGACCATTCAGTAATATGGCAACTTGCCAAAATTAGCATAGTTTACAGACGTCTGCCACACGCCAAATTTAACTTTATGCTTTTGTAATAAGATTCTCATAAAACATGTAACTAGTGATCGATTGATGTCGATATCAATGGTTGATTTATTAATAGTAAAGTTGGCAATTTATTTGATAATATTATGTTAATGCACTTTGGCCGATGACTAAGTGGTTTAAAGGCTACTCAGCTGGTTACAAGTTTCATATCAGTGAATAATATAGCAATCATGATGTTGTCTTAGGACTCACTAAGAGTATTTTTAAATCTGCAATTTGAATTTGAACGAGGAATGAATTATTGGTGAGATAAAAGACCAGAGTCTTAATTCTAATAATTCTTCTAATACAAATGTTTGAATTAATATTAGATAAGAAAAAAATTGTGTTTGAAATATCGATACTGTCGCATCACGAACGGTTATTTATTTTAAAGCGTTCGTCCACACAGATGTTCTTAATAAAACTCCACGGCTAAGGTTAAATGCTGTCACGTGTCAGCACAGTGACATTAGCTAACCACTGCTTAAGGTTCTGGGGCGTTATTTGGGGATATAGTTTACAGAGACATTAAAGCTGGATCAGTTATCCAGCAGCTAACGTACTTCGGTAGATGGATGCAACGTAAGGGTTGAAAAAGTTGAAAAATTTACAAGCTTCTGACTGCCTGTTATGATAGCAGTTGCTTCTATTAAATATGACGTTACAATAATAAAAATATAACATGGAAGAGGAAAAATATGAAATAGATAATATTCGACTGTTTTTGAAAATGTGGGAACCATGTTCATACTTACATGATTAACGGTTTGCATCCAGCCTAATCTACTCATACGAGAAGTTCAAGTACTAATAATAGAGTTCTTAAAAATATCATTTAAATAAGTGGAACCATAGAATTTCTTGCTCCTTCTTCTCCATGTTTATGACATTCAGAACGGGCTGTAGCATCTTAACATAATTTTACAACACGCTTGCTTAAAGTACCTCATATTGCCCCCATTTTAAGTTTATAATGCAGCCGTGCTTCACTTCATATTATGCAGGCTTATGCTTCATATTATATTACATTAATTTGTCTCACAATTACAAACATATTCAATATTATTTTTAAATATTCGTTTTTACGGCTTTGTTATCAGTGCCTCTCTTTCAAATCGGGCACAAAAAAAACCGGGCGCCATGTTTGTTCTGAGGCCATGTTTAGAAATGGTTTACATAAATAAAATAATAGTCCAATTCTTCTCACCTCGGTTATCTTCAATCTGTTGGTGTAAGGTGTAGCAGCAACTGGCAGGACCTTGTGGGCGATCAGCAAAGCAATCGTGGCTATTGCTCGAATACCGTGAATGCAGGAGATCTCGTCCGTATCACCGGGAGCTACCAGCTTGCTGACCGTACGGTAGAGGGAGAACGCGCTTAAGAAACCGTCTGTGGGGATGACAGATACAGATAATAATTCATAAGACTGATCAAAAATAAAAAACAATACCTTAATAATGTATGTTTCTTAGATCGTTACACTTATATTGACAATTAGGAAGGAGGGTTTACTAATGATAATGATAGTACCTGAGCGTTTGCTGATCGCTTCTTTATCGTCGTATTTCGATTCTTTCTGGTCGCACTCTGCTTTTTCATCAGCCTCTTCACCCTGACCTTCTGTTCCTCGTGCAAAAGCGTCTTGAACTGTCGCCACAAGTACCAGCAGAATGATGACACCATAGAACGATCTAGAATTTAAAAATGCATTAAAGATATTATCTGTTTATTGTGCATCACTACAAGGTTATTGATTTTGAGAGGAGCAATGGGCAGCAATTATCATTTGACGGAATAGTTCTTACATTCATTGATACAAAAATAATGACATTCATAGTAAAATCGTGATAAAAATCTCCCTTTTCTTTAGTTCTTTGTGTATCAGGACATAGGACAAAACTTACAGTGTCAAGATAGTCGGCCATTCAACCCAATCTTTCCACCACTCAGTTCCCTCTTCCACGTGGCAGTCTTCTTTGTCAACTTTAACCCGTAGCACCACTCCACTGGTATGCTGGTAATGTTTGATTGCATCTTTCACTACTACTTCTACGTCCTCGGGGTTGCAAGCGGCTGGCACACACACTCCCCAGCTCAGTGTTGAAAAACGCGGCAGGAAGTGACCTGGCTACACAAAGCATGGTAACGCTTAGTTTGATTTTTCCACTATTCAACATACGAGTAAATACATCATAATATGTCTTTAAATGGGACTAGGCCCGCCACATACTCCGACTTCTGCTATTCCTGTAAGCCAGGATCTACAGTGGTGTCCAATGATGACACAGAGGTTATATAGGCCTGTCATAATATGTCTGTGTATTTTTCATGATTCGACTACATATACTCGACTTCGATAACTTAGAAATTTTGTATTTGAAACAAATGTTTGTTATAAAATCAGTGTTTTGGAGAAAGCGGGTAATAGTGAGATATTGTGGTAAAACTGAAATCAATCAAACGGAACTCACATCATCAATCCGACTCCTGATCAAGTTCTTGGCTTGAGCCAAATAAACCGGAGCCTCCAGTTCTGGATGTTCCGCTTTCACTTCAAATCGAACCAAGCAGTACTGCCCCTGGACCTTCACCACGCTACCACTGTCCAACTGCACGCGTGCTCGGCTTTCCAAACACTGGTCGAAATCTCCAAGCTGTATGCCATTACCTCGGAGTATTCCTGAGGGGATCTTCGCCGTGGCGTCGAGCACTGTAATGAAAAATTCCTGTTTCGTTCCACTATCTATTCCATGGGGAGTTAAGGGGCTCAACTCGCGAGCATTTCAAGGCTGTAGTCTGTTTGTTATATTTTATTAAACCTCTGTGTATTTTTGTTTTAGAGTGTGTTGACTTGTAATAAATAAGTCACGCCACTAGCAAAAGCTGGCAGTGGGAATCACACAGAATATTTCTTGATCACCAGACACTGAACGAGTCGGCATGAAAATGACTTAACGATTATAAATTAGCACACGTTTTTTCGATTGGAATGGGGGTACCTACATAAATATACTCAATTAAAAGTTATTAAGACCTTAATAGCAACACATGGTTATTTATGTGTTTTAAAACCAACATCTGTTGTCAAAATCTCAAAAACATGACAACATTTCAGTAGTTGATTCAAGACAAAATTATTGAAATACGTGTATTGAACATTGAACTTCCAATTGTAATATCTTCTTATATATAAAATTCTCGTGTCACAATGTTAGTTACTATACTCCTCCGAAACGGCTTGACCGATTTTTATGAAATTTTATATGCATATTCAGTAGGTCTGAGAATCGGCTACTATCTATTTTTCATACATGGCAAAGCAACGTTTGCCGGTTCAGTTAGTTGATACATAAAAACTTACTATTAAGGGCCCATAACTTCGTTCCCCGCAATTGTCTTAATACTATCTGGCCGTGACGCCTGCACTCAGGATTCTGAATTCGAGAAAAATTTGGTGCAAAAGTAGGAAAAAATGCATAAAGATCTTCAAATTCACTTTTCAGCAAATTCCTTCTCTGCAAAGCATCTGTGACGTGTTTTAAATGACTTTCGGCTGTCGAGAACATTTCTTGGCTATCAAATAGCTTTTCTTTTGACGATTTATCTATTTTTTTACCATCAGAGCGCTTTTTGTGAGGTTCAGCTTTCGATTCCTTCTTAAAATCGTATGGCTTAAAACCGTCTCGAAGATCTTCTATTTTCTTCGGCTCATAAGTAAATTTCTTTTCAATTTTTTTTATCTCTTCGTGACTTTTAGGTTTTTTATCATTTTCTGCGCTAGATTTCAATTTTGCAGTATCTTTCTCGCGTTCTTTCTTTGGATTTTCTTTTTCAGGTTTGTCGCCTTTAATAGGTTTCGATTCTTTTTGTTTTTTTTGTTCAACCTCTGCCGATATTGGTTTATCTACTGTGGAAACCTTATCCGTTTTAATTGGTTTTTCAGATTTTTGTTCATTTTTCTTAGTCAAGCTATGTTTGAGGTTTGCTTCGTTTATTGTTTCTACCTTTTTAGAATAAGTTGGTTGCTCAGACTTTTCTGGCTTTTCATCTACTTTTAGTTTTACAGGTGTAGCTTGTGGTGTTTTTTTTTGGGTTTCCTTTTTGGAGGTCGTTGCTTTTAGAAAATCATTTTTCTGAACCTCTATTACTGTTTTAGGCTGAGCCAAATTATCAACATCATCATCGTCAACGTTAACATCTTCGTCATCGTCTTCATCATCATCATTATGATTTTTTGTTGTTGGTTTAGTTCCATCTTTTTTTACTTCCTGAATTACTGGTTTTGGTTTTACATCAGCTTTCGTTTTAGGGTCTATTTTAGGCAAAGGATTTATAAGAGGCTCACTTTTTTTGGTTTTATAATCATCCCCATTGCTATCGTCATGATCATCGTCCTTTATGGGCTTAATCTGAAGTGTTTGTTGCTTAAACGCTGAACTTTTAAGATCTAGTATTAATTTGGGTGGACTTTTCTTTACATCGATTTTTTTAATTTTCTGCTGAATAGGCGAAGACTTATCATTATTATCGTTATCATTCTTATTCACGTGTTTACTTGATTGAAATCTTGATTCAGATTCTTTAACCTCGAAGCTCTTTGAATCTGGTTGTGTTTTTAAAAGGTCTATGATTTTGCTCTTTTTAAAAACAAATATGTCATCATCTTCTCCTTCATCATCATCATCATCGTCATCGCTGTCATGCTCATTAGACTTATCTTTCGCAACAGAATCTTTGTCTTCTGAACTCTTAGCTTCTTGTTTCTGTTTGCTGTTAATCTTCATAAGCTTTTTTCTTATGCTTGATATAGCCTCATCGCTTTCATCGTCATCATCGTCATCGTCATCGGAGCCAAAACTTAAAAACTTCTTATTCCCTTCCGTTTTCACTTTACTGGCATCGCCATGTCCTTGACTAAACCCAGTCTTAATTCCAAAGAAGTTAATTTCATTGTCATCTTTGCTTTCATCACTTTTAACGTCATACTTATGCGAAGATTTCTCGCCAACCTTCTGATTATTTAGTTGGTGTTTTTCACGCGCCAAGTTCCTTGGCTTTTCATGCGTATTTTCGTCACTTTCTTTAACACTATGCTTATTATTCAAATCACAATCGTCACACTTTTGCTTTTTCACACTATCTTGAAGGGTTTTTGGTAAATCACGTACACGGAATGCGGTTATCACTGTGGCAAGGATAGGTAGGCAGATTAAAATTAGAGCTAGCTTCCATTTGTGCGCCATGGTTGCGGCGGGCGCTCACGTCGCCATTCTTACTGAAACTATTTCAGTAGCCTTGACGCGTTGGTGTATATGAGTATCATAGATTCTCATTGATAGTTCTCGGCCGAGGTTATGAGTTTTCGTGATATTTTGTAGGATCGAGTGCGTTAGTCAGCAAGGGTTAATGTGTACTGCCGTAGCTCAGATGGCATACGTCCAAGATCAGTGTAAAAATAGTGTTGCAAAGTCAATCTTATCGCGAAGCAGTGCGACCGGACACATCGCTCTACTCACAATAATATTAATTGCATTGTGATAGACAATAGAAGCATACATTGGTATACTTCGCGTGCTTTTATTCAATGAATGAATTTTAGTTTACGATGGTTGAGATTAGAAGCTAAAATTAAATATCTATCAGAACGTTTCTTAGTCTTCTGATAAATTACAGATAATAAAGAGCTAAGTGACATAAGTACTATTTATACCAAGAAAATGACGGAAAACATATTCTACGTACCTACATTACAACTAAATTAAAGTCTGGATTAAAATATGCCTTAAACATTTGTTCTATTGTTTTAGCTTCTAATAAATTAACAAATTACTTCAAGATTATGTCGTATACTATACACATATATCGTTAACCTGTCATACTTTTTTTGGGTATGAAAAAGACAACCCAGCTATAGGATCACGAAAGCGTAAAATCCCAATTATCTTTAATCGCATAATTATTTTATGCATTGCAGTCCGCCCCTGTTGTAACCTTTGTAAAGTTGGGCAAACACAACACGTTGCTTTTCATATTTTATAAGGCGTCGTAGCAAAATACATAGCTTGGTTTATGAATACAGTTGACGTTTTTTTTTTTTTTTTTTATATGGGACTAGGCCCGCCACACACTCCCACCACTGCTACTCCTGTAAGCCAGGATCTACAGTGGTGTCCAATGAAGACACCGAGGTTTGACCCTCGGCGAGTCCCGGGATAAAGTTAATTGTCTTGGAACCCGCACGAAATTAATCGAAAGATAAATAGGAGGAGTTGGAAGAAAATTATCCACTTCCCTCCATTGCAAAGCGGGAGACAAAAAGATCTGGTAGACAAATGTCCACAGAAGTAAGACTGTTACAGCTGGACTAATTCCAGGTGTAAGGCACCACGGAGAGTTTAAATACTAATTGGTCCTAAACTTGTGAGCTGATTAAACTTGATTCCAGTAGTAGGTATGGCAAAAACGCTTGAACGCACGGAAGTTATCCCTGGTTTCCACAAGGTCTGTGTAGTATACAACCCCAGAAGTTACTTGCAAACTATTAAGCATAATGTTCCGTTCGTTTTGCCAGAGATTGCACTCCCAGAGGATGTGATGTGCAGATTGCTCGTTTTCGTTATACGGCGTTGAACATTGACACAGAGGCGAGGGTACTAATTTAAAATAGAATAATTTGCTCTTAAAGTTACCATGGCCTGTTAAAAATTGTGCCACACAGTGGTCCACCTCCATCCACGTCTTCTCCAAACGATCACGAACGCAAGGAAAGAACTGGTGGAGGTGGCGGCCCTTAGTTGTTGTATCCCAACTGCATTGCCACTCGTTCAAAAGATCTTCGTAAACAACAGATTGAGGTTTAAATAATCTAGTGATTCTATAGCGATCTCGCGGTTTTAGGAATTCGGTGGTCATGTCCTCTCGAGTAGAATAGTACATTCCCGCGCGTCTCTGAATCTCTAAGTCGACCGGGAGCACACCCGCGAGTACCGGCAGGGCCTCGGTACTAACCGTGCGGTATGCTTTACATAAAAATATCAGTGCCAATCGTTGGCTCTGAAGTAATTTACGCCGTGCCGCCCCTATCGTGGCCCTGTCGGCCCACACCGGTGCGCCGTAACACATGGATCCTAAGTACGTTGCTCCGTATATGATTTTTAACGTATTAAAAGAGAGACCCCACGTTGAGGTCGATATTCTTGTCAACGCATAAAAATTACGTTTTGATTTTTCACCGACAGTTTTAATATGTTCGATAAACGGGAAATTCCTTTCTAGCACTAACCCGAGGTAACAAACCGACTCTTTCCTCTTAATTGTTGTATCATTAAACTTAATACGTGGCGGCGCTTTCAGATTACCTTTTAACAGGAGTTGGTAGGTTTTTTGAGGGGCAAACGTAAGCCGATTCCGTTCGCCCCACTCAGAGATCAAGCGCAGACATGTCTCCGCCAGGTTCTCAAGTCCAGCCCTAGTGTTTGATTGTATCAGCAGGAGACCGTCATCCGCGTATCCAGTTAATGAACATCCGCTCGGGAGAGGTAGCTCGAGGAAGTCGTCAAAGCCTAAATTCCACAAGTATGGACTTAAAACTGACCCTTGAGGACAGCCTAATGTCAGTGTCTTCGACACAGCATGGTGACCAAGTCTAAGTGTTGTAGATCCGTGTGCAAAATATGTATAAACAAGGGAATAGATGTTCTTAAAACAACCGCGTATCTTTAGCTTAAGAAGTAACATCGGCCACCATGCGTTGTCGAACGCACCCGAAATATCCAAAAAGATACCTAATACGTACTCAAACGTTGATAAGTTTACGATTTTTCTAACCGAGATAGCCGCGTCAACAGTCGATTTACCACGAGTAAAACCGAATTGTTTTTGATTGAATTTTGGTCCACCGGGTAACAACCGCGGGACGATTAGGCGCTCTAATAGTTTACCTAACGATGGTAATAGCGTTATTGGCCGATATGATTTAGGGTCGTCGGGGGGCTTGTCCCCACTTTTCGGAATGATTCGTATAAAACCGCGACGCCATATTCGGGGAAAAATACCGTCGGCTATGCAACGATTAAAAACAATTAACATTGAATCACCGGCTGATTTGCAAGCTTCTTTGATCATTTTGTTAGATATTTTGTCCTCGCCGGAGGCTTTATTTAGAGGCAGTGCTCGCACGACGTTCTCGAATTCGTCACGGGACGGAAGATCGGACACAGGTGCGAGAGGCGGCTCTGCAGCCCATGCTCTTATCTGGCGGTGGTACTCGCTGTCGTTTTCCGTACTATCGTCGGGGATAAGTGTGTTTAGTAGGACATCCGTAGTCTCCTCGATACCGGTTGTATGTATATTATTTATATTGATGTTCCGTATATATGCGAGATCTATTGATCTATTAGCTTTGAACTCGTGGTATAGTGGAGACCACGGACCCTCCCTATCTAATTTGTCCACTATTTTGTTTAATAAAGCGCCTTTGGATCTTTCAACCGCAGCTCTGTACTGGGACCTGGCAACTCTAAGCGCACATAGAGCTTGTGCAAAAGGATCTCCTGAGATACGAGACTTTTTAAGCTTGTTGAGCTTTCTACGCGCTCTGCGAAAGCACTTACGAAGTTCAATTAATTTATTGCCCCACCAGTCGCACCTTCTGAGACTAGTGGTAGACCCTCGACCAATGGCCACATCGGCACAGTAAGTCAAAGTGTCCGACATGAGTTCGGCACTTTCTTCCACGGATAGTCCATCGCGAATGAAATCTCTGACACACGACGCAAAGAGCGAGCTGAAAAAGTTCCAATTTGCACCTTTACTTTTGTATCTAAAATTTATACTATTAACGGAAAGACCTTGTGTGATCCTCTGGGCAAACTCGTACACGATCAGGCGGTGATCACTACATGACGCGTCCGGAAGGACGCGCCACCTATCCAAGCGGACGTCTGCACTAGAAAGTGTGACGTCAATAGAAGACTCGCCCATCGGGCTGCAAAAGGTCGGTGGTGCATCGGGTGTATTATGTATTGATAAGTTCATTTCCGCAATGAAATCTTCAACCGCACACCGGCGTTCGGCGTCGGTGTACCTAACTTTGCCATACCAAAGAGAGGATGACGCGTTCACGTCAGCGCCGATGATAATGTTACGACCTGCCAGAGAGCGCAGGACGTGTCGGAGATGATGTAGGTGAGGGGTGACTGGGTCAGAATATTGAAAATAACAGCTCACAACGTAAACCCTACAGGATGGGGATGAAACTTCCGCAACAGCGCAGTGAGACGTCATAAGATTTTGTAGCGAAGTTACTGTGTAATTAGATTGCGACACATAAATACCGGCTCGTGCTTTGCTATCCAGTTGTACTACATTATTGCGTAATCGAGCGTTTTGATATTGTTCTTGAATTAAGACTATGTCCAGATTATATTCTATTGTCAAACGATCTAACTCAGACGTCGCCACTCTATCGTTGTGGAGATTTAGTTGTCCTATCTTGAAATTATCCATTAATTAAATTTAAAAGAATGAGTTAAAAATTTGTAGTGAGGACTAACTGTTCTAATTTAAATTTGTATGTTGGACAGTCTGATGCACCGCAACGGTGGTCGCACGGTTTTTTGTATCGCTTGCACGATGCGCAAACGGGCTTGAAGTCGGGCTTGTCTTTGTTTGTGCAGGATTTCGTATCGTGACCCTCCGCGCAGTGACCGCATGTCGGTGATTTTTCGGAGCAATACTTATGAACGTGTCCGTACTGTTGACAGTTTGCGCAACGCACCATATCAAAATCGTCAAAGAAACGACAGCTGGACCAGTTAAT
Organism: Pheosia gnoma; assembly: GCA_905404115.1. Taxonomy (NCBI): domain Eukaryota; kingdom Metazoa; phylum Arthropoda; class Insecta; order Lepidoptera; family Notodontidae; genus Pheosia; species Pheosia gnoma. Next base: position 8,702,745 of record FR989900.1, read on the forward strand.
AAATAAAAACTCTTTAGTGGCCAACAAGTGTTTACGGATTTCAGGATCGATCTCGATACCTATCCATTTACGGCCGTTTTTCATCGGACGCCTACGTACGATATTTGTTGATTTAATGAAATCGTCCTCTTTGACCGGCATTTCGTCTTTAATGTTTTGCCGATACAGTGCCATTAAGAACGCGCCGTCTTCCATCGACTCGGGGACGTTATGTACTATTATACGAGGTCGTATAAGGCGTCGTAGCAAAATACATAGCTTGGTTTATGAATACAGTTGACGTTTAACAAACACTCTGAAGATACATATTTAACTAGGCTTTTATAGTTTCACTAAACCATGGCTACATACATAATATTATGGACTATGAACTAATCCCTCTGACATTGAATTGAGGTCCGTGCCCAACACTGGGAAATTAAAAAAGGGCTCACATTATTACAATTTATAAATGGATTATTTAATTTAAAATCATAAAATAATAGAATGTTCGTAATCAGTGTCAGGTTATCAATACGAGTTTCTTCTTGTTTTTTTACGAAATGAAATGCGATGAAATAAAATAGATATGCAGATGGCCTCACCCACAACTTAGCGGGTATTTTGACAGTGTCAAGAAATTAATAGCAATAAAACATTCAATAAATACACATTATAAATAAAATAATGGATGTGACATGATGATACGAAAATGGCGCCCCCCCAATACGAGTTTGGTAATATTTGGGATTTTGTGTTTTAGTAATTTTTTTCATATGAGTCACGTGACTTGGAGCCGGCCGCATATTGGCGGTATTTTTATTTAATTATAAACTTGATCATCGAATTTGCTGTAAAATACTGGAATCTATACTAATATTATAAATGTGAAAGTTTGGATGGATGGATAGATGGATGGATGGATGGATGTTTGTTACTCTTTCACGCCAGAACGGCTGAACGGATCTGGATGAAATTTGGCACAGAGATAGATTATAGTCTGGAATAGCACATAGGCTACTTTTTATCCCGGTAAAATGTATGGTTCCCGTGGGATACATTTGTTTAATTTTTTCATTGAATACCAATAAATTTATTTTCTCATACATTTGATTCCGAGGCGGTACGAAGTTCGCCGGGACAGCTAGTTTACAATAAAAGAACTATATTGTTAGCATCATATAAAACTAATGAACAATTTAAGATAGTTTTTCAAACACAGTCAAAGACAATCTGACGGATTTTATCGCGTTTATTATACTTTTTTACGTTCCCGACGTTTCGGCTGCTTTACAGCAACCATGGTCTCGGGTGGGCTGAGGTGGTTGCAGTGTTGCCATATGTGATTTTCTATTTATACCCAAATTTTGAAATTATTTTTCTCCAAAATGATACAATTTGCTTGAGTTTTACCCAAAGGCAAAAAGTTAATAATATCGGCTTAGCTTTTTGCCTTTTCTTATTTTTTCCTTGAAATACTGTTCTATTTTCCAAACTGAAGCAGCAGAATGACCTTTTTTTTTTTTTACGTTACGTATCCCCATTGTGCGAGATGGTTTAACGCGTGCGTTCGTAAAATGGGTTGTGGTCATCCTACAGGTAATCCCACTGAAACTAAAAATTACCCAAAATTCTCCATGGTATTTTTTTTTTCTCCAAATTTTTCTCCAAGAATTTCATTTCTAAAAAATTTCTCCAGAGCCAAAATTTTTACCCAGAATTGCGAAAAAAATACCCAATCTGGCAACACTGGGTGGTTGAATCCGTAAGATTAGCTTTATTTCAACGTGCAGTATTCGCGTTAAGCCTATAATGTTTACACTTCTTATATTCAAGTCTAAGAATCTCTCCACACATATCAAGGCGGGATAAAGCGTGTTGACCGATGATAAAACGTATCGTCACGAATCACGACAGTCATGCGCCATCAATGGAGACCGGCTTAATGGTTTTCGTGAATAAAAACCTTCTGAATAAACAGCAAGTACCTATATTCCTACTTGTTGGCCTTCATGTAAGCATCTGATAATGTTATCATAACATCAAGACAGCAATTGTCAGTGCTGATCAAAGATACAAACAATTGTGGAACGTTCCACATTTGTAAGTAGTATATATGTTACTATAGTAACCGCGATAGCCCGTGACCTTGATCCATGTTATGTTTGTCAGCCCTAATTGATTCACAATTAAATTTCAATGGAAATCTGGTGAAAAGATAGAATTAAGATGCCATCTTCATTACATTGTAACTCAATTTTGTTAGCAGACTTAGGACCCAGGTCATTCACAGAATGGCTAGGTGTGGTTCCATTCGACCACTTCTCTTAGCCCCACTCTACAGGGCTAATAGGGTCGTATACACATTGTTGGAAATGGTTTTAATAAACATATTAATGCGTTTAATTTTTTTAGCATTTCCATTTGTAAGCCGTGTCTAATGAACATTAACAAAAAAATTGTTGTTTTTTTAATATTTTGTTCTTCAGAAACATAATTATTGTTTTTTTTAAACATGTCCTGCGTTGTCATGGTGTCAAAATAAACAACCTCACGTTCTCGTATCCTCCTCCATCTTTCCCTCACTGCTGAGGTTCGTGACTATTTCCACAAAAAAATTAAATAAAGACTGAAATTTAAAAGTCAAAATGATGACATGTGAAATCTCTGGAAATTAGCGTTTACGGTCACTGGTTCAAAGCTTGATTTTTTATATTTTTCCTATTTCAATTAGTAATTTATTGTTATATTTTTGTATTTTCTATCACCACGATTTACAATATTATTTTACCATAAACTGTAGTAAATACATTAATGTGTATTTTTTTCGTTTAGTGTGGACAGCCGTATTCAACTTTTTTTTCATATTCATCACGTGTAACCTGTAGGTCAAGTGCGAGATTATTCGTAAGCTAACCGTATACTTCATAGTCTACCGTATTTAAACATTTTGTATGGAGAATTGAAATTTTTAAATACCGTCCGCTAGAGGCGCTCTTCAATTCTCCATACAAAATGTCTAAATACGGTAGACTATAAAGTATACAATTAACTTGCACTTGAAGTGCTGATTACACACTGGGTAAATACTGGTATTTAATTATAACACGTGACAAATCGATCACCAATGTCAAACGTTCGATTGTATTAGTAACTAACTGTTACCCGCGACTTCGTTCGCGTGGTATTTAACAAATACACAACCGTTGGCAAGCCTGCTCGGGCGTTCTGAGCCCGCGGGACGCATTTCAGGTTGTTGCTATCAAACTTAATCAGGCGCAACGCTGCAACATTGGTTTTAATTTTTTTTCGTGAGATCCTATGTTTTTTTCTAAAATAAAAGTAGCCTAAGTTACTCCTTGTTACATCAGCTATCTACCAGTGAAAGTCCCGTTAAAATCAGTCCAGCCATTTCAGAGATTACCCGGAACAAACAGACAGACAGACAGACAGACAAAAATTGTAAAAAAAATTGTATTGGTATAGGTACCGTGTATACATCCAAATGCACTTAGTAAAAAGCGGTTATTTTAATATTACAAACAGACACTCCAATTTTATTTATATGTATGTATGTATAGATTGAAGACCATGCCTTACACAACGACAGCCCTGAATTAGAATTAACATTTGGCATTAGACACACAAACAGACATGCAATCGCATTGTATTATAATTCGATCGCAGCGCACAGAATACAAAGACACAGACATTGAACCAGACCTTAGTATTTCAGTTATTTGTCTACGGAGGAATGATTTTTGTGGTTTTAACGAGATACTGTTCCCGATCAATAAAAAAAAATAGGGAAAGGTTCAGAAACTATGTCATACTGAAACCGATTGTCATGTCATGCTGAATTATACCTACAACATAGGTTATATGTACTATATTATAACATTGTTAATACGTGCAAGAAAATGGAAAATCTTCGCACCAGCTAATGCCGAGTACTCCAATATCATGGATGCCGGGTCAGATCAGTTGCGCTGCATGTGCCTAGTGAATGTAGCGTCTCGATCTACTGCCGCCTTCCTACCTAGGCAAGTATGCTCCATCGTAGATCTCATCGTCACTTACCATCAGATGGCATCGAGATCAAATACTTGCCTATAATGTATATAAAAAAAATAAAAAAAAAATATGTTATGTTTATATTAATACCCTTTTATTATGTTCACCTAGGTAGGGACGACCTGATTAGCTCTAGAAAATTTTGCAAGTCAATTTTTACCTAGTTCTAATGGTCTGGTAATTTCGCACGTGTAATTCTGACGACAACACAATAATATGTACATCACATTGTATTATATACAACAACATCATATTATATATCACTAGCTGCGCCCGGCGGTGTTACCCGCGATAAAAAGTATGAAAAATTAAAACATCTATCCCACGGGAACCATACATTTTACCGGGATAAAAAGTAGCCTATGTGCTATTCCAGACTATACTCTATCTCTGTGCCAAATTTCATCCAGATCCGTTCAGCCGTTCGGGCGTGAAAGAGTAACAAACATCCATCCATCTATCCATCCATCCATCTATCCATCCATCCAAACTTTCACATTTATAATATTAGTATAGATATCATATATACAGGTGATTCAGAAAGGATATACTAAGCCTCGCATCTGGGCTTCTTTGGCGCATTTGTAAACACGTTGTGAAGTCAGAATTGCGATAAATGGCGATTTTAAAAATTAATTTTTGCTCCCAAAAAAATGTCACTTGTGAATTCTTGCGTAATTTTTTTTTTAATTGCCTTATTCAAATTCTGAGTTAACACATAATAATGAAACCACATGGCAGCCTCGTTCTTACACTTAACTATGTCAAATAAAATAATTTGATGAAAATAAAACCGACCGTGTAGGTAAGTACGAAGTTATTATATCAAATGAGTATTTTAACTTTTTAAAATAAAAACCTTGTTTTTTTTTAAATTATACTTCACTGAAAAAAATAATTATTGCGAATATATCGCAGTCGGTATACCTGTATGTTTAAATACCTATACTAAAGAAAAAAAAACGCAGGCTAATTAGGAAATGACGGAATGCTTCCATTGGACATATTATCCTTCATTTGCGAATGGACTACACTACACTTAACTCCTTTAAACGACTTTCGTTGTACTTGTAACTACTAAATAGCACGCAAAAGAATATAATACGTTGCGAAGTTAAGTACTTCTACAAAAAATATACCTACTCAACAGTTTTGTTGCCAGACGCGTTTGCGAAATCTATATACATATATACAAATAAATAAAATTGGGGTGTCTGTTTGTAATATTAAAATAACCGCTTTATACTAAGTGCATTTGGATGTATACAGGGTACATATACCAAAACAACATTTTTAACAATTTTTGCCTGTCTGTCTGTCTATTTGTTCCAGCTAATCTCTGAAATGGCTTAACCGATTTTGACGGGACTTTCACTGGCAGATAGCTGATGTAACAAGGAGTAACTTAGGCTTACTTTTATTGTAGAAAAAAAATAGTATCTCACGAAAATAATTAAATCCAATGAAAAATTTAATAATATTCGATTCAAATAGGAAAGTTGTATACATACATTATATATTTCTTCTGTTTCTTTTATTTTTTTATTCACGTGGGTGAAGTCGCGAAATAATATTGAGACCGCTTCTATGAAACTAAGGGACTGCAGCAATGTGCCGTCCAATATCCTTGTTTGTACACAAAGCGGTAACCCAAACAAACAGTCTCACGCACACACAAATATTTGTACGCACGCAATTATTGAGTCCAAGACACAAATCTGTAGGTTATCGATACGACGTTTGTTTTACGTCATATTATGGCAGCTATATACTAGCTAGTGTCATTAAGCTATCAGATATAAGGGATTAATTACACGGGCGATATTAATAATATTCCTTCTTTATTGTATTAGGTCTCGATTATTATTTTTCAAACTAAAATCGATAATTGCGAAAACTTCGAGTATTTTTCTATGGAATCCGCATAAGCAAATAAATATCTTCATAACGATATTCCTGCTTCGTTCATTTTTGTTCCTAAATAATTATTTCATAATCATTATTCTCAAATCAATCCTGTCCTGTATCGTATAGATAGAGAGCTGTTGTCAACCAATGAAATGACGTACGAAATTGACTTGAAAAATAAAAGTCGATAGTCGTCAAAAATACCCACTTCTTATTTCGTTCCGTTCCGATCCAGTTGGAAAAATTCTAAACCCTATACAGGGGATTTTTTTATGTGTGCGTGTATCGCCAAATCTGAAACAATAGCGAATGTTGAAAAATGCTGAAAGGAGTTTTGGGAACAATTTTTATGAAAACCAAAACCGCATCATATCGCGAATGTTTGTACTCGAGTCATGGATGTTTAATATCGATATAAGTATTGTACATTGAGTTCGCCCTCAGTCCATTGTACGGTACCCATAGTACAAGGGTTGCGTAGTGTGGGACCGTATAGTTGGTGCGTGTGTAAAAAATATATCGAGAGTGGCCTGTTTATTTGCGGCTCATCGACATCGTGCCACTTAAAAATGTTTTTTTAAGTTTCTACTATTGATGTCAGACATCGGTCATCCATCGGTTAAACATGATTAATTACTACCTTATCCACTTTTTGTGAAGGTACACCGATGTCAGTAAACAATGCTATTTTGAGTTCATCGTCCGCATCTTACGCAGACAACGTCCTACCAACATTCACTCCAAGACCAGCTGTAGGAGAAACCAGTTCGTGGGGTATGCAAGTCAATCCTGTATATTATGCGTTAATAACCCTATCCTTGGCGAGGTCGTAACGGGGCTCACAGTTTATACACAGGAACAGTATTCAATAGTGCTATGAAGTTAAAAAAAAGTAGAGACCTCATACCATCAGCGAGGAGCGGATGCTTGGCAGTGCACCTCTGCCTACCTCTAGGGGGATAATGGTGAGATGATAGGTCATAGGTATGATTAAAGTTTTTAGTCCAAAGATAATTAGTTATCTCATGGGCCACACAGCAACTTTAGACAAACAACCGGTAAAAAAAGGTTAATAATTTTCAATGTCGATGAAAACAATAATTTAGTAAACTAGTTTTCTTCGCGAGTAACTTCGAAATAATAAAAAAAAATTAAGTAATGTAAGAACTCGTAAGAATGTTCTTTCGAGTTCCAAATAAAAAAAAACAAATAACAACTACCACATAGGCATATTGATATTACAGGAAGTAATATTTAAGAAGGAAGTAACAGAGTTATTATACGTAGATAGGACGTAGGAAGTATATCATATTTTGGAACCGTAAAATTAAATACTAAGTAGGTATTTAACTCCGTAGTTGCATTATCGCGATGAACGCAAACTACATAAACCCTCTATGAACGGCACGACTTGCCCCCTGTGCTATATATTATCATATGGGCCCTTTTGTAGGGTCCCTACAAATTGGCATATCAAGAAGTAAGTTGACAAGAGACTGAGGTGAAGTAATTTCTCACTCGCGCTCGCAAAATTCTTTCACCGTGATAAATTACTTCAACTTCAAGTAGGTCCGACTTAACTCATACCCTAAGATTATTAAGAATAAGATTAAAATTACCTTGAACAGATTATCACTTCGCTGCATGCTTGTTGTTTATTCCTTTCGCACGCGTAGCTGATCCATCACGCGATGTAGGCTCGAAATTTAATCACGCTATTGCGATATTTGACCAGCGTTATCGATTCCAAATAACTGGTGAGGCAAGTGATTTATAGTATCACTTATTATATTAGCAGTGATACGTGAAATGTTCCATGCAAAGCGGTCCTTCAGATTTGGTGGCAAATTTCGCTGTTCGTGGCCTTAACTAGGACCGTAATAATCATATTATGGTCTCTCTCTCTCTTTTTCTCTTTAGGAATCATCCTAAAGAGACTTGAGACATATTGTCGATGTCATACCGTTAAAATAGTGTCTCGTATATTTCACATTCCTTCACTTTAAAAAAAATGTGATTTCCATCGTTTTTGTCTATGATTTTTCCAACTTTTTAATGTAAAATAGCACAATTTGCGCTGAACTGCCTGTTGATTTTCTGTACCGTTATAAGTCATTGTCATTATTATCAGGTGTGTATAAAAGGCTTGGTCCAAAACTAGACAGGTTTCAGATTATACATCATTTATTATTCTCGTTTTAGTTGTTTATATAATATATAAATATAAATACTAGTCTTGCCTACGGCTTCCTCACATGAATTTACTTATTATGTTCATATAGAGTAAAAGTTAATGTCGGCAGTACTAATTTTTATTCAAATTCGTTTAGCTGGTTTTACCCGACTCTCAGGCAAACTTGTAAACTATAATCAAGGCAACGAATTGCTCTTATGATTGCTGACTATTACTATAAAAGATAGCGGTATGTATTTTTTTGTTGTTTTTCGTTTGACATATTTGTATTCCTAGTTTTTTTTTTGAGAAAATATGTACTTTGCCACAGAGACGTTCAATTCAGAGACTACGTTTAGTCTGATATATTTTATGTATTGATTGCATGTCCAAAAAAATGGCATGGCAATATGTAAATGTATACTGTAGGTATAATCAAGAAAATCAAATAAAATGAATCTTATGAATTGTGGGACTAAAGACAGGTTACCTAATTTACCAAAAAAAAGTAAACAGAGGCGCAAATTTATTGTCTATGATGTCATAATGTGTGAGCAAGACACCAATATTTCTAATTGTGCCAAATTGAATAAACACGTGATTTGTACACAGAATTGGTGAGTGACTTATCAGATTACGATATTTACCCATCGACCTCTGTTTATAGGTTTTTTGACTCTTATTCAATTTGAATTATCTATACATATAAATAAAATTGGAGTGTCTGTTTGTAATATTAAAATAACCGCTTTTTACTAAGTGCATTTGGATGTATACACGTTACCTATACCGAAACAACATTTTTTACAATTTTTGTCTGTCTGTCCGTCTGTCTGTCTGTCTGTCTGTCTGTCTGTCTGTCTGTCCGTCTGTCTGTCTGTCTGTCTGTCTGTCTGTTTGTTCCGGCTAATCTCTGCAATGGCTGGACCGATTTTGACGGGACTTTCACTGGCAGATAGCTGATGTAACAAGGAGTAACTTAGGCTACTTTTATTTTAGAAAAAAAATAGGATCTCACGGAACAAAATTAAAACCAATGTTGCAGCGCAGCGCCTGATTAAGTTTGATAGCAACAACCTGCAATGCGTCCCGCGGGCTCAGAATGGGCGAGCAGGCTGTTGTCAACGTTTGTCTTTGTTAAATACCACGCGGACGAAGTCGCGGGCAACAGCTAGTTATGCAATAAAAATAAGCTACTACGTACGTAATACGTAAAAAAAATACGTAAGCCAAATATTCCATAATAAATATCGGCAGTAAATACCAGCCAGTATTGTGATCATCTATTATGACGTCAACCTCCCTCGTGGCGTAGTTTTAAATTAAAGCTCAAAACAAAACCGCCTATACATTTGGTAATGATCCTTGGATCAGATAATCAAACTGCTTTTACAATTGTTTACGGAAACATTTACCTTAACTTCCTAATCATAAGACCTAAAGAGTTTGCGTAATGCCCACAAGGTATTTCCATGTGTGTTCTTTTGTTTATGTACCTGCATATTACGTGCAATTAGGTATAATACGAGTAGATACATCACTTAGCTTTTTGGGTTTTCAAACATGTTTTCGTATTTTTTTATAATTATAGATTAAGATTATCTCATGCACGCTAACGCTGAACCCGTCTTGTATAAAGGTAGGTTAATTACCTACAATTAGGAAATCATTAAAATAAATGCTAGTAATTTGAAAATAGCAATAAAAATAATTATTCACTGCATCTAGGAGAACCCACCGGGCCCGCTATCGACGACGGCATTGTACTGCGCTCAACATTATCAGATAAGTAGCAGATAACTTATCTGAAAGATCTGTCAGATAAGTTGTAAATAAGGTTTATTAGTAAATGGTTTAAGCCTGCAACCCTCCTTTCCGAGGGGATCATTCTAACAACATGGCTATTAACGATTAGGCTTACATTCACCAAAGAGAAGTGGCGTAGCTACCGTAGGGCTAGACGGGGCAGTACTCCGCGGGCAATTTTCCTTCACCGTTTAGAAAGCGATAATTATGATCGAATAATGTGATTCGCATATGAAAACCAAAAATCGTTCTACCAACATGCTTATATTTAGCTTATATTTTAATCGATATTTATTTGTGAAAATTATGAGTAAATACATGGCCCATGGATACATAGCCACGCCACTGCCAAAGAGGTAGGCAGAGGTGCAAGGGTTGTACACCCATATTCTGCCGATGGTGAGGTTCCAATTAGGAGATCCGAGTCTATTTCTATTACAAGGTAATCTTCTAGATTGTGGGCTGTTAATTAATGTCTCATAACAGAATATTCAAATAAGATTCGACTGCCGGGTTTTAAAAACCCGGAACCTCTCAATTACGAAGGCGGCCCCTCTAACCAATAGGCCACGTTTGAGGTCACCACATGATGAACACTGGAACGCTGACAGTCCGGTTTATAGAAACATGTTATCGCAGACAAAGAATAATTAGGGTGACCCCATATTTATACAATTAAGTACTAGCTGTCCCGGCGAACTTCGTACCGCCTCAGAATCAAATGTATGCGAAAATGAATTATCTTTATTATTATTATTTATTTGTGATTTTTCCCATGCTCCGCCTCAGAATCAAATGTATGAGAAAATTAATCTTTATATTATTATTATTTTTTGTGAAATTTTCCATGTTTTAATAGTTATTCTGCTATTCGGGGCGGATTTTTTTTTAAATCAATGAACATAAAATCTGCCCACGCGTTCTCGAGATGTAAATGGTGTAACTAATTCGACTTTGTTTTATATGTATAGACTAGCTGTTACCCGCGACTTCGTCCGCGTGGTATTTAACAAAGACACAACCGTTAGCAATTGCCCGCTCGCGCGTTCTGAGTCTGCGACCGGCAGCCTTTGCGATACTAAGTCGTTGGCTGGTTTCTAAAATAAAAGTAGCCTACGTTACTACTTGTTATATCAGCTATCTGCCAGTGAAAGTCCCGTCAAAATCGGTCTAGCCATTTCAGAGATTAGCCGGAATAAACAGACAGACATACAGACGGACAAGAATTGTAAAAAAAAAATGTTTTGGTATATGTACCGTGTATACATCCAAATGCACTTAGTAAATAGCGGCTATTTTAATATTAAAAACAGACACTCCAATTTTATTTATTTGTATATAGATATATCAATGGATGACCGTAAGTTCACCTCTACAGGACGAGTTTTCAATTACCAAATACAAAACCTGTTTTGCGACGATTTTAGGGTCACTCTCCCTCTCACTCTAACTCTCATAGTCCTATGGGACGGCAATCCGAGACGACTGGAGAGAGATCATGCGCACGATCGACGGCTTTACGTGCTCTCTGACGCACGAGCGAGTGGTTTGAACCTGGGATCCTCGTGACCGAGGCTATCGTTCTACGAACTTGGCTATCACTGATTTATATCTATATAGTTACATGTGTACTATACCTATTTACCTCGCCCCCGCCCCCCCCCCCCCCACGAAATGGCAAAATAAATACCGTACATTTAAATTAAACTAATTTGACAATTTTTTTTTTTTTTTACATTCTTGACCATTCGGCTGCGGCTCTGCATACATCGGACTACAAACAACAACTAAATATGAGGGTACCCCAGTTCTAACTATGAAAATACAAGCGCTGCTTAGTATGGCACTGTGCAGTTGGTGTTTTTATCTGGCGATATATATTATTATGTACCTGAATCATTATAGAAAAGTCAACATAAATCAATGAAGTTGACAGAATATTATTTCGAAATCCGTTTTGGCCGTATCGTGACCGTACATTTTAAATGTCAATATTGCTAATTAATCAATTAGTGTACGCGCAGTACACGTTCCGTCGCTAACTTTAATTAAATGGTCATCATTAATTAAATAAGGTCGTGTACGGATGTCGGTTTGTTTGTAAATCACTTCATCTCAATATTAAATGGAGAAAAACATTTGATTAAATTAATTTGTTTACTCGCACTTAGGGCCTGTTTTACCGTCGCCTTAAAAGCCTATCTAGAACTTATCTGACAGAATATGCATGTTCCATCTGCCAGATGAGGTCTGGATAGGGTTATTACCGGTTTGTGAAATAGGCCACAACTGTAGGTAATCTCTTTGAAGGACGTTTTTTACTGTAATCTCAGTTCGTTTACCTCTTTATATTCCTTAGCTATGGCTACAAAATTAACCACTTTTCCAATGTACAATAAATGGCTCCCTTGGTTGTTTAAATTATTTCAGTACCCCTGATGATACATTAAATCCCCCACCCCTATCTGTAAGGCAGTGTATACTTTACCAACATTTACTGACATCTAACCATGTTGGGAAAACTAGACAAATCAAGATTCACCATTTTATTGTAGTTTCCGACTCTTGCCCACTTTTATGAACCAATACCAACATTGAAAACATCACTTTTAATTCCCTATATACCTATATTAATTCCCCGCAATAGTTATTTTAATATTTTTATTTACTTTATAGGAGAAAAGAAAAAAAAGAGGAGATTGTCGAGCAAATTTCCGCGTGGATATATACACAAGATTCTTGTGTCTATTTAATTCATTTAGAAATGTTAGCAGTCTTTTTTAATAGAAACTAGACTCAAAAATATAATGTCACGACGATCCTTTGACACCTGTTTTGTCACACCAGTATGAAGGCTAAAAAACATACTTAAGGTTCACATTACTGTTTAAGATAGTAAATCGCTGTAAACCTCCAACAGCTGTTCTCCCCAATTACTCCTTCATCCTGACGTTTTTATTAAACCCCGTCAGTGTTCACAGACATTTCCGATCACATTCCCATAAAAAAAAAACTTAAAAAATTATTGCCAATAAAAAAAAACATAACCGTGTATAAATTATTGCGATAACTAATTAAATATGATACATAAGTATCTCCGTGTCGAGAAAACTATGCGAGATGAGACTGTATGACGGGTTATGTTAATGATCAGTCCGCAATTATGACGCTATAAACCCTTCAATCCATTGAATATAATGATAATGTTTAATATAATATCATGTACATACTATTTTAACCATTACTTATATCATATTCAAAAAACGTCATTGAAATCTCTATGTTATGAATTACATATTCCATATATATATATATATATATATACTCGTATATATGCAAATGCATGGTTCCTGTTTGCTATCCTATAGGAACCGTGCATTTTTCCGGAGTATAAATTAGCCTATGACATAAAATGACATATCATTTTCTGACCCCTAAACTACCACTATCTATGCAAAAAATCATGTCGATCCTTTGCACTATGAAAAATTAAAACAAATCTATCCCACGGGAGCCATACATTTTACTGGGATAAAAAGTATGCCTATGTGCTATTCCAGACTATAATCTATCTCTGTGCCAAATTTCATCCAGATCCGTTCAGCCGTTCTGGCGTGGTTGAGTAAGAAACATCCATCCATCCATCCATCACACGACACCATGACACACGATTGAGATTTCATAGTACTGTATAATATTTTTCTTTGTTTTTCGTGGATTCGGGGACGATGATGATGATGACGAAAAAATAAAATTTCCGGTATACAAGCGATGCCTAGTCTGAGACCATACACTGGGCGTGATAGTGTGGTGATATTAAAAAAATACTTGATATTTGCGTTTCTAATTCATACCACTCGCCGACTGGCTCACGTGCCCATCACGAAATCTGCACAACTATAATAAGCCTTCAAACTTGAAAAACACGTGCACGCAAATTTAAATAATAGGTACTTTGGGATTCCCCCGACATTATTAAAACAGACCTACTATTACGTTTGCACCTTGTTATTCAAGTAACCACATTATTCGGCAACATTCCAAACTAAAACGCGGCATCAAGTATTTCTCATACAAACACTATTTTCGCAGACACAGACGAATGAAATAATAACGGCCGTGTGTCTCGAACGACATATTATTGAAGCGCAAAAATACTTACCTGTACGTCAAGTGCGAGAGGATTCGTAACCTAACTGTATACTTCATGGTATACGTATTTACACATGATGTATGGTGAATTGAAGAGCGCCTCCGTCGGGCGGTATTTAAAACTTTCAATTCTCCATAGAAAATGTCGAAATACGTAGACTATGAAGTATACGTTTGGCCTACGAATAATATCGCACTTGAGGCTCTGGACGTCAAGAGTGAAGTGCGAGATTCATCGTAAGATATCGTAAGCTATCTGTGCACTTCAAAGTCTACGTATTTAGACACACTGTACGGAGAATGGAATGTTATAAATACTTTCCACTAGAGGCGCTGTTTAATGCCATACAATGTATCTAAATACATAAAAGAAAGTCGGGGTCGAGTCACCTTCGTCCGTAGGAGAATTAAGTACCCTCGAGATACCCTACACGTGACCCTGGGTGGTGCCAACCAGGTGACAACTCTACTGGTGGTAGGCTTCGGCCGTGGCTAGTCACCACCCACTGAACAAAGCCATGTCGCCAAGCGGCCTAGCCGTGTTGCGGCATGATGTTCGGTGTTGCCATTCATGGATGGCGGGTCAGATCAGTTGCGCTGCATGTGCCTAGTGAATGTAGCGTCTCGATCTACTGCCGCCTTCCTACCTAGGCAAGTATGCTCCATCGTAGATCTCATCGTCACTTACCATCAGGTGAGATCGAGATCAAATACTTGCCTATAATGTAATAAAAAAATAAAATAAAAAAAAGTTGTCATACTGATTTGTGTAGTACTGTACACGCGATTACGTACATATTTTATTCATTCGTCTAAGCTTAGTAGTATACTTAATCAAAAAGAAAGTGCCGATATTATCTAAGGCAGGGATTCCCAAACTAAGTATTTTGGCCCTGAGACCCCTTTTCCAAAATGAACTCATACCTCAGCCATAGCCAAATTACTTAAAAAATCTTATCTCTTGTTTATTTCCTTTTGATGCAAAATAATTACATAATAATAATTTCATCTCGTACGAACTTGTGCACGCTTATCGACTTGTTGAGTTTTTCAAATGTACAACAATGATACTTCCTACTAAAATATTAGTCATTCTTATAACAAGTTGGTACACGTAACACAACCTATACAGTATCTTGAAAGTTTCAAATAAGAACTTGTGTTAATTAATAGGGGTCGATTTTTAGACATCGTCGACCTCCAAAATCGTTTATAGTTTTCGTTTATGTCGACCCCTGGGCAACCGATATTGACCCCAAGCGGTCGGTTTCGACCACTTTGGGAATCCCTGGTCTAACACATAAACAAATTAACTTTGATGTGAATGTGTGCGTCATTCGCGTGTAGGTACTTAACAAGTTAACTTATTATTTTATGTTGTTCGCGACACTCTGTCTATATTATTTCATTTTAAACCCGATTTTTTCACAGATTGGCTCGCATTCACGTCTGCTCGCTAATGTTTACGCATCTTTCGCAACATTAGTCGATGTCCAATGCCGAGTCGATAGTCATGAAAATCTTGAACTTCGGCATTTGGCCGGCGCTGAAAACAATGATGACACTGGTCGGGCTTTGATCTATGAAACAATGAACGATTAGTATTGGCTAAGGTAATGGTTTGGGATCCGTACCTATTTACTATATTTACCTATTGAGTACTTAATACAGACGAATTCGTTCGTTTTGTTCCCCGTTGACTTCAATCTGGGTGTTTTCAAGTCGAGAGTGAACAGTTTCCTTCTAGGCAAGTATGCTCAATCGTAGATCTCATCGTCACTTACCATCACGTGGGATCGAGATCAAATACTTGCATATAATGTAATAATTAAAAAAAAATGTACAACACTAACAAACATCGAACTCTGTGTTCGGGGCGAACGTTCGCTGCGATCCAATTTGTACGTTATGTATACGGTATACGTTTAAAGAATGTTGATATATTCGTTTGAATTCGGAGGGGTAGGGCGGGCGGGAAGCGCGGGGGGAGGCAGTTGATCCCGCTACTTTAGACCACTGTCAGTAGCCAAAAAATATGTTATGATATGAATACATAGTATTAAATTGAATCACTTACACATGTTTTAATATTCTGTATTGGTTTTTTCAAAAACAAAATGCAATCACATTCTAAAACATATGTCTCTGCATTTTCAGATATCTTCCATATAGCTTGCTAGCTATTTGCTAGCCAAAGGATGATTGATGATATCACATCAAAAATTAAAAATGTTTTGCGATACTTATTATACACCTAAATCGAAATCCCTGAATAGATATTACATTTTCAACATCCCCAGCTAATATCTGATAAGCTTGGTCAGGCCGTATCGTTACCGCTGCCATATATGTTCTATTCTCGGCCAAATGACTATCTATAAAGGATACATTACGATTAAGACGTCGATTTGCTTTGACGTCGCTACTACTATCAGCCACACGAGATCACGAGGTCGCTTCAAATAAATTGAGCAAAACTGGCCTTTGCTAATTTTATTTTATGCGACCTATATCAAGTTTTATACTTAGGCTGTGTCCCCAGTCGGCAAACTATCAGCGGCCGACTGAGTTAGCGGCGTATCGGTTTAGTACGCCCTTCCATATATTTGAAATGGAGTGTTCACAGTTTGCTAGTTTGCGCTCACTCTACGCAGTTTGCTGTGTTGCGCGCGCCGATTGATTCATTGAGCGGCCGACTCACAGCAAAACCGGTTCCAGTCGGCGGCGGCGATATGCTTGTTCGCCGGGCGTAGTGAGTCTGTTTGCCGCAAACTGTCATGTGGACAGTTGACAGCGAAAATTCAGTCGGTCGGTCGACCTAAATAAGCGGCTAACACATAACAGTTAGCTTGCGACGCACGCAAATTGATCTGAGTTTGCAGCTAACTCGAATTTCAGTTCAGTGCTAACAGTTTGCCTACTGGGGACACAGCCTTAATACTAGCTGTCCCGGCGAACTGTGTACGTCTCAGAATCAAATAGATTGTTTCCATGTTTTAAGTTTTTCTGCTATTTGGGGCAGAGACAAATTCAAAAACAAATATTAATAAAATCGGCCCAACCGTTCTTGAGTTATAAATTGTGTAACTAACATGACATTGTTTTATATAAGGTTTAATAATAATAGTGCAAAATATTTTAACTATATACGCCCTCAGTCCATTGTACGGTACCCATAATACAAGCGTTGCTTAGTGTGGGACCGTATAGTTGGTGTGTTCGTCTGGCAATATTTATTCAATTATTTATATTAAAAAAATATATAATGGAATCTAGAACCTTCTCCTTTTTTGAAGCCGATTAAAAATAGGTGTCTTATACCGCAAAATTAGGTAAGACTTAAAGGTTAACAAAACTAGATTGCAAAAATAATAAGATTCAATAAAGTCCAGCTGCCTTTCGTTACGCTTTGTAGATATTTTTGTTTATCACATAGATTGAGTACTTATAAGTATATTGGTCTAAAATATATTTATCTTTACGAGATGCTGAGAATTCGAACGTCACGAATACACATGTAAATTGATGACGTCACTATGATATGCTGAATATAATCCCACTTATCTATACTAATATTATAAATGTGAAAGTTTGGATGGATGGGTGTTTGTTACTCTTTCACGCCAGAACGGCTGAACGGATCTGGATGAAATTTGGCACAGAGATAGATTATAGTCTGGAATAGCACATAGGCTACTTTTATCCCGGTAAAATGTATGGTTCCCGTGGAATAGATTTCTTTCAATTTTTCATAGAGCAAAGAATCAACATGATTTTTTGCATAGGTAGTGGTAGTGTAGGGGTCAGAAAATTACATAGGCTAATTTTTTGCCCGAAAAATGCACGGTTCCTATGGGATAGCATACAGGAACCGTGTTTTTTAAAATTAACTTTTCAATCGCGGGTAACACCGCGGGGCGCAGCTAGTATAATACATAAACATCCACAACTAAATCATTTTTGTAATAATACATTTTAATAGTCAACACACCATGTGGAGTGCGGAAGGTGGCTCGTATGAGATGAATAAATTAATGATAAAATAAATTTATTTCAAGAAGTTTACAACCAGTTTGAATATTGGTCGCTAGACACAAACTGCTAGTGAAATCAGGGTCGCGATAGCATGGTCCGCCTAACAACCATATGTGTACTCAGACCTAAATGCCTGGACGAGGCATCGAAAAACGTACTCCTCTCTCTCTCTGCCAAACACATTGTCCATTTATAATTGACAGAACAAGGCGATACTTGGCGGAAATCCATTGTTAAACAAATGGGGGAAGAGGAACCCAGAACCAAACAAGTTTGTTCGATAATTTAAGGAGCCAGCAACACCGAACTCCTCTAAGATGTTAGTCAAGAAACTATCTATCACGAGTGACGGGACCCCAAATAAAATGCAATTCTCCGCGAAACGAAGCGAATCTAAAAAAGTATTCGACACGTGTTTCGCCTCTAAACGAGGCATCCTCAGAACGGCTGGGCTACGAATGAGTTATTATCCTTTTACCTATAAGCTGTAAATAGAAGTTCACTAGTTCACTCTCAATCGCTCCATTTTCAATTGCTTTGAGTTTTCACTACCCCGTACCTCAAGAATCGGCAGAAGAAATGTGAATAAGAATGTGTATGTACAGATGTTGGTTGTAGGCGTGACCATTTGTTAAATATTCAATCGCTGCTTATTGACCACACTAATTCTAATTCACTTGGAAACATTTCCGAATTCGGGAAGGAACGCGCCCTTCACGGATTTGGAAATGTTTCCTACCGATTTTGTTACACACGATTCACATATTACAAATTCGGAAACTCTGACATTTCAACGCGAAATATCAACTGTGAGTTACGGGAATGTTTCCGACAGCTATATGCAGTCGCATATTAAATTTTAAGAAGTATGATTGCACAAAAATGCATACAAATCATAAACTAAATCGTTGCTTAAAGATTTATATTAGATAGTTTGTAACTTGAAATGTTAATCAATTTCATTTACGTAAAACATTTCGCTGTTTAAATGCCAAATAAATACAAAAAACTTATTTTAAATTTTCCACCACTATTAGTGTCAATCCGATTGGGAAAAGGCACCAAGTGCAGTATGAAACATAAATTAACAAGAGGCCGAAGCTGAAGAAAATAGGATCTTTTCTTCGGCTTCCGTCACTGAAAAAAAGTTTAAATATGCTTAACAGTTAAATGCTATCAAACACAATACCCAGTATGATATAACTAGAAACTTGTTACAATACTACATACTTAGTAGTATCAAATAAGGCCCACCTTAGTTCGAATAGTTAGAGGAAATATTACTGTCATTACAACATTCAGTTACGCATTTAAAAAAACATGTTCAGTTGCAGTCTGTAACCAACTGCTGGTAAATCCTTACCACTTGCATTTGTAAGTGCTATCAAAGGATAATAATTATACCCAGTTCCAATGCGGTATATAAATATGCCATTTCACCCAACCTGTTGGAATTTTATGCGGTTTCGCGACTTTTTTATTCCAGTTTGAAGGCCGATGAGTAACTCACAAGACATTTAGTCCTCGAGCAATGCGCCTGCGCCTGCTTTCGGCATTTTTGTATTCTTTTTTGTTTCTTTATATAAAAAAATATGGATATCGTTACAATCATTTCCAAATTACTTATAACAGGTTCAAAATATTATCAGCCAGTAATGGTTAGCAGCAGGAAGATATACTACGATTTGCCAGATATATAGCGTGGTAATAGGGTACAATTCATGTATTTTATTGCTTGATTGTATAAACTAGGTGTTATGTTAATTAATACTAAAAAAAAACTAAATAACTCAAAAAATAACAAAAAAGTTTAAACGTCCGTTACGTTTAAACTTTCCGTCATTGTAGTGTCAAGTGACGTCACCGCCATAAGTTAGCACAGGTGCGAGAGAAAAAGCACGGTCCCGCTCTCCTCAATGCTTGCTTTACCGTATATTTTTTTAAATAATTGTATGCATTAAAAAAAAAATTTCGTAGTTTATTTTAAAATTATTATTATTTATCATACTATATGTGAGTTATTTTTTCTATTTGTTATGACAAATAGAAAAAATTACTCACATGTAACCTAATAGAGTTGACAACTCGTCTCCAAGACACATGCTTTTGTCTAGTAAGCACACAAATTAAAATAAAATATTAATAATATTAATATTAATTAAAATAAAATATTAATGACTCCGACTAGAAAGCACTCCATCCGTGCTGCCTTTTATGTACTGGCATGTTCACAAGCCACTCGTCACGTCGCAAAATCCAGAACCAGCTCTCATAACCTCAGTATAAAGAGGTCCTTCATAATTTAGCGATTGATTTATTTCAGTAGCACTTTCGAAAAAAAATTTTTAAGAATGTCGCATTTCAAATAGCCTTGTATGACGTCCTTAAACACTCTCGAGTTTCACTCACAAATATTTTCCTCATTCTTTAATTTACATTCAAAATCGTAGCAAAATAAAATAACCTAATATATCTATGACCCATAGGTGCTGATTGATTTAAAACAATTATCTAAATCGAATCCATTAATCCTAATGACCCCATGTTTAAAAAATAATCACAATTTCTCAACACTATTGTGTTGTAGGGTTGCGGCTAGGTGCGGATCGCTCGAGATAATATACCCGCGGTCAGTCCGCGGGCCGTCATTGCGTGAAGCATCATGGCGTCGCGCGCATGCGCACTGTTGCTCCTCGCGTTTTCAGTCGCCGCGGCGCGGGAGTGCATCGAGTTGACACTGCCCGACAAAAGTTTGCTAACAGACAGTATATTGAATGGGACTATATTAAAATTGGCCGCGATAAACGAATCTTACGATGAAAGTGGACGGTTTAATGTTGTGGAGTTGTGGGAGAGGTTCCCGAAGATCGTGGTGCCCAGGAATGGTACCAGCGAGCAGTGCAGACGGGATAGCCAGTTGTATCTCGACAGCTTGGACCGGCTCGAGTTGTGGGCGTTAAAAAGTAAATTATTTTTTTTTCTGACGCCATATGCGGTAGTTGTGAATAATATTTCATAATTAATGTTAAGTGCGCCAATATTTTAGGTACTCGACGTGTGAGATGGAATAATTATTATTTATGTTTATTGTTTTCTTGGTGAACTTACATGATTATTTTTTATTAGAATTGCATGCTTCAAAAATAACTGTTTATAGGGAAATAAGATACATCCCTCCTAGATGCGAACCCTTCATGTGGTGATTAAATAAATCACTGTAGTTATTTCGAACCTTTGTAGAGAAATTCTAAAGCACGAGTTGCAATGTTTAAGGGAAATTCTAGGTAACAAAGTATATTAATTAACATTTAAAATAATTGTTCAGAAAATTAACAAAAACAAAACGATTATAAAAATCATTCAAATTATCTTTAAAATATTAGCCCTTTTAAATTCCCACTGTTGGGCACCAGCCTCTCCGCAATTAAGCTATAGATGTACGCGTTGGCGACTTCATACGTCTTTAGAGGGGTTCTGTCAGACATGCAGGTTTCATCAAAAATATCCTAATAACAAATTAAATATTCACAAATTCATTAATAAATTAAAAATCAGCTATTAATTTCGTAATTACATAATATCATAATTTATAATTAGAGTTGATATACTGGCAACCAATGAGCTACTGTCGATCATTGCTGGCGACTATTGTTTCATAAATAAAAATAAAAAGCCGTTTATTTGTTGCTATTATTACAAAAAAAAACTAAAGAAAAAAAATACAAAAACCTATTGTTTAAATTTGGAAAGAGTTGCATTAACATTCTGTTTTGTGTAAAAAGACAGTGCACCTCCGAGTACCCCATTGAGGAATTCATGCTATCAAAAGGAGGTATCCATTTAATTTATTAGAACCGGTTAATCTTGTCAACCGGCCTATCCACTTTTTAAAATCATTGTCGCGTATTATTTAGTTCCTAAAAAAATATAAACAAGTAGAAAATATAGAATCATATCATAGAGAAAGAACTTACAGACAAATGGGAAAGTAACTCAAATTTGGAGGTTAAGAATTAGCCTAGTCAAGTGCGTAACGAGTAACGGGCGGAATACTTTGTTAATAAAAAAAATGTTGAATTATAAAAAAAAAAATGATCGTTGGTAATCGCATCACTTGAGAACGACTGGACCGATATGGCTATTTTTTTAATGTTGTCAAAGGACAGGTGTGTAGGGAAAGAAAAATAAAAATAATGTCTAGATAATTAAAAAAATCTGGACCAACAAAAGTGCTTTTATCGGTGGATTTTGGATAGAACAATGTCTGTTGGAGCAGCTAGTTATTAATAATAATAAGCCTTTTAGTTGCCCTCTACCGGGCACAGCTTCCCCTCAATGCGGGGGAGATTTAGGCCATAGTGCACCCCGCTGGCCCCGAACGGGTTGACGAACTCTGCGCGAATTTCAGAAACAGGTTAAGTATTCTCAGTCATGCAACATGTTCAACAATCCTGTCGAAGGGTATCAAAATGGATTTAAAAAATATTATTCGAATTCTCTAATAATTGACGATGTAAAAGAATACCGTAAAAACGCAAACGCTCGCCTAGTTTCTTGCATGATCTTCTTACTTGAGTAAGTTGTTATTTATTGTCGATGCAGTTGTATCAAATTACCCGATTTGAATAAGTATTATAAGCACATACCTACACGCCTAAAGTATCTGATAATTTTAAAAATAAATAAGTACTTACCATCATTACCGTTGTTAGAACATTCAACATTTTTGTTATTGGCAACATAATTTTGGTAGTAAATAAGTATTTTGATTGTTGACAACACCAAACTGTTCCTACCTCGTCCAATAAATATGATGTAGTACACATATAAATCAAATCAAACTGTGGTTTCTTGTAATAATCTCAACGTCAAATTCCGATCCGACTCTGTTAATAAAAATCAATGCATAGTAGCTATGGTATCTCGTTGGCCGATACAAAATAAATTATTTGGGTTTCGTCACAATCTCATTGTTTCGCAAGGAATTATATTTATTTAAATACCAAATATACTTAGGCCATGAAATCCAGAAATTTCAAAGCAACATTATGGTTCTATGGGTCTCGCGTTTTACCAACTTTGCTATCACAGCTAATATTACGCACGGCCCCAAGTCTGCTAACACAATCGATTAATAATCGATCAGCAACCGCATAGTAACTGTCACTTTTGACAGATATTGTATGGGATATCTATCAAAAGTGGCAGTTACTATGCGGTTGCTGATCGATTATGAATCGATTGTGTTAGCAGACTTGGGGCCCTGGTATGAAGCAGCCCCCAAAAGTCACAACTGTGGGTTGTCCGCCTCACAGTCAAGCGGTTCCTTTCAAAATGTGCTACAATTTTAATGCACACTAATGTTTGAAGGACACAGTTGAAACAAATGAAAGTCTGTTCATTCTTTCGAAATAATGCACTGTAAATTTTTCTCGTTTATAATTTGAAAGTCTAGGTCAACTGGCTACAGTCTAATGCCTGTCTGGAGGCAGTCATTAACATTTAGAACATCGCAATATATATGTTATTAAAAACAGTGTTTAGGTAACCGGTTTATTAAATAACAAAACTTCGGAAATATCATTGTTATTTTTGTTACAAATGTTATGTAACACGCAGAGGACACAGATAACTTCAAATAACAATATGTTTATTTTTGTTCAATAAATTATGCTTGTTATACAATAAAAAAAAACTGAAAGCAACAGTAATGCTTAAGTGGTCTAAGAGATTATTCGAAAACGAGCTTTTCGCAATTCTGGTCTGGATGCAATCGCCCCCAGTCCAATACGGGGACACAACTGTAATACTAACGTTGCTAATGATGGGACCATACAAAGAAATGTGTATATACAAAGGTGCACTTTTGCCTACTTCTTTAGTGATTATGAGAACGACGTACTTATTTTTATTTAAAACTAGCTGTTACCCGCGACTTCGTCCGCGTGTTATTTAACAAATTATTAAATTTTTCATTTGTTTTAATTTTTTTTCGTGAGATCCTATTTTTTTTCTAAAATAAAAGTAGCCTATGTTACTCCTTGTTACATCAGCTATCTGCCAGTGAAAGTCCCGTCAAAATCGGTCCAGCCATTTCAGAGATTAGCCGAAACAAACAGACAGACAAAAATTGTAAAAAAAATTGTTTTGGTACATGTACCGTGTATACATCCAAATGCACTTAGTAAAAAGCGGTTATTTTAATATTACAAACAGACACTCCAATTTTATTTATTTGTATAAGTTTGAATAATTAATAAGTTAATTCAGGCTGGTACTTATTTAAATCAAGTGATTTGACTAATAGATATTCATTTGTTAATCTGCTAATTAACTGGGAAATCATTATCAACTAACGAGATTAAAAAAAAACATAACGATCATCGCAGAGAGTTTGAAAGCACGTGCTTAAATGTCAACAAAAAACGTAAGTAAGGTTTTTTGTTGACATTTTTAACCTTTTATTACCTTACCTTAATGAATCAGTTTCACAAAGAACTCAAAATCCGGCCAATGCTTTTATAAGGCCACTTGACTACACAAAAAGGTTTCCAAAGAGTATTCTAACGTGCAAATACTAAAAAGGGCAAAAAAAAAAAATAAGTTATGGGTGGAAAACAACACGGGCCCAGCGGAACGAGAGGCCAAATTCAGGGGTCGAGTGGGACCGAGACGGTAAATAGGATAAGATATTGAGAATACATAAAAAATCATAAAAGTTTAATGACCTCTGCACAAAATGCATGGTCATTTGCATATTGATTATTAATTAAATTGCATGCTATCGTAATAATGATCACAGCCAACAACTTTCATTAGGTAATTGCTTACTAGACGGTTTAGTCACACGTTATGAGGTCATTCAATATTACAAACATGCCGTACATTCTCCCTTTAACACATCGTAATTCGGCGAAGTTGAGCTTATAATATAGCAAAGGTCATCGACCATTTTTATAATATAAATAATAATGAAATAAAACTTATTTTACATATAATAATAAATTTCGCCAGATATACACCAACTATACGGTCCCACACTAAGCAAGTATTATGGTTTCCGTACAATGGAGTGGGGGCGAACCCAGTATATATTACTTATATGGATACTAGCTGCGCACCGCGGTGTTACCCGCGATTAAAAAGTATGTCCTTTTTACCGAGATAAAAAGTAGCCTATGTGCTATTCCAGACTATAATCT
This sequence comes from Pheosia gnoma, assembly GCA_905404115.1. Classification (NCBI taxonomy): domain Eukaryota; kingdom Metazoa; phylum Arthropoda; class Insecta; order Lepidoptera; family Notodontidae; genus Pheosia; species Pheosia gnoma. Next base: position 8,728,074 of record FR989900.1, read on the forward strand.
ATCTCTGTGCCAAATTTAATCCAGATCCGTTCAGCCGTTCTGGCGTGATTGAGTAACAAACATCCATCCATCCAAACTTTCACATTTATAATATTAGTGTGATTAAACATCCATGACTCTGGTACAAACATTCGTGCTCATCACACAAAGTTTTTTCATATCAGGATTCGAACCGGGTTTTCTTTTATAATGTGTAGCTATTTATTATAACTGTATTACTTGCTTTTGGCAAAATACCCACTAATTTGTGAATGAGGTATTTCATCTTATTTCATCGCATTTCATTTCTTAAAGAACCTAGCTGAAAGGATGAGAATAGCAACACTGTTACATAGCCCCTCAGGCAACATTAAAAATAATTAATTTTAAATGATTTTAAATGATTGCTGCAAAGCAGCCGAAACCGCGATAAAATCCTTAAGATTAGTTTTATTTCAATGATTTTAAATGAATCATTATTGAATGACATAAAATGATCATGATAATTTTTGGATATATTTCTTTATGAAGTAATAAATTGTATACCTAAAGCTCAAAGGATTTTTTGTTTGTATGTTTAAATCTTGAAATATCAATATCGACCCCCAGTGAACGTATTATATGATCCATATCCATACAATGCCAATGGCATGCAAGGTCTTTGTTATATATTGACTCACTTTTTTTAATGATCGATATATTATACATGTGTTTACTTATATTGGTTCTTATTTAACAACATAATATGTCTAGTATAACTTGAGCTCCGATTTTGCTTTTCTCCCACGAGCTATTAAAAGTCCAAAGCTTATTGCGTGTTTAACGATACAGGATATATAAAAAAAACACTAGTGTCACACCAACCATAAAAAAAAACTTCTATTTCCGGATTCCTATGACCTAACTTCAAAACTAACATGATTTTTTCCAAAGACAAAATTTTATGTTTTTGTACCGACTTAAACTGGACCTTAAAAACTGCAGTCAAAAATATGTCGTTCTAATAATTTTTTTTACTCGTAGAATTGTGTACTTTGCAATGTATAGTTTTTTATGTATCCTCACTAATTTCAACAAATTTAAATCTCGAATGTATTTATCATTAACTGAAAAATTGTTATGAGTATTTTTAGTAACTATGCAAATTATGTTAATTAATTATCAAAATCAGAAGGACGAATACATTATAAAAATATTACAACAAAAATACTGAAAAAAAAATTTGCTGTCTCGGCGAACCTTTCGTACCGCCTAGAATCAAATGTATGAGAAAATGAATTATCTCTATAATATTTTCTTCTGATTTCTTCCAATGTTTTATGTTAGTAATTCTGTTAGTCAGGGTGGAGATAAATTCAAAAAATCATAGATCATAAAAATCGGCCCACCCGTTCTCAAGTTATTAATGGGGTAACTAACACGACTTTGTTTTATAGATTGATGTGTGGCACACATACAATACTGAATATTTTTTGAACTACCCCTATTTAGGACTTCAGTTCAGAGATAATACAAACTGTGTCCTGTTAAGAGGACCTTGACAGTTTTAAAGTCACAAACACCATGACCCCATGCAATGAAGTTAGGTAAGATTAGATCACACGTCATTGACACACCGAAGTTCTGATCAGTAGGCTGTAACGGCGACGCGCGCGCATCCTGCCTACAAACAAATAAGGTAAAACATGTTACAAACCGCCCAAAATACTCTTTTAAAAAGAATATAATATCAGTAACGTTTCATCGAATAATATCAGTTTGTTAACTGTATTTAGTCTTGCTAACAAATATTACACAATTAATTTAATTAATTATTAAAATTTGGCTGGTTTCTAAATGCACTCAGCATATCCCCACCATCATGGGCCGGCAGGGTGCCCAAAACGCTGGCAGCATTGCCACGTTGAATGGCAATGCTGATGTCCTGGCCAAAATTTGTGCCAGCGTTCTGGTCACCAGGTTTTGCTTGTATTATATTTTACCGTAATTTATAAATTACGACGAAATGGGTAATGATTAATATTAACACTAGGTCACCCATCGCATTAATATTTCATTTACGGTCAACGAGACGGCCCGATTAGCGCAGTTGGTAGTGACCCTGCATTCTGTGCCGAGTATCCCGGGTTCGAATCCTTTGTGTGATGAGCAGGAATGTTTGTACCAAAGTTGAAGTATGTTTAATATCTCTATAAGTAATATATGCTCGTTTCTCCCCCAGCCCATTTTACGGTATCCATAATACAAGCGTTGCTTAGTGTGGGACCGTATATGTAGTTGGTGTGTTCATCTGGCCATATCGATTTTTTTTTTTAATTACATTATAGGCAAGTATTTGATCTCAATCTCACCTGATGGTAAGTGACGATGAGATCTATGATGGAGCATACTTGCCGAGGTAGGAAGGCGGCAGTAGATCGAGACGCTACTGATCTGACCCGCCATCCATGAATGGCAACACCGAACATCATGCCGGAACACGGCTAGGCCGCTTGGCGACATGGCTTTGTTCAGTGGGTGGTGACTAGCCACGGCCGAAGCCTACCACCAGTAGAGTTGTCACCTGGTTGGCACCACCCAGGGTCACGTGTAGGGTATCTCGAGGGTACTTAATTCTCCTACGGACGAAGGTGACTCGACCCCAAAAATTTATATATTGTTAATTTAAATTATTGTTATGTCTCTCTCCGCACTTATTTTGGGACCGCATAGTTGGTCTGTTAGTCTGGCGATATTCATTATTATTATGTCTCTCCACACGGGCTATACCCATATATATTATATGTACAGCTATAATTATTTATTATTTATCATTATTTATAATACTTAAGTAACTATGTCAAATAAACTGACTACTCACCTACTTCTATAGAACCGGTATCTTTATTCCGTTACCTAGGTAATAAATTATGCTTATAGTATTAACAGACGATCGAATGATGTACTAGCCAGACCGCAGATATGGTCCGCTCTGTACCCTATCAGTTCGTCCAGGCTGTGGTCTCCAAATTGTGTTGCCAAAGGGCTAGACTGATTGCTCCACAAAGCCCCAAGGGCCTCAAGTACAATAAAAAATATTGTTCAGTTTGTTTTTGTTATATTGACGCAATTGAAAACAATAATATCGCCAGACGAACACACCAACTATACAATTCCACAGTAAGCAACGCTTGTATTATTGGTACCATACAATGGACTGAGGGCGAACTCAGTTTATAATACTTATTACATATTAAACATCCATGACTCTGGTACAAACATTCGTGCTCATAACACAAAGTTTGTTCCCACGAGGTTTTGAACCCGGGACCCTCGGCACAGAAAGCAGAGACACTACCCATTCAGCTAATAAGGCCGTCAATGACATCAAGATCATCGGGTAACGGATCGGATCGGATATGTCAGGCCGGATTGGTGGTGCTCGTGGGCCGGTGTTGGCCCGTGGGCCTTAATTTGGAGACCCCTGGTCTGGCCCTTAGACTCTGGAGAGTAGTGTACCAGCAATACGGTACTGACGATTTGTATCGAGCTGACCAAATCCGTGGTCCAGCCCGGACCAAGTTGGATCGTCTAGTTTACTATAAAAACCCGAAGTTTAACGGATACAAGTTTTTTATTAAAACGTTTGTAGGTACACAATATTCTCAAGATAAATGTTTATTTTCAGATCATTAGTACTTTTATCTTAATCTTGTTGTCGTTGTAGAAATGGTTTATTCTCCTCCACTATGTAGGTACTTGCCATCGTAGATAAGATAATTTATCCTTTGTGCCGCTCAATTTAACGCGCATATGCTCATAAGTCACGTGTATACTCAAACGTACACACCCCCACATTCTAAAACGATCATCACCCACGCAACTACACATGCTCACACACACATACGTACACACACTCATTTACATAATTAACCCATTCTGACATAATATAATTATTTGGGTATTTTTTATGGTTCCAGTTTGGTGTTTTATATGAGTCCCAAGTATACGGACTTCGTCTAGGTAGCGGCTCAGCGGACGCATTTACTATGGACGCATTAAATTTATATAAGGATATAAATTATTTACCACCACATAATAGCACAAAGAAATTATAAACATTGAAATAAAACTAAATCTCGATCGGACCGCAAGCACCAACTAAAATGAGGGTACCCCAGTTCAAATTATGACACTAGGACGTCAACCACCTCAGTCCTCCCTTGACCATAGTTGCTGTAAAGCAGCCGAAACGCCGGGAACATAAAAACACACAAAAATAAACGCGATAAAACCCGTTTTTTTTCAATAATCATAAAAGTATAAAAGAAAAACATACACACATACATTATATAAAAGGAAAAACAAAATGATTAAAATTAACACGTATATGATTAACCATAGATGATATCCAATTTCAAAGTACAATAATTATAATTAAATAAAAACCACAAAATGTCTTTTCATAAACACGTAAATCCCGAATCTTCAAATATCGAACAGTGGTCCATCAGACTGCCATGACGTACCCTATATTTCTTATCTGGGATTGCACGTGCATATTCCGGTCACGCCAATGTCATCCTTGAATGTACGCTGGCTGAGACATTGGTATTCACTGGTCACATTCATTTCACTGGTGACATTTGACATACAAGGTTCAACGGACCAGATTGGCGATACGTTTGAATTGAACCTCGCTCGTAGCCCGAAAAGCCCGCGGCGATTGAAGCGTTGGATAGATTCAAAATCGCTGAAGTATGGAATTCATTTCAATACACGAACGAAACTATGTTCAGATATTTATTTAACTTATCTACCTGCTTACAATCTTTTGAAACTTTTTACATTGGACAATACGAAGTTAAATATAAATAACAAACACACTAACGGGTCGCATACTAAGCACGCATGCATGGATACCGCTAAATGGCAAATAACGAAAAATCTATTTCAGTATTTACCCGGATGGGAATCGAACCTGCTGTACAACCACCGCCAGTGCAATGTGCCAGACTTATTTGAAGTCTTACTTACATTTCCCTTCCTACTCTTTTCAGTGTTCGACGCAACGGCAAAACCACCCTCCGGTATTCTGAGCGGCAACGGCAACCAGTTCGGAGACTTCGACGAATGCCTCAGTGTAGACGGCGCCGTCCGTGGGAAGTACTGCTTAGCGTCACTGCAGGTGACGCTCAATGGAGACGAAACACTGAAGGAGATCGACTATTTGGTCCACAGTGGCCATTACATAAGAAGCAATGTTACCGATGTAAGTTGGGTCAAAATATTTTTCTGAAGCCACGGATGCCTCCATTGTATAATAATATGCTATGCGACGTATTCTCTGCCCGCGATGGTCCAGAACTACGAATCAGTGTTGCCATTAATTGACATATATATTGGTTTGGTCATGTTGTCCGAAACCAGGGTTCTTGGTGCAAATCACTTCTGGAATGGAGGCCATGGGGAAACAAACGCCCGCAAGGAAGATCCCAAATGCGCTGAAAGGATGACGTCAAGAAAGCTAGATCCTACTGGATAAAGGTCGCTCAAGACAGACACAAGTAGAAGACGCTGAACGAGGCCTACACCAAGATGGTTGAAAGTGGCTAAAAAAGAAGAAGACACAGCCGATGACATAGTCTTGGGTCACATGACCTAGCGGACGCGGCAAGATAATACCTAGCATAGCATATTATTGTAATCTGTAGGTCAGTTGAAAGGATACGGCCAGACGTCCGATTAACCTATTTAGTTTATAATTTGAGAGGATATCAAGCCGAAGGTGAGGTGACGGTCGCTCCCGAATTATTTTAAGTAATACATAGATGAAAAAGTCAAAATATCTGGTGTGGCGAGTCTTATTAGCCTCTGTGGTTGCCCTTAAGTACGTGCCCGTTCTATTTTTGAAATTTGTTATATTATTGGGTTTTTTTGCATCTTTTTAACCGGATAAAAAAATCTAAATAAGTTTACGTTTGAATTGCTACAGGCTAGGTTATATTTTAGGGTGTTTAATTATTGTATGAATTTAAGGATTTATTTGGGAGTTGATAGCCCTGCCTCAAATTTCTCACTTATAACTGAATAAATAAGCAGCTGACATTATTTGTTGATTGTTGACTACTTGACCTGAGATGGGATACAAAATACAACTCCCAAACCTGTATCTGTGGCGCAAGACACAACTGATCAAGGTTTCACGACACATTTAAACTCACCTTTGTCCACTATAAACTAGATACGGTGTGAGAATGAGAAGGTATAAAAAAACAAGCTGCTTTATATGTAAAATTGTGTTCTATGAGTTTGAATGAAGAGCACGCAAAAACGGCTGAACGTATTTGAATGAAATGTCTTACGATTATGTTTTTTACACATGATGTATCAGATCTATTGAACCACTCACGTGTAGTGAAGTGTTATGGTGAACCCATCGCTCCAAAAATACAGTTCATATAAGGATGCATGTGTTAAAATATTTCACACTATTTTTGTTACATCTCATATAGTGTTCAAAAATTAATAGGTTTAATGGCTAAATACGATCATGTATACAATACATTTTAAATAGTGTATGAGCGTTTGTTTAGAATATCAATAATATGCATTTTGCACTTTTTAAATGGAGTTATTTCATTTTCTAATAATCTGATTTTGACAAACGTTCCTATTACAATACTTAACATTACATTGTTGCACCTGTAACATTTTATAATGTTCACTTAAATAATACGTTTTACGAGCCTAAATTAAAATCGCCACAGCGACCGTCTCAACATTGCCATGAACATTAAAACTATTAAACAATTACATACAATTGCTTGGGCTATCCTGAATGTGTCGAGTACACATTAACAGCTTTCGTAGGTGGTGTTTCGACACATCTGTTGCAATTTGAATGCACTCGAGATGTGGGTACCGCCAGCCGTGACCTTGGATATAAAAGGTGGTCTTTCTGCAACTGAGCCTTGGCCGGTTGCGCCAGAGACAGGTTTGGGGTTGATCCTGTTAATTGGTGGTCCAATTGGATGACCACATGGTGTACTGCGAGATAACTTAGTGATGTACAAACGAACAAGAAGAAGCCCTAAGCCTATGGACTTTAAATTTCAATTAGTTTAGCTATTGTCGCTGGGATTTTATATAAATACAAAGTTTCTTCAACTTAAAAGTATATTGTCGTACCTCTTAAGTAAATGCTGTCAATCACCGGTTCATGATAATATCATCGTCATCAGGATGATAATATTACTAGCCCACTATAAAAAACCTTTAAAGTTATGAGAAAGAAGCAGCACTATCTATAGAATTTTAGATTTTGGGATTTTGGTCCAGAACTACCTTATTTGCCCTTTTGTGATTTTACATTGATCAACATTTCGGTTCACTGTTACCAAATCTTTAATAGCAAATGTGCAAGCTTTATCTTTAGTAGCAAATTTCAGCTCTGCGGGGTGTTCACAATCATGAATTGAATCCACGGTATTTGTTTTCGTTACAAAGCCACTTACACCCTGTATACGTATTAAGTAATGGATCAAGATGTCATTCCAGAAATACTAAATCAAATTAGTTGAAATTGTCTAACTACTCTGTCTCACTAGTTAATTGATTTCATTAAATAAGTCTCCACTATCACCATATTTCATACATAAAACGCGTCACTATGACGTTATCCTCTTAAAATATTATTCACAATGTTAGGTCATACCTTATACATTCATGTATTTAGATTATTGTTATGTACTTATCTTTGCGTTTATGTTATCATTTCCCTTGGTTGTGTCTGTTTGTGTCAGCCTACCTAAATAAATATTTCTCAAAGTCAAAACATTTATTTTGTATAGACCTACGGGGGCACTTACCAATTGTCATTTGCATTTTTTTTCTTAACTCTGCAACCGGATTAGAACGCGACCTCAACTGAGAAGATTCGGCCAGAAACTCAGTGGGCTTATCTTTTTTTTAATTTGACCAATTTGAAACAACCATGTTTATTACAAAAAAAAACTATTCTATTCTATTATACTTGTGCGTTCTGTGTTACTTGGGCAGAATCCTCGGCCGCAGAAATAATACACGCGGAGTGCCGCGAACAAGATATTGAGGCTGAAATACCAAGCCGATTTGTGTAGTACACTTGAATTAACTTACACTACACGAATAAGCTTGGTTTTTCGTGCTTCAATATCGTGACGTGACACACCGTCCATTTTCTTCGTCTAAGGCAGAACCAACAAGAACCAAAGCAGCAATGTATTGTACTTCACCGCTTTTGGTTCTTTGATACTGAATTAATACAACTTGAGTACCTACCAATCAATATCATTACCATACCCATCACCACATTAGGTTCCAATGACGTCATAAGCCATTAGAGTCACAAACTAAATCGCAAGCGGAACTTAAATTCCAAGGACGTCGCGGCATATCTCATTCTGTTCGCGTCGGCAAAATGTTTTTGGGAGTCGTTCGGAGAATTTTAATTTTACGACTGCATTATAATTTAGCTATATAGGGTTTTTGTGAATAAGAATATAACATGTTTAGCTGCTGATAGGTAAGTACATCTTTCAAATACTTTTGAGATGTATAAAGAAAGTATAAAGAAAGTCGAACTTGAACTGACATAAAACAATTCGTTGTCTTTCTATATCCCTTAAAATATGCGGTGGCCTAATATATTTTTTGTTTATGGTAAAAATACCTAGGGCCCTGGTGGTCAAATTATAAACGTATTTGAATCATAATTTTTTTTTATTTAAATAAAATCCTTAGCTTATTTTCAAATGAACGTCATCGTCAAGACGCCATAGAGATGAGAGAAAACACAGAGAACCTTATATATAGAGCGAATCTTGCACAGATTATTATTCAGTTTAAATTTGTCCAATATTTTTCATCGGTCTGTGGCAACATTATACTAGATTCGCCCAGAGCTTCGCTACACGATTGACATTGTCAATAGCGGTTATAATTCACTAGCTGTCCCGGCGAACTTCATACCGCCTCAGAATCAAATGCATGAGAAAATGAATTTATTGGTACTCTATGAAAAATTCAAAAAAAATCTATTCCACGGGAACCATACATTTTACCGGGATAAAAAGTAGCCTATGTGCTATTCCAGACTATAATCTATCTCTGTGCCAAATTTCATCCAGATCCGTTTAGCCGTTCTGGCGTGAAAGAGTAACAAACATCCATCCATCCATCCAAACTTTCACATTTATAATATTATATAGTATATAGTATTAAGTATTATAATATTAGTAGAGTATTGATTATATGCAGGTTTCAGGATAGTTAGATTGTAAAATAACCATTAAATTTATACATTTTCCCCCGTATACCATGTACTATTAATGGGACTCAAATCAGGAGGTCAATTGGAACATAATGTCATTTTGATCAAGTCCATTGCGATAAAGATTTGAATTGAGGTCCTAATTTGTGTCTCATTTATAGTTAACAGTGCCCCGGTGAATAGAAAAGTTCACAATTTCTCTTCGTAATCCGTTTAATTATGTAAAAAATATAAGGAAGAATAAGCCAATGGTTAGGTAACGCAAAGCAACGACAATATATGTACGGGTGCGACCGCGCAGGTCGCAAGTTCAAGGTTACTATCATTTCTTAACTGCATTCATTTTGTTGTTATACCTAGCTTTTGCCCGCAGCTCTGCTTACGTAACGTCATCGTTGCCCAACAACTCGTCCCCTAACAGTCATGGTATATATATGTGATACCCTATATTTTAGTATACCCGTATAACTTATCCTATAAAAATATTTCGGTTTTCATTCTAAAAATTAAATCGCAATCTGTTTAGTAATAGGTCATAATACGATCGTATAGGTCATATTATTTTTCTTAGATTGAGATTGCACAGGCTACGACCGGTTCTTTGGGACTAATGCGTGGGGACATGTACCAACACGTATTGGAGACAATTTGATATTCGGAGATAAAATAGAGAAATCTAGAGATACGAGCTGGGGCTTGATCGTGCACGCCTATGCTTCTAACGTATATCCTATACTAGCTGTCCCGGCGAAATTCGTACCGCCTCAGAATCAAATGTATGAAAAAATGAATTTGTTGGTATTCTATGAACCATACATTTTACCGGAATAAAAAGTAGCCTATGTGCTATTCCAGACTATAATCTATCTCTGTGCCAAATTTCATCCAGATCCGTTCAGCCGTTCTGGCGTGAAAGAGTTACAAACATCCATCCATCCATCCAAACATTCACATTTCTAATATTAGTATAGATTAATGTTATTAATGAAGAGTCTGCCATCTCCAACTTAAAAGAATAATGTGGCATGTTTGTCCTTAAGTTATACTCCACAAATTAGAGTTAATAAGTTACTTGCTACTTAACAATTTACCATGCAGTCCTTTCAAAAGAAACAACATCGTCATTATAAACGAATGTTTCAGCTAATTATATTTTTTTATACAGCTTGATTCAGACGGGATACCTATACTTAGCTTTGAGCCAGAGCTTCCTGAGGGCATTGTGAAGTCAGAATTTCGATAAGCCAATAAAAAAAAATTTTGTTCAAATTCTGACTTCCAATAATGATAACGAATGCGCCAAAGTAAAGCATATTTCGGGCTTAGTATACACTTTCTGAGACACCCCGTCTTATTGGGTAAAACCGAACAATAGATAACGGGGGAGTATCTGTAAACCAAGTTCCCGGTTCTCCATCTCATTTGATTATATTATGGACGTGCAATACAAGTTCACGGCCGCTATCATTTCTCAATCTCCTCTGATTAATAATTGTTGCCAGGATAATAAATGATTCCGTCTTGTTTTACGTTAACGAACATTTTCTCAAATTAGATTGTCATTTACAATCATTTCTTAGTTTTTGTATTAATAATATAAATAAAATAATGAGCCCCTTTTTCACAATTTCATGATATCCACAACTTATTTCACAAATAATCTTAATCGATATATATAGAAGGTCGTGTTAGTACCACCATTTATAACTGAAGAATGGGTGGGCCGATTTTTATGATGTTTGAAATTTTGAATTTGTCCGCCCTGAATAGCAGAATAATTACTAATCGGAAAAATCACAAAAATATATATAATTAAGTTAATTCATTTGATTCTAAGGCCGTACGAAGTTCGCCGGGACAGCTAATGTAATTATAATAATAATATCGCCAGACCAACATACCAAGTGTGCCGTCCCAAACTATAAGCGACGCTTGTTCAGTATAAATAATACTTGTATAGATATTTAAAATTCATGACTCGGGTACAACAATTCGTACAACAATACACAATGTTTTCGGGTACTAGGATTCGGACCCAGGACCCTCAGTGCAGAATTCAGGGTCACTGCCAATCCAACTGTGCATGGCCCATACATGCTGTGTAATGGAATACACAAATACTGTTTTTTTATTATTATTCATGTAAACCATTAAGTACGGTACTTATGAATCGTCGAAACAGTTACAAAATGCTAAGCTACAACTTTACCATCCGCTCGGAATGCCATTCCTATGGAGAGAAACGGGCAAGAAACTCCATGGTTACTCTTTTTAAAAAGATCTTTTACATTTGTGAGCAGTGCATTGTTATAGGCATGTGAGAACAATGTAGGAACGGCTAAGCAGACTTTAGCAGCTGGTCAAAAAAAGGCAATGTCTTTTAAGTTGTGTATAATTTTTATTGCTACATTGTGTAACAGGCTCTTAATAACTAATCATGACACATTAACTCAGAAGGTACTATTAACACATCACACTGTAATCATCTGGATCACGAACGCGCAAACGAACCAAGGTTCAACATAGTTAATATTCTGAGAGCAACAATCCAACGTCAACTTTGTCAGTCTTATTTGGTGCCAGGTATATTTTGAATCGCAATTGATTGGGCAACAATAGCCCTGGATCAAGACGGGGCATAAAACATTTGTATTGATATATCAACCCTTTTGAAACAATTGCGTTCCATTTTAGTATTGCATTGTTTCGATTCAAGCTAAAAGCGACGACACGGATGCGAATATGCATTGTATGCGCAAAATTTCAATACTTGCGCGTTGTGAGCTTTGGTTAACTTCACAAGGCTCTCGAAAGACATGCACAGGATTCTTCCCGACGTTTGACTTCACCGTACAACAAGTGATGATCCCAATGGAGCTACTCAGGGCCTGCACGCATTACTTCCCAAGCGAATGACAACTTGGCCTTCACTGGCAAAAGTTAAGCTCACCTCCAATTACATCGGGATCAAATACTATCGTCCAAATGTGGTTGCACTACATCTCTGCTTACTCCTTCGGGTATAATTTTTAAGGTTTCTGATTCTTTTGTTTTCTAGGGTAAAAGTGATTATTAATAGTTGGTATCTTTTAAATTGATCCTGCTAATGGATATAGGATGACCCCTTCGGGATAAAAGGATGATGGTACTCTATGTTAATTTATTAATTTCATAAAATAGTTGAATCATTCACCTCTCTCCTCCACAGATGGGTCACCGCGTCCCCAGGTATTCCAGCCTCATGTGGGGCGTCTGCATCCCCAGCTCCTGCAGCAGCTTTGACCTGGAAGAGGAGCTGGACCAGCGGCTCTCGGGCTTGGGCATATCAGTCAGGGTTCATAATAACATGTGCTCCGTGAAGCACTTCACAAGGCCGTATTCTTTTGGGAAATCACTTTCTATGTAAGTTATAATCATATAACTATAACAGATTATACATAGGTATAGTTTTTTTTTTTTTTTTTTTTATTACATTATAGGCAAGTATTTGATCTCGATCTCACCTGATGGTAAGTGACGATGAGATCAACGATGGAGCATACTTGCCTAGGTAGGAAGGCGGCAGTAGATAGAGACGCTACATTCACTAGGCACATGCAGCGCAACTGATCCGACCCGCCATCCATGAATGGCAACACCGAACATCATGCCGGAACACGGCTAGGCCGCTTGGCGACATGGCTTTGTTCAGTGGGTGGTGACTAGCCACGGCCGAAGCCTACCACCAGTAGAGTTGTCACCTGGTTGGCACCACCCAGGGTCACGTGTAGGGTATCTCGAGGGTACTCAATTCTCCTACGGACGAAGGTGACTCGACCCCAACTAGTTGTTTAAACCGTAGAGTTTAAACTACAGCATGACTCAGAAAGGGTATACTATGGCATTTGAATCTGCGTTTCCTTTCCTTAGCGCATTTACTGTAATAATTATGCAGACTCAATTTCGAAATGTAGATTTTAAAAAAAAAAGTGTTCTCAACAAAATGAGAATTGTGATTTTCTGTGACGTAACCAAATTCTGACTTCACATAGCGATTAAAAATACGCTCAAAAGCAAAGGTCAAAAATATTTGCATTTTGCGGTTTTCCTGCATACCTAACAGATCTAAATCTCAATAGAGTCCTGGGTGATTCGATGATGTAATAAGCAATAAACATTGTTATTATAATAAAGATACATCAAACAGATATATACATGCAGTGGGTAGCTTTAAGAATATTAATGGGTAGATTTTATCTGACTTTGAGTCGTATTATCGGATACAATAAGGTAATTTTCTATTACGCTACGGCTAGCTAAAGCCGTGGCCAGGGGCATAGCCGACCTGAATCAATATATTTTTTTAAATGGGCAGTAAATAAATCCCTGGTAGTGCCACCCGCGTAGAAGCTTTACTGAGGAACACATCCTCTTTGTAAGGGTGCGGGCCACGTAGTGAGGATTCTCTTTTCTATGGCTATGACTCAATAGTAGGGGGATTCTCTTTTCTATGGCGATGACTCAATGGGGAAAGGGGAATTCGGGCAAGTCCAACACGCTGGGCCAGTGTTAGTTTGCAAACTTCTCACATCCATCGAAAGACGTGGAGGTTTCCTCACGCCATCTTTCTTAAATGCAACGCAAGTGATAGTCAATATTGAAAATGAGATTTGCACATAAAACCCTGAATATCAAAGGCGGTGGAGGTGGGGTATAAACCTCCACTGTAAATCAAACTGAAGTTTCGGATTATAGCAACGAACTCGATGCACTTTACTTGCCATTGTTGTATTATTTAATTTGAACACGATAAAATTATCACATGCATATAAATAACATAACCTCACAGATTTTTAGAAAATCCAATAATCACAGACCAAAAAGACAACTAGTTCCAATACGGTGAGCGTGGGTAGACCGCTAAATGTCAAGAGAGGTCGGAATCTCGAAGCGAACTTTCAACTAACATACGTCTATCACTTTATAATAATATTAAATACTAGCTGTTGCCCGCGACTTCGTCCACGTGGTATTTAACAAAGACAACCGTTGACAACAGCCTGCTCGCCCATTCTGAGCCCGCGGGACGCATTGCAGGTTGTTGCTATCAAACTTAATCAGGCGCTGCGCTGCAACATTGGTTTTAATTTTTTATCGTGAGATCCTATTTTTTTTTCTAAAATAAAAGTAGCCTAAGTTACTCCTTGTTACATCAGCTATCTGCCAGTGAAAGTCCCGTCAAAATCGGTCAAGCCATTTCAGAGATTAGCCGGAACAAACAGACAGACAGACAGACAGACAGACAGACAGACAGACAGACAGACGGACAGACAGACAGACAGACAGACGAAAATTGTAAAAAATGTTGTTTCGGTATAGGTAACGTGTATACATCCAAATGCACTTGGTAAAAAGCGGTTATTTTAATATTACAAACAGACACTCCAATTTTATTTATATGTATAGATGTAATTAATTGTTACAGCACATTCTTCCTTGCAATAACGCTCCTACTGAGTCTCGGAACGATGCTGGACGACGGCAAAGACGGTGTCACGAATTTCGAAAAGCTCCTAAACGCGTTCTCCCTCAAGAGGAACTTGAAAAAAGTGTTTGATTTGTCAGACACGGGCTCGAACGTCAAAGGCGTGGATGCTTATAGAGGGATGAACGCTTTGGCCCTCTTGGTAGCGCATAAGTCTATGGCAATGGCTCACAGTCCTTACATCAATAAAGTCAGCTTTTCTGCTGTAAGTATACACCCATGTATTTTTATCTTTTTAGTGTTTTTTTTTCTTTTTGGATTTGAGTTCCCATCGGGCAAATAGTTTTTGCTCCCCAGTCATGGATGTCTAATATCTGTGTAAGTATTTATACAGGCTGATTCAAAAAGCCGTGAACCTGCGCTTCTTGAGCGCTTGTGTAATTATTATGTACTAGCTATTACCCGCGACTTCGTCCGCGTGGTATTTAACAAAAAGCGGACGAAGTCGCGGGTAACAGCTTACTCCTTGTTATATCAGCTATCTGCCAGTGAAAGTCCCGTCATAATCGGTCCAGTCATTTCAGAGATTAACCGGAACAAACAGACAGACAGACAGACAAAAATTTAAAAAAAAATGTTTTGGTATATGTACCGTGTATACATCCAAATGCACTTAGTAAAAAGCGGTTATTTTAATATTACAAACAGACACTCCAATTTTATTTATTTGTATAGATGTATAGATAGTTAGAATTTCAGCATGTCGTCATCTTGTGAGCAAATATGATTCTTTGTTCTAGAATTCCATTATTTGACTAATCGGATATACAACACCCGTAGGGATATATTGATGAATCATCAGAAATGTGTTTGGTAATGATTTTTTTTTGCGATTACCTACACAAAATATATATTGCACAACAGTTTTTAATCATTTATCGGAATCGAATTGGAATTTTGTAATGTCAACTAAGTGAATGAAGTCGTAAGTAATTGCATTTAATGGGTACCAATTTACAATGAAGGAAAGTGGATAATATATTGTATGTCTTATTATTATTCTATTAGGATCGGAACGCGACCTCAACTGAGACGATCCGGCGAGCGACTCAGCGGGCTTTTTTTGTCCAAATAAAAAAAAGAAAAAGAAATAAGCTCCAATGTGTTGCCATGCGGGGAGCACACACACTACACTTTGACATCATAAATCTTATTGACGCTATATATTTGAGCGATCAGTCCCAGGCTGCTTTATCATCCAAATAATCCAAGATTCTATAATAAACCTTATGACATAGGATAATTGTTTTGAACTTACTAATGAGCAAATCTCGATTTCCTCTGGGATGTTTAATATAGATGTATGGTGAAATTTAATCACCTTATTAAGTTTTTAACATATGTTACGATCGATCAATGTATGTATCCTGCACAAGTTTTTTAAAAATCCTTGAGTTACTTAAACCAATTTGGCTATCACCGCTATAAATAATTATTGCTTAAGTAACTACTTTAATCTCGACAAATGCCAAATCAATGTAATTACGGTTGTATATACACACTAAATGATTTAATGGCTCCAACATGCGCCAACGTTTTCAATATCTCGCAATGCAACGAGACCAGGTTTGGAAGATATGTGTAGACTTTCCAGTCCACTGCTTCTGTGTGTGCCTCTCCAACTAGTGAAGGTTGGCTGTCAAAACTAGCATACTCATTACTGTCTCTCACGGGCACAAGGATTTTTGCAGCACTCGCAATGCCCGGCCAGTCTCTGCTGTTGCGCAACCAGGATTCCTTTCTATGACCAAAACGTCTCTTTCTGGCAACCACGCCCATCATTATGAGCTGCAGGAATTCGTATCTGCTGTGTCTTATCATGCGCCCCAGGTATTAAACGTTTTTCAACTTTATGATGAGCAAGAGATTACGTTTTTAGTCGATTCGACGCAAAACTTCGTCGTTGGTTTAGTCCACAGCTAGACATAATTTGTAGGCCACAGGACGCCACGACCACGTCCCGATTGGCACAGCTGGTACTAGTTGGTTGAAACCTGCTATGTGTAGGTGCCGAGGGTCTTGGCTTCTAATCCCAGTAGAAGAAAATGTTGTGTGATGAGCACGAATGTTAGTATTTGAGAAATGGATATCTCTCTATATAACTTCAAGCTTCCACCCGCAGTACCTCGATGAAATATCTTATAGTGCTCATAGATAATGTAGCTGCCTTTTAGTGAAATAATTCTCAGAATCGGATCAGGGGTCCAAGTCTGCTAACGCAATCGAATCATAATCGAACAGCAACTGCATAGTATCTGTCACTTTTGACAGATATTGTATGGGATATCTGTCAAATGTGACAGTTACTATGCGGTTGCTGTTCAATTATGAATCGATTGTGTTAGCAGACTTGGGACCCAGGAGATCTTGAGTTTATCCCCGACATTCAAACATACAAACCTTGCCTCTTTATAATATTGGTATAGATTACAAGGAACGCAAAAAGTGTAAAGTGATCTTTAAACGCTCTCTATCTGTCTGGATTCTACGTTGCAAATCACCTTTGGGAAAACGCTTCCCTGTAGGATCAAATAAATAGGTGTACTCTTTCACTGCAATGTTGGATAATAATATGGCAGAAAATTTGGTCACGTTGCCACCAATACCTATGATCATTCAATGTAAACCTTTACAAGTAACCTTCCAATTTTGATTTGACAAACTTCACGTCAATCAAAATTAAGACACACTGGTATTAACTAAAGTAGAACTTTCGCAATTATTGAAATATCAGTACCGACCTTTTGCATTCAATCAAAATCTTAAATGTCTGCTTCACAAAACTACGTTTCATGAAACTTACCACGATCAAAATACAAAATTTCCATAGCGTTCATAATAATACTAAATTAAATATACTCTCAGACATACCTACAGCTATTAAACCGATAAAAAAATAGCAGCATATTTATTATAACTCGAAAATAATTACGGAAATGCCATTTTCGAACTTTGCCAAACCAGACATTTATTACTACAAACTTGGTGACCGCTAATAATTAGGTAAATATTTATACTATGTAAATATTTTTTTATGTTTCAAACATAGACTTGTTAGAACATTTAGACATCACGTGAATTCGTGAAGCCTAAAAACCATCTGATCTAGCATGTAAACGCACGCACCCACGCATACATATAAAAAAAAACTATGCCCAGAACTTCTTAGTCTATGCAGGACCATTTAGTCAAAAAGTTTTGTAAGTTGTAACATTTACTAACTACAAATGCATGAAAAAAGTGGCGTAACTTTGCTAGTGGCAACTTTACGTCTGAACTTCTAAACAAGACTGTGTTTTCAAAATGAAGTCGTAATCTGGAGCTACCTATCAGATTTTGATAATTCCTGAATGCTATATACTATGTTTCAACGATTTACCGCAGGCTGAGCCGCGAACAGAAGCTAAATGAATATTATTGAAATATCCGACGATTTTCCACAGGTATTTGGGATGCCGTGGGCCGTGGTGGGTCGCTCAGCTATCCTGTACACCGATAGCTTCCTGTACCTCAGTGGTTTTCTGAACGCACACAATCTACTCCGGGACCTTGAGAGAAAAGGCACGATTGATCTCAAGGACAGACTTATTGCGAGATGGTTCAGGTAAGGGTTTTAAATATTTGAACCTTATAAATTTATTACAGACTAGCTGTTACCCGCGACTTCGTCCGCGTGGTATTTAACAAAGACACAACCGTTGGCAACAGCCTGCTCGCGCGTTTTCAGCCCGCGGGACGCATTGCAGGTTGTTGCTATCAAACTTAATCAGGCGCAGCGCCGCCGCAACATTGGTTTTAATTTTTTTTCGTGAGATCCTATTTTTTTTCTCAAATAAAAGTAGCCTAAGTTACTCCTTGTTACATCAGCTATCTGCCAGTGAAAGTCCCGTCAAAATTAGTCCAGCCATTTCCGAGATTAGCAGGAACAAACAGACAGACAAACATTTTAAAAAATGTTGTTTTGGTATAAGTACCGTGTTTACATCCAAATGCACTTAGTAAAAAGCGGTTATTTTAATATTACAAACAGACACTCCAATTTTATTTATTTGTATGTATAGATAATGAGATTTAAGGTGATCATTACGTTATACGATGAAGGTTAATATTAATACACCATCACCCCTTCCTGAAGGGGTAAGCAGAGTTGAGGTATTTTGGCCCCAATGTAATAGGGAGCGAACCCATTGCCATTATACCAGGCATGCTCTTCCTCAATATGAGGATTTAGGCAATAGTCCACCACGCTGGCCCAGTGCTCTTTGGTGAACTTCACACGTCTGTTGACAGACTTGCCGGGGTTTTGCACCTGCACACCTCGTTTCCTAGGCGAGAGTTCTACCTACTTGGCTATCGCTGTGTATATTCTGAATCGAATCAGTACTTTCGGAGATTAGCCTCTACAACCATTCAAACAAACATCTTTAGCTGTTCATAATATTAGTATTTGTTTGAAATTTACAGGATTACATTATAATTTATAGGAAATTCTTACATTTTTATGTTTTATGCGAACCGAATTCCCTTTGCTAAAGGCTCATGCCTTAAGCAAAGATTAATTATTGTTTGAAGTGCACAAAATACATGCTTTGTTTCAAATGGCCCATTGTAGTCATCTGATTTCCTTTAATCTGGATCGGTCGTATCATATGATTTTTCATAATGATTTAATCAATTAAAATGTATTTAGTGAACGCGTGGCTTCGTGCACGTAGGTATTCAGAGTTATTGGTGTTAAGGGATTTTGGATCAAACAAGGTGATTCACAATATAACTATATTTTAATTAAAAGTACG
Organism: Pheosia gnoma; assembly: GCA_905404115.1. NCBI lineage: Eukaryota > Metazoa > Arthropoda > Insecta > Lepidoptera > Notodontidae > Pheosia > Pheosia gnoma. Next base: position 8,747,665 of record FR989900.1, read on the forward strand.
TTATGTCTGTTTTTTAAATGGGCACGACCTTTCCGTTAAAATAATTCACTGAAATATAACAAAAAGTGAATTACATTAATAATTTATGTCATTGTACTTATTACATACCTACTTAGGTTTTACCCAAAGTTTGAATCCTTTACATCCGTCTACAAATTATTTCTTTCTAGATTACCCCAATTAGGCGAGACAAATTCAATGTGACTCACAATTCAACGAAAAATATGTAATCAAATTCATTTTGGGGTCGAGTCACCTTCGTCCGTAGGAGAATTAAGTACCCTCGAGATACCCTACACGTGACCCTGGGTGGTGCCAACCAGGTGACAACTCTACTGGTGGTAGGCTTCGGCCGTGGCTAGTCACCACCCACTGAACAAAGCCATGTCGCCAAGCGGCCTAGCCGTGTTCCGGCATGATGTTCGGTGTTGCCATTCATGGATGGCGGGTCAGATCAGTTGCGTCTCGATCTACTGCCGCCTTCCTACCTAGGCAAGTATGCTTCATCATAGATCTCATCGTCACTTACCATCAGGTGAGATTGAGATCAAATACTTGCCTATAATGTAATAAAAAAAAAAAAAAAAAAAAAAATCTTAACCCATATCGGCGTCAGCAATCAGCAAGTATTTACACAACCAAATCACGTACCAAAACACATCACGAAAAATAGAAGACATTTTCAAACCATAATTAAACGTTATACCTACCCGGACCTGAATGAGTTGCATGTGCAAACCGTGATGTACCTTCTTCAAAGGGTAGCTCATTGTACTGTCATGAGCATAATTTATTATGAACATAAAGATGTATTATTTAGAGAACATGAACCACCAATAAATAGGTTCCTGAAAAGTAGGGATCCGGTTGCACCTGGATTATTGAACCTTATATTAGTTTTTTTAGGTTGTTTAGACACACACACGTACAGGGCGGTAGGCAGGGGGGTTTGGGGCTGGTGTGGTCACGGATGTGTGCGAAAGCATCCCCCCCCCCCCCCCACAAGGTGGAAGAAGGACCACCGTGGGGTTTTAGACGGTCGGAGTCCGACATAATAAACATTAACATTCTCTGAAACCGCCTCCAGACCACTTCATGGTGCCCATTATGCGTTGTTTAGTCTGGCACCACACCGATTGTGTGTTAGACTGTTCATTTAATCACGTTCATTCTCCAATCTAGGCTGTTCCCAATGTTCCTGAGCCTGATGTTGTTCTGCACGTACATCCTCCCGGACATAAGCAACGGGCCGCAGTGGAGCCTCGTCGTGGAGGAGCACAGCAGAGTCTGCGAGAAGAACATGTGGAAAAGCTTCCTATTCATACATAATTACTTCGGCTTTGAGGAGATGGTGAGTTGAAAGATATTTGGAACAAATTCACTTTCATTTGAAGCGTCAACAACCTCTTGGTTGGAAGGGTCGCTTTCGTAACTCAGATTTCCAGGTTTGATCATAAAGCCCGCTTTAAACATAAGCTTTGATTTAGTTGGAGTATCTATAGATCATGTTACGTCGAAATCAACCATTATGTACAATTGCTTTTCAATGTCATGAACTATCGATCTTCTACGTCTGCGATCATAATACTTAAGCATTTGATATTTTATGCTTTCGATATGATCAATCGATTTAATCAACTATAGATAAAAGTTTAACAGATTCAACTTGGTGGTATATATGGCGGAATGCTCCCTAGCTTTTAATATGTATACGACATGTAATTTACACAAGTACATCTCTATGCCTTTAAGGAATATCAAGCCATAGTCCACTACCGCTCGCACAGGGCGGACTTCACACGTCTGATTGGGAAATTTGGGAACTCTCTCTCTCTCTCTCTCCCAGACATGCAGGTTTCGTCACGGTTTTGCCTTAACCGTTGAGCGTCTGATTATCACGGTTAAAAATTAGGTTGCTCATGATATGTTATATGCCGAGTTAAGACGAACAACTTTTGTGTCCAAGGCGAGTGTTCGGCCAACCATCACTACTTGACTATCAAATAATTAACCCATTAAATTATTTTCTCAAAGACATTCTTTGTCAGGTCAGCTCAAAAGCACCCACTCAATGACGTGTCCAAATCGCAAGCGTGTAATTTAGAGAGATTCAATTTTCTTTTACTGCATCTCAGGTCATTTCATTCCATATGCCCTCTTATATTATCTGTAGCGGGTAAGATAGTCTCACTGCTTTTTTCGCTGAAACTAGCCGCCGTGCTATATTAAATCAAATATGATTTTGAGTCTGGATATAAGCGAAATTGAAAGTGAAAAGTATTGGATATAAAAACTTGATTGAGTAATACAAATGTAAGTATGTTTATAGCATAAAATTCAGAATTATTATTTTTTTCTTTTTTTATTTCATTAAAATTTTAATCATAACCTAACATAAACATGTAACATACCATAGGGAGCATTTATCTAGGCACCTTAAGGTAATTTTCGCATGGCAACACATAACTCCAGCGGAAAGGTTTGGTACAACCAATAGCTGTACCGTTCAAACGAAACAGTACCTAACAGTGTAATGGATGTAAAATTGTTCTACCATTTGTGTAATACACATATTATTATTCCAGTGCCTCACCCATACCCACCAAATCGGCATGGACATGCAACTCTACGTGGCCACCTTACCACTGATGCTGGTCCTCTGGAAGTCCAGGACCCTGGGCTGGTCCCTCGTGGTGCTGATAGCGCTGGTATCCACCGCACTTCGGTATCTAGCCATATACTGGCACGACATCAGCATGATCGTGTATTATGGGATATCGTGAGTATATTTCTTTTATTTATCCGATTTTGTTGAAGTTTGAAGGCGTATGAAGTCCTTTTCCCGAGCAGTATACTGAAGAGTCTGGCAATTGGCGTATTATGAATTCTTATTCCCGGGCAGTATACTGAAGTGCCTGGCAATTTGCGTATTATAAATTCTTATTCCCGGGCAGTATACTGAAGTGCCTGGCAATTTGCGTATTATAAATTCTTATTCCCGGGCAGTATACTGAAGTGGGTGTCCATTTGCGTAGTATAAATTCTTATTCCCGGGCAGTATACTGAAGTGCCTGGCAATTTGCGTATTATAAATTCTTATTCCCGGGCAGTATACTGAAGTGGGTGTCCATTTGCGTAGTATAAATTCTTATTCCCGGGCAGTATACTGAAGTGCCTGGCAATTTGCGTATTATAAATTCTTATTCCCGGGCAGTATACTGAAGTGCCTGGCAATTTGCGTATTATAAATTCTTATTCCCGGGCAGTATACTGAAGTGGGTGTCCATTTGCGTAGTATAAAGTCTAATTGACTAGACACACTTTGTGTGATGTGCACGAATGTTTTTTTCCATAGTCATGGATGTTTAATATCTATAAGTATAAGTATTATTTACTGCGTTCGCCTTCAGTCCATTGTACGGTGCTCATATAATAGAAGCGTTGCTTATTGTGGAACCGTATAGTGTGTTTTCGTCTAGCGATAATATTATTATATTATACATGGTGATTCAGATATATACTAAGCCAGGATAATAGGCTAATTAGCGCATTTGAAATCAGAGCTGCGTTATGTAGATTAAAAAAAATGTTCCCAATAAAAGTACAACTGTGATGTTCTCCAATCTATATTTTTAATCGACATTCAAATACTGACTTCACATAATGAAAACAATGCGCTGAAGAAGCGCACGTTAAAGGCTTAGTGCACCCTTCTGAATCACCCTGTATATGGTACTAGCTTCTGCCGGCGGCTCCGCCCGCTGCACCTCAATGAAACAGGCTATAGCACTCACCGATAAAGTAGATTCTTATTCGTGAAGGATTTTTAGAACCGGATAAGACAGTTACGAAAATTACCTCTTACATCCAAACTAGGTATCTCTTAATAATATTATTGGATTTATGAACTTTAATCTGCATGATAAATATGACTATCAAAAGTCATGTATGCTAATTGAATGCTAATCGATTATTACATACATTTTGTATGTAAACAGCGAACTGTTTGCCAATGTGGTTAGACTTTTTGAAATCGCTCTAAAAACAATTTCGTCAACAGCGATGACCTCTAAGTATACTCGTAAAAGATTTTATCCTTTTTCTTTCATTCGTCGATTAGCGTTAAATATTAGTTGAATTACATTTGCAAACAAACATGAAATAAAATTTTAATTATTTGTAAAAAAATCTCATATCGTCAAAATTTTCCAAACGATCACTGGAAACTTCAGTAACCGATTATTGTTCAAACAACGTTGTAAAGGCATATATACACGTTGCTATTTATCTTTTGTAGGCACCGATACACGTTGCTATTTAGCTTTTATAAGCACTTTAATACAAGACCTACCTTCCTTTGTTTAATAAACAACTCTAATGCGCTTTTCATTTGTTTCCAGAGTACAAAGTCTCCTAGATGCAGCCAGGTATTCATACATTCTACCCACCCACCGAGCCACCATTTACCTTATCGGGGTCGTCATGGCATATTTAATTAAGGCAAAGAAGCTGAACTTCACTCTGAGCGATGTAAGTTTATCAGTCTTTTTGGGTTAAGGTGCTGACCCGCCAACTTACCGCCCGTGTTCTTCTCCCTTTCTTTCTTCATATGAGACAGATCTTCGGAACAATAGTGGGTTTAAGACTACGCGTGATCAATTTGAGAACTTAAGTACAACTCGTAAAAGGTTCAAAATTCTTCGAAGTATACCAATGGATCTGCCCACAGATTTACTGCAACAAAAAATATCCAAAGTATAATTAGTGATGTTACTCCATTACTATGACGTGCAAGACATATTATAATTCATTATATGTCAACCTATCGATCGGATCGTAGAGCGACTTTCACAGCCGTATTCAAATCAACCGCGCAGTATCGCGAGGCTGGGATTCTCTAATTTGCCTTCCTATTGCTGTATGTGTTGCTGTGTGTTGCTTCGTAGACGACTATTACCTAATAAGCTCAAATAAGAAGTGGTCATCACACACCCGTTCCAATAATTAGCCTGAGTTTTTAACCACCAGGACTTGTCTACGTTTTTTGCTCTCTAACATTGATGATAGTGTTGCCCAATGTTTTTGTAATAGCAATACCAAGACGCAAAAACTTTAAAGATAAAACGGCAAGACTCTTGCGTCTTTACTGACAGACAAGACCACGACTTTGGGGAACACTAACTATGCTTTGCTTTATATCAAAAACCAGCTTGATTCATTCTGATTCTATTATTTCCAGAACCAAGTAAGAATATTCTGGGCGGCATGCTTCGCCCTAGCCGCTGCTACCATTGTCAGTCCTTACAAGATGGGTTCTAATGAGTACAAGTACGAGCATTACCCTGCCGCCCTCTTCGCCGCCTTTTCTCCTATCCTATGGGGCCTATTCATGTGTGCCTCTCATTGGGCTATATGCAATGATTACGCTGGTAAGTTGGGATTTTAATTGAGACCCAATTGGGTGTTTGCTTCTGAAAAAACATACATGATCAATATCGATAATGAATTTTAGGAACAATTTCAATTTACGGTAAAGCAAAGAAGTTTAAATGATGTCACATGAGTCTATTTTAAAGGAATTTTGAGGACATAGGCCAGTATCAGTTCTAGCCAGCTATATTCATCAGCCGAAAGGAATCCTCTGCTGAACATAGGCCTCCCAACGACATCCACACATCACAGTCACCTGCGACGTCCTATATGACGTCTTCCAACTCGTGGTAGTAATTTTAGGACTTTTCTACCCCAACAGCCATCGGGTCTTTGAGCTATGTGCCCGCCCACAGCCTCTCGAAACCCAAAACTCTAGCTCTCTCTCTCTCTCTTATAAAGTACAATTAAATGTTTTTCTCTCCTACCGCACTACTCCCTCTGTCGTAATGTTCCCTTAAAGATGATGGTCATCTTTTCCAGGTATCGGGACCGCCTTCGTGGAGTCGCGAGTGTTCAAGTTCTTCAACAAGATTGCGTACAGCGTGTACCTCACGCAATTCCCAATATTTTTCTACAACGTCGGAGTCCAGAGGCATGCGGAGTACTACTCGCCTTTGCTACTTGTGAGTATTAAGATGCTTTCGACTGGGGTGAAACGTTGATTAGAACCTCGCCGATCCTTGCCACCAAAATCACGTAAATTAGTCGTCGCTCCTTATTTAAACAAAGTAAAGATGAGACACTTTGGCATCTTATGCTTCTATCTATCAGCTGATGGAAGTCCACTGTTGGACATAGGCCGCCCCCAATGACTTCCACACATCGCGGTCCTCCGCCACTCGCATCCACCGACTTCCTGCGACGCGTGTGATATCATCGGTCCACCTTCATCATCTTATGCGTATAGGAAGGTTTTGAAAATCTATCAAACAGTGTGTACAATGGTTGTATATCTTTTCAGCTATATCTTCCAGAGATGTTGACTGTAGTGATAATATCAATAATGACGACAGTTGCCATTGAAATGCCGTTCACCAAAGTCTACAGGATATATTTTGGTGAGTACACGATGCAGAAATGTGTGCAGTATTCATTTTTCAATGCAAAAAAAAAAACAAAATAATAATTTTCCAGATAGGTCTTGACAAAAGCTAATTTCTTTTTCAGGAAATTCACAGACAAAGTTAAAAGACAAATGAATGGATACAAAGACTAGTGCTGTGTATAAAGTAAGACATTTAGTTTTAGATAAACATCACGTATTTTAACTTAATCGATTAAGGTTTCGACTATTTTTGTACTGTAACGACGATGTAACATTGTAAGTAAGTAAGATATAATAAGTTATTAAAATAAAACGAAACGAGTGTATATAAATATTGATTTTTATTACTAAATCTTTTGATATATATTTTTTGTACATACTAAATTACCGATTACCGAAATTAAATAAACGATCCTATGACGGACAAGAACTAAACTTCGATTAAAAATATGCTTAATGTATGTTTATTTAAATGCAGAAATGATTTCTTGAAAATGCTAGAAATCCTTGTTGTTTTTTTTATTTTTAAATTCATTCAATATTTGTGTCATTATTGTTTTAAGGTCACAAAACCTTAACAACAAAATAATTACCCTCTCGTTCTAACTATATTGATCGTTATGATCTATTTAACCATTAAAAGTAACACTATTTACAAAATTATTTAAAATAATCGCTCTGCAAACCCATCCGTTTCCTTACCTCCTCAGTCTTAGTTAGAAGAAAAGTCTAATACCAATAACAATAATTAATACTTCTAAGAAACCTAATACTGACAGCTAAACACCGCAATGCCCCAAAGACTACCAGGAACCAAGTTCTAACGCGACTATAATTTGTTGGCTGAAATATATCAGTTCAAAAATGAACGAATCCTAATTCAGCAAGAGCATATCAATCATTTAAAAAAACAGAAATCGAAATACTGACAGAACAGTAACAAATTGTCAAACATTTTAAGCAACTGATTGCAACTGAAATTATATTTCGTTAGATCCATACAAATCCCCTTAAATGCCCCAACCACGATTCCACCTACTAATGCTAGCGTAAACTTCATCGTAACTAGTTAATTTCACCCCCACTAACCGGTTAATAACGTTCGAATTAACTAGGCAGGTAAAAACCGATTTTATAAATAAACCGTTAACCGTATCCGAAATAATTTCAATTTGGGGTTAATGAAAAAACCGTTTCGGATTTATCACCGGTTATAGAGCCCTACGCACAATGCAGTTACGGTGGAAACATCGTGCTCAGGACTTTTATCGCCTCGAGAAGAAGAAAATCATTGAACAACCTTGCAAGGCCACTTCAAGTAGTAAACGTTGCTTCAACGTCAACTATTTCCCTCAATGTCTTCACAACCGTCAGCTTTGCACATGCATTTGACGTAGCCCTTCTGGTCCCTGCTGAGCCAAGCACCCTCTGCACATGGACCCTGGGTGTTTAGAATGTGGCAGGTGCCGTTGTACGGAGCTGTTCCTCTTCGTGTTAGACAGGCTTCCACCTGAAAAGGAGAGGTATATCATTTTAGGTCAGTTGAATGTACCTATAACATCTCAATGGGCTAACTTTCATGTGTTTTAAAGTACAACTGTATCCCATTGAGGCATGCAGAGGGCACTATCCCAACATATTTGAATGCGAAAATCTTTCATAAGCTGTCGGTTGAGGATGCTACGGACTTGACCATTCAACAAGAGAACATTAATCTTATTGCTAAAGATTTTCCTCTTCTGACACAAACATTCGCTCGATATATTTAATTCGTGAGTCATCTTTCATGCGTCCACATCACCACTTGGTCAAACAGTCTCAGCATACTTAAATCTAACTATGTATAACTTTGTTATGTGGACGAATAAGCTGACTGGTTCATATAACATGATATCTCGAGAACTTTAAAATCAAAAAAATATCCTTGCGGTTTCTGGCTTCGAAATGTAACACCTAAGGATGCACGATCGACCATTGTTTAAAAACAGCAATAGCTTAATTATAAAATGGGTTCTTCTACTACGACAGACTAGACTATACGCGATTCAATAATATTTAGTCTAGCTTATGGGTCTGATAAATACAGATAAACACGACCAATAAAGCCCACAATCCAATCTTACCTCTCGCCGGTTGCAAGGCCCCGTTGCGCAGACGCAGACCCCGTTGTGGCTGAGTCCGTCGACGGCGGGGCGCGCCTCGAAGTCGAAGGCGAGCACCTCCCCCGCGCCGCACGGCGCGCCGGCGCCCGCGCGGTAGCAGCGCCGCCGCGCCGGCACGTACAGCCGCCCGCGCGCGCACGGCACCTGCGGGGGGCGGGGGCGGGGGACACGCTAGCACCGGCGTCTACACGCACCGAGCGACCATCTCACATAGAGAGGCACCGGGGCACATAGGGCTATACAATTTGCATCTCAGCACTATAAAGAACTCAGCAATATTGCAAGCAATGTTATTCACAACACATGGGCTTGTTTTGTGGCAATTTCTACCTGAAATACTATAACAATTGAGTTGCTGTCTGCTGCTAAAAATTTTTTTCGCTGTATCGCTGGTAGTATTGCTGAAATAGATTTCCTGTTATACACATTTTAAAGCCCATTTGTCGAACATCTTCTTTTCCAATAACTCCATATGTGTTAGGCGATTAATCTGACGTTCGTTATGGGGTCTTAATACGTTGAGAAAACGTCTCAAAAACTGCGATAGTATTGTTCATCATTTTTGCGTGAAGATAAATGTGTCTGTGCATTCGGAACCGTGACCGCTCTCTTTAGGCAGCGGGCACTTGTTCGGGCTATTGAAAATTGGCTGCTTACTGGTCTATTTCGATGTGTTATAATTCATTACCTTAGTACACCTCCCTCCTCTAGCGATCATCTCGTCGGGTGCGCAAGGTCCTCTGGTGTACAGCCTATAGCAGGCGCCGTCTTCAGCGCGTGCGTGGAACGTCTTGCATCTGCATTCTGCGCGTGAACCGTGGGGAGCCACTTCCGTGATAGTGAATGTATGGCCTTTGGGACAGGGGCCTAGGGAATCTAGAAAGTGAAATATTTTTGGGAAGTTCATTATGTATAGAATTGTTGGCATGAACTAGGACCTGATGTCTACTACGCATATAAATATTTTTATAATAGATATATATTATGGAGAGCTAGTTGATTTTAAAAGTATTCAATTATGCCAATTTGGGTTGGACATAGAAGCTACTGCTAATGTTTCCAATTGCACAGTTCCATGAGCAAAAGGTTCAATTGATCTATATTTCTGCATCCAAATATATATAAAAAATATTACATCGCGAAACGCAACAAATAAGCCTTTTCTTATAGCTATGACTTCGGCTATGACGGTTTTCAGCCACTTACATCCACCAGCTTGTCACGTAGGAGGTCATCGGGTCCACCTTGTCGAGTCGTCTTACCCTACGTCTTCTCCCTCGTAGTCGCCGTCCTCAAACCTCTGCCCTAATCACCATATGTATACGCCAGCATATAACAATCTAGTGTGATGACTAAATAAAACAAAAGGTCGGTCTCTCGGAGTCGGAGGTGAAAGAGGCTATAAATAGAGATAAGTGGATTGAGGTTCATCAGCAACGCGGCCAGAAATTACCCTTAAATAAGTATATATTTGAATATGTCTAACCTAATTCATAACAAGACCTCGTCTCATTATTATAATGAGGTAGATGAGGCTCACACCCGCACTTAGCTCCGGGAAGGAACAGTTGCCCTGCCTCGCACGGTCCTCGCGTGTAGTGCGGGTAACAGCTGCTGTCCGCACTCCAGTAGTGAGGATTGTCTGGATCGCACTGGAATAAAACGACAAGAACAAAATTTAGGACCTTAATGTGATATAAAATGAATAAGGAGTAAATAAGGAGTACCAGATGTGCAATGCAGTGAACCAATATTTATTTGCCGCTGGTATGATCAAATATATATGAAAATTGACTAGAGATCTGCGAAGCACTATTACTATGATTTGCATTCTTAACGTGTGTTTCAAAATCTTTGTTTATTTGAGTGTTAAGAAATCATCAACATAACGTACGTGTTGGAAGATAATATAGTTAATGTGGTCAAGAGTTCCTGTGGGTCGTACATTAATTACAGTAAATATGTTGTAGCCATTTTAGCGCGAGCTATCACTTTCTAAACTAAGGCTGGTAAGAATGTTGTCCATAATAGATTTGTCCTCAATAAATCACTGTCCAAATTTATTATCTTCTACTAATCCGCTCTGGTATGCTCTCTTTCTATCTAATAAGATTGTGATTCAATTGTATGTGTATAATATGGAATATTTTTTTGGATTAAAATTGTCGTAGGAGACATTATTTTCGATTCTAAAAATGGATCTGGCATAGTTGAAATTTTGTACATTACGAGAAAACTATCAAATTGAAACTTAACATGGTGATAACTTTATAATGTATACATTTCACTTGGAAATGAAGGATTCTTTCGGAATGAAAAAACTCTGTACGTTGCAAGCCACTACGTGAATTTAACTAATACCTACTCAGAAAGGTCCTGTACGGTACTAATGTCTAATGATCTAAAACGATTACTCTACTACTACTCCCAGCAGCTACATCGACTGTTAAGAAGTCTTGTAGAGTTTTTCTTGGTAACCTGTAAACCATTTTATCGCTTACCGTGCAGTTAGCAAGTCCATCCTCTCCCAAGTCCAATATGGTCCCAGGGTAGCAAGGTCCCTGGCTGAGTTTATAGTAGCACTTGCCATCTGCTGGCCAGTAGATCAAGGTCTCGTCGGCGCATTGTTGAGGCCTCACACACATGCCCTGGCGTTCACTGGAATAACAAATATGGGTAAATACAGAGTCAGTCATGGAAGTCATTTCTCGATTTCACAATGAGATTGGAAGATTAAGTAATCGTGGAATTAATTATCCTTGATGATGTTTGGCGTATTTTGCATCATAATACCTATATAGTTCATTCAGATTCAAACTAAATATAAGAGCCTCCATTAACTTGCTGCCATTGACGCACAAAAAAATACTATCAGTATTTCTTAGTTTATTGGCTGTAATAAGGAATGTATTTTCGTATTATACTCCGGTATATGGCATATGGTAGTCACGTATTCTCAACCCTCTGCTGAAATCTCTTAATAAATTTCGGTCTTGATCAGCTTTAACTGTTCCTACCTCCGTGTGGGATATTATATAAACATTGCCTTCCTCGTCTATTGAAGTTCGGTAATAAAACATAGGTGATTCCTGCCTTGCATGGAATTAGTACCGTACTCACTATGGGAATACACCATTTACATGAACTCAATATGATGATTCACCTACTTCATTTAAGTCGTGCTATGAACACTTCGAAAACCTACATATTTAAAAGTAATATGTAAAGTAGTGAGAAAATCGGTGTTATAACGCCATTTGAATAGAAATGTACTACTTGACACTGTCCTGGTTAGCTGTTGCATAACGCGGTCATAAATGCATTCAGAAGATGCGTGTCATACAGTATTTCCTGCTAATAACAGACACTATAGCAATTTATTAGGAAGATAGTATAAATATCGCAAGAAGAACACTCCAACTATACGGTCCCACACTAAGTAACGATTGTATTATGTGTACCGTACAATGGACTGAGGGCGAACTCAGTATATAATACTTACATAGATAATAAACATCCATGACTCGGGTACAATATTCGTGCTAATAACATAAAGTTTGTCCCACCAGGATTCGAACCCGGGACTCACAGCACAGAAAGCAGGGTCACTACACATTGAGCTAATCAGGTCGTCAACTGGAATTGTCGTATGGAGTAATATTCTAGTTTTATTAATTCATTTGATGCATTTATCTATACTCACAACACCACGACCAATAACATACACTAGTGGGTAACTAGTGTTTATCCAAACTCACAAGAAGTATATACCCAAAGATGCTCACCTACCCTCTCTTGTTAAAAGACTCCTCGACCGGCGCGAAGTACTCCCCGAGCCTGCAGGGTCCTCTCTCGAAGAGTTTGTGGCAGGTGTTGGTGTGGGGCAGCTGGGCAGTGCCGGGGGGGCATTTGCATTCAGCGACCGTCTTCCCGCCCCATTTGCTGGGGCTCAGCTCCTGGGTGTCGGGACATGGGTGCCCTTTCTGGAATTATAATTACTTCTGTTTATAAAATATTCAGAGGATTCTTTGCTATGTTTTGATTTCGTGCATAATTTTGAACTCCTACGCAATACAGAAGTATTATTGAAATTTGTAACCTTTGTCTGTCTGTATGTCTATCTATCACAACATGGCTGCAAGCAAGCAGGGATTATTTCCATGCGGGACTATTTCCAATTTTATTTGTGTGATATAGATATTCTTAGATTTTAATTTGACTACTAATAAGTTAATTATTGGCCAGTATAAATTAAAAAATATTTGATTTAAAAGCTGGTTTAATCCTGATGCTTCTAAGTAGCTCGTAACACAGCACAGCTTCAGTAGCAGCACAGTCGGCTGTGACAACAGAAAATGTGAGATAAATCGATTTTCTCTTTCCCTCGCATGAAATACGGAAGGGAGAGTGCGACTCTGCGTGATATAATCTGTGACATAGGTTTTGTCTTGACCTGCGTTCTAGCCCTTCTGGTATAGAAATCTCAGTCGTACCAAAAGTTCGTCGACAACTGCTCGTGCGAATCATTAAAAATTTTACTCAATCGGTAGTACTACGAGTATATGGTTTAAATATTGAATTGAAAAAAAGAAAATCCCGTTGATATAAAGTATATGAAATAGTGTTTATAAGTTTTAATTTAACATTTATAAAACCAAAAACTTGATGCAAAGACTCCCAATTGAATAAGTAGTAGTATAGGTGAAAAGAAGGTCCTTACATAGGTATATAAGGTATACTCAACAACAACCATCACGGAATATAGCGCCAATTAACACGTTTCATAAAAGCTGTCTTCAACGGGAACAAAGCAATTAACGCAAGCAAAATGAACCTTAAAAACATTGTTAGAACGACGTTATCAGAATCACAGCATAAATAAATAAACAGTGTTGTTTATTATCGCCCATCACGAACCATGATTGTTTACGGGTAATTTGCTCGTAATTCGTTGAAATATTTATAACATTCATTTGCATAGGTACGGTAATAGATGCTATCAGCAAGGTTAATTGGAATAAATTATTTGCGATAAAAAAGGGACTATTGTTTTGAGTTTTTTTTTTCTGGGAATAGAGTTGAGATGTTTTTATAGTTCATGTGTATGTCTGTGCCACTTACAATAATTATAAATATACAAAATTAATTAACATTAACTTTAAGAGTACGATATTTATATTTCGGTAGAATGAAGATTTTCAATAATAATACTATCCATTTTAACGTCCCACTGTTGTGCACGGGCCTCCCATCAATGCGAGGGGGATTAGGCCATAGCCCACTACGCTGGTCCAGTGCGAGTTAGCTGAATTCACACGTCTTTCGAGGGGTTCTCTCAGACATGCAGGTTTCCTCACGATGTTTTCCTTCACCATTTAGCATATAATAATCATGGTTGAAAATGAGAATGATGATGATGAGATGAATAATTCCATAATGTTTCTTAAAAGTTGTTCGTAAGATCACCTACATGTGTCGCAAACAGCTCTCACTCTCATTCTCACTCGGTACTCAGAATCTTCAACTTCAGTTAATATCAAAATTAACAAAATAAATAAGCCATACAAATAAGTAGTATCCCTATTACGGTCCTACGAAATGGCCACTATACAAACGTGGATTGTTTAAAAATTCTGGTGTGATTCAGAATCTTTCACAAGTGATTTCATTCATTGCATAAGTAGGAGATATCGACTGCATCCGCGCGTCGGTGCGTCATTATTTCGGATTTGTGACCTCAATTTGGCGGCTAAACAAAATTTGCTGGTATCCAAATACCACGCATGTTTAATTTGATTAAATAGTAAAGTAAAAGTATTTAGTACAGCCACCTTACCATTAAATATTAATTCGACTCAAATCAGGACCTCAGTTGGAACAAGTATTATATACTGAATTCGCCCCAGCCCATTGTACGGTACCCATAATGCAAGCGTTGCTTAGTGCGGGACCGTATAGTTGGGATGTTCGTCAGACGATAAAAACTTGCGATATAGATCAACGAGGTACCTACCTACTTAAAGACATAAACCATGGTATCAACATTCCGAACCATCTCTCTCCATAAGTCCTACAACGTGGAGGAAGTCACGTTTGTCAGTCATGTGTTGAATTCATGTCACTTGAAATCAATCTACATGGTCGGATCAACCGCCCAACAGAGAGAGATGGAGCTATACGAAAAAAAAAATACGCATTGCAAATATTATGTTTTTACATTTTGAGTGATTCACAAAAAGGTTAGTAGGTAAACCTCATATATCTGTGAGGTAAACCCTACAAAATAACTTGCTGCCGCGATAATAGGTACAATACATTTCTGTCTCAATTCATAAAATACTTTCGAGAAATAGGACCGTACACGCTTTATCTATACATATAAATAAAATTGGAGTGTCTGTTTGTAATATTAAAATAACCGCTTTTTACTAAGTGCATTTGGATGTATACACGTTACCTATACCGAAACAACATTTTTTACAATTTTTGTCTGTCTGTCTGTCTGTCCGTCTGTCTGTCTGTCTGTCTGTCTGTCTGTCTGTCTGTCTGTCTGTCTGTCCGTCTGTCTGTCTGTCTGTCTGTCTGTCTGTTTGTTCCGGCTAATCTCTGAAATGGCTGGACCGATTTTGACGGGACTTTCACTGGCAGATAGCTGATGTAACAAGGAGTAACTTAGGCTACTTTTATTTTAGAAAAAAAAATAGGATCTCACGAAAAAAAATTAAAACCAATGTTGCAGCGCAGCGCCTGAATTAATTATGATAGCAACAACCTGCAATGCGTGCCGCGGGCTCAGAATGGGCGAGCAGGCTGTTGTCAACGGTTGTCTTTGTTAAATACCACGCGGACGAAGTCGCGGGCAACAGCTAGTCTATACATACAAATAAAATTGGAGTGTCTGTTTGTAATATTAAAATAACCGCTTTTTACCAAGTGCATTTGGATGTATACACGTTACCTATACCGAAACAACCATTTTTATAATTTTTGTCTGTCTGTCTGTCTGTCTGTCCGTCTGTCTGTCTGTCTGTCTGTCTGTCTGTTTGTTCCGGCTAATCTCTGAAATGGCTGGACCGATTTTGACGGGACTTTCACTGGCAGATAGCTGATGTAACAAGGAGTAACTTAGGCTACTTTTAGAAAAAAAAAATAGGATCGCATGAAAAAAAATTAAAACCAATGTTGCAGCGCAGCGCCTGATTAAGTTTGATAGCAACAACCTGCAATGCGTCCCGCGGGCTCAGAATGGGCGAGCAGGCTGTTGTCAACGGTTGTCTTTGTTAAATACCACGCGGACGAAGTCGCGGGCAACAGCTAGTTGGAAATATTTTTAACGTACAATACAACACGTAACGTACGATGAACTAAATAAACATAATTAGTGAATCTTCTTTTCAATTTTATTTTTTATTTTTATTTAGTAGAGCAAAGAGTTAGGCACATAAGTAGGCAGTATAAAGGTTAGGTAGGCACTGATAATTCCTGATTCAAATCCATGATTTCCTTCCGCACAAACATATAATTGCCGAGAGGCATATAGAGGGATCCAGCCATAACACAGAACACGACTATCACACCACTATGTTGGATAATCTGACCCTTGCACTGTTGTTACGAGGCTCCCAACAACACCACACAATCCATTTCCAACTTTTAATCATAGATGACAAGCTTCAAATTCCCCTGTATACACACGAGAACAAAACTTTGTAGGTAGTGATTTTAATATTACGTTGAATTTGTAATTCCGTGACAATTCTACGGTTGGAAACGTGTTTAACTTGTTGACGAGTGAATGTATTGTGTGGGATTAGTTATTCAGGATCCTACGAAAGTAACTACAACAGGATAGTATACTTACTATTGTTTAATTTAGTATATTAAATCAAAAGTTTTCAAAAGAGATTCTTTGTTAAAACGACCTTATTAGTGGCCATTTTTTTTTATATCGCCAGACGAGCACACCAACTATACGGTCCCACACTAAGCAACGCTTGTATTATGAGTACCATACAATGGACTATAAAGAATACGGCTAGTTTAGGACTAATCTCGCACTTGACGTACTGGTGTACCTGACTGTATCTTTGCTAATTTTAAAGATATTTTAAATATGCTACCAAAATAATATCTACTAGTAATTTAAACACATGAGGCATCGTAAATAAATTTATACTCATTGCATTTAAGGCATCTTTTAATATGGCATAACTTTCAGAGTTTAGCTACCGCAAAATAATGTAACTTTTTACTAGTCAATTTAAAACACAAAAAAAAACTTTAACATTTTATTCGTACTTATAGAACTGGCCTCATTTAAATGATTGCATACGTGCTATATAATTATTCCCATAATTAATGCACTTTATTATAATTATAATCTAACGAGAACAAACCTATCGCTGTCAAGTAAATCACAGGTGCTGTAAGACGCATGTGGCACATGCAGTGATTGTGGACACATTACTAACTCTCACACATGTAACATTGCGCAAGAGTGGAATATGGTTGTAATTAAATTAATGTTTTTTTCTTGTTGATGTGGTAGATATATGTCCGTAGATTGAAAGAATAATTATGGTCTGTGATAAACACAGTCTAATATCCAACTAGATTTGAAAAAAAACCCCATTTGAGGGGAACGGATGTGAAAAGTGGACTTCCAAGAATCATCATCAACTTCGTGAATTCAAAGTCAAAGTCAAATCATTATTTTCGTATAGGTCGAGTGCACATTAAAATTTATTTCTAACTCTATAACGACCGCAACGCGACCTCAGCTGAGAAGATGCGGCCGCGCTTGTTTTTTTAGAGAACACTTTTTTTTTATTGTGTGTTGCCTTGCGGGGCGCACCCATGCTACACTTTGACATCTCAATTGACACTGAACATTTGAGCATTCAGTACCAAGCTGCTTTATTATCCAAGTTATCCCAAAATTTTGTAATAACCCTTTAGACTTAATTTTAAACTTAAGTCTAAAGGGTTATTACTTTTGAACTTAATTTTAAATAAAGTTTAAAATATAAATTAGATGCCTTTAGGAAGTTTCCTTTGTGTAAAAGCGTATCAGTGTATGGTCTTATTTATTTACTGTTGGATATGTTTTTGACCATATAAATTTCACTTTAATTATACTCTTAACATCTTTTGTTCTTTAATTTACAACTTACAACTCGTAGGTAGTCGAACCCACTACCAACGATTCCGGTCTGACCAGTTACGTTACAGTACTTGTGAAAGACCGTGACCGATCGATCTTGTTATTACACACACTGACCTACTCGCGGCTTTTATTCTTTTTTAATAATTGTCGAATGCAATTGTTCAATCTGATCGAGCCTCGTGGTTGCTAAATATCAACTTCTAATTATACTAAAGTTGTTTTCATTAGAAACATTGATGTTAGTAAAGAAATAACTAATCTTAAGGATTTTATATTTTAGGAAAGAACACCGATTCCGACCAAGGATGATACGCGAGGCCATTGAAATTAAAAAACATCCTAATTTCAATAGGGAAGATGGCTGGGTGCTACCACCAGCTTGGGACCCTGTAGTAAACATCATAAAATCCAGAACCAAGCGTACCATTGCAAGACCTCAAGACACAGTGAGCTCTTTCTGCGTAGATCGGACCGCAAGTAACAACTAAATATGAGGGTACCCCCGTCAAACTATGACACTAGGACGTCAACCACCTCAGTCCTTTTTTTTTTTTTTTTTTTTTTTACAAGGGGAAATGCAATTACGCATCCCCTCTCGCCCGGGGGGACGAGAGGGGTATGTGGGACTCCCCGGCAGAGTGCCGGTATACCCACTAAAACCCCTTGGTCCGCCGTCACCGCCTTTGAGCGGGGCGCCACAGGATCGCACTTGGCATACTACTGTGGCGCCCCGGCAACCACCTCAGTCCTCCCGTGACCATGGTTGCTGCAAAGCAGCCGAAACGTCGGGAACGTAAAATTAAAAAATAAACCGCGATAAAATCCTTAAGATTAGTTTTATTTCAATGTGTAGTATTCGCGTAAATATAAGAAATCAATAAAGAAATAACTGAGAAATTATATTTCATTTCACTAATGAGGTATAGGGAAGTGACTTTAGACCATTCTTGAGGGAAGATGTTACATTATTATATATCTATCGCATAGACCCAGGATCAGAGGATATATATGATGACATACAAAATGTATGAAATAACAGAGGCTATCATCGTAAACTATTTTGTAGCCGATTGCCAATTTGAAAAAGAAAGAAGAAGAACCAGAGGCACTAAAGTATCACTCTTCAATGTCAATATAATCTACAATAATATAGTAACATGTCAGCAACGATTAGCAACATGATACAATACCTATCTCACGATCTAAATATAACGGTACTCGACACGGGCCTCGACGATTAGACGAGCTAGTTTGCTATGCAATACCGTGGGAATATTGACGCAAAGAAGCAGTGATAGCCAAGTTGGTAGAACGCTTGCCTCGGTAACGAGTTGCATGTTCAAACCCCGGCTCGCACCTCTGGGATTTTTCATGTGCGAATCTCATTTTCAACCATGATTATCACTTGCTAAACGGTGAAGGAAAACATCGTGAGGAAACCTGCATGTCTGAGAGAACCCCTCGAAAGATGTGTGAAGTCCGCCAATCTGCACTGGGCCAGCGTGGTGGACTATGGCCTAATCCCCCCCTCGCATTGAGGGGAGGCCCGTGCCCAGCAGTGGGACATTAAAAAAAAGGGCTGGAGTTATATATTGACGCAAGCCATTATTATTGGCATTATACACAAGATTCGTGTGCCCAGCCTTACACTTAGCACCAAGGAGTTTGAATGTAACCTTTCGCTGGTTCAACGGTTTTAAAAATAGAATACAACTTCAGACTAATAGTTCCTATTAGCCAGGCATACGCGCGCTGACCTAGCCCAGACCAACACAAAATTGGACAACAACTGGCTAGCCGCCAAACTTGATAAGTCAGCTCTATCAGTCCGTGTCAGTCTAACTTATGGCAACGAAGAGAGATAGACCAGCAGATAGGTCAACATCAGCCGAGACAAGACATGTTAGTGGCCTTTCCCTCCTTGATAATAATAAATAGAACTAGGACGTTTTATTACGACAATTTCATTTTGTCTATGATTTCATATAAAATGATTGAACAAGATGAGGTAGATCAATATGTTATAGATAATATGACCCTAAAAACACTTTCGCTCGTCACGCAATTCTAAATTTGAAAAGTATAGTACCTATTTTTTAAAGTCTTTGAGTACCACAAACATGTCGCATCGCCTCTTACGTAATAATTTTCAAAATCTTTTAAATGTCGGATGTGCGTTTGGGTCATAGTCCCGGCTTGCGTAACACGTCACGTATGGTAATGATTTTCGTGGTATGCGCTCTATGGTTTTAAGCTCATCTCTATTCACTATGAGCTCTTTCACACTTTAGTAAGTATGCGTGTTTTGAATAAACGCCGGTTACGTGAGTCCGTTGGTGTTGTTATGTTCTAGTTCGTTTGGATGTTTTTTGATACGTATTCTTTATAATACAGCCGAAAAGTGCCTTATTGAGCTAAATAATGGTGCTCAAAAAGTAACTCAACATTCTCCTACAGCTTTTGATAGCAAAATTGCTTAGCAATATCAAGCCATATTGACGACTGCTTACCGCGTTTAAAAACCTACAAAGTATTCAATAGGTACTATAAGAACTAACCTTGTAAATAGTATAGCACTTTCCATCTTCAGGCCAGTACAGCATCAGCCAGCCTCTTGGCAATGCAGCACATGGGTTCCTCTTCACGTCTGCCCATGGTGGTGGTAGCACTGCGGCCTGTGAACCGCACATAAATGCTGCCAACCAAATCCAAGCAGCCATCTTTCGAACACAATTTAAATTTCACTGCTCCAGTTTTGTTTCACTCATTTCCATTTTTGAATTTAGAATCCAAAGAGACTATTTTAAATAAGTTCGGGTCAATTCGTGTCTTTTATTCATATCTAATCACTTTAGTACCAAGTTAAACCAGTTCTATTTTATGAGTCGAATATAAAAATCCACATTCACTTTTATCTTTGCTAACCAATAATAGACATCCGACGTCGAATAAGTAATAATGCCGTATCCTAGACAGTTAGATAATAAACAAATAAATAATATAGAACTGCAAAAATTAGATCATTAGCAAAATCTTTAGATAAGCCACAGAGGTAAAAGGCGAACACAATCAATTCAATAAAGCGAGCAATTGTAGTAGAAAAGGTTTATAAAAATACGTCATTTAAAATACAAATTACGTAAGTACCTAATTTAATAGTACATTTTTTGCTTCATTTCAAATTTAGATGCTTTTACGATAAAATATTGTTACGCTCTGCTAAACATTATTCTGAGTGTGCGATCGTGCGTATTGACATCACGTTATACGTAATTCTAGTAATTTTGTAACTGCGCTTGCTTGTGGCAGCAGCCGTGTTTAAAAAGTTAAAACCATCACTCATCTTAATATTGCATTCCCTAATAGGTACAGGTAACTTAGGAAAACTGTAAAGCCAGGTTCTAGGAGGGCACCCTTTGGGTACAGAAGACGACAAAACTCTTTTGAATGCTGCATGTCTTTATATGGACGAGAATATTTGGGGCACACATTTAAAAATAGAAAATAAAAATAGAATCTTGATTTCTTATATTTACGCGAATACTACACATTGAAATAAAACTATTTTTTTAGGTTTTAAATATGAGGGTACCCCGTCTCAAACTATGACACCAGGTCGTCAACCACCTCAGTCCTCCTGTGACCATGTTTGCTGTAAAGCAGGCGAAACGTCGGGAACGTAAAATCAAAATATAAACGCGATAAAATACAAAAAAATAGTTTTATTTCAATAGAAGCTTCGAAATTAATATAAAACATAGGTAAGATTCGTCTAGTCACACGAGTCACTAAAACATTTCCTTATTGCACACTTGGGATGCGCCAAACGCGTACTTCCTATTAACGTTCACACGCGCTAATATTTCAAATTCTAAAAGCCAATTAAAATAAATTATTAACATTGATAAAAGTATACGAATCCGCACTATAAATGTATTGGATGTGTTTCATTCATTTATATACAAATACGATTTTTATTGCACCTAATTTGGTAAGCAGCAAATTTATTGGAACATATTGATTTCTTATATTTACGCGAATACTGCACATTGAAATAAAACCAATTTTTCGAATTTTATCGCGTTTATTTTATGTTTTTTACGTTGATGACTGGCAGGCACGTGCGTCCAAAATTACTCTTAAAATTGACTCAATTTGCGACAAGAAACAAGCCCACCCATCACATTAATATTAAAAAGATATTTCTTTTGGCACCGTATTTGTAACCTTTTATTAAAATAAAAAGATTATTTTCTCCAACCGTCAATTTTATTATTTTCTATGGACGGGGGGGGGAGATTTAATTAGTTATTGTAGAGGTTAACGGGGGTTCGTGGAGCCAAAAGTTTGAGAAACCCTGCTATAGTCAAACAGCGATTGCTGTAATCTCTAGTCCATCGTTATCGTTAACCGCGAATTGATATAACGGTATCCGTTACCGTTCATTGTGTCTCAACCGCGCTGAGCCGAAATGTCGAAACGCTACAATTATTTTAACCCAGTTCTAAGATTACGTGGAGTGGTGTGTGGTGCAAGGATGGATGGGAAGCGAGTTCCTCTTCATAAGCTTTTGAGTGAAGAATGAAATGATCAACAAGGTGTGATAGGTCCTAAGGGTGCTGTATAAAGTGACGAACTGATTAGC
Source organism: Pheosia gnoma (assembly GCA_905404115.1). Classification (NCBI taxonomy): domain Eukaryota; kingdom Metazoa; phylum Arthropoda; class Insecta; order Lepidoptera; family Notodontidae; genus Pheosia; species Pheosia gnoma. The sequence continues at coordinate 8,770,116 of FR989900.1, forward strand.
TCAGTGGGTAGCGACCCTGCCTTCCGCGCCGAGGGTCCCGGGTTCGAATCCTGGTAGAGACAAACTTTGTGTGATGAAAGTGTGTGCCCGAGTCGTTGATTGGTCACAAGTTTAATTCTATTAGGGGCGGAGACTAATTAAACAAAAATCAAAGATCAAACAAATCTGTCCACCCGTTTTGTGTTAAAAATGGTGTAACTAACACGACTTCGTTTTATAAAAATGGATAGATTCGAGAAAAATGCGTAAAAAAAGACAAAAAAAAAAGAAGAAATAAAATGGCGGATACAAAACGTCACCAAACATTATATACACACACAATTGCCTTCGCATCGTCGTCAATGCCAAGGATGAACAGCACACTGGCCGCATTTCCGCGCTTAAAAAGCGAAGCTCACTCGGTGCGCGAAATATAAAAAAAATACTACGAGAAGTAATAAAAAAAAATGTGTGTAAGGTGATACAAAATATGGTGTTACGTCAACCGTTACTCGCGAGACAGACGGCAAAAACGTTTACAATGCTGGCGAAGCGAAAAAACATGCCAAGGTAACTCGTGCGGAACGTACGGGTTCCGTAGTGAACCAGACCTCCACAGACCGAACCAAACCGTCCTTTACTTTGGTCTTTGGTGACCAAAGAGTCACATAATAAACCACTTACGAGTGTTATATTCCATGTAGCAATAAGAGCTTGTGGAAGATAAGTACGTAGGTACCACGGGGCCAATAATCTTACTTCAGTGGTAGTAACCCTTTAAACATTAATTTTCATGTTTACTAACTTATGAAAAACAGGTGTCCGCGATTCTTCCAACTCAAATATACGAAACATCTATGTATACCATACCGCAGTTTATATCTCAAGAAATACATAGACTACCATTAGGTAGTAACTGAGTAATGTATTTGCATATTTCTTATGGTCCACGCTTGGTGTTTTACGGAACCCTAATAATAACATTTCCCATATTATCTGAGCCAATAACCCGATCGCACTACTTATCTCAAATGCTAATATCGTTTCTTGCATAATTCCAGTAAGCAATATGTAATTAACTTACGTTATAATAACGAGTACAATGCGGGATTTATAACGGGAAATATTACCCGGAAGAGTTGTAGTTGATATATCGTTCTTTATGGACCCTTAAAAATCGTAACTCTGCACTATATTTCCAAAAAAAAAAGTTTAAACCACTTGGAATTTGTCTTTAAAAAAACATCGAATTACCAGCGGTAATTTATCATCAGTTAGATAAGGTAAGGCCTACTTGAATTTGCATTGATTTGAAATAGATATACCTTCTATTTAACACTGGCAAAATACCTTATATTAAGATGCCACATTTTTATTTTTTTAAAAAGTTGATGAAGGAAGAGGGGCATTTCTTTATGAAAACCGCGCGCTCAATGCCTGTCATCGGAATAGGGTTTAAAATGGAAGCTTCAATAGCCTAGAAGATAGAGGGTAGCCTTCGTAATTCAGAGTTCTGAGTTCAATCTCGATGCTCGACTCGAAATTGTAGGCGATTGCCAATCTAAATAGAAGAAGAATTTTAAAAATCATCTTCATAATCGGAACTAAACAATGTTCGAAATTTAACACATTATTTACCCTATTATTGTACCTAACTATAAGCTCTAGATTACCTGAGGAGACAATTTAGCAAATATATAGGCATCGTATTGTCCAATGAGATACAATAGATCTATTGTGTGCTATCTAGATCAACTGGTTTGTCACTTTCAATGTCTAAGAGATCTTAATCATTCTAAAATATAGATGCAGCTTTATTTTAGTTTTGTCATCCTAAGTAGTTATTCTACTCTATAGCTGCGTACTGACTGACCGTGCAGCCTCGCGAGGCCAGCTAATTTTCATACACAAAGAGGACATAAACAATTGGGCTGAAAGCGAAGCAAATGACAGCGTTTGCCTAGAGCGAGGTACGTACTGACTGAGTGAACAGAGTTCACGCGAGACTGCTCAGACAGTGAGTACATGGTTATTCACATTTCTACTACAGGTATAGTTAAAAATAAAACCACTTTTTAGTAAACAAAGTTAAGTCCGTATAAGATAATTACTTTCGCTTTTAAGGTAAATGAAAAAGCCCATTACCCTAATTCATTGCTGCTTGAAACTAACAAAAGACTCAGCGCCGACTAACAAACGCCGCTTTAAATAGTATTGTATGCCATTTTTGCGTTGGTTTCGTTAAACCATATTAACAAAAACCTATTATGTACACTCAAAAGTTTATACAATGACGACTTAGTTCTACAGCTATACGATTTAAATTACTGAGCCCGTTAGTACGGTTAGTAGCTTATTGTAGAACACAAGAATTAGACCTGTCCACGTGATACACATTAAATAATACTAGCGGCGCGGGCGCGGACGTACAGTTACAAAACAAACGTTGGATAATCATTTTCGTCGACAGATTTTTTTTTATGTTAATGTCTCGTGTTACGGCCGCGAAAGTGGAGGTCTTAAATTCTCCATGCGAAATAATGTGCTTCACTAATGAAAATTTACCGGATACGATAACATATAATTTACTATGTTCTGCCTCAGGTTCCGCCCGCAGTACCGCGATGTCATATAGCTTATAGCACTCAGCGATAATGTAGTTTTTAATTAGTAAAATATTTTTTAGAATCGGATATGTAGTCCCGTAGATTACACCACGCAACCAAACTAACAAACGTTATATTATGTATATAGATTAAATAGATTTACACCTGCCCGCGCCCGCCCAACTATCGATTTAGCATTGGATATTTCAATGAAGATGATATTTTAAACATAAGTTTAAAAAAAATAATTGCTGATTTTGGGGAGCAAGTTACAATTGTTTTAATTTACTCTATATTATTTATTTATTAATTCTGCGTTCAACATAAGATGCTTTATTATGTAATCCCCAAACTATAATGCGGATAAGTAGAATTTAAGTCTACATATCTACTAGCTAAGGACTAAGGAGTGTTAATACTTAGCTAAGTAAGGACTAAATTAACGACTAAGCTACTAGCTAAGAAAGTAATTTACTCTGTGCAAACGCAGTCACGGGGAATAGCTAGTACCTACGTATATAATAAATGTGTATTTTATTCATGACTATGCCATTTACGATGCAAAGATTTATCTCGGGCGAAATATCACCAGTGAAAATATTTAAAATGATGCAAATTGCTTATAATAAAGGAAGCTGACCTGATTATTCGTCATACATTTATCGAAATTCAACATTATATGAAAGTGATACAGTTTCAAGTTGTTTGAACACAAATCATTATGTAATTTGAAATTTTAATATTAAACCGTCAATTTTGTTTTTATTACAATACTGGCATAATATCCCCATTTGTCTGTAAGCATTCAGTCATTGTATTCTTTTTAACTCCTCTTACTAGTTAAACTAAATGTAAGTTGAGAATTATTTTTTTACTGAAACTACCTGACAGTCTGCATCACATGAATAATAATTGTATTATATTAAATTCACGTGCTAATTTTCTGTCTTGTTATAATATACATACTTACTTACTGTCATTAAAATGTAAGCATTGAGAGTTATATAAAAATATGCACAACGCCTGTAAAGATCGCAAAAAACACGTGTTCATGTAACAGAATTACTTCAATACATTATCTGCAGTAAGTACATTGCGTTTCAGCTACTTAAGTATACAAAAAAATAACAACTATACGGTTGAAATAAGCTGAATGATTACATTAACACCACATAAATATTGAGGACCTTCTCAACTATGTCAGACGCCTTTATACTCCAATTTTCGTATTCTAAATATATATTCCCCATTTAAAATGTATGTAGACTTTTTAAACATCAATAAAACATTAAAAAAATATGCTATTAAATAGAATTTAATACATACATCAAACTTTAAATATTTCGTTAATTATAAAAACATAAATTAAAATTTACCAAATAAGTACCTACACAAATTATAACGTCTAAAACTAATAAAATCACGAAATCGTAATAAAATAATCGCGCGTCAACAGTATCGTATCGTATGTCGCGTGAACGCGCGTTTTGGCGCGACGCGCTCCTGACCGCCGCCTCGCCCGGTGCGATCACTACTAAAGTCTAAACCGCCTCGAGCTTGCCTACTTGACTGACACAGCCTTGGAGTTATTAAGTATTCTGATAGGAATATACACAGCTATCAAATCTGTCCACGTATCCCCGCACTGACACTCTTTCCAAGATGAGTAGGTAATACTTAAGCGTGATTTTCGTTCGTTGGGGTCGTTCATTGGTGTCGACATATCCAACTAGGGATTAAAACCCCAAAATAATAGGTACTAGATTATGAAATGACAAACATCTAATTGTACAGGTTGGTGTGTCTGAGGATATTATTGTTATTCATAAGAGACTTCTTCAGTTTTATGCTATCCCGGAGTAATATTTCCATTTCCTAGGCTTAAACTTTCACTCCCAGATTAAAACATTATACCTAGGTACCTACTAATAGTTTCGGTTTATGTTATGTCTTACGTTTTACAATTTAGAAAACACACAAACCCCACATTTTAAACTCCACATTTTATTCTAAACCTGATACCGAATACAATATCATATTAATACAACATGATAGCATCTATAATATTACACGTAATAGTTACCTTAAGCCGCGGTTAAGCAAACAGAGACACACCATGGTTACTTTACATTGTTAGTTTAGTCCGTGTAGAACCTTAAAAATACAATTCTATCGTGTTTACTATTTCAATTCCGTCTACCTGATGAATAAGGATGATCATGTTAACATATTTTGAAATCTTAATAAAATGTATAAGTTATATAAGATATTGATAGCTACCCCTAAATTTATAGAATGATAATTGATAATGCCATTAAAAAGCACTTTTTTAAAAGGTTAATTTTCAGGGTTTTACTAGATTCTTTCGTCTATTTTTGTACTTTTCAGATTTAACTACGTAACTGTCTTAGATGGCCCCTCCCTTGCAACTGCGCAAGCTTAGGCTTGTTACAAGTACCTTGCTTTTGGTTCTTTTGACGAGCTGATTGTCTATCCTAATGTGTTTAATTATCCTTTGACGACTTGCCTAGTGGTACCTAGTTTTATACAGATTTTTTCCTGTGATCGTATTTATACGTTCAACACACGACTAAGCATGCGTGCACACTGCGTGCAAAACAAAATCATGTCTATACACATGTACTTAAAAAACACAATCAAACAATTACTAATTTTAGGTATGTTATACTTATAACTAACTAGGTGCGCCCGGCGGTGTTACCCGCGATAAAAAGTATGAAAAATTAAAACATCTATCCCACGGGAACCATACATTTTACCGGGATAAAAAGTAGCCTATGTGCTATTCCAGACTATAATCTATCTCTGTGCCAAATTTCATCCAGATCCGTTCAGCCGTTCGGGCGTGAAAGAGTAACAAACATCCATCCATCTATCCATCCATCCAAACTTTCACAATTATAATATTAGTATAGATGACCATAAGGCTTTTAACAGAGCGGTAGGCCATGGGAAGCCAGGCCAGGTTAATATGGCTAAGCAATCCACCAATCAAATATAATGCTTACGGATACTAGAGCGTAACAATACAGTCACAAAAAATCTTAGACCGCAAGTTGCATCCGCCGATCAAGAGCCGGTTTTGTGACGTAAGCCCGTTTGTAGTCCATGGTGCCCGTGACTCTATTTACCGTTGAACGAGGTTGAGCGACCGCGAACACATAAAAACTACTACCATTACTAGTGGTTTTCGATCCGATATCGATACGAGTCGGATAACATTTATGTACTCCTAACTAAAGTAAAAGAACTGTGATTGGAACAAAATGCAAATAAAATTCATTCCAGATCTTTAGTGCTCCACGGTATTTGAGGTTAGTTTTTGTTTCTCAATCGCTCCTCAAATATTAATAAAATTCTGACTGTCTTAACGAACGTTTCAGATGTCACGGTCTTAAATTTTGTGTAAGTCGCGTTAAAATGAAGTGGCTATCAAATTTGAGTCGTGTTTAAGAATTGCGAGATAAAAACATTCAGACCGTATATAGGGATGTGTTAAGTACCACTTTGACTCTTTAGTTAGGGTAGCCACGAAGATACGGTATTATCCTATTTCTCCTAATCCCAAACAAACCCTCTTCTAACGAGCTCAAATATAATATATTCGGAGCCCTCTTACTAATAAGAGTTTACATGGACCGTCACGCATGTAATCACCGTAGGACAGACCAATAAGAGATCAAGTTTCTTCCTGGGTAACAAATATTTCTGTACTATGTATACTGTTCTGTGTATCAAAGTTGCACTGCACTACACTACAGAACAAATTAGATAGGAATCGCGATTCGATTAAATTCCAGTTGGGTTCTAGTAATAGGAACGCTTGCAGCGATGAACACCCACTATGCAAATTGTATTACACCTAGCACTTTAAACTATGTCCCTTGTTATCGCATAGAATTATAATAGAATACGTTATTCCCTTATGTAATTGTCCTATGAGTATGACAATTTGCCCTACGCGATCCACCAAGCAATGGGTATGCACTCGATTTGGCAATAACATGCCTCTAATGTCCAAAGGAATATAGTCTCTGTATTCTTATGCATAGAGTCTGCGTGGTGTGTTTATAAAATCTGTATTCTGTATCAATCTATTGCTTGATGTATCAAACAACATGTTGAGCATTTTTAGTTCTTAGAAGGAGTTTATGATTGTAGGCGATAAGCTTTTCCGTCTGTCTTTGTTACTTAAGCAAGGATTAAGCGGTTTGCAAGATATCCTTAAGTATAGACTATTTTCCTAACTTAAGTAGTATGGGTACTAAGATAGATATAGATTTGATAAAACTAATTGTATGTCAATATCCCTTTATTTAGTATCTTTAACTAAACCAATAATAATACGCTAAAGCTAAAATGGCCTTACGTCAATACTGTAACGATTTTTGATGGAATTTACCCTTTTCTCAGCAAATGACAATAAGCATGATTTGGGAATCGAACACAGCATTTCCTGATTCGCAAGCCGCGTTTGCGCAACCAGTAAGACGACATCAACCAACGGGACCGTATAAGGTAATTAACTTGGCTGGTTGATATCATAGCGAGGTACCATTTTATGGTTATTTTATACCCTGCATCTAATAGCCTGGTAGAAAATCCAAAGATATTTTCCGATGTGTTGCAATCAGGTTGCAATGTAGCCGCCTTTACAAATTTTAATAGCAAAACCTGATTCTAACGGTGACTGACATCGACGTCTACTAGATGGATATCTTCGGCCATGTTTCGCCTCTTCGCGCATTAGCATACAATGAAATCGTTAGGCAACCACTACTATGTGAGCTGGTAACTTGCATATAACGGTAAGTATAAGTTTGTAACTATGATCCATGTAATCCACGATGTGTCCCTTCTTGCATTTTTTATATTTTGACCCCGATATTCCCAAAAACACTTGGCTTAGTAATTATTAGGTACGGATTAAGGGAGATTAAAACAACGTTTACCAATATAGGGCTTGGCCTAGGGCCTAGGCTTGGCCCAAAATATTGTAAATTCTAAATTTGGTGGATCTTGACCTTTTTTTTATAAAGGCTAAAGGCTAAAGTAAAATATTTCCCTCATTATTTCTTTTTTTTTTATTTGCTTCTTAATTGGCTACAAGATAGAACCATGTTCGCCAGTGTCGACTTTGCCTTGTTAATTTTTATAGCATTAAAAGTGCCCGTGATAATAGTGTAAAGTGTGTAGTTTGATGATGATATCAGTAAAGTTGTAGATATTTTACTGAAAATATACCGGATATCTTGAGAGCATTTGAAAAGTTGATCAGTGGATTTGTCAATTTTGTATTAAATTTCAAAAAAATATTTCTTTGATATATAATATGTAATATTAGGGATATTAACCATTATGTGTTCAGAAACGTACTTGAGTGAAGGAAATTGAAATAAAAGAGAATAACATACTTTTCAAGTTCCCCAAGATGTTCGGTAAATTATCAATAAAGTCTCCACAGCTTTACTGATAGGAGTAGGTAATTCATTTCATCATCACGGGTCTAACAATTTTATAACAGTTATTTATTAAGAAATACTCAACACTGGTAAAAATGGCACTATTTTGTAGCCGACTACCAACCGAATAAAGAGAACAAGAGATGTCATCAATGACATTAAAACATGTGTCACACAATGTCATTTGCATATTGTTTTGGCAGTTCGCTTGCGTATTAAAAAAATACTTGTTCATAAAATAACCGTTTTAAATATACGTTATAAAGTTTTAATATACATGTCATGGATCACTTTAGAAGTCAGGATGCTTCTGAGGGTATTGCGGTAAGCTCAAATAACAATATAACACTTTTTAGGCTACAAGGGGCTAGACCCATTTAAAGTCACCTATTTGTTAACTTAGCTCTTGTAGTCATGATCACTTCATGGTGAGAACATGACACTTTAACCTTGATCATCAAACTAATTCTATCTACCCATTAAGCGATTTCATGCCCTTTGTATATTTGTCCTTTTCTTTGACAGGATGTTCCTATTCTACGCCATTTTTCAGGCGCGGATTCTGTAAAATTGATAACTCTAGTTACATTGATAATCTGGCACTGTCCAATTCTATACATAGGTATTGCAAAAGTGAACTGACAACACTGAAAAAATATATAATAATATAGATAATGTATTTTTCAGCCTATGGGCATAACTGCACTAAATGAGACTGTGCTTAGCAATCAGCCGGAGTCCCGCTATGAATGTCCTGTGTGTTTGAACTGGCTCAGAGATCCAGTCATCACAACATGTGGGCATAAGTTCTGTAAGAGCTGTATTACATCCTGGTTACAGTAAGTAGCTTACCTTTTTACTAATAAAATGTAACCACTAACTAACTACCACACACACACACACACAATTATAACTATAACTATAATTATCTTGTTATATGCAGTATAATCATATTCATGTATTTGCTTATTTGAATCAGGAACAGCGGACATTGTCCCATAGACAACATAAACCTGAGCATGAAGGTGGATATATTCCCAGACAACTACACTAAGCGGGAGATACAGGAGCAAAGGATGAATTGTCCATTCTCTGCAAAAGGTAAAAAAAATATTAACATCACAATAATCTGCCATTATTATTTACAAAAATCCATTTTATAACTTGCGTTTCCAGGTTGTGCAGTTAAGGTAACGCCATTAGACCTAGACGCCCACATAGCAGCTTGTGAATACAACAAGCCGGAGACATCTACACAGCCCGAGATTCGAGTGCCATGCTCCTTCCAAGCAGTCGGCTGCAAGGAGCTGTTTGAGAGCCAGGAGGAAATGAACAAACACCTGTCTAATGATGTGCAGAAACATATGAGCGTAAGATAACTGAACTTTATTAATCTTAATGTTGATTGCTCATATTGTTGTCGTAATGTATTAGGCCAAAGCGAGATGGCAATATTTTTGTTGTGTCTAATGTTGTATGACTCAAGAAAATTCTATGTTACAAGCAAAGTCTGATATATCGCACCGAAGTATTATTTACAACTTGGATATCATTGGATATAGATCTCAGTACTATTCTGTATTATGTTTCTATTAAGACTAAGAAATACCAAGATTTCTCAGCAACAATTCATGGCAAGAACTAGGATTTGTCAACATTATTCTCGCATTAGAACAACAAAATGGCTTCGCAATAGTTCTTAGTCATACTTCTCAGGGAACCCATAGGTTATCAAAAAACAGTACTAACTAGCCAAATTATTGGATGCAATGGAATCACATCACTTTGAGATACCTGCTCCTAAAACTTTATTTTGGTATTATTTCCAGCTCCTAATGAACGCATATTCCGAGGTAAAGATCAACAGCGACATGTCGAACACGAGCATCGACGCGAAAGAGCAGGAGGCGATGACGCTGTGGGAGGCGCCAGACAAGGACGGCGATCAGGCCGCAGCACCGCCGCTCAATAACACAAGCGCTCTTATTAGGTACGAGACAATGGGCCCAAGTCTTTCTTTTACATTTTGTGGTTTGTACACAAACCATGACAAAATTTTATTTGACAAAAAATCTGTTGTTTTGCTCATACATTATGAACTTAGCCAAGTTACGTTTGCGGACCAACAGGATTAGCACCATTTTTAATTTACAGAGCGCTATACGAACGAGTAGTAGTACTTGAACAAAGAAACCGCGAGCAAGACATAGTAATAGCCAACATGTCGAAGCAGTTGTCCGCATTTGCCGTCGCCAAGATGAAGCAAAACAACGACATGCTGTTGCGGTACTGCATGGGGAATTATATATGGAAAATAGATAACTTCAAGGCGAGGCTGGACGCGATGTTGAGGGACCATTATAAGATGCTGTACAGTCCTGGGTTTTATACGTCGCCCAATGGATACAGGTAATAGTAATTTTGTTGTAATATTGCTAATCAGCGTATAGTAATTATAGTGCTTCTGATTGAAATTCGGTCACGGTGGCAATCTCAACGGAGGCTAGCCAACTGTGCAGGAGATATTATAGTGCACAAGTGTCTGCGCAATTTTAAATATATAGGTGATTCATAATATTATCATAGTTATTCATAGAATCATTGATTAAACTTCTATCCATATCATAGCATAGATAACTATCACATAAGGATGTTGAACCCCTCTAGACTATAGGTGCTGTATAAATTAACTGAAATGTCTGGAAAATTAATCAAAACGCGGTTTCCATGTAGAATACGAGAATCAACATCCCAAGATATAATAACATTTTTGTAGAATATTATCTTAACCATCCTAAAATCGACTTAATGTTTTCAAAACAAACCGCATTCTCGTATAAGTAATCTATTCACAACTATTAGAAAAAAGGTTTTAACCACCCTGAAATAGAGTTTATGTAAGAAGGTGCATTTTCGAATTTATAAATTTATGTAATTATTTATTTATTTTATCTTGTGTTCACCAGATTCTGCGTCCGCCTAAACATATCCCCCCAAAACCCCCACTGCTTCGCGCTCCACGTGCACTTAATGAAGACGGAGAACGACGACTGCCTGGAATGGCCATTCAACGGTCGAATATCATTCGCAATGATCAATCAATACAATCCCGAACTCACTCAACGAGACACTATGATGTCCAACTCAACGCTGATAGCGTTCAGGAAGCCCACTGCGGAGATCTGTGTCAGAGGGTTTGGGTATACGGAGTACGCTGTAGTCACCGATGTGGTCAGAAATGGTTTCGTCAAAGACGATATTCTTATTTTTAAACTCGGTATCAGGTGTGTATGACATGAGAAGTAGATTATTTAGTTTGGGTACTTTTCTTGATTATGGACCTTTTTTGAGAGCTTTGGGTCCCGTTTCACCGTTTGACCTCAAATTTATAAAAATTAGAATCGATTTACACCGGTATTACAGTATTTTTTTCTGTAGAAAACTGTTTTGTAACGTCATTGTAAATGGTTGAAACCATACTATAAATTTCCTGGTGAATGCATCTATTAACGAGCTGGAAGGATTCTCACGTGATGCGCTTACTAAATACCAACAAACAGCAAATATTTATATATATATATATAGCGTGATTCAAAAAGGGTATACTAAGCTTGGAACCTGGGCTGCCAGAATTTCTATAAGTCAATTTCTAAGAATAAATTTAGGACCCATTAAAATGACATTATGATTTGCGAATTGACATATCCCAATTCTGACTTCACATAATGATTACAAATGTGCTAAAAAGCGCACATTCAAGGCTTAGCATCTCCTTTCTGAATCACCCTCCCTGATATAATTAAACCTGTTTCATTTATTTATTCTGGTCCCTAAATGTAATCTCTATTTATTTTATTGTTTCGAAATAATTTGTGTAAATATTTTTTTCAGTAAAAGATACTTAATTCCGTCCTCGCCATGAACAGTTACTCTATTTTAGTTCTAGTTTTGTAGATAATGATATTGTAAAAATATAATTAGGCAAATGAAAGTAAGAAAATCTCTATAAAATGTTTAGAAATATTTTTGTCTAGTTATAAGCGAAAGTTTATTTAGTATTGAAATTGAATCAGTATTTGTTCTTGAATCTTTATACATTCCGATTGTTGTGATAAAACAATATGTTGTATTGTTCAGTATGAATTTAATTTTGTAAATTTTCTAACTTGAGACTGGTGCCTTATATTGTGTACTTATTGTACTTTGTTATGTTTTTACATGAATATATTAGCGAAATAATAATTATAAAAAGGGTTTTACTACGTACACGAATTTCAACCTTACATCGATTGAGATAACGAGCTTTTTTTAACGATACATGAATGAATTACATTAGATCTAGAGGCAACATTAAAAATCAAATATTTGAGAATCGATTTATTGGTATTCTTATTAGCTAGTTGTGTCTTAATAAAATATAGGAATTTAGCTTATACTATAACGCACTAAGTATAATTAGCCTTATCACATCCAACCATCACATAGATTCCTTCCCATACGATTTGCGATCTTAATTCGACAGTGGCTACCTCACACACTCTCAAACCCAGATGTTTGTTACAATTTTATTTGTAAACATTAATTTATATTTGTCATCGAAAAAAATGCTATAAGGTGATTATGCAAAGTCGCTATTTGTTTGAAAAATAAATTGGATAGTGTGTGGGATAGCTACAGTCCATTCACATATATGACTACATTTCTATGGCTTGATACACCCTTTCTTGAATATAATCTTACACCTGATATGACATTATAATTTTAAATGTACGATGTATGTCGGTACGGACAGTCGAATACAAAACTAAGCCGAACTTATTCGTCCCAGTGGTCATAAGTAAAACTAACAAACGGACCCCCAAATTTATAGGTTTTAAAAAACTTACAATTTGTAATCGGAGAAAAGTTATATTAATTTTGAAGGTAAATGTTGCATTTTAAGTTATATTGTTATCGACAACAGAATTGGTAATATTGGTGCTAATAATTCTGTTGTCAACAGATGACTGAACCTATTTTGAGACAACTAAAATATTGTTGTCTGGCTCAAACATAAAAATGGTGTTTTCCTTTTTTTATGTTTGAGCCGAACAACAATTTTATAACATACATTAGTCGCGTTTCCAGCAATACGGCGTAATCAAGCGCCAAGTCTTGTGTCTCGTAAAACATGCAAGGATCTCGTTATTTTATAGAAAATGGAAAACACTACGAGACTCTAGGTCTTGCGAGAATACAACACCAAGACTTTGGGCAACATTAATGCGCATAAACGGAAGATATAACTTTTTTTTGGTGGCAGTTCACAGTACCACTGCCGTACCTACATTCAACTTATTCTATAGTTAAATATAGACACATGCGACAGACAAGCGCGTAGGAATAATATGAACGTTCACCAATCATAATGAATAGAAAGCAAGCTATAATAAAGCTTCTAGCATTCGCATATGCATCACACAACGTATTGGTAACAAACTGATCACTGAGCGAATATAAACGAAGGAATTTGATGATAAATTGGCGACATGATGGTAAATTTATGTTTATGGGTAAATGCAATATCATACAAATCTTACAGTTCATAGAATTTGTCACAAATTGTGATTAAAAAAACAAGACAATGTAACATTCATTTTCACACATATTCCTAATAATTAGAATTCACTGTTCGAAGCTTACAAATTAAGTTACTACCTACTAAATTTACTAAGCAACTAAATTAACATTCCGAATTAATATAATAAAATAAGTAAGCGATTAACATAATTTTACAATATTTTCGTCCAATAATATTTTTTTGGATTAATAGTAAATAAATACTTATAACGTTTTTTAACATCAAGGTCCTGACTACACTACACACAAAAATTACAAAATTTAGTAGTCCCTAGTAACTAGTACCTAGTACAAAAATGCTGACAAAAATTTTCATTTCAGAATAATTTGTAACATTTTAAAATGTTACGTCAAACAGAACCTTGATTATGTCTTCAAAGACCATTCCAAGTCGTTTTCGCTGATAATTATATTAGAAGAGTCATACCAAAAGATACAGATTTATTAATAATATTAGAAGAACAACTCAATAAATAAATAAATACATCCACGATTATAAATCCGACTGGAAAGTTATGGTTGCAAAGGGAATTAATAAATAAGGAAGACTTGTTCGATGGAAGCGTATGATCCTAGTTAGGATCTGAATATTATATTAAATGGATGTTGCAATGGTAATGCTACCTTGATAATCATTCCAGTGGCGTGACTATGCAGAAAATTAAATATAAAATTTATAATTTAGTTTTTTTTTATTTCACAGAGGCAACTAAATTTTATTTTACAGAAGATGCCATTTGTTTATAAAAAAAACTCAGTTTTATTTTTTTATACTTGTTTACAAAGTTTACTGACGAGTGACTACATCACGCCACCAATAAATGACCTTGTCATTTCTATTTAATTAAACTGGAATGTGTGAAAATGAAAAAAGAGAAAATTACCTACCCTTTTGGAGTTGCTCTATATTTTAACTTCCAAAGGAAGGTTTCGCCGTCTATAAACTACACAAGCTCTATAATTTCTTCTATATATCACAGTTACGGTAAACAAATGCATACAATATTGATAAACAACCGATCCCGGGGTTTCGTTTAAAAAAAAAAACTATTTATCGAACTGTAATAAAATTACAATATAACTAGCACGCACGGCCTAGGTTATTCGTAAGCTAACCGTATGCTTTATAGTCTACCGTATTTAGACATTTTGTATGGAGAATCGAAAGTTTTAAATACCATCCGCTAGAGGCGCTTTTCAATTCTCCATACAAAATGTCTAAATTCTGTAGACGGTATACGGTTAGCTCGCACTTGCCGTACCGTAGGTACTTCCAATATTCTCCATATATTCGAAACCATAAATTGTGAAAGATTAAATCAAACTTAACATCTACGCTTACAATCTATCCGATTATCCGATTTTTAAGTATGAAGATCATTTTGTCAATGGTATTACTTAAAACTATTTATATTCTTCAATAGTTACGTACAGGATAAATATTTTTATACTTTCTTTCTCTTTATTTTTCTAGCCAATAAAAAAATGGTTCACGTCTAATTCATATGTCTAATCTCGCGACCAACCGAATAAATAAATTGAACAAATTATGTCACTGAGTCCATAGCTACTTCACAAAAAAAAATCAATGTGTAGGTAACCCACAATCAAGGCCGTAGGCAGAGGGGGTTTTTAGGGTTCAACCCCCCCCCCTTGCCTTCCACCTCGAAATGCCTTAGACAACCCATCGTTTCATACAAACCTGATTACTATTATCTGTGGTCCAGAACTCGAACCCCCCCGAAGTGAATTTCTGGCTACGGCCTTGTCCACAATACCGTCTCTTATCGGCTCTGAGAATCTGAGATGCAATCACAACAAGACTACGTACCATAATCTTTAAAACCCGCCGTAGCGGTTAAGTTTTATAAGTATATAATATAGGTATATCACTGACAATAGATAGGAGTCCATTTCAAACGCCCTGAGTAACGCCGTATCGGTTAGTATAAAATCATTAAATCTGCCGCCGGTACATAGTTTCAGAGCGTCTCTATTGGACGCATTTTCATAGTTCATTGGCGAGCGAATTTTGATTTGACATTGCATCTGACATCACTCTTTAAGCTCAACGCCCACAGATGACCGTCGACTTACCACTGCTTACTGGGTCATTACCCCTTGTATTTTATACGGAACTGCTGGAGTCCCCGGGGAAGTGCAGCAAGTTGTCCCCGCTGCAGCTGGGCGTGGGGGAGGAGGGGGGGTCGAGCGACGCGCGCGACGCCGAGCTGAAGCTGCTGGAGCTCAGCTCCTCCGGTTCCGCTTCGAAGCGCGCGCCCGCGGCGATAGCTGGAAGTAAGGAAGGTCCGTGAACGCACTGCGGCAGTCCGCTCAAATTGCAAGCGCCCGTATACATAGGTACTTCAACAGTACGAGTACAGCCGACTGTGACAAGACAAAATGTGAGATAAATCGATTTTGTCTCTTTCCCTCGTATGAACTACGCAAGGGAGAGAGCGACATAATCCGTAATATAGGTCTTGAATCGCGTGCTAGCCCCCGTGGCGCCAATAAAACTTCAAAAATGCGGTTTTAAATTCTCATCTTTATTATTATAATTATTTATTCATATGATTCTTTTAAACACTCCATAAAATTATCAACAAACCGAGAATGCCAAATTGTACAATAATATTACACGCGAGACTGCAAAACATGCTCAGCATACGTTACAGAATATTTGAATGCCGTAAAGGTCCCTAGTCTCATTTTTTAATAAAGAGTTGATGACAATTTATTGTATTACTTTACTGTATAAATTTAGTGAATAGATTGTTCACTGTGTGAAAAAAAAACTACTTGTTGTGTAAACTCTGACAGCAGTTGTTATAATTTATAGTTTTTTAAACTATGGGAGCCTTTGCGAAAGACAAATGAAGACATTAATTCATAAACAATGGATACATTTGAATACATTATCGACTTTTATACAATGTAAAGTTTGTACGTATGTCATAACTATTTTTTTTTTTAATTATAAAATAAGTACTACCTAAGTTTCGTACGCCATTTCATCAGAATATGTATTGGAATAATCAATTCATAAGATTTATTAAAAAAAAAACCGCGTACACGCACTAAAGTCTACATTTAAAATTCTTTGGAAACCGAGATCTTAAAATTATATGATTTCAATGACGCTTGAAACTTAAGCACAATCAATTTTCGACCAAAGTTATACGACTAATTACTAAAAAAGATTTTCCGCGTGTAAATATCGAGATCTTGTATTTTTTGGAGCGTAACAAATTTGAAAATAAAATAATTCAGTTAGGTTATGGGTCAAATTAACAGAAAATAGATGCGAAAAAAAAAATAATTACGTTGAACCAAAAGAAGAAATGAGAATATTTTTTTTGTTATAATTATTTAGTCAAAGAAAATAGGTATTTCAGCGGATGTCAATGTTAATACTTTCAGCTGCCGTTTGTGTTAACATTGTGTGTTTGAAACAAAACAAATGAGAAATAATTAGCTACATAATCTCATTACGTAGAAAATTGTAAAATCGAATGGAACCAATAGTCATTATTCTTAAAAACAAGTAAGTACTGACTTACTAAAATTATCATTTGACTTAAGAATCGTTAATC
Organism: Pheosia gnoma; assembly: GCA_905404115.1. Classification (NCBI taxonomy): domain Eukaryota; kingdom Metazoa; phylum Arthropoda; class Insecta; order Lepidoptera; family Notodontidae; genus Pheosia; species Pheosia gnoma. The sequence continues at coordinate 8,787,399 of FR989900.1, forward strand.
ATGTATGTATAGTTAACAATATTCAATTGATCTGATGTGCACATCAGAAGCCCCTAACATTTATAGGGATTATATTGAAAGTGTATTAGGTTCTTAATCAGGATCGATGAAACATTATAATAATGTTAGGTAGTAGTTGATTATATGTTGTAGATTTCACTAGGTTTTTTAACAATAATATTTTCAAAATAACTTAAATTATAAAATTTGCTAAACATAGATACCAGTGGTCTTAGGTAGTAAACAGATTTCGGGCATTTGATGATCCCTTGTCAAATAATAACTATAAATAATAACACAGTATGCACCAGTTACTTTAAAAATTCCTTAAAAATAAAATAATTTCACGAGAAATAAAATGGTTATGCCATAAAAAAATAAATATTTGTCATGATTCAACATATTAAAGCTAAAAATAAACATCTGATTATTAAATAATACTCATTAATTGTTACATTATGTTTGTACACAAAGAAGGACAGCCGAACAGGGAGGTATTATATACCAATGTGACTATACATTATGTGCCGAGCTGTACCTAACGATGATTTGATTAAAAATTGCTGATTTGTTAGTTTTTTATCACTATATTTATAACTACGGGTATCACTACTTTAAAGGTATCTCAAGATCGCGTCAATGATACTACTATGATTTAACTCAAAGTTAATTAAGAAGCTCTACTTATACTGTACCATGGGCTACGGTGAGATAGGCTATTAGTACGTTTGGAAATATAAAACAAGTGTTGTTAGATTGATTGTATATGTGTCTGTACAATCAGAAAGCTGGTTACCATATCAAGCTGTGTATTACGTGTTTGAGGCAGATAAACATAAAAATATTTTTTTTTCCTTAAACTCTATCATTCTACTGTAGGGCAAAGGTCTCCCTCCCAACCTACAATATATTTGTATTTTAGTAATACTACTTATAATGTATAGCCAGAGAGATTTCTTTCTTATCATATATTTTAGCAACCACTTGAAGATTCTATAATATCTTAGTTAGGAACAGCTCGGAGGCGTAGCGCAATAAATTAATACTGAGGTATTGCGATATAATTACCTACAAATACTCAAAACGAGCCTCAATTTTATCAAGGACGACATGTACTCTTCTATGTAAAGCAAAGCGAATATAATGTAAATGATTACACGAATATATACTACACTGCGTCTATTTATTATGTTTTAATGTATATTTTTAAGCAAAGATATCTGACGACATTATACTGGCCTCATTTCAAGTCTTAGCGTGGAGAAAAACGTGTTTAGCTTATTTTTTGTTTTCATAATGTATGCAATTCTTCTAAACTTAATTACTATATTAAGAAGAAAAATAAGTACTAAAAAGTGTAGGTACTAATATACAACAAAAATATTAAACTTTTTATGAAGACCTCCATCCTCATCCTGTACACGATAATATCAAAAGTTTGCCAATATTTTTAGTATTTTTAGTAATCCTATTAAATTTTGAATTTGTAGAGGTTATTTTCTGTTTATCTTCATAAAAAATCTAAATGAGATTATTTTTTGTTATTTTACTATTTTTTACATTTTTATTCATTTTTTTTTGATATGACATACAATACCGCTACCATATCGAACAACGACAAAAGATTATTGCCTAGAAAGTATAATTAGGCTTTAGTAGCAAATATTTTAAAATCACTTTTTTATTAATATTTTAAGGTTTTTTTGTCTTTTACCTGTGCTTATCCACATGAATTGCATTACTAACTATGATTATTACTACAGCAACAAATGTTGAACTCTAGTTGCCTAAAGATGGAAACATATTTAGTAAAATTTACTAAGCTAATTTATTATATTACCTTTTTATTCAATTTCAGTGTTTAATGAGATTATAAACGTCTGAAGTAAAATTAACTCAATCAATATTTTACTATCCTGTAATCTGTAACGTAAGCTAAATATGCTACCACCTTTATACTTATGATAAATTGCAACAATTTGAAACACGGACTAAGAATATCACTGAACACATTTTTCCGATATTACTTTTTCTTTTTACGCGATTTTTTAGATTTGGATGATTGCTTTGACGAAGGCATTGTTACGTTAGTAGCACCTGCTTTTTTATCCTCCTTGTCGCTATCGGTAGACACTACTGGTGACGTTATATCATCGTCTGAAGACTTCTCCATAACTCCTTCTTTTTCATCCCTTTCTTCATCAATCTTAACTTCTAGCGTTTTAATTTTATCGTTCTCAACCACGCTAAAACCTTTCTCCGTCTTCGTTGGCACTTTCTCTAAGTCAATCAAGTTAAAAGCGCTAGACTCTATCGCTTTGCTTGTTGTTTCTTTGATTGTAGATAATATACTGTCTATGTTGATTTTGCATATAGGACTCGTTTCATCCACATCTGAGAGGCCGTCTTGCATCGCTTCTAGTTTGAAGTCGTCCAAACCGAAATCAAAAGGCTCTAATGATGGCAGATCATGAACTGAGTGGTGTTCTTCAACGAAGTTTAAAGTTTCTGAAGGTGCATCACATTCGGCTACCATAATATCAGTTCTCTTACAGAGCTCAAATAGTTTTTCTTGCAAAGACACTTTAGTGGAAGACCCTGGTTCATCTAATATCTTAGATATTTTCTTCTCAACTTCGAATTCCTCTGTAACTTTTTCTTCTTTTTTATCATTTTTCGACGCCGCTATAGAACTCCAAGATTTGACAGGTTTCACAATGGATTGAAGGGGTTTTTCAACGGATTTGATAGGGTTTACAATGGGTTTGACCGGGTTTACAACCGATTTGATAGGATTTCCAACAGATTTGACGGGTTTTTCAGTAGATTGGACGAGTTTTTCAATAGGTTTGCCAGGTTTTTCAATAGTTTGCACAGGTCTTTCGGTGGATTTGACACGATTTACAACGGGTTTAACGGGATTTTCAACAAATTTGATAGGATTCTCAACGGATCTGACAGGTTTTTCAACAGATTTGATAGGATTCTCAACAGATCTGACGACAGGTTTTTCAACAGATTGCACAGGCTTTTGAACGAATTTCACAGGCATTTCAATGACTTGAACTTCTTTTTCTTCAACTTGTTTTGCTGGTTGAGGGGACTTCTTACGTAACTTGCTGCCTTTAGTTATTGTAATATCTGGAAATTCCTCTGTCATAGTATCGATCACGTAAACATCTTTTACTTCTGGTTCTTGTTTTTTGTCGGATTTGTGTTCAGAATAAGGTGACAAAGACTTGGTTTTCTTTGCTTTGGGCCAATCTTTTGTAGTTTCAACTGCATCGTAGCTCATTTTAAATTTATCAGGTTTCTGCTTTTCTTTATTTATTTCTTTAGATATAATTCCATATTCAGGTACAACAGTTTTAGTCTTAATATCATAATTATTTTTAGAAGTTTTAATTGGCTCTGGTTCGTCTAGACTCCATATATCATTATAATCAAATTGATCTTCAATTTCACAAGGAGCACGAAACTCATCGTTTGCTTCGGAACCAATATTTAATTTACCCTCTCTTTCGGAACTAACCCTAGACCGCTCTTTTGGTGCCGCTGAAACACTACATTTATCTTTACGATCACTACTAATACTACAATCTTTTCTATCAGAACTAACACTAAGCTTCTCTTCCTTGTCGGAACTAACACTAGATTGCTCTTTTTTCTCACGTATATCAGTATCAATTCTTTCTGGAGTAACACTTTTGGATGATCGCGATTTTTTAGCTTTAGCAGAGTAAGAAATAGGTTCTAAATCTTCATATGGCATTGAAATCGACACTAGTTCCCCGCTGGATGGCTGTTGTTTCTCCTCGATAGCGTGTATTTCTATAAATGTATCCTCTTCGGTTTTAGCCTGCGCGTCGTCCTGAGATTTTTTGCCTTTACGGTTCTTTTTGGATTTCGGTTTCGGTTCATCATTCACCTTTTCAACAGCAAGCGGCTGGTTACTATATACTACAGGTTTCTCCGGTTCGTTTACGAGCATATCCCATGCCTGATCCTCTGTTTTTACGTCATCCTCAACTTTTTTCTTACTAGATTTTACCTCAGTCGTGTTTGTAACAGAGCCTTTTAATGACACCGAGGGGGTGACAATTGGAGGTGTCTTCTCTTTGGGTATGTTCGAGGACGTTTTCTCTCTAGATAATACTGAAGGTGTTTCCTTCTGGGATCGCACAACAGCATTCGGTTCAGCGGGATTAGGCTCTACATGTTTTATCTTATCCACTTTCACAATTTCAGGCTCGTTTGGCTCATGAACCTTCGATTTGGAGCTCTCGTCTACGAGGCTCGGCTTAATTCTAGATTTTCTATCCTTAGAACTAACGTCGGTAGCCCTACCGCTATCCGACTGCGGGGTGGGAGATCGCTTAACTCTAGGTCGGGCCGGCTGAATATCATCCGACGGCCGATTAGATCGTGGCAGTGACTGCGGAGGATCCTCGCAGACCCGCTCGGCGGTCGCCGAGCTCCTCTCGCGCGCTCTCTCGCTCGGCCTGGCATCCTTCACCTCGCGCTCGTCCTCCACTAAACTAGGCTTATCTAAATAGTTATGTTCAACGGTTCGGGCGGGGGCCCACGCGGTGAGCGCGGCGGGTATGACGACGGCGGTGCCCAGCGGCTGCGGGTCCGGCGAGGCGGTGGCGGCGGCGGCCGGCGCGGGCAGGCTCTGCACGGGGATGGTGGTGGTGTGCGGCAGCGCCTGCGCCGCGTCCTCGGGCCGCGAGGCGAGCGGCGCGGCAGCGCGCAGCACGGGCCGGAACGTTGCCTCGTCGCAGTTGGACGTCACGTAGAGCTCGGGCTCGGGGTCGGCGGGCGGCGCGCGCGCGCGCGCGGGCTGCACCACGGTGCCGAGCGGGTCCACGGCGCGCTCCACCCCGCCCCCGCCCCCGCCCCCGCCCCCTCCCCCGCCGCCCAAGCGCCGCGCCGCACGCCCGGCCGGCTCGCAAGACACCCCTATACGAAACCGAAGGCAACCGTTACTTTTGTACACGAAAGCCGGTGCGGCGCCGGCCCGGGGCCCCTAAGAGAGCGGTGCCGGCCTCTAGCGACTGTGACGTAGCGATGCCTGACGTCACTCAATCTTGTCTGTACGAATGTGGTGTCGTGGCGGTGGTTACACACAGTGCCTCGCAACTTGACAACCCTACAAGTCTGCTTGCACAATCCACTCATAATTAAAGAACAACGACATCGCACCTGTCACAGTTGTCAGTTTTCTCATACTATCAAATGTGACATGTATACCATGCCATTGGTAATCGATTATAAATTAATTGTGTTTGCAGACTTGTACCCCGTTCCCGAGTCCAAAACAAGGACTATTGTTACCATTATGAAAATGTTATTGTTTTTCGAAAGACAGAGAGCGGATCAATGGCTACTAATACAATCGCCTCATAATCGAAGTGTAATAGCTATAACTTTATAATTGTCACTTGAAAGTGTTATCATACATAAACAATTGAAAGGGATATTTGCTATACCATTTACATTCGATAATGAGCCGATTGTGTTGGCAGCCATTGGCCGCAGGCAAGTTGGTGGCACTGTAGTCAAATTGCGACATAGTTCACCGATTTTCGTATAGACAATGCTTTAGTGATCAGTCAATCATCGCGCTCAAGCCCGAAATAATAAACCGATCTTAATTTTGAGCGCGAATTTGAGTACGCCCTTGAAATGTAATTTTAATAGAAAATGGCATTTCAGGAGTGCACTAAGTTCGTTCTCAAACGTCAGGGTCCCAATTATGCTTACACAGTAGAATGGCGATGGCATCATAAAGTAAAAGTGCTAGGACAGAACACGCAATTCAACATTTCTACGGTTAATGAAAAAAACAAAAATGTAGACAGTATTTTGTTTTGTTTGCTACTGCGACATATTGCATTAGATTTATTCATCCATTATATTTGCTTTAAAAATAATTTCAAACGATAAAACGCTCAAACTTTGTAAAAAAATCGATTTAGTACATTTTAAAACAAACTAACATGAACACATTCAATGCAGTATGCTATCGTCGCAAACAGAATTACAAGTTTTGAAGAAGTTTTGAATTTTGCGCTCTGCTTTAACATTAATTGTTACTTTTAAAATATTGCCAATACCTTTAAAAGTGACAACTACGACCCCATTACCATTCAATTGTGTTCTCAGACTTAGGCCCAGAGGGCTTACCATGAACTCTTATTTCCGGGCAACTCACTTCCCGGCCTAAAACTTGCCATCTTTATCACGTGATCGACATAAGTTCCCACTGAATACTACTTTGTCTCAGTCTGTAATTGTAATTTGAACCGACTAGGTTTTGAAACAAAATATTTATTTACTAGGACAATTATGTATTACTGAGTTAGAAGATAATATGAAATTTCCAGGCAGTATACTGGACTGCCTGGGAATGTTATATTCCAACTCAATAAAGAGATGAAATAGAACTAATTTTAAGTATTTTATCGCGTTCATTTTATGTTTTTGCGTTAGATTTAAGGCAGCTATTATGTTTATTATATATATTATATTTAATATATCATACTATATTATGTTTAAAGCAGCCGAAACGTCGATAACGTAAAAACAAAAAATAAACGCGATAAAATCATTAAAATTAGTTTTATTTCAATGTGTTGTATTCGCGTAAATATAAGACATCAATATCGAACTAAGTTCATGGTAAGCCCCCAGATCGCGTTATTATCACACCCTCCTGTTAAGATCGCTAGAGTGGCACCGCTGTCTTAGGAGACTCTATGGTAAGTGTCAGTGGTACGAAAGCCAAGTGAATGTTATGTGCGGTGGATGCCTTTGGCTTCGGTATAGGGCCGGCGCCGGCGGCGGAGTCCGTTCCTCAAAGCACTGGTTAGCTTCGCTCTTGGATCACATGTTCTACACGTCATTGCACTCGCGATAAACGAATATAATGAGCGTTTCGAAACGACATTTCCGATCCGATTAAACAATTAATAATTTAAAACTGGCACGGTTGGTGGCGACCGAGCTTTCTTTCTTTCTTGTTCGAGCGATATTGTATGGGATATCTGTCAAAAGTGACAGTTACTATGCGGTTGCTGTTAGATTATAAATCGATAGTGTTAGCAGACTTGGGGCCCTGTTCCAAGGGTTCGGGCTCGGTCCCACTTTGTGTGATCAGCATGAATGTTTGTACCCGAGTCATGGTAGTTTGATATCTTTACAGGGTGATTCAGAAAGGACATACTGGCCCTTGCACCTGCGCTTCTTTACCGCATTGTGGAGTCAGAATTTCGAATATCAATTTAAAAAAATATTTGGTCTCAAAAAATCACAATTGTCATTTTGCTGTATGTCGATTATGACCTGATAGCGTTAGTCGAGTTGTGGCCCTGTTCTTGAATCCATTGCATGCGCTTGCGCCATATAAATTGCATAAAGTTAAAACCCTTTAAAAGCATGCCCCAAACCTATTCAAATGAGTAAGCGCTTCTTCCTTGAAACAGGCGACAGGAAATTATGCCTTCTGGCGCGAACAAGCAATTGCTCGCTCAAAACGGGTATTTCGATTAGTGTTACCCTTTGCAGGTTCTATTTTCAAGGCAATATGATCTTCAAAAAATGTTTAACCTCTATGATTTTAAGTACAAAAATCGCTTGGATTTTTGGATCAGATTTTTTTTTTTTTCATATAAACCATCACAGTACTAATGACACGTCAAAAATGTCATAAAATTGGATGCTACTATTGTACCGTCCGATCAGAATGCCGTTCCTATGGAGAGGAAGGGGCAAGACACTCCATGTTTGACCTTTTTATAAGGTATATGAGGATAATGTAGGAACGTCTAGACAGGCATGATCAAGTCTTGCATGGTTCCAGAGAAACCCTGGTCCTCATCCATTCATCAAACCATATATTCCATGGTACCACTACGCATGATCCTATAAGACTATCACCTCCGTTACGGTTTCAAAAGTAATCATGACTCACCGTGGTCCTCTTTCATGGCTTCAGCGAGGTCCTCCCTCAGTTGCACGTCACACACGGAGGCAGCCCGGCCCGTCTCGGCCAGCAGGGACTTGCGACGGAAGCTGTCCGATGGCGAGTGTTCTAGGGAACCTGCGGGGGAGGAGAGTGATGTAGAATATATGTTGACTTTATGTTGGACATTGCATCCGGGCCGCGGCTTATGACCGGAGTCGTTGTTGAAAGTCACGATGTCCGGTATCAGTATCGGTATCGGAAATGGAATCCAAAAAGAATTTCCGCATTCGGTATACACTAATCTTTCCGCGATCGAATCTTTTCGAACTGTTTTCCGACAGCTTATTAATATAGCCGTTTTTCAACGCACGCCTTGAGAGCGACATGGACAAATGAAAGTATCCATTTCCGATATGGATTTAGAATGATTTTGAAAATACCCTGCAGTTTTGCAAATGGTGTCCAACGAACGAAAGGATTGTTTTACTAATACATAATAATATAAATAATAATTTATTATTACTGTCTGTCTTTTTCTACATGATGTATGCACTATTTACTATCTTCAGTATATTAATATATTATATATGGAGGTATATCAATATATTATATCTAAGTATATTATTTATTCTTGGCGCACCACTGGCTTCCACCGTATTAAACTTATTAAGAATCTTCTCCATCCTAAGGTTGTCTGGAAGAGATCGCGGCTAGCGATAAGACAGCGCACTGTACCCATGTATTAATACCCTATAAAATGTTAATGAAATCGGTGTGCAATAAAGAGTTATCTATCTATCTACTGGTCTCATAATGGAACCTATATCATAGACCAGAGATTAGCCAATACTTGGTTGTAGTTTGTCTGAAGGTAGTACAAACTGGCACGCTTCCCGTCCCTGGTGGGCGCGGCGGTGCGCGCGCGCCGGCCCGGCGGGGGCGGGGCCACGCGCCGCATAGCACTAGTAGAGCGGCGCGTGCGACGCAACGCATCGCCGCGGCTAGCTTGTAGTCCATCGCCTGCCAGAACAGGGGGCGTACTACGGACTCCTATTTCCAGGCAGTATACTTAACTGCCCGGCAATTTTATATACTAACTCAAAAATACATACCTATGATAAAAAAGTCTATCTCGTTACCAAAGATTGTCGTTGGAATAAGGTGAGGTGAGAGTTCCGAATGCCGCGAACGAATGCTTTAGTGATACGAATTCAAATGTAACAAAGGTGCGGGGCTGATCGATCAGAATTAAATTTCGTATTTGAAGCCTGTGGGATTTACTTTTTGCGAGCGAATGTAAGTGATTAAGATAAAAAATAACTATATATCATTTAGTAAGATCGAGAAGCATGTGATTAAATTGATTAATGACTGATGATATAAGTAGATTTCAATAATCTATTTATCCGTCATGTCAGTTACTAAAGATGGACAAGATCTATCCTATTGTCATTACTTTATTTTCAATAAACCATCGACGATTCCTATTAAATTTATCTATCCTATGTATTGATTGTGACCCGTGGTACCGAGACGTGGTCCCTCTCCATGGGCCTCATAAGAAGGCTCAAGGTTGCTCAAGGTTGCTCAAGGTGCAATGGAGAGAGCTATGCTCGGGGTTTCGCTACGAAATAGAATCAGAAATGAGGAGATCCGTAGACGAACTAAAGTAACCGACATAGCTCAAAGAATTTCAAAGTTGAAGTGGCAGTGGACGGCACATAGCTAATAGAACCGGTGGCCGTTGGGGCAGAAAGGTTATATAATGGCGACCACGAACCGGAAGACGTAGTGTAGGACGGCCCCCCACAAGGTGGACCGATGATATCACACGCGTAGCAGGAAGCCGGTGGAGGCGAGTGGCGGAGGACCGTGATGTGTGGAAGTCATTGGGGGAGGTCTATGTCCCGCAGTGAACGTCTTGCGGCTGATAACATAGCATAGCATCCTATCTATTGTCGGGTGAACGGATAGCCTAGATGGGACCGCTTATACTAAACGTGCTTAAATTGGTAACATGGTTAGATAGACCTTATGAAAAAAATACAGTTAAAAAGGGTGCACGTCACAAGAAATGATTTGGAAGGTGATAAATGAAAGAGTAAGGTGTGTACTGACTGGCGGAGCCGGAGTCGACGAGCACGGGCAGGGCGCTGGCGGCGGGCGCGGCCGGCACGTTCACCGGGTTGGAGCGCGCCACGCCGCCCGCGTCCACCTCCACCGCCTCCGCCTCCGACAGCGACGAGCTCGACCTGATCAAAATCATTCATGGATCAAATAATTTATTCCGTATAGGCCTACGGGGCACTTACAGATTGTCATTTAATTATTTTTTTCCTTACTCTACAACCGAATCGGAACCCGATCTCAACTGAGAAAGTCCGGAAAGGGAGAGTTCAAGTATTACGTAACGAATTTGGGGGGAGGGGGGGGGGGGGTCTTCTGAAACGTTACGATGCATTACAAGGACGGAAGGGGGGGTTTGAAACGTTACGGCGCGTTACATGCGGGGGAGGGGGGTCAAATATCTCCAAAAATTGCGTTACGTAATACTTGAATGCTCCCAAAGATACTTTTAAAAATATTTTTAGAGCCAATGCGTCACTGCGAGGCGCACACATGCGAAAGCACCCGCGAAATGTTGGTTGAATAAATGACAGCCTTCTATTATGCCTACTTGTTAATTATTCATGTTTTAAGACCATTTTGAAAAACTTTACACCTTTCCAATCCTCAATCCATAGTCCCAATAATCTTTCCATTTTCCTGCAATAGTTCCTCCGCCTGCTGAGGTCAATTCGCTGTTTATGCTATCATTTTCATAACATTAAAGTTCTCAAAAAGGGCCTCTACGTGTTGGACCCATGTTCCCACGCAAGCCAAGAGAGATATAATAGTTTTATTTTTTTGGGAAGGTCTTACCCAGTACAGTTGTACGTTTTGAAGACGAACTGCGGCCCCATCCAGAGCCGGCGGTGCGGGCCCGCGTGCGTCACGATCTCCACCTGCGACAGCCATCGCTCCTCCTCGCTCATACACATGTCGGCGCAACGCTGTGCGAGGAAACAAGCAATATGAGATGTAACAAAAATAGTGTAAAATATTTGTAAGGGGTCCACAAGTGGGTGACGATCACGTTTATGTATACAGTGTATGTGTATAAAGTGTTTTATTTTTCTACTAGCTGTTGCCCGCGACTTCGTCCGCGTGGTATTTAACAAAGACAACCGTTGACAACAGCCTGCTCGCCCATTCTGAGCCCGCGGGACGCATTGCAGGTTGTTGCTATCAAACTTAATCAGGCGCTGCGCTGCAACATTGGTTTTAATTTTTTTTCGTGAGATCTTATTTTTTTTTCTAAAATAAAAGTAGCCTAAGTTACTCCTTGTTACATCAGCTATCTGCCAGTGAAAGTCCCGTCAAAATCGGTCCAGCCATTTCAGAGATTAGCCGGAACAAACAGACAGACAGACAGACGGACAGACGGACAGACAGACAGACAAAAATTGTAAAAAATGTTGTTTCGGTATAGGTAACGTGTATACATCCAAATGCACTTTGTAAAAAGCGGTTATTTTAATATTACAAACAGACACTCCAATTTTATTTATATGTATAGATAAGAAAGCGAGACAGTGCCGTGTCATAGCGGACTTAGTATGTAGTGTTATTTATTTAAAATTTAAAAAAATATATTTTTAAATTCGGGAATGTAGCCTTTATAGCCTCTTAAAATATTTTAGGTGGTGAACCTCTTAAAATGTTTTGAGTGACCTCTTAAAATGGTGGGAGTGTGAGACTTCTAAACGCAAGGGCGTAACAGGCCATAGTTTCATTCAGGCCGCAGTTCACCACGATGGCCAAGTGTAGGCCCGCGCCCAAGTTAGCCAATGCTCAGTCTGATATAAGCCAAAGTCGTCACCACCAATGACAGCTAGCCGAGACGAATTAGGTTGGTCTTGATCCAACCAACATTTGGTTGTATCATGGCGCAATGGTCAGTACGCTATCAGACGTTTTCCTCAATTTAGTTTATTCAAGAGGTAGTTACGTACGTATGTGGCGGCGTAGCGGCTGCACTGCTGCAGCAGCGGGCTGGAGGGCGGCAGCGGCGCCAGCAGGTCGGCGGCGGCGGGCGGGCGCTGCAGCGGCCACTGCGCCACCGGCTCCACCTCCAGCTCTATCGCCGACTCGTCGCAGATCTTCTCTTTTGGCACACCTGGCGAACGAAAATACATTTAAAAAAGGAATATATGATTCATGTGTGTGTGTGTTAATATGGGATCAGAGCACCCATTCAGATTTCATTTGATGATTTAGATTTTAGAGTGAATCATTGAGTAGCGATTCCGACTAACTGGCGGCCAACCTGAGCAGGCTAGCGGCCAACCTGAGCAGGCTAGCAGCCAACCTGAGCAGGCTAGCGGCAACCTAAGCAGGCTAGCGGCCTACCCGAGCGGGCTAGCGGCCTACAAATGTGTGTGCATAAACGTCCACGAGTATAGAAAATTAAAATGAACTCAGCCTTATAAATAAATAAATAAATATCGCCATACGAACACACCAACTATACGGTCCCACATTAAGCAACGCTTGTGTTATGGGTACCGTACAATGGACTGAGGGCGAACTCAGTATATAATACTTATATACATATGAAACATCCATGACTCGGGTACAAACATTCGTGCTCATCACACAAAGCTTGTCCCTACCAGGATTCGAACCCGGGACCCTCGGCGCAGAAAGCAGAGTCACTACCACTGCGCTAATCAGGCCGTTATAAGTTATAAATTTCAATATAGTATCCCAACTTTTTACTGATAGAGGGAGCATCGTCATCAACATCTTTATCATCAGAGATACTGAAATACTCTAAAAAACTTTCAAAAAAATTATACTCGACACTGGCAGAAGTGGCAACGAGATATAAATAAGAATGGATGTCTCACTGGAGAGCGGTCTCGGGTGCAACAGCAGATGCAGCAGCGAGCCGTTGGCCGCCATCAGGTAGAGCGCGGCCACGGGCGCGGCCGGGCCGCGCGGCAGGCCGCCGGGCTGGCCGCCCGCCGCCGCGCCGAACCGCGCCCGCGCCAGCAGCGGCGCCGCGTTGCTGTCCTCCGACAGGGACGACAGCCGCTGCCGACCTAACACGATCACAATATTATTACATTCATGTAAACCAGCCTTTCCCAATGTGGACGATAACGCCACCTTGTGGGCGCTGCATGCTTTAAGGGGGGGGCGGTAAGAGATCCAGAAAAAAACGGCGGCGTTGTGTAGAGGCTTACAATAATTAATTTAATTTGATGTTATAGTGGTTTTTAAGTAGGTGATAAAATGGGGGCGCTAAAAAATAATTCATTCTCAAAGTGGGCAGTAGACAAAATAAGTTTGGGAACCCCTTAGAGGCATTAAGTACAGTACTTACGAATCGTCAAAATAGTTACAAAATGTTAAGGCTAACATTGTATCACCCGTTCGGAATGCCGTTCCTATGGAGAAGAACGGCCAAGAAACTCCATGGTTGCTCTTTTTAAAAAGATCTTTTACATTTATGAGCAGTACATTGTTATGGGTATGTGAGAACAATTTAGGAACAGCTAGACAGACTTGAGGAGCTGGTCAAAAAAGTGCTAAATCTTAGTATATAATAACAAGTATATGGTTCCCACATTTACAAATGACTTTTATAAAATGAAAATGAAATGAATACATTCAACACAAGTTGCATTATTTTGGGGGGAAGTTGGACAGCAAAGATGTCAATTCGGTTTTATTTTCCAAAAATGTATTTCGTTAATAGATAAAATGTTATATTAGTGGAAAGTTAACCATGGTGTGTTCATAAACGAGCACGAGTGAAGGATATTGACATAAAACAGGTATAAAGTAGTATAGCTTGACTGATCAAATGTTCACAAAAGACTTTGCATCGAGATAGGGGGAGGAAAAGCACGAAAGCATTGTCCATGTCTGAAAAGCAACACATGACTACTCTGACTAAGAAAAATATAATTTCTGTCAAGACTACTGTCATCACGGTGGCGAAAAGCGGCACCTTTTGCTTCGGATATCCAAGCTTGAATCCAGGTCCTGAGGTAACTCACCGGAGCTGTTCCGTGTGATGGTGTGTGTGGGGATGTTGGCAGTGGGTCGCAGCTGCGCGAGCGGCGCCGCCGTGATCGGCAGCGGGTACGGCGGCAGCCGCGGGTTGGGGAACCACGCGCCATGGGACAGACCGTCAGTCACCTGATGACAACACATACCCTTCAATTCACCGTCATCACACCTGGGCCCCAAGTCTGCTAACACAATCGATTCATAATCGAACAGCAACCGTATAGTAACTGTCACTTTTGACAGATATCCCATACAATATCTGTCAAAAGTGACAATTACTATGCGGTTGCTGTTCGATTATGAATCGATTGTGTTAGCAGACTTAGGGCCCTGTAATCCCCGAAGGAGTAGGAAGAGATGCACTGCAGTGGACCCAAATTCTCAGATCATAGCTCAATAACAAAAATTACGTATGACTACGAGCAAAAAAACTACTAGTGATCGATCCCAGATCCTCTCGGTTTCGAGAGAGATCCTTCTACCCGTTAGCCTATTGAAACTACGAGCCCAGGCGCAAAATTATCCAGTTTGGATATTCCAAACAGTGGATAATTTTGTGCCGGTGCTGTGTTAAATATGTTCGCCGGTTCCAAGACTTTAGCTTTTCCCTGGGACTTGCCGAGGCGTTTTGGTCACCGCTGTGGATCCTAGCCTGCAGAAGTAATAGCGGTGTGGCAGCCCTACTCCAGAAAAAAAATATCCGAACACTTACTGGACTGCCGGAGGCTCGCTTGGCCGCAGTGGTGTGTATAGGCAGGCCAGCGGAGCGGTGGAAGCGGGACAGGCGGTTGACAACCCTGGGTTGCGTGTGTGTGCGCACCCCGCACTGGCCGCCGTACGGGCTGATGGCGAACACGTGCGTGGTACCACGAAGTGTCGAGATGGCGGTCCAACGGGAGTCTGGGGATATCGCTATATCCTGGAAATATAATTAAGTACTTTATATCAAGGTAGACTGCAAATTAAATTGAGTATTTGCCAATATATTGCCTTTATTGAATTATTTTTGTTGTATTTTTAATATTTTCTTCTGTCGCATGCGCAATTACTTAACCCGGTAACCTAGACATGCCGTTAGGTCTATACTGTTTTCGTTTTTTCTATTCGGAAACTTTAACTTTTGTAATGCTTTAATGTATTTTAAAAAAGTTATTATATAGGTTGATTCTGAAAGAGTATTCTAAGCATTGAGCCTGCGCTTCTTACTAATTTAGACCTAAAACTGCAATGTAAATCAAAACTCGATACGCTTGAGCGCGCTCATCACCCGCACGCATCGGGAATCGCACCGAGCGTTGTGTTATAATCGCGTGGCTTGTAGTACATTGCGCGCTCAAGAAATAAAACATTTGTGAGTCACGACTTTCCACATAAATTATTACTATAAATTTATTATAAGCATTAAGTGTAACCTTTACCCAAAGTGTTCGTTACCATGCCCCTAAGGGGGTATTACCTGCACTTTGGCGGTGGTGTCCCCCCGGTGCAGTATGTACAGATGGTGCACGGAGGCGAGGCTGGGCCCGCAGGGGTGCGGGTTCACGCGGAACACGTGGAAGTCGTGGCCGCGCCGGTCCGCCGTCACCAGCAGCAGCCCGCTCGCGTCGAACTTGAGCGCGATGATCGCGTCTGAGTGCGCCACGAAGTGAGCCTTGATCGGGTTGCTGGGTTCCTCGGGGTCCTGGCCGTCCTCTTCATCGGCGCCCTAGAGTGGATGGTCATGGACATTTTCATTATTTTAATCGGAATAGGCCTGCCTTACACTCCCACCAATGTTTCTCCTGTAAGCCGGGATTCACAGCGGTGACCAACAGAGTCACCGAAGTTTGATCCTGGGCGGGTCCCGGGGAAAAGCTAATTGTTTGGGACCCGCAACGAAATAAACTGAATGGAAAATAGGAGTTGGAAAATAAATTATCCACTACGCGGGAGACAAAATATACTGTATAAGACAGACTGCCACAGTAAACAAGACTTACATCTAGGCGGCGCTCTTATGAATGGACTGCCAATATATGGTCAAACCGCGAGCTAAACTAATGTATGCATCCAGCTATACGAGCTAAGCTAAGCTATATTATTATATTACTGTCGACCCAATTGACAGAGTTGGTATATTAAAATATCTGGGTACACACTAAAAGCTGAAGAATGCGCGACTAGATCTCTATATTTCAGCGTGAAGTGAACCCAAATATCGCGCGGGAATATCTAGGTCCTGGAGAGGTCTGGGTCCTGAAGGGCAGAAGGGCGATAGAGTTCACTGTCGCAGAGCTAATTTAACATATCCAAGATAGCTAGCCCACATAGTTAGCGTAGCTCTTAGGTCGGGGTGCGCCTAAGGAAGTCAATTAACAGGTTGATTTGCATTAGGCGCAGATGTAGGATAAAAAAGAAATAATTTTCCAAATCGGTTCATAAATGACGGAGATCTGAGGTAACAAACCTAAAAAAAATACAACCGAATTGAGAACCTCCTCTTTGAAGTCGATTAAAAAAACAGTTTTTTTATATGCACTAGAAAATAAGAATGTTATGAACACACCTCAATATCAATGATGGTGACGACCCCCGGCTGTTGTATATCGGCGTTCGGTGGGGAAGGTGACTGGGAGGTGCTCCGGCCGCCCGCCAAGCTGTGCGCCACACTTTCGCCAAGTCCCCTGAGCCCTTTGCTGAGAGACTTGGCCGCGTGGAGCACGGTCGCCGTGTAGCTGGTTACACCTTCGCCTAGGTGAAGTAACGGTTGATTTATGTTATATTTCTGTTAGACTGAGATCGGTTTTGCAACTTCATAAAAAAAAAATGATTCATATGGCATTTTTGACCTAAGGTATGTAATTATTTAAGTGTATTGGCGGTGGGCATGACACTAGATGAGAAGTAGAAATTACAGCTGGGCTAGATATGTATCCGGTATCCTGAAGGGAATAGTACGCTAAGGAAGAAAAAAAAAATAAACAAATACAACCGAATTGAGAACCACCTCCTTTTTAAAGTCGGTTCAATGAAATGAAAAGACGAATTTAGAGTAGAAGCTGCACCGACATGGAGGAGAAATGCTAGGGATCGAGATATGTGGAGAGCATCGGGGGTGGTCTATACTGAAAACAACGTTAAATTTATTGATGTCTTAATTTTTATGGATTTAAAAAATGTGGATAAGATTGTTAATAAAGGCTTTATTTATTTATGAAAGCATTTTAAAATGTCCACTAAAAGGAAAATGAAATCACGACTAAATTAGAGTTTACTTAATACGAGCAAAATCGCGTTACTAAAATTAGACATTTGTCGAGAACAAATAGATAACAAAACTACGCTACTCATTTTTAAATCAATATGAATTAATTGACAAATCATCCCAGTTATACTTATCACGAACACACACATACACAAGATTAACTAAGCCATTAGTCACGCACCAATAGCGCGATAGAACAACAACGGTAAGGTCAGCTACAACAGAGTCAATACCCGGCTGAGATAAAACAAAGGAACTTAATTATGTTTATTTAATACAAGTGAGTGGAAATACAGTGTAGATACAATTATAAATCTTGTGTACACAAGATAATTTTTGCATTATTTCGATATGTGCTGCTATAAATAAAAGTATTTTTTTTTATCCATCGCGATGATTGCTTTCTGGGCTGGCTAGTGTAGTAACTTCACTGAAGTTTTGGAGATTTTTTAAGGTACTTGGCCACTGCGAGTCTAAGAGGATATCTTAATTAATTTTGAATCCGTAAAATAAGAGTCAGAAAATATTACGAAACGATACTGAAATTTGACGACATAATTAGCTCAGTGGGTAGTGACCCTGCTATCTGTGCTGCGGGTTCCGGGTTCTAATCCTGGTAGGGACAAACTTTGTGTGATTAGCACGAATGTTTGTACCCGAGTCATGGATGATTATTATCTATATAAGTATTAAATACTGAGTTCGCCGTCAGTGCGTTGGTAGGTACCCATAACACAAGCGTTGCTTAGTGTGGGACCGTATAGTTGGTGTGTTCGCCTGGCGATATCTATAATTATTTTTTTCTTTATTTCAGGCAAAAGGTGAAATTAAGAGACGGTGCTTCAGCCACTGCTCTTACCTTCACAGCCTCCACTGCTTCTCTTCGATTGATTAAGCTTCTTATCAGCGTACGCCAGCCACCTGTCGCCGAGCGCCAGCGGGTTGATGGGCAGGCTCCCGCCCAAGGGGCAAGGGCACGGGTAGCAAGTAGTGACGGCCATACGGTCCTCCAGTGTCGCCGCGTCGAAGACCGCGAAGCGCTCGGAGAATGAGACAACCACTGAACTCTTGTTGGCCAACACGTCTAGGATTGGGTTCTTGAATTTTATGCTCTTCACCTGCGTATAGAAGTGTTTATTATACAACACTGTGATCTAGTCCTTTGGATCTAAGAAATGCGCCTTTCAGAGACTAGGTAATGACTTTCTAGAGGCTAGGTAGTAAGTTTTTCAGAGGCTAGGTATTGTTTTTTAGAGGCTAGGTAAAGAAATTTTTTAGAGGCTTGTTTAAGAGTTTTACAGAGGCAACATTGCTCGTTTCACCTAGTTTTTTTATTTATACTAATACAGGATGTTACAGAAAAAAAACATAACGCAATGATAAGGGATATTACATACGAGTCTAAAAACGTTATTGTTATTATATTCAGACATTTCTTATCTGTCTGTAATAAATATGTTTTGAATACGGTATCTAATCTGGCATCATAATATGTATAATAATCATAATAATGCAATAATCTACTTACCAATCTCAATGTGATATACAAATTGAAACTTTAACATCAAACAAATTGAATCTCATTTCCAGTACAATATCGTTAGCAGTTGGTGTTATGTTATTGTTTTAAGGGCAATGCCATTACCATTGACTAATTGTTTAAAACCACGCCTCCGTCTGGGCATATTACATCACAGCATTATCACGAAGGACGGAACTATGTTTGATATCATCAATCTATATTCTATACTAATGTTATAAAGATGCAAAGATTGTTAGTTTGTAAGTTTGGATGTAGGGGGAATATCCGATGTTATTGATCCGATTAAAAAAAAATCCGCTAATAGGTAGTTATATTATCTCGGAGTGCGATTGAGATACCGCGGGCGGAGCTGTGGGCAGAAGCTATACTATATAAATAACATATGTGTACGGTTTAACGGGCAAGCTTTGTGTGATGAGCACGAATGTTTCCACCCAATTCATGGATGTTTAATATCTAATAAGTATTAGTAGTAATCATTTAGTATTACATCATACAAGCGTCGCTTGCTTTGGGGCCGTACGTATTGTAATATGTTAGTCGGTGGGACACGTGTAGGGCCATTAAAGGTCATCAGATGGATGTTGACTTAATACGCGCACACCCGTTTTCTTCATCTCGCTTCCCCCTAGCGGAGGGAGGCGGGGAGACTGGTTCGGGATGTGAACAAGCCCACTAAGGTTTATTTGTGCATATTGAATCCGGTTCTTAGAAACAAAATTGTTGCATTGTTTGAAATTAGTAGATTTTTTTTAAAGAGTTGACTTAAAAGAAAGTACCTACTCAGGGGCGGATCCAGGATTTTCAGTTTTTGCTCACGAATCTATTGTTATACTTATATGTATAGCGTTTAATAAAATTGCGTGAAATATTTTAACAGGGCCAACAGGTGGTTATAAAGATAACATTCCCAAAGAAATAAATCAAATGATAAGACGTTTAAAAAATTACACCCTATACTGAGCTGATAACTAACATATAACTTTCACATTTATATAGTAGTATGAACAACATACTAACCTGTTCACCACCTCTAATAGAAATGAAACTGAGCGAGCAGAACGAAGGTCCCGGACTAGCAGAGTCACACAAGGCGATGAGGGGCCTCTTCGACGCGAAGCAGTCGCCGTGCTGCGGTGTGGGCAGTATACGGAGCACCCTCACTGTGCCTTGTCGCCATGACAACACCTCCTGGGCCTCACCAGTCGGCGGGATCAGCCATACTTGGACACCGGAACCGTAGCCCAGGATTAGAAGGAGCGGAGATATGTCGTTCTCGCTGTCCCCTTCGGGTGTTGGCTCGTTGATATCAGCTGTTTCGAACCTGGATGATTAGGAAGTTTTGGTACTATACACCGTGATTCAGAAAAAGTACTAGGTACTAGGTCTCGAGCCTGTGCTTCTTTAGAGAATTTGAAATGAAAATTAAGATCAATTTAAAAAAAATATTTGCTCACATAAAAATCACAATTATCATTTTGTTGGGAATGACATTTTTGTGAGTTAAAACGGCACAATAGCAATCATAATAACTAACATGCAGTAAAGGTCATCCTCGCGTGGTTGCTTTCGCAAAACATTAGGCATTCCAACATAATAGTTAGCCATCCATCCGCAAATATTTCACTAGGATTGACCAATAGGAGCACCTCATGTTCCTTTTTTAACTGTCTTAGCATAATGAAAATTTTAGATTATAACTGGGGTTTTACATTATTTCTTTCTTTAGAAGGACGTTGTATGGTTCTTGGTCTGGTCTATAATACATAAAATAATATGGGAAACTTTTACTGATGCTCTGCCCAGAAGGATCTTACCTCGCCCACTGTATAACATCCTTCGGATCTACGGTAGAGGATGATGACAGGGTGACATCGTTAATGAACCCGGAGACCGCGTCGATGATACCGCGGTCGCTCGGCGGCTGCGACGGCACGGTGAGCGGCCCGCCCGACCGCACGTGCCGCGGCGACTCCGCTGACATGTTGGCTTAGTGGCGCCTGCATATACATTCACTTTTAAGGCTAGTGTGAAAATTTTGTAGCAGATGCTGAACTTCAATGGACAAATTGCAGAGGATATTTTGGTACTTTGTCTATTGTCAAATATAGTATTATAAAGTAGTATATTAGTAGTAGTACTATTCTGTGATTCATGTTCTCTATGCCTTACGTAGGACTCACTCAAACAGCATGTATTCAGCATCCCATACATATCAAAGGAACATTGAACGTAGAATGGAACTTTGAATGACCTCCTTGGTGTGTTCAGACTCTTATTTTTATTGCTGGGTCACATGACTAGGAAAGAATGCAGTTGCTATAAGACCGTTACTGGGTGTTATAACTATAAGTGTGATAATTTTCAGCCTTCTACTTCTGATAGTCTCAAATAAAATGTCTACAACTACACAAGTTATACTGTAACTAGTTTTACTACAGTACTCTAATAATGGTATTGAAATAGCATATACCAATCTAAAATATTGACTCAAACTCATACATTAATTTAGTGTAGCTTCATTTTTGATCTTTGAAACTAGTGAAAAGAATAAATTTATATAGTATAATCAAATCATTTGTTATAATAAACAGACATGTCCAGACATGTCCAAATTACAGTCTTATTATAAGGAAACTTTGTGTGATAGGATTTAATGGACAATCTACAATAGGCATTATAATTCCAATCTTAGTTGCAGACCACCATAGAATATTTTATTATTAGTTGCAAAGTATATGTGCAAAATTTTTATGATGTGATGTAGGTACGTATATATTCAAATCTAATATATTCACCTTCAACAGATTACATAAGAAAAACAAAACAATGTCAGGGCTCTTAATTAATATTCACTCGTTAGCATATAATAAAAAACAAATGATACGAGAATATTTATGTTTTTCGAAACAGCTGGATCCACAATCACTACAAATGAAACTGAATATAGAAGGGCTGAGGACAAAGGAAATCGATCAAGTTTACACTGTACGATGCAGCCTCATATTATAGAAAAATTACTACAGCTTCACGGCACAAAATACAAATTACGCAATAAACTTACCTTGTTTACGAAAACAATGTTCATTATAAATCCATTTTCTAATAAAATGCAATTGCGTCGTACGTACTGGCAGTCAAAAAACAATGACGTCACACGAACAAAACAAAAATCTAAACAAACATAACTCACTCACGCACTAATGCTATCGTTCTAATTATTACAACTGTCATCAATTAAATTAATCTAAAATAAATTAGGTTTTATGTACAAAATATACAACAATTTACGAAACAGATGATTTGATTTGAATGACAAATGACAAAACACACACTTGTGTAAGATGGTATTGTACTATAACGAGGATCATACGACCCACGTACAGTATCTTCAATAAGCGTGCACTCACACATAAATATTTTGTAATTGTGTGGAAAAACACCGCCAAGTACTAAAAAATAACAGAAGTGTCAAGTACAAAACAGTTTTTAGTAATAATACGAGCAAACGAACGCATTGGTTTTTGAACTGCAATTGGGGCATATTACATTTTGCAAATATTTATGACCTAGGATAAAATATATGACAATAGACTTAAATGTATGAAACTATGATAGATCTGCAAATGTCTGAATTACTCACCGACAGTATTATATGAATATGACGTCCTCAATCTGTGCCATAGATATTTTACAACGTAAAATGCCGCTAAATTAGGTTATTTGTTGCTAACTGATTGATAGATCGGAAGTAGCGTATTGAGTAAATTCACTTTGCTTCTTTATTTTATTATTCTTTGAGGGATCACTACATTCGAACGTTCCGTTACCTGCAGAATACTTAAAAATTATTAGAATGGAAGCTTAAATAATCTTTCTTGATGTTAGATATTAATTCAAACCGCATTTTATTCATTTTCAACCAAATCAAAAGTAGTTTATCATAAAATGTGACATTATAATTTAGTACTTTATCGTTGACATAAACGTAATCTGTGAAAACGAAACACGAAAAAAAAAGACTGAAACGGTCTTGCGAACTGGGTCGTGAAAATGTATAAAAAACTCAAAGTTTCTCGTTACTCAGCTCTCGTCGTAATATATCTGTTATATTTGTATTGTTGTGAATCGATTTTATGCTCAAATGCCCCAAACGTTCTGATTATTTTGATCGATGATTTTCGCCATCTATCGGATAAAGATGTTAATTTGCCAAATATACAAAAAATCACCGCGAAAGGCGTTAGTTTTAAAAATGCTTTTGCTCAGGTGAGTAAGTATGAATTTTTGTGATGAAGGCTAAGAATTAAATAGATGGTAATATATATAGGCTTATCGGATAATTCTAAAAAACTGATTTGGAACAAGAATAGTTACTGTAGATATCTATATTGTTTTTACCAATCCGTAATGTAAGTTTTACAGTAGTTTGATTATTTTGCTTTCAGCAAGCACTTTGCGCGCCAAGTAGAAACTCCTTGCTCACCGGCCGCCGACCCGACTCCCTCCGTCTATACGACTTCTACAGCTACTGGAGGCATACTACAGGAAACTTTACCACCATCCCGCAGTTCTTCAAAGAAAATGGCTACGATACATACTCTGTCGGGAAAGTCTTCCATCCTGGGATTAGTTCAAATTTTACGGACGATTATCCGTACAGTTGGACTCATCAACCGTATCATCCTCCTACTGAGAAATATATGAACTCGCCAGTATGTAGAGACCATACTAAGCAGCGTCATAGAAACGTCATATGTCCTGTTAATGTGAAAAAACAGCCTGGAGGGTCTTTACCAGATTTGGAGTCATTGGAACAAGCTGTAGGTATATTGAGAAAGAATCATACTAAGCCATTTTTACTTGCAGTGGGATTACATAAACCTCATATACCGTTGAAGTTTCCTAGACATTATTTAGGTGAGTATAATTTCCGAAAATAATTCATGTAGACTTTCTTGAGTAGTCTATTATTACCTTTAAAACCAAGTCAACAATTATTAATTACTTATCTTCTTCTTTACGAAATAAAATGCGGTGAAAAACAATGGAGTATAAGATAAAATATGGCTTCACCCACAAATTAGTGGGTATTTTGCGTGTTTAGTATTCAATAGCTTTAACAAACTTAATAAATACCTACACATAAATAAAAATGGATGAAATGATAAAAATATCGAGAAAAACATACATAAATTATTTTAATCCTATGTGAAGGTCTCTCCTATTGGTTAAAATGAAATGTCACGCCGCGATCGCTATTGACAAGATTTATAAGTTCTATTAAAAAGGGATTTGAAAGTTATGATACGGGATAAACATACCTAGACTGCAAAAAGTAACATACCTAGACTGCTTGCCTCAAACTTATTCACTTAAAAACAAACCAATGCATTTTTTTTATTTACATCTGTGACCCCAAATATCTTTTTTTTCCATAGACAGGGTGCCAATAACCAATGTTATGCCACCGACACACGCCTACATGCCTTACAACATGCCACTCGTATCATTTCACCCATGGACCGACATTCGCAGTAGAGACGACATAAGCCGACTAAATATTTCCTTCCCTTTCGGCACAATGCCTTATAAATGGTCGTTGAGAATCAGGCAAAGTTACTATGCGGCCGCGGCTTACGTCGACGACTTGGTGGGAGTATTAATGAGCTATGTGGATCTGAGAAAAACTATTGTGGTGCTGGCTAGTGACCATGGTCAGTATGGTTTTGAGTTACTTTTATAAAAATATGCTTATCCAAAGGTACGGCCCTTTTTGAAGAAAACATTATTGTTATTTAATATTATCTTGACACTGTGTTAACACACCAAACGGCAAAAAGATACCAGATATTATTTTTGGAAGACACACAAATACGCCTGCGAGTTGAATGCAGGCCTAAATCTGATTGGTCTATTCCTCTCCGCTTTGGTGGAAACCAGGCTTTGGGAATTCGTCCGGAACTCACTTAGTGATATTCATATTACTAAATTGCCTACACTAAAACAAGTGCTGGTAGCATTGTAATAATAATATATTTCTTTTTAAATAAGAATCAACACGAAAACGAGGCTTGAGTATTTACGCGATCGATAAAAGTACGAAAGTTGGTAAGGCTAGCACTACACTGCAGGCGTGTGAGCTGAGGTGTGTGGACTGAGGGGGGAGGTGCTCCCGCGCTCAGCTCAGGCTCAGAAGCAGCCAACTCGCGCGACGTCTGTAGTTGCTGAAACGTGTTAAAACTTTATCACTTTAGAATATGGTTGCCTTTACAATGTAAGTGAATTATGTTCAGTGTCATCTATTTTATTTATCATTGCAGGTTGGTCGTTAGGCGAAAACGGACTATGGGCGAAATACAGCAATTTCGACGTAGCTTTAAAAGTCCCACTGATATTCCTGGCACCGGGCCTCCCAAAGAAATCTATACACACACCAGTTGAACTACTCGATATTTTCCCAACTCTAGTAGATTTAAGTGGAATACCACATAACATACCGAAATGTAGAAGCAAAATGGATAAAACGATGTTATGTTTTGATGGGAAAAATTTGGCACCGATAATAAGAGACCGGATATCGTATGGGAACTATTTCGCTATAAGTCAGTACCCCAGACCGTCGGTGTACCCACGTAGGAATTCTGACAAACCGCGTCTTAAAGACATAAAGATCATGGGATATAGTATAAGAACACAAAGATACAGATACACAGCGTGGATTTCATTTAATAACACATTATTTACAATTGATTGGAATAACGTTCACGGATTAGAACTATATGATCACTCGATAGACCCCGAGGAATCAAATAATGTATATTTGGTAAATAAATATAAATACATTATACAATATTTATCTATGCTTTTAAAATCGCGCGTGGATCAAGAACATTTTGTGCAGGGGTAGACCGAATTGTAGTAAGTGAGAACCACGAGCACATTTAAAACTATGATAAATAAAAATAAAATATCTATGGTCGAAGCCTTAACGTAAGCAGAAGTAGGATACATGTTGTGCGGTAGGTACATATCTCACTAGAAACGAATGTAGTGGTCAGTTATCTCATACGATGTATACTATGATAGAAATATTGCAGTTGCGATCTGTCAGAATATAAATAAAGTCTAGATTCGTGTAACAAAAATATATACATACTGTATTACTGGAATTGGTTGAAACGTAAGGTCGATTTTACAAAACTACGCTCTGCATAGATTATCTAAATTACATTAGTTTTCAGTTAAACTATTTTAATTCCACTGTCTTTTGGAGAACTTCATTGTTATGGTTATAATAAAATCAAACTATAATTAACACTAATAATTTACGTAAACGAAAACTACGTTTTCAATTACCTTTTAGTCACAATCCATATTTTATAAAACACATAATAAACAATGTAATATAGTATAACATTCGGACCTATCTCTCTTGAATTTTCACCAATAGGAGGTATACGCGCCGAAACAAATCCTCTACTATAGTTTACCCAACAACGTGTTGAGCCAAGTTACACAAAAATGTATACTTAGCCAGATTTAAACAAATAATTTATGGATGTTTACGATCACGCATTTATTTTCTAGTATGACATTATACTTTATCTACTTAATTTAAGGTCTGTTTTTACTTACTACTTTTGTTTAAAAAAAATGCAACACCAGAGCGCGCGCTCGGAGAGGGAGTGTTTTCATTATTATTGTCTCAACCGGACCTGGCTCTATAGCAAAGTGTTGTCTCTTTATACTACTATACTTTGCGGAGCCTCTCACTCAACTAGATTTTTCTACAGTATTCTAGACATAAACAGAGCTGATTCAATGAAGACATCCATGTTTAAATTCGCTTTATTTTACATTGTGACAAACAAACATTGACATGGCAGAAATTAAGTATTGCATTGCTTGTTGGAGGTATTTTATATTATTAGGTGTACAATCTGTCACAGATTGTTCAACCTGTAGCGACCTCTTCGATATCGCCACAAGGTACATGGATGGCGCTGCGGACGGGTCAATCAATTGACAATTCTCCATACAATCCTGAAACGCGCTATGAGAGTTTTAGGAGCGTGAAACATATATACAAGATCCCGACAATAACCGTCGGGGCAGAGCGGCCGCCCCGCCAGCCATACCACCCGCCCGGCTTGAACATCTTCCGGTTTTCGATGGATAAACTATAGTCGATCTTATATACAACTATAGTTGTATTTAAGATTAACCGATCCTTATTGGTAGACTACTACCTTAAACATAATATGTGCTGGTGAACATACAGTCAATTACATAAAGCATTTATCTACCACTATAAATCTCTTATAAATGTAAATATCTCTGAATGTCAACATACAAGACCCCGTTTTTCTTCAGGAAATGATTTTCTGGAGTTCTGTTCCATTTCAATCTGTTTAAACCTGGCGTATAGGGCGCTGCTGGCTAGAACTATTACGTTCGACGTCCACCAGAGGGCGTTCTTGCTGACGCTGTACCACTGCGTCGCTATGACTGTTTGCGCGCACGCTTTAGCCGTGCCCGATATGTTATGTGTTAACGGTGAAGTAACCTGTGAATAAAAGTTTTGTAAGGCAATGAGATTATAAACTCGCCCCTTAATGGGTATCGCAATATCACTATAAATTTGACATAGACCTAGGTCCATATATAGCATTATAGATGTATGAAACTATGCTCATAGATATATCGCCTTAAATATACCAGGCATCTGACACCCATTATTATGATCTAGTATCTGCCTATCTAGCCCACATTCGTATGACAACATATGAGACCATATGAAAACAAACGGAGGGGTAACTCGCAGTGGCCATTTGTTCACCTAATACGAAAGACTGCATGGCAGAAATAAGGCACATTTCTTTGTATAGCTTTGTCCCACTCAATAAATAAGTAAATAAGATTTCAATGTAGCTTTCTCTAAAAGCCTATGACACACACCGGTACTTTATTCAATGTTTATAATGTTCATCATATTCCCTTTAATGTCCCACTGTTGGGCGAAGGCCTCCCCTCAATATGGGAGGGATTTAGGCTGGCCCAGTGCGGGTTGGCAGACTTCTCACATCTTTCGAAGATCTACCCAGATTCTCTCAGACATGTAGGCTTCGTCAAAAGTCTGCCTTCGCTGTTTAGCAAGTGATGATGGCTGAAAATTTGATTCGCAGACAAAATCACGATATAGGCTAATAAAAAAAATGCTTACCTTAATTTGTAAAGACGTGAAATACCCAATGGCGAATCCGCAAACACCTCCAATGATCATTTGTATCCAAAAATGAAAACGATCGAAATTATAATCCCTCAAAACGATTAATTCTCCATTCGTTACGATTAAAGGTAGGAATAGTATGATGGAGTATGCATTATTATAGTAGGAGAGAAGCCACACTTCCTGATTGACGCTGGGAAGCACCTTCTTGGTATAGATTGAGTATAGGGACAGCATTAGCGATCCTATGACACCATATATTGTTCCCATCAGGGAAAATGAACCTGCAACAAAAGGACAGAAATTGTTCAGTATAATTTTTGACTTTTTTTGAGTGACTCTGCTACCTCTGTTTGTGCCCGAGTCATGTATCTATATAAGTATTATATACTGACTTCGCCTTCAGTCCATTGTACGGTACCCATAATGCAAGGCGTTGCTTAGTTTGAGACCATATAGTTGCGAGTGTTCGTAGGGCGATATTATATGTCAATGAGACGGATACACACATTCGTGCTCTTCACATAAAGTTTGCCCCTACCAAGATTCCAACCCGGCACCTTCGGTACAGAAAGCAGGGTCACTACCAACAGTGCCATCCGAGTCGTCGAAGTTGAATGGATGGATGATTGATATTAGTTTGAAAAAAAAATCGGCCTCCGTACCAAAATGGTAAAAACGGAACCCTTATGGCGACTATAATCGTTTGTCTGTCACATCCGGTTTTTTTATTAGATCCAAGAGCCAATAACCAAATAAGGTTATAATGTCCGAATTAAATTCTAGTTCATTTGCGAGCTGTTGAGGAAATAGCACAAATACCTAATCAATTGTTGAATGGAAATAAAAAACCATGCTACCTTTTCCTCTAATATTGAACTTCGCAGTTGAAGGCAGCCTTGGCTGTGCATTGTTAGCAAAAACTTATTGATGAATACCGTGAAAAAGATTATTTTACTTACCTAAGTAGGTAAGTAAAATAATCTTATAAGTAGGAATTTAAGTAGTTCCTACTTATCATTATAACAGTGGACTTTAGGTTTTTGGGTAGCTCGCATTCATTTCCCGGGATAAAAAGTATCCTATATTTTTAGCCGTTAGAAGATATCTATGTGCCGAGATTAATTAAAATCCGTGGAATAGTGAGTAGGGGGTGAGTAGTGAAGCGTGAGTAGGGGACATTATTTTCAATACTGAAGCGGAATAAGCTGTTTTTTTACTTTTTTTCATCTTTTCGCATAATTGGAAAACTATTGGAAAGATTTTCATGAATACTTGGCGAGATGATAGCTTATAACTAGACCACACGATCTGGTATATTTCTTGTCCCAGGTAATGAAAGAGTTCTCCCAGTTTTATGAAACGAAAAGTCGCGGGAATTGCTAAAATAGATACGAGTTAAGCTATATTACCTAATAAATTCTCCTGATCAACTCCCACATAGAATCCGAGAATGATAAATCCACAGCACAATATGCACCTATACGACGTCCTCTGGCCCAGCAGGATCCAACTGAATATAACGTTAAACACAGTCGTCAGGGACCTGCCAACGTAGTAGAATGGCACCCCGACATATTTCAAACATAGGTTGTTCGTTGCTATCATCAGTGTGAACATTATTGATAGCGGAATCACCTGGAAAGAATACAAGTAGCCGCTACAATTTACAGATTACAAGCGATTTATTCGTATCTCTCGTGCGAAATTAATTCGAGTCGAAAATTACTGACGAGGACTTTTTTTCATACAGTCAGAAAGTGACTTGAGTTGTCGCAGGTAATCTGACGACTCAATTTCGTACGAAAACGTACCCATAGTGCGATAGCCCATAGAGTCTAAGGCGTCGGCGTCCTCCTAACTGGCTAAACATTCAATTAGGACAGTAAAAGAGATTTATGTATTTAATTTTACTGTGGGACGAAATCGCATTGTTCACTCCTCGTGGCTATTACGCTGCCCTGGTAATCGTGAGGTGCCGGGTTGCATCCCACCATGGCTATTAAACTATATCAAGTATGTCCACCCAAGTATATTATTTGGTATGACAAAATCTATCTCATTTAATTATAATTGCTCAAAAGGTGAATGTTTTAGATAATATGATAATTAATTTAAATTTATTTTTCTTATTTGAGATTTATATCATAGAGTTAAATTGCAATTCAATTGATCCACAGTAAATACGTAAAAATTGTAATTAAAACCATTAATTAACTACACTGGTACTCTCTATGTAATGTCCTTGTATGTTATCAGCCATTATGCATGTACCGAGTGAATTTTTATCAGCAATTAACTAAATGAGCAGTGCTGTAAGGTACACTGAATATTTCGGAGTTCGGTTTTTGGAGCTGCCATCAAAATTGTTTACACAAAATTTCATATTTATTGAATTGAACAGTTAACATAATTATGATAATTGTATAATACTATGAGGCTAACAATTACATTTGATGTTGGCTGTACATGTTTGATGATGTTGCACCCTTAAAATAAAATGGTCATAGTGTGCTGATAAGTAGTCTACTATCTTTTCAGTCTAATCATAGGCTATCAAACGGTAAAAACCCCATTACAAATTGGTTCAACAGATTTATGTGATACTCAAATACACAGACACTCTCCAGCCGAGTTACAGTTTTATAGTTAGTAGGTTTTTTTTTATGACTTCGATATGCTTATGGCAACACACACCATAGCTATCAAGATTGGTTCTTCTTGGAAAGCTAACAGCTTTACAATGAAGAGGAGCTGGAGGGACCACCTAGTTGATAACAAATTGAAGTGTGTTGTGTATAATATTATCCAACTTTTAATAAGATTATCTATTTGTTATCTTAATCAAACACTTTAAATATTGAGTCAATATACATACAATCTCAATTAATATGATAATAATATTACCAGAAAAATAGACTTAACTGTTTGATAAAGCAACACTTGTCATAGGCACAATTTCTGATTCTCTGGGAGAAGTTTAAAATTTTCCCTGGTCTGGATGTTTGTATGGTGCCTATAATATGTACAAGGATTCCTGAGCTTAGGACCAAACAGTGAATGCATTTGACCGGTGATAATAATTTGTTAATCAGACTCACCTTTCTCACAACTTCTATATTCCATGGTGTACCTTTCGGGAATGCAAATACTCCGGGTATACCGCCGGTTTTGCTCAATACGGAGCATATACAGAACGAGACTATGCATTGGAACCAGGTAATAAATAATGGAGCCTCCAAAGCCACTGAGTCACTGCTTAATAATGTTTTATTAACAAATACTGTTGCTATAGATACAATCCTGAAAAAAAAGAAATTGTTTACCTAATATTGATACATTTATTATTTACCTTCCTAAATTGGAGGCAATGAAAAAGTAAACAAGGTATTTTTATCGAAGAGAAAATAAAGTATTCCTCTAATTCTAAAAGGAATAAAAATGAATTGATAAAATTAATACTCACCAGTAACAAGAAACAACGATAAATATTTTTATGTATCTCGAACACAGATCTGATCGTGGCTCCTTCATATTCACGTTAGTTTGTTTAGTGATTTTTAACCATGGAACTTATAACTTACGAAATAAAACTGATTAATTAATGGATGAAAACGCCATAAAGCATACAATCGGCGTAGGTACAATAAATAAAATATTACAATTACAAAGTACTTCGTGAATCAAACCACGATCCACATTCCACAGACCAACCAATAAGAAAACAAGTTTCGCGGTCCTCAACATAGAACAAAATGTTACTGCCGCTCACTGACCTCTATGTATACATCGCTGGACTAATCATAAGCCCGGTTATCGTGTGCCTATTTGATTTTCGCCATTTTGGCGCTGATAGCGGCAGTGAGGGGGAATGGAACTAGTAATAGAGATGGGACAGTGATATGCTACATCGATAAAAATGTTTATGCTTAAGCCTACCCATGCAGTAAAATGAAAATAATTATGATCCATTCCTTTAACAATGGCTAATGTCCAAAATAGTCGAGTGGTTAATACTAAGATGAAGCAAATAATGATAATGATTAGCCGAATCGCTCATGGGTAGGGTAGGTAATCTTAGGATAAGCCGAAACCGGACTAAAGGGTGGTGTGTGACTAGCTAGATCCTACTTAAATAAGGATCTTTTTTAATTAGAAATGAGGTAATGTAATGTTGTTTGGGAAGCAATGGAGTAGGTAAGGTATTTATAGAAAATAAAAATCATCAAAGTAGTACATGAGTTATGTTTAATAAAACAGTCATCAGAGAAGTGTTTTGAACAGATGTAATCATATTTTTTCGGACGCCAACTAGGCTTTTCAATGTTTTTGAGCCATAATTCTAGTCTTCTATTGTCAGTCGGAAACCTGGGAATTAGTAAACATTGTTTTAAAATAATATTTATTTGATAATACAAATCTGTCTTCGGCGATTTTTACGTTCTTGAAAGTTCTATCTATTTAAGATATTGATAGAAAAAATATCGATAAATTTTATCGACAAGGAACTTTTACAGCACTATTGAATTTTATTGTTTATAAAAAACCGATAATACAAAGACAAATGTGTTGTAATCACGTATAAATAAGATTAGTAACATATTTTTAAGTGCCTATAATATCAATAGAAGTTTTCATTTCTTGAATATTAGCCGTAAATTCACTTACTTGTGGAATGTAACCCCACTTCCCTTCTGGTAAAGAGTTTTGCATAACACGCACTCTTTCATGGTTTACCTATTAACTAACACCACTTATTTATGTATTAACTATATTAATACGACACAACAAACAAGTTTAATCGCGTTAAACCTTCAAAATCACTTTATAAACACGGAGACAATGTAAACAAAACAACGGCCATTTGAATTTTACGTCAGATTTAGTTCCTTTCCCCCACATTGGGGGCGCTTCAAATAGGCACAATAGATAGCTGTCATTTTTAAAGGGTATCATTAGTCTAGCGTACTTGTATCATGGATGTCAGTGCTGCCGCTGCTTTTCCGGGCCGCCCAGTGGGCGGTGCAAACACCTAATAAACAACCGACGAAGAATAACAAAAGTATACTCAGTAACGAGATGCGCGGACCAATTTGTAGGTATAGTCTTTGGCGCAGACCGGCAATACTCGACTCAGTTGTTAGTTTGGTACCGACTTCAGATTAGTTAAATATTTGATGTGGTTAGACAAGGTAGATTTCAAGATTAGATTATTTTTTGCTTTTTAGTTTTTTGAAGACGGTTTTTATTTTGTTAAAAAGTTTTTTATCTTAAAATAATTTGGATTGCTAAAAAATCTGATATTTTTAAGCTACTTTTCGTCTACAGTTATTTGCACAGTAATATTAGTGCAAATAAGTAGTTTAAGTGCTAATTACTTAAATAATAGTAACTGGAAATGGAATTAGGACGAGACGCTGTAACCATAATTGTATGTATCCCATCAAGCAGCTAATTTCAGAAAAGCAAATATATGTTTTACTGTACTAACGAGCCGAACCCTTAGATTTGATTTGATTTTATTATAAGTTATGTATGAGTGTTTGTAACTTCGAACTATTACAATATATATACTGACATTATTTAATATCAAGCGCACTTGTTTAATTTATAGTGGGGCCTTACGCCCATAAAACACATTTTTTGGAAAATAAAACAAAATTTGGACAACATCACGGTTCAACTTCCCGCTAAAAGTCCCCAATCGTATTGCCATTTGCCTTGTAGCTTTGTTTGACAGATCGGCACTAGCAAAGCAACTGGCAGCACTGTATTTTCCTTTGATTATCTGTCGGAACGCTGACGTCAGTGATTTTATTTGGATTTAGTTCAGAAAATGGATTTAGTTTTCTAATATTTTTATACAAATAACAAACCACTGTTTACAGTAACACGTATATATTGTCGAGAATGTCGGCACCGGAGACTAAATCGGCGGCAACCGATAGCCCCGCCGCGGAGTCAAACTTCCTAAGCGAGATCATTTACAGTCCCGTGAATTTGATTTTGACTGCAGTTATCGTCGTGTTGGTGTATAAAATTGCAAGGAAGTTTACAAAGGTGCCTGTAGAGGCTCCGGCGGTGGATCTTCCTAAGATTCGAAAGGACATGACTGTGGCGGAGTTGCGGGCTTACGATGGCTCGCAGCCTGATGGCAGGGTGCTGGTGGCAGTCAACGGGTGGATATTCGACGCGACGCGGGGGCGCCGGTTCTACGGGCCCGGTGAGTGCATCCGTAACGTGTTTATTAATAGAGTTGACATTACTATGACTCATTATTTATCAATTCAACATGCATGCACCTTGGGTGACCGTGGGTATATTATTATAAACAGTTCCGATCCTATGTAGCGTATTTTTATCATCTTTAAATTTTACTGTTCTATATTCTATATATTAATTTTGTCACTGTCTTTTTTAAATACCTATTGGTTAAGGCAGACTGGCATTTGACCCTATTAGGAGTACCCCTATTTCAACTACAGACAGTCTGGCCTTCATTTAATTGAGTGCTTACAGCTTAGCATATTCCTTCTACGAGTACTCATTAGAATTTAAAACAATTCTTATTGATATAGGAGGACATAGAATTATCATATAATATGGATAGCATACTATTCATATGATGTCATTTAGACACACACTGGTGTATTAAAAGTTTTAAGACTTGATAATAATTTTCAATAATCATATATATTTTGTGTATTATATGATCACATATATTCCGATCCTAGATGTATCGCATCAGCCATAATTAAATTGCAACCACAAACCTAAAAGTGTGTAATTAAAGGCCTCTTTCACTGAAGAACCAGAAATACCACATAGGATAATTTTCTGAAAATACAGTTCTTTATTACAGTAGAAATGATAGGTGATGAGTCCATCGCTGTTAAATACCTATTAGAGGAGAACTGTATGAAAAGAGATGTATTATTTCTGAATACAATATTTTTGTAATTTTTTTTATATTTCTAGAGAAGTTACTAGTGGTAGATATTATATCATGATTATATAGTCTTTAATAAATCTATCTATTTATTTTAGGTGGTCCATATGCAGCGTTTGGAGGAAAGGATGCGTCCAGAGGACTTGCCACATTCTCCGTCACATCGTCAGATAAAGAGTATGATGACCTTAGCGACCTCAACTCGATGGAGATGGAATCTGTTAAAGAGTGGGAGGCACAATTCAGAGGTAAATATATGTCTATCAGCTGGAAAATGAACACTATGAATGATTTTCACGGATCCTCTACTACACATCCATCGGCATCCTACGATTTGTGCTATGTTATACGTCCATCTAGTGAGGGCTGTCCCACACGTCTTCCAGCTTGTAGTTCTAAAAGAAAATATAATGAATAAGGTCACATAACCCTGCGAAGGAACAATGCAATTGCATGCATATACATGCTACATAGCTACATAATATGGGTGCTTTCGTAGAGCCCGCTTACAATTTAAATTAAGTTATAGTATAATTGTGGGTATCTAGGCTAAGTTGGTAGATCTTAAACTTTGTGAGGAAATCGGCATGTCTGAGAGAATCTGACTAGTTCTCGAAAGAAGAAGTTGGCCAACCCGAAATAGGCCAGCTGACCAGATTTTGGCAGTCAGGATGCTGTAAAATAGTGCGTGTTAATATCTATAATAATTATAAAAAATAGGAAGTCTTGAAAGTAAAAGTAGATTCACAATTTTTGATTCAATTATTCTTAACAATGTTTTTTATAATTATTATATTTTATATCAAACTTCTACGAACAATACTGTGTTGCAATAAATTTAATAGCATAGAATGCTATCCAACACAGAATCCATCCACTCAAGACTTGTCGATAACGTAATACGCTAATCTGAATACAGCACTAAGATGCATAGCACAAAATAAAGCGGGTTTGTTGTCTGCACCTGCGGTTGTGCGATAAAACGATCAATGCAGGTGACTTGAAGGTCGACATTAAAAGGTCACCGACAGTGAATGTCCAATGTAACACGTAAAAGTATCACAGAATTAAAATAAATAAATGTTGCATTTTGACGAGTTTAAGAGGCCCGTAAACGCAATATAAAAACATTAATAATACCAGCCGTTTTTAATGTCCCACTGCTGGGCACGGGCCTCCCCTCAATTCGTGGGGGATTAGGCCATAAAAGCATTATCCTGATCGAAATCTCGGCTTTTTTTTTTTTTTTTTTTTACATTATAGGCAAGTATTTGATCTCGATCTCACCTGATGGTAAATGACGATGAGATCTACGATGGAACATACTTGCCTAGGTAGGAAGGCGGCAGTAGATCGAGACGCTACATTCACTAGGCACATGCAGCGCAGCTGATCTGACCCGCCATCCATGAATGGCAACACCGAACATCATGCCGGAACACGGCTAGGCCGCTTGGCGACATGGCTTTGTTCAGTGGGTGGTGACTAGCCACGGCCGAAGCCTACCACCAGTAAAACTCTCTTCCTACAATGTTATTGTCAACACCTTTATGACTTGATAACTCGTTACGCGTAATCAAGGCATGCATTAGCATTGATTGAGACAAGTGTAGCTCAATACAGACTGCAACTCGAAGGTTATATAATTGCACCTAGAAATTGGCACAAAACTAGGCCGTTTACGAGCGTCTTAGGAGTCTGCCTGTGTTATTTAAACTCAAATTAAGCCCCCAGGTGAATCGTTAATCAGTACGCAACATATATAATGAATCGAATAACACATTGCGTTCCGATTAAAGTTTCAACTTCTCTCTATAATCGTAGTTACGCTACGGAATTCTAAACGATGATGATTCACTGGCGTATGCTAAATATGTTGTATTCCTTCCGAAAGGTAATAAAAAAAAACTGTGCTATTTTGATCTGTGATCGGCGCGCAATCTATCATGCAACAGATTTACGGTGACTAGGTATGACATAAATTATTCGTCGATCGTTGCCATAAAAGTCGGCTTAAACTGAAACTTGATTGTACCTAATTCCGGGTTGCCTTTGTTTTTAGTTTGATCCATTTCAACGTTTAAAATTTTACCCAGATGCTTGTGTATAAACAAAGTCGTTTTATTTACACCATTCATAGCTCATGAACGGATGGGCTGATTTTTATGATCTTTGATATTTTGAATTTGTCTCCTTCCCGAATAGTAGAATAACTATTACAATAGAGGAAAAACAAAACTATTTCTCATACTACTGAAGCGGTAGGCAGTTCGCCGCGACAGCTAGTATATAATTATAATAATATCCGCCAGACGAACACACCAACTGTACAGACCCACACTAAGAGACGCTTGTGTTATGGGTACCTTACAATGGACTGGGGGTGAACTCAGTATAACATATAATAATCATATAATATATATATCATATAATAATACTTATATAGATATTAAACATTCATGACTCGGGTACAAACATTCATGCTCATCACACAAATATTGTCTCTACCCGGATTTGAACCCGGGACCATCAGAACATAAAGCAGGGTCACTACCAACTATTCCAACTAAATTAAAATCTGTGATAATACTCTTCGATAAATAAATAACTTTATTGTTCTTCGAAATTTAACAAACAAAAGTAGCTAGTTATATCAAATTGTCTTCTGCCAGTGGCGTTAGTTGTGTTATTCACACAGAAAAGAAATACCGCTGAAGCGCAAGTCGACAATAAGTATTTTGATATTTTTACTTTAAATAATTAACTGTTACCATGTTTACTTAACTTACAGAGAAGTACGACCTAGTGGGAAGACTGCTGAAGCCGGGTGAAGAACCAAGAAACTACTCTGACGAGGAACCCGAAGACACGGATACCAGCACCCCCATCGAAGAGAAAAAAGTCCTATAAGCATCACTGTTGAACGTTGTACCGCACGCTACAGGCCTTCATATTGTTTGATGTACACAAGAAGTCGCTTGATCTCCAAAGTTACAAGTGCTTGAAGCAAGAAATGGGTAATAATAATATAACATCGCCAGACGAACACACCGACTATACGGTCCCACACTAAGCAGCGCTTGTATTATGGGTACCGTATATTGGACTGAGGGTGAACTCAGTATATAATACTTATATAGATATTAAACATCCATGATACGGATACAAATATTCATGCTCATCACACGTAGCTTTTTTATATATTTATTCATTTTGAGCGCGTTCACTTTCTATTTTGAGTATTCTAGAAGATTTATTATTTCTATGTCGAAAATTCTTCCTTTCTATTTTATATTGGACTAAATGCTCCAAATTCTCGTGAATAAAGTCTAATTATATGTCTCAAGTTATTGTTTGTTGTATTATCAAAAACATTGTTCTGTTTAATCATACAAAGTAACCTTGATTTCCAGTTGAAACATTATATTCTATGAAAATTGCGTAAGTAAATAAACGAGTCCATCCATATGCTAAGACATCTAAAGTAAAATCGCTAACTGTAAAACAATCTGCATATAAGTATTATATACCAATGGGCCAGAAAAAAATATAAGTAGCTATCTTAAGTACATATAAATTATTTTAATAATGAGCTACCAAATTGCGTCTTCCAAATTTAAATCAATCATTTTACATTAACCTTCTTAAACACACAAACAAACATCACGGATCATGTTTTGTATTTTGTCTGAGCTGAATTCCCAACAGTTGACTTGATCTGATGCTTCACATACTGTCACAGGCTTTTCAAAGATAAAAGGCAATCTGACAGCGGCCTGTTGATTTTTTGTATGACCCTATCCTCTGTCTCTATCATGCATCAGATCACGTTGTCTGTAAGAGTTTTTTTTTTTTTTCATTTCTTGCTTCAATGTTCGAAACTAAAATTATATATGACTGAGATGTATTTTTTTATGGAATTAGTTTTATTAAAGACATTTCCTTGTAATGTCAAACAATTTGAACTTTGATAGCATTCACTCACCATCGCTTCACTGTTATGACATGATATAATAACATAACCTAGAGGGAGGACGATGATAATTGACTCCTGTCATCTGATTAGATTGTCATGACACGTGTAGCTGCGACCAAACATACACTTATGACAGCGAGCTGTCAGCGATTTTACTGTATATACAAACCCCAAAATTTATAGAAAGTTTTTCACAATGGCGTTATAAAGGGACTTCTGAAAAATCGTTAATTGCTTCATTGTTAATTAATTATAACTTCTATAAATGTTGGGGGGAAATCTATTGTATAATTTTCACTATTAACTGTTGCTTATTGCAGATTTTTGAATATATGTACCTATTATTATATATTAACATTTTCACGAATTGAAAGACTGAGTGATGGCATATTAATTTAAACGAATGAGATGTAAAGTGAAAAATTAATATCTAATTTATTGCACATTCCCTGCACTGTGGATCGTGACACGTTCTGTTATGTACCAACAGACGTTTTATTATATACATTTATTTAATACACATTCTAAATTATTCATAATTTTTATAAAATGGCCATACCTATACCTACTATCGTGGTTTAAATGCAGTTGTCGGTCAAACGATATCCAAGCCATTATCATTTATCGAAAAAACGAAGTTTACGTTTTCCCATTAATTGATTTGTCATGCATTTATATATTAATAAGAAGCATACATTTTAATGCCTAGCCGCCAACTACAATGTGATAAATATTTACAATAAGAAAAAGAAATCACAACAGTTTAATGAAATAGTACTATGTGTAAATTATGAGACTTGATTATGTTAATAGAAATCTTTTAAGGGTGATCAATTGATAAATTGGAAAAACTACACGCGATATATAGAAGATTGTTGATGAATCCTTTTGTCTAATGGCTATATGATATATTGTATTGATTAAATTTTGTATAAATATTCCTCAATTCTGTAAAACAATACATAAGAAATATCATATTATGTATTTCCATATTATGAACCGTAAGTGTAAAATTATTATGAATAGGTTCAGTATTAAGCAGTCAATTGAAATTAAGATCCCATCCTGGGAAAGAAAACTTTAGATCAATGGGCTACATTTAATACAAGCAGGTTGTCAGTTAATCCCACATACATAATGTTGTCTGCAGACGGTTAACCCATTAGAATTGGAACTGATGTTGAATGATATGAGCGTAGCCACAATGCGCCGGCTGCCCCACACTGGCTCATGGATTCAAGAACATAATATAACCATATCACTACTGTGTCAAGAAATAACGTGCCTCTATAGCATCTTGGCACATGAGAGTAGTGACATGTTAGGTAAAAGCGACATTCTATCGGTGTCATAGTCTTTAAAGAAATTCGCGTTATGTTGATTTTCCCCACCCTGTAGCAAACTCTGGCTGCACCCATGGCGAATGCTTATGATTTACTTGTTATTGTACCAGACTTACCTGATTTTGGGTACATATTTGTGAATTAAATTACGTGTTGCAAGCAAATTAAAAAATATATAAGGAAATGTGCATAATATGTGTAATTATTAAGGATCGAAATAAACTGGAAGAAATCTATAAATCGTTGTAAAGTTGTGTGTATGAATGTAATATGTTCGTTCCTTAGCGATTTGATATTTCGGGCATTATTTTATTTATCCAAATGTCAGCTGTTGCTATTGTTCTATGCATCGTTTTAACAGTTTCCTATCTCCTTACTAAAGTACAAAATAATAATGATTTGCTTGAAATATCTATTTCGCATATAAATTATTTTGATATGTGCGTTCTGATTCCTTGTTTTATAGTTTTGGTGTTAGTTTTTTAAGATCACCTGGTGATTTTTTTTTATATTGGAAATGGGTTAGTGGGATATATAGATGTCGTTACTTGTATCAAGGATAACTTTGAAACTGATACATCTAATGTGAATGAATTAGGTACGATTTTAGCTTTGCCAAAGATGTGTCTGTAAAAGCTTTAAAACTAACTAATAAAGAACATTTTGTTACTCATATTCTAACACGTATGTTGTCCGATTAGTTCGCTAGATATGATCTGGAACTCGGTCCCAGAGGGCGGTGTTATATGTTTCAAAGTTATTCTCAGTCGATGTTCGCGCCAATATTGAATGCTGATTGTGTAAAATTTCGCTACTTAAAATAAAATAGCTTTACCTGTTTTTGTTAAGTCCTATTTTTTAATTATTGGTGATATGTGGTTACAAAATTTGTTCTAGGAGATTCTCGCACGGTGTTGGATGCCGAGCGAAAGACACATGTATCGCACAGCACTGCGCGTGAGTCGCTTTGGCATGCGACGCCATGTGAGTATTGCTTTATTATACAAATTGTTGTTAAATACAGGGACAGTTTAATAATTGTATAGTCATCAAATTATCACATAAATTGCGTAATTATAGCTGTTGGAATCGTACGATATCTCGATTTCGAAAAGCCGATGGAATGATATGGTCCTCAAAATCACCAAATTTACTCATTCTACCCTGTTCACTCGTTTATTTTACCCTTACAATTTGATGGATGGTCTATTTGTGATGCATATTGATATTAATGTACATGCATTGTTTTTAAAAAATCATTAATTAACCTATGGTTTGAAATCCACATTTTACTCTGTGAAATCGTAAGAACGTTGCTAGCAACATGTTGCAAGTCCGGCAGACGCATTACATGCGCCATTTTTATTTCAAGTAAAGTTTATGCATTTATCACATTATATACAAATAATACTAATGCCAGATTTGTAATAAAATTGGTAGGGAATACAAAGACATATGCCACCTTTACTAGTGGATCTACGCTCTTTACAGCGTGAATCGGCTTTCATGCAGGAGAGAGGATAAACAAGGATAAACCTAAATTATTGATCGAGTAATTGGCCTTTGCACACACGTTCTTTCTATTCTGAGCATTAACTGAGCCATCGTGCTGCAAAAATATAATAAAATCTGGACAATCACTCGTGCTTGCGCGTTGGAGCTTTTGCTTGTTGAATTCCTTATACACCAATCTCGCGTGAAAGAGCGTGCCATGTAAAGGTGGCTATTGGAATCAATTAGTAACGAGTTAACTCGGTAAATTAACCATTTAAGTTGCGTACTTATTATTGATCGAGTCCTTATTATTGTAATTTGGTGTGAAATATAATGTAGGTTGAATGTTCAGCACTGCAAGATGTTACTAAATACCTGTAAATGTTTATTTTAACATCGTCACATGAATTTAATTAAAGCGTTTTACATAATTAGTTAGTTTTATTTTTTATCCCAATATTTATAGGCAATTATAATGGCATTATAGCAAAGTTTTCAGAGGAAAAAGTGCATTATACGCCTTTACAAGTTTCTATAAATTTTAAGGTGAATCTTTATCTCTTATTTTATATCAGTATAAAATAAAATCCCGTTGTTTCTGCACTCGCGTATATCGTTACGAAAGTATCTTACATAACAATCAAGTCTTGAGTAGCCCGTGAGCCGTTCGTAGTGAAAAGAAAATCTATCTAGAAAAAAAATACGCTAACCTTATGGTCAATGCGCATTGCTGCGGAAAAGAATGACAGCAAATT
The DNA here is from genome assembly GCA_905404115.1 of Pheosia gnoma. NCBI lineage: Eukaryota > Metazoa > Arthropoda > Insecta > Lepidoptera > Notodontidae > Pheosia > Pheosia gnoma. The sequence goes on from FR989900.1 coordinate 8,830,027, forward strand.
TAATTCTACACACAGGTTATATATTCTAATTTGAATATTTATTTCCGTTCTATATTTTGAAATTGTTTCATCAGTCGCAGAGTATTCTCTAAGCACTGACGTCTATATATACAAGTTATAGAGGTCAGTGTCTCTAAGACACGCTACCCATTTTTGAGCTCATCTAATTTGTACTTTACACAATAAACATAAAGTTCAAAATGCAATGTACAATTTGTATTTTTTTTTGTACCTCCACTGTTATATGAATTGAATATTCTGCCAAGATAAATCTTTATTACTGCATTTTAACTAGGTGGAATCAGAAGAAAAAACCATATAACTACTTATAGGATTGCAAACTCATTATTGATAGATTTAGTTTCATAATTTATTTATTTCAACGAATGGTCTCCTCTGTCCCAAAGGTGTATTTTGTACTTCATAGGTTTGTGTGGTATATGAACAGAAACAACAGTTTATAATGATCACATAATTATATTATAAAATGATTTAATTACAATAAACAGAATAAGTATCATAATACCTACACTACAAACAACTTATGTTACGCGAAGCGGACAGGACGCACTCCTCTCATATTTACATTTTGTACATTGAGCGCTCGTTCGGCCGCGGCGGCGCCGCGCGTCCCTCGCGCCGCCGCGCGCGGCCTCTTCGACAATAAATAGCGCGCGCCGGCCGCCGCTAGCTTATATGTTACATGGCGACGCGGCGCGCCTCGGCCACCTGCACTACAACTGCTCCACGAACTTCGTGAGCTGGTCCTGCGGCGTCATGGGCGGCAGCTGGTCGTCGGGCGGCGCGAGCGGGGCGGGCGGCGCGGGCGACTGCCGCAGCAGCAGCATCTCCGAGGGCGTGGGCGGCCGCGGGGACGGCGTGGCGGGCGGGGAGCGCGCCGCCCCGCCCACGCCGCCCGCCGCGCCGCCGAACCCGTAGCGCGCGCCCACCCCGCCCACGCCGCCCGCGCCGCCCAGCCGCGGGCCGCCGCCCACCCCCACGCCGCCGTACGCGCCGCGCATGCCCATCATGCCGACGCCCACGCCCACGCCGGCCTGCTTGAACCAGCCGCCGGCGCCGTGCGCCATGCCGCCGCCGCCCATGCCCACGCCCGACACGCCGCCCACCGAACCCACTCCGGACACGCCGCCGACCTGGAAACGCACATTCACACTATCAACCTGACCATACGAAGATACGACCACATTGTGTAAACTATACCAGTGTATAGTTTCATGGGCGAGCGATAATCTAGCATCACGGACTTGACCTCATTTCGTCGACAAATACTGTAATAGTCCGATCCTTCTTTGTGCGTATAGTTACCGTCCTTTTGGTCAAATTACAAAACAGGATTAGATTCAGACTCGCGAATCTGGCTCGAGTACATGTCTCACTCTCTCATTTAGAGAAGACTATTTACAAGTTTTATAATATATAATGGGTAAAAATAAAAGTATGAAATATTGTAAAGGATTAAAAAGTTGGTGATATTGATCAAGTTTATGTATAAAATATATGGGTACACAGTGTTTGACTTTTCTGTGAGAAAGTGAGACAATTCCGTTGCATCGCGGACTTAGTATAGTGTTATTCTGAATTTTTCAAATAATTTGGTGTTTTTTTCGAGAACGTCACCTTTATAACCTACCAATAGACACCTTGAATATTCTACACTATTATTCTTAAGCCGTAAATAATATCAATTTGGAATTTTTTCAACATTTAGTATCCATACATTGTATATAGTTCGACTTAATTTGTCAGATAGACGATAGTTTTATAATTTGAATGATCGAATCAATTAACTCCATAGTTTTCATGTAAAGTGTAGTTAAAAATTCCAAAGAGGATGTCCCGTATGGAATTGTTATGTAGATATGGACCCCGATTGGACTTATCATTTTAATTCGGTCTAATTCTTAAATTTGAATTATCGCTTACCCCATTACCATATCCCTATATAATATCACCCTGATAGTGTCGCGTGTTGGTAATATAGTGCAATAGTGTAAGGTGTAATGTCACTGTGGATGCCAGTGGTGGAAGACCATACTGTGTGGCAGTCATTGGGGGAGGTCTATGGCCGGCAGTGGACGTCTGTCAGGTGATGGATGGAAGGTGTAACACTGACCTGAGCTTGTTGCGGCAACATCTGGTGCATCTGCTGCAACCGCTGCTGCTGCTGCGGCTGCATCATGTGCTGGAGCTGCGGCTGCTGCTGCGGCAGACACACGCCGCCCACGCCGCTGACGCCGCCCACGCCGCCCACTGGCCCGACGCCGCTCGCAGCCGCTTGTTGGTTTTGGGCGTTCTGTAATTAAATGGACCATGAAACATGTACTCCTGACCGCACAACGCGAGTGAATTAAACAGGGATAGCATGAAATACGTCAGCAAGCAAAAAAACTATTTTAAATATGTCATGTTTTCCGAAATCCACCAAAAGACATGTGGGAAAACAATGTTTATATTTTCTTTCCAACGCCTATTTTCATTTCGATTAATTTTGTTGCGAAATAAAAGACCATTTTTCCCTGAGACACGCCAAGGGTCAAGTAGTGACCGCTGTGACTCCTGGCTATGTGACTCGTTTTATATGAGATGTGACATGAAGCCTCGTGATGCTGTGACATTTGGATGCGACCAATAAGGTGTTGGCTAAATTTGGGTTTAAAAAAACCCTACACCGTTCACACAATTATTTTGTAACATCATGATATCTTACCTGTCTTTGTTTGATGAAGGCGGCCATGAGTGGTGGGTTCGATTTGAGTATCTGAAGTATTTCTTGTTGTTGGTTGTGACTGGTCGGCGACCGCAGCGTCGCCATCAACTGTTGTAACGCCTTCTGATGCACTTGAGGTTGTGTTTGTTGCTGTTGCGGCGCTTGCGCACGTTGCTGCAACAATACATTCAACATGAACACGGACTCGTCGATGCTTAGTTCACACATATGGTGGTCGAGATAATGACGGCTACGATTATGTACGTATACGTACAGCCCTTGCAGCAATTCTCGTTCCAGAGTCGCTGCAGGGTTGGTGAAAAAAGTTGGAAGGTAAGCTCTTGGTCTAGTACAATTTATTAGACGGACAATTACTAAGTAAATAGAAGGGGGTGTGAGTGTTGCCCTTCTGCTAGTTCCGAGTATTTTCCTAGGAACCAAGCACGCTGTCGAATGCACTGTTTAGTAGCTGGTGAACTCTGGCTGCTTTTCAGTGTTGCCAATACTAAACTGAACAGCAGCCAGATCATAGATTATGTAGGCAAATGCCGTGTTTTACGGCTTTCAGGAAAATAATATTTGCTGCTTCGGCTGACTATTGATCTCTTTCTATATGAACACATCTTATTGCCAGGTGATTTTGTGTAATGACGTTGTGTGTGTGTGTGCGCGTACCTGCATCTGCTGCGGGTGCTGGTGCGGGTGCGGGTGCTGCGCGGGCGGCGGGTGCAGCGGCAGGCGCGCGTGGTGCGGCGGGTGGTGCAGCGGCGGCGGCGGCCGGTAGCGCGGCGGCCACTCGCCGCGCGCCGCGCCGCCCACGCCCACCCCCGGGCCCGCGCCCACCGCCCCCACACCTACGCCCACCCCGCCCACGCCACCTACGCCCCCGCCCGGCGGGCCCATCGCGCTCTGCTTGCCGTACGACGGCGCCTGCTGCCGGGCCGCCTCCTCCTGCACCTGCACAATTATACCCGGCTCACATTACTTACGATACCTATCGATGCTTAATTGAAGCGTGGCGAATTGAGATACCGCAGAAACTATAGTAGGTTTATAAAATTTAATTTATGGAGCTTTTGTATGTTTGTTATATTTAACGCGAGAAAATAATTCAAATATGTCGCATCGCGTAACTTTTTCTTCTAGATAACACAGCTTATAATTTAATCCCTGAATTTCTAGACGTTTTATAACTTCATGAAACGTCACATAGTGCTGCGGACGAGAGTTTTGCTTTGCTGTAGTAATATAAGGATTTTCGATTGTTTTAAATACGAATATAAATGCCTCGATATTTATCAGTCAAACCAGGTAGTTTAGTTTCCTGAAAATTTGTTACTTGGTATAAGTTTTAATATCATAGACTACGTTGTCCTCAAAGTGTAATAGCGGGTATAGGTAGGTGTAGTATGTGTGTGGTGTGTAGTGGCATGCGTACCTGCTGCAGCGCCTTCTGCACGTTGTGCGGCAGCGCGTGCGTGGCGGTGGCGGCGGCGGGCTTGGAGGGCGGCGGGGAGGCGAGCGCGGGCGCGGGCGGCGGGGAGGCCGCCTGCTGGCCGCGCGTGTTCATGGCCGCCATGCGCCGCCGCAGCAGCTTGTTCTGCTGCACGCGCTGCTGCACCTGCTGCTGCTTCAGCTTCTGCTTGATGCTGCTGCAGAACGGCACCGAGCACTTGGTCTCCTGGCAGTGCTTCGCGTGGTAGCAGCACAGCGCGATCAGCTGCTTGCATATCGGACAGTCGCCCTTCGTTTTCCGCCTGCAGATCTTGGTGTGCGTCACCACCCGCTTCATCTTCTGGCACGAGGGCAGCCGGCAGTTGGCGTCGCGGCACTGGCACGCGTGCACCAGCGACTGGATGCAGCGCTGGATGGACAGCTTGCGCGCCTCCTGCGGGTTGGCCTGCTTCATGTCGCCCGGCGACGAGCCCACGTCGATGTCGAGGCCGAGCTTCTCCATCTTGTGCGGGTGGCCCTCCTTCTCGTGGCAGGGCACGCACAGGTCGAAGTCGTCGCACACGGTGCAGTGGTAGCGCGTCTCCACGTGCGACTTGCAGCTGTTGCACGTGTACACGAACTTGTCCTGGCCCTGGTTGTGCAGCTCGTACAGCATGCACAGCGTGGAGAAGCGCGCGCGCCGCATCGACGAGAACTCGTAGTGCCGGTCGCGCGCCATCGTCAGGAACGCGTCGCGCCCGTCCATCAGGTCGCAGTTGATCAGCGGGTCCGGGTCCTGGATGGGCTGTTGGCAAACCAAAGAGTTTTGTCAACATCATTTCCAGTCCATGTAAAACACAGGCGCGAATACAGGATTTCGCTTAGGGGGAGGGGACAATTTTGAGTGATTTTTCCACTTTCAGAAAATAAAATGGAAATTGGTCAAAATTGATAAGTCTAGAATAGACTGAATGGAAAAAAATGGTACAACAACAACAAAAGTACATTTCTAAATGTACTTTTGTTGTTGTTGTACCATTCTTAATATCCTATTGCTGGGCCAGGCCTCCGATCAATTCAAAAGGGATTCATGCATATTTGAAAGATTGTCGCCATTAGTTTGGTAACCGTGAAAATAATATTGACAAATCTTTTTATTTTAGAAAGTTGTTTTGCAGTTAGAAATCGTCAAAAAGATTATGGTATTACCAATATTTACACGTAAGAATTGCCTTCAGATACCAAATAAATAGGACTAAAAAGCCGAACTAGATCGATCGCAATAGTTAGTAGTTATTATACGGAGAAGTTCATACTGTGACGTTCACCACTTACCGCTAAGCTAGCTGCAGACTGTGCGGAATGTAGCCTTATTACGAAGAACACCTCCTTATGTTTCTCCATGGTGGCGAATATCTTCGCGCTGAGATCACTGCCCTGCTGCTGGTCGCTCTGCTTCTTGCTGTTCTTCCTCTGAGCGGCCTTCGACTTATTCGACTTCTTCGCCTTCTTCTGGCCTTTCTTCTTGCCATCGGGACCTTGTTCATTCTCCTCCGACGACTGGAATATCTAAAAAATACGTTAGAAATATTTTCTCACAAGACAACCCAAGCAAAATTTGTTAGACACGGCGGGGTGCAAGTGAAAAATGTGTTTAAAAGGTCGAATTTCCACAATCCTCATTGTTTCCTACTCGAAAACATCAAACATTAGACGTATTTCTGAAGTTCTGTAACGGTAAGTAATTATAACGAAAGTACAAATAATAATGCAATAATAAATATTCCATTTTACTAAGACAGTCGGGATCCTATCTATATCCAGTCCTATCCATATCATAAACGCATATCAATTCGTATTACCATTTTTATCACTACAATATAAGCGATGTGGAAATACGGCCTTTATAAACAGGATATTAAATATTCGTGCTTCATTGTTCTTTAGTGCAGTTAGTAATGTTTCACACATTCAAAAATCTATGTGCAATTTAGAAATCTTTACGTAAAAAAAGTTAACGTCCACAAATCCAAACACACTCATAAGGTTCAATTTAGAATACCGAGTAACTGACACGCTTTTGCAAAGTGATCTCAGTATAAAACGTGCCGAGTCATGCTGTTAGTGGTCATGCCGTCAACAGGTAATAGATACTGACCACTGCCTCGGCGGCCTCCGCCTGCTTCCTCTTCTCCTCCTCCTCCTGGTCCAGCTCCTTGATAGACTCCTCTAGAACGTTGGGCCAGAAGTCGCCCTCAAAGTAGGGCAGCTCCGCCGCCGAAGAGATATTGTCCTCCATCGCTTGCTTGAGTATGTCTTTATAGTCTAATATTATCCTCTCTATGATTCCTTTATCTAACATTTTCTTGTACCACTCCTGCAACCTTTTAGGCTTGGGTATCCTCTGCTCGACAGGGTGGCAGTGGAAGATGTAGTCGTCACCTTCGGAAGGCGGACAGGCCCATATGTGGGCCATCGTGTAGCCAAGCTGTTTCGCGTAGTCCAAGTACCCTAATAGTATCTCGTGGTACACGGCCGTTTTGTACTGACTAGGTTGGAAGAAATGTACAGAGTCCAGATATGCTATGTACACGCGCCTCGTATTTGGTGACGGACTCTCGCTGCCATATTCCTGCAAGAGAACATTTGTGTTACTAAACATGAATTTGTTATTAAAAATAGCGCCAGTTAGAATAGCAACTCTACAGCTAAAAGTCCACCAGGTGAGATGGGGTGTGATGGGATTGGAACATAATTCTAGCCGACAATTGTCTACAAAACGATTGACAGGAATTAATCGTTTTAGCATCTATATCATATTATTTGACATCTCATATATTTGGCACTCGCACAGATTAATTCAATTTTGAACCAAAGAATATTGAAAATTGTAGTATCGCAAATCCGATTCTATCTGGCATACAACAGCCGAAATTTTCAAGCGTTATTCAATTTCTGGTGGACTTTCAGCTAACGAATCTGAATGGATGTCGTAAAACGCGGATAATTTAATACCCCGAGCGCTAATAGCATTTCGATGTTTACGGCGATGGGACTGTTCCATCTAATTGTGGTTATCTAAATTTAAATCTTTATGGTAGTAATTTAATGGGTTTAGGGTACAGTTAGATTTGTTCTAAGATTTATAATATTGTATAATGATGAAAAATAAAATGGAAGTGTGAATTACCTGCACATGCATGCCAAAGAAACAGATATCGATTCCATCGATCTCTTCAAACGCAAACAGCGCTTTGGCCCGATACGGAAACTCGGGGCACAACTCACCGGTTTCAACGAATCTCGATCTCATGCCAGGTTTCACTTCCACCATCTGAAAATATACAAAGTCGTTAATGTCGCATGTAATTGATAACACTGCCATAGGTAACAAACTTAGCGTGTCAGCCAAAGTCATTTGGTGGTTAGCGGGAAGTCTAAAACAATTACCAAATTTTGCTATTTGAATCTATCTGATTGCGATTTTTTATTGTCAAATGGTTGTTTGAATCAAATCAATGTTTCTCACCTTATCGGAGGACGCAACCACCCTGATATGCACTTCACCAGCGCCAGCCTCTTTTTTCTTAAGGTAATTATTGATCCTCGTCTCGATATAGATGCCGAGTTTCGATGTGGGCAGTTTCTTTGCCGAAAACTTGTTCTCTTTCCGTTTGGCCACTTTCTTCTTCAAACAATTATCACAGCAGAAGCCCTGGGGCCATATTTGGTCGTGGTGCAGCACGCATATCTGGTGCTGCTTCCTACCGCAGTCCATGCACACAACGAACGGCTCTTGTTCGAGGTGGTCATTCTTCATCTCTTTGAATTGGTCCTTCTTGATTGCACTGAAATATGTAGTGTGTTAAATAATTTGATGGTAAGTTATTATATTCTAAAATCTATAAAAATTATGTCAAGTTGCATATTTGTGCTAGATAAACCCTAACAACATATTTTGTGAATCATTTCATTGTAGTGCCTACTCTTGTAACACAGTTATAATTAACTTTTCTGGTGCCAGCAAGCACATTTTTATTAAACTAGTAAGTAGTAGTATTTTTTAAACTAGTTAACTAAAGTGTGTAACCACACCCTTAGCTTATTCTAAAGCGCTTCAAGACGGTTGCAGGCCTCGGATTGGTCGATCGCGAGATCAGTGTCATAACTTTTAGAGTCAGTAAAATGACAGGTCGTTATGTAAGTCTTAAAAGTATCTGTAATGATAGTGGAAATTTTTGGCGCTGTAGTAATAGAAGCTAGATTTAGCCGCAAAAAAGGGCTAATTACAACATAGTGCGTAATAAAATTGCAGATTAATCTGATGACCTGGTTCTTTGCTACGATATACAACTTTTGTAGTTACAAAGTCAAACTTATAAGTACTACTCACGTTTGCGGCTGCAACGGATCGTCGCCGAGCGTGACGGTGTCGCCCTGGATGTCATTGAAGCATTTCTGGCAGAAGGTGTATCTATCGGAGACAACCCCATACGCCTTTAGACTTTATTTCATAATCGTCCGAGTGGTAGTGGTGTGAAGCGAGCGTGTACAGGAACATTTTGTGTGCAGGCAAGGACGTGCGTGGGGGGCGAAAAAAATTTAGTAAGCAATGAGAACATAAAAGGGGTTAATAGTAAGACAGTGGCACATGGTGGGGTTGACGGTCGCAGCCAGTCACGTGGGACAGCGTCCGCCTGTAGGCATTACCGGTAGAAATGTCTTATAAGTTCTTGAATAATTCTGTACCATACAACAACAATGACCAGATCATTCGTGTAGCTAAGCGAGGCTATCTCAGATGCCGATGAGGGCTGACAGCGAGGTAATGTCTGGCCATAGGTGGCAACGAGTGATGCCCATAGGTTACAGAAATAATAAGAACAAAAAATAATACTATCACAGCGAATAAAACTCGTCACAATTTCTACCGGTTCGCCTAAGGATGAATTTGAAACGATGAGTATGCTATAACAAAATCATTGTTTCGCACATACAACACACTGTGATATAATTTTAAGCGAAAATTAAAACTACTATAATAGACAGGAAAAAGAGGACACTGAATGAATTATAGACATTGTTTGCGTGAGACACACATGATACATGAAATATTGAGAAAGAAAGCATTAGATTGGGTTGAGGTCAAACTAGGGTAATATTCGTCACTTAACGTAATTTACATTAGTATACACTCAAGTTTAAGCTGCGCTGCAGCTGTACCACTCTAGGCTGTTTAAGCGCGCTAATTTGCTATGGCGCTTATTTTGACTGTATTCCTTCTTCTCTTTTCTATTTTGAATTAGAGTCCGCTGCCTATATATTATGATTGATTATATTATTGACGACCCGATCGGCTCCGTTAATAGTGACGCTGCTTTCGACCCAGTTTTGAATCCCAGAAGGGGCAAACTTTGTGTGATGAGTATGAATGTTTGTACCCGAGTCATGGCCGTTTAATATCTATATAAGTATTTATATCGTTGAATTCCTTTTGGGGATAATGACAACCGAGACGGCTAACTTAATATGCTCTCTGAAGCACAGAGGAGTTCAGATAATTCGGTCACTCATTCAAGGTCCTACCGAGCCATAGATGTGTTAGTACCAACTAGACTACCTACCTAATATAGAACAAAAAATATATATGTGAGGGGGTCCTCACATATATTTTTTTTGTTCTATATGAATGGGATAAATAGTTTTGATTGTCCAAAATAGCAGTGGTTTATGGGTGCGAACCGTAAATAATAAGTTGATGTCAATAGTTCAGTAAGACATGGGTATTTAAAGTCCTTCTTTACGTTGATTCTCCATTTTCGCTGCGACTATGTATTGTGTTGTCATTTTACATGCGGCGTCCATTTACCGATCTCATATCCCTTTGTTCAAAAACTCAATAGCTGGCGACGCGATCAAATTACATCGGGTGGACGAATTAATTTTATCGAAATATGTCAACGATTGTACGAAAATAACTTTATTAATAATGTTGTTTTTATTACAAACTACGTGCGATGTACGATGTCCTGGTGATGCTAATATTACCCTATTTGCTTTTTAAATTTATCAAGATCGATTCAGCCGTTAAGTCCGTGAAAAAAATTTACAAACAAACTAGAGTTATTTTCGCATATATATTATTAGTGTGGATAGTTTAAAGACGACTAATTTAAACGATTTGAAGAGGACGGCAGGTAGAACTTGGATGAGAAAGGCCCAAGAAGGCGAAATATGTAGAGGGAGTCCTATGCTATACATCAAAACAATCTGGCAATAAATAATAATGAAGGAAAATAATTTAACATATACTATAAATAGTTCAGCATGAATATAGATAGACGCGCCATTTCCAATTTTAAAACAACAGAAATATCAGAGGCTCTATGTTTTTGACAATTATAATACAAAAGACAAAAGTAATAATTATTGCCTTGATCCAGGGTTCTTCTTCGACGTTAATATGTAAACGAACAGAACCAATAGGCATCATGTTTATATGATAAACGATAAAACTGATGTTTCTAATTTTATTGCAGGTCACACTAGTTTATTTTCGCCGTTTCATGGCGCCTACTATTTTTCTCATTGTCATTCAAATTTCCGATCAATTTTAATTTGTTATTTCACACAAACCATGTTTTATGAAACAGAAGATAATATAACACAAATCATTTGAAAAGGCATGTTACCCTAGTTTGACCTAACCTATAGATAGATCATCAATCCTAGACCGAACTTGTTTAATTCATTGTTTCAGACACTTCTTATAATTGTAGTGACGATGAAAAACATATAAAGCTAAAGCGTTAGTCAGAAATGGAGTTCGGAAGCTATTGGATTGACATGGAATAAATGAAAAATTAACATTAATGTGTTTAATTACAGATTAGAGCATTTTGTATGACCGGTATACAAACAGTCTTAATTATGTTGGTAAACACAAACATGGCTATACTATATGCACTGCTGTAATGTTCATGGTCGTAATAGACATAACATTGTAGACAGCAGAATTAGTGACCGAATTGTCTTTGATATTTTAACATACAATACTATTTTGGTCATCTATAAAGCCCTAAAAATATTATGGTCATATTACCTGCTGGCGTATTATATAACTCTGTTTCAATTATTTCGTATATTTCAATCGACAAAAATTTGTCGATCAACAGTATTGTAATTTGTTTGAAAAACCTATTTAAATTATCTCGCGTATATGTATAGACTTATTAGTGGATAGAAATACACGAAATGATTGAGACAGAGTTACATAATAGGCACATACTGGTCATTAGGAGAATGGTCTAATCTGTATGGTTTACAATTCAAACATCTTAGATATCAAATTTGTATATTCCTCTTATTCGAGTAATTTTACTCGCGACAAATATGTGACAACAATATATAATTAAATCACAGTAGAATCTGAACAAACCAATCATAATCATTACCTCAGATAAATTTAAAAAAATCGGAACCTTATCAAGTCTAATTACTTATATATTTGATATTTTGTTTAGTAAAGATTCTATAGTAAAATCAATTTAATTACTATTGTAAAAGTTATATTTTCCTGTGATTTACCTATTCCTTCTTGGTTTGCTGAAGTATGACTAAACACATACTTCGGCAAACCAAGCAAACAGCATTCCTCATGTAATTTCAGAAACACGACTAGACGGTTTTTACTATTTATTTACTTGAAATTAGGAAAATCTTTGCCCAGCAGTGGGAAGATATAGGTTAAAAAAGTTACATGTAAATTTAACCCATCTATGGTCTTATACATTTCTTTGTATAATTGTCCACTCACCTATTTTGGTAGCTGAAGTACTTGGCGTCTCGCGGGATAGTGCACAGCTGCTTGCCATAGCAGCACAGCACTTGCGGGTTGAATGTGTACTTGCGCCCGCAGCAGTAGCCCAAGTTCTGCATCACAGGGTCTATCTCTTGCTCGAACACTTCCGATAACTGCAACAATTATAATCATGTTAGTTCCATACCATATAGAGTAGGCAACGTATGTGATATAGTTGAGTCTTAACAATTTTTTTTTATTTTGACCACAGCCTGAGAAAAAAAAATATACCTCCAATGTCGCTAACACAATTTATAACTCATACAAACATATTCAAACCTTGCCGATTGCGTTCAGTCTAAACATATAGCTTAAAACTTTTGTTGGTGACATTTGGTCAAAATTTATTTGTTAGTCTCATTATTAGAATCTTAGCGGAACAAATTCTCGCACCCCAACTGGGCTTCAAGTCTACAAACACAATCGACTCATAATCAAATGAGAATGGCATCGTAGTCGTCACTTTTAACCACTCGATTGTGTTAGCAGAATAAGGGTCATATTTGTCCAACTTTGGCATTAATTTTTTTTCAGATTAAAACACATGCTTAAATCAATTGTCAACATACCTTAGTACAATATCTGTAGACCCTCGAATTCTTTCTATTGTAGAGCCACGCGTTCTCGAACATGAGCCACACATCGTCAACGTACTCCCACGGGTCCCTGTACTCGCCGTGGTCTAACTTCATCTTGATGGTGGACAGGTCGATCGGCTTGGTCACGATGTCAAAGTAGTCTGGGATGCCGAGCGCCTGCGCGTCCACCGGCTGGCGGAACGGCAGCGACTCGGGGTCCTGGCGGAACAGCTTCTCCAGCGTCGGCATCAGCGCGACCCGCAGCTCCTCGGGCTTGAACACGAAGGTCCGCCTCCGCTCGCCCGAGGCCGAGTCGGAGCCGACGCTGGTCTCGCCGGGCTCCTCCTTGGCCTCCTGCTTGAGCTCGGACTTGATCTCCGGCTTGATGGCGAAGTCGGGCGGCTCCTTGGACGAGGGTCGCTCGTCGCGCATGCCCTTCCCGCCGCAATCCTCCTCCTGTTCCTCTTTTATGCGAACGTCCTCCGGCTCCTGTTTCACTCGCACCTCGTCTTGGGCAGGGCTGTGGGATTGAAAACGTCGTTATAGCAGATCACAATACATAATTTATTACACCCTCGAAAGTTTTTTTGGTACAATCGTCATCAGTTTTCGTTCAATAGTATCCGATATACGTTTTTGGAACTCAAAAGTAGGATTAGGCAAGTTCCCAATTTACCGGCATCAAAAGGTTGATATTCTATATATATTTATTCGATATTCGAATTTAGCTTTATTTTATAACAGTGAAGTTATTCAAATTGCCTTAGAACGCCGTTAACATGGGAATTCTAATTAAATATTGATATAAATATCCCCAGGATTCTCGTCGCAGAAGGCAGAGTCACTCCAAACCGAGCTTATCGGTTGGTCAATAGATATGTATTAAGCATGCGAGTGGTGTGTTACCTGTCATCGGGCGCGGGCACGGAGGGCACGGACGGCACGGATGGCACGGACGAGAGCGAGGCGAGTGCGGGGTGGTGCGGCGGCGGGTGCGCGGCGCGCGCGGGGGAGGGCAGCGGGCGCGGCGTGGCGGGCGTGCCGGGCGCCCCGCCCCCGCCCCCGCCGCCCGCCCCGCCCGCCGGCGACGCCGCCTCGCGACCGAACGCCGCGTTCACGAAGGGGCTGTGCGCGGCGCCGGCGCGCAGCTTGGCCTCCGCCAGCCCCGCGCCCGGCGACGCCAGCGGCGCGGGCCCGTTGCCGGCCAGCGGGTACTGCGGCGCCGGCGACTGCATCGGCTGACCGAACGGCGACATGCCCGGCTGCCCGCACCCGCCGGGACCCACTGAGTTGCCGCCGTTGGGTGTGTGAGGCATCTGCGGACGGAGGGAGAATGTGAGCGCCGGGACGATCGACTTGCGGTACCATTGCAATTCTCAATACTGCCCTCGTAATGGCAAATGCAGTAATCGTTATTTATTAAATCACCAGAGAGGATTTAACTATCCAATAATTGGTGTTACTCTTTACATTTTCAGCAACAAAAGATTTAATTTTAAAATCAGCTAGAATGAAGATCATAAAGATAATGAAAACGGACGCTGAATATAATAATCTCCCACTAGAGTGACATCTCTCCGATGGTAAGCTCCATTCACAAGCCTGCACGAATTCGTAGTTCAGCTAAATTAGTTGCAAAAAAAAACTTTTTTATTAAATTAACTTATTGATTGAACCACTGAAGGGAAAACACGTCAGGAAATGTAGAGATGTGCAACTGACCTGGTTGGGGCTAGGTCCAGGTGGTCCGACGAGGTTGGTCTGGAAGGTCATCCTGTTGGCGGGCATGGTGAGCGCGATGCCGGGCGAGGGGATGCGCATGGCGGGCAGCGCAGGCTGCGCGGCCATGGCAGGAAGCGGCGGCCGCGCCAGCCCCACGCCGCCCGCGCCCACGCCCACGCGCGCGCCGCCCACGCCCACGCCCAGCACGCCGCCGCCCGACATCACGCCCACGGGCTGCTGCTGCAACTGCTGTTGCTGCTGTTGTTGCTGCTGCTGTTGCTGTTGCGCCTGCAGTTGCTGTTGCTCCTTCCGTTTCTGTCGTTTCTCCTCCAGTTCCTTCTGTATTTTGTATATTTTCTCGGCGAGCAGGTGGTAGTACTCGGAGCGTGTGCTCGCCATTTCATACATGTCACCTTCGACTTTTCTCGCGTACGCGACGAGGTTGTGCATTCGCTTGTCGAGCATCGCTGTCGGGTCCGGGGTTGGGAATATCGCTTGCACCCTGAAAGCGTGTTTTATTATTTACTCCCCAAAGTACCAAATTATTTGTTCTACAATGCAAAAAAAAAAAAACAGCTTCTAAAGTAAATTTGAGTACCGATCGCTATTGAATAAAAAATCCTTGGCCGAGTTTAAAAAGTATGCTACAAATGAAATGTTCGACGGACTTACAGTTTGTGGACGAGATGGTTTCTGAGATCAGCCGTAATGGAATGGTGCCACTCCTTGGTGCCGGACACTGGGTTAGCGGTTACGGCTCCGCCTGGAAGTTGTAGTGTGCCGGTGCCCATCTGTCACAATACATAACGCGATGTAGATATAGCTCTATTGACATAATGATGTGTTGCATGTTCGTCTGTATAGACTATAGACGAACGTGACTATTAAGACTTTAGTTTCTCTCCTGTTACTTCTTATGTTCATTAACAAAAGTATATTATAAATCTGGGAACTATGTAGCCATTAATTATCATGTAATTATATACATAGGATTGGTACTTTTTACCAACAACTCAAGATATTCAATACCCATAACAATATTCTGCTCAAAAATATGTTAGATCTATTAAAAAAGAGCAACCATGAAGTTTCTTGCCCTTTCTCCATAGGTACGGCATTCCGAACAGGTGGTAAACTTGTAGCTTAGCATTTTGCGACATTTTTGACGACTTAAGTTCTGTATTTAAATATTCTGATTCCGATTTCGTGCAACACATCGTGTTGCATATAGGTCTCGGTACTTCTGCTGATTTGCCGTCGTCGTGGGAGAGGGACGGCATTAGCATTCGGCACAGATACAGCAATAAGAAACATCAGAACCCCTTACGATGTATCTTGTATCTTGTTGCTGTACCTGTTGCAAGTACCAACTAGGTAGTTGCGCGAACAGTGTCAAATGTAACTTAGTGAATAGTTGTGTTAAATGACATGAGTACAGTCGGTCAGGTTTATATTAAAGTATAGTCAATTATAATCTGTATACTGGTTACAACTTATGGAACAATGTGCAGTAACTCCAATCCAGGAACTATACTGTGATTGTCATTGAGGTCTGTGTGAGCAGAACACATTTACGTTTATTTAACGCCACCTTAAAATATTTAGTTCGAGCCGTGGATGGCAGTATAGAAACGTTATAATTATAATGATCACTCACCAACTGCTGCTGTTGCTGTTGCATGTCGGACTGTTGTTGTTGCGCGAACAGCGATTGCATCTGCGATTGTTGCTGTCCGACGTCGGCGAGCGAGGGCGGGCGCGGCACGGGCATGCGCGCGAGCGGCGCGCGCGGGAAGCCGCCGCCGCCCGCCACCATGCTGGCCACCGACGTGGGGCAGGCGATGCCCAGCGCCTCGTACGCGCGCTTCATGTCGGCGCCCTGCGTGCTGGCGGCCGGCGCCGGCGCGGCCTGCGCGGCGCCGCTGCCCGCCGCGCCCAGCTGCCCCGCGCCGCCCATGCCGCCGCCGCCGCCGCCGCCCCCGCCCCCGGGACCGACCCCGCCCACGTTGCCGCCGGACACGCCCGTCGTCGTGTGCGTCACGGCTGCCGCTGTACCAATTATATTGTGTTAGGCCGCGGCAAATTCAACCCAAAGGCGAAAATATCGTCCAGGAGGTGAGGCATGCTAAGGACCACTTGGGACAGATTGAACAATTCGTTAGTGCTGTATGAAGATGATATGAGGAAATAAAATGTTCTAGTAAAATTGTTCTCCAGATTTGAGTGGACTCACCGTTCATACTTCTAGTCCTATCTGCTTGTTTCAGCGGCAAACAGACGGGACAGTCATTCTTGTTACAGTGCTTCCAATGGTTGATGATCTGTCTCGAGGAGGAGCAGTGCGGTATCGTGCAGTTCTTGCCGGCCTGGCACGACATCATGTGATTGAGGACGCCCTTCATGGTCTTACAGTGGGGCAGCGTGCACTGCCACGTCTCGCCGTTGGACTGCGACTCGCGGCGCTGACACTTGTGCGCGTGCAGCAGCAGCACGAGCTGCTGCTGGATGAGCTTGCGCTTCTCGGGGTCGGCGATGGAGCCGGTGGTGGGCGGCTGCGCGGCGGCGGGCGGCTGCGCGGGCGGCGCCTGCGTGGCGGCCTGCGGCTGCGACTGGCCGCCGGCGGGCGCGCCCGGCGTCTGCGGCGAGGGCGCAGGCGGCACGGTCTGCGCGGCGCCGCCGCCGGCCGCGTCGGGCGGGCCGAAGCGCACGCCCACGCCGGGCGCGGGCGCGGCGCGCACGGCGGGCGGCACGCCGGGCCCCTGCGCGGACTGCGCGAAGGCGGGGTGGTAGGTGAGCGGGTGGCCGCCGCCGCCCGGCCCCCCCGGCCCCCCGGGCGCGGGCATGCGCGGGTGGTGCTGCAGCGTGGTGCGCATGCTCGGCGCGACCATGGCCACGCGCCCGCCCAGGGGACCGTTCTGCATTGCCTGCGGTACCACTCCACCGTTACGATACTGACTAGCCGAGGTCTGTGCGGAAAAAATGACCCGGTTAACTTCGTAATTGGTAGATCGTAATGCGCGCTTCACTGTAGCATAAATATTCTTTAATAATGGCACATATATCAAGCATAATAAGGGTTACATGGGTTCTGTCCTGTTATTAGCAGTTGTTATGCAGGAGACAATATTATGTACCACAAACATGTACGTATCACAAAATGGCAAAAAAACATATCATCATCATAATGCTAAAGGTACTTTCTCACGAATGATACAACAAAGGCAAAATCACCACATTTATTACTAAACGTGAAAACAGGACAGATACTCAGTAATTAGATTAAAAAATATAGTATGCTAGAACTCATGGCAGACGTTGCCAAGACACTAGAAGCATGCAAGTTATAGGTAGCGCGTCATTACAAGAATTGTACGACCGCGTCTGAGTATAGTGCACACATACCTGGGCATGGGGATGGTGCGTGGGCGGGCCGTGATGGTTGGCCCCCATCATCGTCGGCAGCTGCTTGTTCACGTTGTTGATGAGCCCGCCGCCGAGCATGCCCGCTCCTGTCATGTTGCTGTTCGTCACAATCATGTTCCCGCCGACGTTCGTCACGTTCATGCCGCCCTGTATCGAGCTCATGGGCATCGTCGAGTGCAGCTGGTTGGGGTGGCTGGTATTCGGCATCATTTGCGGGTGCATACCGCCCATGAGGTCTTTCGATACGGATACGTTTGGGGGCGACTGTAAGTTTGGACTTTTACTGCCCAAATTGTTCATTCCTAACGGATTGTTGTGGCCTACTAAGCCTTTGTTGCCCTGTGAAAAGACCAGTAGACGAGAAAACACAATTAATATGGTTTATGACTTTCATGAGGGACCAACGTCTAAGAATTTAGTTGTGGTAAAGAGGTATTGCGTGACCATCGACCCGAAAGAAGCGGGACAGAGGTATACGCAGAGATTGGCAGCCGTGCATTTTATTTTTCGTATAACTGCCTAGTCTTGAGTCTAAATTGAAGGGAGATTCCTTTCAGAAATTATTGAGTGTTACCCGTAAAAAATATTTCCATTGCGTTAAAACTGTTTTTCCGTTATATTTTTGTGTGTGCATTACGTTTTTGTGTAGGTTTTGCTTTAAACATAGATGTGTGCTGCAGGCCTAGCACGCACGCCAAGATAAGACTTTGGTCACGGATTACGTTGCAGCATGTCGTTCTCTCTCTTTCTCATGTTGGTATATTTTTGGGTAAAAATGGATTAATAAAAATACATTCAATAATGGAATTTAGTCTACTAACTATTAGATTAAATTCTGAAGACTTGAGGAGTCCAGATTAAGCGTAAGGGTTGTTGCACACGCAACTAAAACGTGCTTTGCGAACTCGATACAGTCGCTTAAGCTATATAGCTCGATGTGGAGTATCTATCCCGCGCAAAAGTGGACGCGTGGCCCTAAGTTGTCTTAAAAACATGGAATATTAGGTATATAATATGATTAAATCCATCAGTCCCAGGTACTCACTTGTTGTATAAGGTGATTGTTGATTTGTCTGTGCATAGCAGCTGTAGGATCATCACCATTCAGCTGCTGCTGGGCCATGGGCCCCCCAGGCCCGGGACCCTGCGCAGGGGGCTTCGGGCCCGTTACTCCGGGCTGTTCGCCCCAAGAACCCCCCATCAACTCATCAGGGAGGTCCTTTTCAAGGTCAAACATGTCAAGGTTCGAGAACCCATCTACTGGAACAAATTAATATCATGATTATGTGTATTACAACAGCAGAAATAAATGAGATTAGTATTAGATATTGCAAATGCTTGGTTAACTTCAGTTGTTGCAGTCTGTCCAAAACTCAACCAATAACATCAAAATAATAATTTTGCCTGTTTATATTCATACTAGCTGTACCAGCGAACTTCGTAATGCCTCAGAATAAAATGTATGATAAAAAGAATTATCTTTATTATGATATTTTCTCTTGTTTAATAGTTATTCTGCTATTCGGGGCAGAGACAAATTCAGACCATCGAAGATCATTAAAATCGGACCACCCATTCTTGACTTATAAAACTAACACAACTTTGTTTTACATAAGATCTAGAAACTAGCCCCTTTATAATTATGACATGGCTTGGTGGGAATTTACATTGCATTATAATAAATAGTAGTAGTAGGACGAGTTAAGAATATATAAATCCTTAATACAATTTTTCCCATCAAATTAATATAACTGAAATATGTACTAACATAGGTAAAGAAATTACAAAAATATGCGTGGGGCGGGCTCAATTTATTAAGGTTCTGAACTGCATAAACCATTACATGTTATTAAAAAATAACTATAGAACACTGTTAAATTGAGATATACATACATATATCAAAATATTTTTTGTAGGGGATTATTTTTATGGGCTTCATTTTGTTTCATCTATCCCAAACATAGTTTTTACTATTATGGTTCATAAGTGATTTATACTATTCTAGATTGTATGCCAGAGAAAATTATAGCTAGCATGCAGCATAACATTTGTTTAAGTATCCTGATATAACCTTGATATCATTCATATTTTGAATTGAAATATATTTTGAATTGTCCACTCTAATTCTCTAATTTAATTACATTATTTTAAATATGGTCCCAATGTAATATGTAACATACGCATTGCAAGTGTTATGAAAAAATAAATAATAACAACACCTTTCAGTGGCAGGCATAATTGTTGTTATGACAGTCATAAATACTAAATTAATCATTGATTATTTAATTCAGATGTATTAAATAAAAGGTCTATAAATAAATAAAGTAAATGTTTACATTATTTGTTGGTTACATGAAACTAACTAACAATTTAAATGGCAGGACTCATCCAGTCCTGCCACTTAAATAAAAAATACTTAACTTTTCAAGTCTCACTTGTTTGCATATGAGATTGTAACATGGTTGTGTACATCAAATATATATTTAAAAAAAAATGGGATATTATTTTCAATAAAGAGCAGGAATACATTTATATTCACCTCTGCCTGTATGAGCATCATGGGACATTTATTAGGCAGGTTTGGATGAAATTATTAGAAAATATCAGATTTAAAATAGGAAATGGAGAATGCACTTAAATCTCAACCCAATCTGTGTAAAAACCTTGAAATATATATTCCAGTTGTAGGAATAGAAAACCAATAAAACCAATAATTATCTGTATTTTATTTTATTGTGTAATGACAAATGAACACAATTCTGTGTAGTTTAGTTTCATAGATTTTGCAAAATATTTAAACAAAGATGGCCAATTGATATTTCGCTTCACTTCCACTTAATAATGCATAAAATGACTTCAGGTGTAAACTGTCTAATCAGAATTCTGTAGAGTGGCTACTCACAGAAAAAATAAAAAAAATATAATATTGGCAATAAAGATTATATTATTTACTTCAAGAGAAACAACTACCTGAGTCATAACAAAGAAAATGTTGAATATTAAAATATCACCTATTGGTTCCTTGTTATATGTCTTATTATTATGTTTACATTAATATTTGTTTTGTAACAATCACATTTTAATTTTCAAACGTATAGTATACCTCCTACACCACATTATACATTTTATTATTAAAAAAATAGAAAGTAACAGGTACAACACTCAAGATTTTATAAAGTCTAATCTTTAATTCATATAGCTTCATAGGAGTGTCCCTTGTCTTTATTAGGTTTATCATTATTTAATGTTACTGGTATACAATTAAAGTAATAATTTATTGTATGAATTAGGTATTTCACAAAATAAAAGTTAAAGTAAAACATACACATTTTAAAAAAATCGTTTGCAATTTCTAACAAGTTAAGATTAATTGACACAGTGAAATGTTTTGTAAATCAATTCATTTTTTATACCTACATTATTATGTTTCCAATACATTATTTTATAGCTATGTGCTTTATTCAAAATTACTCTTTCTTAGTGTTCATTTCGAGGCTTATGATGTTGGCATATAAATCTCACAAATTTTGGTATTTGATAATAAATTTAAATTACTAAAAGAAAAGTAGTGTTACAGCCTTGTACTTTATTTTGCCAGCATGAAATAAAGAGGTTATGTTCTTATCATATAAAATCATGGGCATAGCAAAATGATAACAATATAATGTGAATTCTAATTAACTTCTGCTATTTCCATGTTTTTATAATGGATTTTAGGAATAAATAGTTGTAACTGATAGCCAAATAGTATGTGGGTCAGCAATATGTTTAGAATGTTTTGGAATGTTTTACAATACAAACTTGAAAGAAAGTAAGTATTTCAATGTGTAATGAACCATTTCTCATTGAGTTCTCCTGATGAAATGTATCCCTAAAATCTTTTTCATTCCCAAAATTGGTTGTCAACTAATATCAAAGTAAAAACATGATCTCATTTCTTGGGACCTCAAAATATGATTTACACAATTATTACGATTTTATAGGGAAGACATCTATAAAATCTTATTGCACAATACAATAATTACACTTTTTAGCAATGTGTACGAAACTTGCGATTTTATCAATAAAATAAATGAAATAACATAAAAGTACTCCAACATTAGAAGTCAATGCCAAAATACACGGTTTACAGAGAATATTTTGAGAAATCACGGGCTAAGGATACAATAATACGACGCAAAACTTGCGAGGCGCTAACAAGAACGAAGGCAAAATGTCAAAAATCAAAGAAAGATAATATGACAGAACACCGTCCCAACACTTTGCAAACTTGAATAAAACAATAAAATACTCACCCGCGGAGTCCGAGGGACCCTGAAAAGGGTCCCGGATCATCTTAGGCCGCTTGTTAGGCGGCTCATCGGCCATGGCTCTGTTTACTAAACGTAAGCCGTCGTGAATATCTCGGCCCGCCGATTTATAAAACACTTTTATGTCTTATATCTTCAAGAAATAACATTTTAGAGCGATTTGTCATTCATCATAATGTAATTCACCCACATCGCGATCGTTCGATGTCCTTCACACCATTGAAGGCACATATTAAAATTTCTCACTCAAGTATTCGCCATTACAAAGCTCCGAATCGAAGAGCTACACAGACCCTCTCACCATCTTCCGTCGGAACTAGCAAAATAAATGAAAACAATATCACCAGATTTTAGCTACTTTATGGAACTTTTTATACGATCCAACAACACGATTTCACTTAACACTTTAAAATACACGGAATGGTAAAGTTTATGATAAAATGATGTAAGAAAAAACAGAAAATTTACACGACAAATTCCGAAATTCTTCTCAGTCTCTCCAGCGCAAAATGGCGGCTGTTGATGAAAACTTTTTCTACGCTTGTCAGAAAATGTCGGCCTATATAGAGTATAGGAAAGCGTTCTGATTGGTCTGCGCGGACCACGTGATTGCCGGAAGTACATATGTACCTCATGATTGGCTGGAATTTTCTGACGTCAGGCGTACTAAACCGAACATACCCGAACAATTACGAAGATTTTATTTCCATGTAAAATCATATTTTATATTGAAATGAATATTTAATTTTGGGTTTCAATGCTTATATTTATCGAAAATAGCCTAATTTACTATATTTTATAGATTGACAACAGATAAATTGCTTCTACATAAGAATAATATTAAAATGTAGTTGTACCTTTTAAATTTTCCCTCCAAATCGGGAGTGGCCAGCATCAATACGACGTGTCTCTAGTGTCTATGGATGGAGTGAAGTTAACCATAAACTAAGCACATTGTTTCAATCCTTCTAGACATTGCACACTGGTATATTAAGCCAACTACTAAATATAATATGATTTACTTTTTCATTAATACAATACACTATAAGAACTTTCAACCATGAATCTATAGAAATGATAATCATTTAATCATCGTCAGTAACTTTGGCAGGGTAGGTTTATATCACAAATGGTATGTATGAAAAAAATAAATGCTTGGAAAATTATAAAATATATAGCTCTATGGTCCCCACAGATCGAGGTCGAGTCTTTTCATAATATTAATTATTAGAAAAATATCCTTCCTAAATGCATTTATTCCAACCTGAATCATTACTTCTAATTTATAAAGCTGAAATTTTGATTTAAGCGTTGTGGTACTTCGGCTGCCACAAAGAGCAAATTGGTCTAGGTAGCTGCCTATACCTAACTATATCTTCTGAGCTGGACATCCAGTAGTTAGCTGCAAATCATGCTCTTTCGTGGCGGTTTTAATTCTAGGGGCATACTTACTTCATTCTCAAAGAATTAAGTATGATATAACATAACTAACACATTTGACATGGATCATATACTCTACGCCGAAGGAGTAGGCTTTAAGTTGGCTTATACAGTAACGGTCAAATTTATGGAAGTAACTAGCTGTTGCCCGCGACTTCGTCCGCGTGGTATTTAACAAAGACAACCGTTGACAACAGCCTGCTCGCCAATTCTGAGCCCGCGGGACGCATTGCAGGTTGTTGCTATTAAACTTAATCAGGCGCTGCGCTGCAACATTGGTTTAATTTTTTTTCGTGAGATCCTATTTTTTTTCTAAAATAAAAGTAGCCAAATTACTCCTTGTTACATCAGCTATCTGCCAGTGAAAGTCCCGCCAAAATCTGTCCAGCCATTTCAGAGATTAGCCGGAACAAACAGACAGACAGACAAATGATGTTTCGGTATAGGTAACGTGTATACATCCAAATGCACTTAGTAAAAAGCGGTTATTTTAATACTACAAACGGACACTCCAATTTTATTTATATGTATGTATAGCTAGGTCGCATCAAATAAAATAAGCAGACTGAAGGCGGCTGTGCGCATGCCTAAATTTATGAATTAGGCATGCGCAGACCGCCATCTTTGTTAATTTTATGTTTCAGTCTTATACAAATTGTTGATTTTGTAAGCTATCACCAAATCCGCCCAGTAGATTTCAAAACACTTACAAACACATGTTTTTGGCAATCCTGCAGGAACCCTACCATTTCACGGGAACAAATGTATTAGAACTTACGTGTGTTACCGGGTTAAAAAATATCCTATTTATGACCCGGATTATTAGCATTTAGCTATCACCATGCTAAGTTTCATCAGAATCCGTTCAGTAGATTTCCCGTGATGGACGAATAGGCAACATTTTCAAAAAAGTCGGATCATTGTATTTAGAAAATATAATACATAAGTTGGTACTTACCTAATATTATTTTTCCCAAAAATAATTATTCAATTTAAAACAAAGAGTAAAGTAATATACTCACTTAAAAAAATCATACACAAGTTACTCTTATTATTAACATTAGGTAACTGATAAATTAGGTAGTTACTTTGTGTGATTTTTTATTTACATTTCTTTCAATGGCCTCAATCCCAGAATTTTCAGTCCAGATTTAACAACCAAACGTGAGCAATGAAACACAAGAAGCCTCTGTGCAGCTAAATCTGGACTGACATTCTTCACATTAATTTCATTAAACATTCTATTCACATATCTTGCTAAACGAAACAGGTAATTGACTAGAATACAGGCTTCATACTCTAGGAGTGATCTTTGCAGTATACTTTCGAACTTGGCTAGCTCTGCAATTACTTCACCTATTATCTTTTCAGATAAACAGTTTGGGTTGCAGGTATCAGGCAAGGAAACTCCACATTTTTTTTCTAAGCTCCATAATCTGCAATGCAGGTATTGTAGCTTAATCCCAGTATCCCCTTCGCTTTGAAGTGCTTTGTCCCATTCAAATGTATAGTCTTTTTGTCTCCGCTGCTTCAAATCATTGATTAAAACTGCTGATGTGCCAAGTATGTCGCATGTTTCTTCATTCATTGCTGTGGATCTTGTATCTGAAAGGAATTGATGTTAATAAACATGTTCAGGTTCGCAAGTCTGGCTAGTATACAAGCCCCACACCATCACGAAAATGGATACAAGCAGATAAGGCCACAAATAAAAGATGACAATGCTTATAGATGGCAAATGCTCACGCTTGTGTATAGGAGGTCCCTGAGCCAGGCTCGCGAGACCTCAATGTTGTTGAGAAATAAATTTGTCATTATCAGTCTGTCATGTCTATTGTATTCTCTATTCTATGGCCTTCCCCAAAGCATATCCCTAAACTTATCTCTCTAAATCAACTTTCTGCAAGTTGTCCCTCCACCGCCTGACCACTGGGCTGCACCCAGGTGTATGTTTGTAATAATATGCTGGAATATGTACATCAGACAAGTCAAGACACAAATTTAGATTCTAAATCTTAAAAATACAATGAATGTTAATTACTTTTTGATACTGCCTGCTTCTCATGCATCTTCTTCTTCGCTTCATCCAGTATATCATTTAAAAAAACAACATTTCCAGCCCTTGTACTCATACCTTTTATCCTACCAAATTTTATATGTTCACAGCCTTCTGTGCATTTGCTATTAATTTGCCTCACAATTTCAAATACAGCAGCAAAATGATCTGTTTGTGCAGTATCTACAATGTACAGCATTTTATCAAACTCATACTTCTTATATCTATCCAATAAAGCTGCAATATCTCTAGAAATATACAAAGTTGAGTTGTCACTCTTCAGAACTGTTACATCTCTATTCTTTATTCTGGCAACTTTCTTTCCAGTATCATCAGATGTTATTATATTATTTGATTCCAATAAATCCATGACACTTTTAATGGTTCCACCATTATAATCTGATTCCCAGTGATAAGCGTCAAATTGAATTCCTAATCTTTTATACACGTTTTTTAGTTCTTGAATGGTCACGTCTCGGATTTTCATCCAGTTGTCCAAACTGGTTCTACCTTGTTCTATATCCGAGAAGTATTTTTTCGCTTCTTGGTGTACACTATTATCTGTTGAAGCTAATTTATTGGCATACACATACACATCATATAAAGTTCTTATGGGATCATTTCTAAGTTCTGCTATATCAATGTTTTTAGCCTTCAAACCATACTGTAGCATTCCAAATTGCGTTCCCCAGTCACCCAGGTAATTAATCCTAATAACATTATTATTAAAATAAGTGTTTATATTTGCTATAAAATTTCCAATTATTGTAGATCTCAGATGTCCAACATGAAAAGGCTTAGCAATGTTTGGAGAGCTAAAATCAAGGACTATTTTCTTTGGCTCGGTTTGATGAATCGTGTCTGGGGATATAAAACCCCTCAGAACACTTTGTATGAAAGCTCCCCTATCTACTTTAAATGATAAGTCCGAGTTAAATTGTTGATTGTTTACACTTTCGTTTATATCATTTTTATTCAACACATTTAAGATATATTTGCTCTGTTCGTGTTTATATGAAATCTGCAAGTTTTGAAGGTTCCTTAAAATTTTACTTTTATCAAGGTTTTGTGGAATTATCTGAAAATAAAATAAAAATTAAAGTTTATTGAATTAAGTGCAGAGAGGTTATAAAAAAATATATCTAAATGCACCTTATCGATTAACATAAATCTTGGCTTCATTTCTGTTATGAAAATTATATTATGTTTGTATATAAAGCCGTGAATTTCATCAAATCACTCGATAATTACTGATAATAAAATAACTATTCATTTTCTCTATGTAAGGTAAGCAAAGACAAATTATTTTGGTCCAAGAGCATACCCCCGTCCGCCCCCCCCCCCGCCCCAGTGTTGCCAGCTCACTAGTAGTTCTACTTTCGAAGCTAAAACGGAATAAAAACAATTTGTAAATAAATGGGCTATAAATGTCTAAAAAAACTCACTAAAATATACCAATAAA
The DNA here is from genome assembly GCA_905404115.1 of Pheosia gnoma. Taxonomy (NCBI): domain Eukaryota; kingdom Metazoa; phylum Arthropoda; class Insecta; order Lepidoptera; family Notodontidae; genus Pheosia; species Pheosia gnoma. The sequence goes on from FR989900.1 coordinate 8,857,041, forward strand.
CTTGAAAATGCTATTTTTCTTTAGGCATATTTAGGGTTACTTCCACTCAGTTTTATTACTAAGAAATATAACAGGCAACTGCTGCGTTTAAGTATAATAATTATTCTAAAACAAAATTTAATAAAAAAAGTAAATCATCATTTTTTTTCTAATTCGAGTATTTTTTCCTTGTGGTTGTGAACTCTGATGAAGAAATAATATAGATGGAGTGTCGTGAACAACTTATTCACGTGTACTACACAAATTGACTTGACTTTTTGTGCTTCAATATATTGTTCGCAAAACTCCGTTTGTTTTATTTCTTCGTCTATGGTTTTGAAAGAATCTTATAGATTTCTTAAAAAAACTGAGTTGAAACCAAGTTCAAACATTGTAAAAGGGGCTAATCTAGCCCGAAAAGGGTTAAGGTGGCAGCACTGGCATAGACTAGCTAAGTAAAAATATACTCATAGAGCAAGAGAGCTCGAGCGAGACTATGTGCTTTTCTGGTTGCCTAGCAACTTATACCTTCTTGTAAACATTTTTGTAACTGACATATGAATAAAATCTGAAATCCTGATATAAATATAATTTCTTCAAAGTGAAGGGAAGTTATCATTGACTCATGCAAAAAATGTTTACTTGAAACACAATGACCACTCCGAAAGTAAGTACTTATTGCATTTTTACTTATGACGAGCATTTTGGCGCAACACAGATTTGGTAAATAAGAATGGCATCGATAGGTAGCATACTTCCTCGATGAAAAGGCCGTAGGCAGGAGCCGAAATACCTTAGAGAGCTCTCCGTTTTATACATAGGTACTCGCTGATGTCTCAGGCCCGAAGCCCCCACCGAAGTAAATTTATTAGCAGTTTCTGGTAGGTTCACTGTTTCAAGAATTCTAGCTCGTATACAGTTTATTTACTAAATACTTTCTGACCAAAAAGATATGGAGACCAATTCACAAATATGGTTGGAGCTTCAATAGGGGCAAACATTGTGCAATGAGTGTGAATGTTTATCATACTTACTTAAGTAATTATATAGATGCTGGGGTCACCTCCAGTCAATTATATGGGTACCCATAGAACATGCATTGCTTAGTTTGGGAGCATCCAGATTGTTTGTTCAACTAGTGACTTTATTATCATTCTTATTTACTTATTCATTTTTTTCAGTTGTTATACACAATAGAACAGCCCCATGGCCTGGGCGAGCTGTATTTTTTCTGGCAGAAGGGCGAGAACCACTCGCTGCTCGCCACAACAGGCACCGATGCCACTGTAGCTATACATGATAGGAATGGCCAACTTTTGGAGAGAATGAAGTTGCAAGGGTGAGTTGTGCCATAGACATCATATACATGGTAAGATAACCAACCAACAGAGAAAGATTTAGTCTTTCCCTGACATCCTAAGTTGATCAGTTTTCCAAATTTACTGTCTGCAATTTACAATCTGGTTAGAAAATACTTTTTTCTATTTTGTAACAATTTACTATTTGGATTTTTTGACATAGACCAAAGAATACCAAAATAAATAGAATGACATTTGCCCACAAATTGGTGTGGTTTGTGATTTCACTTCTTTATTTGTAACTATGTGCAATAGTGTAAGACATAGCTAATAGAAATTTATTTCATGCTGCCACATAACTTTTTACTATGGAAGCAACTACAATGAGTTAATGCTCATGTTTTTAGATTGATATTTGGCTGTGAGTCTGCCAGTTCTAATTTAGAGGACCATTCAGAGACCGAATCCTATACTATGTAAATTAACTAGCCACATATTTCATTCCAGCCTCTGTGCCGGCATGGAATGGGACCATGATGGTGACTACCTAGCGATAATCACACCCAATAGCAACACAATACTTCTATGGGAGTGCCATGCTAACAAACGCGTGACCATCGAGACAGGTCTGCGGGAACCGCCATCGTGTCTCGCGTGGGCGTACGGAGAGCCGCTACTGGCTGTTGGCACGCAGAAGGGGAATCTTGCGTTGTACAATCATCACACTACGAAGTAGGCACCTATATCAATGTGAACTTACCTTTAACTTGAATCATAAACATAGACCATGAATGTACTATCCTATCCAGGAGCGAAAGCTATGAAAAGAGTCTGTCTCTTTCTATCTGAGGTCAGAGGCAGCGAGGAGGAAGAGAGAACAACCACTCTCTTTTACTCTGTTTGCTTTTTGTGTGTAAAGAAAAATAGAGCTTAAATAAAGTAAAATTTTGTATTGTAAACTTTTCAAAAGGCACCCAGGTGTACGTGAAGCTCTTACATAGAGTTCTATAAGAGTGTCAATGTCTAATCTAGTTTGTGTATCAAATCAACTTCAGTTTAAAAATGTTCTGAAAACATTAATATCTCCCTTGCACAGGCGAATCCCAATAATCGGTAAGCACACAAAAAAGATAACATGTGCTGCGTGGAACAAGGACAGCATACTGGTCCTAGCATCGGAAGACAAGAGCCTATCAATCAACAACTCTGACGGCGATACACTCAGGATGATCAATCTCAGAGACACGCCCAACGACCTTCAGTTCTCAGAAATGAAGACTGATGAAAGAGTTGCTGGGGAGAATACTGTATGTTTTCTTATAATCTTTGCACCAATACAACTTTTATTTAAGTCACTTAAGGAGAATTTCAGATGGATTATCAAAGTAGAGATGAGTCTCGAGACCATAGAGAGTCCCCAAAACGCCAGTAATCCGCCAGGCGCTCGTTGCACACATCGTAGAATTTGGTCTCCGGTTTTGAAATAAGTGTTGCCCTAATCAAAGGCTGAGGAAAAAAAATATGGGTTTATTATGACTTGAAAATTTGCGCGGCGAAACTTCGGCGTCTGTGATACTTTTTGCTTACATAGAACGCGGCGTTTTAAAAAGCCTTGCAGGCGTAAGATGAGATGAGAGTTGAGATATGTCGACATTTGATGACCTGATTAGCTCAGTGGGTAGGTAGTAACCCTACTGCGCTGACTACTAGTACTACTGGCCTTCTGCGCTGACGGTCCTGGGTTCGAATCCCGGTAGGGATACACACTTTGTTTGATGAGCACGAATGTTTGTACCCGAGTCATGGATGTTTAGTATCTATATAAGTATTATATATGTACTGAGTTCGCCCACAGTCCATTGTACGGTACTCATAATTTAAGCGTTGCTTAGTGGGGCCGTATAGTTGGTGTGTTCTTCTGGCGATATTATTATTATATCACGTTAGGCCAACAACAGTCTACTAGTATTTCTAAGCAATATACGACGATCTTTGCCCCATTTCAGATTAGCCTTGTGGTCGGCAAACGAACTCTCTACCTGTACAATCTTCTGAACCCAGAGAACCCAATAGAACTGGCGTTCCAACAACGCTACGGTTCCATAGTGTCGTATAAATGGTACGGAGACGGGTACATCCTCATAGGGTTCAGTGCGGGGTTCGTGATCGCCATATCCACCCATATCAAGGAGGTCGGCGAAGAATTGTTCCAAGTGAAGAATCATAAAGACAACTTAACCGATGTCTCGGTCTGCAATGGTCTGGCGGCGTCTTGTGGCGACGGACAGTGAGTTATTTATGATCTACTCGTCCATTCGAATCAGCCGAAATATGTTCCCTGCTGGATATATGCCCCTTCCGAATGACTTCAATACAATCGCGCGGTCATTTTGTCTAGGGGGGGGGGGTCAAATTATGTGTTCGTACGAAACGAAAAATATGATAAAATTTTTGTTTGCTATTCATGTGATACTTGCATATGATTTTTTTCATATGCAAGTATTTCGTCTTTATTTGTCTGTCTTAAACAAAATTACGAGACGATTTCAACTTTTTAAATTGGTCAAAATTAAGTGCGTCACTCACAAGACTCTAGCTAGACCGAACAAAAAAAAAATCTTTAATTTTATGATTTTAAAGATAATAATCCATATTTTTGCCGACAAATGAAGACTAATAGTTATAAAAAGCTATAATCTTATAGGATTTGCACAATTCAAAGCTTAATTTTCATACAGTCAAGCACCCTATTGCCACCCATTGCCCGCCCCTTGTATACGGGCTTCTGCGGGTCGCCACGCCGCGCGACTTAATTCGCTGGTTGCGTAGTCGCGGTCGTTAAAATCCGAATGTTGCCTTTAAGTGAATTAAATGGCTCCTAATATATTGTAGGCTGAAACTGATATCAGTATGGAATAACGGTGAGGTGTCCGGCTCGGTGATCCCGGCGGGCGGCGCTGAGCGCTGCGCTTGGAGTTCCGACGGCCGTCTGTTGGCCACGTCGGGCCGCGCGTACCTGAACGTGTACGTGACAGCCCTGCCGCCGTTGTACGCGGCGTACGGGACTAGGGTCATCACACTCACGAGTCTCACTGAAGCCACGGTGTACCAGTGCATCGCCGCTGGTGATGAGATGGAGACTGTTAATAAATGTAAGTATAAGTAACAAAATTATACGGATTATTTGGTTTGCTATTAGTTAATAGTATTTTTGGTGTATCAAGCGCCGTCGAAAATGTCAGATTTTAATCATATATTGAGTAAATTCAGTGTTGGCTCCAATACTTTATCAAAAGCGCACCGAAAGTTTGGTTTTTAAGAAAACATTCTACACACGTACCTGTTATCCCGATCGATGGATCTGGCGGTCTTCTCGCCTAAACTGAGTTAATTAAAAAAATACAAATAACTATAACATAATGTAAGCATAACAACAAGACATTCCTGATTTGCCCTCCACTTGGCCAAAAAACTGGGTACGCCCATGTCTTGTCCGATGAAAAGTTCATGACTGTCAAATATATCGTCTTACCTTCTGAGGTTTATTTAATTATCGCTACACACGTGACGAATGGAAAACATCGCTTCGCGCACTGCGCAGATACTCTGTCCTCTCTTTCACTCTCGGGTTGTGAACGGCTGCCAGCACGCCGGTCGCCTCCTGCGTTGTAGTTTCTTCGGGGTTTTTAGGATGGGATATTTTTGGTATATATGATAAATGAAAGTTCGTGTTGTTGCTGCTGAGTAAAGACTCAGCAGCACAGGAAAGCCTGTCTATTGTATTTTTAAATTGACTTTTTAATTATATCACAGACCAATACCTTTGTCTATGCTCTTACACAAAACTGTCTATTGGTTTGACTTATAAAGTGACAGTGACAGGAGTGCCATTAATTTTGCTAGCGCCATCTAGTGTTCGTTTATGTAAGCGTTGGATGGAGCTAACAGGTTGTATCTGTTTCACCCCGAGTGGTATGTTCCCAGCGGAGCCCACCGCGCTGGCGACGTACGCGCTGCCAACGGAGCCCAGCGTGGTAGCGCTGGGCGGGTCGCACGTGTGCTGCGCGAGCGGCGCGCTGGCGTGGTTCTACCCGCTGGGCGGCGGCGCGGCGGCGCGGCGCCAGTACCCCGCGCCCGTGGACGCCGTCGCGCTGGCCGGGGACTATGCCGCCGCCATGTTCCAGGGAAAGGCCATGCTGCATCTTGTGAGTCCCGTCCCCATTTACCCCGGTCAGGGCCCGTCTTTAACCCATCGAAGGCCCCGGGCACTTATAGTTATCGTTTGATTTGTGGAAAGTAATATTTTTTTTGGTAAATTCGTTTGTGGTCTGGCAGGAACTAGGGGGCCCCATGGATCGCAGGGCCCTACGTACTTGCCCAGAGTGGTCAAATAAAGAGAGGGACCTGGTCCAATGACCGGTTTGGTTATCGGAGGGCTATAAAAGGGTTTTATAAGAGTTGGATGTGTTAGACGTTTTAATGGCTTAAATTTTTAAGGCCTTTGCAGGTGTGATCAAAATACGCGGATTTCACGCAGACCAAAAAAGAGATAGTACCTGCGTTTTCTGAATAGAGACTAATTTTGCATAAATGAAAATATATTACAAAATAACGCGATTCTAAAAATCTATAAAATTGCACGTCGCTTATGGATATGACCTTGTGCGACAACTAAAGCTATGAAGTCGGGCATAAAAACAATTGTGTTGTAATGTTTTCCACTGCATAATCTGATATTGCTATCCAGATAGATCAAGCGGACCCATCGCAACCTGAGAGAGAAGCCATCATGTTCCCAGAACCCCATATGCAATCCGCGAAAATTCAAGACATACATCTGACCAGTGACTTCTTTATATATGTCACAGATGTGAGTACATCTAGACTTGAAATATTGACAGGGTCGTTAAACTTGAGGTATTTTAGGGTTGTTCGTAAACGGTGGGCGTGTCTGTGCGACAGCAAGGCCACATCGAGTACTTCGGCGTGGAGGAGTGGTGCAGCGTTGCGCGGCGGCGGCACTCGTGCGGCGTGCGGCGCGTGCACTGCGACATCGGCGGCGCGCGCTGCTGCGTGCTGGACGACGCGCGCCGCGCGCTCGCCTACTGCCCCGCCTCGGACGACGTGTGCGTGCTGGCCAGGCCGCCGCCCGCCGCCGCCGTCAGGTGCCATATAAAGCCACGTGTACGCCGGACCATACGCGTAGCCGTAGTAGCGTAGGCGGAATAGCGTAGGCGTAGTGGCGTAGCCGTAGTAGCGTAGGCGTAGTAGCGTAGGCGTACTAGCCGAGGCGGAATAGTGTAGGCGTAGTGGTGTATGCGTAGTGGCGTAGCCGTAGTAGCGTAGGCGTACTAGAGGAGGCGGAATAGCGTAGGCGTAGTGGTGTATGCGTAGTGGCGTAGCCGTAGTAGCGTAGGCGTAGTAGCGTACGCGTAGTAGCGTACGCGCAGTAGCGTAGGCGTAGCGTAGGCGTAGTATCCTAGCTGTAGTAGCGTAGGTTAATTTCAAGATGGGGCAAAATAAAGAGACTAATACTGAGCCATCATATTTTCTTCGTCGAAAAATTTGCGACCAATTAAAAATTGCGCTTTCCCTAATATGACACTACTCTCATCTACCGAGATACTATAGAGGCATATAATTTCATGCATCAGTGTAGTGATATGATCTAATACAGGTGATTTAGAATGGGTGTACAGTCAATCTGGATACTTTCGTCATTTTTTTAATTTTTACATTTGTTTACAAAATATCACAGATAGAATCTTGTTGAAAACTTTTTTTAAATCTACTAAAAGAAATTCTGACTTCATATAGTGATAATAAATGCGTTAAAAAGCGCAAGTTTGAAAGTTAGTATACCCTTTATGAATTCCTTTCTCTAGGACGCCCTATTTATATAATAACGTAATTCAAAAATATCATAATGTTTGTGATTTTTTTTTACACATTTCTTTTATAATGATCCTACACAAATTATCATATAATTCGCCCCCATAACACTCATGTACCTTTCAGAGGTGTTATCTGGGACATATGTCTGTCCGACCGCAACGTGTTCGTAGTCCACACTGAAGATACGATCGAGACATACTACTACGCGTCGAGTTCCATCCACGGCTCGCACGTGGACCTGGTCGGCGTGACCCCGATGCTCTCCGCCCAGATACCGCTGATACTGTTCTCCGGTGACGTCTACTGCTACGCCGCGGGCGGCTCGTGAGTATCCATCGACTAGCAGTCTTGCCCGCCCTAGAGACCAGCCGCCCATGGTTCACCCTAATATCTAGCCGAGAAAGAGATATCCTAACGCTCGGCGAAAGTGTGGACCAGACGTAACCAACTGTGCACTGCGATTATCAGTTAAGCCCTGACGTCATCATGGTGGGCGTGGCCTCGGTCAGTCTCGGCGGTGGTCTTTTGAACAGCACGCTCGCGCTTGCATCCCAGTTTATTGTATTAGTTTCACTGCTCGACAATAGATGGCGCCACATTGTATACGCGTCCTGCACTCATGGATGGCGGGTCAGATCAGTTGCGCTGCATGAGCCTAGTGAATGTAGCGTCTCTTATCTACTGCCGCCTTCCTACCTAGGCAAGTATGCTCCATCGTAGATCTCATCGTCACTTACCATCAGGTGAGATCGAGATCAAATACTTGCCTATAATGTAATAAAAAAAAAAAAAAAAAAAAACTAGTGACGCTAGAGACATTTTGTATTATATAGCTAAACCACCTAGTAACTGCGATCCTCGTTACCGAGGCAAGCGTTCTACCCAATTGGCTATCGCTGCTTAGTTTCATGTACGGCCTTCTAAAACATATTTTTTTTCTGTTTTAAGAGTAATAAAAGTAGCGCTCGACTCGCACAACACTAGCGGTCTGGCAGACGCCGATACTGAGAAGCGATTAGTGAACCAACGAAAGCATATCGACAAGCTGCTGGCGCTGCGGCGGTTCAGCGAGGCCTGGCTGTTCTGTGACGCGGTGGACGAGCCCGACGTGTGGCGGAAGCTGGGCGAAGCCGCCATTGCTGAGCTGCATGTGGACTTTGGTGAGTGACTTAGGGCCAATATAAAATATTCTCCTGACCGAATTTTCGGTCACAGTGACCAATCAGAATCTGAATATTTTTTTATTCACGTAGACCACTTATGAATCGTCAAAAGTTACAAATATTATACTACTACTTTACCACCCGTTGGGAATGCCGTTCCTATGGAGAAGAACGGGCAAGAAACTGCATGGTTGCTCTTTTTTTTTAAAGATCTTTTACATTTTTCAGCAATACATTGTTATAGGTATGTGAGAACAATGTAGGAACGGCTAATCAGACTAGCAGCAGGTCAAAAATAAAGTACTAACTAAGTATAAACCTAATCTTAACGGAGACTAACCAACTACGTTCATATTATAGTGTACTCTCTCTCTCTCTCTCGTTGTTTGTGACTATTATTTGTGAGTGGTTCTTTTTTTACAGCGATTCGTGTCTACACAAGGTTAAGTGACGTAGCCATGGTGTGGGCGCTAGAAGACACACTGCACATCGAGGAGATCTCTATACTGTGGTAAGTAATATTCAGATGGTGCTATTTTATTGATAGGTTTACAGATACAATTCAAGTAGAAACGGCACACGAATTATACAGAAACAAAGACCCACATTAATGATGCAGGTCGCGCTTAGATAAATTAAGAAATAAAATCAAATTGCAGATCAAGTAATGGTTTTACGAACAGATATTTCAGTCAAAACTGAAAGTCTGTAGCCCTTATTAGCTTTCCGATTTGCCGTGTCAAAGTTGGCGCGTGTTGTTGTGTCATAGCGGCATGCTGTGCGCGTGCCTGGGCGAGGGCGCGGCGGGCGCGCGCTGGCTGGAGGGCGCTGGGGCGGGCGCCGGGGCGGGCGCCGGGGCGGGGGCCGGGGCGGGGGCGGGCGCCGGGGCGGGCGCGCTGCACGCGCTGGAGCTGCACGCGGCGCGCGGCGAGTGGGCGCGCGCGGCCGCGGTGGCCGCGCGCGCCTGCCCCGAGCGCGCGCCCGCCATCGCGCTGCACTGGGCGCAGCATCAAGAGCTCACGTGAGGACACCTTCCTACAATACTATGCTATATCTATGTAACATACAAAATGTTACCCCCTTACAAGTCAAATTTCCACAAATCCCTTATCATAGTGCACTACCAGGGTATATAATAATGTTTAGGGTGAATTTGGAGAATATACTCGAGGAATAAATCCTCCAAATTTCAAATTTATAGATCCACCCCTTTAGACTATGCGCTATCATTCAGTGTTACAATTTGTACTTATTATATAGCCCACAAGTATCAGTGAAATTAAAAAAAAAAACTCAAGTACTTTACCACATTGTAACGTTCCCAACAGCGCCGATTATCACGAAGCATTAACGAACTACGAGAAAAGTTTAATAACAGATAACGCAGACGATGTGAAAACTCGGGAGCACAACGACAAATGCGAGGCCGGCATCGCTCGCACGTCGATCCGGTGCGGTGACGTCATGCGCGGCGTCACCACCGCCATGAAACACGCTAGTGACCTCATGCTGCTCAAAGACTGCGCACAACTGCTCGAAGACGAAAAGCAGTACAGCCACGCTGCAGCACTCTACGACCACGCCAACAACACCGAGAAAGCGGCGTCATTATATATCAAACTGAAATCATGGCTCAAAGTCGAGGCGTTACTACCCAAAATCAACTCCCCGAGTATACACATCCAGTACGCAAAAGCGAAAGAAGCCGAAGGCAGATATCAGGACGCTTTGAAGTCATACCTTAAGGCTCAAGACTACGAAGCAGCGATACGACTCAATTTGGATAAACTAGACGATATCGATGAAGCCGTGAGTTTAGTTCAAGAGACTAAATCCATTCAGGGCGCCAAAATGGTTGCGAATTATTTCCAAAACTCCGACGATCCGACGTCTGCTATCAAATTTTTGGTCATGTCTCTGTGTTACGACGAAGCTTTTCAACTGGCCAGAAAGAATGGTAAACTACAATTGTACGGGGAGATATTGATACAGACGTCTCAAGCGAGGCCCGAGGACTTCAGGAGCCTGGCGTTGCATTTCGAGGGGGAGAAGAATCATTTGTTGGCGGGCAAGTTTTATTTCCACGCCGGGGAGTATAGCAAGGCGATGTCGCATCTGCTGAGGAGTGGGGCGTCGGAGGAGGAGGAGAGTGAGTGCATCTCGGTGGCGATAGACGCTGCGGCGGCGAGCGACGACGAGAGACTGACTAGACGGTGAGTTGGGCTTTTTAATCATATTTACAAGCTGCGCCCCGCGCTGTTACCCGCGTTTAAAAAGTATGTCCTTTTACCGGGATAAAAATTAGCCTATGTGCTATTCCAGGCTATAATCTATCTCTGTGCCAAATTTCATCCAGATCCGTTCAGCCGTTCTGGCGTGATTGAGTAACAAACATACATCCATTCATCCAAACTTTCACATTTATAACATTAGTGGGATTAGTGGGATCAAACGTCATATACTGTACTGCGCACAAGAGTTTTGCGCAGTATTCTATGACGTTTGATTAAGCTCTAGATCTAGAACGTCTATATTTTTGGTGGTTAGATTATAAACTCCTTGGATAGCACCACAGCGTGGTCGCTTATTTAATATCGGTGTTACGAAATCATTACTTAAATTTTTAATCAACTTGTTAAGCGACGAGGATAGAAGATTTATAATCTGTTCCATTCTTTTATATGTGTTTGGTAGTTAGCGATCTCGGTTGGGTCTAGGTCTGACTTGTCTATATTTATGTATGAGGTTTCCCCACAATAATTACTTTGTTTTGCAGACTAATAGAGTTCCTCCTGGGCGAGACGGATGGTACGCCTCGGGAGCCACGTCACTTGTTTCGTCTGTACATGGCCAAGAGGCAGTTCGCTGAGGCAGCCAAAACTGCGGTGAGTTGATAACTTTAGGTTCCTAGACGTGAATCATCATGCCACTTTAAGAAAAATATAACTGCTGCTAAGAATGCTTATGTATGTGAATTCAGCATGTCGATATGACGATTTAAGAAAATAATTTATGTACCCAGCACAAAGACTATTTAATTTTATAACAATTATTTTCCAAATTCTGACTTCACATTATTAGTAAAAATGCGCTATAGGATCGCGGTTCTGAAGTTTAGAATACCCTTTCTGAATCATTCTGTATAAAGATGATGGTATGGTGTCGTTACCTCGCTTGCGGTGGTGTGTTCAGGTGATAATAGCGGGCGCGGAGTGCCGCGGCGGGCGCTACCGCGAGGCGCGCGACGTGCTGCGCGCCATGTGCGCGGCGCTGCGCGCGCGCCGCCTGCCCGTGCCGCGCGACATGCGCCACGCCATCGCGCTGCTGCACTCCTACATACTGGTAGCACACGCACCCATCTCCTTCTCACACATAACAATCAATCAGCCAAGACGTCCACTGCGGGACATAGGCCTCCTCCAACGACTTCCACACATCACGGTCCTCCGCCGCTCGCATCCACCATATACACACATCATCAGTCCACCTTGTGGGGGGCCGTCCTACACTACGTCTTCCGGTTCGTTTCACACATACCACAAAGTTTATCAGTTTTTGTCACAGGCAAAGCTAATCTCAGATGGCGTCTAGCATCTCCGGTGGTATTTGAATTTGATAATTGAGGTCGTAATTTGCATATGGGCTGACAGGTCCGCGCGCACGTGAAGCGCGGTCGCCACGACTTGGCCGCGAGGCTGCTCTTGCGCACCGCCGCCGACGTCACCTTCTTCCCGACGCAACAACGTGAGTCAATAAGAGCTAGCTCAAGCGTTTACCGTCTCGCTCACACGTGTGAGAGTTATAGCGTGCTTTCTCGATAATTATATAGTTATATTAGGAGTGCCGGCTTATCTTTCAAGTCCTCAATGTAAAGACCAAGAAACTCCTTCATCGCCATCATTTAAGGTTGAATATAATTTGCCCATTGTAGAATCGCAAAGCCTATTTTTTTGTTATTTATTTGAACTTAGAACGTATCAAATGATGAACCTTAGAAGACTTTTTATTAACTAGGATTTTTTGTCAAAACTGATAAAACACTATCATGGCCAACCTTATTTCTGAAAAATGGTCACTGTTTATTATTTTACTATTGCTATTTTAACGTCTATATTTATTCGTTCTCCATTACATTGTAAAAGATTTTCATCAAGAAACTGCTTCGTAAAGCTATTGTAAATGGATCACAAGTTCTCTCAATACGGGTGGTATTGCTATATCGTGTGTTGTATTGTTCAGATCAAGTGTCGATCCTGACGTCGGCGGTGATCGAGTGCGGGCGCGCGGGGCTCAAGCAGCAGGCGCAGCACTGCGCGCGCGCACTCATGCAGCCCGAATACCGCTCGCTGGTACCCGAACAACTGCCTATACTAATGTCATAGCAACGAATAATAACACTTATGAAAGCTTACAATTCTTTGATTTTATCTCCGGTGCCAACACTATTTTGTATTACGTTATTTTTAATCAAACTAATAATTATTTATGAAATTTCTGAAAATTCTAACAATTGTTAAACTTTATCGATGTTTGTCGCTTCATTTTGATTGAAATTTTGTTCGGATAATTCAATTCCCATGCGATTTTGCAGTTGATAATCGTACCATTTGAATCCACACTTCGCCCACAGAACTTATGAGTTTGACTAGAGGTGTGAATGTTGGCTAGATTGATCCGAAGTACGCGAAGAAGATCGAGAGCGTGGTCCGGCACGGGTGCCGCGCTGCGCCGGCGCCGGTCGCGGCGGCGGCGTGCCCGCGCTGCGGCGCCGCGCTGCCGCTGGCCGACCTCACGTGCGCGCGCTGCGGGGGCGACGTGCCCTTCTGTCTTGCCACCGTACGTATTACATACCAAAGTCCCCATCCCACTAATATTATAAATGTGAAAGTTTGTTACTCAATCACGCCAGAACGGCTGAACGGATCTGGATGAAATTTGGCACAGAGATAGGTTATAGTCTGGAATAGCACTTAGGCTATTTTTTTTTCCCCGGCAAAATGTATGGTTCCCGTGGGATAGATTTGTTTTATTTATTATGTTATATTTTTCATCGCGGGTAACACCGCGGGGCGCAGCTAGTATTATATAAAGAATAAAGTACTATTTATTTAACGGTGAGTCCGGAGGGGTATTAACATCGGAATGTTAATCCGACTGTTATCTGACTGTTTTATAACTGTTAGTTTAACTATTATCCGACTAATTGACGGCTGTGACTGACCGGGATACACCGGTCTCGTACTCGTCTCAAGTCCATTGTACGGTACCGATAATACAAGTGTTTGGGACCGTGCACTCGGGGTGTTCGTTTGTCGATATTTAGTAGTTTTATCGTTACAGGGTTTGCACATCGTCAAAGATGACCTGACCGCGTGTCCCGAGTGCGATTTTCCAGCTATTCTCAGCGAGTTTATTGAGTAAGTATTTTTACGAGAAATCCTATACTCATTTCGGTGAGGTTTATCGAATTAGATCTCGGTATACAGGTGAATTTTTCGATGGGGCCTGGAAGGCCAAATCCGAAACTAAAGGGAATTGCAAAAAATGCTTAAAAGGGCCTTTTACCTTCGAGACATTGATGAAAAGTAAAAGATTTTGAAAAAAAATTTTCATTAGCCATGAATGAAATGTACTGAACTTAATGGTTTACATGAATAAAATATATTCTGATTCATCTTAAAACTGATAATTGTATAAACAACATTTGTAGAAAAATCTAGATAAAAATAATTTTGTTTCTTACACTTTTTTGGTCAGATGTGGCAATCCCAACTAGGTAATGATAAATTCGCAATTTTGATTAACGCATTTTTAATGTGTTTTTTTATATGAGAAGAATGGAAAATAGAGAAAGAAAATCGACCACAACTATCTGTCAAAATGGGGAATATCTTACGGACACTTGGTACAGTTTTTGTGAAATTTATTAAAATTATTACATTATTGTATAACACGTATTTACGTGCTCTCCTTCAGGATCCTCAAAGAGGAAGGCAAGTGCCCCATGTGCGGTGAAAACGTGGATTACCGTCGACTCGTCAAAATTGACGATGTGGCCGCGTACATGGACATTAACACTACGGAGTAAGGACTACATTTGTACAACAATTAATTAAATGATAAAAGCGTTTTATTTTAAGTTTATTCGACATTGATAGCAGTATTATGAATGATATCGTCAAACTTTAAGTATTAACGTAATTGAACAAGGTATACATTGCCGTGACAAATCCGTCCACTAACTCTTATCTATACTGATGACCCAGTTTCGATTTATCTGTAAGTATTAGAGTGGTACAATTTGGGATTAGATTTATTTATAGTATACTTGTGGCATATCACTATATGGTTATCGATTATGAATTATCAGTTAGTAATTCGATTTAAGTTTTGAGATCCTATATGCCACATCGCTTGGTGCTAAGTGCATCACATGCTCTTATTGTCCACATATATCGACGATAAAATCGCCATTATTGAGTATTTTGATAAGGTCCAAAATTGTACAATAGGAATGTCATATGCATGTTATCCTACTTTTGTGGGAAATTAGTTTCTTCTCAATATATAAGCTATAAGGTGTCTAGTAGTAACGTTGAATCCGTCCTTTTAACTGTAAACTGGGCACTTAGTATAAGTTTTTACCGTATTAAAATACCGATAGAGTGATCAATTGTTTCCATACATTAACCAGTAAAGCCTCACGTTCCCACCAGGGGCGCTACTGTGTATAACGATTCGATTACTCGACCAGTATTTAAATATGCCAAACAAACTCATACTAAGCCGCCTCGCCTTCTGTAGACATGATATTGGTTTAAATAAAACTTCAAATAAGTGATGAAACATTTAATTTGTCATTTGAAAGTATACCAAGTTGTTGTCGCACGTTCGATACTGAGATTCAAATGAAACAACAAACACAATTGTATAATACAAAATGGCGGCGTGCGTTGGACCGCGCTCACTGCACTTGCCATCTGCGTACTTAATGGCTTACCGGCATTTTAAATCGTCATTTGTTAGAACAATTTGGCAGTTTAATTTCTTAAGGGTGCATTCTATTAAAGGGCAGAGGAAGCGACCAATCAGAAACACCTTTCGACACTAAGTAGATGGTTTTACATAATCCGATTAATGGAATCGCACCCTTATAGATACAATTTTTGAACAGATTTTAGATTGCCTCTTTCACCACCAAAGTCGAAATCCGAATATCGTCTTTGTTTCGTGGTTTTCAAACAATCTGATTGGCCCTCTTTACTCCCCATGTCTCGGCTTCAGTGGAAATGCACCAGTATGGTATCTTAACGGGTATGCAAGAAGTGCAATTTGAAGTGTAAGTGCAAGTGCAAGTGCAGTGAGCGCCAGTGTCCCGCCCCCGCCGCAGCCCCCGCCGTCCGTTACTCTACGATCAAGTATTGCCCTAATCATTAACACTACCTATCTATATGCCCTAAGTAGACATTACATTTATACAACTTAAAATAATGACAAGACGATTATAACGAAATAATACGAACGTTTATAAACAAATAATTGATTGTGCTAATTATAAGTAATCGCTACAGCCGCTACATCGCGGCTAACTATTAAAGAATTCTGCTAATTTTAGTATTTCACCCTTGTTCCTCTACACGTGGAGTTCAAATTGCCGTGAAACCAGGCGGTAGTGGTGATAGGGTTTGTGTTTTCGGTAACACTGTTAAAATACAATAAACTTAATTCGTCTTTTAATAAACATACAAATGGAGTGTCGTTAGGCTGTTATCACTAGGTAGTGTCTGCTATAGCTCGGGTAAGTTATTTTAATTTATTTATATCCAAACTTATTTCTTATTCTCCAAAATCGCTCCGTCCTCCTCAGTCATACGTAATTTAAAAGTGTTTCTAGATTATACGTAGATTAATTAAAATCGCTTAGCCACCAACCTGGGAGTCCAGGTTCAAATCCCGTTAAATCATGCCTCCCTTTTCGACATGTAGAAAAGGGCAAGCGATTCTCACAAGTTTCTTAAAGGACCGACATGAATTTGTAAATTATCTGATTAGTTAACGTTAGACGATTTCGAAGAGTTACTACAATTTCTGCAAAAATGATATCTAATGTACAATAGAATAAGATACAAAATTGATTAATGACATATAAAAATTGGTGTTACACAATTTTGTTTGCGCGAATATCTACATAGAGTCTAAATGGCGCTAACACGATTGGTATAAAATCTTCAAGTAACTATGGAACGGATGAAATGCTAATGAGTTCGGTGCAAGCCTACACTTCTATAAGAACACATTTCAATTCAAAATATCCCGTATAAAAGTGAACATATGAATCGTACGGGCGGTCAAAAGAGTGGACCATTCCGCCTCGTAAATGGACGAACAATTAAATCAATTTAAATCAATAACTTTGTTATATTTGTGAACACATTTCATTTATAAATAATGTAATTATATCGACATTCATAAATACGTGTCTGTTAAATAATTTGCTTTTTAAATATACAATATGTTGGCCGGATGCTTTTGTATGTCGACGCTTCTGCTCCACTCTTTTAACACGTTACATATAAAATATTTACACAGATATATATTTATATAAATATGTATGAATATTATAAAAATATATTAAAATCATAGACACGATGGCACTTGGTTGCGTTGTAAAAGGTTAGAAATAAAATATAAACATTAGAATTAAATATAATTTGCTACACGAGTGCACGAGTGTACACAATACAAGGTGGTTCGACACGACACGTCGAGTGAAACAAATCCGACGGCTATGTATCGTGAAACGCATATTATTACTAGCTTAGGGGAATGTATAAAAATTAGTTTCAGCTATATCAATGTTAACTCCTCAACAATAAATACTATAGATCTTTGGTTTCATTTAGTCGTTTGATTACAAAATGTTTCTCGCCGTGCCGACCGCGGCGCAGCGCCGGCGGGACGAGCGGGCGAACAGTTGGAGGTTTACCATCTGACGAGCCTCGGGCGCGGCCCGTGCACCCGGGGGCCGCCGGGCGAAATACAAAGACCGCGTTTGGCACAACAATGCTCAATGCGAGCCCGATTCGAGGGTACACTATCTGAGTGTATCGAGCGATCAGTGCTATCAGTTCTATTCGTCCCGGAGGAGTATCCGACGAGGCGGGCGAGGCTTACTGTTGGTTGGCGATCTGCTTGGGCAGCGCGGCGACGACGCGCACGCGGTCGCTGAACATGGGCGGCGGCGCCAGCACGGGCGCGGCGGGGTCGGGCGCGCCGGCCGGCTCCTCGGGCGGCGGCGGCAGCGCGGCCAGCAGCCCCGCGCCGCGCCGCCGCCCCGCGCCCGGCGCCAGCGCCACGTCCACGCCCAGCCGCTCCGCCGCGGACCGGCCGCGCGCCGCCAGCGAGCCGCGCAGCAGCGCCGCGCTGGCGCGCTTCCTCGTCAGCGAGTTGTGGCGCTGCATCGCCGGCGGCGGCGGCGGCGCCAGGCTCTCGGACGAGCTGTGCACGGGCTCGGTGCTGATGACGTCGTTGGACGACTTGACGGTGACGGAGCTGCAGAAGGAGACCTTGTCGCGGCGCGGCGCGGGCCGGGCCTGCGCCTCCTGGTCGGACGACACGCCGGACGACGAGTTGTCCCCGTCGTCCCGCTCCGCGCCGCCCAGCTCGTCCCCGCACGACTTGGACGACTTGAGCCGCGTGCGGATCTTCTGGATCTCGTCCACTGAGAACGAGTGCTGCATGGAGCCGGAGCCGGAACTGCTGCCGCTGGAAGCGCGAAATAAATATGTGACAGAGCGATACTGGCAAATATTATCTTTGGAATGATACGTATATATGCACGCGCTATAAAGACCTCTACCAAATACACTGGACTGGCTATGCCGTATTAAATGATAATTAATAGAAAAGTATTTTTTGTAGTTGCTGTACAATGAAGGCAAATAGCGTGGAGACCTACACTGGGTCAGTACATAGTATTCGATGGCCAAAGCCCCCTGGTAAACTGGCATGATTCACCCCATATGACGTTAGTAGCAAAATATGTACCATCGGCAAATGTGTGTGCACTAACGAGGTCACTTGCCCTTTGGAATTGAGGCTTGATGTACATTTAGTGCTATTTTAAGGCCGTTGGTGCCTCTGGATGCCCAATGACGAGATTAAAATTGTCTTTAAGACGTTGCCACCCAGCCAACATATTTATTAGAGGTCAGTGATGCAATAGTATTCCGTAAATGTATGTAGTTAAAGCACATATTCGGTGAACAGACAGAAATCCGATACGACCCCACGTTAAGCCAAACACACAATTAATTCATAAGACAAGTGTATACAAATGATTTAGGAGACCTAAACACAGGAGAGCGTTATGCATTCTGCGTTCCACGATCTGCGTTCTTTGTAATGTATGTGTTTCATATAACAAACTATAACAAATGTTATTATACCCTTCCTGAATCATGTTGTACGCTCGGATCGCCCCCAGTCTAGTGTACGGTACCCATAATACAAGCGTTTTGCATAATCTGGTACCGTACAGTTGCATTATTATTATAATAACTAAGACAGAATGCAGAATGCTACATCCCTGTTTGTCGGAGCTCTTAATGATAAGTTATTTACTTAAATTCAAAAACAAAGAACTATGAATGTGGTGATGTTACTTTCAGATATTATTCGGTACCAAACTAAATTTAAAGTATTAACAGACGATCGAACTTGGTACGGGACCGACCACGGATTTGGTCCGCTCCGTATTGTCCACAGACTACTCTCTAGAGCAGTGGTACTCAACCTTTTTTGCAAAGAGGCCCCAAACACGTGCGTGGTGGTGTCGCGGGCCTCAAAAAAATAATTGGTAATGATTTCTTAGGTTTTCGCTATTAGTAGGCGCAGTAGTGCTCTACATTTTTCTTATGGGCGTGAAATTCAAAATCGTTTAAAATAAAGTAACACCAGATGGGCCAATCACAAAAGCCCAGCGGGCCGCAGGGTGAGTGACTTTTCGTCTAGAGCACCTATGTGCTCTAGACGAAAAGTTTTGGCACGGAGCGCACCATGCCCGTGGTGCGGCCTGTACCAAGGTCGATTTAATTTAATGTTACATCCTCGTGGTTCCGTGATTGGTCGTGAGACAAGGCTCCAGTGACCCAAACATGGTATTTGGTGTTGCCAGTTCTGTCTTGGAATCCGTTTATAGCGTGGCAATGTTGTGCTTTTAAAAAAAAAATGGAAGTAATTACAAATTGTACATTGTCGAAAACAAATAATGAACTTGAGAACAATTAGAAATTTGTGTTGAGACATAAAAGTGATTGTGTATCGCGATGGATGTATTCCCGTTCACAAACAAAAAAGGACAGAAAGCACTCTCCCAGCGACACATAGTTCAATTGACGGTGTAAACTATACCTTATTGTATAAGTATGAACGTTCAAATTAAATATATAATTATTATTCCGCATCTGTTTCGTAAATCGTTGCGTATGTCCTGAAAATTGTAAGGTCTATTAGGGATGTCGGATATACACGCATCTATGGCGTATGTACGTAGAAATAGATACTAGTTTTGAATGACAACATTAATGAAATACATAATTATATAGCGCCCCTAGCGTGAACGCAGAAACTATATTCCACATGATGGCAACCTTGCAATCCATATAAATTTTATAGTCAAACAAAAATATGCTTATGACCGTATCAAGCGGATATGTGTTTTAATAGTAAGGCAATAAGGTTCACCTTGCGTTGCTGTTGGCGCTAGTCTCGGCGGCGGGCGGCTCGCCCTTGGGCTTGGCGTCGCCCTCATCGTCGGACTCCGACATGCTGTAGTCCGGCTCTGGTATCGGCGGAGCAGGAGTCGAGTTCTGGGAACATTGAGAACTCCACTATTTGAGTATTAGACAGCCAACGCTCCAGGGAGGCTTAGTAAGAGTTTCCACAGCACGACATACTGATGGCGTGAATTAATGTTTCTTTTTGACCTGCTGCTAAAGTCTGATTAGCCGTTCCTACATTGTTCTCACATACCCAATGTATTGCTCAAAAATGTAAAAGATCTTTTTAAAAAAAGAGCAACCATGGAGTTTCTTGCCCGTTCTTCTCCATAGGAACGGCATTCCGAACGGGTGATAAAGTAGTAGTATAATATTTTGTAACTTTTGACATTTCATAAGTACTGTACTTAATGGTTTACGTGAATAAAAAATATTATTATTCTGATTCATAGATTTCATTAAGTAGCGTCACTAGTGAAAAATATTACTGGCAAATGTATGGAATTGTTATTTGGATACGTTCAGAACTTGAATACAACTTTGGTACAATTGGCTTATGCATAGCAGTGTAGACAGCACACGTAAGTTTTGTTAGAAATATTGAATATATTAGTAGGATATTGATTTTTTATATTTACGCGAATACATTATATAATCTGATTTTATGGATTTTATCGCGTTTACTTAAATCTAAATATGAGAGAACCCCAGTTCTAAATATGACACTAGGACGTCTAACATTTCAGTCCTCTCTTGATCATGGTTGCTGTAAAGCAGCCGACACGTCGGGAACGTAAACAACATAAAATAAACGCGATAAAATTCGTAAAATTTGTTTTATTTAAATACTCAAAAGAATTACAATGAAAAATTCTAGTAAGCTCCAAACCAAGGATCTACTAGCCAAACAGCTTCACCGAAGCTTAGTGGGCAAACTTTAATAGTTTAATGGTCAGGGCGGGGATTGAACGCTGAACCTTTCGGTTACTTCGGCAGCACCTGCAACCACTAGGCTAGCGCTTTCCTTGCGTGTACCTGTCGCAGGAACCCCTTGTGCGTGAAGGGCTGCGCGTACTGGTTGGCGGGCTCGTCCGCGGACTGCGCGCGCGCCGGCCCCGCCCACGAGCGCAGCGACGCCGCCTTGCGGCCCTGCTGCTGCACACACAAATATTATAATAATTAGCACTTTGATGATTTGTAATTTCCTAAATAGTCCCTTGATGTAAGATGAATTCCGGGATTATTTCATCATCTTGGCCCCGTGAGGGTTGGACTTTGCATGTCTTTGAGAAGTGCTCAGTTTATCTTAGATACGCAGACTTCTCAGATGTTTTCCTTCATGGTTTCGTGGGCGATAATTAGTTATGGGATTCGTACATGAAATTCAATTATTTCAGAAGTGCGAGCTGGGATTTACAAACTACAAACATTTGCGGTCATTATGTAGTTTGCCCCTACCGGGATTCGAACACAACCCTTGGTACAGAAAGTTCGGTTACTACCAACTGTGTTCATATTTTTTTATGTTTTATGGCTCTGGGTACTAGCCCTTTGAAGCGTATCATGTGAAAGGTTATAGTATTCGGTCACCTGTTGCGCGGTGTCGGCGCGCGCAGGCGCGGGTCGGTAGGCGACGGAGTCCAGGTCCTTGGGCGAGGCGTACAGCTTGGCGGGCGCGGCGGGGCGGAACGTGGAGGCGGGGGCGGTGGCGAGGGCGGGCGCGGGGGCGGAGGGCGCGGGCGGCGGCGGCGGCGGGTGCGCGGGCGCGGGGGGCGCGGCGCGAACTGGCGCTGCGACAACCATTACCCGTCACGATCACACTCCACAAGTTTAAAATAAAATAATTCTTCAAACTATACACTTTTTCAGGCTTCTGACCGCGCCCGTATTTATTGTCAGATGTCACAATGAACCATCCAAGATCTGACTAATTGACGCGCTGCATAATCGAGCGTTCTTATCTAAATACGATTTTTCCGAAGGAATGTGCTATGTAATACAAAATAATGGCAATACATTTAACAAAGTACAACAAGCTCCGAGTTCCTTCACTTCACCGTGAACAAACATAATTAACATTCAATCGACTAACCACATAAAAAAACGAACACAAAAATCATTGAATACCCTATTTGAAACCCAGATTCACACAGAGATTAAAAACTAATCCATTCTTTTTTTGAAAAGTAACAAAAAACATCACTGAAGCACAGGACAAATTGGCGCCATGTTTGGTCTTCGTTCTTTTTGTGATCTTTCGTTCTTCATCATAATACTAGCTACTTCTAATAAATAATATTAGCTACTACTAGCATGTCATAAGTGGTACAGACGCCGACCGTAAACATTGCACGTCGAACTTAACAAAGAGACTAGCGGCTAGAGGCAAGAGTGAAAGAGACGACGCTCTACAAAGACGAAACATGTTGTATGCCGATGTGTAATATTATCAGCGGGCTAGTGTAGATGGCGTGAGTACCGTGCACGTCCTCCGTGGACCTGGTCCGCGGCGGGCGCGCGGCGGGCGCGGCGGCCAGGTCCGGCGTCGAGTGGAAGTCGCGGCGCAGCGCGCCCGCCGACTTGCTCCACACCTGCGATCACGGAACTGTGTTACATTGTGGCTTCAATCTTTGTTTTGTGCCTCAGAGAGGACATGTAATATCGTCGGTCTCTCTTGCCGTCCCATCGGACTATGAGAGTGAGTGAGTGAGAGCGCACCTGCGCTTGCGCACGCACTCGTGCACTATCTCCTGCGTACTTGGCCGTCGTGGAGGACATTTATTAAATGTGACTCAGTATAAAATTAGACAGTTACAACGGTTAACCTTCCTTCAGGCATTTTTTTTAATACTCTTATTTGTCTTAATTAATGAAATTGCTTGTACAAATCTCCCACCCAACACAAATACAGTGACGAAGTCGTATACCGCGAGTTATTTTTTTCTTGCCCTGTCAAAGGTAACCTCGTAAGACTGGTCCGTCAGCCCGGGGCCGGCTGGCAGGTGATATGAGGGCGTACCTTCCCGCGGGCGCGCTTCATGTCGGCGACGGAGGCGTAGACGCGCTGCGCGCGCGCCGGCGACGCGCCCGGCGAGCCGCAGCCGCCCTGGAACGCGGAGCGCGTCATCATGGCGCTGCTGCCGCCGCTGAGATCATCACACAGATACTAGCGTTAGTTTTGAAACGTATTTCATGGCGATTTTCATGTAAAACAAAAAACAATCACAAATAAAAAAAAGATTTCCCTATTTGGCTATTGTTAATTACAAACTCATTGAAGTTGATATATTACTACCAAATAATTTAGTTTAAAGAGTATCAGCACTATTTTGCTCTCACTGGAATAATCTAGAAAATATTCCGAATCAAACAAAAACCTATAAAAGCACAACTGTGCTGTGCTTAACGTGAGCAATAACTATCCCAACTGGAATAGTTATTTTCTGGAAGTTATTGCCCCCGTAGTGATTGCTCAGCAGTAATATTCAGTAAAAATCTAAATCTTAATCAAAATAAACTAGACTAATATAAAATATTAAGTAATTCTAATATATTGAGGTTATTTTTTTAATGAAAATACATACGAGTTTTGTTTGCAATTTTGGAAGCATTAGTAGTGATTAAACACTGATAAGATCATCTGAATAATCCCAGGCAAATGATAATATAATATTATGCCCCTATGTAGTACTCACGAGGTGTCAGCGTCCGCCTGCCTCTGGAACAGCTCCTCGAGCTCGGCGGCGGTGATGCGCGACGAGGCGGGCCGCTGCCGGATGGATGCCGTGCGCGGCGCCACCGGCGTGCCCGACGAGGGGGTGCCGCCTGGGACATGGGCTATAGGTGTAGATATTCTAAACATCGTGGCCTAGAAATGGTATACTTAACTGGAACAAAAGGTCTAAGTGCGTGTTGATTTTGCTGTGTATACAACGTGTCCCGAAAGGGGTAAATAATACTTATGTTATAAATTTAGTTCCATTTTCAAACAAATATTGCACGTTATTTACTTTTGGCATTAAAGCAGCAAACCCTTTCGAAAGGGTTTCCCATATAACACACACCTATGTCATAGACAAAGCTCGCTGTTCATTAAATTTCGATTCATAACCGAGGAAACCCTTGGGAAACTTCTTAATAAGGTAAAGTTACGTTATTAGGCCGTCAATCGATGGGTATATACGTAAAATTTTAGGGAATCCCAATGAATAGGAATCCCCATGAACGACTTGTCGCAGCCCTGGTTTTAATAACGAAGGTGGCTACCGTTGCTGGGCGCGTGCAGCTGCACGGACTCCGCGGAGGAGGACTTGCCGGCCGCGCTCAGCGGCTCGCAGCTCTCCTCCTTCTCGCCGCCATTCTCTACAAATACATCAAACATCTGTCAACCATTATAAAAGGGCGAAAACTGCGCACGCGTCCATATATGTTGTCACGCGTGTGTGTGTGTGTGTGTGTGTGTGTATGCATGTGTGTGTGTGTGTATGCATGTGTGTGTGTGTGTGTGTGTGCGAGCGTCCGTGTGTGTGTTTGTGGTGTGTACGACCGTCTGTGTGTGTGTATACTGACCTAGTCCGGCGACCATGGACTTGGCGCGCGCGCGGCCCACGCTGAGCGTGGTGCGCGGGTCGCGGCGCGGCGGCGCCGGCGCGGGGCTGCGCCCTGCCACACACGTTTCAAGTTACAAAATCTTAAAGTGAATTCGCTAAATTTCCATTTACGTTTTATTACAATCGAAAGGTAATAATTGTTTTGAAGATTTTGTAGTTCGGGTCACATTTGATTCAGAGACTATTAAAACCATAAGACACTTAGCCATAGCTTATATACACATATTTGTCACCACTACAAAGACGTAAATTGAATTAAAAAAAAAGAATTTTGCAGTACAAGATAAAAAATATTTTTAAAATTTTCGATAACTTCTTTATGTCGCTTATATTTAAAAAAATATATCAATGTAGATAGTTCATAAGAACTACAAACTCTATTGAGTGCTCCAGTAGCACTATTCTTCAATATGTTATATATAGTTTCTAGCTACCTTCAAAGGCCTATTGCTAGCTATGTATATTACCTCCAGCGCCCTTCCTTGGCAGCGTGGCGGCGTAGGGCCGGCCGGAGCTCGACAGCTGGTTCTGCGACTTGCTCGTCGGCACGGTGCAAGTGCTGGTCTCTATGTTACCTGGATACGAACGTACCAGATATTAATCCACCCAATGACTTCCATGCATCAGGATCCTCCCCAACTCACCTCCACCGGCTCGTTGTTCCAACTAAGTCCGAATTTATTTAACTCTAAAGATATCGATAATACCATGTCGATAAAAAGATAATAATAACATAAATTTATATTTGTTTTTAAATTCGTGAGATAAATAATAAAGATTTAGATTTATCTTTCTCGTCTTATGGATTTGCCCCGCGACGTTCCCGGGTTCGAATACTGGTAGGGACAAACTTTGTGTGAGGAGCACGATTGTTTGTACCCAAGTTATGGATGTTTGATATATATATAAGTAATATATAATGGGTTCGCCTCAAATCCATTGTACGGTACCCTTAATACAAGCGTTGCTTAGTGCTATCAGCCGAAAGACGTCCACTGCTGGACATAGGCCTCCCCCAATGACTTCCACACATCACGGTCCTCCGCCACTCGCCTCCACCGGCTTCCTGCTACGCGTGTGATATCATCGGTCCACCTCGTGGGGGGCCGTCCTACACTACGTCTTCCGGTTCATGGTCGCCATTCTAGAACCTTTCTGTCCCAACGGCCATCGTTTCTGCGAGATATGTGCCCTGCCCACTGCCACTTCAACTTTGAAATTCTTGAGCTATGTCGATTACTTAAGTAGTGTGGAACCGTATAGTTGGTTCGTCTGGCGATATTTATTTATAACAACATAGGCCCAGGGTTCGTAGCTCCAGGGCGCCAAATCCAATAACACGTCACTGGGTACTGACCAACGTTACTGAGCGAGACAACAGTCATGGAGACGAGCGCGCCCGAGCTGCGGATCAGCTCCACCACGTGCTCGTGCGACGCCGCCGACACGTCCTCGCCGTTGATCTACACCGACACACACACACATACAACAGATGGACACAATTGTAAACGTGTTATCCAGAATGAAACAGAGATTTGAATATAAACTCTAATATTAGAGTGATGCAGTTTAATTTACATGAGAACTTTGTTAACGGTTGAGACTTTATTTAAAATAAGCTTATCGGATGGTGCAATAACAGTATATTGTTTTCTAAATCAAAAGGTTTCAATTCCTGGTTAGGGAAATATATTTTTCAAAATGCTAATAGTAGATACCGTTTTAGTTTTCATTACAATCGGGCTCCTTAAAGCATTTGTAGCTATTCCCTATAGTTTTAAATTATGTCTACCACGCACACTTTAAAAAATCATATTTATATATCTTTTCGGATTCGGGATAAAGAGAGTGTGCACGCGCAACTCCTCATTATTCGATACATTTGTCGATAAATTAACTGCGCAGCACTACGTCGACGGCGCATCACTACGGCATGGCCCCACCATCGCGTTGAGATGCGGACGTGCAAATTATTTATATATTGTAAACGACAAAATAAAATAAATATAATTACATCAGCTCGTCACCATAATTTTATATATAAAACCCTAGATTCTGGTCAGAGGGATTAATTTTCAATGAAACGCGATGTGGTTGATTTTCAATGAATAGATAAACTTACAGATTCCGGTAATATTTTACTATATTTCAGTAGCACAGCCATGTTGGACATCGACTAGGCCTGAACGAATTTGATGCACAACTGTTGTGTTTAAGACGTTCACTTCGTTTGTTTTGTAAAACAACAACAGTTTAGTAACAAACACGTTTTACTTAAACACCTCATTACAGATTGTTTAACATACCACGTATTAATTCGTTCAAACAGATTATACCTAGGAGGGGTGATAAGAATAGTATAGGACTTTATTCGCAGTTATGGCTTTTTTTAATATTTATTGATGTCTTTTTGTTTCGATTTAATTACAAAGAAGGTAGCTAGTACATCAATGAAGATAGTACATAATTTTGTATTTGGAATCTTGAATATTTTTTACCTAATTGACACCTGACTCATATTTAATTTAAAAAAAATACTACCTATATTCTATTTCGAGTGCTGGTAGGTAATTTAATATAGTCCGATTCATTATTGATCGAGCTTAAATATCATTTATGATGGTTCAAAGTGACGTCTTGAGAGTTATCGAAAACGTGACCAAATCTGAAAGTTTTAAGGTTATAAAATCAATAAGACGATGAGATAAGAAAGCGTCGTTACCGCGAGCAGAAAGTCGCCCTTGTTGAGTCCGGCGCGGTCGGCCACGCCGCCCGCGTCGACGTCGTCGAGGTACTGCAGCGCGGGGCAGCGCTCGGAGGGCCGCAGCTCCATGAGCGGCGAGGAGGCCTTGGCGCCGCGCAGCACGAACCCGAACCCGCGCCGCGCGCGGTGCAGCACCACCGTGCGCGTCTCCATGCTGCCGTACCTACACCACCCACCGCTAGATTAAGCCGTGTACCTGGAGGCCCCTAGGCAACGCCCCTCCAAAGTCATATTCAAATCATTTATTTCGTTTAGGCCTACGGGGTAACTTACAAATTGTCATTTACTTTCTTTTTTCTTAACTCTACAACCGAATCGGAACGCGACCTAAAACTGAGACAGGCAGCGAGCTTGTCTATTTTTCCCATTTTTTTTACAACCATGATTATTAAAAAAAATATATATATCCTCTTAGGTACGGAAGGAGTATTTAAACAGCTTTGTTTACTTATACGAGTTTTTGATTTACTAGCACAATATTTTTTAGATTTAAAATATTCTACTTGGAATCTGATTTATATTGAAAAATACATTCAAACTTGGGTATTCCACTTTAAGTAAATTTGATTGTCCTTTAACACACGGTAATAATCACACACACGGTAATAAATCTATACAAAGTACTACATGGTACCTTAATAAGAAAAATTGTTTAAAATAACACTGATAACACATAATAATCACAACCTTTGGCGGCACCGCCTGAACCAAAACTAGACTAACTATGACCTCACTGCATCATGTTTAGAGAGATTGCCAATGGACAATGTTTATTTTGTTTATTGTTGTTATTAATATGTCACCATTTTCAATATTGTGTGTTTGCTAACCTCCTTGACTTCATGTTTTTGAAGGCAGGCCAATTACATGCTGTTATGTAAAATGGGAGTTTTCCATAATCTGTATTTTTCAGTCGGTACTGAAAAAGTCCCTGGATTTCGAATGAAGAAGATCCCGGCTACCTAGGAGAAGCTACTTAGGTATCCCTTTTTCAGCAAATTAGGTACTTTGAAAACATAAAAAGATTTTACGAAATCAGACTTGCCGATACGCGCAAACATAAAAATAAAACACGTATGTCACATATTGAATGCCTATAAAGTTACTTTTATACTTAAATATTACATGAATTGATAAGCCAGTTATGTGCCTAACTCGTTTCATAATCTAAGTGACAATATTTTTGCGTAGCTTTACGCAAATATAAGAGTGTGAGTCTCACAGCACAGATTTTAAAAAGTATGACACTGACGGCGTGTTGTTGAAGATACGACCAAAGTACGAGTTTCTGGCGCTCGCCGTTGTGTTAAGCGAAATGATTACTCACGATTTCTTTATCCTGGGTGCGGTGGCGCTGTACGTCTTGCTTAACGCCATCTCCCGTCTTCCCGTCACCCGCGAGTGGTGTATTGGACCCGATGCTAACACCTGCAATGGCATCACAAGATATTGTATATAGCTATTGTTTTAAATTCTTTATCAACAAATATAAAACACATAATTACACCCAGCGCTTAAAACTTAGTTAACAAACATAAAATTAAGGGGTTTTCAGGCTAGTAGCCCCGTTACAAACTGATAACCTAACAAGGAAGGATTTTAATATGTATAGCAATAGGTATTTACAATTATTGGGTAATATAGAATGGATATACATGTTTTATGTGCAAGGTATAGATCACATTTAAACGAAATAAAAAAACAATAGTTACTAATTCACCATGTCTAAAACACGTAATAGCTTGAAATTTAACACCGTGAATCAGATTCAGAATATATTTTTATTCATGTAAACCTTTGAGTACAGTGCTTATGGATCGTCTGAACAAGTTACAAAATGCTAAGCTACAACTTTACCACCCGTTGGGAATGTCTCTCTCTTTTAGCTTAAAGTATCACCTGGCCAAAAGTTTTTTCGAAAATGAAACCCCAATAATGGCGATACATGTTTGTATAAGATTCTACTCATAATTTTCGCGGGCAACAGAATTAGGTCTCAAGTCAGCAAGATCGATTGCTTCGTCACAATTAATTTTTTATCAGCCAAAGGTCTCAATTACGATGCAATTGTCATTTCAGTATGAGACAGTTGTGTCAGCAGACAGTGCTGGAGGGTATGGGTATATGAACAAAAATCCCAACATATGGTACCTGGTGTAGATGAGCCGTGTTTTGCCGCAGCCTGACTTCCTGCACACACTGGGAGGGGAACAGCCCCGTGGCGCCTGAACCTCGCACAGTTCCTTCTAGAAGACCATCATCAGTTGCGCCGGTCACTGCGGGTAGGATCATTGTTAATGATTTGGAAACGCAACGTTCTATATATTTTATAATAGTTATCCAATATGTCGTATTGGCTTAATTCGTTCAATAAACAATAGTTCATAGACGTAGCAATGGATTACTAACATCATTCATAAATTTAACATCATTCCTTAATTAAACATTACGTGAACTGCGAGATTATTCGTAAGCGTATATTTCATAGTCTATGTATTTAGACACAGTGTATGGAGCATTGAAAGTTTGAAATATTGTCCGCTAGAGGCGCTGTTCAATTTGACATACAATGTGTCTAAATACGCAAACTATAAACTATACAGTTCGCTTACGAATAATCTCGCCCTTGACGTGCTGATATTAACGATAACGTTTTATCAATTTGGTAACTAGTTATGTATGCTTAGATATATTCGAGTTCTTTATACGTGAGGTTAATGTCCTAAGTATTAATATGATACGAACGAGTGTTTATGAATGAACTTCCACATTTGTTACTCACAATGCACGGTTCGGTTGATGACAATGCAATGAGTATTAATAATTTAGAATTTAGCTTTGTGAGGGAATACCTGCCTCGATAAAGTTTACCCCCCATTTATAGAAAATGTTCGTCCATTTACAATGGCATTGTATATTGATTCTTCTATAAATGCGGAGTCTACAAATGAGTTGAGAAACGCTGTTAGCCACAAATGAACTTTATATATTTTGACCACTACCGCTGTACCGCGCCTTGGGTATGTGCGCGACGAGGCGGGGGGAGTATCGGCCGACAGTCCGCCGCCAATGCGTACGTAAGATCTGTCCTACCCCGCCCGCATTCCTAGGGCGCGGCACAGCGGTAGTGGTCAAACTATAGCTTAATTGGCG
This sequence comes from Pheosia gnoma, assembly GCA_905404115.1. Lineage (NCBI taxonomy): Eukaryota > Metazoa > Arthropoda > Insecta > Lepidoptera > Notodontidae > Pheosia > Pheosia gnoma. The sequence continues at coordinate 8,887,683 of FR989900.1, forward strand.
CGTGCGTTTCCGACAGTGCTTAAGGGGTGGTAAGTATGATACTAGCTTTAGGTAGGTACCTCGAGCGTACGGACCGCGAGAGGAAAGGGTACCGAGAGAGCATCAAACTTCAGAAAAAATATTTTATGGAATCTATTTGGTTCAGTCACTACATCTGATCCTCTTCCTATTCCAATCTATTTTTCAAATGAAAAGTTATAATCGCATGTTCTAGAGAGCTAAATAGGTACCTATATTTTACCTCTTAAGTTATTTAGGTTCCGTATCGTGCCCATAGGCTATAATATCCCTACAATTAAGAACAAACAGTATTAAAAGCGGTCGAGATAACATAACGCCATCTGTCGACGTTGGATTGAATCTAGTTTCGAGCGAGACGAGGCTCGTGTCCGCTAACACAATTTAATTGACTCGCAATGGAATAATAATCGATTTCGAATAGGAAACTGTAGACATACAACGCCGTTACTATTCAGTCATGAGTAAATTGTGTTAGCAGACGTCGGGGCTTTTCACGCGCTAACAACTGTCGTCTTTCCATAACAATCTGCCATCGTGACTAAATAAATATCTACCGACTGTAAACCAACTGAAACACCCAGAGAAAACAAATACATATCTATATTATACCTGTGTGACGACACAATATATTTCAGTTGGTTGGTTAACTTTTAAAATAATTGAAAGTCGATTCTCCCCTCCATACCTTCAATGATGTCTCCCTGATTGATCCGCACGTGCCCTGGCGCGCCGGGCTCGTAGGGCTGCAGACACACGACGGTGGCGCCGCCGTGCAGCGAGCACGTGGTGTCCGAGTTGCTGGTGCCCACGCCGCTCGAGTCCGATATGATGTCGCTAGTGTCGCCCGCGCTTTTATCTGTCGATAGTGGCGCCGCTCACCGGTCAGTACCGTTATTTGGAGGAGCCATGTTGTGTTGGCCAACATATTTGACAATTTTTTTGCGTACCGTTTCGCGATATTTTTTTCCTAATTACATATTAAATATAAGAATAACTATTTTATGGTTACCTATTTTGATCACAGAAAACTAAAACAATAATGCATATTTTTTTCCTATAACATTTTACAAATTAAAATTTACAACCTGCCAGCTGCATCTGGTATCAACATAGTGTTAATGTTTTGCCAGTGTCAAGTAATATAACTATTATTCATTGCCTCATTTTCATCAAGGCCTTGCCCTTTCATCAAAGCTAGGCCCTTATACTGAAACCTGTCAGAAAAGTGGTGAATACTTGAGTAAAATGTTGCAAACAACCTATAAGCTATATTTAAAAAAACAGACCTAACTTTTTTTATTTATCATCTAGGATCTATAGAGGTTTTATTTTATACATTTCGTAATATGTAGTGCTAATAGGGAAACTCGAACAAAAATGTTTAAAAAAAGGGAAGCGAAGAAGCAGGGTCGATGGTACTACGTGGACAGTAAAGGCACATAGATCATGCATTCGTAGTGGATGGGCGATGTCGGTGCATGGTGATGGTTGTCACGTGGCGTGTCGCCGGTGCAGTCGTGGCGCCAAATCGAGGCGGCCATATTGGAAAATAACGGGGCGTGCGCAGATGCGACATGGTGTCATATTTCTTTAAGGGGCTCGTTGGTCAGTACTACTTCTATTGTTCGTTTGTGAATGATTGAACAAAAATAATAGTTCAATATAAAAAATGTTTGGATGATACTCAACTTACTCAAGTGATTAAAAATGTATTTTGTCGTATTTACGCATACACCGTTGCTCCCAAAACCTCCATCCTTCAACATTTTACCTGTAATAATACTGGCGTCGTCTTCGTGGCTCGGGTGACTCGCATCACTAATGCTGGAAGATGCCGATGAAAATGGTCTCTCAAGGCTGCAGGGCGAAGCAGCGGGACCAGGCTGACGGCGCAGAAGCGTCTCCAGCTCCACCGGGATCCTCGTCGAGGAGGCCAGTGAGGACCTGTCTCCCGCCAGCCACCACCCCCCCCATGCCGCAGACCGCCTCTTCGGGTTATACCGTGGCGGACCACGGAACGGCACTGAAATATTTTATTTAGCAACCGAACAAACTAATAAAGGAATCGTGCAACAAACAATTCGAAGTTTGAAATTATTCGAACTCAATTTGTTTTTTTTCTTTCATTACGAAATAAAACAGTGCACAGTAATTTAAATATAAAAAAAAATGGGGTACCAAACTAACAAAGGTGTTAAAAAAACTAAATAATTGCGTTACCTATGAGTTTTAATCTAAAATAAGATGTTATATAATACCATAGTATACCTATCTACTGGTTTGTTAATCGTGTAATTATAATTAACATAGATACAACCATCACCATTATGATAATAAGCAATGGAATAGAAATATGTACATAGAATGGATGAAACATGCAATAATATTTCACGGGATATACCTGCCTACTTACAAATTAATAATATATATAAATCTATTTTTAGTCATAATTACGATAAATTAATTATATAACGTCGTTGTTTAAACATATGCAGAAAGCATAAATTTGCACATAAAAAATGGATTCCTAAATCAAATTGATAAATAAAATCAAATCACATTATTTTTAAAATAATTTTGCTCTAGTGACAAATAAGTACGATAATTTGTTCACAGGGTAAATTATAAATTGATTTAAATTTGATTATAGAATCCCCTAAAATAAATACGATAAAATATCATCTATGAGTGTTCATTTTAAGCGCCAATCAATGCCATGCAATAAAAAAAAACTGAGACCGGACTCACCAACTTCGTCTGCCTTATAGTTTTTTATTACTTCTGCCAAGTCTAAGTTTCCCGCTATAACTGCTACCTGAAAAAAAAATCAGAATTTGATTTAGGAACCTGCGCAGACCGAAGAGAGCCAAGCGTTATGCGATGGGTACGTTTGGAGTTCTGCTGAGTGTTTAAGCTCTAATAGGCAGGCACATGTTAAACAAAATCCACACATCGTCAACATATTCTCACACACATACACACAAAAATAAAGTACCTGATAAGGTGTCTGATTGGCAAAATTTAGTGCTTCCTTATCACACCCCCTGAAGAGCAGCTGCCTCGTGCAGGAGTCCTGCGCGTTGACTGCACACACATGCAGCGGCGTGTTGCCGGACGCGTTGCGGCCATTCATGTCGGCGCCGTAGAACAGCAGGTGGTCCAGATGCTGGACCAAGCCGTTGCGGCATGCCTGAAAAAAAACAATATTGCGTCAACATCAACAACTTTTTTAATGACAAAAACACAAACACACATACCTCATTTGAAATGTCATGTCTATGGAGGAGTAGGGCAAACAATTTCATTGTTGATTGACGAATGAAAAAAAGAAAGTCAGGGTTTTCCATCCAAGACTATTCTGCTGATCCAGGTAAAATGGGCACGTAAAACAGAAGGACTAAAGATTACTGGTAAAAGAAATTTGAGACGATCATCATTAAAGGCTGATACCAGGAACTGCCTGTAGTATGTACCTATAGTGATTCTTTACCAAAACAAGGCAGAAATTGTCTTTGGCAAGAAGGATTGTATTGGGTTATGGATGTCCTGATTGGTATATTCTCTATATACTATCATATACTGTCAAGGTGCGAAAAGTGAATACTAACCTGATGCACCTCTTGCCATCCCTGCAGATCTGTCGCTCCGATCGTCGCATGGTCATGCAGCAAGGTTTCACACAACAGTGGGTCCGTTTTATTCGTCACAGAAAAATACAACGGTGTGAGGCCCTTGCTATCTTTGTAATTAGGCGATGCTCCGAGCTCTAGTAGGGTTTTCACCGCTTCTAGAGAGTTCTTTTCTACGGCCCTGTGTATGGCTGTGCTGCCATCCTTAGTTCTATAGTCAAGGAGAGCTCCACCGTTGACGAGCGCTATTAAAACTTTTGCTGGTGTTTTAAGGCCGGCTGCTATTGTTAGGGGTGTTTCTGTAATAATATAAATAATAAGACTTTTAATGCCCCACTGTTAGGCACGGAATGTCGAATGTCCCTCAATGCGAGGGACTGAGGCCATAGTCCACCTTGCTGACTCCGTGCAGGTTTTCAGATTTCACACGGCTTTCGATAAATAGTTAAGTTCCTTCACATATACAGGAGGTATCCTCGCAATGTTTTCCTTCACATGTGATCATGGTTTTAAGAGAGATTCGCACATAAAATTCCCTCCCAAATCCCTTTAAAGCGACCCTTTTTCAAAGGTGATCGTTCCTGAGCTTGATAGCTCAGGCACTACTAGCTCTTTTTGAAAACGAAGCCTTAAACATTAGAGACAATGTGTGCCTTGTTATTTACGTCTACTATTATTCATTCTCGCTTGCCATAATATCTGTACGACATGTAAGATTCGACCATAAAATGAATTGTAAGTGCAATCCGATGAGAGACACTAACAATTTATTAAGACAAGAAACGTTTGTACAATATTGCGTTTTAATACCTTATTGTTACCTCAAACAAGGAAATTAAATGATGATCAGATTCTCAAATATACACACTGTCATTGATGAGCGAATGTCGGACAATGGTATAATACATTTCAATAACAATGGCACAGTTTTATTCGAGCCATTCAAGTAAAGAATGGAGCATTTAAATCACAAACAAAATAGGCGTTCGACAGGAACACATAACTCAGACGCCAAGGCCATGAAAGACGTTTATCCGAGATTATCCACGGCTGGCTTGATACGGTTTTCTTACAAAAGAGGTAAGACGTATGCAGATGTACAGAAATATCCTATATTCAATCAATCCGATATGGTTAGCCTTACGAGCAAACCACCATGTCGAAAGAAAATATGAAACCATCAAAAGATAATTTTCCAAATCAGATTATCTTTTATTCACGTAAACGATTTAGTACAGTACTTATGAATCGTTAAAATTGTGACAAAATGCTTAGCTACACCTTTAACACCCGTTCGGAAAGCCTTTCCTATGGAGAAGAAAATAATTTTGCAAAACACGGCACGGGGCAAATGTAATCCTCTCTTCTTTCAAAGAGCGATATATAACCAACAGTTGAAGGCTAGATTAAAATATTTAAAAAAGCAGATACTCACATTTACTGAACAAGACAACTAAAGGCCTCGATACATTACTGATGTAACACCATTATATCGCTCAGACCAACTGCATCTTGGCTAGAGTTAACAAGCCGTCTGGTCCTGCCTTATAACTTATTTCAGTGTAGAACAATGAGAGATAAGAATCCGTATGGTAATACAGTGCGTGCCAGAGGCAGCTGCCGTGCTATTGGCAAACATTACCACCGTGAATGTACGGGGCTGAGCTGATTGGAATGAAATGGTATCAGATTATGAACGGTATTTAAGAGGTGTGAAGATGATAATTGGTTCGTTTTGTTTCATTATGTTGTGGTTTCAGAACTGAATTCAACGTTTCTTTCAGAAGATGTTATTTATCTATCAAACTAGAAGATGATTTTAAGGAATAAGATGGAAATTTTCCTCAGAATACATCTGATTAGTATGAATGAGACTAAGAAAATAACATGGATCAATCCTATTTGACGTCATTAATAATATTCAGTAGAGCAAATTGAGATACCAAGGCTTCTTTTGGGTGTTTTCAAAACACCCAGGGCCCCAAGTCTGCTAACACAATTGATTCATAAAATCGAACAGCAACCGCATAGTAACTGTCACTTTTGACAGATATTGTATGGGATATCTGTCAAAAGTGACAGTTACTATGCGGTTTCTACTCGATATAATGAATTGATTGTGTTAGCAGACTTGGGGCCTACTTAGTTCACGAGTCTTAAAAAAATTAGGGCCACTTACCACCAGTCTCCTGACAATGGAAGTTAGGATCGAGTCCCTTGGCGCACGCCTTGGTGATTTTGTCGATCTGCGCGTGCGTCACGTGCTCCAGAAACCGGCGCAAGTTCGCGCGCGAGTGCAGCGCCTTCAGGGTCTTCTCGTCCAGCTTCAGCATCTTGTATACTCGCCGCTTGTATTTTAACTGAAAATATTAAATAGACTGCTAGAATGGAATTCACCAGAAGTAATCTCGACAGGTTTGGTTGAAGACTTTCACCTTTCACAACACATTTAGCCAGGGCCCTGGACTCTGTCAAAATCCGAACCATAATGGTACAGAACATGACTGATGCGAGGCTGTACTTGAAAACTCAGTTAAAATTGAAGATGCTATTGCCTTTCGATTATGAGTCGATTGTATATAGCAGTCTTGAAACATCTACATACGTGTGAAATGGTATGCTACTGGAAAAATGCACCTTATTACATGATAGCCACAGAAAGGTTGAAAGTGGACCGGGCAATCGGGCCATTCTACATAATAAAAGCTATTTCTGCTTGACTGAACGTTTACCTCAAGATATCCAACTGGTCCATTAAAGGGGTAGTCACCGAGGCGGCGCTCCTCGTCCAAGAACTTGCCGGCCTTGCCATTGACTGGTGGGCAGAACAAACCATAGTTGAAGCTCTCTTTTAGTTCCTGTGGACAATAAGATACCTCTATTAAATATCTAATATGATTGATAACAAGTGGAATGCAGACTTTGTATGACGCAGAAGCGTGCACAAGTCACCAACGAGACAGAATGACAATGGATCTGGTGAAATGTTCCTACATCATCGTTATAATCGAGTGTTATGTAATAAGGCGATTTAACCTCATCTATACTATATATATATATATATATATAATATTATAAATGTGAAAGTTTGGATAGATGGATGGATGGATGGATGTTTGTTACTCAATCACGGCAGAACGGCTGAACGGATCTGGATGAAATTTGGCACAGAGATAGATTATAGTCTGGAATAGCACATAGGCTAGTTTTTATCCCGGTAAAATGTATGGTTCCCGTGGGATAGATCTGTTTTAATTTTTCATAGCGCAAAGGATTGACATGATTTTTTGCGCGGGTAACACCGCAGGGAGCAGCTAGTAAAATATATTTACAACCATTTTAACCAACTTACAAGCAATTAATAAATAATCATTCTATCGTTGTCATAAATCATCCGTTCACATTCACTTTAATTATTCCTCTCGAAATATATAGAGCACGCGCATACAAATTGTTTAAACGCTGCATCAATTGCTGTGCGATATATCTTAAGACTAATTGTAGTACAGACATTAAGTAATAATCACTTAATTGTAATAGAACATGTTACTAGTAAATCTCGTTTGGTAATTAAGTAAAGTTTCTGAGGTTAGGATTTATTGCGATGCATTTTGCACGCGATCTGTAAGTATAATCATTATTATTGTATGCATGTAGGTTAATTGGGACTGGTACCTTTCATCTTATTGAACTTTGCCTTTTGATATGAGTGGAATTGGCAAACATGTTCCACATCATTTATATTATTGGCTACCGACGTTCCTTCGATTAATAATGATAGCTCAGGAGGGAAAAGCATAGATAAGAGCCTGGAAGATTTGAGTTTTCATCATTGCTTAACTTCAAGAATCAAAATACAAAGGGCGTCAGACACTGTAACTGTACTGTAAGGTTACCGCACGTACTCATTGTTTGACTCATCCGTTTTTTTCATTAACTAATGCACTCACTAATGGTAAGGAAGTCGCTACTCTGCTAAATATACTCAATAGTTATGGAGCCCTAACAAATAAAGTGAAATGACGAAGACTCAGTAAATCATTGTCACAGATAATTACGTGCGCTAATGTCTCGACTCAATCAGGTTTAATCGTGGTTTATGACGTCATAACGTCACACAATTCACCAGCGTTTAATGATCTCGCTTTTTTGGTCCTCGCACGCGGTAAAGATCAAAAAGATGACCGCTGAACTGGACTGAAGGCACAAAAGGTCGGTGAACTTTGCAAAAATGTCGACCTTATACCACAGGTGTTGTTATAATTGAAGACTTTGAAATGGTAGAAATGAAAAACTTAGGATTTCATTTCATGAAGTAAATTATGAACTTGAGTTATTGGTTTTGTTTTCCTGAAAAGTGAATTACTATAGCTATTGATCAGAATCAGAATATTTTTTATCCACGTAGACCATTATGTATAGTACTTATGAATCGTCAAAAGTTACAAAAATATTATGCTACTACTTTACCACCCGTTCGGAATGCCGTTCCTATGGAGAAGAAGGGGAAGAAACTGCATGGTTGCTCTTTTTTAAAAAAGATCTTTTACATTTTTGAGCAATACATGTAAAAGATCTTTTTTCTATCAATTACTATAACTTTCCTAGGTTGTTATATCGAGATATCAACAGTCGGTTGATCTCTCATGTGCTAAGTAGATATAAGATCCCCCATCCCCATTCCCCCCATCCCCCCATCTCCATTCTATCGTCGGTCGACAAGACGCACGGACAAGTGTCATCCGTACACTGTGGACATTCCTGCGGTACGCACTAAGCGTTTTGCTTCTACTTTCATCGTGCGTACTGCCAAGGAATGGAACACGCTACCGGCGTCTTTGTTCCCCGTTGACTACAATCTGGGTGTTTTCAAGTCGAGAGTGAACAGGTACCTTCTAGGCAAGTATGCTACATCGTAGATCTCATCGTCACTTACCATCAGGTGAGATCGAGATAAAATACTTGCCTATATTGCAATAAAAAAAAAAAAAAGATGAGTACAACGACTGCTAAACTGCTACCGCCATAATGTTTTTGTTTAATTAACAAAAAGTTCTTTTTACGGTATGCATCTTTAAGCACCTAAATAAACGTTGAGGATTCGTGGAACTTCATGCTCCTCGTAGCAATTTAGAGTCTAATGCAAGACGAGATATATCTGTAGCGACATGATCGATGAAACCTCGAGCATTTTGTCTCAACAGATTGCAGTAACGATGCAGAACTACAGCACGTCAAGTGCGAGCTAACCGTATACTTTATAGTCTACCGCATTTAGACATTTTGTATGGAGAATTGAAAAGCGCCTCTAGCGGACGGTATTTAAAACTTTCAATTATCCATACAAAATATCTAAATACGGTAGACTATAAAGTATATGGTTGGCTTGCTAGAAGATATTCTCAGCTAAATCTTTTATTTTTCTTATATTCTTATCTTAGCTATAACTACGTCATCTCCTTATAACAAGACATACTGTTTAATCAGATACATTATTTTACACTATTTTTGTTATAACTTATTGCACGGTACCCATTATGCAAACGTTGCTTAGTCTAGGACCGTATAGTTAGACCGTATATATAAATCTCGCGATATTGGTCGGCATTGGAGTATTCTGGCGATATTAGCTCGCCGAAGTAAGGATTGCAGAAATATCTGGTCAATTCACGGATATAGAGCCCGGATCACACGAGCCCGAGTAATATCCGAAGATTAAAGACGACCTTTTTGCGATTTAGTTTAAGAGAATAATATATTAAATGTACCTCTCATTAGATAAGATAGACGTGATACATCTTTTAGACTTGGTTTTTATGCAGTAGCTTTTATTTATCGTTGCATATGAGATCAAAATAATTCGATATAAATATTAATTTCATGATATAATAATAATACCAGCCCTCTTTAATGTCCCACTGTTGGGTACGGGCCTCCCCTCAATTCGAGGGGAATTAGGCCATAGTCCACCACGTTGGCCCAATGCGGGCTAGCAATTTGATGATGAGTCATAAAAAAAATAAAATTGTGATAATTACAATAATCACTATTCCTGTATCTTTAGAAAATACGTACCTAACAACATTTAAAAATCTACTTATATCAACGAAAAATAGTATTAAAAACACCTACCTAAATAGTTAGCAGTTCAAATAAAACAAAGAAAACAATTTTATTGTCTACGCGAATTGTTTGTTTATGGAAATGTTTGGCTGCCACGAACGAAGGTATTATGAAATACCTTCCACAGGCTCTTGTTGTTTATTCCCACAAAAATGGCCGCGATATTTTAGCGATGGCATACGTAATGTTGGTCAAGCTAATCGCTTTATCTTAAGTGTATAACGTTATAAGATTAAGATAAGGTCGTAAACACGATCTTAATTAACCACATATTTGCGGTTTAACGTAATCCATGAAGTGGCTAAGCAGAAGTAAGTTGATAATAACCTTTATCAATATTTAAATCTGTTTGTCGAACCGATATGAAAGTTGTCTGATAAAAGACTGTATAATTAAGTCACTGATTACAAATTTACATTATGGCTTTGATTTTATTTAAAAATAATATCCTGAAATTTCTACATGTCTGATAGTGTTAAATCAATGTATGTGGATGTATGCTCACCTTCGGGTTGGTCATAGAACTTAACTACTCCAATCAATTTACATACTAATCACATCTCTATTAAGATTTGGTAAAACATTTCGTCTATATACAAATAGCTTTAAAAAGGATATTTTGTTAGAAAGAATATACAGGGTGTATGTGACTTCGTAACGAAAACTGATACCATTTATTTATTTTTTTATTTATTTAGTTTTAGTTTAATTAGAACGGCCGCAGGCCAATTATACTAACTAAACAATGGGTAGGTACAATACAGGAAGATAGACCAATCATGCGTCTTTCTCGCAGAACTTCGAACATTCCAACAAAATCCTCGTCCATACATCCGCAAACAAATCTAAACTTGGACTGGAATCCAGGAGATTGTTAAGTGCAGTGAGGGTGCGTGGTACAGGCGATTTAGCTCGGGCGGCAGTACGGCAAGTGGGGACAGCAAACAACTTATGTTTCCTGCCGCGACAGTAATTGTCAGGGGTGAAGAGTCGACAGAGTACACTGTGCAGATCAGGCGCATCGATTCTTCCGGAAATAATTTTGCAAGACGTAATAATTTGGTCCAGTGCTCTCCTGGCTTCAAGCGAGTTATAGCCTAAACAGCCCAGTAAGAATTTGGTAGGGTAAAGGTATGGATAGTATCCATGGACACGCTTGTAAAGAAATCTAAGGAAGGCTTTTTGTACCTTTTCAAGTAAAAGGGCGTATTTACTCTCGTGCGGGTTCCAGACAGACGCACTGGTTTCCAACTTGCTTCGGACCAACGCGTTGTATATAGTTCGGATGACAGAACGATTTCGAAAACCGCATGCATTTCTCAAGACAAAACCTAACCTCTTGAAAGACTCCTTAGTGACTGTAATCATGTGATCATGGAATGTTAATTTTTGGTCGAAGGTGACGCCCAGATCCTTCATAGTTGTTGATCTGGATATGAGTGAGTGATTTAGCTTATAGTCAAACTGTACTGGGTGCCGCTTTCGACCAAAGGACATTGCACGGCATTTGTCCAGGTTAAATTCCATTTTATTGTCAACGCTCCATTTGTACACCGCATCAATATCTCGCTGTAGTGTTAAGCAGTCTGCTTCAGTTTTAACTTCGGCATACAGCTTTAAGTCATCTGCATACAGTAAACACTTCGCGTGGGTCAAGACTGTAGGAAGGTCATTGACCATCAATAGAAATAATAAAGGCCCCAGAATTGAGCCCTGACTTACACCAGAACGCGTATGATAGGGGCTAGATTCAAAGATACCCAACCTGACAAATTGCTGGCGATCACGTAGATAATCCGCGAGACCATGGATTCAGCTTATGATTCTGGGCCACCCTGATTTGGAATTTTCCGTCGATCTTTTCATGAATATATTCATTTACTTTTACTTTTTTTACGCATTTTACTTTGAGTATTTTGAAATTGATTTTAAGATAAAATCATAATATAAGACTATTTAACCGTGATTTTAAATAAAAGAAAATACAATCGAATTGAGAACCTCCTCCTTTTTAAGTCGTTTAAAAACCGTTATTAGTAGTTTAGACCTAAAGCTGCAATGCAAATTAAACTCGATACGCTCTTCACTCGCACGCCTTGAATATCGCGCGGAGCGTTGTGTTGTGAATGTTGTAATTACAGTTTTTCGATACATTGCGCGCTCAAAAATTACAACATTTGTAACCGTTTATTACAACGTTTGTGTTTTTAGACGCAAATTATTGCTATAATTTTATTATAGGCATTAAGTGTAGTAACCATGCCTGTATATCGTCTCTTCATGGGGCGAAATTTTCAACCTCCTTTATAGCTAGATTAGAATCCCATATAACGTTGTCTCTCTTATTCCAAGTAATTAATTGACAATCCAACTCTGATGATCTATGGAACCTTGAGACCGTGTCACCCGATCCGCCATTCTTCTTAAAATGAATTATACAAAAGCTTATAGAAATGGAAATAACACCATTGAACAGTACAATTAACATTAATATTTAGAGTAAGTTTACTGCCTACTAACTGTACGTAGGTGTTCCTGTTAGTATTGGGTAGGGTGACAATATTATCACTGAATACAGGACCTTCCTTGTATTTCTATAATTTATTAGCTTTATGAAAAAGGACTTTGATAAAAAAAACCTGAATTTAAAAATCAAGCCATTGTTTCCCATTAAATAATTAAATTGAATATTTACAATATATTAAACAGTTACGCATCTCGTGTTTGAAATGTTTAGTTTTTTTTATGCTGCTATGAGGATCTACAAGTAGGTACTTATTTTTTAATTAATCATGTAATCGACTAACACGGAGTGTATTTATTAAAATCTCCAAAACTGTTTAAAATAGTACTAATTTTATTATCGTCCCTAAATAAATATAAACAGCTGCAATCTAAAATCAGTCATAGCAACTAAGCTATAACACACACATACACACACAGCAACTATAGCAAGAGTATCCACAAAGACACTGAAGGCTAGGTGTCACATACGTATGGCAATTAAACCGCTTTTCGTTAGCATACAATAGTGTTGTCTACAACTCTGCAGCCAGGCTGGGGATTCTGGGTCAGTGGATTGATTGCTCGTTATATCCTTATACCTCAAATGGCTACCAAGCAATTTTATTACTGACTGCCAGTGAGCTCTGATAATAGCCGTGTATTTTTAATGGTTATATAGAAATATGAATTAATATTCAGCGTTACATCTTACGCTAAAGATACACTCCAGAATATCAAAGAGGACTAACTAACTCTAGTCTCACTTATTAAAAGAGGTCGTTGATATATGTATTTTAAAATAATGCCTCTAAGATTTTATTCCGAACTTGAATACCATCAAATGTAGCTGTTTGCAATCGATACAAATAGTGACTATTCGGTCTAGTGATGGGACGCAATCAATTTATAGCGGGCCGTTGGCGCTGAAATTTATGTGCGGTCCGCGCTGGCCTGACGGACCAATCGACTAGACCGTGCTGCGTTTACATTGACAAGTTGCTATCCCAACAAAGTAGCTATCTTTCGACCTACATGTCTTGGCGACGATATCTTACTATCGTGGTCGGCTACAGCGACTGCTATGGACTCTCCGTTGGGTCTCGATAGTTAAGACTGTTACGTTTTTAATGAGTTTTGCGGTGGCTTGCACAGATATGCTAGCATTGATGTACTCCCGAACGAGCTCACGTGAGCAAGCTTGTTGTATGGAAATTATTATCGTACCGTTTTTTGTCTAAGGCAGATCACCCAACATGCTCACAGTCTAAATCATTCAATTGTTGTTGAAAAATATTCCTCCTATCTGGATGATTATTTGCCACAATTATCTTCCCATTACGATGGCTTAATGCATTGCTTTTGATTCTTATAAAACGACCGTGTTCTTATAGTACTAGGGTACCGCGTCTCAATAGATCATGATGCATTTTAGTATTTGATCATGCAACTTTTAAACGTATTTTACGAGACAACGTATCCCTTTTCTCGTACGTCACAAGTTCCACAGATTACTAGTAACAAGTTAAGTCACTTGTCAATCTAAACGGTACTACGTCAGTTCGTAAGTGGACCAGTGGTCAGAGATTGATGTGTTTTGTCACATGGACGCCGATCCTCGATATAGTGTGCACGGCACATTGCTCAAGGCACTGGCGCGATTATAGGTCAATTTGTATCGTGTGTTAACAGGTAAGTTGGGTGCACGATATGTTTCAATCAATTGAGCAATTTATATTGCAATTGAAAGTGGAAATTGAAAAACCTACATTATTTTGTATTTATGTATGTCCCAATTGCGGAAAACTCTTTAAGGAGGTAAGTGGGATTAGGGGAGTTCAGGATTTAGTACACTATTTTGAGTCAAGTAGATATTGGGGTTAGGATATTTATTTTAAGTTTTGTTTTTTTGATAATTAAAAACATGCGAATGGGATTTTATTTTATTTTACTACTATGTTTCTCGGTCAACTTCGAACCGCCTCATAATCAAATGTATGAGAAAATGAATTATCTCTATTATTATTATTTTTTTTGAAATTTTATCATATTTGAAAGTTATTCTGCTATACGGGTTGGTGACAAATAAAAAAATCTGGAGTTATAAATGGTGTAACTAGAACGACTTTGTTTTGTATAAAGATTTACTTACTTGTTACGGAATCTTCGCATGGGCATAAAGTGTGGTATGTTATGGGTTTTGGAGTGATGATTTTATAATATAATTAAATAAAGGAGTGTGAATAATTAATTACCAACTCAAAATATTTTGGGGTCGAGTCACCTTCGTCCGTAGGAGAATTAAGTACCCTCGAGATACCCTACACGTGACCCTGGGTGGTGCCAACCAGGTGACAACTCTACTGGTGGTAGGCTTCGGCCGTGGCTAGTCACCACCCACTGAACAAAGCCATGTCGCCAAGCGGCTCAGCCGTGTTCCGGCATGATGTTCGGTGCTGCCATTCATGGATGGCGGGTCAGATCAGTTGCGCTGCATGTGCCTAGTGAATGTAGCGTCTCTATCTACTCCCGCCTTCCTACCTAGGCAAGTATGCTCCATCGTAGATCTCATCGTCACTTACCATCAGGTGAGATCGAGATCAAATACTTGCCAATAATGTAATAAAAAAAAAAAATGTCGCTTGTTGTCATACTTATTTCGGTACCAACTTAATCAATACTTTAACATCTGATCTACACGGTGTTTACAAGTCCGTCAAAAAATAACCATCAATGAATGAACACATGAATGACACCCACGACACACATCCGTGTGTAGAAAGTCGATGAATCAGTTGTTGCAACGATGGGTGCGCGTGCGACTTTCCTAAACATTTGTACAGTAACTTGAGAACAAACTGTCGAGTGTGAGTCTTGCGTCATTTCAGCAAAAAGGTATGTTCATGCTAGTGGAAATTCTAGGGTGATTAGTTAAGACAAATATAGGAACCCTGAAATATCCTAAGATTAAGTTATGATTTTTGAAAGATGTTGCTCCACATGTAGCTCAACATGTTGAGTGCGGACTCGGAACTTTTGTATAGCAACGTTGTCTGGGCATACAAAATCAGTCGTCGACGACATGCCCCCTGAGGAGCTAGTGTTGATTTTCGTTAGATCACATTATTTACATTGGTGCTACAAACGTCTACACACACACACACACATACACACACACACACCACAAACATACACACTACACACACACGGGATTTTTCATGTTAAACGGAGACGAACAACTAGACGCGCGTCATCTGGCAACGTTGCGCGCTGTTGTGCAATGTTGCCAAACATGGGAACCACGTTGCCATTAACTGTAATTATATAGTTAGAGTTAGTACTTTTTTGACCAGCTGCTAAAGTCTGCCTTGCCGTTCCAACATTGTTCTGCCATACCCATAACAATGTACTGCTCAAAAATGTGAAAGATCTTTTTAAAAAGAGTAACCATGGTGTTTCTTGCCCGTTCTTCTCCATAGGAACGGCATTCCGAACGGGTGGAAAAGTTGTAGCTTTGCATTTTGTGACAATTTTATCGATTCGTAAGTACTGTACTTAATGGTTTACATGAATAAAAAATATACTGATTCTGATTCATGTTAAGCGTCACGTGTTGCACGTCAATTATTGCCTACTGAAAACATACCGTCAAGTAGAGCCTTAAGGAACGTTTGCATCATAAACAAACAAGAGGTAGCACTCACAATGTTGGTAGAGTTCAACAAGCTAACGTCACATTAACCCAGTACCTCCGATAACTCTAATTGCTCTAGGTCGCAATCCGGAGCTAAATAACAATACTAACGGGGGTTTGAGGTTCATTACCGCTCGCAATGCGACGCTTATCGCGGAGAGCGGATTGTTTACGTGACTTTGTAATTTTATTTACAACTAGCTGTCCCGGCCCACTTAGTACCGCCTTCGAATCAAATGTATGAAAAATAGAATTTTAATAGTTAGTCCGCTATTTGGGGCGGAGACGAATTAAAAACATAAAAGTTCATAAAAATCAGCCCACCCGTTCTTGAGTTATAAATGGTCTTAATAACACGAGTTAATTTCATATATATTTTATATATATATATAGATAAATGACATCACTTCAATGCGGTTTTCCGACAGCTTTTTACGTGTCGGCAATAACTGATTGGAATTGGTGATTGAGCGCGCCCCAGTTGGCCCACTTTTATTTATTAACTGGGAACCTATGGTCCTAATAGACGAAGTCCGAGTTTAGAAAAGCGTGGTTGGTGAGGCATTTAAGGTATATATAATAACTATATTTATGCTGCCCTAAACAATTTTGACGACCTGATTGGCGCACCTGGTAGTGACTCTTTCTATACCAAGGGTCCCTGGTTCGGATCTCAGTTACTAGGCTGAGTCACATGGAGCCAAAATAACATCAATACCATTAGTATATATATATGGCCTACTATTGCCCTCAATATGATAACTATCCAGATTGCTTACACGAGCGCCGAGCAGTTCTGCACATCTTAAGATAAGCCAATTGAACATTGCTTTAGGAATTTTGTGAGCACTACTGTAACATGAGATCGAAATAGTTTTGGTTTTACAGATCAACGTTTAGATGTAAAAAAATAATTGATGTATATTTTTGGAATTGTCGCCGTCACAACGTACCGAGGGACATATTAAAAAATATTAAACCCTCGGAAGTTATCCCATATTCATAATTGGTTACAATACATTACGTTTACCACAAGTTAGTACGCGCGGTCGCATAAAAAAAATATGCACTTAAAAATTTACAAACATCTCGACAAAGCCACGTGTGTTAAATTGCGATTCGTTTCCAATCTACGACCGACACAGCTCACGGTCACTGCGGCCGGTGCGAAACACGTGAATAATGCAACAGTCTATTAAAAAGAAAAAGTACTCAATTACAACTTTTTTTTTGTTTACTTATCTTTGATCTGAATCCCAATTATTACAGTAAACTAGTTTGGGATTCAGTACCTCCTTTTGCTTTCATATGTTTGTGTATATCAGTCACCAGTAAAGGCAGCTCCGGCGTGAAGACTACCAACACTATCTGTACGTACAGGTTTAATCCTAGTTCAGGGGCTGGTCCTCATATATCTGTGGGCTGGTCGTTGTCTAGCCGTACTGAGCAACTGTAAGCCTACTAAGGCATAAATATAAGTTATGAGGCTGTCAATAAATTATTTTATTATTATTATTAACTTCTCAATACTCACAAGTGACGCCGGTCACACACGGGTTAACTAGAAGTATAGTTGACTCTGAACTCGATCGTCGACCACTCAGCGTATAATGTCATACATTGGTGCTGATTCTGTCGATGCAACACAAGCTAAAGTTGACTAGACTAAAATTGCAAGATGCTAACGCGAACTTGACTAAACAAAAATATAGGCGATATTAATTAAAACGTGTACAGACAATAACACAAGTGACAGTAGCAATAATAGCACAAGTGATAGTAGGAATAACCGGACACCTAGCAATCGGATCGCGTTACGACTGCGTCCATTGAGCAAGCGTATTGCGAATCAAACTTGTTCGTAGGCTTTGACCAAATTGGCGATCGTTTGAATTAGTGGGTGCAATTCACACTCTCAGAAAGTCCGGCTGTGGTCTGGCCGTGTGGGTGACTGAATTATAGCTCATGTAGGCGTTAAGGCCTCTTAATTTCGACCGAGAGGTTTGTGAACGACAGTGTTAAATATCATTGACTCTTTACCTGTCAATAATCAAAGGTTAATATCGTATATAATCCTTATAATCGAGCTTTAGGCATGGATTATGATGGAGATTTAAATTCATTGACCTTTGTCTAACTCGGCGAAAACAGCAGTGATTGTATTTTATATCCTTAATATATTATTAATAAGTTTTAAATTCCAAGAAGGTCTAATGGGACTTCAATATCCACGCAAGGTCTGCACGCAGGCCGCAGCTGTTACTAGGCAAGTTGCTTTAGCATGCCACTTGTCATCCGTGGAGGGACCATAAAAAACTTTTTAACAAAATAAAAACCGTCTTCAAAAAACTAAAAAGCCAAAAATAATCTAATCTTGAAATCTACCTTGTATAACTAAATCAAATATTTAACTAATCTGAAGTCGGTGCCAAAAAATGTACTGAGTCGAGTATTGCCGGTCTGCGCCAAAGACTATACCTACAAATTGGTCCGCGCATGTCGTTACTGGAGTTACATTTGCTATTCTTCGTCGGTTGTTTATTTGGCACCGACTTCAGATTAGTTAAATATTTGATTTAGTTAAACAAGGTAGATTTCAAGATTAGATTATTTTTGGCATTTTAGTTTTTTGAAGACGGTTTTTATTTTGTTAAAAAGTTTTTTATTTTGCACTTTTTAGTGGATATATTTACTATTCTTTGTCACTAAAAAGATTTTTATATCAATAATTTTACTGGATAATAGGTATACCAAATACAACATCATTGCGAGATAAATATAGATTCAAAGAAATCAAGATAAAACAAAAACCATTGAATCAATCTCGCAGAATTTTGAAAGGGTATAATCCAAATCGGAATATCCACGAAAAAGTTTTATTTATAGCCAAAGTGCATCCCATAACAATTTCAATAAGCCCAAACACGGCTTGGATACATTGTTTTATTACAATGTTCCGGTTCCTCCTGGGTTTATCATCAGATCAGGTCGATGGTACCATATTCATCAGAACCATTTCTTTAAATTTGCTTTTTCATTGTCGCTTAACGATCATAATCGAGATTATCTTGGCGCAACCCGTGAAATACGTATCACTGACAAGTTCCGGTGGCCATTTGTGGTCTTCTTCATCACTTTCACTTCAGCAAATGATACTTTCCGAATGCAAATGCTTGACTTCTTGATGAAAATACCAAAATTGCTATAGGTTTGCCTATAAAATTTGAGGAGTCCTCTCAATTCCTAATGGATCCCATGATCAGAACAATTTTTTGAAAAAAATGGGACCAATCTGTAAGCATATCCTTTCATATAAAAAAATAATTTTCGAAATCGGTTCATAAATGACGGAGATCTGAGGTAACAAACATAAAAAAAAAAAAAATACAACTGAATTGAGAAGCTCCTCCTTTTTTTGAAGTCGGTTAAAAAAGGGCTAAATACTACGAATATCTTAATAGCTTGTTGGCTAAATAAAACTAAGTAGCTAAGTGAGTAGTAGGTGAAACTGTGTTTTGTAGCCAAAAGTTTCACTACTACGATGTGACCTCTGTAAAACAGAAAGCGTTATTTCTTCATATCCAATTTATAGGCTGTTAAGCGAATTTCGTGTAGTTTAATATTATTTATGGTAAGTAGTAATATCTGTTTATGCTGCTATAAATGCCTAGACAAAGTACAATGTAAATTGTTTGTGTCTTTCAAGTATTCAGAAGGTTTTCAAGTTGTTTTTGTGCAGATCTTTGTTCCGAGGTCCTCTAGTTAGGTAATGTAACTAATGAGTAAACCTTACAACTCTGTTTTTTCTAATAAAAAAAATAGCTATCATTTTGGCTTTTCTATCGAATGTCTATAGCTAGACAAAAAAAACAACGATTTTCTTATTTTATTGCGCATTTTTCTTATTCTGAGTTTGTTGCATGTGTCCAGTCCTAGGAGTCAGGCGATCTCGCATTGCTGGACTGCTATCATCATTTGTGTCATTTTGTTATCCGTTCCAATCATGCGCACGCATCACTAACAAAACCAAAACAACGTTTATAATAGGCATGTCTCTCGCGTTCATAGATCACTCAATAGAGAAGTACCTGTCTATACATATAAATCATCCAATCTATTTTGCAATACTATTTTATGCTTTAACGATAAGGAAATTTATCTTGACCTAAGAATTCTGATTACTCTGGTGTAGGACATTCCCTCAGGATACTGCTCCAGCATGTCTAAACTATAGGCTATCTACAAAAGCCTGGACCCGGAATATCGATTACCTACGGACACGTAAAATGCTTTGGAAAGAATAATTTGCATCGCACCGGCCGGCGGTAATGGCATGATGTATGAGTAATAAACGATAATCGGGCCCTGGGGACGCGCGATCGGACCTCACGATGCCACGCCGACCAGGACCTATGAGGGACTAGATATGGGAAGAAAGTATTATAATTTGACTGAAAACTATGTAAGTATTCCGCGCTCTACTGCTCGCTATGCTATGACCCTGAATTTATACAGACAAAGTTTTAAATCTGTATGTTTGTGCGAGGTAATCTCTAGAACTACTGACCCGATTCTTACCACTAAATAGTCAGTTAAAATCAGGAGATCTTATCATCCTTATCTGTAAACCACGCTCCACAGCCTGAAGAAATCGCTTCCAGCATCCATCTACATCATCGTCCTCGTATGTCACGCGCACATTTCAGAGATTGCAGTCTCAGCCCGCCACCTCGGGGCACGTGGCTCTCCATTAGAGGCATTACCTGACTGACTGAGCCAGTCATCTTCTGACATCGGTGTTTTGCCGAAGGTAAACACGCATTGGAGTGTTTTAAAATGATTCCCTGTGTTGCTTGAGTCCATACAATTAACAAATATCAATATTCTCATTTTGAATTTCAAGACTTGATAGTAGTAGCGGGTAGTGAACCGGCATTCTACACCGAGTGTTCCGGGTTGGAACCCTAGTATGTAGGCCTTGTGTGATAAGCTCGAATATTTGTACCCGAGGTATTGACGCTTCATATCTATAATTATCTATCGGGATTGCCCCCAGTTAATTTTACGGTACTCATAACACATGAGTTGCTTAGTTTGGGACCGTACAGTAGGTGTGTTTGTCTGGCAATATTTATTAATATTTATTACATAAGGACTAAAGCTTTCGAATTAAATCAATCAATCATATTTATTATAGAAGACTCACTAACTTTGTGCATAGCATCGAACGTATTTCCAGTACGGTGTTCCTATGTTAATAAATGCAGCTGTAAGTTTTCAACCATTACACATGGTGTTATTGCGTTGTCGCCTTACTATGTCATCATCGTCACGTTAGAAGGCAAGTGAAGCACGCTCATGCTCGTCGATGCACGTCAATTGTGATTCTATCAAGCATCGTTAACAACCTATTGAGTACAATATATAATACATTTTAGAGTTATGTGTCAATTTTGTGTCAATCGATCTTTTTGACCTGATTAAGTTTTTGAAAAAGCAGTGATAGTCATGTTGGTAGAACGCTTGCCTCGGTAACGAGGATCGCAGGTTCAAACCCCAGCCCCATTTCTGGATTTCATATGCGAATCTAATTTTCAACCATGATTATCACTTGTTAAACGGTGAAGGAAAACATCGTGAGGAAACCTGCATATCTGAGAGAACCCCTCGAAAGATGTGTGAAGTCCGCCAACCCGCACTGGGCCAGCGTGGTGGACTATGGCCTAATCCCCCTCGCTTTGAGTTTTGGCCCGTACCCAACAGTGGGACATACATAAAAAAGGGGCTGATATTATTAAGTTCAGGTTAAATTAATTTCGTGAATATTCTTTTTGGTTTCCTTAAACTATTGTGGTGTATTTAGTGCATCTACATTTTGCCGGTGATATTTCGTCCCAATGGGACTTATTGCCACTATCCCAAGAATGGGCATTGTCACACCTGTCAAATCAAATAAGATCAAATATCTTCCTTAACATTCTAACTAAGCTTTTCATATGGAGTCTTGAAATGGTTTCTACTTATGAATAAAGGGACGCATGCGTTTGACAAATAAACGTGTATGCGCCGGCGCAGGCAGGGAATGCGATAATAAACCGCACGACGACTAATGTTCCCCGATGAATAGCGGATGGCGTAAGTTAAGACAGGTAGACTTAATTAGTTTTAGCTTTGAAGCTAAAGGTCTATTATCTTATTATTTCCGAGGATAACTTATTCCGAAGGCATTTCTAAATAATACTTTATGGAACTTGCTATTAGGAAAGGTCTAGTCTTATGCAATCTCAGGATGGGATGGGAAACATTACTCCAGCTCAGTAATAATGGCGTGAGGCCTTTGAAATTAAAAAAAAATCTAATTTCAATAGGGACGATGGCTGGGTGCTACCACCGATTTGGCATCCAGTAATTAATATAATTGTACCGCAAACAACAACTAAATTATGAGGAAACCCCAGTTCAAACTATGAAAACTAGGATCTCAAACACCTCAGTCCTCCCGTGACCGTGGTTGCTGTACAGCAGCTGAAACGTCGGGAACATAAAAACATAAAATAAGCGCGATAAAATCTGTTAAATTAGTTTATTTTAAATAAGTTACACTAAGTATGTAAGCTGGCTAAAGCTTAAGCTTTGTACCGAAAGCCATCTTATGTATAGTGTATGTAGCTCATCGGAACAAAATTAAACTTCATCTGGAATGGTAATTTACGCAACATAATTAAACTTCTGCGTCTGTTGATTGGATTTGACTTATAAATCTAAATCCAATTGTCCTTAAATATGTTACTGTAGGATTTCTAGGTAAGTATAACGTACTCCAGTGTGCTCGCTAAGAAAACATTTCACTTGGCCAATAAGCATTCGGCATGTTTTGTTATAATAATGGAGTTCTCATGTAGATACGAAAGCAACACATATTCAACACTTAAAAATAATATTTTATTCATACGGTATTCAGTGTTACCAGGACGACATGTATTGTCATAATATTATACAGGCTTCTTTTCATACTTTTACTGAAAAAAAGGTATACGTGTCGAATTGAGAACCAATCCTTTGTAGCGCAGGGTCTGAGTTAGTTTACCAGCACGCATTCTAATGCGTTGGTAGCATAAAGGCGTAAGAGCTACCACAATTGCAAAAAGAAGTAACTTTTTATGTAATGCCGTTTGATAATTTCTGTATGAGAAATTATGTGTCCTATTTAAAAGTGTGTGTAGCGTGATAGCCCGCAATGGGTCGTTGAGTAATAGCTGATTTCTATTGTTTTTCCTGATACCACCTGCTCGGTGCGATCCAGATCTAGTTCTCACTAATGCGTGGCGTAAGATTGCTATGTGCGAAGCGAATACTTCTGTAGGGCTCTTAAATAATTAATTTGTATCATATCTGTCATTCAACAATGACATGTGGTCTACTCCACAAAATGTGTCGTAGACCACATTCTATTATTTTAATCGACGTGGAGCAATTTTTTCTGGGTTCAAGTACTACCAGTATCATCTCATAAAGAAGTCAGTGAACATAAGAGTTATCTTCGCAACAACACAAACGTTGACAAACGTACTCATTCACAAATGAAATGGCAGCATAATTTTTCGGTATTTTTGGAGAATTATTGTAAATAGTTAATACAGTGGGAAAGAATGAATTTTCAATGGAACAGGAGAAAAACTTTTACCAATGAGTACACAAATATCTTTAAAAAACTCTCATACCTGTACATATATGAAATTCTAAATTCGAAAGGGAAGCCGAACGGAATCGTGTTATTCGCCGCTCCATAAAAACTTTTATCAACATTTTCAAAATGTCGTCAAAACCATGATTGAACGAGACGAGACACCCCTCGTGACGCAAGTCCCTGATGATCATGTGGGGCGATCAGCGGATACCACCAATTAATCCATTACGACCCATCAGCGGGCGGCGGTGACGCAATTAACCGAATTATATGAATTACTTTCACTAGCCGAGTTTGTTTTAAAACATGAAAATCGATATCGTTCGCGTGATATTGGGCGGACATTTGGATACCTAGGGCTTCTCAGGAAACGATAAAATATCTGCATGAACAGGAAAACTATAATGGGCGGTCTTTATGTTCGACCATTTCGCTTATAAGGGTAGCCATTGGAGCATTACTATCGAGGTTAACATATTAAAATACATGGACTTATCATTAACGAGAGGGTATTAAATAATAAAACTCAATCCAAATCCTATTAAATTTAATATTATCCAGTACTCACAGGATTAAATATTAAAACTCAATCCAAATTTCAAGTGAAACTAACTCAAATTGATATTGATGAACGTAGATCTAAATTGTTCATGCCCGTCTTAAACTTCTTATACCCTAAACACTACTATATTTCTATTGCCAAAAGAAAGTAATCATTTGGTGTCAAACGTGAACTAAATAAGTATATACACTTCAGACAGCAAAAGATCAATTTATCTGACAATATTGATTCTGGCGAAGTTATCCGTAACGCGAAATGAAAGTCGAGAGACCGCTCGCTCATCGGCTTTGAAAGTTGATGGGACCGCCCACGACGATTATTGTTTCTGAAACTAATAAAGCCTTTGCGGCCGATGGGCCCTTTCGTTGTAGACTTGCACGTAGCAGACTAATATAATATTAAGTTGAGGCTGTTTTAATATAATAAATACAATAGTGTCATTGAATGTCTTGTTATCGACATTGAACAGGGCTCCAAGTCTGCTAACATAATCATTCATAATCGAAAAGCAACAGCATAGTAACTGTCACTTTTGACAGATATGGTATGAGATATCTGGCAAAAGTGACAGTTACTATGCAGTTGCTGTTCGATTATAAAACGATTGTGTTAGCAGACTTGGGGCCCAGGTATACATGTCTATAATCCCTGAACGGGTAGGTAGAGGTACTGCAGTGCAACCACATTTCACCGATAGAATCTGGTCCCAATTTTATAGGGGGAACAAGTCTATTATCGTTATTACTAGGTAACATTCGTTACGTTAAATTGAGAATCAGTCGAAGCTGTTAGCAAATATATAATTTCATGTGTATCAATTGTTTCGTATCGTTTGATCGAATTGAGTTTTCGTTAGTTGTATGCTACAACGTTGTTAGATTTTATAAATTTACGTCACAAACAACTCCTTTTTAGATTTTCACGTGTCATAATGTTTGCAAGTGATCTGTGGACTCTAGTCCCAAAGATCTGTCTGCAGCAATTTAATAGTGGTGGCATACAGAGAAACACAAGCAAATACATCGGCCATTCGCAGGACATCTTGGAGCCAGTCCAAATAAGAAACACGCTGAGACTGGGGCCGTGTCCTCGTATATAAATAGAGTAAGCGCCGTCCTTTGAGACATTTTGCGGTAATCTCCTTTTTGTTGTGGCGCACTTAGATATATTTGTGTGATTTAGAAACCCTTTGAGTTTGTTCGTTGTAAGGAATATTTGTGTTATTTATAGAGGGGTTTATTTTGTCGAAGCGGCGGAGTAAGTAGGTTTTTAAATGGATCTTGGCCCGCGACACACTCCCTCCACTGTTGCTTCTGTAAGCTTAGAACTACAGCCCATTCCAAACAAAGACACCGAGTAGTTTTGATTGAAATTACTTTTTTGTAATATTTTTAAGACTGGCATATAGAATGCCTCATTTCCCTGTCTGCTCTGCTCAAGAGTTCGTGGAATTCAAAATTAGGATACAACATAAATAAGACATTCCGATCTTAGTCTGTGGTGGCATCGCAGCCTCACTCAGAGACATGGTAGCGCGGACTTCTGAGCTAATAGCGCTGTCAGCACTCGGATTTATGTGTTTATTGTGTGCTAGCAATAAATAACGGTGTTGCCCTATCAAACATTATGTTGTAAATCATAATGTAATTGGCTGTCTGCGAGTCAATGGCTAGACGTATTGTTTTATTGAAAAACGAGTTTTAAGAGTTAGTTTTCGTCAAAGGTTTAAGAACAGGGAGACAACAATTTTACCTCAATGTTGAGTTGAATCTAGTTATCTATATACCTAATATAAAACTGTACGATACAATATCTTAGCTACCGTTACAGTAACGTCAGCGTCTTGAGTCTCGTTTACACCACAGAATCCATAAATAAGTACAACAATCAATTCTCATGGCAGCACTCAAATAATAACCGGTTTTCCATTTTATAACAATCTGAAAAACTCCAACGGCGTTGAAAACCGCAGAAAGTCAATTTTAAAAACTGGCTCACTAGTGCCTGCCCACTGACCCACTTGTGGGGAACAGTTTTATATTGTTCCTGCAGAGTGCTCGGCCAATTGCAACTGGGCAAAATAAAAACTATTATTAACATGGTTCGTTCCGTTTGAGATTAATTTCTGGAGTTTTCATGGGATCTAACTACGCTCATTGTATGGAAACTGGCACGAATTCGTTGTCCAACTGTTGGGCCTACAATTCGGAAACGTACCTAATTGAAAAATTATGAAGCAAGAGATTGGAATGGTTCGGGCATGTGACTTAAAGTGTTATGAACCTAAATGTGCATAGACACAGTGCGAAAAGAGCAAAAAATAATATCGCCAGACAAATGCACCAATGGTATGATCCCAAACTAAGTACTAATGCTTGTATTATAACCGTACAAGTCTGGGGGCAGCCCCAGTAACACCCAAAATAGAGCGAATAGGAAAAATATGGTTTTGGAAACTTGCCTCGTAATGACAGCCGACGCTCAAACCAGAGACCGAATATAATATAATATGAATTTATCTGTCAAACATGGGTACAAATGAAATTGTTACCATAATAATTTGGTGGTATATGTTGGTTACGTGATGAGAAGAAACGAGAAGCATGTGACCCATGTGAATGTGGAAGGATATAGAGCGAGAGGAAGCCCCATGAAAAGATGGATGGATTGTATTAAAAGTGATAAGGAGCTTGAACTGGACGCGAGTATGACGGAATAGCAGGATGAATGTGAGAAAAACACATACTACATCTATTTCAGATAGTGGGAAACGGAAAACCAGATGATAAGTGCTCCAGGCGGTACCTAGTCATTGAAGAAAAGCGAGAAGAAAGACATACTGCATCTACCCATCGAAAAATGTAATAGAGACGATGACTACGAAATAAAAAATAGAGTATACATTTTATCGCACTCTCCAAACCCCAGGAAGAGGATAAACACATATTGTACCGAATAAACAGTGAATGTTTATTGCATCCGCGAATTTAATCCGTTCGCGTGTAACACGAGAGCGGCGCGGGCGCCCCTGCGGATGTCGCGCGTTGCGAGCGCTGCCTGTGCGCTGCGCGGGACCGGGTGTCGAAACGTTTATAGATAATTTGGACAATTTGTTTGCGCACTCGATAATGGAACGCAATGAATGTGAGATATGAATCGCTTTTTGTCAGCCATATTATACATTACTAGTTTATTATGATAATGATTGTGAAATAATTACAACATTATTCTTATGTCCTTTGTGCGTGGTATTTATTTAGATCTTGAATTAGGTCATTAGGTTTGGTGACCTTTTATATTTTCTCTCTAGAACCCTGAGAGATTACAAACGAATATCGACGAGACGAAATTACACGTACATAATAAATTGCGCAATATGTACCCTATAGGAAAAAATGTAACGACAATTTTTAAGTGCCCCCGTAGGCCTATACGAAATAAATGATTTGACTAAGAAATTGCGAAAAAATCCCAAAGCCAACGTTGATTTATCTATTATTATTCAACCGAATATAAAGTTATCAGTAATATAATTTTACTGCTATGCGAACCACGTGCGTTATCATTATACGATGCGTAAAAAACTACTGATAGTAGCAGTATGATAGCTACTATTAGTAGCCATAAAATCTCCTGTCACAGGCTCATAAATGGGCCATTAACACTATAAATAAATACAGGTACTTGGATAAAGAATAAATCGAACAATCGATTATGTTTCAAAGTAATCGTTATGCCTATCAAGTTTTATTTGGCGTCGAGATATCTCGGGCGGAAAATCTGTCCTTTATTAGGGTTGCCAACCGGCCACCATTTGTCATTTAAAGTAAATATAGAGATCTTAATTATAGTACTTTGTGTTAGGTCCACTATTCATTTGTTAGATAGTTTTTAGCTCGGCTGGGAGCTGGGTGGTTGTAGGTTTGATTGTCGTCTGGGAAAAAATCGAAAATATTTAAATATTTTATTGATAGTTACCCTGTTCTGGGTGTTACTGGGCTTGCCTGCAGGGTTTCTAGTGTAGTTATTTATAAGCTATCTGTCAACTATATAGTCTACGGATTAGTCATATATTTATATGTCAATTTGAACAGCGCCTCTAGCGGACGGTATTTAAAACTTTCAATTCTTCATACAAAGTGTATAAATACATATACCCCCAAATTTATATCTTCTTTTTATATCTTCTTGTGTGTGGAAACTTTATGTGGAGAAAATTTTAGTTTCGCCCAATATCTTGCGTGGCATCCCTACTTGTTATCGATTCTCGGGATCGAGACAGACGGCATCTAGCGGGCGTTGCCGCGAATCAGACGGAGTGCGTCCCGCCATTACCGAACATCTACGAATAAAGCCGAACATTCGTTGCAGATAAATAACGAAGTAGCGTTAGGTACTATGCTGCCTTTAGATTCTACACTTTCTAGGGTAAAAATATTGAAACTGCTTGGAATATTTTGGCGCTGTCTTGAAGGATCGTAGAACTCAAATAAAAAAAATATTTAATAAAAATAATAATCAACTCCTTGTCTCCTCTACAAGACAACTTATTGCTTAACAATATATTATCTCACGATATATTGATCGACTGAACTTATGAACAACGTAAAACGCTATAAAAGTCGTAAAAATAACACCCTAAAGACCATGCTACTGTACCTTTTATTGACACGGTTATAAAGATGAAAACCGCATGCATAATATAGTGGATTACTTGCACAATATCTTGTTCGGTTTAATTCGGAATGCACAGTGCTGTTTGATCAATAGATCACCTTTCATTACAACTGACCGATCACATGTTGCGAAGTCGATGATCAGACGGAATGTTTTGATCTGAATATTAGCGTAATGTTGGACCATGGTTTCAAATGTTAGTTCAAATCAAATTTTATTTTAGTTTGTTTGGAGCAAATTAAGAATGTGCTATCAACTTTTCGTGCTATATTTTTTTGACACTCGTTTTGATGAGTGCGTCGTGTATTTTACTAAGCTTCGGAGGTCAAGTTAGGCTGGCAGTTTCGGCTTTAATTCAAACATTTATGGTAGTCCTTATGGACCGACAAGAGCCTGAAAGTAACCATGGTCACAAAACATGAACCCCCGTACAAAGTTGTATCAATATAAATCTTATTTTTTTATAGACTACGGCTAACCCAACTAGTCATCACCTGGATCACTCAGGTAGCTAGTTCACTCACTTGGTCTTAGAAGGCAGACGACAGTTTTTATAGTGGATATTGGCAACAAAATCAGAGTAGTCTGGAAGCCGACCGCAAACTAAATTAATAAAGTAGTCGGAACAATAGGTTCTATTTTGCCAGAACCCGGTTTAAGTAATATCATAGACAACAAAAGCTCTTTCTAAACTATTTACTCTAACCACAAGCTTGCTAGTTCACACCGAACGTTTGCTCCAAGCCGGACCGCGCCGTAGCCACGATGCATCGTTACATCACAGTCGAGTAAGAGTGTGCGCTACATACGAAACATCTTGGGTAATCTGGTCTCATTCGATCATAAGCTAGCACTTGTAATCGACTTGCAATATACGATAAGCACACGTTTTCCTTATACACTGGCCAGAAGTCGTATAGCTGAGAGTCTTGAGTTGATGAACAAAAAGCCATTGAAAGTTAGATGTCAATCAGAATCAGAATATTTCTAGTCATGTAAACCAATAAGTACAGTACTTATGAATCGTCAAAATAGTTACAAAATGCTAAGCTACAACTTTACCACCCGTTCGGAATGCCGTTCCTATTGAGAAGAACCGGCAAGAAACTCCATGGTTGCTCTTTTTTAAATAGATCCGTTTCATTTTTGAGCAGTACATTGTTATGGGTATGTGAACGGCTAGGCAGACTTTAGCAGCTGGTCAATGTGAACAGTATCATAATAATAATATACCCCAGACAACACACTAACTGCGAGGGCGATCAGGCGGCTCCTGTAACCACTGTTTTTGGCGAAGTCAAATTAAATAGCAGGTTCATACAGTACAGCTTGAATTTATATTAGCTTTGCCTGCTGAAAAGGGAAAGGCTGCAGGTAAAAATACAGTAACCATATCTAAAAAAAATCGACGCCCCATGCAAATCAAGTTAGTTGATTGAACAAAGCCGACTTTCCCAAGTCACGTAGAATTTTACGGCGTCAGATGAAAATCAAATTTCCCTACATCTTTCTTAGTAACGTAGCAAATGGAAACTGGATTTATTTATTCTGTGACAATTGACCAGATGTTAAGTGTAATATTAGTGCGACTTTACATTAAATAATATCTGTTAACTTATGTACAAGATTCGGTTCAAACAGCAATTGGTTTATAATGCATCAAGTAAATTCTGGTGTAATTGATCACTATTTCATAGCAAAGCTATTATTCGAGTTGTTTAGAAACAGATTAAATTACTATTAACCAGCCCCTGAATACAACTTACTCGGTAT
Source organism: Pheosia gnoma (assembly GCA_905404115.1). Classification (NCBI taxonomy): domain Eukaryota; kingdom Metazoa; phylum Arthropoda; class Insecta; order Lepidoptera; family Notodontidae; genus Pheosia; species Pheosia gnoma. The sequence continues at coordinate 8,918,351 of FR989900.1, forward strand.
TTATTGATTATTCAATTCATTCTGTTTTCCATATTGGAGAATGACGCAAGTAATAGGTATACATATATTGAACTATTTCCTGACTACACAGGTCCTGAGCCTTTACCCATTCTAGGATAGCCATCCTAGAATAACGCAATTTTATAATAATCACTATGTATAGGTGGACCGATGACATCACACGCGTCGCAGGAAGCCGGTGGATGCGAGTGGCGGAGGACCGGGATGTGAGGAAGTCGTTGAGGGAGGCCTATGTCCAGCAGTGGACGTCTATCGGCTGATAGATAGATAATAATCACTATAAAAATAAACCTTTAAACACACAATTTGTGATGCTAAGAAATACCGGTTTGATAGAAATAGGTTTCACTCCTCATTGTGTCCGGAATTCACGACACTACCTAGACTCGTCTTCTCAATAATGACAACTGGAGCAAGGAAGCAGCCATTTCGCTGTCAAAGCAAATGCTTGCTCGTTGACTCCATTTTTTAAATAAATAAAAATAATAATATCTAAGAAAGGAAGAACAACTGCGAGGTCTATGTAGCAGCACTCCTGCTATTTACTTGTTTTGTGACATTTGTAAAATATGTGCTCTTGTATTATGCTAAATAATTACGCTGCAATGTTTGCTTGCTTGGCGCTTGCTGTTTCAAATGGATTGGTCTGATAGCTTGCTGCCTGATAAGCCGGCATACTATCGAAGAAGTGTTAAATGACAAATTGTATCGATAGCATTGGCGATAGCACGTATTTGCATATCCAAGGTAAGATAACGAATGATGTTATTATAATTAGGTAAATTACTCGCTGTTTCCGGTGATTGCGAATACTTACGTGTGGCAAAATTTTTAGCCGCTATTCGTTTTTAGTGGTATCGAAATGAGTCAGTCAATGCGTCGCAGTAGACATCAATATTTTTTTTAAATCGCCAGACCAGCTCACCGCGTCCCCGCCTACTACATTTTGAGCAAGTGCCATTGACGATATGTGAGTACACTGTATAAGTGCACCTCTGCCAACCCGTTTAGGGATTACAGGCGTGATGGTGTATCATTATATTTTTTATGTACAAACCGAATGTATATATAACAGGTATCCTAAAATGAACTGGAGTCGCTCTTAGTAAGTAGACAAGAGCAAATTAAGAAAATATTAATTCCAAATAGTGCCCAGTACGAATCGAACGCGAAAAAAAAACTACACTCATGGCCTTTCTAAATAATCTATGGAATGACACAGGGATATGTATAAATCGTCACTCTTCAAGCTGTTGTGATAATATTTACTAGAAAGGTCACGTTGAGACAACAAGATCCCGATAGCCGCGGCCCTTTCACTTTCTCTGCCTCTCCATGGCGCAGCGCCTCGTAATAATGCCTTATTAACATATTATGCTCTACTATTGTGATTGTTATTTATGAGAGTACCCGGGATTATTACGTCCGTAATTCGTAGCTCAGGCTATCCCGGATGGAAATGTTAGTCACAAAGCTGTAACATTTTCTATTGAATCATTAAAAAAAAGGTAGCTTTTATCTCATTAACAAATGACTGCATAGCATAGCAATGTTAATATAAGTAATACAAGGCCTTCAGTTGATCTGAATTAATTGTAATAAAAATGCAAGAAATTCAAGTTTATTATCATCGAATGTAATTAGAAAAACGCATGAACCACATTGATAACCTAACAAGATTAAAACGTGTTGTACTTCAAACATGACGACCTTAATAAAAACTCGTTCTTAATTAACGACAGTACGTATAATTAAAAAAAAAACAAGAAAAGCAACAAATTTATCATTTTCTTTTAAAATTATAACTAAGTTAATAAGTCGATTTAATATAACCCTTAAAAAACATGAATCCGGTCCCCTTCATCCGAAAGTTGGACTTATTCCATTCTCTCGTTCACAACTTCAAAATAATGTTTCTTTAACCAAGTGATGCTGTTCATTTTCAACCCATAAAAAGGCACTATTATGGGTGTAAATTGATTGGCAATTCAGTTTATAGGACACTGCCGACTGACAATGAATTGGAATTTATTTCAACTGCTCCATGATGTTATTGAACCCGATACATATACAGAACTCCAGTTTTAGTAATGGTGGCTTTAGCGCAGGCAGTATCTGAGCTCTTGTTAAAGCATTAGACAGAAATATAAAGATTTAAATAAAGTTTAATCTTTGTTCTCTATTTTCTACTGGCCTTGTTCTCACTTTGAGATGTTTATTCCTAGGGAGATCATGATAACCTAAGTAAGAAAGTAAATAAAACTGGATTTAGTACCGAACCCACGAGTCAATTAGAAACTTCTCGATAAGTATCCAAATCGATTCAATTCGAAATTGTCTAGTATCATAGATGTATTTCTGAGCCAACTTAAACGTAGATACGAAATGACTCGTTGCGTTAACAGAGTACATATCACAATAAGAGTTCAAATTAATAACCGAATCCGAACATTTGAATCGGGGGATTGGTCAGCCTAATAAAAACTAGGAATGGTTTACACGGAAAAAATATAAAAGAGAGGAAGATAATAAAGCGAGATGAAACTAGGAAAAGCAGCGCGCGCTTACTCCACAAAGGGGTTGAACAAAAGTCGTGTCGCGTTATCAGCTCCTAACGAACCGATTTCTGATGCTGGAAGATATTAATATTCTGTCTTCGTTCGCGTTCTCTAAACGGTGTATTTCGATGGGTAAATCAAGCACATAACTGCTCGTAGGTGTTAAATATCAGAAAAAGAAGATAAAACAGAAAATTCATTGTGGATATAAAATTTCAGGATACAATTCGGCTTCCAATCAATTTCTGTGTATGAGTTAAATCCCAATAAATCTGTCTCCTAATCCCTTTAAGGTGGAAGCGCTAGGTCAGGGCGCGAAATTCAAAATGTCTATGGTTTTAGCGATATTGGCATTCTGCATTGGTTGTCTCGATGTATTAAGATTGCTTAAAAAAATACCTAAAGCTATCGCAAAAATCGCTAAAAACTAAATTACATCGTATAGATGTCCAAATTTTTCGTAAAAAAATAAAAACCATGGACATTTTGAATTTCGCGCCTTGACCTAGCGCTTCCACCTTAAGTCAATCTATCTATTAGCTATAGAACATTGATAATGCAACAATGGTCTTATAATATTATGAGAGTGAGTTAACTGGCATTGTATGAAGACGTGATATCGGTAATATATGGAAAACATAATTTTCAGGCCAACAAGTAAGTTCAAATCTTATAGTCTCAGCTTTAGCAACCATACTAAATATACCTACCCGATAAACTTCAAATCAAAACTTAATTTAAATTCAGAACAAGTTAAGTTTAACTTGAGTCAACATGCTCGAGGCTTAAGAATAAAATATGAAGTTAGAAACGTCCACAGTTTTATGTAAACTGAATTACGTCAGGGTCTGGTCTAGGAGGGTCTAGTCTGGGCGGGTCTGGTATGCCATCTGAGTCTAGGCACGTAGGGCTTACACGGTGACCTATTACGGCGGTTGAATCATCTTGGTAGAAGTACTTTCACTATGGAAAGTGGGTTTTGGTGTTGCACGCGAGAATAAGTTACTTCAGCAATTGACTTAGGGTTGTCGAGTTCTGGTTCCCATAGTAATTTGAAAGAGAAATTTATGTTTACTAAAATAAACAGTAAATAAATGAACTCTAATGGCCACTTTATGGCTCGTTATCTCCGACATCTAAATGTCTGAGATACCCCGCGTATGTTTAGTTGACAGATTAAATACTAAACTACTTCACAAATTGTATGTTATATGTACTTAATTATTCTGCATATCTAATTATATAGAGTAATACCTATGGAAGCATTTTTCGTTAGTCTACAAAAAAAAAATCTACGTTAGTTTACGATATGAATAATTGATTACAACTGATACAAATTAAGAAAGAAGCTTGTCTTCATTTGTATCATAATGTCCGTGACAACCTTAAATCGTGTAATAACACCTTTGTTCTTCATGATGAATGACTTCTGATGATCGCTCTTGATGCGGTGAAAATTATTCGTTATTCACTTGGCAGTTAAAAACGAGGCCGCCGTGCTGGGAGGTTTCGCATACGGGGGTCCTACTGATTTCGGTGAAATTTATACTTAGTTAGTACTATTTTTTTGAGCTGCTGTTAAAGTCTGATTAGCCGTTCCTACATTGTTCTAACAATGTATTGCTCAAAAATGTAAAAGATCTTATTTAAAAAAAGAGCAACCATGGAGTTTCTTTCCATGGGAACGGCATTCCGAACGGGTGGTAAAGTAGTAGCATAATATTTTGTAACTTTTGACGATTCATAAGTACTGTACTTAATGGTCTACGTGAATAAAAAATATTCTGATACTGATTCTGCACCTTGTAATTTGAAACATTCCAAATTGAAAAATTCCACAAAGCACTGCTGCTTATAGCATTCCGGCACATCATCCTCATATATTATTTTATCTGTACCGGCCATGACAACGGCTGAAAATGATGGGTCGACCCCGTAATACTTCAAAAGTCTTTTATATGGACTCAACCGTCATTTGTCAGGGATCTTAACACTCTTATCACTTTAAGCCGTAGACGATGACATGGCGTTGTTTTACGAGCGAGAATAGTGTTTACTCACAAGGATGAGGTTACTGTAAGGACTGGTGGTGACTTACCTGAAAAATAAAATAAGGTGGGTTAGTTTCATATTATTACAATAAAATCAGAACATCTGTAAGGTTGAGTTGATGTGATACTGGTACTCCAGCGGGGTTATTCTAAATCATTCGAAATCTATATCGATAGCAGAATCGAAAACTGCCCGAGACGGATTTCCGTAATCGATATGAATTTCTTGTAAAAGTTAACTATTATTCTGGAATCGAAAGATATCAAACTGTCATCCGACCGTTACTTAAAAAAAAAATTCACAGGTCCACATTATAATCGGAATGTTTTCGTATCCGCCTCGGAGTGGGCTTAGCTAGAGTATAAAAATTTGTGAAAAAGAATTAATAGTTCTGACTTTAATAGTGCTTTTTTCCCAGCCGAAATCTACCATCGGTTCGTAACATTGGTTCCACTGAGAGTGCCATCAAGAAACTCTATGGTTACTTTAAAAAAAAAAGAGGTTGGTATACCGTACTCACTTTGTGTGAATTTAAAATATTGCTTACAGTTTCTACGGGACTATTTAACCGATACTATTCTGAATTACAAAACACAGACCTAAGAGACTGGATTTAAACAGACTAATGTTTAGCCTTAAAATATAGCCTTAGTAAGCTTCAGGCTGATGATAAACTGGTAATAAGGCAATAACAGTAAACTAGTGTAGGGGCTATGTGGTAGCCATGTTGTGTCGAGCTACTAATCAAGTTTACAATGTAAACGGTTTAGTGGCTCGTAATCAAATTAGAGTCTATGCTCTATTACTGTTTTTTTATTCTCTATGAGTATGTTATTTTTAATACCATCGCAAAAAGTGGGGTGTTATAAGTTTGAATCCTTTGTCTGTGACATCGTTGCTCCCGATTAGATGTATTAATTTCAACCCAATTTTTAATCGATAAGTACTCAAAAAGAATACTTACATAATTAATAAATGTTGTTCCCAACTGAATGTTAATTTAGATTTTGCTGAGCAAAATTTAATTTCAATACCTAGTGAAATATCAAATGTCTGACTTCACATAATGATAACAAATGCGCAAAGGAAGCGCAGTTTCGAGGTTAGTATACCCTTTCTGAATCACGCTGTATAAATAAAAATTAAATGCTGTTCGTTGGTGAATTTTTTTTTAATGTTTGTAATAGTTCAAAAAAAGTATTACTAGACAAAAAAAGGTTTGGAACTTAGTGAGAACAACGCCTGCCGGGTCAGAATGTACATGCCTAAATAAAAATCACAGATTGATTGAAATCAATCGGCAATCGTTCACAAAATCCAAACGTGATCCCAAACCCATCAACATTCTATTACATCTTCGATTTGTCAGTTTCGTTCCGAGACTTCATTTTCCTTAGTAAAGGATGAAACCTCGTAAAGTTTTTATTTTATTTTTGAATATGGAACTGAAATCGATCGTGGGCGTCTATATCATGGAAAGAACGCGGGAAAAGAGTCGACCAATCAATTGTGTAGCGGCTCCCAATTTTGAATTTTGAATATAGAATGGTGATTTCACATCAAGCGCCCACGGCTTCGGAGTCCGCCATAGATTATGATAATGACATAGATAAAAAAACTAAGCGGCCTATTTGCTAAACTACTCAATAAAAAACAATGCCAAATAATAGCCTTTGTATCATAGAGTATTGTGATCGTGTATCTTTAATCAGTATTAGGTACAACTTACTATATTTCATCAGTGTAACCCCTAATCCTGTTACATAAAGTTTAAATTACCATCATATCATATCATACAGTGGAGGCTATAAACATGCAAGTCATGTTCGCAAAAAGTTATGAAATTAACGATTGGTTGATAGTTAGATAGATACCTACATAGTCAATAATATAACAGTAACTTGTATCAGCAAATAAAATGGTTTGAAGTAAAAAAAAACTTGAGTGGCAGTAGGTATCGCCAATTGTATTTTTTTAATTCTAGCATCAAAACGGAAAATATAATAATATACTTACTTAAACCGGCTTGCTGCTTTTGCTAATAAGATAACTACAGCAAAGGTGTAATTTTAAGATAATGTTCAGCCCTTGTAGGTATATTGACAAAACGGAAATTATTAATTGTACGCCTGTAATACGCAAAACGCCTGTAATTTATGTGGTAATTATTTTGACAACCATCTTTGAAAAATGTTGAACTTTCCGCGATACTTGAATGGGCGCCAGGAAAGTTGTAGGGAGTAAATGTAAATTAAAATGTAAAAAAAAATGTAAATTTTAACCACCAGAAGTTTCCTTTGAAAATTCTTTATTGTCGAGTTTTGATTTAAAAATTTTTTATTCAAAAACACTGCAATAGGATTTTCACAAACATAAATAATTTAAACCCTGGGAACGCGGTCGTATATTTTAGTATCTGTACATTTAACAATTTTTACTTTGAATAAATTTTAATTATACTAAGCTAGTTTTATTTAAATTACTCGACATTATAAGCGTTTTTGAGTAAAGCACTATACTATAGCCTTCCTTCGCAATGGGGTATTCTGTACTGCAGTCCGCATACAAAATACAATATTAACGTTTAAAATACCAGTTCGTTTTTTTATCAGTCTTTAAGCCAACATAAATGGTTCTTAATTATATTAGCTAACCACTCATTGGTCATACATAAATGATGCTTATCCGCCATCTCGAAATCGCTTAAGGAAATACTAAACAACATCAATTACAAGTCGTTTATTTAATACGACGTACCTATCAAGTGTTTTGACAGCATCTATTTCAATATGGCGGTATGGCAAATGAGCTGGTATCAAGGTTACTGTGATTACATACGGCGACAGGTATTTCGTAATAACACCCTCGAGTGTAGATTTAATCGATTTTTTTTTCTAAGTGTGCAGCTTATATATAACATTATTAGCGATAAAAGTGAACTAAGTTATGAAATTAGACAAGATAGAATGCTCAAAAAAATGCAACAGCATTATAAAAATATATTGTTTTTGTGGAATGACAAATTTGCATTGCCCATTTATTTTGTTGTCTACATGTAATAAATATTCGATGACTGGTGTGAAAATTTTAGTTCTTAATTTAAATTAAAAAAAAAAATTGTGAGCTTTATTTTAAAAAAAATCTATCAGACGCCATTTATTGGGACGAGTAATATGTAGGTACACTGGCACTGGCAAAATACACAGGCAGTAAATGTAAGTATTTATGTGCATTATACAACATAAATTTGATTTATTTGATTGAAAAATCGAATGCAGAAAAAAACACAATTTTACGTGAGCTTGTTTCTTTTTTATTTCCCCCCAAGAGCGTGGTAATAAGTTAGTAGGTATTCAATGTCACACCATTAAACCGGTCGATTATAAAGTTTTTATAGTCTAGGCAAAAGAAATAGACCAACATTTTCAATTTTTTAATAATTAATTAATATAGGTCAGTCTTAAAATCATAAATTGTACTTGTTTCAATTAAAATATGTATGCCATTAAGTAGGTACCTATTTTAATGTGCTGCAAACTCATTTGAATATTTGATTAAGTACGTAGCTTTCTAATTAAAGTTATTGCAACGGTGCCGGGCTGTGATTGAATAGACCTGTTAACTCTGAACAAAGCCAGGCAAGGATACATTTGATCATTTCCTTCATTAACTAAATAATACGTAAACAAAATATATTATTACAGGCTTTTTAGTTTTAATACATAAGAGCATTGAACAGATTAGCTGGATGATATATTACAGCCTTTTATTGCATTAAAAAAATAGAAAGTGAAAAAAATACCAATATCTTCTTATAGTTATGTTTCTCTATGTGGTCCGGTGGTCCGATTGTGTAGAAACCTAGTCATGCATGTACTTTAGGTAAAATTAATCCTACCTACTTTTCGACACAGATTAAGAATTTCGACACATCAGACTACCTCCGTATTAAAAAAATATTTTAGCACGCAGAGTAGGTAGGTATGTTTATTACACACTCATATGTACAAACGACAAGTGTAGGCAATCATTATGATCAAAGTGCGAAAATAATAACAATTCCATAATTTGCATTTAAATATAGCTAACTCAACTTTATTTTCATAACAATAAGGTTTACCAACCACTTTCAGCAACATCGCTATGATCAAATTAAGTAATTTGACTCTTTGTATTTCTTTATAAACGATTTAAATTACTCAATTACATACAAATGTGCGCCGACGCATTGCAAACGCATGTTAAATAACAAAACTGTGTATTAATTGAACGATTTCGAGGCCTACTTTAGTTTTACGACCGTCGAAATTTCGGTCATGTTTAAATTTTTGTAGATGCTTGAATTAAAGTGTGAAACAAACGGTTACTGTTTTACTTTGACAAAATAAATGATTTTACTTTTTATTAATGGGATTTGACCAATATACACTTCCATTACGGTCCCAGAATTTACTGGTGTCCAACCTAGAGACCGTGGTTTGGCACTCGGCGATTCTCGGGAAAAGCCGAGTGTCATAGATAGATAACTCTTTATTGTAAATACACAGACATTAGAAAAGAGACAAGACAACGAACAAATAGTAGTGTACATTGGAAAACCCTCAAACGTTCTATATAACCCTAAAAGAAAAAAAATGTCTAATTAAAAGTAATTTAATTTAAATCAAGTCCTGTGTTTGACGTGCCTATCACTTTTGGACTCTCACTCTTAATTCGAGCTTCGAATCTTCGACCTAACTTCGGAAATATCTAACTATAGTAGACCTCAATTAAATAATTTACTGTAGTCGGTTACGTAAAAGCTACATGAAGGCACGCCGTGAGAGCAGTGGGTCAGATGGTGCGATTGTGGACCGTAAGAGCCGACCACACGGGGAGCATAGACAATGTATGTCATGTTAAAGTAATTCTGTTAAATGTCTTTGATTGTAACATATTGGTTGGTTGCAAAATAATCGCGTTTAGTAATCATAGTCCTCCCGTGAACATGGTTGCTGTAAAGCAGCCGAAACGTCGGGATCGTAAAAACATAAAATAAACGCGATAAAATCTGTAAAATTAGTTTTATTCAAAGACACAAAAAATACAAAATCTTGAAAAGAGCGTTGCGATCTCTTTCAGGTAACCATTGGATATAGTAATTTGGACATATACTTCTGTCCATGCTCATAGTTTACCGATACACAGTTTTATACATTTTGTCTATGATCATTATATGATCCTAGACCTAACATAAAATATGATACCTAAAATAATAATATCACCCTAAGATCAATGTATTTTCCAGATATACGAATCAAAAGACACAAATAATTGATCCGATCGCGTGTCGATCGACTGTGGTGAATGTGCGCTTGCGCACGCCATCTGATTTGAGCCGATCGCCCATTGGTCAAAATAAATAAGTAGGTAATTCATTTATTTAGGTTAGTGTATAAGTTCAGATCTATTATTAGAGAATGTTGCTTTAATTGAGTCTGCAGTATCGTCCACATAAGTCCAATTATTATTATTATTATTTTTTGTCTGGGTCTATTATTTCTTATTGTATGATCCGTCTGTGTAAGCGGAGGTATAATATAGGTATTATATAAGGTGTAAAAAAAATGTGTAGAATATTTTAAGGGGTTAACAAGTAGGTGATAACGGTCACGTTTATGTATAAAATATATGTACATATACAGTGTTTGAATTTTCTGTACTTGGTATGTGGTGTTATTTTTAAAAATTTCAAATAATTACATATTTTTTTCGAGAATGTGACCTGTATAGCCTACAATGGACAACTTAAAATATTTTACACTATTAATGTAAAGCCATATTCGTAAATGTATCTTTTATTTGTAGGTATAGATTTTTTTATATGAAATGGATTTTCAAAGTGCTACCAAATCAATGTGTCATTTTAATTAGTCTTGTATGTAATAAATGCACTAAATAATACAGTCAGAACCACGAGGCAAACATAGCGTGCCAGAATTGTTTTTTACAAGGGCAATTACTTCGTACGTGTTATCATGGATTTCTCGTCGAAGCTAATTGGTGGGTGTGCTTTAAAAGGTTAGATACTTGTCATTGATACTAGAGCTCATTAGTCTAGCTGGGCTAGCTCGTGGTCGTTGAGCTTAACTTTATTCGTATACAGATATGAGGGATTCCTTGACTCTCTAGAAGTCAATCAAATTCGAACTGAGTATGAAAACATTCCTGAATGACTGGCGCAGAGTTCCGAAGCTAAACAAAACAATAAAACCTAATCAACGCATTATTTTACTCTCAATTTGGTTAAAACATAATGAACCGTATAACAGCTGTGATTCGTACCCGGAGACCGCTAGGTCGAGGCTCGAAATTCAAAATTTGAACTGTTCTTATTTTTTTACGAAAAATTAAAAAGATATATGGTTGTATTTTTTTGTTTGTGACTTTTGTTATGCATTTATTTACCTATTAAATTTGCTTCAAATTAATTTCAAATGCGTCAAGCGTGGTAAAAATAGCGGTATTTACAAACTTTAGAGTATTGTATATCGCTTTAGGCAAATTTTTAAGCAAACTTAATGCATCGAAGGCATCTCATGCACAATACCCATGTCACAAAAAAAACTAATTTACATCGTGAAGATGCCGCAAGTATTCTTAAAAAAAAATAATAACCGTATAAATTTTGAATTTCGCGCCCCTACGTCTCTTCCACCTCAAATACATACATAGGTATATCGGTCGAGCGGTCGAAAGTACATTCTTTCCGAAAGTGGTTCTATCATCGTAGTACAAGTAAAACCGCAACACAACGAACACGTGCGTGTGGTTACTCAAGCTTGCTCCGCTTGAATCATAAACACCTGGCGATGCCGTGTACGACGAGCCACGAGGCCGGATTAATCCCAGTTTCCACTGTTTCCAAAGTGGAATGGACAGGCGATGTGCCGGATGGACCAATTGCAGATTGTTTAAAAGACACTGCTCGGTACCGAGCGGGAGATTTCGAAGAAGATCGGTCGATTTCGCACATCCTATTAGGTACCTACTCTCCTCTTCTGTGCTTTGCTGGCAACAGAGCCTTATATTTGCAAACTTAATGCTAAACAAACTCAGTAAACTTAAATCTTAAATTAATGCTTCTGCTATGGATCCATAGAATAGTCTGCTAGTATGTGTGTTGTTAGAGTTGAGATCTGTTTAAAATGTGCACTTTTTGTTGCCATGATTCCCTGAAGAATTCCTTGCAATAATAAAGAATATTCTGATGGAATGTACAATGCGGCTCTGAACGGAGTTTCACTATCGTGCAATTTGCATATATACACATTTTACGGATAATTAAATCCTAGGTACCTTAATGTTGCAGTTGGCTTCACGCTACTTTAACCTACGTATGTAAGTGTTGTAACAAACAGACGAGAACTGGAATGCTTAAGATATGACAATTAAAAAAGGACAATAAAGAAACATATTCCCTGATGTAACTTTAGTGGATAAGTGCTTAGCATCAGCCATTTGGCAAACTGCTATCTCATTTGTCAGTTGACGATCAGTGACCATACGCATATAAAGTTGACATTAATCGTTCTTGAATAACACATATTGTTGTTTGATTTTCATAGAACTTGATATAACACCGTAAGATGAAAATATCAAGCCGCCAAACGACAACCGATCCCATATAAGTCTTTCATAAAACCATGTATTTAACGGCACACCCACACAAACACTCCTTAGAGGCACGGACCGCGAATTAATTCCGTGTCTTACTGACAAACAGTAAAGTTACCATATATGGATTTACACCGAGATTGTTCCGTCAAAAATTGAGCTATAAACAAGATCGTCAAGTTTTAATGGACCGCCTCAGGGGGTTTGTTTTATTTTAATTATGTGTGTTAGACCTAGAAGGCTTTGTAAGCGATAATATTTGTTTGAAGTAATGTATGAGTTGTAAATTTTATCTCACAGAGGACATGATTTATACTTATCTACGTTCACCAACCATATTGCTCTGAGAAAATTTTTGTTCCAAGGAATAAAATGGCCTTCAGAGTGGAAATATCAGATTGCTCCATATTCAAACAACCATGACACTGATATTTTCTTGTGAATATTCTAGGAGATTTTCGTATATTCCGCATCAGTATTTTCAGCGACCTTCAAACAAAGTGGAATACGCGCTTGGATAAAGTTCTATGCATATTGAACGAGATGATTAGCATAACCAAGTTCCATGTAGCTTAGAATATGAAAAGTTTTATACTAAATGGTAACAGCAAAACTGTTCCGTAGGCACTAGAGTGTGTTCCTCCAGGCTTCATACGATTGGCCGTGGCAAGGACAAAATACTTATATAGTATTTTTTACATCGATACAGCCTCATTCACTCCTTGGATTTGAGAAAGAGAGAGACCGATCACAAAAAAATGTTATAGTAATTATCTCCTCAAAAACGATGGAATTGAGATACGTTTTTGGAGACAAACGAGTGGTGGCATCGTACTTAAAAGACATTTATTATGTATACCATGAAAAAAATATCATAATCAATTAATTCCCCCCTTGTGAAGTTACTAATATTACAAACGTAAGCCCGCAATTAACAAGAAATATAACCAAAATGAAATTGCATTAGTACACTAGATATTACCTCGATCTTGCGTTCCCGCTGTGATTGAAATCAAACCAATTTACCGCTATTAAGCAATGAGCATTGATAATAATTAAATTGTTGCTACGTTTGAACTCTACGCAGTTTTATTCTAATATATCACTTTAATCTAGGGTTGCCATCCAAGTTTTAAAAAAAAAACGAAAAAGCAAACACTAAGAGAGCAATTACATTCGACGCAGTTATTCACTCTACAATTAAAATATCGAGATTATACCTAAAAATCGATTGAAAGTACCAACTTTTCGTGGTATCAGGAGATACTTAAAATAATTACAGTTATTACATGTGAAATTAAAAAAATAATGTTTCTAAAAATTGTTAGGGCACTCATAGAGACTAAACAATAAATAAAATGTGGTATTGGGTGCGTAAACCACTTACTTGAGAAAAGCACACCTCGGTTCAAAATGTCTATGATATCTTAGAGTAGCGGCAGCCCTACGGCTTGTGTGATATCTTGTTGATTGATACAACGTGTCGGCTCCGACCGGTCGTGAGAGCCGGCCCATCACGACAATACCCTGGTGTCTTCCTGTTACAATATGTTTAGTTAAAAACACTCTCGTATTTGTGCACACCTACGATTAAATTCACTGCAGTATTATTGAAGAAGGGTTCTTATTGTTTGGTAATAACGATTAAGGTTTTTAAATAAAGGTTGTAGACGGGCGTGTTTGATAATGTGCTGATACATCCTATCCCCAACTTATTTCACGGAAAAGAAATGGGAAGGGACCCACTTCTATCAATTATCTTATTTCAGAGAATGCGTATGGGCTATCTGTCAAATAAGTTGCCAATAGGGTTTATCAGCATATAAGCGAGAGGCCCTTAAATTGGAAATATATTACCAAATAATCTAGATAATAAAGCCGGATTTTGTCAACATTTTAATGGCTTTTTTAATCATGGTCATTCACATCTCCGTACAATTGTATTCACACAAAGCTTTCTATAAGTTTTCTCATATAAAAAACTATTATAACGTTAGCGACGACTTCAACCTGCTACAATATACACTGATGGCTCTGCAGATGATATTCGGAACAAATGACGATTCTCCATACAATCCCGAAACGCGCTATACGAGTTTTCGGAGAAGGTAAAATATATACAAGATCCCGACAATAGCCGTTGGGACATAGGATCTTCCCTTTACGCATAATATCAATACCGTTTTACTGCGCGTTCCACGATGGCGGAACAGACGCCATTTAATTTGGCGTTAATTGGCCGAAAAAACCGGTACAATTGTTTATTTACGATTCCCCGCACCGTGGTTCCGTTGTCCGTGCGAGTAGACGGGGTCCGCTAGCGACTGTTAAGCCAGGTGTTTTTGCAGGTTATTTTAGGCGGTGAGGTAGGTGGAAATTACGCGGTGCTTTGGTTTTAAAATATAGTAAACGGAAAAGGCCTTGTAGTTTTAGACCCTTTTTGTTTATTCTAATACATTTTTTACACGACAAAATGTTTAAACGGGACTTACCCAAATAACTCAAAATTTATAGAAACACAGTTTTTATAAATTCAGAGTTATTTCGAGATTTTAACATTGACTTCTCGATCTAAAGCGTAAATTAGAAAAAAAACATAAATATGCAACCCAAACCCTATTCGGATCCGTCTGATACACATTATAACCACTTAAATTATTACTTCTAATAACTTAATCAACACCTCGGATAAACAATTACCAATTATGTCCAAACGCCAATAGATAACATGCTTTAAGGCAATAATGCCAATAGGTATACCTTATTTCTCACTCGCACCAATTGGGTATAGATCGTAACCTTCATTCCGAAGCTCAGCCGCTTGCGCAGGAGTGTGTTATTAGTTGATTATAATGATGATTAGTGCGGTGATTTCTATACATCGTGTTTGATCGGCAGCCTTGGTAATGACACGTGACACGACACAACCGCTAATGTAATTACTATTTCGGAATAGTAACATTTTAAAATTTGTTCTTTGGTTTTTGAATTGTTTGATGATGTTATAAGACTTATAGTATTCTAGATACGTAATAAATCTGGTGTAATGCAGATCAGCTTACTTACTGAAAAAAAATAACATCATGAAATTTTCTATTCATGTTACCGGCTTTACAATTCATAGCGCGTTGATTTTTCAGTTTTCAGGGCACCCCGAAGAACCCCAGTAATGTAGTAATGTGTAGCCTCATTAATGGAACCCAAACTACAAAATTGACCTTCCTCTATAAACCTACTAACTAACATTAAGTTCACGTAACAATTTTCAGGAACTAATTTAATTACTTTTTATACTTAGCGATGTAATTTTGAGTTTATTTAATCAATTTAAAGCGAAGCATAAGATATACGAAATGTCTACGATATTAGATCAACAGATCATTGAATTATAAACTATTTCGTTAATGCTGAGTTACATAATGAATGACCTTCTTTATTCTAGTTACATAAATTAAAAGTTATAATTATTTTAAGATGAATTTTAGATGTTTCAAAAAGATTTTAAAGCTATTTCTTTTTGGTGGGAAGTTGAACATTGAAGTTATCAATTTTATTTTGTTTTAAATTCTGAAATTTGTGTGTCTTTGATATATAATGTGTAATATTAGTGGGATATAAACCATTGTTCATAAACGTGCACGCGTGAAGAAAATTAAAATAAAACAGTATAGTTTGACTTTCGAGTTCTCCCAAGATGTCTTGTAAATTTTCAGTTCAGTATCCAGAGCTTTACTGATAGGGGTAGGAAATTAATTTATCATCATCATCGTCATCAACATTCATATTATCATCAGATGTACTTATATTTAAAATAACGAAGAAATATTATACCTGACACTGGCAAAAATGGCGCTATTTTGTAGCCGATTGCGAACATACAAAAATAAGTAGAGTAGATCATCAAATTTAAAATGTAGTTTAATCAATTCTTCTCTCAATTCTGAACAAACTAACTTCAGGTTTTGCTTTACTTCAATTACACGTTGTAAACCTTCCTTTTTCACAAAAAAAATCATACGGTGAATAATTCAAAATAATCGGCAAGGTTCTGGCCAGGTCTGGTCCCTCGAATGGATTATTAATCTATAGCTCGGCTTAAAAACCTCTGACATTATCGGACGGCCGAACGGACGTGGGCTAACCCTCATAATATATTAAATCGGCTTTAGCTGAGATTACTGTACTATGTGTGACATCGGTATTAGGAACTGTACTACACAGCGTGATTCAGAAAGTGTATACTTACTGTTTAGTATTCATACTAAAAAAACACAAATTAAAAATAAATACTGTATTGTTCTGTGGTCATCCAAAATGTAGTCGTTGGTCTGTGGTTGCTACTCTGGGACACCCCAAACAGATATGTATATGTGATTTAATTAAAATATAAAATATACTGCCTGAAAATAAGTGTTTTTTGGTACATCCCAAACACTTACCTTTGATCCTGCGCTTTTTCAGTGCATTTGTAGTCTAACTAATTAACTGCCATGCCAACATTTTGTTAACCTCCACGTTTGATGGATGTTGCTTTTGTTCTTTTATAATAACTTAGCAATTATTTTTTCAAAGCTTTAGTGAGCTTTGATCTCTTCATAAAATAATCTCTCCACCAGCCTATATCTAGTCTATCGCCTAGCAAGTGCATCCAAAGCGGCCTTTACCTTACTGTCACCTACAATATGGCGGAACTTCCAAATCGACACCTCTAAACCTTTGTTGTAAACAGCTGTTTACAAGACAACATACTCTGTTGTAAGCGTCCCACAAATTGACAGTATCGGCCCATCTACATCTGATATAGTATCGAAGGTCAGTATGTTGGGGGCATACATATTGTAAAGAAAATTGGTTTGCTTTATGTCGTTTGTTATGCGTAGTTAGGATTGAGTATACTAACTCTTAGTTGCGGGCTGGTGGTGAGTTAATCCATGTGTGACTGCTTGGAATATCTCTTTAGTCAAACACTCTCTCTCTTCTCTTTTAATATAGTCGGAATGGTATGTGTGTCTACGTCGTAGGTTTTTTTTCTCGTCTATAGGTATCTATTGACATCGCAAAAATAATATTTTAATGAGTATCTTTGTCAAAGGAGGGTTTTTTATTACTACATTATAATTCCAGCCCTTTTTAATGTCCCACTGCTGGGCACAGGCCTCCCCTCCTCATTACTACATTAGTCTCCAATTACTTATGAGGTACCTTTTTAGGTTCATGAAAAATGTGGGTCGGTAATAGTCGGGATGATGAAAATGAAATCTTTGGAAGAGCACGGAAATCAGACATAAGCCGGTAGATATACTAGAAATAAAAAACCTGTAGAGGTATTTCCAACAGCAGGGAAGGATGAGATATAAAAGCATAACTGTTCTCCCTTTACTTCGTTGAGTTACCCTAACGTTCTCTAGAGACGCATGATCAAACATTACCGCGAGCATAGATAGAACCCTCCGAGGACCCGCACCGTGTCGAAACCGTGTTAGCGAAGACAAAAGGGGGATTATATGCATATTTTGTTACTTATGTAAAATATTATATTTCAGAAACGCAAGTAGTGGTTACACAATATTGCCTTGTCTGCCTGCCTTTTGCTGTACGTCTTGCCTTTGCCTTGCCTTTTACCGTATGTCGGGCATCGGGGTTCCAGAACACATCAAACCAAATAAATAAGTTTATTTCAGTTCAACTTGTTTTCAGTTGCTAAAAAGTTAATTACGGTTTGAGTGAGTCAATACGAGTGTTCTCTAGGAATGTTGGAAAATAATGAGCTTCTAGTTGAGTCTATGCTCAATGTAATAAAACTCCTAGGATTTGTAAATCTGCATTTAAAATAATACGTCCACATTCTCAAGATACCTACTTAATTCGAGATAGAATCTACGATCTTTTATTAAGTACTTTTGGACCGTGTTCAGCATTGTAATCCCGGTCACCAGACGACCTAACAAGGTCATTGCGATCGTTTTGAAGTCGGTAATACGATATGGACTGAGTTGATGAACTTTTTTACAGAACTCTTGTCTGTGCATCTGTTAGATAGATCATTAGGAACTACTGGACCTATTTTGATGGGGTTTTCTTTAATGGATCGTCTGTGCTATGGCTCAAAAGATTGTGTAAATATCATAGTGCCGTGACCATTGGGGGTTGAGCAGCAGAGCAAAATCAATCGGTCCTGAGGGGAAGCTGAAAGTTAATAATTAATTAAGAAGAATTTAATTTCTCACCAGTAGGGTAAACATGACCTGCTTATGTCACTCGTGTCATCATCATCCGAAAAGCACGCTGTCACTGACATTTACATTCATAATTCCATTGGTGTGAACGGGACGAAAGACTAAAGGAGATGCTGCTTGAGCCACTGTTTATTATAATGTAAAACTCAGTTTTATCTTTTCCACTAACGAACCACAAAGGGTTGCAACAAGTTGGTTCGCAATACAAATGCCCTTTAACTATGCGCTAAACGGTGGAACATTCGTCCTGAGAACAATTACGTTTCAGAGAAAACAGGCCAACAATGCTTAACGATTTTTTTTTAAGCCAACTTGTGGCTTTGAATGGAAAATCTGCGGTTCAAAAGGTTCATTTGCGTTTTACTACGACCTTCGACCTCGAACATTAATCATTAGTACATATTTTTTTTCTTAAATTTGAACTAAACATAGAATTGAATCAATTGATGATTTTCACTTGTTTCGTTTTAAATATGGAAAGTTTTTTTTTTATTCATCATTATAGACTGGATATTCTTATTTCAAAATATTTTTTTTTATATTCTTCTATCCATATTGTGATTTATAAAACGAATAGTTGTTGCCTGCGGCTTCGTTATGGGGTAGAATTTCGGAACGATATTTTCTTATTGAGGATTTTGACGCCAATAGGAAAACGCGTAGCATTTTTTTCGTTGGGCGACATTTGTTTATAATCATAACATTATGTGACTTAAGATATGTTGTCGGATTTCCTTCTCCATGTTTTCTACCGTGTGGACTTATATACCCTATGACACGCGGTCGTGTCCATACATACATTGCGGGGGGTCAGACATGTTTGTGTTACGAAGAAGGATGCGACCGACCGATAGGACCGCAATTTTATTTTTATTACCTGTTGAGCATTTAAGGAAAATATTTATATAATTGGAATTTTTATAAGCATTTTTTCATATCGCTCCACGAATTTATCAACTATATGGTCACAAACTAAGCATCGTTCGTCAAGGTAGCACCTAGACTAGGGCAAATTACGAAAAGATCATTTCTGAAGTTTATACAGACGGGATTCGAACCCGCACCCACCCGGTGCAATGAGCTGAGCGGCCTACACTCGAAACACTAGCCGCTGGCCGTAATTTTGTCTTCAAACAGTATAAGTATAGATTATATAAAGAAAAACAAACATGGCGGCTCTGCGCATGCCGTATCCATACAATAAAGCATGCGCAGAGCCGCCATCTTTGCTTTTTTTATTTGATACGACCTGTACCTACCTGTGCCTACACTTTTAAAGAATATAACAGTCGTGGTTATCTCTAAATCAAAAGGCCTATCCAATGACAAAGTAAAATTGTATACGATTTTTTTGTAATATGTATTACAAAACGTTTAGGTACATAGTTCTACTCATTAGGGGCACCACCTAGAGTCTATATCGGTTTATATTATCAAAATCTAAA
Source organism: Pheosia gnoma (assembly GCA_905404115.1). Lineage (NCBI taxonomy): Eukaryota > Metazoa > Arthropoda > Insecta > Lepidoptera > Notodontidae > Pheosia > Pheosia gnoma. The sequence continues at coordinate 8,938,319 of FR989900.1, forward strand.
CTAACAAATAATTGCCTTTTCTATACTGTATAATAGTTACTTATACGTATAGTCAATACTCTTAAAACCTGAAATAGCTTTGAATGCAAAGGCGCACGACACAAAAGAAAAATGAAAACAATACATTAAAACTGGCCATTAAAGTAGTGCCGGGAATGCTTTCTTCGTTTTATTGGCAGCACTTAAAATTGAGATACTTAAGCTTAACGTAAGCCGGGGGTCGTCCAGCTCTTTATCTCAGCTTAATCTCGGGGCGTTAATCGCTTTTAAAAGTTAGATTAAACAGCTTAGAGCCCAAATTATAAAGGAAACTTTCGCGGAATGCGACGTGATTGCTGGAGTTTTCGACGAGAAGGGACTAATTTTGACGCAGTGTGCAGAAAATTTTGTACAGACTTAAGTAGGTACCTACAGTTGTAAAGAAGGAAATTCTGCATAATCACGCGACGCCTCGCCGGAGTGGTCCCACCGTGTGCAAGAAGGAATGTGGCAAAAGAACCAAGAAATAGATCCCAGATACACTTTATACAGCCATTAAATTAGCCCGGTATTTATGAAGTCGTCTTTAGACGGGGACTCCACTAGGGCTTGGCAAGAAATCTGGAAGCAGAGGTACCCACAAATTGTATATATAGGTATACCTCCCTCAGAGAACCTGCCGCCAGGCTTCAAGGGACAGTGAGTTAATTGGAAAAGTCGCAGATTCAAGGGAGCCGTTGCGAAGAGAACCAAAGCAAACAAAGAAAGGGGTATTTTGGGTGCTGCTGTAAGCCAGGATTTTCAAGATTTTACTGAGGAGGAGCGAAATGTGTGTAAGTCCAATGACTTACACTTAGGCCAATGCCTATGTCCAGTAGTGGACATCTTTCGGCTAATGGATGGATGAATGAATTGTCCATGAGCTTATTTTGCGGAGATGCGCGGTTAACTTATCTTAATAACGTTATTTTCGATGTTCGTTGAATTACTCTATAAATTTAGTTGAACTAATTCATATCTTCCACCAAATTGACCGTGAATCCACGCTACTGATCAAAAGGAAAATAATATAGGCGATTATTTTTGATAAACATCTTTGATTATTTATCTATATAGGTAATCTATCTTCTACTTGACTTATAACGAGATAAAATGTAGATAACTATCACAAACTGATACGCATCGGTAAATAACGAATTAATATAAATACAATAGATATATAAGCTCACTTCACAATAAAAGAAAGTGCGATGGTTATATTGATATATGTTAATAACGAAACATTTCTATACATGTTTTTATTACATCTTGGCAATGATCGTATAAAAACAAAGCTCAGGGCTAGCCTACGTAGACAGAACGGAGGGCATCAAAAGTGTGACGCACGAACTATATGCCTGTCCAATGTTATTGCGGGCAAATAAATTTTATTAAGCTGGCTTTGCCAAGTAAATATTGGATCAAGATATTCGTAGAGTCATCTCTGGATGACGTAGGCTAGAGAAAAAAGTATCTTTAAAAAATAACGCTATTGAACTCTTTCGGTCTGCGATTAGTATGGAATATAAACGAATTTGAAAATCAGTTGCAAAATTGTTACGTAGGTCAAAACAGGAAAACTGAATACATTAGCATGGCTCAGAACAATCACGTCTTGTAATGTGTGATGGGCAATTGTTTCGGATTTAATTGGGGTCTTAACATTAAAGACCCTCAAACCGCTTGAATTACATTCAATAAATTTGCTAACCTTTTTCGCTGGACGTGTCTATGGAATTTGGAGATATATATAAGATAAAGAGTCAATTGTTAGTATCGTATTTAGCTCGAAAAAAGTAATGAACATGTCCTACGAATGCCTGCACGACAGAAGATTTACTTATCCCTTATCCAATGTATGTTATTCACATACACATACAGCGTATCGATTTGATTAAACCATTTTAGAATTTGCATCGTGTCGACATGGGCTGACATTGTAATGCGTGTAGCATAATATTGACTTACAAGTGTAAAATATATGACTATTCTTCACAGAACTTTTGTTTCATTGTATCGTAACGATGCACACATGTAGATATATGTATCATTCATAATGTAGCAAGGACAATCGTATAATACACCAGTGGGTAACTATTAATCAGTTGTATGTCAGCTATTCTTATTATCATACGCGTGATTAATCGATTCAATAAAAAAGAACCTAGCTGATAACTTATTTAGGTCGCCAATGAGATTTGAAAGTTAATTAGAATTTATTGGTCATTTAAATCAAGTGTTGATTCATTGCGCAAAATTGGAACAAAATCACAACTGTGCCATTAATTTAATGCTTGGCAGTAGGAGTACATAACCATTGTGTATATTTATTGCTATATATATCCATGCATTTAAATCATTACATAATAAGTTAGTGGATTAGCTTCTAGATAGATAGATTATTAAGACGCTGCTGCATTTTATAGGTTTTATTTATTCTGCTTTATTTAATGAGATAAGGTTTCTAGAAAGTTATATGGTTTCAATTGCTGATACTTCGGTAATATTAGAAGCCCTGTATATAGTAAATGGTATAAATATTGTAATAACAAAGAGCGTCTTTAAAATCGGTTTTAAATTCGAACCAGCAACACAAATAGAAGAAATCATCTAATTCTTTTTGGTTTGTTCGCCGCTATATTTGCGCTAACGGATTCGACTCAAACAGAAGGACCTATCCCATTTTATACTCAAACACTGCTCAATACGGTCGAAATTTGTAGAAGAACGATCGTTCAGAGTTTAGAAACACTTGAGCAATCCAAATATTGGTAATGGCGAGTACGTGTTACATTATGTGCAGTACTTTATTTGTATTATGGGTAGCATTAAACTTGAAGTTTTGAATATGGGGTTAACGACTTTAGTTCGCAGTTAAATAGACAGTTACGACAATTAAGAGAAGTTTACGTTATCTCATAGTTTTTAAAACAAAAATCATTTTAGGTTAGGTTCTTTGTTCTTTTAAATAATGTATGTATGTTGTAGACTTTTGTGTCTATGGGTCACACTAGTCAACCATCCAGTAGTCAAATCACAGTTCTCGTGATATTATCGGATTCCAGTTGTTCTCCAAAAAAATTCTTAATGCCATACAATATTACGTGAACAAAAAATATTACTTTACAAAACATGACAATACAGGATGAATATAAGGCTCTGCTACTATATTTATTATACGGACAACATTGAACGCATCAGATAACTAATATTATATGATGTTGGTAGCTTTGCGTCTCATTAAAAATACCTGCAATTTTTTCCAATTGCTGTTTTATCTCGATTGTTTTTTTTTTGTTTTGAACTAATCTGGATTATTTCTAAACGAATTTAAAATGTACACACAAACCCTCGAATTTATAGACGTTGTATAAATTTATCAAACGTCATATAGTACTGCGCAAAGCAAAACTCTAGTGCGCAGTACTATATGACGTTTAACAAGGTGATAGAATGTCTATAAATTTGGGGGTAACCGTATAATCGTCTTGTATATCACAAGGCATATCGAACACTACAGACGCAAATCACGATAATTATTCGCATATTTTGTCAAGCTGCATGCACGTTTATGTTCGAATTGAGATTTCCCGCCGCGAGCCTCCGCCCACACATGGCAGATTTACATTTGATAGTTATTCATTGCACACCCGCGCATGGGGAGTCATGAATATGCGCTGCAAAGTGACGTTGTACAGGAGCCATACAACTTAAAATTACACCTAAAGTAGAGAGTGAACAGGTACCTTCTAGGCAAGTATGCTCCATCGTAGATCTCATCGTCACTTACCATCAGGTGGGATCGAGATCAAATACGTGCCTATAATGTAATAAAATATATATATTATATATATATATATTCTTAAGGTAACGCAAATAGGTAAATTTTCTTAGGGTACGAGAAGTAAGATTTAAATAAAAAACGTTTTTTTTATGTAGTTAAACAAACAGAACGGTGGTTATTAAATATTGACAAATTAAATTTTAACGAACGAACACACTATAGTCCGTCCGAAGACGCCTGCGGATAACGAAAATCACAAATAATGAACTGGGGATATAATTGGAACTTATAATGAGTAACAAGATATAACAAAAATATGTTTAGTAAAACATCATGAAAAATTGTATGAGTATTAAAATTATTACAATACTTTACAATGTGCGGAGACTTTAAAAGGGATGCCTTTTATAAATAACTTATCTACGAGTATGTAGACCTTTTCTAGCTTATACATCCTAAAATAAGAACAGTAATTATGGAATACAATAATAGAAAACCGTCACGCGCACAAAGCTGCTTCTCGTAGTAGTGACCTCTAGCAGCACAAATGTTCTTACCTTACCTTCTGCTTGTATTTATGTATGTGATTTCAACGTCAGGACTAATATATTAACGTCGAGTATTGGTCCGTGAACAGGGAACATCGGCACATAAGTACTAAATTAGTTGTGCGTACAGAAAAGCGATTCCTCCTGCTGCGACTGACAGGGCAATGGTCTAAGTACTAACAAGGTTAATATAATGGCGTGTTAGAAATTCTTGGCGTGCATACTGGACTTGCGTGGGAGTAACTAAGTCCCTGTTAACTACCTTTGTACATTTGTTCATAATGTACTTAAATAGGCGCTATTATATTGCAATAATAAATCAACAGACAGGGTGGTAATAAGAACCCTATGCATTTTCGTATAAATTATATTTTAACGATACTTTATATTCTTAGCCAAACAATTTTGTGTTACATTACTTTGTGAGGAGAAATGGACATATATATTTTTTTATAATTTATCCGTCGCTTATACACTGACGTATTTCTTAGAATTTGTAGATTCGGATCCTTGAGATTAAACAGAGTAACATCAGAGTCCTTTATCTTTCAGCTGTGTAAAAAGAATTTGGCAATTTAAACCAAAGCTCTGCTAATTGCAGTGATGTAAATTTATGATTGTAATATTTTATTCATAGGTATTACATTATAACTCCCTGGCTGTACTAAATGTCTCATTATGTGTTTTCACTGAATAAACCTTCGCTTTTCATTCTAATTTTCTCCGATTATGTACGCTTGCTATGACATAATGAATTTCGCGTTTATTTCTGTCCGCATCAGCGCGGTGAAGCTGCCGCTGTGGTTACTCGAGATTGTTTCGAGATAATACGCGTGAAGCAGGAAATGTGCAGGTTATCCACGTAATCTGTGATTTCCTAGTCAGACATATTATGAAGATTATGGTTTTACACTCTTTCTAGTTAAATCTGGAATGCTGCAAAAGTTTATATAGACCCAAATATGTAAAACAAAGTATGAATTGAATTCACGTAACAATTTCAGATCAGTTATTTAGTTTATCAATAAGTTAATTGAAGTTATATGTCCAAAAACTTACATAAATATAAGGTATAAAATCGCTTGCCAATGTATGGTAACAACATACAATGTTTGGTTGAGAATAAAATAAAATTAAAGCATCAGTCAATTCGTTGACACTTAGTTAATTAATCCTTATGTTGATTGGAATTAGAACTAAGATTGTTGAGAACTATTATTGATTTGACTCGCGTTCCGAGAACCCGCTCGGTAGAGACAGCTCCGATTAGCAATTCATAAGTTGGGTTCAAGCCATGCCAACTAACAGGTAATTTTATCTTGCTTATTTGCTTAATATCAAACCTTTTAATCATCCAGGTGCATGAACATAGAAATACTGTATAAATACAAATAAAATCAAAGTATCAATATAATCCAATTTTCTCTCTATTTCAGTAAGTCAAAGAAAAATACGTTGAAAAGCCGTTTCATCAGTCAATAGATACTGATGTCTTTTACAAGTAGCTCAAAGTTAAAATTGTATACGGGACAAAACGTTATTGTATTATCAACGGTATTCTCATTGAAATAGTCAACATGATACAGGTAAATAGACATTTGGTGCACCTTTAGTATCAACTTTTTGGGGAGACAGGTAGTACTTAGTTACAATGGAATCAAATAACGAATTGCAATTTCCATAGTTACTAAAAATCTTTGACAATCTAACGTGGAGTTGACAAAAGACAGTTTCTTTTTTTCCTTCCAATGCTTCGAGGGAGGAGCCGTAAAAACGAAAACACAACAAAGTATTTAACACGATTGTACTGTATACGTTTTAATGCATTCACTACTACTTTACTTTTATATAACGTTTATGGATAATGACCATACTAAGGCTTTGGCAAACCAAGTCCATGCCAATTTGTCTAAACAAAAAACCTAAAATTATACGTGTCACAATGAATGTTTAGAAGGTATCCTCAGGGCTCCACCAGGTGGAACCAACGGTATCCGAAGTCCAATAATCCAAGTGTACAATGTCATCCGAGCGGGTCCCGAGGCTGCATTCTCAATCCGCTGATTCTTAATTGAAATGTCAAAATGATCGCCATTCGCCGGTGGATGTGTGATTATAATTCGCTACCGGTTTCGCCCGGGGGACGAGGAGATTGTTTTTAGAATGACGGAAATCTTGAATATGAAACTGCCTTTTGCTATCTTCTATCATATTGGATGTTGTGTGTTGACGACTAGTGGATTGAATTCTAGATTCTTTTTATAACAGATTAATATGTAGGTATACTTATATGTTTCTAATTATTTGAGATAATTTGTGTTAAATATATGTTAAGTTCCAATAATAATGTATAATAAAATAATGCGTGTGAAGAAACGATTAGATGTTGACCTCCAGATGTAAGAATTCACACAAAATAAGTGAGTAAATGAACTGGGTATTCAAAATCAGTTATTGCAATACCTATTTAGTATTCAAAAAACTTGCTTATTTTACATAAACGAGTTTTAGTTGCTGCTGAAAAGTTTTTAATCTGCAAGTAACGAGTAAAATGTCTAAACATCATAGTCAGAGCCGATTTAAATAGTTAAATGTAAAACATTATAATTAGAGCTATCTTATACAAGGTGTAGCTTTATTAGTGTACAATATTTGAACAGATACATCACTAGGTTCTACAGGGAACACTCCAAAGAAATAAATTTAAGTATTAGAAATTTTAAAATAGCAATGCTACTGGTTCGCCTACCTTAAAAAAACTTCATTTACACATTAATTTAATAAGGTACCGTGATCGATATGAGCTACTCATTCAACCCTTAAAATATTTTACACTATTCTCGTTACATATTATATAGTCGATGATATGTGATATTTTGGATTTAGTTTACTTTTAACGTCACTAAAATTCTGTAGGCTGATAACATATAACATTTTCATCCAATAAATCTAACGCAATTAAATAAACTACCTTAACGACATCGAAACAACGACAATTTGCAGTGTCCCAGAAATTACCAGACAAAAGATTTATTAACATCATAATTTACGAGTTTTGTAACAGCGCATTGCTCAGCAAAGTATTGAAATGCCACATTATGTGGGCTTAGGAATAGGAACATTGTTTATGTTGGCTACTTATATAGTTTATAACTTGTCTATTATCGCCCTATAAATTTAAAATTTAGTTTTAGGGTTCAGGTTAGAACTTGGACTTGAAATTTTGGACTTAATTTTTTTTTGCTTAAAGATTACAACAAATGGGGAAATAATATTCGCTAGTATTCCTAGCCCCTCCAATAAGCTAAAGCCTAAGCAGCTTAGCATAGCATAGCTAAGCTAGGCTTAGTTTATTTATAACTAGCTGTCCCGGCAAACTCCGTACCGCCACAGAATCAAATGTATGAGAAAATGAATAAAATCAGATCTAATTAGGTGTCGACCACAATAGTAAACACATAAAAGAACAGTGATATATCAAAATGAATACTATCAAAGAATTCCATTATAAATTCCATAACATAATGTTATATAGCCGTTTATTATAATCGTTATGGCTATACGAGCGTGTTGTAAAATTCGCGAATAAACGAGATAACAGCTGGTCGTAAATTCACAATGTTACAACTCGTTGTAAATTGTAGGCGCAGCTTACAAAGACTTGGAGTCATATAACATTTGATGGACGCTAATTAAGAAACATTTTAATTTTATACTGATAGCCTTATACAAAGGTTTAGAGTGTTAGTAAATTAACAAAACATAAATCTTTAAGAATCTTTTCTCGACGTAATTTAAAAGATAACATTTATACCAACATTACAGCTACCGGCAATCCGGAAAATATGATATACCTAATGTGTAATAAATCCACAAATAATTCAAGTGTCAATTGTATGAGGACCTTATTAATATAAAAAAAATAATTAAGTGTTCCAGTTATTATCTATATATATAAAGCAAAGTCGTGTTAGGTACACCATTTATAACTGAAGAACGGGTGGGCCGATTTGTATGATCTGTCATGAATAACTAATAAAATATGTGATAAATTCACAAAAAATAATAATAATAAAGATAATTCATTGACTCATATATTCGGTTCTGACGCGGTACGAGGTTCCCTGGGACAGCTAGTTTTATATACATCCAGAAATTCAATCGGCACGGACTTACTCTTAGTACCTATATCTTACTGTCTTTTGAACTATTTTTGTTATCGTTTTTAATATTTTAACGGAAAAGGGAAGATATACCAACCAGCGCCAGGTGGTATGCCTGGCGGTGCTGCCGCTTTGTACCCACGATTATTGTCGGGATCTTGTCTCTATGTTACGTGCTCCGAAAACTCTTATAGTGCGTTTCAGGATTGTATGGACAATTGTCAATTGTTCCGAACTACGTTTGCAGCGCCATCTGCATAGCTTGTGGTGAGGTTGAAGAGGTCGCTACAATATCAAGCGACTAGTCTAATATTAATGACGATTAATAAATTATTAATTATTGTGTAAGTGAGATTATAAGCTACTTGAATGTTAAGGATACGTAACCAAACCAGCTATTAGAGTATTAAATACAGATATACACGAAATATAAAATGATGCTCGGCCTAGAAAGCCTCTGCGAGCCGGCTTAACGACACTGATCCCCTGATTGAATGATCAAATAGCGTATTGCAACTAATAACTTAGATGATAGACTGTGTTAGTATATAGAGATAGTAGTGATTTCATACTATTTACCATCAATAGCGACGATTATGTCATCGTCTATACGGCTGCGAATCGCTTAACATTTAACATTATAATATCTTCCTGGATATTTGTAAAGTATTATAGTTTTGCAACCAGGTGAGGTAATAGAAAAATTGTAGCTTTGAAGATGTTTCGTAAATTTGCAATGGGTGATGATAAATTTGGTAAACAAACTAAACGTGAACCACAGACAAAAAGACATATTTCTGGACGAAAATATCACTAATACTCGATATAATGGCAATAGGCCCTCTGTTACATTGGGACCAAATACCATACACAAAATGTAGTTGCGCTTCAATGCACCTCTGCCTTCCGTTCGGGGATTACAGCGTAACGATTTATTACTAACAAAATTTAAAAGTAAAAAATCCATGCCGCTGATTTGCGTGGATGTAAAGTCTAAGGTCCGAGCTGCAAAAGCATCACACAGAAGGAAGACCAATCATACCTTAACCATATCATATCTCAACTATTTACCTATGCTGTTTCCTTAACAGTTTATTAGGCAAGTCGCTAGTAGCAAGTTACTAAAGGCAAGTTGCTTAAGGCAATTTGCTTGTAGCAAGTTGCTAGCGGCAAGTCTCGGAGTGAGGCGCTCGCCCGACGTGATATGGCATGGATAAGATTGAAATAAGTTGCTAACAAGTTACTAAGCTACCACTATTATTAGGTGTTGCATTATGGACCGGTAATGGGAAACCAGTTTCTGCAGACATTACACGAGATGTGAAACAGTAGATTAATTGAGTACTAATTATGTACACTATTATTTCTTGGTTGAAGCAAAGCCAGTTCAGTCCAGTTATCCCACATCGCATTTTTCACATAACAACAATGTTTTTGTTGATATGTAGCTTATTGTAGCTCAAAAGGTAGCACGCTAAAGCTATTATTTTCCCATAGCGTTGAGGGTTTCCTTTAAAAGTCGAGAATTCTCAATGGAACCAAAGTTCCAAGCCGGTCTTAGACTGTGACTATTTTTAAGTATTTTTTGCCTTACTCGAATAAAAGAAAATGTTGTTCACATTGAAAGATGTGTCCACATTCATACTAAGCCAGCGTGGTGGACTATGGTCTGAATACTTTTGACACTGAGTCCCGTAACCAGCACAGCAGCAGCTTTGGATATCAGAAGAGCATCGGACAAGTATCGTGGACTTTATATCCTGACGAAAATAATTGATTCAATAGAATCAAGAGTTATTTCCTTTGACTCTCCATAATGAGGTGCTGCGTGCGAGGTAACTGGGCTATGTGCAAAGACACATAGCATTCTACACGATCGTGTGGTACACCAAGAGGGACAGAAAAAAAATCAGACACACGGCAACTGTCTCATTTTCTTTTTCTCTCCCTCTCTCTCTTTATTGAGTAAACTCTCGATCGTGTAGAAAACTTTATGCATCAGGAACGAATAGATCAAAAAGTTCTTGTATGTTTATTAAATCAGCATCACGATACTTCACTGTCTGTCCAATCGTCTGTCGGACCGATGAGATCACCGCGGTAAGCCGGTTTCATACATACCTAGTGGATAATTATTCAAGCAACTCATCAGAATAGGTAAGTATGAACTTACCTTCTTATTTTAACGTACCGTGTATAGTTAAAAAAATAGTTTTATCACATTTACAATTATGAAGATTTTCTACCTAAAAACAGTACGTATTACTAAATCAATTTGTCACAAATTATATAGGGATCATTATCTAATATCTAAACCTTGAATGGTGTTACGTTTACTCTAAACTATGAAGCAATTACTTGTAAATAGAGTTCGTTATCATGTTTTCGGAAATAGATAGCTATTAGACAATCATAAGTACATAGATAATGAGACTGAAACATGTTCGTTGCTGTACATAAAAAAAAAATAGAAACACCTTTTATTGAAACACCGAATCGGCCATTTTTGCCTATTTTATCGGTCTATTTCCGCATCACAGAGATCTGCCAGAAGGATTTTGGTGAAACTAGGCATGTTAATCATGGTTAAACGTAGTTATTTAAGAAGTTTTTTTCGTAAATTTACTGTAGTATTAGTAACTATAGTTACTAGTTAGTTGGTATATAGTTATTAGAAAAATTAAGAAATAATTTTTTTTGACACGAATTAAATATATATTATCTAAACAAACAACGCCATAAAGTCAAGATACAATTATATATATATATATAGAGCCCTTGCATTCTTCAACCGAATTATTTATAAGGATTCGGTAGGTAATGTACGATTAATAACCATATAAATATTGACCTAAAAAATATAAAACGAAACTAAGCGATGCTGTTAAGCTAAGCTAGGCTGTTTATAGGTTTTTAAACAATTATTGCTTAAACCTAGAGCGAAATATCTAGTTTAAATATTGATATCGCCCTCAATTATTATTCCGCAAGGGAATATACATATTTAGGGATTGGTTACGTCAGACGAGACATTACCTTTTATAGATCACAAGTGGGTCAGGCGATTATTTCATCATCAAATATTATGTAAGTTTAAACTCACAAAAAATATATTAAAAGCTCCGAGAGTATCTTGTAAATTCTAGCATTAATTATCAACCTTTTTGCAACAGTGCCTCAATTTTGTTGACAATGGACTGGCTATGTAATTGTAAATTTTGACGCATTGAGTAGGTACCTATGAGAAAAGTGTCACGTGACATACGATGCCATTCCCGTGTAAGCAGACTTGGGCCTAGTGGTAACTGTTTAGGTGATACAATACTCATGACAGATAGACAATGGTGTCTAACTTATAACACCTCTCTTTGCGTTGCGTTGCGATGGGATGAAAGGTCAATATGACATAAACGCATTTTTTTTTTTAATTTGGCATCTCCATAGGTATTTTGCCAGTGTCAAGTAATATAAATTATTTCTGTTTTTGAATATATTCACAAGCCCAAAGGCTAGGCCCAAGTAAAATACCCCCCCATCCCTCAATCAGTAAAGTGATGGATACTTTACCGAATTTTTTTTTGTGAGAAACTGCATAGCCACGTATCGTCACTCTGTTTCAATTACCTACACTTGTACACTTTACCGAACCCATAATGGTTAATATTCCACTTATATCACTCACTATAACTCGCAGGAACACTAGTTTTAGAAATTAAAACATAACTGACGCCATGACTTTTCAGTTTCCCGCCAAAAAGTCCTACGCATTTTATGATATGTTTTGTTTATGATACTAGCTTTTTAAGTATGGCAAGTAGTGCGGAGAGAGAGTGCAGCCGTGCGCTATCTCTGTCGCACGCGTGCTTACTTGTAGCGGTGACGCCCCTTGGCACTGCAAGGTAACCTTTTGTTTTTTGCTGATTGGAAACACGAAACGTCTGTATTGCTGTAATGTTCATAATGATACAAGCAATAGCCATGCTTTAAAAAAATCTCTCAATTGCTTCAAGTTTGTCAATTTCGACGCGTCAAATATAGGATTGCGTTTACTTACCTACAAGAAATATTCAAACCGTCTCGTATACCTACTTACGACTTACATAAATAGCATTTTGTCAATGACATATAAAAGAACCGTATTTTTTTTATCTCCTTCGATATTACCTACTTAAGTAATATATTTCTTGTTCGTCATTTTCGGTGGACATTCCAGTTTGTGCGGTACCTCGGCGGCCTTGTTGTCCACGACTGCATTTTGCATCGCTATCAAGTGGTCACTTATTCCACTTTCAACAGTTTCTTTGTTGCAACGTCGATACTTATAGAGCTGCCGCACAAATCAAGTAGTTAATGTGATATAGTTGTATGTGAGATAGTTAGCCCAAACAACAGCTTTGAAACATTTATATATAAGCTTGCAGTGTGCTTGCTTCATAGAGACTGCTACCAATAACGCCTAACAACGTATCAGTCCACTACATTTTAAATTTGGAATACTATTGGTCAGTTCATTAGATCATCATAAGCTCTAAGACGTCCATTGCTGGACTTCTCTACGGACTTTCCTGAACGCGTGGAAGATGATTGGTCCAACTTGTAAGGGACCGCTCGTAGACGCTATTCAAAAACTACCTACATTAAATTCCTACTGGCACAAATGATACAAAAAAAAAATACAATATGCCTTTTTTTTTTTGCAAATTACAATTAATACTTCTTCTTCTTTTTAACTTGGAAATCGGCTACAAAATAGAGCCCTTCTGCCAGTGTCGAGTATTTCTTGATAATTGCTGTAAAATTATAACTAACCCTGATAATAATCATGATTTCAATGACGATGATGATGATAAAAAGGAACCCCCTAACCCTATCCAGCTATACTATTTCATTTTTAATTTCCTTCCCTTGTGCACATTTATAAACACACAGCGGTTAATATCCCACCAATATTACACATTACTTTGATAAATAAAACAAAATTTACAACTACACTGTTTAACTTCCCGCCAAAGGTTCCAAAAAAGACGTTAATTTTTCAAATTTAACCGGGAATTGAGTCAACGTGTACTGACAAGAAGTGACGTAACAGTATACATATATTTTTTAACAGAGACTATTATAAGCAATAAAAATACTGTAGAGGCATATCTAAGATTATCAAGATCTATTATTCTGTGCCAAATTGCCTCCAGCTACCGGTAAAAATTCACTTAATTAATTAAAATTAAACGTTCCTATCTCTCAAATAAAGTTAGCAGCGAAGTACAAGTAAAATTATTTTAATTTAGGCGTTCTATCTACTGGCAGTTACGTGAGCGTGTTGAACCCGAGATTAGCTAAGTGGCAGGTTAAATATCCTCATTAACCCACATGGAGGGACTCAGAGTAAAAATCTATGCTAAGGAATATTTTGCCCTGTTTTTTAAAACTTAGTTCCTTTACCACAGATATAAGGGATTTATTTAGGGATTTACCCGCTATTGTATAAATTTCGATTGTTTTTTTTGTAGCCGTTGTTGTCGAAATCCTAATATAAGGATTTAGGATTGTTTTAGCAGAGTTCATAAATTATCGTAAGTCCACACAATGTCCTATTTCGCCAAGGCGATGTGTCAAAACAAATTCGAGATTCGCGAACCACAACGTCAAAAAATATGGTAAGCACTTATACATGTCGAATTCACAATTTACTTTTTTTTTTCGTCGATTTAAAAATGAATTGAAATGTTTATTGCTCCTAACATCAAAGTTGTCAATTCTACGGCAACCTAAATACCCAAAATCTCAATACCAATTATCGCGGTATTAGCACCTTTTTCTACACAAACATTTCACTGAACAAAGTGAGAAAAAAAACATCCAAATGGAGGTCGTTGCTCGAACCTCTACATCACCGTAATGCATGTCCCTCTTACCAACCCTTTGGAGTATCCCGAATATGGGCCATCCCGCACAATGTACGTAAAAAGTCCGGGGAGGAAACAACAAAGAGGTTGTTTTGTTAGTAAGTGTCCAGAGACGGCTGTACTCGCTCGTAAGTGGGACGTCGCCGTTGCTAGAAGCTATGATGATGAGAAAACACGACTCTTGAATTTCGAAAATGGGACACTTGTGATGGGAACATTGTGTTCCATTTTTTGAAATTGGAATTGTTATTTGCTTTTATTCATAAGTAGACCATGACGGTGATTTGAATTTGTTTTTTTTTTTATAAATATTCAAAATAAGAATATTTTTTTCTTCGTCTTTTAAAATAATTTCTTTATAATTTAAAATCTTAAAGGTAAGTATTTCTCATAATTTATTGGCTTATTACACGATAACTAGTTACTGTCTGGATTTTTGTTTATAGATAGGCAGCATTTTTTTTTTATATTTAAGATAAGTGCATACAACTTCGTTAAATCTACATGCAATAATAACTAGACATCCTAATACATAGTTCAGCAAAACAATATATAGCTATACATACCTGTCATTGTGCAATGTGGGGATTTATTATGACTTCAATGCTTATAATAGCCAGGGTATTATGGAAACATTTAACGTCTAGGTGAGTTATTGCCAACCGATTACACGTTGGTTTCAAGGTTTATTTTTAAGACGCCATGTTTTCACGTGACCGGTGACCGTTCAAAATATTTTGAATTTGGAAACGCTATTCGTGTGTAATGTAAATATGGAATATGGATTACGTTCCTTAAAATTTCGTTGTTAAGATTAGAAGTTTTTACACGCGATATTTTATTGCTTAATTATATCATTTTAGGTTTTTAATTATGTATAGCATTCTTATGTATTGCGTGCTTATTTTTTATTAAATATCTGTAATGTTTTGTATCAGCTGACATTGTTGTAATGAGACATTTAACACTAGAATTAAAAGATTTTGTATCAAATGAATTATGTTCGCACTGTTTTAAAAGCCATAGAGCTAAAAGTACAAGTAGGTATTAAAAAAACTAAAGGTCACGTGAAAATATTATGTCATAGGATATTCATGCAGAGGTTATCGGATAGTATGTTCCATGCATACGAACATATTATCGTATAATTTTTTTGACAATTTCTTATTGAATCATGTTAATGATTCATGCATAAAGATTATTATAGGGGTTGCACAGGCAATCGGGGGTTGCAGTTTGAAAATGTCACGTACCCTGTACCAAGTGGCCACCTGTGGTTGTATCCAATCGCCACCGAAAACAATATACATAATGATATGTTAAAAATATAATATTGTTATAGTTAAGTATAGTTCGTTAGTTGAATAAGGGAATTAGTTAAGTTTTAATATTTGAACAGGGTGTAATAATAATAAATACAGGCAGTAATATACTAGTAAAGTAGGTAGATATTTAGTTGGTTTCAACCTAAATAAATATATACACAAATATTCTGTGGATTATTTACTAAATATGGTTTTATAAAAATAAAATAAATTTACGAAAGCCAGTAAGACAATCTGGAATACCGTGACAATACTTACCTATTATAAGGTATTAAACTAAATTGCGTTAAAGAACTTATAACAAAACCAAGATTTGTTAACCATTATTTTTTTAAATCGTATTAATTTAATCCATTCATTTTTAAAACTGCGCGCACATTCAAATGCAGCCTATTCCACCACTGTGTCCCATGAAGTTGGTTACAAACGATCCATTCCGCGCGGAAAACCTGGTTTCTGAGCGGTAAAGTTGAATGACGCGAACTGTCATTCGACGAGCGTAATTGGTGCGTTCGGCATCGTCGTGTATGCGTTTAAGAAATAACTTCCATATAACGGGGCTACACCAACGGGTTCTTGAGTTCCAACGTGAATTGCCCCAGGCTAGTGATTTTCCCTATAGGTACCTACCTATCTTTACATATTTCATTACTCATGTGACATGCAGCTTCGGTGTCAACTACGTTTAAACTTTGCTCACCGCTCTTGTAATAACATTATTTTACCTTTAATAGTTATGCTAAAGATTATTTAAGTATCTTTTTAGAGCTACTAAATATATAAACTAAAGATATAATAAATTAAAATGGTATCAGAAAGCACTCGACGAATCCCCACCATCATCGGCCAGCGGGTGGCCAAAACGCTGGCAGTATTGCCTCGTTGAATGGCATTTTTTTTCTAAATTTCATTCATACAAAACTTTTAGTCACTACGAGTTGATGAGCGGTGACTTCCTGATACAGGTATGTTTTACTTATTAAAAATGTTATCACTATGGGTTTGTAAATGAAATTTAAAAAAAAAGATTTTGGTCGATAAATCCAATTTGACTTTTGTCAATCTTCTGTATGCTCTCTGAAATGCTGTCTGAAATGCTCTAGAACACCTATTTATTCGACAAATTGTTCATATATTATGTACTATAAGTACTTTTTAATTGTATATGTTATAAAATATATAACCTATATACTACACGGAACCGATACAGCATTTTTAAATGAGGTCCACATGACATTTACGAGTTACACAAAATGTAATAAAAAAGCGGTGTGATTTGAATTGTTCGAATTTCAAAAATTTATATCTTACATTTTACTTTTTTTACACGGTAAAATTACACTTTGTGACATACACGAACTAATATTTGAAATATTTTAAAATATTGTCATCACTTTTTTTTTTAGTCTCCCTCGCCCATCCCAAAATATGTATTACAATCGAAAATCGAATCAACTTGATTATTGATTGAGTGCTCAGTTTTGGCGATACCCTGAATCGCAATTACTTTAACGATTAAGTAATATTTATTTGGTGTATAGCGAGTTCGGGTTAATAGAGTGGACAAAACAACGTTCACAAGGTTCTTGAATCGAACTTTTGTCACATACAAGTAGGTATAAAATTAAAATTGTGGTTTAATAATTACGTAATTAAATTTGCTGTACCTCTCACTCAGTTCATATAGAAACAGAAAACGGACAGCATACATTTCTATGCACTGGAGAATGACACCGTATATTAATAGAAGTTTTAATCCATTTACATAGACATTACAATGTAGTTTTTAGAAGAAATGAAACAATATCATTAACAGACCTACTGTCTACGTATATTGTTACAGTATAATATGAACCGTAGGTTACAATATATACCGTAAATCGGCAACATTGAATAATGTTTTACAAAACGTGGCGATTTGAATAATTGAAAGTAACCGCTGCGTTGTGTTTCTGTTTATTTGGTTTTAAATCTAGGTAGTAGTAATTGGGGACGCGTGCGCAAGAGTGACAAATGTATGTTCGTTGCGAAAATGTAGACACAGTGATAAAGTTTGAATTAAAAATGAAGCAGTTACCTACTTAATATGCAGATTACATACAAGTTAAAAAATAAATATCGGTCAAGTGCGTTCCGAACTCTCGCAGAAAGTGATCAGGTCCTCAACTCTCATAACACAATCGATTTATAATCCAATGGCAAATAGTAAAGACACTTTTGTAATTGTGTATGTAAAACTGTAATTACTGACAATTGCAATGCCATTTTTATTCGATTATTAGTCAATGTCTTAGCAAATTCAAGGGCCAGTGACTAGTGTCCTTTGGCCAACCCTTAACTTCTTTATTAACTTAACTTTTTTGTACTTATGTTAATTCGGCCATGAAAGAGGTTTATCAGTTTTGAAAACAGCTCCTATAGTTAATGAAAACTCCACTAAACCTAAAATTTGGAGTGTTCTACGTTCAAATTAATAACGAATGACGAAAATAGACATTTCTATTGTATGATGTGCAAACGATATTCAACCTTAAGGTGACAGAGTCATTACTTGACCGAATTTACATACAGTGTGTAAAACTGACCTTAGGCAAGGCAGCCAGGCACTGCTGCTTCACGTCCCATATGAGCTGGTCGCGCGGGAACTGGAGGCTCTTCTGCACGTTCAGCTCGGGCACGTGCACGCGCACGAGCAGCCAGCCCTCCGCGCCCTCCGAGCACTCTCCCTCCATTACTCTACGCCATCTGCAGAAGAAGGATACTGTTACTATATAATTGACGATTAAAAAAATACTGTATCATAGACAAGCCGACTGTGTTTCTTGCCGTATCTTCTAAGTTGGTTGCAGACTTAATAAATTTAAAATCACAAATTTTAAGTGTCGCCGTAGGCTTCTATGAAATAAATTATTTGAATTTAATATATGCTTGTAGTAGAGGATCCTAAGATCCTCCACCTTGGAGGATATATATCCTACGACGACTACGACGTAAGAAGATTTTTGACACTTTTGTTTAACAAGCATCCTCTAATATAACACATGGGTGGTACATCACCCTCTCTTATATAATTTGAATACAATTTGAAATAGCCAAGAATAAAAAAAAAATCTTACCCAATAATATTGTCATGTACCCCATTATAATCCCATGTTTTCCAACTTGTAAGAAAAAAATGAGATTATAATACAGCCCCTTGTCTCGTTAAAAACCCTCTTACGTAATGAACTGAACAGCCTCTTAATGACAACATGAAGAAACATACATACTTACATATCATACCCATCTCGTCAATTGTTACCCCAAATTGACATTGCAAGATATAATATAACACTCCCAAAAACGAGAGCTAAATAAAGTTACCCGTTCGCCCTTCAGACGGTTGCCCGAGATGTTAGTTCAATTAATTCACTTGCGTAGACGGTTCTAACTCGAAACTAAAGCTTTTGTAGGAAAAATACCCTTTTAGAAATATTACATGAAGTGTTTTATAAGTAGGGACACAGCTTGTTCGATTTTGTTGATGTTGAACCTACCTATGTGGGTTTATTAATAAAATCTAAATATATATTTTTATCCTGTAGTCAGTTCCGTACTTATTCATCGTCAAAAATGCCAAAAGAAGTCGTTCAGAATACTATGCCTATGCTTATGTTTGTGCCCAAACCATGGATGTTTGATATCTATACTGGGTCCGCCCCCAGTCCATTATAAGGTACCTATAAGACAAGCGTTGCTTAGTGTGGGACTGCATAGTTGGTGTGTTCGTCTGGCGATATTTATTTATTTATATACTTTGCGTTTAAAATAAGAATAGGACTGTTAGTACGATACTTTGATTTGCCATCTCTGCCGAATGAAATTTGAAAAACAAAATGGCGTACTGAAAGTCCTTTTTGGTATTTATACCATTTATAAAGGCGTTTTGTAAAAGAGCGGATTTTAAATTCCGGCTATGTCAGATATACCGTGCTAATGGTGAGTAAAATTAGTATGGATGGCATCGATTGATTGTCTAGTTCCCCGATTTAAAAACTTACGACATATCTTGTATCGACCGATAAGGTTATTAATTGAAACTAACCTTTTGAAATGTACCATGTTAACACAGCGAGTGGTGGAATCTAAATATTCGGTTGCGTAATCGTATCGAATCTTCGATTCGGTTATGAAGAATGGCTCCGAAAGATCGTCGTCGAAACGAGAAAAAAATTAATCGATTTGATTCGGATACTTGTCACCGATCTCTGAAACATGACTTATTTTTGAAAAAGTTTTTAAACCATATCTATATTGAATATATAAGCATTAAAAATAAATATTGTTTATTGTCAATGAGTTAGTTTTTTTTTCGTCTAATTCTGTGTTATCTGGCTACAATGTTAAAGTTACGAATTGCCACAAACCTTATCAATGTTAGTGTGTACATTATGATAGCACTATCTATGGGTCCCATAACCGCATGAATGACATGTATTTTAAATTGTTCCCCTGTTTCACCAAAAGGAGGCCGGTATTCGTTTCTGTACTGCAAAATCGTGATTAGAGGTTATTTAAAAGTAATAATACTATGATTTGTGGGTGACCATTATCTTAAGATCAGGAACAGACTTGTTATTATTTTTAATGGCAGGAACGACATCCGTTCAATGCTACAGAGACAGAGAGATTCAGGCCTAAGTCCACCATCCTGGCCCAGTGCGACTTTATGGACTTCCCGTGTCTTTCGGGAACTAGCTATTGAGTTCTCTGACATGCAAATTTTCTTACTATGGTAACTGGTAACATATAATTGATAATAATGTGTTGAAAAGCAGAACCGATAGTTTGGAGGGTTCTTCGATATAACAAGAGTGCAGTTGTTCGTGTAGTTGAAGCTTTATAATAGCAACTACTATAGTCTATCTCGGGCAGTAGCATAACGACGATATTATCATAAAAACTCATTGTAAAGTCATTAAAATATGTAAGCAATCACGCAAACGTGTTCGCTATTGACGATTTGATTGACTATAACCAAATCTATTAAGGTCACACAATAAGATAACATTATTTTGTATGCATCTTATACGTGTCATGGTATCCCACGATAGCTGCTGTAAGCAGCCTATAAAGTATAAGCAATAACAAATAGATCTTCTAATTGAAATGAAATGAAATTTATTTATTTATTCGCTAGATATGGTTTGGTTTACATAAAGATGTTAAATAAATTAATTGTACAGCATATCTCGCCTGCAAGAGGCACGCGAATATTGAGTATATGATGAATATCATCATATGAATCAAAACTTAAAACTATTCTTAAAGCTATGAGTATAATAATTAACGATTCTAATCTTATCCTTATAAATATATTACATTATTCTTTATGTTTGAAAAACTCTTCGACACTGTAGAAACAATTTTTAAGGAGCCATAATTTTAAAGCATTTCTAAATTTGTTCATAGAAAGTTCCCTAATGTTCTTTGGTATCTTATTATACATTTTAATAGTCATTATTCTTGAGTTTTTACTGTGAAAAGTGCTCCTACATTTGTCGATTCTTAGTTTGCTAGGATCTCTTTGAGCATATCTACAGCCGTCATTTATCCGAGTGTATAACTTAGGGTTTTTTACTACAAACTTAAATTTATTTTTATTTTGTTAAAAAAGCGAATAGACTCGATGGGAAACCATTTTTGTGGCGTCGATAACTTCAGAGAACTGAATACCAAGGGAATGATCGAATATTTTCATATTATGTCATTTCAAACCAAATTGTTCGTTATGAATGTTAGAGAATCGGCTGAAGGGTTCAAAAGCAAGGCTTGACAGAACCTACGGAAGTGACTATTTATATACGCGATTGATGATACTTAGATATTAGTTGATGTGAGTGACAGAATAAATAGAAGCGAAAAAGAACCTTACAAAAATAATATTAAATATCAAACACATCATCCTGAGTATTATATTCCCGGGATGTAAGTTAAACAAAGACCGTCCCAGGCGTTTCGAGGCATTTCTTAAAAAGTGACTTGATGAAAAAGGTTACTTTGGCGCTGCCATTTGTTAGACAAAGTATACAAGAGTTTTTGGTTTATTTTACGTGACGTAACATTTAAAGCTAACATATTATTATAATGGATTAAACTCAGTTTTTATTCCAATATTACTTACAAGTTGATAATTAATTATGTTATCATCTAACAATTGTAAACATAAAAGTAGGTAGGTGAACCTCGTTCATTCTATAGCCAAGGTTATCGTATACCAACTCCAGACTAAGCTCAGTCTATTTTAGGAATCAATGTCAAACTATGTCATACTGTTTTTCTTGAAAAATAAATCAAATTAAATGGTGTACCAAATTTGTATAGGTGTATTATAGGGGTGGTAATTAAAACTTCTTGTGGTTTGTTAATTATTATGTACTTTCTGAATTATCTTAATCATATTAATAACGGGGAACAATGCAATGTAACAAAAAAACTGAGAACGAAACAATTAGCTCGCCACCGACCCGACACGAAACCTCGCGGAGCGCGCGTTTTCACTGCCGTCTCTTACGACGGCCGGACTACTACTAATAACTGCGCTACGCGCTCATAACCTGGCACGGGCTCGAATGCGGGCAGAGCGTCGAGTGGGTTGCGAGGGCAAAGGGGTACGCGGGTCAGCACATACTGTAGGCGAGCTGGCGGGAAGAGATGTATGCCTCGCTATAGTATGTTTAATAAACTATTATAAAACTAACAGCAGTTCAAATTTGTACAATATACTGGTAGGATATGCTCCCATAACATAACCATGTAATTCAAGTTAATTCTTAACTTTCACTAACCCCATTTACTAATACCGTGTAAGGCAATTAAGTAAACATACGCCAGATAACTTAGCGGCGGGTTAATTATACCAGTTAAGATAGTAATGTAGTAGGTACTGTGATGAAATACCTAGATGATGATAAATAAGTGTGATTTAAGTGATATTAAGTGGTGCTGGCTGGCCTGCATATTTAGAATGCGGACGAAGTCACACGTGAAACAAACTTGTTAATTGTGCAATGTTGTTAATTTATGAGTTTAAGCTAACTTTACGCCGAATACTAAATCACTATTTAATTTTGCGATAGAGTAGCCTTATTATAACAGGTAAAATAGAGATACGTAGTTCGATAGAGAAGCTAAGAAAATAAAGCGCTCTTTTCTCCTCCTAGCCCTTATTCCATGTCTATTTTTGTATTGGGGTCGACTTATTTTTTACCCTCATTTGGGTGACTACCGATATTTACAGGAACCGATTGTCTTTTGCCCTCCGAGACCCAGCTAGTTCGATAGCCCCACCACCAGTAACCCTGGAGTAAGACCATTTGATAGCAGCAGGCTTCTGTCGGGCAACTATCAAAGTTGTTTCGGTTGACTGTACGTACCGCCAGATTTACGTGCTCTCTAAAGCATGATCCACCGTATTCCAAATACTATAACTGATCTCACTCATCCAAGCAAGCGGCGATATATCAGCCTCATTTATTGCGATATTATTAGACCAGCTAGCCATAATCAGCCTAAAGCTTCAAAAGGAAAATAAACAGTCCTTGGATATCCTCAAGTCTAGATTACCTCCCTTTATCAGTTGAGTGGAGTGAAATCGTTCATCCCTTTTTCTCAAATTTCTCCAACAACCGTCGGGACAATAAGTTGGTCCGACGGAACCAAACAGATGATCTTAGGGTACCGTTACTAGACCCAAGTCGTGTCTGGTTCGTGTTTATCGGTTGACGAAGTGTAAATATTTGAGAACGCTCTAACACCGGCCGTTGGGTGCATCAACCTGCTTTGAAGATGGGAATCGTGAAAACAGTAGTTTTTTTTTTAATTCCGATGTTGTTTATCGATAACTATGCGAACTAAGTATTTGATATTTGCACCCATTAAACCTGAACTCATTATTTTAAAAGCGATAGTAAATCCGTAAAATTAGTTTTATTTCAATGTGTAGTATTCGCGTTAATATAAGAAATCAATATATTAAATAGTTTTTTTTATTTATCATAATGATAATAATATCGCCAGACGAACACACTTACTATACTATTATTAATTTTATACTGTTTTATTCTATATCGCCACACAATCCATTTGTAGCGTAAGTGCGGCATTCATTTTAATCTTTTTTAATTAACACATAGAGCATTTCATGAAGGCATTATATAATCAACTAGCTGACCCTGCAAACGTTGCTTTGCCATATAAAATAAATTGAGATATAAACTATCCTATCTCTCAAGTTGGATCGAACTGCACATGGTGTGCGAATTTTATTATAATCGGTTAAGTGGTTTAGGAGTCCATTGAGGACAAACATTGTGACACGAGATTTATATATATTAAGATTATCGTAGACCCGCTAACGGTCAACCATAGAATTTACGTAACTGTATTTTTTAAGCAATTTGAGTGTGTGAAATTCTTTTTTCGTTAGTTTTTGGGTAAAAGTTTGTATTGTTTATGATGCAACTAGATGGTGACTGAGTTCATTGGCGTATCTACTAAGAAGAAGCCTAGTCAAAGCAGTGAACAACAAAAGTCGAATAGCATATCTATGCCAACGAGAATAAAATTATCTGCATAATAAATTATTGCGATCCAGCTATGGTAGTTTGGGATACAATAAGGCCGGGTTTCCACATGCAAATACTTTTTTGCGAGAAATATGTTTTTTGCGTGTGGAAATGCGGCCTTACACTTTTGCTTCAAAGATTTAATAATTTTGAGTCATAATATTATACTTATGTTAATCTTTAATTACCATTGAGCTGTTATATCAGCACTCATATCGTACCTAGGTACAACTGAATCATAGATACTATTTCGCATAATGAGATGTCTGTGATGATAATAATCAGTCGGCTAAATAATCTGTAATGTATGACGTTGGTGCATTATCGATTAAAGACGTGTAATGTTGATAAGTGCAATGCAATGATCGAAACATTGATATCTATTCTGTAATCCATTATATAATACCTAGCTACGACAAATTTAAAGTTTATATTTCATGTAGCGATGCGATAATGTACCTTGTATTCAGAACGTACCAAGGTAAGAACATAAGCCTTGACAGCTGTCAACTTGACGTCAGCTGTCATGTTGACGTATTGTTATTGTTACAGTCAAAACTTTGCTGTTGCTGCATTTAATATCTATTGCTGGCCAGTGTTAATTTTTGTGTTTTTAATAGCTACAGACTGACTATAGTTTGAGAACAATAGGTAGGTAGGATAGGTAGGTAGGTACCTAAAGAGTTATCTATCGCCAAATAAATCACATCAGCGTTATAACACGAAATAATTACAAAAATGGAAAGCCCTCAAGGGCGAGCGGTCATTATATCAGCGCGTGGTCGTGTCAGCCAGGTCGGCCATTGTGGCTGCGCCGGCGCAGACGTGGGAACTGCGAGGCCTTGCTCCAGGTGCATAGAGTATAATAGAAGATCTGTAATTAAAACACGATGGAACTTGGTTCAGTTTTTCAAGATGACTGCAAGATAGAACAATTTACCTACTTAAGTGGGTGACCGCGATGATTGTACTTATACATACTCACATAAATAAAAGAAGGAAGAGGATAGCTGAACACAACCCTCAGATGTGGATTTTCATATTTATATGGGTGATTTCCGAGAATTCTCATTAAATAATTAGGTAGGTAGGTAGGTACTAATACTACAGAAGAAAAACCCATTGGCGACTTCTTAAAAAATACAGGTATGTACTATCGGCTTAAAAAGTGTTATGAGAAATTCCCATTTTAAAAATTAATTTTACATTTTCATTAGAAGCAAGGGGGCGAAAATTGTTACGTCATATAGACCAAACGCTTCCTAATACACGTTCGTATAGAAAAGTCCTTAATTTTGAAATATAACCGCAAAAGTGTTCGGTTATTTAGTGATAACAAGCCTGTTGTTAATTAAACGGTTCAATTTTCATTTTAATTGGAAGGGAAATTTCCGTTTACAGTAAAAAAAGGTAAAGATACTTAATCATTAATAACGTGCACGCCGCACAAACATTGTGTAAACGAGTGATTAGCTGTATCCTGTACATGCACACTCTTAAATTATATAAGTAGGAAACGATTGATAAAAACAATAAAAAAAACTATTTATGTCGTTCAATGTTAAAATTAACAGTCAACTAGATAATAAACTATTCATCACATTACAAGAACATACAAACCCGTTTGCTTTCGTTAGTAAATGGAGTGTAACTAATTAAGTATCATTTATACACCTTCGCGAGTAGTTAGAAAAAACGTAAACCACTCATCTCACTGCGTGTACTGTTAAATACAAAAAAGTTTGCTGTACAAAGTACATAGGCGGAACGTAGCTGATCTAGCCAATTTTGATGGGAAAAAACGAGCTGCGAGCTGATCTCACACCAATATCAACATGTCATAAAACGTGATGTGTCAATAAAAGGACATTGTACTCGATTGTACCTACTATTCGAATTTCAATTAATTTTATTGCCGCTTGTCAAGTGAATAACATTTAGAAAAAAAATTGCCCACATTTTTTTCAAATTTAGAACCTTCCAATTTTAAATTAAGTGTCCTCCCAAAGGTAAATCCAATAAATATAAAAATGCGTGGGTTATCAACCAACGACATTCATAATTTAAAAAGACGACATAAACATAAATTAACGCAGAAAAAAAAATACATACCATAACCGTTAATAATATTATGTACAAATTAGAGATGCATAAAAGGTATACTAGTCAAGTTGTTGCGTAAGTAAATAAAGACCAGTATTATGTGGCAAGTGTTCCCGCTGGCGGCAGCCACGTAGGCGGGCCGGATCGCCGCATGCGTTATAAGAAGCACTGTTTACTCGCTGAATTAACGGTTCGGATACGTTTCTATAAGTAGTAAAGGAAGCGAGAAGTATTATTTTTCCGCTGCAGAGAGTGGGTATGTAGAAACAAACAGATACTATTGATAAACAGTAAACTTCATCAATAGAGAATATGCGTACATTTGTTTTCTTTACATAATTTATCTGATCTGATCAAGTATGCTACATCGTAGATCTCATCGTCACTTACCATCAGGTGAGATCGAGATCAAATACTTGCCTATATCGTAATAAAAAAAAAATAAAAAACGGTGTAACAATAATTGGAATAACAAAAAAAATACAGACAATTCGTTTTCGATTGCCATAGTAACATGGCAGTGTGAAGTGACGTCACTGACCGTGTTTTGATTAACATATATTTCTGGTATAAATTGAAAAAAACAACAATCGAATTTAGAACCTGCTCCTTCATGTATTCCCACATGTTACAATCAATGTCCCACAGGATTATAGTATATTAAATTAGAAAGTAGGTACTCTATGTATAGGACGATAAGAAGTTAGGGCAATGTTGAATAGGCTAATTGACTTAGTTTGAAAAATTTATCTTAAATTGTTCATTACTTTAATATGATGCTAACAGTAATTCGATGACAAAGTTTAAATAAAAAAAATACCGCCAAAACGCGGCATCTGGGTCACGAAACCTTCGTGAAAAAAAATGACTGAAAACACATTAAAATCCCAATTATTACCAAACTCGTACTGACAACCTGACACTGATTACGACGGTGTGATGGTACAACGCATCAACCAATAATCCAGAGAGTTTTTGATCACGTTATCGAACCAAAAAACACGACTGAATTTTATGATTTTAAAGAAAATAATCCATATTTTTGCAAAAAAATAACGACTAATAGTTATAAAAAGCCATAATATTTTATTATGGCCACCTTATTAGCCCAGTATATCTTCGCTTCAATAGGACACAGTTTATAACTGTGTCCGTCACAATGGACAAGTCAACAGAAACTCAATTCCGCGTTCCACCCGCTCTCAGCACACATAAAGCCAGCGCAGATGCTCAGATACGCTGCCGAGTTGGTCAACAGTTGACTAACAACTGGGCTCCGACTGCATAACTATTGTTCCCGACGTCAACACGCTTAATTGGAGTTACAGAGTTGCATTCCGTTCCTCCTTTATGTACAGGAGATATACATTTTACACACGATTTACATCCTTTTCTAAGTACATTGCTGATATCTATACATATAAATAAAATTGGAGTGTCTGTTTGTAATATTAAAATAACCGCTTTTTACTAAGTGCATTTGGATGTATACACGTTACCTATACCGAAACAACATTTTTTAAAATTTTTGTCTGTCTCTCCGTCTGTCTCTCTGTCTGTCTGTCTGTCTGTTTGTTCCGGCTAATCTCTGAAATGGCTGGACCGATTTTGACGGGACTTTCACTGGCAGATAGCTGATGTAACAAGGAGTAACTTAGGCTACTTTTATTTTAGAAAAAAAAATAGGATCTCACGAAAAAAAATTAAAACCAATGTTGCAACGCAGCGCCTGATTAAGTTTGATATCAATAACCTGCAATGCGTCCCGCGGGCTCAGAATGGGCGAGCAGGCTGTTGTCAACGGTTGTCTTTGTTAAATACCACGCGGACGAAGTCGCGGGCAACAGCTAGTCTATACATCTATACATATAAATAAAATTGGAGTGTCTGTTTGTAATATTAAAATAACAGCTTTTTACTAATTGCATTTGGATGTATACACGTTACCTATACCGAAACCACATTTTTTACAATTTTTGTCTGTCTGTCTGTTTGTTCCGGCTAATCTCTGAAATGGCTGGACCGATTTTGACGCGACTTTCACTGGCAGATAGCTGATGTAACAAGGAGTAACTTAGGCTACTTTTATTTAGAAAAAAAAATAGGATCTCACGAAAAAAAATTAAAACCAATGTTGCAGCGCAGCGCCTGATTAAGTTTGATAGCAATAACCTGCAATGCGTCCCGCGGGCTCAGAATTGGCGAGCAGGCTGTTGTCAACGGTTGTCTTTGTTAAATACCACGCGGACGAAGTCGCGGGCAACAGCTAGTTATAATATATGAATGATGAATCTACATATTACACCCACTTACTCAAGGAAGTAATCAAATTCGTTCATGATCTTTTAAAAACTCAATGTTCATGATCCAATAAATATTGAAATTTTAATTGCTCAATTAAAATAACAACAACTATTAGATTGTGATTGCGATCAATCTAACTTTATTGGACTTATTTAAGGAAATTGTCGATTGCCGATGTGGGATTACATATAAGTCTTGTTATTTAGTGAATTGTTTCAAAATAGATGTTAAGACATCTTATATGACATTGCATTGCGGCACTATTTATAGGAATTATGGATGTAAAATTAAAAATAATAATATCTGACTAAATTGTTATTTAACTGCAACGGCTCCGTAAGAAAAGTAAATGAGAGCAATATCGCGTTTCTTATCTCTGTCAATTGTGATCACAAGAACAATAGGTTTTAAAACAAAAAGCCGATTATAGCGGCCATTGCTGCAGATTGTATTTTTAGAGGAATAACTCTTAGGATTTACTTAAATAGGTCATTTGGCAAGACAAAACCATTTAATTAGTTCGAAATCGATTTTATGCACGAACGTAAAAAACATTAATAATAATATCCATACTGACATAATGACTGCAATGACAAATGCCCAATAGAGAAAAGATTTCACATGTGACTGAGGTGGGCTAGGTATTAAGTAAATAATCAGAAGGTATAATAATGCTACTGGCTACTTTTATAAATAAATAAAAAAAAAGAATATTGTATTGTCTGTTCTGCTATAACAACTACTTACGAAACTTTATAAATAGAACGATGTTAAATTTTAAAACACATAAATGCAATGATCTATGGATTTACCGCTAGCCCTCTGATTAAATCTACAATACAAGACACCCATTCTGTTTGCAATACAATACTGATGGATTATCTTCTAATTATTTTCATGTCACGCCTGAAATCGTGCGGATTCACAATAGCCCTTCTATATTTTTTTCTTCGTCAGCTAGTTTTTTTTAGAAGATAGACGAGGTGCGACGGTAATAGTGTATATTTATATTAATACGTTTTTTTTTATTAATACGGACTTTATAAGAGTATTAATTTGCGAGCTAGTTTCGGTCACTGACTGAAACTGATTTTTTTCGTTCTATTCGGTTACCGGTTAATTTAAATTATATTAACAGGATAACGGAAGCTCTGTTAACCGGTTATAATTGAATATTCGTTGTCGTCACTCACTAAAAGCTCAGCTATTAGTAAAAAAAATAGAGGAGTTGAGATGTCACCACTTGGATTGACAGGTTAATATAGACTTTGTAATCGGTTAATATGAGATAATAAACCAGTTTTACTTAGAAACCGGTAATCGACAACGTTTACGTTATCACATGATGGTTGAGTGCGCATTCTTCTTCATTAAAATTATGTTTGCGGCTAGAGGCTCTAAAATTAATACCGGTTTTCGCAAGGCTGTCCTAACTTATTTTTTTGACCGCAAAAAACGATTCATAAAAACCTAATGGTGTTCGCTCACGTCATTTGTTAGAATGATCGTTAAAATCAAGCAATTTGTTTTTTGTTTCTTATTATTCATAATCCTTTTGTAAAAAATTATATGTTTCGTTATGATTGACATTATGTTTATTGCCTTTACGCAAGCTTCATCAGCCAACCAGTACTTCTAAACTTCAAACTTGACAGTTTCAAAATTCAAATTAAGAATGACACTGAAGAACAATGCATGGACCTACCGCATTTGTTTTATTTTCATCTTTATACTTCATGCGTAAAATATGTGAGCATGCTCTTTAAATATTCAGTGCATGTGCACTCGACAGCAATGTAACGTGGTTATCAATCATTCATCATATCCACATTAACTGGGAGTGTCTCCACAATCAATTATTTGCTACATCGTCCCGAGTGCCGCCGCCCGTCATGCCGAGGGGCGATTGAGTACATTTCACAAGCGATAACACTCCATGATTTGTAGGTCATGGTACTTTCTACTTGAACTGGTCTTGTTACTACTCCACAGTATTATTTCATGTCGGCTTCTTGTGTGCGGCCCACCTTTTGTTGGTAGATATTGATCATGTTTCTTTTTAATGTGAAGTAATTAACTATCTTGGTAACATTGATGGGAACGTCTGGGTTGACTGATCATGTAGACTAATATAAGCAACGATAAACCTTTAAGCGGGGTTACTATTTAGACTTGGTACTATTTGTAGTCATATCCGATGAACTTAAGAAACTTTCGGTTATATATATCCTGAATGAATTCAAAGAATCATTTAAGTTGGGTAAATTTTTACATATATTTACGCGAATACAACACATTGAAATAAAACTAATTTTACGGTTTCTATCTCGTTTTTATGGTCACGGGGAGGACTATGACAATGACAGTGGTCCTCCCGTGACCATGGTAGCTGTAAAACAGCCAAAACGTCGGGGACGTAAAAACATAAAATATACGCGATAAATCCGTAAAATTCGTTATATTTCAATGTGGATAAATTTGTTGTCCTGCCAACGACTTCATTTGTGGGTTTTTTATTTCACGATCCTGTGGGAACTTTTACGGATCCCAGATTAAAAAATAAACTAAGTAGGTCTTACTCAAATTAATTCAAAGCAATAACAGATGTTGGTTTAAAACGATTTCCTTTTTAATGTCCCGGTATAGGGCATAGAGCTTCACACAATCCGAGAGAGAATTAGATCTCAGTCCTCCTCGTTGGCGGACTTCACAAGTCATATAGGTTTGGTTTTTCAGGCAAGTACGTTTCTTCTAGATGTTCTCCTTCATCATTGATCAAGTGATAATTGTGGTTATATCGATCAATCAGCCGAACGACGTCCACTGCGGGACATAGGCCTCCCCCAATGACTTCCACACATCACGGTCCTCCGCCACTCGCATCCACCGGCTTCCTGCTACGCGTGTGATATCATCGGTCCACCTTGCGGGGTTATAACATAGATCCAAAATTGAAAGCCAGAATCGAAAAGAGCAAGGCGGGGTTTGAACGTGCGTCTTCAATTGGAACTTGGCTGTCATTACAATATCAGCTAAGAATGATGGTTTCTCCTTGCCCCCCCCCCCTCTATCGCCAGCTTTCCCATAGCAACAGCGCAATTGATACTGCGG
Organism: Pheosia gnoma; assembly: GCA_905404115.1. NCBI lineage: Eukaryota > Metazoa > Arthropoda > Insecta > Lepidoptera > Notodontidae > Pheosia > Pheosia gnoma. Next base: position 8,970,187 of record FR989900.1, read on the forward strand.
GTGTGTAATTAAGTTACTAAGGTAACTGTAACTCGACACGTTTGTCACGCTAATACGAGTAACGAACGTGCCCGTGTTGTGTTACCCTGTCAGTGCACGCGAGAGCTTTAGTGTATTCAATGACAACCAGCTATTATAATAATAGCAATTGACCCGAGCAGGTGGGTAACATAACATTAAAATTCTCAAAAAGGGCCTCTACGTGTTGGACTCATGTCCCCGCGCAAGCCTTCCAAAGATTCGGGTATAGCCCGTGCGTAGAGATACATAAATAATAATTAATTCCAGCCCTTTTATAATGTTCCACTGCTGGGTACGGGCCTCCACTCAATACGAGGGGGGCTATTATAATAATAATAATTTAATTAATAAGACAGCCTGATTAGCGCGGTTTGTAGTGACCTTGCTTTTCGTGCCGAGGGTCCCGGGTTCGAATCCTGGTAGGGACAAACTGTGTGATGGGCACGAAAGTTTGTACCCATAATACAAGCGTTGCTCAGTTTGCGACCGTATAGTTAGTATGTTCGTATAGTTAGTATGTTCGTCTGGCGATATTATTATAATTATTAATATACAATATTTTTACACACGGACTCATGGTACATGACCTCCTAACCTAGGATTGGTGAATAAGATTAACCTTTGCAACTGTGCCACGCCATACCTCAAATAATACTTATTACTGTCGGATTAAGCAACTGATTGTGACGGTCAGATAACGCCTTTCACAATATCCACTCTGTACCATAATCTGTGGCTATAATTGGAAAGGAAGAAAGTATATTTGTCTCATTCTTGCTTGATTATATTTGTGTGTGTCAGCGGATAGTCGTCTACTGCTGGACATATAATATGGCACCGTCTTTCGCCTCTCGCTTCTACTAGCTTCCCACGTCATTAGTCCAGCTTGTGGTGTGTGTGAATACAGTGGCTTAGCTACTGTAGTGACCCTCGGCTTTCATGAACGACATTTGAAAAAGTTATATAGTATTCAAGTTGAATATGAATGAAATAATTCCAGTAGTTTTTACATGAAAGCGTAACAAACAAACGAACTTTCACATTAATTATATTATTAGGAAGTATGATTAAATATTATCCACTGCGTAATAAATAAAAGCTAGTAGCTTTGCTTTATTATGCCAGTGAGCGATCAGGAGCTGGTTCAAAGTCTCTCTCTCTCTCTCTCTTACCCTCACACACACACATACAATCCAGTACCACAACAACCACAACATGTACATGTTTCCCACTTCTCACTAAACCGAATTGTTAATAATAAGTATCTGGCCTGCTCATGACACAGGCTCGCGCGGCGCGCCTAGTATGAGGACCACTGTTCTATCGTTTGTATGTGATTTTGAATAAATTTGTATGACTTTCTTGTTTGTTTAAATAGGGCCCTAATTATTTTTTTGCCCCGGGGCTCTTGGTCGCATAGCTACGCCACTGGGTGGATACACTATGTCTAACGGCTCTTAGCCGTTATAGTCTTACGTATTAGATCATTTGAATAATAGAAATTGCAAACAATAGAACCCGGTCCCTTGTGTACACAATGCGCCCAATGAGTCAACAGACTGAACGTAGCTATTCGCACCCACTCGTAACTCTTGTCGGAAGCGCCAATCGATATAATAACGCACGCGATGCCCCGCTGTGCGTGCCTGTACACTTGACGAAAAAAGTGCTAACTTCACCACATTTTCCGTCATATTGATTTATACTGCAGCGCCCGTCAAATAAAATGAACAAAGATGGCGGCTCTACGGATGCTTAATTCGTACCATTCGAATACGCAGAGCTGCCTTTTCATATTTGTTATTTTTATTCGGTGCACGCTATAACTAGTTATATGATAATTAGTAATGGGTAAAAGGCTTAAACGACATAAATTATTTTACTTTGACCTTAATCAAGACTGGAAGCTGACCCCAAAGGAATATCAACCCCATTACTAATAGGGGAAAGGTTTAGTTAACATCGATTATGCCAGTTCCATTGCTTCTTATATTATTAAAAGTCATAAAGCCAGCAAGAACGCCGGTGGATACAATTATCGATGGGCAGCGAAGTGTATGGGGGAGGCCTATTTTAGCAGTAGACACAGAACACATCTCTATTTTGTATGGAAAGTACTATAGTTCTTACAATACGCAATACAGATGTGTTCAGTACTATAGTACTTACAATACGAAACACAGATGTGTTCAGTACTATAGTACTTACGTACTTTATAGTACATTCCGTACAAAATAGAGCTGTTCTCAGTCCCTTTACGATTTAATATGTACAGCATGTATCTCCTTGTAATTATTTACAAATGATACCACTTACCCTTATCGGGGTAACTACTATCAGTTATCGTCGTTATCGTAACGTAATGAGGAGTGATAAAACAAATAGAAGGCACCATTTAATCGTAAACCAAGTGTAATCGAAACTATTTCGTAAATCCAGTTATTATCCCTTATCAGGCGGCTTCGCGTTAATATTACTGAGTTGTGACTGCCTGTGTTGGTCTTGGAATAGATAGGACTTTTAAAACTACAAAAGAATGGAGCAGACGAACACACCAACTATACGGTCCCACACCAAGCAAAGCTTCTATAATGTGTACCGTACAATGGACTGGGGGCGTACCCAGAATATATTACTTATAAAGATATTAAACATGCTTGGGTCCACAAAATTTGTCCCTACCATGATTCGTACACGGTATATACCCTCGGCACGGTAAGCAAGGTCACTACCATCTGCGCTAAACAGGCCATCATATTTAGTAGCTTCATACATTTTTATAACTATGATTGAAGTTTTTAGGAGGATGAAGACCCCAAATAACTTTCAATAGTTTTCTTACTACCCTGAATCGAATATCACACTAGTTGGAGAGTCAACGTTCTCGCGAGTTGCACCTACTCGATAGTGCAATTTAATCAGTCACGTTTATCCAACACGCGACTATTAGACGTAGGTACATCCACGTTGATAAACAAGCAGCTGACATTTTCACGATCATCTAAACTTGAACTGTGTTCCTAAATCGTTTTATAAATGACACTAGCAGTGTTTTCGACTTTTTACACGTTGACTTAAGTTTTTCTACCACCCCGGAAAAACTCTTTCATTCATTTTCTGGGATGAAAAAGAATTCATCTACATCAGCCCGGTACGCTATGTTATATTTTAATAAAATCCGCTCAGTGGAGTTGGAAATACAGTTTTTGACTATCCGCCGGTAAACCATCCATTTTCCGAGTTAAAAAGTATCCTATATCAGACCAGTTTCATCTAAATCCAGCCGATAGTTTTTCAGCACTAGACAAAGATTCTAAAGATGGCGGGTTCGGCTTCAGTATCAAAAATAATGTCCTCTACGACTGTGATTAATCTGGCTAGCCGGTATTTTATAAGGTTTTTTTTGCAGTTCTTCGTGCAATCGGTAGACAAGTGATCTCATCGTATGATAAGAATATGCACTTACACCTATGACATTCATTTAAAAACATATTACTCCAGTGAGGAATATGTCGAGAACAGTTTCTCGACGATCTATATCGAAAGCAATAAGAGTTTAGGCTGCGTTTACAGTATTCACCCAGCGTAAAATTTACGCTGCTCAAACGCCAAATCCCCGTTCAGAGACGCCGCGAGGGTAAAAATTACACCGGGTAACATTTTAACTACCCCGTTTACGGACGCCCGCTGATATAAGTTTTCCCCTGACAAGTGCTAATTTTAGCGACCACAAACAATCACAAAATTATACTCTACTGTCAGATTAGATCAAATCTTGTCAAATCGCAACTGGAGCCAACAATTTGACAATTTTAACAGTAGAATTTGACAGCTAATATTGATATAAAGCTATGACACCGTTCAGCAAGCAAGTTAGTGTAATTTTTACCTGTTCTGTATTATTTGTTTTAAAGTCAAAGTGTTATCTTCTCCCTAGGTCTACTTAGCGCCGAATGATAACCCATAAATACAAAACCAAATACATAACAGATATGTTTATACATTGATACATATGTAATTTGCATTATAATTTCATAATATGTTCTTACCTAAATGGTTACCGTCAACTAAGTAGCGGAATTTTATGTCAGAATTTTGCTAAAGATTATTAATAAATAATTAACGATATTTTTTTGAGGAGCCTCTAAAACTGTCAGGTAAGTATATACTTGCTGACTAATCTAGTAGCGGGCTAATACTCAGAATACCTAGTAAACAACATATATAAAGTAGATTAGCACATTGACTCATCATAGGTCTTATGATGACCATGATTAGAATATTCCAGGCTTATGCTGATCTGACTAAAACAATGACGCGTTTGAATAAACAGATTTTTAGTCACACTCCTATTTTCAAGGCTGCATGTGCCTTAAAAAAAAAGTGTGACTAAAAGTGTGACTGCTCGTTGTTTGGGTGTCGTTTACTTATGCGATAGGTGCCTATATTATTTGGGCGATTCATGAATAAGAATGTTATTTTTTTATTAAATATATTTGGGTCAAATGTCGAAAATGCCTTCCATCTAACTATCCATGTGGTTGCCAATATATTACATACCGGTTTGCATATAAATTGGCATGACGTAAGACATTTTTTACTCCATTTTTATGTCTGTAATAAAATCAAATCAAATGTTAAAGAGGGTAATAAAATATTATATTACAAATTGGAATAACTTTGTTTCATGATTTCACTTACAATTACTTGGTAACTCTAAAAGATGTCTTAGTTAGTACGTAGTACCTACTATCAGGGCATAACTTACTACCTTCCACAGACTCGTTTAGAAGTTCAGACATAACGTTGCCACTAGCAAAGTGAAGCCACTTTTTCAATGCATTTGTAGTGGAACAGTGTACCACATACAAACTTTTTGCCTAGAAAATGATCCCGCATAGGCTAAGAAGTTCTGCAGTATCTTGAAATATTCAAATAAGAACTAGTGTTAATAGGGGTCGATTTTAGGACCTCGTCGACGCCCAAAATCAGTTTTCGTTTACGTCGAGTCCTTTGGGAATCCATGCTGTAGTATATGTCTTTACTTGACAGTTCACATTCTACATTATTATCCCACAGCGCCGGGTAAGCCTACCGGATAAACCTACCTAGCAAGAGTTAGGGAATGCTACCGGCTCCGCGCCTTGGAGGGGGGTGCTCCCGCCTGTGCGGAGTCACAGATAGATATGGTATTACCACCTACTGTCCAATGGTACGACCTAGTAGTGATTCAGACCTCGTTTATGGGCTAAAGTCTCCGCTTGCTCAGTCCAGCGCTAGGAGACGCTTTAGAAGTGGGTCGATCATGATAAACATCTTTATATTATGGTGTAGTAAAGTATTGTTAGTTTTACGTGCTCGAATTTCTTATCGCACATGTCTTAACGACACTATTCTAAGTTAAATAGAGTGTATCTTTATCTACTGTTATTGTATGACCAAGTTCACAAGACGTGTCGGGTAGGTACTCTTTGCATGTTATCTAGGAAGGGAGATGACGGGGCAGTCCATAGTCATAGAATGTTCCGAGTTAGGAATAACACGTTAGGGTATGCCCGTGGGTATGCCTAACCTAGGAGACCTCCAATTAACATGCCGTTATAGGAACGTATCGAATAGTAAGTGATTTAGGTACCTACAGTAGGTAACAACGTATTGTAGGTAGATAGGTAACTATATTCTTTAATAAATAGGACATCCTTAGATCATTGTCATAGTTAAGTAGCTACCTATATGATAATGTAATATCCCCTACGGGCGGAATAGCGTAAGTAGGCGAATACCTACCTTACCTACTTAGTTATTTTCCGCTTAAGGAAAACACGTCCATAAAAGTTTCATTCACTATATCTTGCAAGTCATGTACAGGTAGATACTTAGCAATGTAACCTACCTACAATCATATTTTATTGGAATAAACCTTATAAATTTGTACTTTTACTATATCTGTGACTTTTACCCTTTGTGATAAAATTGCGAAGTGTTAAGGCGGGTTTAGACGAGACAAATATTTTTCAATAAAATAATAGCGGTCCCGGCGAACTTCGTACCGCCTCAGAATCAGAAAATGAATAATCTTTATTATTTTGTTAGTGAATTTCTACCATAGGTTATTCTTCTATTCGAGGCGGAGACAAATTCAAAAAATCAATGATCACGATAATCGGCCCACCCGTTCTTGAGTTATAAATGGTGCAACTAACACGAGATTGTTTTATATATACCTCTATTTTTATAAACTAGCAACCTTAATTTTAATTGAGTAAGGAGTTCAATTTGCATGATAAAACAATATTTGCAATTCAAATGAATGGCAAGCTACTACCCACATTACCTTTTTAAATACTTCATAATCGAGTATTAATGTCAAACGTTATCAATCGAATCAAATCGATTTCCGTACACTGCACAACCTACTCAATGCCATAGACAGACTTTTTTAGAAATAAGTAGGTAACTAGTTGCTATAATCTTAGATCGTGAACGTGTTGGTTTACCACGCTATATGTATAAAAACGTAGGCAGGTAGGTATGTAAGTATATACTAATTCGAGAACTACCGGGCAACGGGACATTAATTGGCTGTTCTGTTACCGATTGTAGCAACCACAGAAAATGATCTCCGAGCTTTACTTACCACAAAAACTTCCCGAGAAAAATCCGATTGGAATGCACAATTAAAAAAAAGAACTCGTTTTACACACACATACGAATATTTATCGAGAAACACAATAAATCCACTTGAATAAACACAATCACAATTCGTAGCTCGTTATTTTAATCACCGTTCTACGTTCGATAAATCGCGGGAACAATATTCGGGGAGGCACACACGTCCGCGCGACGTGGTTATCACTCGCGACTGTTGAACGAATGAAATGGAACGAACGAACGGAATGCCGCGGTGTAGTGACCGAATGGTCCGCGAAATACGAGGGCACGGTGCTCACTTGGAAACTTGTCTAGTTAAAAGTACCTTGTATGATTCAATGACGCCGAATGGACATTTATTTTCGAATTAAAATAATGGTTGAGGAATTTCTTAAGTCAATGACATATGGACCTATGGAAATAAAGCTTACATTAAACTGCAATCTTAGGGTAGTAAATACGTTTGAGGCTAATCCTACCTCAGGCCTATCTTTAAAATGTTATTGATTGATTGTAGGTACATAATGAACCATTCAGTCGCTTATCGCGAAATATCATATTCTTGATGCTCGCTCAGTAAAAAATTGAATTCGGCAAAATTAAATTTACTAATACTTAGGATTCGTCATCTCTAAATCCGGAGCATCCGAAAGGGGAGCAAAATCTTCTCTTAACATAAAAATTAGGTAAGTACCTACTCACCTACCGTAATGGTTTAAGTACTTGTAGGTCGGTAACTACAGAATAAAAAAAATATTCTGGTATCTAGTAAATAGCTATTTATGAACCAATCTATATTTTATAACCTACATATCTAGTAAATAGCCTCCTAAACAAGATAGTACTGGCAGTAAATGGGTCCCGAGCTAGTTAAATTTATAGATGGTGATAAACAGCAAAGCCTTTGTTTGAAGCAACCTACTTTCGCCCATGTTTGTAGAAATAATTGACATTAGTTCGAGAAAGGTAAACTGTTACTATCAATATTTAACAATTATCACTTTTCTTGCGGTTATAAGGTTGGTAATCGCTTGACGTTGTTTTTATTTCCCATGGCGTGGGGTCTCGGATCTCGTGTCCGGTTGGTTATCTGACTACCCGTTTCCTTTGCTCATTCAGGCATATAGTTATATGTTGTGCGACTTCATTTCAAATTAGTTCGTATTATTTTATTGATGACAGTTGAAACTTTATTTTCCACCGATAAACTATGCCCTAATTAGAAACTCGTAAATATTTTCATAGGACTAGGACCGTCGGCACAGAAAACAGGGTCACTAACAACTGCGCTAATCAAGTCGTCAGTAAAGAAGTTATCAATAACATCAAAAAATTCTGATCCTGATAACTGTCGCTGTAGGCACATATAATGTATGCAATTTTATTGAGTACTACAAACTACAACAATATGTGAACATGCATCATAAATTTATTTCACAACCATCAATACAAAACTTAGCATTCGCAAGCCACAGAGCGGTCGCAATTAACAACTAAGCTATATATAATGAAGCGTACATTGTGAAATCAGTAGCGTAAGCAGGAACTCCTAATGTAATCGTAACGTCATCGAGAAACCATTCTGTCCCAGTCAAACTCATATTCGAGAGGAATGGACGCTTACGTACCGAAACGGTACGTAAAAAGGATTGTGTTTGAGGTACAGTTAGAAGAGCTCTATGGTTGATCAAAATGGCTTGTTAGGCACGTAAGGATTCACGTACTCGACAAGCAAACTCACGTGCTTGATGATGATGAATGAAAATGGCTAGGCAGGTACTTTTAGATGCAAATGAGCCAGATCTTAATATACTTATTACATTTTCATTTCTTACATCTGAACGTTTTACCTAGCAACAAAAGACTTGTCCTAAATATACCGATACCTGCATTCGTGAATGTTTTTATTCATAATCATCATCAATCAGTACGTCAAGTGCGAGATTATTCGTAAGCTAACTGTATAGTTTACGTAGTTGAACACAAATTTAACAACGCCTCTAGCGGACATGATTTAACACTTTCAATTCTCCATGCACTGTGTCTGAATACGTAGACTATGAAGTATATGGTTAGCTTACGAATAATCTCGCACTTCACGTACTTACTAATGTAAAAGTAATTTAACAAGTCAACATATTCAAATAAAGATCGCACTAAATATATAATCAGCAACGTGTCGTCCATCAATGAATTTAGAGCATAATTTCCTGCAATCAACATAGCAGGCTTGCGGCGAGGTTACCGTACAGATTAATGTAAAAAATCGACCGCAAGAAAAAATCATGCAACCTGAGAATCGAACGACATAATTGCATCGATTTATTGCAATGAACCTAGTTTTATTCGTGAGAATTCCCATATCTATTTAATTGATTACTTAATGTAGATCTAGTGATGTGTTGGTAAGCAGTGAGTAATACCAATTGCTGCAGACAATAATGTTAGGCTAAGGAAACGGTAAAAGAAGATTGGAAGACGCGAGATGTCTTGGCTCCGTAACATCAAGGAGTGGACTGGCATAAAGACTGTGAAAGAACCATTCATACTCGTACTGACTTGGACAAGAGAAAGTTTATGGAGCTGACTGCCAACCTTTATTAATGGAGTGGAGAGTTGAAGAAGAAGAAGAGAAATAGATAAGAGTTTGCAACTGAACAGATTTTCACAGCTCTGATCGTTATGTTATTTCATCATTGCATCTAGTTTCTGAGATATATATTTAGAAGCAAATAGGTTTTAATAGATGTTGATTTTGTAATCATTTAATTATGCAAGTCACTACTAATTTCTATATTATTTATTATATTGAACATAGCTTAAGACTAGAAAAATTGGAACAAATTTCAAATCGCGATAGAATGGTATGAAAGTTACTTGTAGTTAAAAATATTTTTAGCTAATTAATTGATGTGAATTATAATCTAACATTAATGACAAGTTTTACACCAATTCCGTACCAAAAGTAGGTGTATTTTAAATTATATTAAAAACGTCGGAATTTAGAATAAAATAAACTTTGTTAATTTTACTTCGCCGACGTAATTCCAAATTTTCACTCTTGAGTTTTGTTTACTCGAAGGAAAGATCTTTACAGACATTTTCGTCAAGCACTTGAATTCCTTTCGATATTAAATTCACAGCACCAAATTTGTACAGACTTTTCGATATATATTTACGTATTTTAACATTATCGAGTAAAACTAATACAGACGAAACAAATATGACTAGGTATAATATATTTAGTTACTACCTAATATTAGGTGCAAATTCACAGGTGGCTGTCAAAGTCACATCATTTATTTCGTATAGGCATTGAATTAGGATTAAAATAAATAACGATAACGAATCGGGCAACGATTATAATAGATTTGATAATATGTAAGCAAAGAATGTGTTATTTATACCGAGATAACATTGGTATTTTGTAATATTTATTATTTAGTAGATTAATTTATTAAAATTACTTACCTATCACATTACCTACGCATTTATTAAGCGGGGGATTACAAAAAGTCTACTTAAGAAAATAAGTAAATATAGCTATTAATGCTAAACACTCCTGGATACCTATGCCAAACATTACTAATAGGAATAACTTCTATACAACGCAAAAAAAAATGCTTTTTTTAGTATCGAGTCCACGCGAAGTAAGCCGTCAATAAAAGTGACTCTTAATTTAAAACATGCTAGTATAAGGTACTTATGCTTATTCCAGAAATGATTAATTACATTCTTAATAATCCGTACTTTTAATATCTATACAAGAATTTTTCCTTACGTGGAATAAAAACACATTGCCATAAAAAGACATGGTAAATGAATGAACGAACGAATGAATGGTTCTATTTAGGAGCGTTCATTGACAGCAAAAGGTATTCGCTGATCGTGTGTAGAATACTTTAGAACCGCAAGCATTCCACATGGATAGGGTTGGTGTTGAAATGTCGATAAAAGGTAACAAGCTTCTTTAGAATATAGTCACACCTAACGTCGGGTTCTATTTTCAAATATAATCTATACAAATAAATAAAATTGGAGTGTCTGTCGGAGTGTCTACCTACGTAACCGACATACTTCGCGGATAAAGTGCATATGGCGTGCGCGGCTCTACTTTGATTACCGTATATTATATCCAACTAAAGGGGATCTATATATGATTCTGGGAATACAGGAAAATGTATGGAAATTGCCATAAAGCTTGTGGGATAATCGTAGACCTTATGAAGATATTATTTGTTTCATTGATGAGCACCGGAACCTCAAAGTAAATAAATTTAAATAAACCTCAAAGTACCTATCTATAGTCCATTAAAGCAATAAATATGTTTTATTTACGGTGTAATTATATATATTAACAAAATAAAAATTGAGAAATGAATATAGAGCCCTAAAATAGGAATTTAATTGGATTTACCTCGGTAAGTATTTCAAAGCAATTTTAAAATGAAAAGAGTTTTGTAATGCCAGTATAAACAGACTAAAACGTTCTATAATTTTGGGGAAACCGTGTAATTTGAATACCAAAACAACAAACCTAATAAGAGTCACCTCAAAGTTAAGGAGTCTTAAGATGAAATTCATGTAAAACGCAATCCCTGGAGCGAAATCTGAATAGTCCTTTCAGACTTTACATTTTAGTATTGTAATATTTTCCTCGCGTCACCCTCAAGCAGTGTTACCAGATACACGGTAATTACCGTAGATGCACGGTAATTTTGAGCAAAACACGGTCTACGGTAATGAGCTATTACCGTGTTCTTTTCTACGGTATTTTTAAATATTAATTACCGTGTAAATAATACTCAAAAAATATTAGGGCAACATTGCATTGGGATGCGTAACGTAAAAAAAAAAAAAAAGGTCATTCTGCTGCTTCAGTTTGGAAGAAGCAGCAGAATGACCTTTTTTTTTTTTTACGTTACGCATCCCCACTGCATGGGTATTTTTGCTACACTGTAATTTTAAAATAAAATCAAGGTAATTATACTTAAAACACGGTAATTTTGCTCTGCAGACAAGGTAGTTTTAAATTTTCATCTGGTAACACTGCCCTCAAGAGCGAGCATTGGCGTGGGCTGAACAAAGAAAGAACTATCTATCTTGCTCCTTCTTTCAAGGGCGCAGAGAGTGGGTGACACGTGGCTTAAGTATATGTTTTTTACTGTGTTAAGATTCATACATTTCACGCTTCTGTGTACACGAGTAGATAAAAATTTTCATCAAAGTGCAGAGCAAGAGAGAGAGAGAGAGGTCAAAGCGGAGAGAAATAGACCAAAAGTATTGTTTAAAATCATCCAACAATGAGAGGGAATATCGAAAAAATAAATCAAAGATAATGTCCATTATCATAGAACATGTATAATTCCCGCAACATGGATACAACAAAATTGTACACCTGCTAAGCTGCGTGTGAGACCCCTTAAATCGTGATAAATCCCACGTTTTCTCCTAGGTGTTAGCCTAACAATGTAGCCTATCCAGTGCAGTGAGACAACAAGCCCTGATCTTGGCTGTACACCGAATCATGACGCAGACATGACACTGCGCAAGTGCCCGGTACAGTTATCCGTCCAATCGATGCTTTGACTATACGCCCATAGGTCAGTGAATAGGTTCGTGTAGAACGGCCAGTGGTTATTACTATGCCTATTATTGTTTGGATCATTTGGTGTTAGCTTGTTAATCAATGATGGAATTTTTATCAGCCGCACTGTTTCCAAAATTATTTTGACAGAGATGTTAATAAGAAGTATGCAAAATAAGCAGCATACACTACTACGTAACTTTGAAACTTTACAGAATTATCAAAGTATAACTGCTGTGCGATGACAACAGTACCATATATAAACCGACTCGTATATTGCAGATCATTTCATCGATTTTAAAAACGCCTCTAAGTTCTCATAGATGCAATTTTCTCATAGGTAAAAACGTCTACCGTTTCAATTTAATTTTATCATCTTTGGTTCTGTCCGCGCGTACCGTTAGCTCAAATCTCGGAACCGCAATGATGCGATTGGTAGATTATCCAATCGAGAATCGTGCAAGGTCAGCCTCTGAGGTAATAACCATTGTTACGAATCGTTACTTATTTGTTTTCTTGTAAACTTTTTTGGTTGTGAACGCAACGTTATTTTAACAATGGAGTAGTGGAGTTTGTATTTTATAGAGTGTAGGGATGTACGGAACAAAAATTATATTTACTTGAGGTGTTGGAAGAAAAATATAAATCCACGTCGACAAAAGCTAACTGTATTAGTATAGGATATTATTTTTAACGAGCGATCATGGAAGAAAGGTACTGGATCAGCAGGCGAGGAGAAGTCACAAGAAGGTATTTTGTCCATCCGTAGGATATTTTAGCCTATTTAAAACCATTTCGAGTGTAACATTCTTATTTATTAATAATATAATACTAGTATATGGCAGCGAATAATGTACTAACGGTGAATAGGCACTCCTAAATACTGAAAACTCAGCCCAGCCCTGCCTACCTACTACGTTTTTTGCCTGTAAGGCGAGATGGATAGTCAAAGAAAAGTCGTGATGATCCAGCATGCGAGGTTCTTGTGCTTACCAATGGTATATTTAAAAGTGTTAGCTACGATGCCTTAAAATAATTTAATGTTGCTTTAATTCCTGCCAGCTTGTCGGTTTGATAACACATTAGTGGGTATTTCTGGAACTTCATTGGAGTCGTATACTGATAATAATTACACAAAGCAATTGCAAAATTGTCCTGAAGACCTAACTATCGGTACGTCCGATGATCTAACGATTGCACCAGTTATCAGACTATCTCAGACACATTACCGTCTATGACAACTAACTGTGCCCCCCCAAATACGGGGGAGTTTAGACACTTAACTTTGCCAACTCAGCAATATCAACACCAGGGCTGTGTGCTACAAAGTAGGTTATGTGATATTCTCTCTATTTCCATTAAATTTGTAGTACAACTAAGTACACCTTCCAAATTATTTACCACAGAGTATCAAGGTAAGGTATCTTGGGATAAAATTATAATTATCTCCAACAACCCTCGAGCCTCGTCGTGCCTGTGACAAGATGTTCAGAATTATGAGAACCACTCCATTCTAGCACCCTCCGCGTTTCGGCTGAAGCACTTGATTCGAGAGAATTCGATGTTGAGCCCAGTATCCGATGACGACGCAGAAGTATCGGGCGGTACGGCGAATTAACGGGTCGGGTAACGCGTTACGCAGTATTGGGTTCGAAATTTAAATTATACAAGAAGGAGGTATATACTTAATAACAATAATATAACAGCGCCAGACGAACCCACCAACCTTAGAGAACCCAACATTTTAAACATAGGTACTCACCAATATCTCTGGTCCAGAGCTCGACCCCCCTCCAAAGTGAATTCCTGGCTACAGCCTCGTGGTTGCTCACAAGACTGTAACCAGGAATTCTCTGTACACACTACTATTATGGGTACCGTACTAACTAGGTCGTCGCTGATTGACTAACATATCATTTGTGGTGGTCGCAGTCCATCAAGTTAGTTCAACTAATGGTTCCACAAATCGCTGTAGCTTGATTCTTTAGGTCAGTAAATTATAACAAACAATATCTTTCTGTAGTTACTGACTAAGGCAAAGATTCATAAATACCTTACAGATAACTGACTTTTGAATTTACCATTTATCTCACAGACACTGTGAAGTCACGTGTAAGCAACTGTTTATATTTAGACTGTATCGATACTTCTGACTTTTCAAGGAAGCATTTGCGAAAAATGTGGGCGTTCGAAGATAGAGGGATGTATTGATTTCAGTTCAACAAAATTTACGATGTAACAATAATAGTGTAAAATAATTTGACAGGGCTAACAGTGAGTTATAATGATTACATTCCCAATCAAATAAATCAAATTATTAGACATTTAAAAATACTGTGCCGCCGTGTTTAAAAAAATCAAACATCATTTGCACAATTATCTTAACATCAACGTGATCCTTATACGTTACTGATTCATCGGTTAAATATTTTACACTATTTTTGTTATACCTTATATACTCTGTGACAGGTACACCAAGTAACAGGTACACTATAAAGAAAAAAAATCTTCTATAAAACTAAGTCAGAAAAGTACCTATCTGAGTTATAGACACAGCTAACTCGGTGCCCGTTCCTACTCCTACATGAATCAATAAAACAACGGAAAAACTTAAAACACCTACTATTGTCAAAATTCTAAAAGCCATCTGAACAAACTATAATGTGCAAAATAATCAATCGTACACCAGTCTAATTCACTAGCAAATAAGCGAGCACGGCTGCACGGAAGCGGGGCGCGAGCGCAATCACCGTTCAGGAAACGAGTGTTTGACGACAATTTCTCGGCGGACGCCCCGCTCTACAAATTAGAGCTTTTAGCGTGGACGTCGTAGGCTAGTTGGATTAAATCTGCCGGGTCGTTTTCTGTCAATTATTAGAGAAGAAAGACAGCTTTGAGTTTATTTAACACTTTAATGGAACTTTAAGCATCGACGCGACAAATAACTTTGTCCATTTTGAATGGATAACTTGATCAGACATAGTACCTACCGAATACTGACGGCATATGTGTAACATTGTCAAAAATTCCTTGTCTTTCAATTTATTTTATCATCCTACACTATAACACACCTTTCAGAACATAGGATATAACATAACATATTTTACAAAATCAAAATGCAAAGATTCCTATCAAATTCCCCTCCAATTAAAGGAGAATTTCACCGTTCACATCAAAAGATAATCGAAGCATATGCCATAGCGAGTTTCCCTTGATTCAAGCTGACTTTTGACTTCACGGTTTATAACCCAGACATCGTGAAGTCACGTGTGAGGAACGGTTTATATTTAGATTTTAGCAATACCTCTGACTTATCAAGGGACCTTC
Source organism: Pheosia gnoma (assembly GCA_905404115.1). NCBI lineage: Eukaryota > Metazoa > Arthropoda > Insecta > Lepidoptera > Notodontidae > Pheosia > Pheosia gnoma. The sequence continues at coordinate 8,985,773 of FR989900.1, forward strand.
TGCGAAAAATGTGGCCGTTAGAAGGTAGAGGGGCGTGGCGGATTTATTGATTCCAGTTTTATATTATTTAATATATTTTTATAGGCTTTTCTTTATGATAATATTATAATATCGCCAGACAATCAAGCTTTATACAAGTACAAACGCATCGCCTTGTCATTTTAATTTTCTTTTAACATTGGAATACCTAATGGTATAGCGCGCCTAATGCATAATGAAGCCATAGGTTCAATACCCGGGTCGAGTAACCTACCACTCAGGGGAATACCGGCGTAGCGTAGGTATTTAAAGCACATTTTTTTTAAGAGCGTGCATAACTATCTCTAAAGTAAATAGAGTGTAATGTTAATGTCAACGAATTCCGTAACGCTGGTTTAAATAAAAAAAAGTGTTTTTCCATTCCCACAGACTGTATTAATCATAGACAAGAATGCAGAATTGATCCACAGTGGAATTCGCTACACCTCGTGCTGCCGGATTTTATCTATGGAACGCTGGCTCCCTACGAGGACCGACGTCTCACCGTTATGCCGTCCTTTCTACTCTCAGGCGCGAGTGTTATAGAGTGATAGAGATGGATATCCAGGAGAGCCTTCGTTAAGGGAACTCTATCTAATAATTAATATTTACATTCCACTGCAATGTAGTTTTTGCGGAATGCATTCCCTAAGGTTCCCATTTTTCTTTTGTTTACATTAAAACTTTTAAGTTTATTTAAGGTACTTATTTTTTTTCTACGTTTTTAATTTCGAGTACTTTTCCGACTTAAGTACCGATTACTTCCGATTTACTTACGCAGTTAATGTATCTCCGTGAACGGCAAAAATAATTATATCGTATTTTGTATATCAAGGGATTAAATAAGGTCTGTTTTGTTTGCTCTAAATGAATTCCCAAACAATACGCAAATTATTAGTTTTCGTATTATATTACCGCAAAACCGAGAAACAATGATATTATACAGAATGACGGCGGCGCGGCGGCTCGCGTGCCGGCCCGCTGTATCTTTCTTAACTAGGGTTGCCACTTACTACTTATAGAAACTCGTGATATAAAGTAGGTCGTAATCCTATTATTGTGTGCCACTCGGATTTCTATTATAACGAGTATGTTCCTTTTTATTTCATTATTTGTTAATATTTTTAGTAGATAAACCTTTGATTTCTCGTGTTATAACATTTTCGAAATGAAGCTAATAATGGTTCAGTTTTGCAATAAAGCATTGGCTTTATTGTTGATGGTGCTAAATAATAGCCCTCTGGAATTAACGGGTGGCAACCCTAATGTTAACGAGCACGATGACTTGGCGTGATTAGGCATCACGGCACATTATCCTAATGCGATTAAATTGCCTTATATACATAGATTTATTAATTATGGGAACCATTAATGTACGAAATAACTCGTAAATAAGTTTTCAACACACTTATCGTAAAATGGCTGTTATTGCAACGAGTTTAAGTACACAATGCAGCGTATGCACGCGTGCGTTTCTATCTTAACTGTGTTAGTTAAAATATCTCTTATCTGTGTTAGATAAATAAACATTTTATTTCTACAAATTATTTATTTTGTCGTTAATTTAATAATATTTATAATTTAGTCATCTTCGACATATATTTCCGAAGTTTACAATTCCGGTAAAATGAATCACATTTTGGCTATAAAAATGATCGAAAAGAAGGTGTTCTGTCGTTCAATATGACAGTTTTATGCCAAATCTAGGGCATTCATTTCTTATAGCATTACAGAAATACATATCTATTTTATTCAAAGACCATATTTACTCAGTGGCCAATAAGTTGATGATGACCCTTTTCGGGCAGGTTGGCCCAAAATGGCTGCATAATATGACACAGAGAGAGACACGTTGTTATTGGCAGGCTTAAACAAGGCTAGGAGGTCAAGGTCACCGTATAGTGTGACCCTTGTGTAAGCAATATGCATTTAGAACAATAAGCCGCCAAACAATTAACATCGCATCAGCACCACGTATATTTATGTGTAGTCGTTATTAACTATCATGAAAGACAAATATAACTCACTCACTTAATCATTTTTTTTGTTCAACTATCTCTCTCTACTATCAACTGTCTCCTATAAAAAAATTAAGATATATATAATAACTAGATGTTGCCCGCGACTTCGTCCGCGTAGAAAATTACAACAATATTTTTCAATACAAATTTTGATCCCACCCTTTGAGCCCATTCGGGGTTGAATTTTCAAAATCCAGGCCCAGAGGAACCTGCGAGCCAAAACTCAAGAACCTAGGTCTCATGGTTTCGGAGATTTCTAGATGATTGAGTGAGTCAGATTTCGCTTTTATTTATATAGAGGATAAGTGTCAGTCGTATGAATGATCTTTGTAGTTGTTAAAATAATGTAAAGCTTTTGACTGTCTATACTTAATAGCTTAATGGGAATTCGCACCTGGATCCTGTCTCTTACGATGGCGGCTTCTCTAACTCCTAGATGATTTATACGTTTTCAATTTTATGGAAATCGGTTCAATTATTTTCATAGAACTCCTTCTTATTTCAATAGGCAAGTATCTATATTTCTAATAATATTCCCCAAAAAGTTACGCGTGCGCAAATAACACTTTTTATTACCATCCAAATTGCTTCCTTGTTACAAAACGACATAATCTTCCCGAATTTACGACAGCACGGGCTTTGACTGATATTAGTTCATCACTGAAACGTCTACGAGCTACAGTCATGAGTCGTAACGTGTTTTTAAATGTTTAATAGCTGACGCCATCTGCGAATAACTGTGGGTAATTATTGTAATTAATTATGATATGGTCTACAATATTTACGCATGCGTTTTAATGGATCAAACTAGCTTTAATTTCATATTCTACAGAATTATATAAATAACTAATATTCTATACATTGAAATAAAACTAATCTTACGGATTTTATCGCGTTTATGGTATATGTTTTACGTTTCCGACGTTTCGGCTGCTTTACAGCGACCATGGTCACGGGAGCACTGATGTGTTTGACGTACTAGTGTCATAGTTTGAACTGGGGTACCCTGGGGCAATAAAAACCGTAATTGTTTTATTAATATTGTCACTTTTAACTATTTTCTCATAGGTACTGAATTTGTTTAAAGTGTACTATGCCATTGTCTTTCCATTGAAAGCCAATTGTGTCAGCCGACTCGGGGCCCTGTTCTGTCGTGTCCTGTTCTTAACACTATATAATAGAGCTATGCTCTTGTCCACTAGATTCTGTTCATCTACAAACTACGATTGTATCTTTATAGTTCGTTCACCTATTTTTTTAAATTCAATCTGCAGACTCATTGTAAGCCTCTTATTAGTTAAGTACCTCATCTTCCCGGACTGCTGTAGTCGATAAAAACTAATAAACCGCAACCTGACCCCGTTCGCTATGTACGGACCGCACTATTGCGTTCTTATAACTCTACAAATGCTGAGTGCGTTAATATATTGACGGCCTGATTAGCGCAGTGGCAGTGACTCTGCTTTCTGCACCGAGGGTCCCGGGTTCGAATCCTGGTAGGGACACAAGCTTTGTGTGATGAGCACGAATGTTTGTACCCGAGTCATGGATGTTTAATATGTATATAAGTATTATATACTGAGTTCGCCTTCAGTCCATTGTACGGTACCCATAACACAAACGTTAAGCTTAAAGTGGGACCGTATAGTTGGTGTGTTCGTATGGCGATATTTATTATTCTTATTTATTTATATTATTATAAAAACATCTTATAAATAAATTGAATTCATTCTCATCATGTTGTCAACAATTTTAAACCATTTGTTGCGTCACCTCAACTCACAATACCAGATTGTGTCAGCAGACTCAAAAGACGCAACATCCTAGAGCTGCGATAACTTGTAAAGAGAGTTGTTATTAATATTAAGAGAGTTGCTCGTGATGGGGGAAAAGCTCATACCTGCCAAATCCTCCTTCAACCCATCTTCTCATAGTTGTTTAAAACTGATTGCAAGATAAGCAAACAGAAAAACAAAATTGTTGAGTCGCTACGTTGGGATGATGTGGGAGACTTAAAAAAAATGTTCTTCTTCTCTGATTCCAATAAGGCATGCTGTTATCCAACTGAATATTGCTTGAACGCCGCTCTCCCTCGCTTTAGAGTTAGGACCGGTGTAGAGTAAGTTTTGCGCTTGAATTATAAAGCAAATATGTATGGAATTTGTTTGCCTTACAGTTTATTACTTGTCAGATTAAATATGTAGCTATGACGATATTTACATCCATATATCGACAGGCAGACAAAACAAAAGAAAACTCTCTGTCTGAACATATAAGTTTAGAGAAAGAGGTTTGTTTTTTTGTCTGGTTGCGGTTTGAGATAAAAATCTATCTACCTGACTAAAATCCATAAATTAATTTGCGTATTATAATTAAAGAAACAAAAGTTGAATTATGCGTACATTATTTTTGATTTTCCTTTTTGGTAAGCAGGCGACGCTGCAGTAATAAGCCTAGTGAAACATAAATGAAACGCCTGCAGTCATCTCCTACTGAACTACGCAATTGATCATACAATCTTCAATCAGTTACGCCTTCCGTAAATGTGTGCATGCAACTTAAGTGCATGCAAATTGAAATATTATTACAGTAGTGCAGGTTTGTCCATTAAATGCTTTTAAAATCTCTATAATCTATATACCATAATACAGGATAACAGCCAACAATCCCGAGCGCAAACTGTAACTCGAGAAACTTAAACACACCCAGAAAATCAGATCCCCACATTAAGTAAATTCATAAAATGAATATCTTAAAAATAAAAAGTTATTGCTCCAAATACTATTTCGACGCTCACATGAGCGTACAGTTCTAAAACGTAAAAAAAACATTATTTTTTTAATGTTTTTAACTGTAAAGCCTGGCTTACATCAATGCTGCTTTTACCATAAATCCCGGGTAACAGATGATAAATTCCCTAAATTACTTAAATAAAAACGTTATGCTAACTTAACCTCTAAACTAATGGACATTAGCTATCATATGGTTGAACCCAACCGCAAGATACTAACAGCTATGTGAACGCGAATGGAATTAATTGGCGATGTAATTCATGTTCAATGTTCACTATATAGGAGTGGTCATTTCCTGTTCGGCTTCACGGCGCGCAATAACACCCTGTAGTTAGTTGATGTGAATAAGGTCGATTATATCACTTATGCTTATAGCTTTTGCCTGCCGATCTGACCTCACAATCGTCGCTTTTGCTCTGCTGCTAGACCCCGAGGGGTTACAGCGTAATGATACTGACCCATCTGGCTAACCAGAAGCTGTCCTAGGTGAAAATATAAAATATATTGAAATCGGTCGATTAGTTTACCAGCGATGCCTGAACTCACAGTGAACACATATTTGTTTTGAATTCAAAGGCGTTATCCATAAATTTTGCTTAATGCATAAGTATATAAATACTAAGTTCAAATATGTAAAGTAAACATTTAAACATGCTTCATAATAAATTACCTATTAATAATCGCACTTCTGAGATTTCCAGATTTCCAGTAACGACTTATTTTTTTTTATTATTGATTTTCTTGTACCTAGCTACTAAAACAAACACGAAACAAATTAATAAAAAAAAATATTTTCTAAAAATGTATCTGCGTTACCAAAAATTCGTAAGCGTCCATTACTCCTCGCGCTTAAACCTTCCAAACCTTGACCCAATATTACAAGGTCATGGACCGCTCCACACGGCGTAATGTCATGTCGGGTGAGGTGAGTATAAAACGGGCTCGTGGCTAACTGTCGGCCCCTTGACCGCTAACTGGCATGTCGGTTGCTTCTTATGGGTTATCATTGACGAAGTTAAAAGGTGAGGTGTAAGCGATAAGGAATCAGTTTAAACAATATTTATAACATATAAATGGTGATTGTAGCAATCTAATTACAGCGAAAAAAGGCATTTACTTCGTTTAAAATTTAAATTGTAATTATATGTGAGCATCTTTTTTAAATAGCGGTATCGAAATTGTGACGTCACAGCGGGCTTAAATGGTAGTATATCGCTTCTGGATCACGCTGTATAGGTTAACAACACTGTTAATTGATCGTGTGAATACTTAAAATACAGTATGTAAGGTAACGAAAAGTTTGGGTAACGGTAACACTTAATGCCTATAATAAATTTATTGAAATCACTTTTGTCGAAAGTCATGGGTTACAAATGTTGTAATTTTTGAGCGCACAATGTATCGAAAACCACGCGATCACAACACAACGCTTCGCGTGAAAACCGCCGTGTCCGCGTGCCGAGTGCGGTTGAGCGTATCGAGTTTTAATATCCATTGCAGTTTTAGGTCTAAATTAATAATTATCTTTTTTTCATTTAAAATCACGATAAGATAGACTTCTATTATGATTTTATGCTAAACTCCATGGTATAAGTTTTCTGTACGTTACACGTGGTTTATTTCGAAAATGAATACCGGATATTATTTCACGGTTCTATATGGGATAGCAAAATAACTAAAGACCACGTCTATGAAGCTGAGAAAACTGCTATTGAAAAAGTTTTCCGGAAACACTCATTTGTGTCAGTGATCACAGTGGTCCAAAAATATGTAGTACATATATGTAAAAAGTAAAGTTATTTCAGAGAAATAACGCTTCATCGCGGTCAACTCACTCCTTGCACCGGCATTATTACGGCACAACTTTTTGCCGCCTATCGCTGCGACGTTAATTCAGTTGCGCTTGCGCCTTCATTGATTGAAGCCTGCGCGCGCGGTCACTGGGGAACAGCCAACTGTAAATGTCCCACTTACAGTAATCTATTAATGCTGATCGATCGCAAATTAGACCTTGCATAGCTAGGTTACCAATTATGTTAATTTGCTGACTTTTTGTAAAGAATTTATAGAATGTGTAGAGTCATCAGCACCTATTGTTATAATCTATGTTGCAGCTACATTATTTCATATAGAGATCCATTTACAGATATTTAGACGCGTAGTAGAGACATGTTATATACCGTAATCTGAGAGATACTCCAATAGCAATAGCTGCTATTAGTATCATATTTCAGTCTAGACGAGTTAAATATAGATGCCACTTACCTGCTTTGATACAAAGCCGTCAACAACTGGGTACAGCTCTACCCTTTTGAAAGTAAGCTATCATGTCCAAAAGACCTAAGTACTAGTACAAATAAAGTTGAAAATAACAAACACAACGATTTATAACAAGCCAATCTCGAACCTATCCTTACATTTAAACAATCCGCTCAGAAAGAGAAAGGATGGGAAATGAAAATGTTTTCCAGTTACAGAAAACCACTGCTACAAAGTAGTGTATTGTACACTATTTCTCACGTACGAGAGTCAGAATCGCGCCTTGGCGAGGACCTTTGACAAAGTAATGACGGGGCGCAGACAAAGGGCCCGCCCCCACCCTTGTACTTGTCTCCCCCCATGGAAGGCGAAACAGCCCACGGGCGAGGGTGTCTGCGGCTTGAGTGGATAGAGCGCTGTTTGAAGTACGATTCTTGGATTTTCGATTCTGTTTTTATGTTTTCTTACGAATTTGACGAATGACGTCACTTTGCACTGTCTTTTATTTTTTTAATTTATTAACTGTCAGTGTGCATTTTTGACAAATATTGTAGTGGTGAGCAAATAGTGGCGAGCTTGCTCCACCGTATCAAGATTTAATTTACATTGAAGTTTTAGGTCTAAATTAGTAATTTTTGTATTTTTTTATTAAAAATCACGTTGAGATACACTTCTATTATTATATCATACTAGAATACATTTAAAAATACTGAAAAAATGCGTATAATTCATTTCAAGATGGACGGAAAAAACCAACTCATCTGGTATCAGAATCAGAATCAGAATATTTTTTATTTACGTAGACCATTAAGTACAGCACTTATGAATCAATTTTCGTTACGAAGCCATTTACACCCTGTATATCTCCAGTGTACCCCCCTAAACATGGTCACCCTACCCAACTACGCAATGGAAGTGCCATGCCGCCCGCCATTACAGATCGCACGTTTCGATCCACCCCGTGTTCTCGACACGACGAGACTGGCTCAAGTGGTTACCCGACGTGGTTACCCTACAGTGCGTGGAGGCATCGCTTGAATAATGTAGTGATTATCTAATTGCTTACATTACACCTACATTGGAGAAATTACGTAATTAGTTTTGGTTTAGTGACATTGTTGTTATGTCCACATATTTTGTGTAATTAGAGAAATCGAATTAGATTTTTTTTATTCGGAACTAAGAACCATGACGGGGCAACGGATAGTTAACTCGGCCTGATCTTGGATGGGTGACCGAAGAATTATAACAAACGTGAAGTCCACACATGAGAAGTTGCAGGCACTACTAGTTGATTACTAAAATTACATTAAATATCGCCAAACTAACACACTGTTTGGCCCCAAACTAAGAACGCTTGTATTATAGGTGCTATACGATGGGCTGGGGTTAATCTCAGTTATGACGAGGCAAGGGAAAAAAATACGAAAATCATTTGCAACAATATTCTCAGGCGGGAATTGAACCGGCAACCAGCCGGAGCTGTGAGCCAAACAGCCTACACTGCTAGACGAAGCTGAAGTCAAATTACTAGTTAAGTTGCAGTACTTATATCTAACAATCAGAGAATAAACTCGTAGGCGATATTGAGCCATTTTACATATAATTTATTTTATGCAGCATTGAAAATTCTATTTTGCACATCCTCGAGACACTCGGAATGTTTTTGCACTAGCAGTAACAACATCGCTTTTGAAATTCGCGTCTAGAGCCCCCCTCATGTACCAACTCAGTATTTTTTTTACTATACAAATGTGTTGAAAAACATCTTATGATAAGCGTGATGTGTGTTCATTACACTCCCGGCTCTATTACGCACTCGCTTTCGGATGGAGCTGCAATCCAGCCGTGAATGTAATGACCACCATATCTCACTACCTAAATACTTTTTCTATCAGTATTTTTTAGTAAAATATAATTATTAAAACACCGAATATTTAAGGAACTATTCGATCATATACCTAAAGATATTATAACTAATTAAACAGGTATCAGAATGCACTCAGCGAACCCTCACCACCATCGACCGGCACCACGTTACACTATACTACACATAATGAAGTCATATAAATTCTACTTATATGCCTTAACATTATAAGCGAAAACCTAGCACGTTATAAAAGCTTTGTAGGTAGGCACTTAATAAGACGAATGCAACAGCCGAATAGTGGTACAACGGAGCCCCACAGAATCCATAAAATGCAGTACCCGGTACCAAACGTGTTATGATGTTATCTCGACGCATTCAACCGTCAATTTCATCACCGACCGTTATCTGCTGGTTACGTTACACAACCCACTACCGGTGATGGTTTTAATAACTGCACTCATAAACTTGAAAGTGTAACGGAATTAGATACATGATAATGTGTCCGGAGAGTTGCAATTATATAATATTTAGATAATAAAACCAATACGACGGTATATACCAGTATTATGGTATAAGGGAAATATTGGGTAATTAATAATGTATTCTGGTAAGCAAACGATCCAAAAAAAGCACATTATTTGCTTGGTTTTTTTTTAACATTTTTTTATTCATCTAGACCTAAAAGCACTTTTCAGTCAGAAGTTATCACCGGTTCGGAATGTTGGTTCCACTGAATGAAGCCGGCAGGAAATTTCACTAAGGTGCTATACTCAAGAGGTTTTTATAGGCAAATTCTTAGTACAATCAAGAAAGTTTGTTTGTAGACAGAGATAACAAGAAATATAGAGACGGCAGAACTAACTTCGGGGTTTGTATATATACATGAGGGCGACTGATTCAGGAATATAAGCTATGCGAGAATGTAATAAAACTTGGACTTCCATAGTTCATCTGCATCCAAAGTATAGCTAATCGCCAATAGTGATAAGGCCGCATTGAGTGACATTTTGTTAGGGTTTAATATGTATGAGTATAATATATATTGGTGAAGTGATCTTAAAATTGTATGATATTGATATGTCTATATCTAGCAGTATACTAAGCTGGAGAAATAATAAAGGCTTCGAAGACTCCAACAATGGTTTCATTGTTGGAGTTCTCGAAGCTTTTATATACCTCTATATACTGTTTACACTACCTACATACCTAAAAGGCGTAGGTATGAAATTAGTTCCCTAGCAAGCGTGTTTGTCAATTCCAATATTGGCTCACATTACCATAGTATTGGCGTTTGGATGGGAGGGCCAGTACCTGCTTTCCTGACGGAATTTAATAAATATAACATATGCACTTACTTTTATTGAATTGTGTTATTTTGTTACATTTGTAGTTACTATCAAATACCAGCTCGTGCCCACGGCTCTGCCCATGTTACCTCATAAAACATAGCCAATAGCACTCAAGGATAATATAGCTTCTTATAAGTAGAATATTTTTCAGAATCGGCTCAGTAAATCCGGAGATTAACCCTCCATCCAACCTACAAACTTACTATAATATTAACATAGAAGGGAGTGGGGCCGATTCAGTTGTCAACAAGTTACCAATTAATTAAATTTGACATAGTCGCAACGATTGCTATGTCTACATTGTGGCCATGAAATGTACGGAAATACAAACGTATTATCGTTTTGGATTTCGGAACTAACAGAATTGTCGAAAATGTTAGACATGCTTACATGGTTTACCCCGAAATAACTTTCTAAACAAATAATTGTAAATAGGGCCTTCAAAATCCCCCTCTGGTGTTGTAAACATAAAAATCTTGTTCCGATTCGACTACTCAACTAAATAAAAATAGTTGCAGCACGAGGATCGTATAAAAGTCCTGAGACGCTTGCAGCGAAGTCTAAACGTAAATTAAATACCGCCTACTTGTTATCTCGTCTGACAGAATATAAAACAGTAAGGAGTTATTACAGAAGTCGCACACTAGATACGGCTGTGCCGTCGTCGTCGGTGTGAATCGAGCGTGGTCGATTATCGATTGGTTGACAAATTGGGCATAAATATAATTTATTGGTTATGATATTATCGGAATTATTGCCATTGTCATTCGAATCGACATTCGTATCGAAATGTTAATTCGCGTACTGCAATATAAATTATATTATTTCCTACCGAGTCAGTTCTGTTACAAAATAAAAAGTATATCTGAGGTGTATAAAATATGCTTCAGTCACAAAACTCAATTGTTTTAAAGCTCATAAAAAGCTGTAAAGTGTTTTAAGGTTCAGGATTTCGGAGTCGGTTTATTTAAAAAAAAAACGTTTTCACTGTTATCAGTTTCATGCTTATAAGTTCCGTAGATACTGAGATTTCATTGATAAATGTCACCGAAACTGTCATAGGCGATTCCTTAAGCAGGTATTTGTAACCACTATTATCGATACGAAAAAACATGTTACCTTAGATACTGCTTTCTCAGTATTTTTATCGAGATATCGTTTCCAGTAATTATAAATCTCGCGCCCGACTATCCTTCAGGCGCTAGGGCGTCATGCGGTGACTGATAAATGTGGCTTGTAGTCGAATATCTTAATCGATACTTGACTTTTGTTTTTTGATATACGGTAGAGACAACACTAGATTTTATGACGTTGTTATTTTTACCATAATATACGAATAATGGTTTTAAAATATAGCCTGTGCGTGCGGACATTCCTGTACTATACCATAGATGTGTTAAAACTAGACTTGTGTTAGGCTGATTGTGGTAAGTTCTTTAAATAAAGAGGAGGGCTCGGGATTTTGGTTGATTTTCTATTCCATGTATTTCTTTAAGTTTATGGACTATGAACCTAATTTGGATATATATAATGTAAGTACATGATACAACCAGATCGGTATGGTAGGTATCATACCGATTTATAAGTCGAGTTGAGAATGATATTGAAGACGATTATTCAATAATCGACTAAGATTTCACTTACAACGTATTAATTTATAAAGTTGAAAGGCAAATATGAAGTTGAAAGACAAAGCTAAGCTATTTTACAAAACGCCTATAAGCGATCCACTAAACAGGGCTTTTTGTTAAATTCCTAAGTGTTAAGTTACGGCAAATTATGGCTCCGGCTGCAACGAATAAATTAAACATTGAAAGATTTTATGAGTATTTTAAACACAAGTAGATACTTATTAATAGGAAAACTAATCAATTTAAAAAAATTAAAAACGTGAGTACAAAATTATATATACATATATAAAAATGCGTCTACATCGTCGTCGATACCAAAAGTGCCCAGCAGGCTGGCTGCGTTTCCGCGCTGAATAACGAGGCTCATACTCGGCGCAAAATAAAGACTAGCTCGCCGGACACGAAAAGGTAAGGTAGATTTAGTGAATTTCTTTGTTTCCTCTCTTCAAAACCTCATACCAACTTAATTCTCATATAGATTATAATCAAACAAAGTTACAGGCGGTGGTTCTATTGAATAAATATCGGTTTATAGTTATTCGAATTGAGAAAGACATACCGGACCTTGTAAGGGGCCGCAAAGTGCCCACCGAACGCGATAAGGATCAGCATAACTCTGTTGAAGTGGTAGAAACGCCGATATAAACGTGAGACCACACCGGCGAGAATAAGCTCGCAAGTTTTTGTAAGTGTTACTTAACTGGCGGCAATCTAAGAAGTATTGGCAAGTGTTTGAATTACATCGGTAGCTTCTATGTGATAAATTGGTATCGTAATTTCTTATACAATTTGCGCACATTTGATCTATTTTCATTGTGTATTTATATGTTATCATCGTCATATTGATAGTAAAATAATTTATGTACGAAACAAGAAGCAAGAAGTCACAAAAATATTACAACTTTATACCCCCTATTTATAGTCGCAATAAAAAGTGATAAGGTATTATAAAAATAAAAGTATGTAGCTTTTTCGCTTTTCCTCGTCGGGGAAAGAAACAAAGATTTATTGAGGAAAATGCAAAAATATATATTTTTCTCAATTTCTTCGACGCATTTATATTGCAGACTGTTTTATTTTAATGAAACACACACATTATCGCGAATGACCAACAAAAACCGATCCCAATTCGATCATAAACAATTGACCCCCAAATTCAAAATAAATCATATTTATGGAAATAACTTAAATTCTCAAGTGTGCACTGCCCTTTTCCAGCGCAATTTTCTATATTCATAGCATTCTCAAGTAATAGGGTTCCTGATAGTTTTAAATGACGCACCCTGAGTAGGAGACCTGCCTTGCATGGGTGCTACGTTTTAGCGGACCTCTTTAATTATATTCTTAGTCTAACGATGGTTATACAGCTAACATTACAGTATTATAATGAAGCTTACAGTTACAAGGTTATTTTCTATTCAGTCCCTTAATGACGTCTTTTAATAGGACACAGTTTCTTGAAAAGGCATACCGATGCTCTTAGGTTGTAAATTGCTTGAAGTCCTATAAGCTTTACATTTAAGTTGATCAGTAATATATTGATTTATATATTTACGCGAATACTACACAATAGAACAGATGGCTGGGTGCTACCACCGACTTGGGATCAGGTAATTAATATAATTAAATCCAAAACCAAGCGCACCATTGCAAGACCTCAAGGCACTGTGAGCACTTATTGCGTAGATCATACTGCAAACAACAACTAAATATGAGGGAACTCCAGTTCTATCTATGGCACTAGGAAGTCAAACACCTCATTCCTCCCGTGACCATGGTTGATATAAAGCAGCGGAAACGTCGGGAACGTAAAAAAAACGCAATAAAATTTGTAAAATTCGTTTTACTTTTATGATTAGGTAATTACGCCTGACAATTATATAAATGTAGTGAGTAATTAATAATATTTACCTTTACACCATGCTCCGCAGTCTTCTGGCTTACGAAACTGGGTACTGTAAAGAAACAAAGGTTTTCATTACAAATAGGTACATTTTGGCAATCTTCGTAATAGAAATGAAACGATGTTTGTTGGTTAGGGCATCACTTGAGAACGGCTGGACCGATTCGGCTAATTAATTTATAAAAAATATTTGTAATAGTCTATATCAGGTTTGCTCTTTTGAGTTAATTAAGTCCCATTTGAAATAAAACTAAAAAAATCGAGTCTCGCTTTCAACTGTTTTTTGGTAGTTTTGAGCACACAGCACACAGTTAGCCTGATATTATCATTAAAATGAATTTATCTTCAGCGTCAAAAGTTATTTAAGTCCTTCATACACAACGAAAAATCGAATAGAACATTTCAAATGTGTAAAAATAGATTTAGTTTTGCTTATAACTTTTTTATGATACAATGCGTTAAAGAAGCCCAGGCTTAAGTCTTAGTATACCCTTTCTGAATCGCCCTATGTACCTCCAACCGTATATCTATTAACAGTTGCCATCCATAATCCTCACGTCTCCTGCTAGAATTCATAAAAGTCTATTTTCTAAACAGCACTGTATTACTCTTGAACGACCGTAACAGCTGTAGTATTTATGTTAAGGCTCTGCAGCCATCCTTTACTCATAGCTCTACACTCTTACCAACAAATAAGGTTGAAAATCCATTCGTAAACGCTTAATTATTAACGTAGTCTTTATTGCGCGAGTTATAGGGTGCATTATTTAATGTTATGGGTCTCAAGTCTATGGGGAGTGTTTCGACAATTCGCGTTTATTGCTCGTTTACAGCGTGTCCCATGGGTGAGTTTGCACTCACTCAAGTGTTTCTTATTTCGTTCTGTTCGAATAGTCCCCGTGTTTAGCTGCGTATTGATGTAGTATTATTGTCTTTTTGGATATAAACTTACTATTTACATACCCATAACAATGCACTGCTCAAAAATGTAAAAGATCTTTTTAAAAAGAGCAACCATGGTGTTTCTTGCCCGTTCTTCTCCATAGGGACGGTATTCAGAACGGGTGGTACAGTTGTAGCTTAGCATTTTGTAACTATTTTGACGATTCATAAGTACTGTACTTAATGGTAGGTAGGTTAGGTGAATGAAAATATTATGATTCTGAAACAATCTTCCAACCCAAACTGCGCTCCCAACACACTTATATATTATTAAGGGGGCGATAGGGCCTATTGCTAATATACACTTCCCCTTAATTTGGGGGGGATCCAAGCTATAGTCCACCACGCTGGCCAAGTGCGGGCAAGCAAAAATATTTGCCTGAAGCAACGATAACAAAATCTTGTTATGCTCTAATCCGTAAGGCATACGGTGGCATTCTCGGTTGACACCTTTGGCAGTCAGTCAGGGGACAGATATTTTTACGACCAAATTGTCTCTTAGATTACCGGTATTCCTATTTACCTCGGTATTTCCTTTTACTACGACAGCCCATCGCAATTCAAATCGCACTCTCCTAGTACTTCCAAGACATTATTTTACTTGCACAGTTGCGCCGGCGCGCACGCCAACGGCGCATTAGCGCGGCGCGTGGGCAAGCCATGTTTACATTGTAATGATTGCCTTATATTTGCATTAGACTATGTTTATGGGCTTGATTAGTGGCTGTTAGCGAGAGCTCCCTTGTAGATGAAGGGTTATGGTTAGTGGTTAGAGGATTAAGCCTTTTTAGGGATACCCTATCATCTTTTCTTGGTGTCGTTGTTTTGGAGCATTTTGCATCTAACACTTCCACCACATAGGAAGACCTATTTAACCAGAATATACAGCGGTCCCTAACCGATCCTTAGAAAAACCGAATTGTGAATTGTGAAAATGTTTGAAATTATTACAAATAATAATACTAAGAATTATCTATTAATTAATAATTATAAAAATAGTACAAATAAGAAGGTTGAACTAAGATTAGTGTCACCGACTGCAAAATAAACGAATTAAAAAATAAAATTAGTTCTTTGCAGATGATATATTGTCAACTTCAGAATAATCTAAATAAACTTACCTACCTGTAAATTATTTCACTTTCTTCTATCCATTACTCAAGCATTGTGAACTTAACCTTTCGACTCCTATCACCCGTGCAAGTGCTTTATATCTACCTACGTAGTCACAATTAAATCCCTATCCGATCCGCGAATCTTCAACATTAATTCTAAAATGCGCTTCGTAGAGCATAAATCAAAAATGCTCTAGGTACGGGCACAGTGAGGAGTGTGGGCGGGCGGCATCAATCAAACAACTTCAGACGTCCATTAATCCAAACTTACTTTACTTTGAGTCTTATCTTATTACATCAGACGGTTCAGATTTTCGAATTAAGAGATGATGACAAGCTTAAGGGTGTAGTAGGTAGGTAGACGACAGCCGAGATTGAAATAAAACTTAATTTAAGGATTTTATCGCGTTTATATGATGTGTTTTACGTTATTTCAAGCTATGACACTAGGACGTCATCCACCTCAGTCCTCTTCACACTGCTACAACTTGACCA
This sequence comes from Pheosia gnoma, assembly GCA_905404115.1. Taxonomy (NCBI): domain Eukaryota; kingdom Metazoa; phylum Arthropoda; class Insecta; order Lepidoptera; family Notodontidae; genus Pheosia; species Pheosia gnoma. The sequence goes on from FR989900.1 coordinate 9,002,168, forward strand.
CTTGTTCGTAATGCCGTTACTATGGAGAAGAATGTGCAAGAAACTTCATGGTTGCTCTTTTTTTAAATATATTTTTTTATTTTTTTATCGGTACATTGTTGGATGTAAGTACATTACATACATCTGATATTATTTACGATACATCTCAGCACATAAGCGTATTACTCAATTAATTAACCCAGTTCTGATGTTACGGGTGTGTACACAGGATTTCGCTACACACAACATACTATACAAGCCTAATCTGGGATTAGCTGTAGGTATTATCTTAACATGATTACCTCAGTAATAGGAAATGCAGTGACCATCATTTTGTAGAATTTCTGTTTTTATCAAACAAAGCATCAGAGGGATCTTAACTAAACAATCGTTCGTGATTATATGTACATTTTCAAGTAACAAGAGATTTCCCTTTGATATAAGCTAATGCTAAGTTGGTAGAACGCTTGCCTCAGTAACCAGGATCGAAGGTTCAAACCCAGGCCCGCACCTGTGGAATTTCTGGATTTCATGTGCGAATCTCATTTTCAACCATGATTATCACTTGCTAAACGGTGAAGGAAAACGTCGTGAGGAAATCTTCATATCTAAGAGAACCCACCGAAAGACGTGTGAAATCCGCCAACCCGCACTGGGCCAGCGTGGTGGACTATGGCCTTATCCCCCCTCGCATTGATGGGAGGCCTGTGCCCAACAGTGGGACATTAAAATTGGCTGGTATTATTATTATTATATCAGCTAGAGTAGAGATCTTTAAATACATTTTCCTTGAAATCGCCATTACGAGAGCAGATCTGACGTCACCGGCTTAAACCTGATTTACAGAATTTGTCGAGATTATCTCTAGCTTTAGCCACGAAGGTTTTTTTTATCAGGTGATCATGAAATCTCTTTAGATTTCATATCATCTTAATTCCATACAAGTGTTTTATTAAAGGAACCATTTTTTTTTAAATTTTAGTTTGATTGACATAATAAAATGGGCCAGTTATCTCGCAATTTGAGCATGCGACAAGGAATTGCACATTATTTCGCAGAATAGTTTTTCAATCAAGTAATTTGTTAATTTACAATTTTGTCAATATTCACATTGATCGCAATGGACAGTAGCTGCCCTGAAAATCACTTCTTAGCTTAAACACAAAATGTTTTGAACAATTTCTCGACACAGCATATTCTTCGAAAACGGACGCAATAAAACACCACGATGGCAGTAATTGGAGGAAGCGTATCATAAGAGCATCAACTTAATATAGTAATGAGGACAAATTGAGTTGTTAGTTTGCTACCATCATTGTTAAGTGCTAATGCACTTAATAGCTTTATCAGTGGGCGTAGCTACCTTTTTATTAGAAATTGTGATAGTTTATACGTTAAATTAATTGAAGGGTTGGCTAGCAAGGGATTTACATTTAATATTATTTGAACAAACTTCTTTTTAAATGTTAAACCTGAACCCTTTCATCCCTTCCATCATCTGAGCCTGACTTGTTCTAATACCTATGACTTGATATTAATTTGACGACCTGATTAGCGCAGTTGGTAGTGACTCTGCTGTACCGGGTTCGAATCCTGGTAGAGACAAACTTTGTGTGATGAGTACGAATGTTTGTACCCAAATCATGGATGTTTTATGTCTATACAAGTATTATATACTGGGTTCGCTCCCAGCCCATTGTACGGTACCCATAATACAAGCGTTGCTTAGTGTGGGACCGTATAGTTGGAGTGTTCGTCTGGCGATATTTATTTATTTATATCATATAACTTAATGTTTACAAGTTACCAAGTAGTAAACGAGCAGAATCCGTACAGTTAGGTAAATGTTTCCATCACCTCGGCTTATAAGGCTTCCTGAGGTCGTGTTATGGGATCAGAAAATAGTGTAAATACATAATATATTACAAGGATATTGCAATAGGTTAATGGCTTATTGAGGTTATAAGCTTATAACTTTAAAACAACATTGTAAAACTCTTTTAGAGTTCTAAATTGTTGGTTATAAGTAGTGTGTTAGTTTTAATTGCTCACAGATTGAATTAACATATTTTTTTTTATTTTGAAACAATAGAACTTAGAGTTAGTTCTATTGCTCAGAGTGAGTACTTGCGGACTGAAGTTTTAATATCGGGGGTGCTCTGATCCATTTCCTGAAATAAAAAGTATCTGAATTTGGAATTGGAAGGACTGAGGTGTTACTAGAACGTCAAACACTTCAGTCGTCCCGTAACCATGGTTGCTGTAAAGCAGCCGAAACGTCAGGAACGTAAAACCATAAAATAAACGCGATAAAATCCGCAAACTTAGTTTTATTTCAACACCTACTATCAACTATAAATACTATCAAAATAGCTTCTATAGGATACCTAACCAAAAGCTTGCTTTGATCCGAGCAAACATTTTATTCCGAAGATATATTTCATACTTCTTATTTTATAGACATGGTGGATGACGGGGTGTATCGTTTATCGATAGATATAATAAGCTGTTTATAAAACCTCAAGTCGTTATATCTCATTGTTGCGGTCCGCACTATAATAGCTCTTCATCGTAAAATAATAGTGATGGGTCGTGTTTTTATGCAATGTGAACATAATTTTTTGTACTACTTAGATACGAGTTCATACTTAAAATACTCCAAAATAATTAACATACGGCGGATTAGTCCAATTAATAAAAATATTTGTAGAATCACCTAATTTGCGAGATATATACAAAATATTATTCTTTGTTTTTTTCTTTAATCATGCAGGAGTGATTAAAAGCCTCCAAGGCCCTTTGTTTGATTTGATGCATTTTTTATTCGTGTATCGCTAAGTTTCTTTATTCAAAACTGTTCATCTTTGGGTTTACACGGTTCTTATCGGGGTTGTCTTGAAAATATTAACAAAATGTGTAATTTACAAACATACGAAATATTATCGTATTCCCCACGTCCCTAGCCCCTAGTAATAAAATTACTATACTATAAGGACGCCTCTTTACACTGTGTTATTACAGTGACACTATAAAATTATTCCTTTTATACGTCAACATCGACCTTATATCATAACGTGAGAGTTGGATTTCAATCGATGCGAAATAATTATCGATGAATATGCGAGGCCACGCGGCTTATGAAATAGACGCGCTATTTTCTTATTTTTCTTTTTCATGAATATCTTCGGACATGTCCCGAGCGTGCTCTATGCAGGCACCGGCACAAATTTGTGTCAGTCAGAAAAGTTACACAATTATGAACTTTAATTTCTTACAGTTTAGGTGGTTATTTAAAAGTATGAGTATCAGAAAAAAGCCTAGAATTATGAGCCATTGACAATGTTTCATAATTCTAGGCTTTTTTCTGAAGATTACAGATGACTGATTATCGTTTGCGAGTGACATGGAGATTGTTGTTAAGTGGATGATTCAAATATCTAAAATAAAGACAATTAAAACGCTAAGTATACTTTACAAAAACTACCTATTAAAAAGTATGTAATAAAAGCCTAGACAAACATATATTAAAAAAATGGTCGGCTTGAAAATTAAACTCACACATTGAAATAAACGTTTTAACCAAGCATATACAGAATTACTACAGTACTTTATAAGTCCATAACAAGGCAATGAAAGAGACAACTAAATTTCCCACGGCACTGTCTATTAACACTTTATTTATACCACTGGGAAGCCCTACTTTAGCTTCTTCCAAAGGATTTAAGTGAGAATATAAACTAAAAATATAAAACCGGTATCGAGGGCGACCTTTTCGTTTATCCGGCTTATACGGATGAAAAATAACGCCCGGGCCGTAGCGTAGGCGAGAACCGTAAAATAACATTAAAAATGTAGCACAATTTAGGACGTTTGTACAAAAATGCGAGTGGCGGAGGACCGTGATGTGTGGAAATCATTGGGGGAGGCCTATGTCCCGCAGTGGACGTCTATTGGCTGATAGTAGTACAAAAATAAGCAATTATGTACCTGACGAAATGTGTAGTTTTAAGTAAGTATATCTACATATGTATTTTGTATACAGTTAGATGGGTTCAACATTCCACAATAATCACCACGGAGCTACCCATAGCCGTGGCTAGCAAAAGGATTTTACTGAAAAAGGGCCATAGCACTGTATCAGTTTACCCGACTCACCCACTTACAGGGGGGTGCGTGAAGAATTAGTACTGTGCCGTACCTCCCAAACCTGGCGACCTAGCTGACGTAACATGTGGTAGACCTGTGACCTATGCTAATGGGCCACTAAGCTGTGACCTTCTTAATAAGGTTTTTAAAGAGAATCTATATCAGCCTTTCCCAAAGTAGGCGATAACGCCCCCTTGTGGGCGCTGCAGGCCTAAAGGGGGGCGGTAAGAGGCCCAGAAAAAAAATGGGGGCGTTGTGTAGAGGCTTATAATAATTAATTTAATTTCAAGTTATAGTGGTTTTTAAGTAGGTGTAAAAATGGGGGCGCTAAAAAATAATTCATTCTCAATGTGGGCAGTAGACAAAGTAAGTTTGGGAACCCCTGATCTATATATCAAAATGAGCAGTGTCGGACAGAAATTAACCCTTTGGTAACGAGTGCGTCTGCACGCGAAGAGCAGGTTAAGTGCTCGGCCGCGGTGACACACCGTTAAGTCGGCAATTAGCTCACACCACCTAGATTATGACCACCGCCTAGGTTTCCTAGTGTATTCATTTAATTATGGTTATTATATACACTGTGTGTACATAAAAAAATACACTAACATGGCACTAATCTGTCGAGGGGTAGGTAGAGGTCGGTTAACTAATCTATACATCTATACTATATACATATAAATAAAATTGGAGTGTCTGTTTGTAATATTAAAATAAACGCTTTTTACTAAGTGCATTTGGATGTATACACGGTACCTATACCAAAACAACAATTTTTGTCTGTCTGTCTGTTTGTTCCGGGTAATCTCTGAAATGGCTGGACCGATTTTGACGGGACTTTCACTGGCAGATAGCTGATGTAACAAGGAGTAACTTAGGCTACTTTTATTTTAGAAAAAAACATAGGATCTCACGAAAAAAAATAAAACCAATGTTGCAGCGTTGCGCCTGATTAAGTATGATAGCAACAACCTGAAATGCGTCCCGCGGGCTCAGAACGCGCGAGCAGGCTGTTGCCAACGGTTGTGTCTTTGTTAAATACCACGCGAACGAAGTCGCGGGTAACAGCTAGTATAATATATATGTGTATAGTACATCCAATAAGTATTAATGACCTATCTACTTCATGGAATAATAAATGCATCAATAAAAATAATTAAGGTTGCGAAATTGATTTCTTATATTTACGCGAATACTACACGTTGAAATAAAACTAATTTTACAGATTTTATCGCGTCTATTTTATGTTTTTACGTTCCCGACGTTTATTGTGGTAAAACACTTTACATAGAATTAGACTTTGGATTTGACGACCGAGTAACTACGTATATCTACTAAGAAACCATCAAATTAACACACAAAGCATGAATCAACCAAGGAAAAACTTACATCGGGAAAATGGCAAGTTCCCGTGGGAGAAACGGCCGCTACGCTGGGAAACAGAAATTTGCAGACAATAAGCCCTTTTAATATTCACCGGGACAGGCGTCCTATTCTATAGAAATGTTAAACGGGAGGTTTATTTAAAACATAATGGCAGTAAACAGAGTGCAAAATGTTTAACAGAATTTACCCGTGCAGCTGTTCTTTAGGTGGTACTAACTACTCAGACATTCTGTTTATCTATTCCGCTGAGTATTTAGCAAATGGATCCTCCCACAGCAAACATCTGTACGGCACGCAGGAACTTCTAATGTAATTGTAACGTCATCGAGATAACATAATATCACTGTCATACTCATTTCAGAGATCAGTGGTGTGAGAGGAATGAAAGATGTCACGTTACCAAAATGGTACGTAAAAAAGATTGTGTTTTTTTTTCTGCCAATAATTGAGGGGCAGCGATCGAGGCTGAACTAGTTTTATGTTGCTATAGCTTATGGGCAAATAAGCAATATTTTTGCCAGACTCCTCTCGATGCCATGCCCAGACTAATTGGTCTGAGATTCGCGCGACACCAGAAAACCACCGTATGGATTATGACATAACTTAGCATAGTGATAGCTTATAGCACGGTTCAACATTTTATCCCTGGGGGTGACCAAAAATATATCTTTGTATCTTCTTAGCTTGGTGATACCTTATACACCGGGTCAATGTATAAGTACCATTCATTTCATCCCGGGAGACGGTAGCGTTCCTTTGGAATGATAAGAATACCAAAGTCCACGCGTAAATCCGGGTCTCTGGCGCGTTTTCGATACATTACATTACAGGTACACAAATAATTAAATTTCGAAAGGTACACTAATCATTGTACCCTGCCCCTCCCAACCCGTGTGGGGGAAATGTTGAAATGATTTTGTGTAATGTGTAGAGAGAAACATTGGCAGGACAGCTGGTTTATGGAGTCACGGGCGGTGCTACTATAAAACGAGAATGTAATTATGTATGGACGCGTAATATGATTCATTACATTACTATCCTGATGCTTCAGGTTATTTGCAGTCTATCACTCCATTTTCGATTGTGACGTCATAAAGCCTTACCTAACATGATGCGATGCTTTCACTCATATTGTTAACGTGATAAGGTTCACATCGTAAATATCTAAGTTTATTATCACTTGTGGTCGAATAAGGCTCTCATATAGTTGAACCGCACTCAACGCTCTTCCGTATGGGACCAAATACCTACAGGCCATGTGAATGTAGCTCCTTCTGAAAATATTCATTATTATTTCATTCTGAAAATATTACAATGAATAATAGTTATAATATCGACAGAACCGACAGACCTCATCAAGGATACATACCACACTAAGCAACGCTTGTATTATGGGTACGGTACAATGGACTGGTACCTAGTATACAATATTTATATAGATTCTAAATGTCCATGACTCGGGTTCAAATATTCGTCCTCATCGCACAAAGTTTATCCCTACCAGGATTCGAACTCGGGACCTCAGCTCAGAAAGTAGGGTTATCCACTGAGCTAATCAATATGATACAATAATATTTATGTATAAAAAAATGTGTTTGATTTTGAAGTAAGCGAACCAGTACCGTTTCACTGTGTATAGGACTTGCTGTCATTTTTTATTTTTTATACTCGTAGATGGTTTTTATTTCCTCGGAAGTTTTATTTATATGTATAACGCACGCATAACCATCTTAAAATATTTCACAATATTAATGTTACAATTTATATAATCAATGTTATATTTATATATTTAGCTGAACATTCCCGGGCAATGGTTCGCAAGTTCATCGCACTAAGGCAGCTAAAAAACAAAGTCTACAAAGTTCACGAAGTGAAGTACCCCGGGACAGTCCGTCGGTACGCGTCGCGGAATACGTTACGGCTTTAAGACCAGCTGAACAAAGTTCAACTACATCGGTGGAATGCAAGCGTTTTGTGACGCGCTTGATTATGTTCTAGCTACGGACTAGGAAAAAATTTAGAGCAAAAATGTCGCAACACAATTTAGTTAAAACTAGCCGTTACCCGCGACTTCGTCCGCGTGGTATTTAACAAAGACACAACCGTTAGCAATAGCCCGCTCGCGCGTTCTGAGCCCGCGCCACCGGCGTGATATTAAGTCATTGGAGGGGGTTGCGGGGGTTTTTTCTAAAATAAAAGTAGCCTAAGTTACTCCTTGTTACATCAGCCATCTGCCAGTGAAAGTCCCGTCAAAATCGGTCCAGCCATTTCCGAGATTAGCCGGAACAAACAGACAGACAGACAAAAAAATTAAAATATGTGGTTTTCGTATATGTACCGTGTATACATTACAAACAGACAGTCCAATTTTATTTATTTGTAGTATAGATGTATAGATAAACCATGTCGATTTGCGTACCTAGTATATGGAATGTTTACTAACACGTGGGTATTTTGTGCTCGTCGGATGTGAGTATATCCAAACCTTGCCGACTGCGTTCAGTTTACAAGCATCGCCTTTAAGACGCAGTCGCTATAAAATTATGAAAATAATAAGGTATTTTTCGAAATAAACTGTCCTGTGAATATAAAATATATGACAATGTTACTACTAGCTACATTTATATTCAACGTTCGAAATACTCGCATATCCTATCAGTATGTTTGCTTATTACTTGGGAACTGCTAGACGAATTTATTGATACGATTTTTATTCTATCATCATTCCCATTCCAAATGATTTGAGTGGACCGAGTTGAAACAGGTGTATTGTTTTCAAGCCACCCGCTATCACTGTTAAGATTCCAGGCATTAGTAGGAACACCACCCAACAGAGAGAGACAGAGCTATAAGAATAAATGAAATGCAAAGAAAATGCCCGGCCGTGTAGAAGCCCTTTGATTCTGCGATGTGTGGTAAGCGGTAACCCGAGCCCTGCACCCTGTGGGGCAATGATATTGTTTACTCATCAACATGAATGCAAACATGCGCCTGCGCACTGCAACAATAGCCGATACAGAACATGAAACCAAATAATAAGAAGTGTTGATACGAGAGAGCTAATTCAAAATATGACCGTACTTAATTGGTTCAGGCATCTAATAGAACAAACAAGTACCTACAAAACTAATACCTAATCACATTAAAGCTCAAAATTACAAATCAAAATTGCAATAAAGTTACCCTGTAATGGGAAAGTCGATGTTTTGTTCGAGATTTCAACATGAGTCCTAGAAAGAAATTGGAACAATACGATTCTTCAGGGATCAAAACCAATATAAATGCATTATACTTTTTTATAGTATTCTTTTACTATAACTACTTTTTGCTCGCGACTCTGCCCGTGCTACGATCGTATCTTGCTCTTCAAGTTGACCCCTTATCAGATTATCCGATAGCGAAAACCTCATTGAAATTGATTCTGTAGTTTTGCTGTGATACTCAAACAAACAGACAAGAATTTAAATAAAATTATGGCGTTTATTTCATGTTTTTTACGTTCCCGACGTTACTGCTTTACAGTCACCATAGTCTCGGGAGGACTGAGGTTTTAGACGTCCTAGTGTCACAGTTAGAACTAGGGGACCCACTGTGGACTATGGAACTGGGGTAGGGTGGGGTAAAAATAGTTTTATTTCAATATATAGTATTCACGTAAATATAAGAAATCAATATACAGACAAGAACCACCTCAATCCTCCCGTGACCATGGTTGCTGTAAAGCAGCCGAAACGTCGGGAACGTAAAAAACATAAAAGTTGTCTTGGATTCAGAAATGTTCAAGTACCAAGTTTTAGTTAAATATCTTCAATGAACAGACATAGCCTAGATATATATTTTTTATTATAGTTGTCCACAGTGCACTAGACTGAACGAGCTTTTTTATTTTTTAAGTTACCGCGTTTATTTAATATATACAAACAAAACAAGACAACAAAAACAAGAAAAATTTTTTTTAAAAAAATAAGTTTCCCTAAAATCCATTAGCCCGTGTCCAGCCCAGTGGTTTGAACGTGCATTGTTGTGTATCGGGGTTTTTGTCGCCATAGTCACGCACGCGACCCCACTGTGCGCGCCACTAATCGATTTACCAGTCTATATTATTTATGACCTATGACGTTGGGGTGGAAAAAAGAAAAAATCTGAACTTATGGGTGAAGGTACAAATTATGATCGTTGATTTTGTGATTGGCTGTTGATAAAATGGTTTTGTAACAATACAAATAATAAAAGGGAAAAAATGTCTGTACACAAACCCATACCCCAAATTCTATAAGTAATCCCCACTAACATTATAAATGTAAAAGTTTGGATGGATGGATGGATGTTTGTTTCTCAATCACGTCAGAACGGATCTGGATGAAATTTGGCACAGAGATAGATTGTAGTCTGGAATAGCTATGGACTTTTTATCCCGGTAAAATGTATGGATCCCGTGGGATAGATATGTTATAATTTTATCATAGAGCAAAGAATCGACATGATTTTTTGCATAGTGGTAGTTTAGGGGTCAGAAAATGACATAGGCTAATTTTTATCCCGGAAAAATGCACGGTTCCTATGGGATAGCATGCAGGAACCGTGCATTTGCAAAAGGTCATAAAGGAAAGGACATCATTTTTAATCGCGGGTAACACCGTGGGGCGCAGCTAGTATACCATATACAATGGCACAATACAAATGATCTGTTATACTTCCGTAAATTACTTCTATGAAGTGCTCACTCCTGAGAGAAAACCTCTCCCTTCCACTAATGTCCCTCTTAACTTAACCCAGCACTAATCGTGGCTAACGTACCCCAAGAAAAACAACTTATTTTACAGATTTTATTTCAATGTGCACTATTCGCGTAAATATAAGAAAAAATAATATGTACCCCAAGAATGTACCCCAAGAATAATATGTACCCCAAGAAGTTCACCTAGTCCTTGACGGTGTTTAGTCGTCTGCTACCCCACCTAGACCAATGTAGTTTGGATAGGGGGATTTGATTATATAAATCCCCTTTCTTCTCTATGGTGAGGCGTATGAGTAGCATGCCAAGTTCCAAAGGCGACAATAACCTTATCTTAATAGCGCATAAACATTCTTAACATGTTCTCTGGTGTCCACGATCACATTATAATGCTTAAGCATTTTGATTTCAATTAAATTCCCATACCACTATGAATTAATGCCACCTGTGTTACGAGGTTTACATAAAAATTGAATCACCTATTCTCTATACAACCATGCAAGCCCACTACAACTTGTTTTAAGAGTTTTGTCGGCTGGCTCTATCGTGTATAATAAGCCTAACTTATATAGGTTGTACCAATTATAGTGTAAAATATTTTGACAGGGCTAACAATAGATGAAAAATATAGCTATTCCCAAAGAAGTAAATCTAATTATTAGACACTGAAGAAATTACACCTTGCACTGAGCGCATGGCCAAACGCGTGGTTGGCATTGTTTAAATAAACAAACATAATGTGCACTATTTTTGTTACACCTTATATATAATATTTGTATTTTTTTATTGAAATTAACGATAGTATATAAATAATGTATCTGATGACATCCGTTGTATAATTTATCGAACATTGTTATAATTATACTGAGCTACATTGTATTTTAAAACCACTACATATTGAAATATAACTAATTTTACAGTTATTATCGCGTTTATTTTTGATGTTTTTACGTTCCACACATTTCGGCTGCTTTACAGCAACCATGGTCACGGGAGGACTTTCCGTATATACAAAGTACTCTGTGGGGAGGACTGAGGTGTTTGAGGTCCTAGCGTCATAACTTGCGCATTTTTAATCATAATGTGAAATCAGAATTGCGATATCACAATAAAAAAAAACACAATTGTCGTTTTCAACGCATGATCAACGATAAGTCTGAGAGTAACCCTTTCTGAATCGTCCTGTATATTATCTATGTCCCAGTCTTGATTCAGAAGGAACTATAGTTAATCCCCATGTAATAGTGCCAATAGCGGTGTCAACTCGGATAGCAGATAACATTTCTCGAGACACAACATGAAACCGACGCTTCTAAGTAACAACAATGGCGTTTGTGACGAGAACCGAACAATGTGGGTGTTACAGAAATACGACGCCATGCAGGTAATGTGTGTGTGTTTGTTTGTGTAAACATATGTCATGTAGTACAGCGAAAAAGGTGTTCGTTTATCTCTTGAAACAATACGACATATAATCTCGAATAAACGAAGTCTGCAATCTGTGAACATGTACAGGATCGCACCCGCCATTTTATCAGATTTGATCAACCACAGATCCTCGCAAAAGAACACCGATTCCGACCAAGGATGATACATGAGGCCATTTAAATTTAAAAAAAACCATCCTAATTTCAATAGGGATGATGGCTGGGTGCTACCACTGACTTGGGATCCAGGAATTAAAATAATTAAAACCAAAACCAAGCGCATCATTGCAAGACCTCAAGACACTGTGATCACTTTCTGCATAGATCGGACCGCAAACAACAACTAAATATGAGTGTACCCCAGTTCAAACTATGACACTAGAACGTCAAACACCTCAGTACCCGTGACTATGGTAGCTGTAAAGCAGTCGAAACGTCGGGAACGTAAAAATATAAAATAAACGCGATAAAAATCCGTTCAATTAGTTTAATTTCAATGTGCAGTATTCGCGTAAATATAAGATGTCAATATAATCAAACGACTTTATTTATGGGGTGACGATTTGATACGCCCTTCAGAACATTTAGGTACTACAAGCGTCTGTGGTAACAAACAGAACTAGTGCAAGCTATGTATTCAATACCTAATGTAGCTCGGCTAAAGTACATCGCAAGTGATTGACTTGACGTTGGTCGTGTACATCTTTTACACTGAGTAAAGAAGATTTATTAGGCCACGCTTTGGTTTTCAGAGAAATAAAAATTCGGATCCAGTGTTGCCAGATTGGGTATTTTTTTCGCAATTCTGGGTAAAAATTTTGGCTCTGGAGAAATTTTGGAGATATGAAATACTTGGAGAAAAATTTGGAGAAAAAAAAAATACCATGGAGAATTTTGGGTAATTTTTAGTTTCATTCTTTTCACTGCTTGCTTTTTCTCCCTAAGCTATGTCATACCCGTCATACCCATTCAGTGGGGATACGAACCTAAAAAAAAAAAAAAAAATTTCATTCTGCTGCTTCAGTTTGGAAATTAGAACAGTATTTCAAGGAAAAAATAAGAAAAAGGCAAAAAGCTAAGCCGATATTATTAACTTTTTGCCTTTGGGTAAAACTCAAGCAAATTGTATCATTTTGGAGAAAAATAATTTCAAATTTGGGTATATATAGAAAATCACATCTGGCAACACTGTTCGGATCAAATTTTACCAAGTTGATTAAGGAAAAAAATATTATTGGGGTTAGGTTAGGGCACTGAACGCGGGTATAGTCTCACCCTCACTACTATCACGGTATATATTATTCCGCTACTAATTGCCTCAAATTTAATTATTAGGGTTCCGTATAACTCGAAAGGAAAAAAACGTTACATCTATAAGATGCACTTATACGTCTGTCTGTCACATACATTGATCTCGAAAAGTGTAGGATGGGTCAACCAACCCATAAAACATAAACTATCGGAAGATGTACGCTATACCATAGTAACGTAGTAGCTTAAATATAAATATATCTATTTTTAATTTTTTAACACAAGCGAGTTTAGTATCCCAAATTGATTATCTATTTTCAAATGATAATTAAAACACAGGGATCTAAACATCGTGTGACGCGGTATTATTAAAATGCGAAGCATCCATTGGCCGGTGAGACGGCGCGACGAGATATCATCGTCATTTGACGCCGACACCGACTCCTGCGCAGACTTGAGGTAGCTGACATAAGCGAAGCGGAAAAGTAGACCTACAGGATTTTTATCCAAAAATACTTTTCTTAAAAAAAGCAGTATCAAATGCTCAAACATATCGTCTGCTTTTGTGCACGGCTAAAATCACTGAAAGAATTTAATAAGTGGAGTTGGATTTTTAACTCTAATGACCTTTGAAAACTCCCTTTTTCGGAAACTTTAGCACAGTCGATTGTAGGTACTTAAGACATTGCTCGAAATAAGTAATAGTCAGGTACTTAATAAATTAAACAATGTAAATAAAAACATTATACATAAAATAGAAATAGGCGATACTTGGTGGAAATTCATTGTTAAATAATTTGAGGATAGGGAACCACCACTGACCATTGAAATTATATACCAAACGAGTTGATTGATAATTTAAGAAGCTTGTAAATAGCAATTCAAGTACACACGGGCATAGCCAGGACATGCTTCAACCATCAGTTTTTCATCGTCAAAAAGTCTGACACCAAGAAAATTGTTCTTTCTCTAATAAGTCACGGCTCTCATCAGCCAAGATACTATAGAGGCACATCATTTCTTGTCATCGATAGTATCTTCTATTATTCCCTTGACCTAGCTGGGGCAGCTGCCCCACTCTGCCCCACCGTGGCTAAGCCCATGCAAGTACACACTTCTAACACTAGTGCTATAGTAAAGAGTTATTTAAAAAATGCTTATGCCGTAAGCCCACGGGATGTGCGCTCATCGCTACCACGTTCTCCGAGTACACATCCTAACCCTTTAATATGCGACAGGGCTGTCTCCGGCCCTCCGGGGACGCATAGGTAAGATGCGAGGCTTGATTAGTTCCCCACATACACCGCTGGCATACTGATGGCGCTAGCGGCTACATGGGAGACAGCGGATCCATGTTTTACGATATAAATGTAAGTGTGTTTGTTTGTAAGTTCGGTTGAGCATCGCGCAGGAATCGCTAAACAGATTTGAGTGAGCTTTGGCGTAAAGATAGTTTATAATCTCAAATAATGTAGGCTAGTCTTTATTTCAGTATGTATGCTAAATAATGTAACATGAATGATTCAATTTTAGAGGAAAGCACGATATAGGCACGATATTCGATATTCAATGTTGAAATACTGGAGGACAACTAATAATTTCTAAACATTATTTGTTGTTGGTTTACCTAATTCCTGTAAAAAGTGCGTCTTTAATAATATATTATATATTTCGGTTTCCTTGCCGACCACAATTTATAGAATGTCGAGAGTCCCAGTCGACCGATTCACAACATGCATTTACTTAACTCGGACCGCGGTCCCAGTAGACAGCGGTCCGAGTCGACTAATGCTCCCCGCTGCTCAACCGTTCGCGTGTGAATAAAACCACCAACCCGGGTGGATGGTGTGTGTTCAATATAAAATATAGAAACGAAACGCAAGTGACAGCGCTTGTCAGTTGGGCTCTCTGTCTCTCAAATATATATCGCGTTCTCTCTCTTCTCTGCAGATCTTAGACGGACAATACGTGCCCACTAATAATAAATATAAAATAATCCTAGTTGTAAAATATAATGTGTAAAAATATCTAAAGTACAAAATAAAATAATATAAAGGGAGTTTGAGTTTGAATACTGACACAAAAAGACCAAAACCCTACTTTTTTCACCGTCGCCGGCCACAGCCAGCGGCCGCCATTAGTGACGCCAAAACCACCTAACAAGACAAATCAAATAACATACAGTGTGTTTCTGACACTACACCAAGATTAATGACTATGCATCCTAGTGTTGATGGCATAAAAACGGGAAACCACGAGTTAAAGTACAATTCATGGTGATCCTTTTCTGGGCTCGTGATATCAATTAAACTAATAGCAGTAATTTCGTAAAGATGCTTTAGAAAGGTAAGGTTTATTAACCTTAAAACCTGCGCTTCTTTAGGGCATCTGTTATCATAATGTGTATCCTTGTTATCTCAGGAACCGTTCCACCATCTTGGCTAGCTCAATAGCTAGGATATTTTTTGTCCAAGGTAAGTAAAGTGTTATCATAGGATAGAAACCTATACGCCACGTACGAAGTTGCCGGCACAGCTATACATAAATTAAATCATAAAGTATGCATAATATAGGTACCTGTCTACCCCATGCATTATCTCGCAAATCCATTATCATGCAAAAATAACAAAAGGTCAATTAGACCCCGTCGTGTTGACCCCCCGCCGCCGTGTGGGGTGCTTTTAACATGTATAAAATTTTATGCTCGAGCCATTACTGCAATATTGCATAGGTACTCGCGACCCGTTACTTTACTAAGGATACAGCGTGGTTCAGAAAGAGTCTACGGTGAAATCAGAATTCTGATTGGTACATCGATTTTTAAAAAAATACCATCAAAATGTAGTTATTTATTTAGTTAAAAGTTAGTTATTTAGTTAGTACTGTAATGGTTTACATGAATAAAAAATTGTAATCAGTTATCACGAAGCGAAGGTATTATAAAAATCTGTCAATAAATTTTGAGACAGTTTTTTTTAACTATACTACCGAAACCCATCCATTGTTCGGGGAAAACGTAAGCTATCACCATGTCAAGTTTCATCAATATTCGTCAAGGCGTTTTTCCGAGATGCGCTTTAGACCGACAGACAGACAAATACAAATTAAGTTTTCTTTAAACTTATACCACAGCCATAACACCGCTTCGCGTTACTTCGGAGGCCACAATCAACAAACACACTTAAAATAAATGATCTTAAAACACTCCATTTATTTACAAATCTCATCCGAAAATGGCTACCATCTTGCGAGACCATTTATTATTCTAAATCGGGGCTATTTGCTATCACTCACGATACCCAGAATTTGGGATCAGGTGAGAACGATTTTGAATTCGAACCAAAAGAGATACTAATGGGTATAGAATAAAGATTGTTATCTTGAAAATATTAAAACGATTTTATTGATGATAGCTTGATTAATGATGTAATGTTGATTTCTTATATGTACGCAAATACTTCTCATTTAAATAAAACTAATTTCATAGCAAAAACGGACGAAAACGGAAAGTAAAAACATAAAATAAACGCGATAAAATCCGTACAATTAGTTTTATTTCAAAATGATGCAATGGTTTGAATGGAGGCTGCTTTGTTCACTAAATCGGATAGTTAAGGGTTCCATTCCCATCTATGCAAATTTTGGAAATTGTGCTACTGGATCGCCCTCTGTTCCTTGTATGGTAATAATACAAGCGTTACACAGTTTGGTGCCACACAGTTTCTACAGCAGGGAACTGTAATTTTCAAGAACTTTTTTTCAGTAACCTTATATTTATAAACTATCGAAAAAACAATATGTATTTATTTTCGTTTTGTGTCTACAACCGTATTATGGTAGGTATATCCTCCCCGCAGGTAATCGCGGTGCCACAAAGACCTTCCTAATGGATCTATAATGAGTTTTTTTTAAATTTCAAAGAATAGGGCGGTCTGAAATTGCACACGCGAGGACCAGCGATATTCTCTTTTAGGGGCCCTTTAGTGAGGTAGCCTTTTACCTAACTTTATTGGAGTCGGCATCTAGTATCGATATCCTGATCACCACTATAAGTTATTTTTACCAAAATTCCTTATACTTTAACCAAAAAGATGTAAGAGTAGTCCCACTCCTAAATCATAAATAAATAAATGTCGCCAGACGAACACACCGACTATACGGTCCCTAACTAAGCAACGCTTGTATTATGGGTACTATACAATGAACTGAGGGCGAACTCAGTATATAATACTTATAGATAATAAACATCCATGACTTGGGTACAAACATTCATGCTCGACACACAAAGATTGTCCCTATCAGGATTCGAACCCGGAACCCGTAGCACAGAAAGCAGGGTCACTACCCACTGGGCTAATCAGGTCCTCAATCAGATGCAGAACTTATTATTTTTGTCATTTTTTGTGTAAAAAAGATGTAATGTTATATTATGAACACATTATTAGTGGATTCGGCTAAGCTTATGCTGATTCTTGGACTATAATGAAGTATGTTAATACCCAGGGTGGATGGACCCCGAAAACATACAGTAATGAGGGGTACTTAATAAATGCATAAATAAGTATCATACAGAACCTTCTACATTATATTCAGCGTTTTTATTGGGTAATCGGAAAATAATTCCATAATTCGATACAATGCCTTTTCGGGCCGTTCTAATATGTATAATTACGTCATTTCTTTGCATGTTTATTTTGGGAACACCAAAGTCTGCGGGGAATACCGGTTTTTTTTGTTTTTATCCTTTAGGCATTCTTTAAAAAACATACTTCGCAAAGTTATTATACAAAAAGTAAGTAATTAATCACGATTCGTCTGATGTCTATGTTTCTAAGATTTACATATCTTTATGAAAAAAAAAACAGCTGAAAGGCCACCTGACTACGTAACTTGCAATAACCTAGCAATAGCAATAATCTCACAATATTTGCTTTCAAACCGATACTTCGTATTACCTAGCGCTGCGGCGTTACGTAGCAAATTTGCGATTTGAAAACAAATATTCCACGATTTTTGCTGTCGCTTTACTATTGCAAGTTACGTAATCAAGGGGCCGATTTGGTATGTACACCGGAATAAAGATCCAACTTTTATAAATCCGAATCGTATCTAGTACAAAAAAATTAATAATTTATTGCCATCCCACTCCATCACCCATTGCTTTGCTATTTTTGTCTCAGCAGCACATTACGTCACCGAGATCAGCAGGGGCTATTTACACGCCAAACTGCTGACAGTGAGGGGGTGAGGGGGGTGGGGGCATCCAAAACATGGTGCCGCGCATGCCCGAAGCCTCCCCTGCCACGTCTGTTCGTTAACCTCGCCTTTAGTTAGGGAGGCCAAAAAATACGTTCTTCTAGGAATAGTCCTAGATTAATTACGCAATATTTTTTGCCAAAAAATCTGCATTCGATATTGAACAAGTTAAAGAGACAGACCGTCTTCTATGAACTGGCTGATGAATAACCGAAGCATAGGTCTGCAAAAAAGTCAAATTATGTTGTTTCTAGGCGACAAACTCTATGAAGGCTGACTTTTACGATAACTAGTGTATCTTAGCATACTTTGTCAGGTGATTTAAGCTTTATCTCAATTATTTTGATTGAAATCAAATATATACTGTAGTCAGTCAATATTTTGCGTCTTAAGATATACAAATGTAATTGATCAGCTTCATCCTTTAACAAACAAAATTATGGATATTAAATGGTCCGTAATGTCCACGATTTTACAAATGATGGTAGCCCTACAAATGGGTATGCAGTGGCTAAGAAAGCGGATTCGTCTCGAGTATTGCAAGGTCGGGAAATGCCATGGCTCTAAACATTTTGAAATTACATTAAGCTAAAAACCCATAACCTATTTATTTAGCATCATTATCACGTAAGCACCTACACATATATTTTTTAGTTTCTTTTAGTTACTAATCAACAATAAGGGCCGAGTTAAAAAAGTGTAAAAATCACAATCTCATTAAGGTTCTAATCAAACAGGACGTTTGACATGATGCCTTCGCACACAGTGGCCGCAACCTCAGCAGGAACCTATAGGGTAACCCTTAACCCTATACGTTAACTTAACCCTTAACCTATAAATAAAAATAAATAAATAAATACCGCCATACGAACACACCAACTATACGGTCCCACATTAAGCAACGCTTGTGTTATGGGTACCGTACAATGGACTGAGGGCGAACACACCAACGAAACGGTCCCACACTAAGCAACGCTTGCATTATGGCACCGTATAGTGGACTGAGTGCGAACTCAGTTTATAATAATTTTATATGACTCTGCTTTCTGCGCCGAGGGTCCCGGGTTGGGATCCTGGTAGGGACAAGCTTTGTGTGATGAGCACGAATGTTTGTACCCGAGATATTATAATATACACACCATTCCTCATAACTTCTGTGTAAGCGAGAGACTTATATGCAAAACTTCAAACATAATGGGCAAGATAAATATCAGCTGCTGTTAGCCGGGACATTACATCGTGTCGTGACATCCTGCATTTGTGTCTTGTGTTGCATTGACAATGACCTTAAGATGCACAGCTCCTGTGAATGATAGGTCAATGAGCTTTGCATTACGTAGGTAAACTACGTGATAAATGATATGTTATGAAACTATTTTCTATATACATACACATATAAATAAAATTGGAGTGTCTGTTTGTAATATTAAAATAACCGCTTTTTACTAAGTGCATTTGGATGTATACACGTTACCTATACCGAAACAACATTTTTTTCAATTTTTGTCTGTCTGTCTGTCTGTCCGTCTGTCTGTCTGTCTGTCTGTTTGTTCCGGGTAATCTCTGAAATGGCTGGACCGATTTTGACGGGACTTTCACTGGCAGATAGCTGATGTAACAAGGAGTAACTTAGGCTACTTTTATTTTAGAAAAAAAAAATAGGATCTCACGAAAAAAAATTAAAACCAATGTTGCAGCGCAGCGCCTGATTAAGTTTGATAGCAACAACCTGCAATGCGTCCCGCGGGCTTAGAATGGGCGAGCAGGCTGTTGTCAACGGTTGTCTTTGTTAAATACCACGCGGACGAAGTCGCGGGCAACAGCTAGTATATCATAAACCTCTGCATCAAAGTCTTTTACTTAATTTATATTTCAATAAATAACTAAAATACATTTTAATATATGTAAAAATCTTTTTTATTTTTAGTCTTTCGTCTTATAGCAGTGATAGACAAGTTGGTAGAACGATTGCCTCGGTAACGAGGATCGCAGGTTCAAACCCTGGCTCACACCTCTAGGATTTCTGGATCTCATGTGAGAATCTCATTTTCAACCATGATTATCACTTGGTAAACGGTGAAGGAAAACATCGTGGGGAAACCTGCATGTCTGAGAGGACCCCTCGATAGATGTGTGAAGTCTGCCAACCCGCACTGGGCCAGCGTGGTGGACTATGGCCTAATCCCCCTCGCATTGTGGGGAGGCCCGTGCCCAGAAGTGCGACATTAAAAAGGGCTAGTATTACATTATTTATTATTAATTTTAAGTCTTGATAAGATTTCGGTTTTATAACATGATAACTGTGGCTCCAGCATATTTTTTTAGGTAACGGTAATGTTATCATCTTTCATTGCACTCACACCACAGGTTTTAATAATAAAAATGACACCGACGGCATGCTCTCTCGATGACGTTATGATTACATTAGAATTTCCTCTAGTGTCGTAATAACTAGCTATTATATGCCTTTTAAGGTATCCAACGCGAGGAGAATTTAACGCCACAATTCACGGTGGTCTTGTTCATGGTATAATAATATGCTATGCCAGGTTATCCCTTGCGCCGATGGCCCAATACTACCTCACGCACTTGCCATTACCTGACATCTTCAGTAGAATGAACCCTGCTGATTGGTCGAAAATGACCGATGACGTAGTCTTGTAACCCATTACGTAACATATAGCTGACACAGAAAGAGAATACCAGCACTAGTAAAATAGCTGGCTGTGTGACAAGTCAAAAAGTGAGATAAATCGATTCTGTCTCTTTCCCTCGTATGAATTACGCAAGGGAGAGAGCGACTCGGTGCGACATAATCCGTGACATAGGTCTTATCTTGACTCGCGTGTTAGCTCTGCTGGCGTAGCGTATATTATTGTGCCATGGCCTAGTGCAGGTTCTTAGGTTTAGGCAAACAGTATGCCTACACAATGTTGTAGATGTTTAACTTTTATGTTAAGTAAGTAATTATCATTATTGAAATCAAGATTTGCATCGAAAATTCAACAATGTAAGAGAACGTTGAAAGGTTTATATACTATGCAGTCATTGATTCAAATTGGTACTTTTCAGCACTGCTGCTTACCGCCCGATAAGTGGCGCGATAGTACCAGTTGAACCTTGGTGGAAATTCAACAATTAGGTAGGCTTATAACAAAAATCTAAATTTCAACAAAAATCAAATCAGAAATTATTTATTACAGTCTCGCGCTCAAGCGCGCAGTGATACAAGACAGATACAAATAAATACAAAATACAGTTTCTTAACCTTTAAGAAGATACAACTATAAGAGACCAATAGGGCCCTCACTCCGTACCTTCTGGGTACGCAGTCAGTTTTTCCCTATTAAGTAAAAGAAGATGAGCCAATTTAGTTCGCACAGCCCATTGCAAGACCAAGACTAGCTGCAGCTCAGACTGTGATGTAGCTTAGTGCTGGTTTTCCAATCAGACCAGAAACGTTAACAAAATCACAGACAGTCACGGGAACTGCGATAAAGATAAAGAAAAGGAAAAGATGGATACTTGTGATGTTATTACTTGATAGAAGAAGGTTGGAAAGCACGCCAGTCTCTTTGCCAAGTCGAAATAAGTTCTATTTTTCTTTTTGCATCATTTTGTACTGGTCTGCCGATCGCCGCATTATTTACATAACACACTGCTACTACATATTAGTTTGACGGTTCATGAAAGCTAATAACGATAAAATTACCCTACCGTAAAATATCAAACTAACGGCGTAAGTAATATATAAAGACGCAACCCGAACTACGCCTGAAATTCTGGCCAGTGTGACAGCCAGAACCGAGGAGAGGCTCTATATCTGTAACTCACCTTTTTCTCCAAACAGTCCCGTAGATTACAGGCACACACACATCAACAGTGTACACATACAAACATCACCACTGCACTATCGATATAAACACTAATGTTTTTCTTTTTTTTGTTTGGGACCGCGTCGGCGATGGTCACGGCACCGTATCTCGTTCGCGACTAGCCAGTATCGAGCGAACAGTGTCGCCTCCCCGCGCCGCTCTAAACCGATTTATAATACATACAGAAGCGCAGCATCCCCTGAACACCATCCGTGCAAAAATCAGCCTTTGAATATCCGATATGAAGTCCAATTTCGATTGGAGCCACGATGCCGCAGAGGCAAACCGTCGCCGGTCCGTAGAAAACTAAGGGTGCGAATAGTGTACGTTTCCTTCGTTCATAATTGAAATCAACGTACAAGGAAGGTCCCTTGAATATTCATAACATGGTCCGAATTAATTGACGGCCTTCCGTCGGGTTTGTGTCGGGTTTTTGGCTGCAAATAGCATGATTAGCTTGCATAACCTTCAGATAACACGCCTCTATTATCTGAAGGTGTGGACAGAGAAGCACCGATATTCCGCTTATTATATAAATTCCCAATAGGTACTTAATAGGGGGCGAACTTTTGTAAAACAATTGGTACCATGGCATAGATCCTTCATAGACAATGACATTGTGCAACTCACAAAGACGAGATCCCTATAGTCTGTGGCAACTCAGAAACTAAATCCAGGATTTCATTATTAGCACCATGCCCTTGCGATACGAAAATATGCAATGGAATATTGTATAGTTTTGAAGAGTATGCATTAAGATTACTTACGTAGCACCGAGTCTTGGGGCATCCCCCCACTTCAGAGGGGGATTAGTATTCGCAGCATCTCCCCGCGTGGCTTGGAGCCAATAAACCCCTCGCCCAGAATATTTTCAAGCGATATCTGCATCACTGTCCAAACTTTTTATTTGAATCTTCTTAATACAATCTTTCCATAATGGAAGCGTGTTTTTGTTCATTTTTTATTTTCACTCTCCTTAATCGAATGGAAATGGTATAACAGTCATATCTATTGGATGGATAAATATAGATGGAGTGTAGGTTCAATCCCTTGCAATGGGATTTAGAAAAAAAATTATCGAATTGAGAAATTACCATAAGATTACTATGTATATTAACCACACATTTATAGAAGCTTAATCCATTAATGATGACATTACAAATATTTTTTAAATATGCATCTGGAGGCCTAATCTCTACGTTCCTATTACTGAACCATACTAGACTATTGTAAATAATGAATCTTAACAGAATACTCAAAATAAATGCCCACATCACAAAAAACATTGAGACCAACGAATCATATATTTATATATATTATTCGAGATTTATAAAGCAATCTCAAACTTCTTGTGATGTGTGTACAAAGTCAATGTAACGGTGTACCCACATAACATTCTTAAGAAAATTATGAAGGAGTAACTTAAGCTCCGTAACGAGTGAACTTGCGCGGAAAATTAACGAGGGTGCTGAAAACGGGTTTATTTTTCATTTTGGGAAACGTCGAGGGTGTGAAATTATTGACAAAACTTTTTTTTTAATATTTATGGTGAAATTACCTAACATACAACAAATTAAGTATGGTAATGTATTTCACGTACCAGACAGGCTCTTAAAAATATTCTGATGAGAAATAATTGTTGTTTTTTTGTTTAAAGGAATTCTTTAATTCAAATATTAATTAAACCTTATTTGAAAACATGTTGCATGCCTACTTAAATAATATGTAGAACTATTATTAATAAGACGACACTTTTGCATTATACTTAGTATTTCATTTAAAAGCAGTGATAGCCGAGTTGATGGAACGCTTGCCTCGGTAACGAGGATCGCAGGTTCAAACCCCGGCTCGCACCTCTGGGATTTCTGGATTTCATGTGCGAATCTCATTTTCAACCACGTTTATCACTTGCTAAACGGTGAAAGAAAACATCGCGAGGAAACCTGCATGTCTGAGATAACCCCTGGAAAGAGGTGTGAAGTCCGCCAACCCGCACTGGGCCAGCGTGGTGGACTATGGCCTAATCCCCCTCGCATTGAGGGGAGGCCCGTGCCCAGCAGTGGGACATTAAAAAGGGCTGGTATTATTATTATCTCATTTAAAGTTATACGCAATTATTGCATAGTTATGTCCTTTGTATGTACTTAATTACATAAAGAATAGACTGTACTTAAGCTTTTCATTGAAATTGTTAAAGCGTACCTAAATTATTTCTAAGATTCAACTTAAACATTAAGTTTCTCTAGCAATAAAACGTCTAGCTACTCCGAATTTCTTAGAACATTTTATTAAATTACTTAGGCATTTCTAGAGGGATTTAATTTTATTGAGTACTTACTTAGAATACATAGACTGTCTTTCGTCAAAAAAGTTCTAAGGGAAAAAATCAAAGTGATTCAAAATAGCAGCCTTCAAAAGTGAACGAGTAAATGAGCAATGTTTTGGAAGAGGGATACTCCTTTCGATGCAACGTCAAGGCTTGATTCAGGCCAGGTCTGAGTGTAGTATATATATGAGAAATAAATATGTGAGTGGATTACCGGTCTGGCGTAATAGGGAAGATCTTCCAGCCAGATGGGTGGTATGGCTGGCGGGGCGGCCGCTATGCCCCAACGGTTATTGTCGGGATCTTGTATATATGTTACATGCTCCGAAAGCTCTCATAGCGCGTTTCAGGATTGTGTGGAGCCTCGTCAGTTGTTCTGTATGTCGTCTGTAGCGCCATCATGTAGCTTGTGGCGAGGTTGAAAAGGTTGCTTCACCGGTAAACGGTTTTAAGTCTTCTGATGCCCATAACATGAATATAAATAAACATTGTAGGTACCATTGTATGACATGGGAATACAACTTGCTTATTACCGCAAGTGGCATTTACATAAAGGATATAGAACTACTATACCTTACGAAAGATTTATATAGACTTTTTATTTATATTTAAGTTTTTAATGTCGGCATATAAAATGGGTGAGGTTGCGAGCGTCCGATATGTCGTACGATAACTAACCGCGACCTTACCTCCACGCATTCCGAGAAGGGCTCCGATTGCTTTATTTTGTTCAGATATTCGCCTTGAATTGTGTGTTGATCGTTATTTTTATAGAGAAAACAGTCCTGTTTGTTTTGTAAAGAAATCTGGTGCGAGTATGTAGAATAGAAACGAAATAATGTTTTTTGGATCACTTGATAACGGCTGAGAGGATTTGGCTATTTTTGGTTTCAAAATGTTCGTAATAGTCCGAATCAGGTTTGTAGAGAAAATAAAACTGAATAAGTTGTCCGGAGAATTGAAAAAATCGAGAAAATTGAAAGTGCTTCTTTGACTGGACGCAACGTCTGGCGGGGCAGCTAGTTGATGATATTAAAGATTTTATTTAAAGCCTATTTCACCGTCACTGAATCCAAAACAAGAGTTTTTAGAATTTCTGTTTAGTGTGTCTATTTGTCGAATTGAGAACTGTACTGTCGAATTGAGTTACGAGGGAGTTTGAAGCACGAGGAAACTACTTGGTCAATTCTAATGGGGTTTTCTCAATTTGGATAGCCTAAAAAGTCTCAAAAGTTAGGGTATACCTATGAATAAGGGCATTCGAATCGATGTAACAAAATCAGACTCAGAATGGGAGATAAGAAGATATCCCCGACATGATTGATGCCAATACCGTTAACAACCACTGACAAACCATTAGGGACTTCTTACGACACACAGGGAAGCGGCGGGGCTAGCCCGGGCCACACCGGGGAGATATTTTATGTGGGTAATTAATTCCACCCTTCCTGGTCCTAATTACACCCATATATCTACACAATAGCCTGCGGGTAGGAAAACCGGGAAAATGAAAAGATTAAAATACTTAATATAGACCTTACTATCCAATTTTTATTTGAAAATGCGCTTCCATTTTCTTGCGGGATCGTCAAAAAACTGTATCTCATAATCCACTGAGTGGATGAATGAAACTTAGCAATGTCATAGCTTATAACAAGACTAACATCGTGCATAATTTTTATCCCGGAATTAGAAACGGTTTCCCAAGGATAGTCTAAAATAAACACGCGTACGTAGTACGCGTACGTAGTATCCAACATTTATGATTCAGCACATACGATATCTCATCTCGTGAATTTCCACATGGCTGCAGACCCTCACTGGGTGCCAATTACCTTAGTCAACGTCCCCTCGGGCACCCTCCACGTCTACACGGCGTTATCGCAG
The DNA here is from genome assembly GCA_905404115.1 of Pheosia gnoma. NCBI lineage: Eukaryota > Metazoa > Arthropoda > Insecta > Lepidoptera > Notodontidae > Pheosia > Pheosia gnoma. Next base: position 9,028,433 of record FR989900.1, read on the forward strand.
CACCATGCCTAATTTGGGGAGAGGGATAGATTTACACTGTACACCTCGAGCTTGCGAAGCTTCGCTAGTGAATTTTGATTGGCATACGCTTTTGATACGCGGGTGGATACGGAGTGACGAAGACCAAAGAGGATATGGGTGTTTTAAAAGCGATGAAAGAGGTCAGGGTGAATGACAGAAGAAGGGACAAGACGATGGTGATGGTGATGATGGTGATGGTGATGATGGTGATGGTGATGATGGTGATGATGGTGATGGTGATGATGGTGATGGTGATGATGGTGATGGTGATGATGGTGGTGATGGTGATGGTGATCATGGTGATGGTGATGGTGGTGATGGTGATGGTGGTGATGGTGATGATGATGATGATGGTGATGGTGATGATGATGATGGTGATGATGGTGATGTGATGACGGTGATGATGGTGATGTGATGACGGTGATGGTGATGATGATGGTGATGGTGGTGATGATGATGGTGATGGTGATGGTGATGATGCTGATGATAATCATAACCCGCCATCTCTACGCCCAATGGTCATACCGTGATGAAATATAGCTTTTAACACCCAGAGGGTAGCTATCAATCGGTGAAAAAGTTCTCAGAATGTGATAAGTAGTTCCGGAGATTACCCCACAAAAACATACTTTCTAACGTTCTACTCCTTTCCGTATAACCTAGGTCAATAATAAACATAAAAGGAATACTTACATATTATGTAATAGAGTACATAAGTATTGTTATTGTTTATATTAACTATCAGTTACTTACATAGGTTATCAAAGTGTTGTATTATTTATCATGTAACTGACACAAAAACCGTATTACATTATCGCTAGTTGTGTTACTGGGGTGGGAATATCTTGATATTTGACATTGTACATAGACTTGTGAATATGTAGTACTGTACAGTACCGTAGATAGGACTGTAAGGACGCGTATACACTGTGGATGCTTAATTTCAACGCGCTTTACAAAAATGCTTAACACTAAAGTCCCAGTTACTAACTTGGAAACTATGCCTCAAATTTCTAGAAAGTTATAATGGATTATAAAGCCATTATAACGCACTTTTTTAACAGTAAAGTTCGTTATAGGTAATGCCATTATAATCCATGATAACTGTCTATAAATTTGTGGATAAGACTTTTTAGCGGGAAGTTGAACCGTGAAGTTGTAGATTTTGTTTTATTTACAATAAAATGTGTTTTTTTATATATAATGTGTAATATTAGTGGGATATTTACCATTGTGTGTCCATAAACGTGTATGAGTGAAGGAAATTGAAATGAAATAGCATAACTTGACCTCTTCACGTTCTTCCAAGATGTCCGGTAAATTTTCAGTAAAGCAGCTTAAGGTGGAAGCTCAGGGTCAGGGCGTGAAATTCAAAATGTCAATGGTTTTTATTTTTTTACGAAAAATTTGGACATCTTTACGATGTAATTTAGTGTTTTGCGATATTAGCTTTCTGCATTGGATGTCTCGATGTATTAAGTTTGCTTAAAATACCATAAGGTTTGTAAAAACCGCTACTTTTACTAACTTTATGGTGTTGTATCGCTTTAGGTATTTTTTAAGCAAACTTAATACATCGAGACATCCAATGCAGAAAGCTAATATCGCAAAACACTAAATTACATCGTATAGATGTCCAAATTTTTCGTAAAAAAATAAAAACCATTGACATTTTGAATTTCACGCCCTGACCCTGAGCTTCCACCTTAACTGATACGGGTATGTGATTAATTTCATCATCATTATCATCAGGGGTACTGACTTATATTTAACCACGTGGAAAATGTTATAATCGCCACCGGCGGAAATCGCACTATTTTGTAGCCGATTGCAAACCTAAAAAAGGAAAAGAACTTAGATAATATATTAGGGGCAGACTATTATAATAAAAGAAAAAAACATATAGCAGGTTAAACCACCTACCTACAATGTATACGTTATTAAATATCGCGTTATTCAAATAGGACCTTAATTTCGTAGCAATAAAGAGAAATATTATTTGATATGTAAATTCCACAAAGTTCAACAAAATTTAGGACATACATTTTAGTGGCCCCTGGTCTTTAAAATATTACTTATATTTGAGAAAAAAAAAAGTTATCAACTGCATTCCGCTAGCATAATGACACGGTGCCTTAGAACCTGGACCACTGGCAAGCAGAACTTTTAACTGTAGCTCAGTATTTTAAAGCTCTATTGCTTCTAATTGGTCGCCAGAGACATATGTCAGAAAACTATACCCGCTCAAAGCATTTATAAGCTCAATATTACTCATTAACTACTGACGACCTGATTAGCACACTTGTTAGTGACCCTGCTTTCTGCCCCGGGGGTCCCGGGTTCGAATCCTGGTAGGGACAGGCTTTGTGTGATGAGCATGAGTGTTTGTACCCGAGTCATGGATGTTTAATATCTATATAAGTATTATATACTGAGTTCGCCCTCAGTCCATTATTAAGTACCCATTATACAAGCGTTGCTTAGTGTGGGACCGTATAGTTGATGTGTTCGTCTCGCGATATTACTATTACTAACTTTTCTAATACCTTAAGTAAGCTCTTTTCTCTTATAAACTCCAATTCTACTATGTAGGCACAATTTAATCAGTATTTAGGTATAAGTTAGCTGGTCCGTGCACCCTAGGGAAATTATTATCTACATTGTACCGACTAGAATCGGAGAACATTTATTTTAATTACTTTGTACAATTTCGTGTTACATTCTTATTGTAGGGTATAAATGGTGAATGATTTTGTAGAGAAAGTGATAAAGATATAGCTTACTTTACCAGAGATATTGATGAACAATTACGTAGATACGTGATGCTAGTAGTAAAACGTTGTCATTAATATCCCAGCTGACACACACACGTGTACGTTATAGTATAACGTAATTTGGTAGCACACACTAAACGATACAATGGCAGTCATAACGAGATAGCATGACAATTAGCAAGAGCAAAAGCAAGACAGAAATATGTTGCGCTGCGTCGTTTCGATGTAGCTAGACTATGTAGCAGGTGCGCTGCGCAGCCCAGTTCTGTGGTACCATTTTCGAGCGCAAGAGACCTATCTACCTCTTTCTTTATAGACATCAATGCATATTGACGACAAAATGGGACCCTTCGCTTTTCTGTGGTGGTAAATGTTCTTACTTATACACGAAGTATGATAATGTTTCCTAATCAAAATGTATTTCTCCACATCCGAAGTCTAAACTAGTGAAGGCACAATTCATTCGCCGACAGCGTCGGTGTCCCGGTTGTCACATTGTGTCGTTGTCGGCGTGCTGTGTCGGCGAAGTCTGTCGGTGAAAGTGGCGTCGAACGAACCGCCATTCAATGCTAATGATCAAATTAGTAGAGGGCTAGCTCTGTGGGTGGACATTGTAGTAGGAAGGTAATGAAGGAATTTTTGAAAGGTATGGCCTTGTTAGTACAGGGGAAATTGACTGTGTCATTAGTGTGCAGAATGTTTTTAAAAATTCAGAAGTTGAAGATTTTTACAAAGAAGAAGAAGTTATGATGTTCGAGGACAATGCTATTAAAGACAAGTTTACCAATAAAATAAACGGTTGTATATTATGATCACCGTACAATGTACTCAGGTGAACCAACTGGGTTCAATCTTGGCAAATTAAAAAAAAAATCTGAAATATGTGCTTAGATACATAAGGTATAAGGAAAATAGTGTAAAATATTTTAACACCATATATGTTTAAAACTCATCATGATCATTCTGAATTCATGACGCTCTTACTAAGGTGCCAAGAACTATACAAAGTGTTAGTATACCTATAAGCGCTTTTTGTATAGAGATAGTACAAATAAGACCCGCCACTCGCAAGTCGCGTGGAAATTTATCATTCGATTTCCGATCGCTGCATTCGGCTGCAATTTCCGAGGGCGTGCTCCGGGCACGAGGGCGACGCCACGGCGCGAATGGGGAAATTATATCTATTTCCTCAGCCACGGCGACAGGTGGCGCGGGCTTCCTTCACGTGTAAGATAAATCGTAGCTACCTAAGAAGGCTTTGTAGATCACTTTCCCCAGCATGAATATTTGAAGTAGGTACTCTTCAGAGCTCAAATATACCGGGAATTCAGAAGGAGCATACTAAGCCTGAAGCCTGCGCATCTTTGCGCATTTGTAAACATTATGTCAAGTCAGAATTTGGATATGACAACTTTAGAAAAAAAAAAGAAAATTACAAATTTCAACATTTTCAGTATCATTTTTTTTTTTAAAGTCACATATTCAAATTCTGACTTTACATAGTGTTAACAAATGCGCAAAGAAGGGCAGGTTCACAGACATATATACGCACTAGCTTGTTATAGTCTTCTAAAACGAGACTCAGAGGACGCAGGGCGGTAATCAAAGTTTGAACACGCCGCCGCCTCTCGCTAAAGGGAATTTGGATAAAGGTGAGGTTACATTGGGATTATGCTTAATCGAATCTAATGAAAATAATCCAAATGTTTTACAGTAGTGGTGTTATAAGTGATTTTTAAACAAAAATCCAACAATATTTGGACGTTTCCTAATAAAAAATATTAAGTGGTTTGTATTATTTATATTACCTTTTTGACAACTATTCATCCGATTTTAATAGTTTCAAATTTTGTCATATATTTTGTTTACCTGATCAACTTAGTTGGTAGTGACTCTGGCTTCTACAACGAGGGTCCCAGGTTCAAATCCTGATAGGCACAATATTTGTGTGAGGAATGTTAATACCCGAGTCATAGATGTTTAATATGTATATAAGTATGATATACTGAGTTCACCCTCAGTCCATTGTACGGTACCTATAATACAAGCCTTGCTTAGTGTGGTACCGCATAGTTGGTGTGTTCGTCTGGTGATATTTATTTGAACAGGTATATCCATGTCTATAGTCTATGGGTCTACCGTTAAAAATGTGCAAGTGCAAAAATGTTTTGTAATGTCATCGAAAATTATTTTCATTTTAATAAATTTCGGAGTTATCTTGCATGAACTCATTAGGCATAGAGTCCCGCCAAATCTATCACAGTGTTGCTCATCTGATCTCCCTCGTCAGAGCTCAAACAAAAAATACAAATTGGATAAGTTTGCCGTTTCGTCATGTCCGTCTTGTTCGACCGCGACTTTCGTGGCCAATGAAATGTGTAATAAAATCTTGATATACATCGAATAAGAAATATAGATTAGTTTTTTTATAGTTTTCGATATTGATGTATTAAGTTGGCTTAAAAAAATACCTAAAGCGATACAATACTCCAAGGTTTGTAAAAACCGCTACTTTAATACATCGAGACATCCAATGCAGAATGCTAATAACGCAAAAAACTAAATTACATCGTAAAGATGTCCAAATTTTTCGTAAAAAAATAAAAACCATTGACATTTTGAATTTCGCGCCCTGACCTTGCGCTTCCACCATAAAATAACATACATATGAGAACCGGCCTATACATTCATTGATTGATTCATGCTTTGACTCTTATACAATGGGCGAAATATGGGCTTACAAAGCATTGTACTTGACATAACCTACAGCTGCAGGGTACACACTGCCTGTGTTTATTGGGACAAATATGAGACACTAGTTTAGTATACTTCTGTTTAATATAATACTAGCTGCGCCCTGCGGTGTTAGCCGCGCAAAAGATCATGTCGATCCTTTGCGCTATGAAAAATTAAAACAGATCTATCCCACGGGAACCATACCGGGATAAAAAGTAGCCTATGTGCTATTCCAGACTATAATCTATCTCTGTGCGAAATTTCATCCAGATCCGTTCAGCCGTTCTGGCGTGATTAAGTAACAAACATCCATCCACCCATCTTTCACATTTATAATATTAGTATAGATGTGTGTCACGGTTGTTCCAAATAGGTGTCCAGTTCAGCATGTCACAGACAATATGTCAATCATGAACTTTTTAAAAACATTCAACAAAGTGTTAGTTGACCTCACAAATTTATCAATGGTGAATTGCGATCTATTCAAGTCACCTCCTCGGGGAGCCAGCGCGAAGATAAGCAAGTAAATAATCCGAGCGACTTCGGCACGTGTCCGAGTTTGTTGACTCTCGGGGATCAAGGGCGGGGGCGACTTTGGACGCTATTAGTAGGGCTGTCACGCTTATTAAACGGTGTTTTTTTTTTAATTTTGCAATAGCAAGAGTATTACGGTGTGTGCTATTATTTCTTAAGCGTGTTGTGCGCAAAATTTTCAACTACGTCATCCAGGGGCGCACCGCGGCGCTCACCGCCTAGCACCCTCTGCCATGGATGACGATGTGTGTGGATATATATATTGGTACCCACGAAATGGCGCTTACGGCGGGTATTCAATAGCAGTTCATAAATGAATTTCCTATCACATAACTCAAATAATAACATACATTTTTAATTATGGCATTGAGATAATAAAAAAAAACCTGTTTACAGAAATAGACTAACTAACATCCAGACGCTCAATCATATATTTTTGATATATTGATTTCTTATATTTATGCGAATACTACACATTGAAATAAAACTTTTTTTACAGATTTTATCGCGTTTGTTTTATGTTTTTACGTTCCTGACGTTACGCGAGCAACAACTAAATAAGAGGGTACCCCAGTTCAAACTATGACACTAGGACGTCAAACACTTCAGTCCTCCTGTGACCATGGTTGCTGCAAAGCAGCCGAAACGTCGGTAACTTAAAAACATAAAATAATGTATTTATTTCAATATATTTTTGAATTAATAAAAAACTTATGAATATTAAACGAGGATTCTGAGTTACGAATATGGAATGTATGGGCAAAGTCTTTAAATTAAATTGATAAGCAACCCTATCTTCGTATAATGATGAGCTATGAATGGTGTGTGTTAGGGTGGGTATCGATTGCACCAGCGTTGCCTAGCAACGCGGGAGGCGTCTGTCGCTACGTCTTTGCCGCGCCATTGTGTGAGTGCTCTTACATTAATGATTGATTGATTATAAAGACGTGAATCAATGAAGTCACACTATTTAGTGGCATAGAGACCCGAACTGTGTCACTTTGACAGTTTTAGGAAATTTGTATCAATAAGCTTGGGGGCGGGGCTGCTGGACTATAAGGGGTGTAAGGGTGGCATGGTTACGAAAACTTTGAGTTAAAAACTACACAAATCATTTATGTCGAAAGGTTAAAAAATTTATTATTTTTGATCGCACAGTGTATCGTAAACCTAAAATCTGTAAAATTAGTTTTATTTCAATATGTAGTATTCACGAAAATATAAGAAATCAATATAAATCTATAAAATGTTAAAATAGTACACTATCCTGTATCCATTAGCAGGATTAATTTTGAAATGATACTAACTATAAAAACCACTTATACCCTTAAATAAACCCGACATCTTAAAGAGTAATTGATACAAACACAAAAAAAAAATAGGTAGTACACTTATTGATTTCTTATATTTACTCCAATACTACATTGAAATTAAACTAATTTTATCGCGTTTTTACGTTCCCGACGTTTCGGCTGCTTTACGGCAACCATGGTCACGGGAGGAATAGTACACTTTTGAAATAAATAAAGCCTCGAGCTCACTACCGGCTGATCGCACTCAACAACACGACACGCACTGAAGTATCATAGCTGATTTGATGTACAGCAACCAATCAGCATTAAAATACGTGTGCAAACCGCCCAATGTACTACCGAGCATTGATATACAGGGTGTGTGTGTGGTCCAAGTTATAGGCTTTATACAGTTTTATGTTTTCAGACTGACGAATACCAGACTGTAATAAAAGTAATATAACAAATTTTATCGCGTTTATTTTTATGTTTTACGTTCCCGATGTTTCGTCTGCTTTACAGCAACCATGGTCATGGAAGGACTAACTGACTGTCAGTCCTATCGTGACCACGGTTGCTGTCAAGCAGACGAAACGTGGGGATGTCGTGGACGTTTTATATGTATATAAGTAATTATATAGTGGAATCGACGCCGTTGCTTAGTATGGGAGTGTACAGTTGTGCGTTCGTCTAGTGGTATTTATTTATTAATCTTTATTAAAATGTGACTATAGTAGAAAACATCATGGAGCATCTAATGGGAAATGCATATTTGCAGTCTCGTTTTATGTATAAGGTTTTCCTATAAAGTAATATTTTACTGAAAAGTAGATATTCCAAAATTTACATCATCTTGAAATATACCCAAGATATTCAAATTATCAATAACCATCACGCCTGTAACCCTGCAGGGGTACGCAGAGGTGCGTTTCAGTGTATTTGCTCCAAATGTCATGGGTAGGGGCTGAACTTATTGCCTCAGCTACACTCCCCCTCAATGGGAGGCCGTTCCAGGCCGTAGTCCACCACGTTGGCATAGTTTGGGTTGGCGGATTGCAAATGTGCAGGTTTCCTTACGTAATTTAAAAAATAAATTTGTCTTATAACGCTATCAGGTTGTAACATAAACACCAAATCAGAGCGATTTTCACGCCGGAGGCACTGCACATAGCAATTGATGGAGCCAATCACCAACTAATAACTCAAATCTATACGGTTTTATGCAGTAATGTATTGTGCACAGCGCTATGCAACCGTGATTAATAGATGCTGTGTCGTAGTGAGTGGGGGGCGGAAGGAGATTTTATGTAATTGTTGGTGGGCTTTCTAGCTGTTGAATGGTAACCATCTTGAAACGGTTAGCTGAATGTGTCTTGTCGTTATTCATTTAGGTAATGACTATCATCATGGGTAATATACAATATAATAATATATAACCAGTACCTGATCTTGGAAATCGAACAGCATCAATCACCAAACAGGTCTTCCCCTCTGGTTCTCACCGCAAAGAGAAGTTTTCTCCCGCTGGGAGATGCCTTCGTCGCTCCCGAAGTTGCTGTAGTAGTCCTGAAAGTTTTGTATAGATGTCGATTAGAGATTGGATTGAAAAAAATGCCAATGTTACGCTACTATACATTGACCATACATGACAAATTGCTAAACTGACAATTTAAGGAAAAATCATTTATAATTATAAAATAAAATAATGATTCTTGTAATGTGAAATCGCAACTAAACTAAACTGTTAATCTTGTTCAGCAGAGTGGTACGAAGTTGATGAAATGTTCCAAATAAGGTTTAAAAAGAAAATTTGTAATGAAGGTAGATCCAACTGCTTACCTATATAGATCGTGAGGCGTGAGCGCATGGTCGCTGCCACGAGGAGCCTGGTATATGTAAAGCCAAGAAAAATCTTTGGAAATAATTATTGCAAATCGGCTAGATACGTAGATATTTCATTTATAATTTGATATAAGTTGCGTACGCAACCAAAAAGTTTTTATTTTTTAAAGTTAACATTGACTAGTAGGTCATACCGACTGCTCATAATTATTAAAAAAAATATATATAAATCTGCAATTGATGTTCGATTTTATTTTTAATGTTACGTTTCACCCTCCATGATGATATTTTTAATTTTTTAATAGATCGTTTATTTTATTTCTTGAGATATTAGTTTTACCGGTAGACCCATAGACTATACACATGGATATACCTGTTAAAATAAATCAATAAATTTCGCCAGATGAACACACCAACTATACGGTCCCACACTAAGCAACGCTTGTATTATGGGTACCGTACAATTGACCGGGGGCGAACCCAGTATATATTACTTATATAAATATCAAATATCCATCACTTGGGTACAAACATTCGTGCTCATCACACAATATTTGTCTCTACCAGGATTCGAACCCGGGACCCTCAGCACAGAAAGCAGGGTCACTACCAACTGCGCTAATCAGACCGGCCTTAAAATAATTATTATTATACCTTATGTGTGTATAAATATAATCTTTCGATGTACATATACTTACCTATATTCAGGCTGACCGTATTATACAGGTATATTATAGGTAGGTATAATAACATGAATTTTGCTAAAGTATTGTATGACATTATTGCACAGGCTTTGCATAAAGGGAACCGACAAAGATGGTGTCAAATGTCATATTGCATCGAACACAAAACGATAAACACACGCCAACATTTTATATCTGAATAAGCATAATTTTATATCGTTGCAAAGTCACGTAACGTCAACATTGTCACTGTTAAGTACCGTTCGCATTCAGCGAAATGCTAGCTGTGAATATGTTAGGTACGTTTAGCTAAAGATTCTCTTTTTGTGCCAACATATCGACCTATTATGAGGCTTAACAATAATAGTGTATAATATTTTAAGGAATCCATTGATAGGCTATAAAGGTCATATTCTCAAAATAAATCTAATTATTTGAAATTTTAAAAATAAAACTACGTACTAAGTGTACCGTGAAACTGTACTGGCTTGCCTTCTGACTGAAATATAAAACACTGTATACACATATATTTTATACATTAACGTGATCATTAGGCGGTCTGATTAGCGCAGCGCAGTCCAGAGTTTGAATCCTGGTAGGGACACACTTTTTGTGATGAACACGAATGTGTGTAGTGTACCCAAGGCATGAAACATCCATGACTTGAATATCTATATAAGTAATTTATATTAGGTTTGCCCCCAGACCATTGTCCGGTACCCATAATACAAGCGTTGCTTAGTGTGGGACCGTATAGTTGGTGTGTTTGTCTGGCGATATATATATTTATAGTTACATGTTAACCTTTAAAATATTTAACACTATTTTTGATAAACCTTATATATAACTATAATTATATAAAAATACTGTCATTTCGCTACAAATTAGGCATTTTAGGTCGCATTTCCACTGTATATTTTGCTCAAAGTAAATATCTAAGTACACATGTTACCCGGCGCAGTTAAAGAGAGAAATAAAATGTTTTGTGTAAATGTGTACAGAAAAACATTGGCTGCAGTCGAGGGCGTACAAACAGCGTCTTCTGCAGACATTAAGAGGTCGCCTATGCTATGTAGCGCAAGAGGGGTACGATACATTACAGATGGCCTCTTAAAAATAACTTCTTTTAAAAACACGGATTAGTTGAATCGCCCTAACTATAAAGTGAACAGAATGTATGAATGCATAGTATTACAATTAAAATTAAAGGTTAAAAACATAAGTTCTGTAATGACCGACGATGTTGATGATGATTCTGGTATGTTCTGCTGAGTCATGTGGTACCGTCCAGGTCGAGACTTCCACTACGTCACATCACACGTTGTACCATCATGACCACGTGACTGTGAGGTAATGGCCATTTCAACCCTGAACTTCTTCTTTCTTCCAAGTAATTCACGTCTTGAGTCTTCTTATCAACGTCTTGAATTTTGACAAGGCCTATCGAGAAGCTTGTAGACACATTTTCTTTTATTGAGCGTAGAGTTTAAATATATATATTTTCATGGATACGACTTTGCAGTAAAATATAACCACATATAAGTATATATAGAGTCATTAGTTTTGGAGCTACGGTGCCACAGATAGACTGACAAAGGCGTCAAAGTTATAATACTTACTTCGTATAGCGTTGATGAATGAAATTAAAGAAATATGGCTATTTAGTCGAATCTTATCCGAGTTTCCGTCGCGATCCGTATAGCCTTCAGAGATAGTGGTTTAAATTTGTAAAAATAAACTTACCTCAGAGACGCCGCCAAAGGACGTGCAGTTTCAACCTTCTTTCTTAAAATTCACTGAAAATAATTATTTCAATTCATGTACAGACTGTAAATTATATTTTTTTAAAGTAAAGAAATTACTTTTGTTTCATTAAGATAAAGTACAAATCGTTAAGAACCTAATTACTATTCCCCGATGGGTTAGATAGAGCACCACTGTTGCACATACATCTCGCTGCTTTAAGTTCTCAATTTAATAAAGCCGGGTCTACCATTTAACCGGACACAGATTTAGAAAATACGGTTTTTCTTATTTAAAAATACCTCATAGAAAATTCTTATGACCCTGCGTCCTGTGAATTGAACCGATGATTTGGTGTTAAGTTAATTGACAATTTTTATGCAAAAATCGGTAAAAAAGTTTGTCATTACTGAGTTAATACACTTTTGACAGTATATGTTTGGGAAAACTATCAAAGTGATACCCCACAACTATGTCATTGTCATTGAAAGTCAACTGTCTTGGTAGACATGAGGCCTTGATAAACTGATGAAGATGGGCGGCCTCGCTGGATAATACTAGGGAATAAATATGTATGAATATGTGGCTATTATTTCGACATCTGTAAATTTAATACCGTAAACGTAGCTTGAAATGTTCCACGCTCCGAAAAGCCAAACGGCGGGTGGTGTTCGTTGCTATTCTAACATCTTTGAATAGTCATCACTACAGGCAGTAAAAAAATAATGAAAAATGGTCTACCTCTAGTTACCGGTAGGCCTAATGGTTGAGTCTAGGGGTCAGATTGCAATATCCAAACTAGGTTACTTTAGTGGACTACAGGCCTATCCCATTAAATAAAACGCGAAACGGGCAAGGTAAAAGAAGAATGTGAGTATGGCCCCTACTCACCAGAAAAGCAGATAAATTCTCAAGATTATAATTATATAAAGAGTAGGTATGTATAAAAAAACTTACGTGGTGTGCGTCTTTGGGCGCGGGTTGCGCAGGAGTGGCAGTAGGCAACATGCATACTGTTACCGACCTAACGCTGACTTAGCATTCCTGCGCCAGCGACAGGGGCTCTGCACTTTGTTGCAAATTTTTATTACAAACTACCAGTACACGCGGCTGCGCCCGCGTCGAAAAATTTGAATGCAATAAACATGCTTTATTGAAATTGTGCTTCGTCTGATTCATATGCTACAAGTAGCGCCATCTTTTAGTGAGACTTTATATTAATCTCACTTCGTGGTAGCATTATAGATAACTAGCTCCGCCCGGCGGTGTTACCCGCGATAAAAAGTATGAAAAATTAAAACATCTATCCCACGGGAACCATACATTTTACCGGGATAAAAAGTAGCCTATGTGCTATTCCAGACTATAATCTATCTCTGTGCCAAATTTCATCGAGATCCGTTCAGCCGTTCGGGCGTGAGAGAGTAACAAACATCCATCCATCTATCCATCCATCCAAACTTTCACATTTATAATATTATATAGTATAGATTAGGTACCTCTTATAATGTAGTGATAACTAACTTGGTAGAACACTGGCCATGAAAAAGAGTGACATGTTAAAAGGCCAGCTCGCTCAGACTTCATGAATTTCTAAATTGCAGGTGCTGATATCATTTTCAACGACGATTATCCCTTGTTTAACGGTAAGGGAAACATCGCGAGGAAACCTGCATGTGTGAGAAAACCCGACTAGTTTTCGAAAGACGTGTCAAGACCGCCAACCGGTACTGGGCCAGCACAGTGGAGTATAGCCAGATCCCTTTCGACCTGGTCTCAATGGTCAGGCCCGTGCCCAATATTGGAACAATTAAGGGCAACTTATTTTACACTTCTAAAATATCTTACGGAGAACAGAGATGGACTTTTAATAGGACCAACTAAGCGTGGGCCTAGAGCGGATAACCGCGATACATAAAACTCGGCAAAAATCAGCTAAAGTTGGATGCTAGTCCGCCTCTGGGGAGATAATTACCTCTTTACATAGTGCTTCTGGGCATGGAGGGTCCTAGTGTCAAATCCAAAACCAAGCGCACCATTCCAAGACCTCAAAACACCGTGAGCACTTTCTGTGTAGATCGGACCGCAAGCAACAACTAAATATGAGGGTACCCAGTTTTTAACTATGAAACTAGGACGACAACCATCTCGGTCCGCCCGTGACCATGGCTGTTGTAAAACAGCCGAAACGCCGGGAACGTAAAAATCATAAAATAAACACGATAAAATTCGTAAAATTAGTTTTATTTCAATTCCTAGTTTGTTAACTTACAACTGTAGCAAGTTTTCTAAAGATGTTTGACTTGAGCGTTTGGCGGAGATATGGTGCAAGCTGGAAGTCGGCGTCGGGCTAAAGAAGAAAGATTCTGTAGCCAAAGTTTTGTTGCATAACTATGACTATGGACTGGGTATACTGCCTTTTCTGACCCTCTGATCTTTTTTAAATATAAGTAAGCAATATCCATCAGTTAAAAATATTATGTTAAGTAATTGACAGCAGTGATAGCCAATTTGTTAGAAAGCTTGCCTCGGTAACGAGGATCGCAGGTTCAAACCCCGGCTTGGAGCTCTGGAACTTCTGGATTTCATGTGTGAATCTCACTTTGAACCACGATTATCACTTGCTAAACGGTGAAGGAAAACATCGCGAGGAAACCTGCATGTCTGAGAGAACCCCTCGAAAGATGTGTGAAGTCCGCCAACCCGCACTGGGCCGGCGTGGTGGCCTATGGCCTAATCCCCCTCGCATTGAGGGGAGGCCCGTGCCCAGCAGTGGGGCATTAAAAGGGCTGGTATTAGTATAATATATTATAAGTAATTGATCGCAATATGTAAAATATTTGGCGACACCTGTCCCAGTATCATATTGCCTTGTGAAACATTTGTCCGGAACGTTCCCGGGCTGCGATAATACCTTGCACAACCTCAACATAGTTACACAATTATAAGTATGCCTAACTCACACAATATGCCAATCCAATTCGAATTTCAAAACAATAGCGTAAAGTTTAATTTGCAACGAACTATTACAATTGGTTGACACGTTTTTGATTTTATATTGAACGTACCTACGGACATTGTGCGCATGTGCATATAATATGACCATAAACTATATAGAAATTGGATATGTCATACCTTTTTTATTTGCAACGTTGCATTAACGTAACTAAGTAGGTGCTTATCCTACCTATGATGTATGCCACGTGTTGAAAACACATGGCTAATTTAGAATGCCGTATGTAGTATTTCGTCTTTTAAACTATTCAATTTTAGTTCTTATTATGGAATAACTTTCGGCCGTTATTCGCCTGAAGCCTGGCACTCGATATTAGTTTTCTTTAGATGTAGAAAGTAACCTATGTTGCTATTAGTGTGAGCACCTATTTGAGTATTGTATTATGTAATGATGATACTATTAGATTAAAGCAAATTAGTAGATATGACTGAGTTTGTGCTGAACAGACGACTGAAATCACGATATAATTATTTGAGTAGGTACTCAATCATATTTGCTTGATAGCGAAGCCTTGCGCTATAGCCCAATTATTGGCAGGTAAATAATCTATGGCGCAGACCTTTTACTGAGTCTCGTTGTGTACCCTCACAGAATCGCAAGGTATATTATGCAGTGACGTTAAGTTATGGTCAAACTACCCTGAATATTTGTGACATTCTTTTTAGGTTATTTAAACCTATTATTTATCAGCGGTTCGTGTGGTAGCTCTTTACTCGATGAAAAGGTTGATCCGTGAATCAATAAAACACATATTTATCAATCATACAATTTGTATTTAATATAAGATACAGTACTTGTGACAGGTGGACAACCATTTGAAAATAATCCTTAATAATCACTACATTGAACAATTTCAAATTTAAATTAACATTCACTATTATTATGCCCAAAAGTGTGATAAATTAGTTGAGGTAGATTACCCACCAGTCGGGGGTTCAAAATTATACTTAATTAATTTCACCGAATTCACCACAGGGTGTAAGCAAATAAGACAACGCATTAAACATTATACTATATATAATTAAATATCTACAAATTGAATATGCAGTGCTCGCTACATGGAATACACAGGCTCCACATAGTTACTGTTGTACTCAAACATTTACAATAAAGGAGAACATTCATATAATAAACGCATAATATAGGAAACATGTTTGAAAGACAACTCGAGAATTACCTCTATACTAACCCCGCGGCCGCGCCCGGGACGAGCTCGCCGCACCGCCCACCGCCCCGGGCGCGGCCGCCTCCCGCTCCCTAAGGCCCGACCAGGCGCGAAGCAAATTACAGTACTATGCAGAATAATACTTAATAATAAATACTTAACTATTTACATCCCATGAGTTTCGGGTTCGGTGCGATCAGGACTTAATTTAAAAAACATAACTTTGTTCTATTTTTCTGATCGCTGTAAGAGGTGGCCTGCGCATGCGCACGCCGGCTGTAATGTGTTTCACGCCTTCACACTACATCAGTGGATACGCCAAAATTATAAATACCATTGTTCCCCGTTACACTCTGTCACCAACTAAGATTTTGCATGCGAGTGAGCTCGCTACGGTCATCTTAAATATATTCGCTGAGCAATGAGTGAGGGGGCGCCCCACCGACATGCAAAACCGAACAGTACCGCACATCGACACGACACCTACGACTATTGTGGCAGTGATCAAAATATATTGTATCTTTACCGATAGCTCTGTCAATGTATTCCGATATATATAATTTCATCACCCCTTTGAAGGGGGGGCTACAGTCACAAAATATCATCTCTGACTTATGTTTCAAAGACTATAATACTAATCTAGAGTTTAATTAAAAATTTAGTCCGATTATTTGCCAAGCACTTGACTCGATTGATATTGCATCGCGTCGTAATCGTGGCGAAAATAAACTAAATTTGTACTCGAGCAACTTGATAGGCCGGAACATGGGCGCGCGCCAAACTCGGTTCTCGTATGTGAAATTAAATTTTAATTGAGCGACACTTAACATGTTTAAGGAAACACACACGGATCGCGGCACCGGCGGATCCCCAACCACTCCGCATCATCATCTGTTACACTGCTGATATCTGAGATCAAAATAATCAAGTCCATAATGTTACACGGATAAAACAAAATAATAATAATTATAAACAACATTATTTTTGTCTTTCTAATTTTGGTGTCAAATTTCACTATAAAAATAATTTATTTAAAAAAAAAGCGAGCCAATAATATATGGCACTACGATCAGTGCTGAAAAAATAATTAGTCTAAATTTAATTTTATTTTTATTTAAAAAAATAATCAGTACATTGGAGAGGCTCCATCAGGAAGTCTACACGGTATATTATGATAGCATTCGGTCCCCATAAACACACGGACAATCAGGCACCAACTTGACTACTAGAGAAATTTTCCTATAACACTTCTTTGGGTCCACGCCTACATCGGATCGTTCAAAACTATACCCGCCCGGTCTCCACGAAGCGGGAGCTGTACAATTTCGAACAAACTCAAGTAACATTACCTACGACAGACACAATAGTGATCTCGACTGTACGACTCGCCGCCGACACTGATCGCACGCGCTTCGCCCTCACGCCTAAGGCTCCCTCTACACTATGTACACATCCAATTTTCACATTATTTAAATCTAGGGGGCGATTTTTACACTACAAAATGAATCTAATAAAAATCTCCATTCCCTCTCAAGTCAAGCGATAGTTTGAAGACTACGTTTGGTGTTATAATTATTTAAGATTACACCATTTCACACAATTCGTCCTAACTTAAGTATAGGCACTAACTAAACATTCTAGCGAGATCGTGTGAGCACAGAACACAATTTTTTAATTATTCACTTGTATAATCCTTACGGCTAAAAGGCATTAAACTTTTGTATATGGGCATCCAAAAGTTTTACATCTTAGTTCGGCGTATGATGCTATTAGTGGTGTACAGACTGACCGCGCTGCCTCGTGCGTCTGACTCGGGCATGTGCCGAAATACAGCTCACCCGAAGATGACATAAATAGTTGAGCTGACAGCAGCTAGCTAGGTGAGATAGCGTGTTTTTATCACGTCCTGAGCGAGCAAAGCCCGTTTCGCAAGGCCGTGCGGTCCAATCAGTACAAAGTTATTGACGTATCACGTATCATTGGCTTGGTAGTCACTGTGTTTACTGTATCATTTATACTTAGATAATTATATTCGATCATTCATTACAAGACACGTTTCAATAAACCCTCAAACCAAAATGTATTTAGATCGCGGAAGTTTCAAGAAATACAAAATGTATGAGCAACAAAAGTTTTTTTTTTGTTAATTTCGGATTCGATATACCGCATACAATATTTACAAACCAATAAGGTATCTCATGAAGTTCCGTGGTCTAAAATCATTTTGAGATTACAATTCTCGTTATAGCATCTGACCCCTGCACATCATTACTTATAATGCTGAATGAAAATGAGACGTAGTGACATGAGCCAACTTACAATGTTGCTAAATACATAATAGGTATTAATTTAGAATATGTTGACAAGTATACACATTTAACTAGACCTCATTTCTTTCAGATATTGTCGATTAGCTGCGTATTAACCGCTCCGCCTCGCGGGGCCGCCACAAGCACATATGCCTCGCGCGGCAATCTTAATTATTATTTCACTCTCGAACGAGGTGGTGTTAGCGGTTGCCTTAGGCGAGGCACGCCTTGACTGAGCGAAGTAAAGTTCGCGAGGCTGCTCGGTCGGTCAGTACGCGGCTATTAAGTTGTTTCTATTCAACACAGTTGTGCAGTATACCGTTCATCCGAGTCCACGAACTGAGAAGCCATTCTCTATATCACGACAACCGCGGCTATGCTATTGTATATAATTAACGTATCACACAAAAATACGACTAATCTTGTGCGCGAAAACGAACATCGGTTATATAATCTTATCACAAATATTTTATTGCTAATATTACATTGTCGAGGCTAACGATGGCACCGTCGGCTGTTCCATGTGAGAACAAAATAATTTATTGTATTTTCATTTAGGATAACATGTTTGGAGCAGTGGCGTAGCTATCGTAGGGCTAGCCGGGCACTGCCCCGGCTCCCTCAAGCTCAAGGCGCCCTTCGGCCTTCATGAACGACATTCGAAAAAGTTATATAATATCCTAGATGAATTAAGAATTTTTGACTTTTAACTTTTTGGCCTCTGACTGAAAAATCTGCTGCCTCCTTAATATTAGAGGCCTTTATAACACAAGGAAGTACGATTAAATATCTCTTATCTGTTGCGATAAACATAATACTTTGAAATAACTAGCTTACTTTGCTTTATTATGCGTTGCAGTGGCCGATAATGAGCTGATGATGAAGTAGTTTTGCACCTTTAAAGTATTTAGTTTATTCGAAATATGGCCCCAATTTCATTCATGCCCGGGTCCTTTAGTTACATAGCTACGCCACTGGTTCAACTGGAGTGCGTTACTATTAGAGCTCACGCATTATGTCGTTTACTTTATAACTTTTACCATGAATGTTACAATTATTTTCTAACATTGAACAGCCGAACGCATGCCACCATATTACAAATGATTACTTACACAACTCTCAATGGCAGTGACAATTATCAAATGGCAGTGACGTACATAAAACAGACAGCTGTTGATTCAGTAAAGTACCACAAACTAGAACGGGACAAAACACGTCGAGTACCGAAAACAACTGGACACCTAAATGCTACCTCTATGCTTCTGATATGACTACACTGTTATACCTCTATACAAAGTGAACACTATGTTATTGGTAAATCTGTGCATTATCGAGGCACTTCTCATTGCGCCTGAGACCGGAAGACCCGACGTACCAATGATATTTTAAACAAACAACATGTACAGGGTGTAGGTGGTTTCTAAACGAAAACTAATGCCATGACTTCTACTCATGATTATCGACTTCTAGCTATAGGTACCTTTCCCTATGAGAAGTGAGAGGGATAAAGGTCAGTTCATTATTTGATGTATACGGTACGTGACGTAGATAGCAAATCAATTCTAATTCTAGACTAATCTTTAAGCTTTAAATTAATGAAAAAAAAACAAATGAGCTCGTGGTATCACTCGGAGCTTGTGTTGTGATCGTATATTACTATACATTGTGCGCGCAAAAAATGCAACATTTGTAACCCCTGACTTTTCGACATAAATTATTTCTATAATTTTATTATACGCATTAAGAGTGTCCGTTACCATGTCACTTCCACCCTGTATATATTTACACACCCTAAGGCATCAAAAATGATTACTTCTGCTCTACCTGATTTGACTCTGACAAAAAGAGACAGAGTTATACAAAAAGTGACGGCATCTCATTTCTCTCATTGGGTGTCAGATAAGGAGGTCTGTGCAGAGTGACAAAAGCCGTAACGGCTTAAGCTGAACTTGGAACATGTAACACACCTACGCATTGAAATAAAACTTATTTTACAGATTTTATCGCGTTTATTTTATGTTTTTACGTTCCCGACGTTTCCATGACCATGGTTGCGGTAAAGCAGCCGTAACGTCAAAAAAAATAAACGCGATAAAATCTGTAAAATAAGTTTTGTTTTAATGTGTAGTATTCGCGTTAATATACGAAATCAATATACCTACGTATGTTTATAATATCATTGAAAACGCACAACATCGCTCGCCTTGGCACCTCAAGCGCTAGCAAGACGCAGGGAGAAATACAACTAAAAGCGAAAATTATACTAAGCTAAATCGTATCGCGTCCTAACCTAACTAATATGTACAGATTGGCAGTGATGCAGTATCGCTGGTCGCTCGTCGTCGGCACGACTCACCAACTTAATCAGACCACAGCCCGCGCTCCGTCGAGCGATAAACTAAAATCGACTATATTACAATTCGGTACCTTACATTATTAAACATTCGCGCTAACTATTTACATGTTCGCCTGTGCGATGTGAACGGACGCGTTAAGGCTCTGGATCGACCGTTCTATATCATTATAAAAATCATCAGTCTTGTGAAAAATTTACTTACGCGGGACAACAACAATCTTTGGCGAGAATTTCCCTTACTCGGTTATCGTCGGATATCGTCGGCCACCTCGTCGAACCAACATCTGTCTCGCTCGGTGCCACGCCAACTTGTATACTCAACATTATCAACTACACTGGTCCGATGCCGTATAAAATGACGATATAATAAAAATCTATGCCGTCAAAATCTCACAGTGGCAAACGCCAAAATGGCGAGAATTTTACTTTTTGACCCAGTGTATTTAATAAAGCCGGCACGTTTCAAAGTGTTGACAGACGGCGACTTTGGGAAGTAGATTTCCAACCTACCTATATACACAAGCCGCGTTTCTTAACGACAAAAATACATTCGGAATATTTAACTACAATTATTTTAATTAGTATAGCATACTTCATCATCTATCGACCATAGGTCCAACCGTCCACAGAGTCACTTCATAAGGAAGGCGAAATGAGTCATAGTTCATTATTACTGTCGCGAGAACAGATAAACCATATTATATGGTAGTAAATGATGAAGCTGTCCCACCCATCCATTTCCCAACCTCACCATCTCACACAAGTGTCCCGTTCGCTATGGCACCGACCGACAAGTTACACGATTATCGTCCGCACGGCCAGAACGCGTCGCCTCCGTACCGTCTCCCCATTTTCCTCTTCCTCGCTCCGCTCACCTCCGCCCGGCGCTCCTCCTCCCTGAACATCATGGGCAGGTCGGTGGCGCTGCAGTCGCGGGACTCCTGCGACTTCTTCTGTTTGGCGAGGAGGTTGTTGAGCAGCCGCGAGGAGCAGGGGCGAGCGGGCGGCGCGGCGGGCGCGGGCGGGGCGGGGGGCGCGGGCGGCGGGGACGGGCACTCGCGGTACGACGCGCAGAACTGCTCGTACAGGGCCACCTTGGTGTGAACAGGCAGCTGGCATATCTCGACCCTTTTGATCCTTTTCACCTCCCTCTCCGGCACCCATTCGTCCTCCAACCTGTGAAAGAGATGGCAATTGATATTTGTGTCGGGTATCGCCACACAGAAGTAGCTGCAAACACTAGGAGTTGAATGAAATATTAATTTTGAAGTGTACTACATCTGAAATTGCGTTTGTAATGCCGAATTGATTTTGGATGTGGTTGCAGCGATCGTGGGTACCAGTCCAAATATCGTAACAAACAAACTAGTGCGCATGCGTGTGCAAGCTTAAAGATGATGAATTTACTAGAGGGGTTAAGATAGAGTAGGATGGAACTAAAATAGACAAGCCTGTCTCCAAAATACACAAACAGGACTGGCAGCCCATAGAGTTGCTAGCAGTTAAATAAAGAAGAAATAATTTCTTCTATAATTAGGTATCTATATCGTTAATTTTGTTTACAATAAAATATGTACATTGCCAATTTCTGTAAATTAATTGTTCTAATCTTCACAAATGCTAGTAACTTGTAATCCATTTTGATGGTTCTGTGTGGCACATTATATTGGCAACAGAAAGCATGCCAAGCAAGTAGCCCGAGGATTATTGTCAAATTGGCAGAAATTTGATACACTTTATTGAGTATGACAAGTACGTGTTGAATGGAAGATACATACGTATTGCGCCGACGCCACAAAATGGGTGCCTAACAGGAACTCCTAATGCAATCGTAACGTCATTGAGTTGACATGCTGTCACTGTCATTCTTATTAATGAAGTCTGTGGTATAAGCAGGACGGAACACACTAACGTTAACGTAACGCTACATTAAAGGTGATTTTAGATTATGCAGTCCTGACCACTATATAATATCGCTAGACGAAGACACTAAACTATACGGTCCCACACTAAGCCACGTTTGTTTTATGGGTACCGCACAATGGACTGAGAGCGAACTCAGTAATAGTTATATAGATATAAAACATCTCTGACTCGGGTGCAAGCATTCGTGCTCAGTAAACAAAGTTTGTCCCTACCAGGATTCGAACCTGGGTCTAGGGGTGTCCACTTCGAAAAAACATCGATGTTTTTCTCGATTCGATATAATCGGAAGTGTGCATCGATGTCTTCCGATGTATCGGTTAGAAACATCCATGTTTACTGAAAATCGAGTACTTTTTCTAAAATTACATCACAAAGCCCTCACCTAGTCAAACCTCTGACATACCATGCAAACGTCAATTTATAATTACATAAATACTACTCCTACACCAGGGCCCCAAGTCTGTTAACACAATCGATTTATAATCGAACAGCAACCACACAGTAACTGTCACTTTTGACAGATATTGTATGGGATATCTGTCAAAAAAGACAGTTACTATACGGGTGCTATTCGATTATGAATCGATTGTGTAAGCAGACTTGGGGCCCAGTACTGTCCATGTCTGCACATTTATCGTGTGTGTTCAAGGACGCTGAATGTTCAAGAAATCTATATAACTAAGAAAATAAAACTATTTATTAAAAAAAGTAAATACCATGTATGAAAACAATATTGATTATAGTATGACAGTACAAATGAAATAAAATCATCCTCAACTTTAAACACCCTATTTCCAGTGTTCTTCTGATAAACTTTGCAAGAACAAAAGTTTATTTAAACGCTTTACCTTGAGTCGATTTCTTTGTTGGTTTACTTGGTTTTTGTGAGACGGCAAAAACAGCAGTAGAATTCAGTGGGCTCTGTTTTTATTTTTTTTAGTTTGGCATCACCATAGGTATTTTGCCAGTTTTCGAGCATATGAACAGGCCTAAAAGCTAGGTCCAAGTAAAATACAATTTCTAAATTCGGCCTAAATAGTTGGCAGTCCAACCAGAGCGTTCAAATATTACATAAACACATAGAAATAAGATTCCGGATCCCGCTGCGTTCATATAAGGTTAAACTAAACAGATTTGAAATAAAAAAAATGTAAAATAAACATATTTTAAAACAAATAGAAATAAAGAAAAAGTTTTTTTTTGTAATGATTTAGAAATCAAACTGAGTTTTCATGAAATTAACTGGTTATCATTGATTCGATGTTTTATGAAAATACATCGATACATCGAGTATATCAATAACCTTTCAAAACATCGGATCGATTCGATGTATCGGATTGTAAACATCGAGTGATTTCGATGCATCGATGTATATCGAATATCCCTACCTGGGTCCCTCGGCGCCGAAAGCAGGGTCACTACCAACTACGCTAATCAGGTCGTCAATGAAGTAATAATCCTCTTATTAAGGAAACTTAAAACTGCATTGCATAAAAATATATTGCTCTTCTTCCTAGTTCCTTCTATGGAGATCGCGAATATTTAGGATTAATTAGGATTCTTATTCACACGCTACGAGTATATCCATTGTGTGCGAACTGCCACCTACATCCTGCCTAATCGGATCGGAACATCTTGTTATAAAACAATATTTACGAAGGTTAAAATAATGGTTATAACTAACTACACTGATAAATTAATGAATACGACAAAGAAGTGGAAGTGTAAAGTTCGCTTTTGTCAAGTGATGTCCGTGTTTAGTACTCGGTTGACACTGTTCAAGTTGGCAAGTTGATAAGAAGCGAGCCAACTTGTCTAGCCTCGTGTAAATAATTTGTCAAGTTCGCAAGTTGTCGCGCTGCTTGCCATCGTGAATCGTATAAATGTTGTAATCAATAATGATAATATCGCCAGGCGAGCACACAACTATACGGTCCCATACTAAGCAACGCTTGTATTATGGGTTCCGTACAATGGACTGGGGGCGTACTCAGTATATTATACTTATATAGGATACTACACATCCATGACTCAGGCACATACATTTGTGCTCATCACACAATGTTTGCCCCTACCGGGTTTCGAACCCGGTATACGCAACGTAGAAGGCAGGTTCACTACCAAATGAGCTAATAAGGTCGTCGACGTTGTCGCTATTTGTGAATTACAGCTTAAATGATACATATACAATTGAACATTAACATATTGAACAATGCACTAACATGCTTGTTCGAAATGAATCTAAAAAGCTGTGAACTTATCAATGAATATTATGATACTTAAATGTTCTAACACGTAGTATACGACCCACCTGTGTTTACCTGAACATTTAAATGACATAAAACCCGGCATTGTGAGCTTTACTCTGAGCTGTAGAGTAGATCAACGATTAGTAGATTATCATGACGTTATCTTAACACTACGAGCATGAATTTCTCATTTTTGTCTACCGTAATTACCTGAGGTCCACCGTACACAAAACATCGCGGCGCAAATTCGAATTATCCCAGATTTTAAGTGAGGAGATATGCTGCCTTTGTTAAATTCCGTGGTTAAGAGATGTTAATCAATTTAAAAACGTTTATAATAATAATATGTACTCGATTTTAACGTAATAAGTCGTCACTTAAGTTATGTTAATGTAACGCTACAGAGATAAATTGAAATCGGGCTCCATCCCCAGTTATAATAAACTTTTGTTTAATGAAATCATTCCTTTTATGATCTATTCTTCTCGTTCGTCGTCGTTACACTCCTGGGCCCCAAGTCTGCTAACACAATCGATTCTTAATCGAACAGCAAACGCATAGCAACTGTCACTTTTGACGGATATCGCATACACTGTCTATCAAAAGTGACAGTTACTATGCGGTTGCTGCTCGATTAAGAATCGATTGTGTTAGCAGACTTGGGGCCCTGGTAGAGTGGCCGTGGTCATCAGTTAAGGTTCAATATCATACAGACATACATAATGAGGAGCGGGTCGGATGTATTGTAATTATCAAATACGTGTTGATGTACTCACACATGTGGCGGGTAGTATGTGATGAGCGCCTCCCGCCGGTCCTCTGCGGCGTTGTACCTGGTGGCGGCGAGCGCGGCGTGCAGCGTGAGCGTGTGGCGGCCGGCCGGCTCGCGCAGCGGGCACGCGCCGCCGAGCCGCCAGCGCGTGCAGCGCGACAGCCGCCACGCTAGGCCCTCCATCATACCAGGGTCGAAGAAGTCGAACATGCGAGCTGGAACACCATCATTATTTTGATTGGACACATGACCACGACGTAGGCCTCTGCCTCGAATTTTGCGGGCAGCGGGGCGGCGGCGGTGGCGGCGCGGGAGCGGCAGGATCTTATGCGTAAAATCAAATGGACCGGTTCTCGAAAACAGCGGCGTGGCAGCGGCGCGGGGCGGCCAACGTGTGCCGCTCCCGCGCCGCCGCCGCCGCCGCCCCGCTGCCCGCTAAATTCGAGGCAGAGGCCTTAGTGGCGTGACCCAGCGCGCAATTCGCGAGTATTTTATAGCCAATTACGCTTGACGTAATAACGATTAATACGCGTAACGTGACGCAAGATGCACTGCAGATATCAAAGGAATGGTAATCACAGAATTGCGTGCTAGCGACAATAGATCGTCACCTGTTCTAAGCACATACCAAAGTATAACACGCACAGTTAACACGATTCTAGTTGCCAAGTTGACAAGTAACGACTTAACATGACTCGCATCGTGTAAAGAGGCAACCAATCTACTTGTCGAATTGCGACCCGACCACGCTATTCACACGAGGCAGTTTAAGTTGGACACACTCCTAGTCAGCTAGCCAACATTAATGCTGTGTAAGATTGGGTCCGATAGTAAAATAAAATTAGGGTTTATATTTCATTCCCGATTTACACGAATAAATATAGAAATTATAAAGCAGACCAGTGGGAATAATTTAAACCATTCGAAATCGATATCGGAAACGGAATCGAAAACCTCCGAACTGGATTACCGCAATCGCTATTGACATTTCCGAGTTTGATTTATCTTCGGGGTATCTTGATGATAATACCAAATCGTTTTTTCAAAAAGTTTCCGTCAGAAAGCTCGCCAGGAGTGACACCAATATCGGAAAGTTTCAAATCCGTTTCCGATGTCGATTCCGAATGATTTAAAATAACCCACCAGTTTCAGTAGTAGTTGCTAAGTTGACTTGCCACTTGCCAACTTGTCAGCTTGGACCATGTAAACCGGGCATAAGAGATTACATCTGTGTACACTCACCAGACCATGGCTGTCGTCTGTACCGCAGCTTCTTCCCGTTTCTTCGGATGAGCTTGGCTGAGCTGTCAGCTGACTTCTTGCTGCCACTCG
This sequence comes from Pheosia gnoma, assembly GCA_905404115.1. Lineage (NCBI taxonomy): Eukaryota > Metazoa > Arthropoda > Insecta > Lepidoptera > Notodontidae > Pheosia > Pheosia gnoma. Next base: position 9,055,183 of record FR989900.1, read on the forward strand.
CGCTTGGCGACGCCTCGTTAAAGTGATTGTTCACATGCCGTTCCAATAATATCTGGAATGTCACCATTTGCCGTCAACATTGGGACCTTATGACCTTGGTCATACACCTTAAACTACAAATGTAAGCGTACATAATAAAATATGGGAGGACGAGAAATTTCGTAAGTTACTTTTTAAGATCTCTTTCGCAATAAGAATAAATATAGAATTTAGATTTTTATTTATCGAATTTTGTTCTGTGATTTATTTTTTAAATTCAGACAGAACGTTATTTGATTTTTCTGAATGCGAAAGTACGGTATTATTTATTGATTAATAACTAAACTAACACTGATTTTACTTTCAATTATTTGTTGAACAGGGTTTAATTTAAATTGTTTTTAACCCTTTTTTAAATGTCAAACTTAACTCATTGTCTTAAGAGCTACTTAAACCTAGCACGTTTCACTACGTTATAGTACTTGCGTTACACTACACTCATTCCGCGGCTCGGCTCGTTGTGATAAAACGAAATTATATAAACGTATAAACTTATTGCATTTAATACTTAAACGCCAATTATTTATACGACATCATTTAAGAAATATTTTATGGCAGGCAAATTATTATATGGTCGATAATTGGGTGTTATATTGAAATATTTAAGTAATAATCGTGGCCAAAAAGTTTAAAACAATAAGCTTTGTACGTTTGTACGAAAATAAATGTAATATAGGCAGTGAGAGCTGTGTAGGGGGTTGCGCTTAGGCATCGTCTTCCTCATCGTCTTCCTTAGGAAAGAAAACATATACAAGTTTATTGTTCGCTAATACTGAGTTCGTATTACACTCCGGAGACCATTCTCCGGAATGTCGTGGTCGTAAATATACGTCAGTATGATAACATCACGCGAATGACTACGAATACACCACACCTATCTTATATCTATATATATAAAACAAAGTCGTGTTAGTTACACCATCTATAACTCAAGAACGAGTGGGCCGATTTTTATGATCTTTAATTTTTGAATTTGGCGCCACCCCGAATAGAATAGCAGAATAATCTTTAAACCATGGATTTTTTTTTTAGATTTACTAATACAACTGAAGCGGTACGAAGTTCGCCGAGACAGCTAGTAATCTATAATCTATCTATATATAAAAAACAAAGTCGTGTTAGTTACACAATGTATAACTCAAGAACGGGTGGGCCGATTTTTACGAGCTTTGATTTTTGGAATTTGTCTACCCCGAATAGCAGAATAACTATTAAAACATGGGAATACTCTAAAGATAGCTTTCATTTTCTCAAACAATTGATTCTGAGGGAGTACGAAGTTCGCCGGGACAGCTAGTATTTTATAATCCAGTGATCGAATCACGATATAGATATATATTTTTTTCTATTTATATATTATATAAAATTATATTTTTTTTTAAGTTCTAATTATCGAAAAGAACCATAAAATTATGTTTTGTTTCGACCAATTTTGTCTCAACTTTATTTAATTTAATAACATAGTTTGATGTTCCGATCACTTGTCCGTTTCTTCACGCGGTATAAACACATACAATAATAAATGTATAATTGTAACATTATGAACGACTCCACTTTCGTACAAGTTTACAAATGAAGACGAAATAAGTTCATAGTTTAATAACAATCAATACAATATTAAGTGAGTAGCCTCTTACTTCTATGAACTTATTGTGAATGATATAAGGACCATATTGCTAAATGAATACTGAAACACCACTAAAAAACTAAGAACCCACTTAATTGTCGGAGATGTTGTGATCTTGCTTATCTGTATAATGCGTTTTAAATAAGGAACCCTCAAATTTGAGTTCCGTTGGAGTGTTCGGCGGTAAAATAGCTTAGAACTTTAAAGTTTATTTCCTAAAATCATTCATTTAATTATCATGATATTGCAATGATCACACTAGTTAAGTAGGTACTTAGTATTAAAAATATTTGCTACTGCACGTCAAGTGCGAGGTTAGTCGTAAGCTAACCGTATACTTTATAGTCAACGCATTTAGGCATTTCGTTTGGAGAAATGATTTTTTTAAAATTCTGTTCGCCAGAGGCGCCGTTCAATTCTCCGTACAAAATGTCTAAATACGTAAACTATAAAGTAAACGGTTAGCTTACGAATAATCTCGTACTTGACGTACTGATAAAACATGGGTTTAGATTGAATACGTGGGAACTATAATTAATGTATTTCATTTCACATAGTAGTTGACATCTGCATGGTGAATAGAAAAATAATGAAGGCCATTTTTGTACGTGGGTTACACAGGCTGATATTATATTATCATATATCTAGAACGTCATATTTATATGTCAATATAATTGAGGAATAATATTATTTAATCTTTGATCATATTTTTCCATAGTTTCTTAGATAATTTTCGTCCATCGTTAGATATATCTATGATCCTACACCAGTCATAGACATTATGATATAATTAATATAACATCCCCCATGCAAAAATACCGAACACAGTTTCTTAAATAAAATGTTATATCTAGAATTACTTAATTGATTTAGAAGATTAGTCAATGAACGTTATCAAAATGCAATCAAAAAAGGGAAACACAACTATATGTACATAAAAAACTAAAACTAGCCAATATCAGCATGATAAGTTCAAATTAATTAACTTACTCTACAACTGAATACTCAAATTTGTATGTGCTATCGAAGTCTTAATTATGTACTTAACATTAATCAAGACTTCGCTAGCGTCCTGGACATGATGTTATACTGCCCTTAAAATTTGAATATTCGGCGATGAAGGAGTCAAAACATTTTTGCAAGCTGAAACTATATAAATTCAAGATTTTAAAGAATTTTCATCATACCAAACATAAAAGAATACTGATATTGGTAGAGACATTTAAGTAGAAGTCAGATGAGAATACGTGATATTAAAAAAACGCCATTAAATTTATCACCTCATAAAAAGCTATACACCAGCTAATGCTAACGAGAACGGCAGGGGTCTATGAATAGGCAGAATCAACGTTGTTGTGTTTCCCTTTCTCTATGTAGAGGTGTAAATACAGTCCGTAATTATACCTGTGTGGAGAACCGCCTGTCGCAGCCGTCGACGATGCACTTGAAAGGTTTGTTCCCGCCGTGGCAGAGCGCGTGTCTCTCCAGCCACAGCCGCGAGCACGAAGGCTTGCCTCGCACCTTGCACTGCTGCCAGAGGCAAACGTAGTTCTCCTTGCCAGCTTGCGTCTCCACGTGCACGTTCTGGAATTGTTGATAATAATTTGATATCAACGAACACACCACAACCCTAAACTAAGCAACATATGTATTATGGTTACCGTACAATAGACGGGGGACGATCCCAGCATAGATGCATACTCAACATCCTATCACAAATTTTGCCCCTACCAGGACAGCAGGGCGACTACCAACTGTGCCAATCAAGTGTCAACTGGACAAATAAAAATGGTTCCGAGTTGTTAACTGCGTTTCATTCATGAGTAATAATTTCATGATATAAAGATAAAGAAGGTGGCAGGGAGAAGTTCAAGCAACAGAAATAGCAACTCACCTGTAAATGCTCTAAGAGATCCGGGTCACTCTCGAATTCCCTCTTGCAGTTCTCCCACAGGCAAAGAATCACACTAGGCGTTGTGTCTGTACTAGACGTCCTTTTGTCACTGCCCGTCTTCGGGTTTCGCGGTGGGAAGCGCAGCGTCTTCGGCTGCTTTAGGATCGGGCTCTTCTGGCTCTGCACCTCCACAGAACACACACTCACACTCAACGACAGCGACGAGTCCTCGTCGCACTCTTTACTCGTCTGCGAATCACTCGGGGAATCTATAGATTTATCCGTACCTATGCCCGACTCGGATTCCATCGTCGCACTACAGAAATTTGCTTCTATCACAGAGTTGTGGACTTCTGACGATACGTCCTTTAGAACGGTTATCTGCGTGAAGATTGTCTCCTCCCGCCTCGCTACCTCCTCCACCTTCCTCAAAATCACGTCTGTACTCTCCTTCCTGGGTGCCTCTATAGCTTCCTCCATATTTTCTTCTCTCTTTTTCTTCGCCGCTAACTCTTCGAGTTTTCCAGATATACAACTAACCTGTGCGAAAGGCCTTGTCATTTTATTCGTTTCTAAGGGAACAATGTTATTGTTAACTGTTTTAGACAGCCATGGTACATCACATTTCGGAATGGTGAGCTCACTCATCTCCGGTTCCTTCACCGTGCTACTTGGCGGCTCCGTACCCTGGATAGGATTATCGGGAGGTTTCACCGGCGCTATGGGTATACTACTCGTGTGAAGCGCTTGGGTGGTAAAGTTTGCAACCATAGGCGGGGGATGGTGAACCATAGGATTCGAACACGAGGTTTGCGAAGACGACGCGGTATTGGTGTAGCTCCAAGTCTCTTTCACGTTAATACTTGGCACAGAGGTAACGATGTACCCGGGCTGAGGCATGAGCATAGGATGACTGAAATTGACAGTGTAATTGGGTTTTGATTGAACTGTCATACCGACAGCTTGCATACCCGCCACGTTTTTATTCATCCCTGGAATAGACTGGCTGGTTACTGGCGCAGGTTTGTTTACATTTGGATACGTCGACGTCACAGCGTTAGCGAGCTTTAAAAGAGTCCCGTTTATGAGTATCGATGCCGATTGTTGATTTTGTAAATGGTCTTGCCTCTGTGCCCCCAACTGAGTAGTTTGGGGAAGAACAAAGTTTGGCATTTTGGCCATTAGATTTGGTATTTGAACGACGGTGCCGTTAATATTCTGCACGAGCGGAAACACAAACTGACCGTTTAGTTTTGTCGGACTGGATACGTTTGCGTTCATATTCGCCCGGTTGAATGCTGATAGGTTGTTCTGTTGGCCCAATGTTTGCGCGGGTAAGCCGTTTTGGGGTATCCTTAGAGCTGTAAGCATAACATTGCCACCATGTGGTACAGCGACGAACGATGCTAGATTGTTGGGTGCTACGGAACCATTGCAAGGTTGCGGAATGTTAATTTGGTGGCAGTTCTGTAGATTCGTTACAGGTACGTTAAGATTTCCGAGGCTACCGTTCAAGGTCATTGAGACCTGACGCACGCCGTTCGGAATATTCATCTTCGGCGCGGTGCTCGCGTCAGCCGGCACGCTTTTCATTGGAGAACCCTGATTTGGGTTGGTACAGTTTTGTTTCTGGAGCTGAATTTGCTTGAGATTGTTGGCCTTGGACCATGTCAAGTTTTTACTGTTCGCGATGCAAGCAGACGACTTTCGATTCGTTCTTTTAGCGGGCTGCGTCGCCTTTTTCGATGTTTCTTTTCTAATCGGTGTTGGTTTGGCGGTAATGAGGCTTAAACTCAAATTGTTCGAACCACATGTAACCCCGTTCATTCGACTATCCAGTTTGGTCGTCGAGCTGACAACACCGTTCATTTTCGAAGTATCTGTCTTCGGAACTGACATCTTTTTTGCTGACTGACTGAGAGAGTTCGTCGCTGCTACTCTCATGCCTATCAATTCAGATGATGCGGGTATTGCAACTTTACGTTTAGGGGCTCCCATTGTAAAATTACCAGTGGCGGATGGGTCAGGTGGTTTTACATCGAGGCGTTGTTTCTTACTCTCCACCAGTCCATTGAGAAGCCCGCCCGATCGCTTCTCTTTGGTGGAGGTCTCAGTTCCGTGCCGAACTTCCATAAAACCGTTTCTGATCGTTTGATTCCGGTCCTTTATATCTTTGGGTCTCCCGAAATCGGTGATACCGTTGACATAAGTGCTCGGCGTATTTTTTCTGAGATCAGTCGCTTTAGTATCCACTACACCGTTCATCGTCCCGGGTTTCCGCTGCGGTTCCTGTTTACCAACATCCATCAATACCTTAGGATTGAGGGTCTGGGACAGGTAGGAAATGTACTTCTCTAGGTCATGAGTGACGTCATTCTTGGGTAGGCACTTCTTCTTGGCGGCGTCGTCGGCGGGCGCATGGTCGCGCTTGATGCCGTTCTGGGGCTTCATCCTGTGGTTGAAGTACTCGGTGATGCGGCGGTGCGCGGGCGGCTGGTGCACGTGCGTGCGGCGCGTGGGCGCGGGTGCGGGGAGGGGGTGGTGCGCGGCGCGACGCGGCGCCGGCTCGCTGGCCCACGGCGGCATGCGCGCGCCTGCGCCCGCGTCCTCGGCGGCGCTGCACGCGGACTCGGGGCTGCGCGGCGAGCCCGGCTCGGTGATGTCGCTACCGCTGCATCCGCCACTCTCCGTTGGACTCAGCACCGCCACACCACTGAAACAATATGATTAGACTTTTAGTTTTTTTAGATAGGTCGGGATACAGTTCTTGTAACACATGGCGTAATAAAGCGTAAAAATAAAAGTTGATGATCTAATCTATAGTCTAGGAAGCATCACTTGATTGACTGTCCACCAAATGTAGTGTGTTAGACAGATAGTTTATTCGTAAAGCTTATGTCTTAAGAGTAAGGGATAAGTTTTACATTTAGTAAGAAAGGATCTTTGGGCTAAATCACACTACTTTAAGAACTACAGGCAAGAGACGTTATGTATGTTTAGTATACATTTTTTTATGACCGATGACTGTCAAGAAAATTGTACCTTTGTTCGGTAATTGAACAGTAATCATAAAGAAACAACCATGGAATCGTGCAATGGTCACTTGATTAATGACAATCAGCTGTTATATGTTTGTATTGATCGCGAGATGCCGGAGTACGGGTGGGAGCAGGATAGCCATTCCCGAAGGAATGGCCAGGACAATTATCGTTATATCGATATTTTTTTATTTTTAACGTCGTTATTAATTTCAGAACAAATTTTACTACAACTACTAATACTATAAGCCACGCAATCGCTGCCTGATAGAATACCGCATATAAATCAATATGAACGAAATTTTCGATTCCGAATTATCGATATAAATATCGATACATCGCACAGCACTGGGTCGGTCGCGACGCAAGGTGCAATGCCCCGGGCGAGTGCAGTGACGCAACCCGCGCGCTGCACTGACCGACCGGCCGAAACGCTATTATTTTTGGCTCCGTGACATTCACTGCACGTACTACGACGCTGTGACGAATGAACTAACAATCCCAACACCGGCACGCAGTAACCCACCAGACGTTTACTATGCACTTTTCAAGATTTCAACTTTTCTACTCGACATTAAAGCACAATTTTACTTTTTCTCGTCATGAAAGATGATACATTATTGCATAAGTGGCACGTACGTATTGTTCATTTCAAAAGACGGGATATTTTACGTCGGTTTTTATTCAACGCCGGTGGTAGGTATCAATCATGCTCTAACTTGACACTTACGTGAGTTAAAAAGTGAGACGGCCGCTTCATCCGCTCGGTTCTCTTCACACGTGAAAATATTTATTCTTGGAGCGTCCTACCGCGCAACCCGTTTTAGAATCTTTTGTTGGATCCACAGGTAATGTGGAATAACACAATTTGGAGGAGCATCTTTGGGTAACGTACGGGAATTTACTCTTTGAGGCGAAGTACATAAGGCTTATTTTCTCTTTGATCATGACAAGCGCGGGTGTGAGTACGGTGGTGAATCTACCCGTCAAAGGGACACCCTCCCTCGCCCTCTGTTAAGCCACATCCATAACTATGGCCTCACACTCCCTCCTGTCTCGCACTTCGGAGGGCTTTGTTGCTAATTGACCCAATTTTTTAAGACGTTTTTGCGAAGAATTTTTTACCTCGGCTAGGGGGGGGGGGGGTCTTAATTTGATATCGAACTTCGTTGAGCCGGAGTTTTAATTTGGCAAGTTTCGATTATTTTAATGAGGGTAGGATTATAAAGTACAATTCTGTCAGAATTCTTGACGTAGGAAAATCACCCGGTCAAGATAAAAATGTAGATACAAATTATATATTATACATATGTTTAATATGTATATAAGTATTATATACTGAGTTCGCCATCAGTCCATTGTACGGTACCCATAACACAAGCATCAAGCTTAAAGTGGGACCATATAGTTGGTGTGTTCGTATGGCGATATTTATTTATTTATAATAGGTCAAAGCGTATTTATTTAAAACCTATAAATATATTTTCTATAAAGTTTGCACAATTATGTAAACCTAGTAATTACTTAAAAAACACTCTAATTCTATTACAACTTGCATGTGAAAGTTCAGTGTCTTTTAATAATATTCATTGCCATAAACCAGATATACCCCATACCACAGCCAGAAGTAGGTATGGTTTAGGGCCACACTAGACGGACGTCATTAAGACTTCATCCGTCGGAACAAAGCTATGTATTATTGCTTTATTTTTTTGCGAATTGTCGAAAGCAAAAGTGGCCTGCGCTGTATCGTATGTAGGTGAGGCTCAGACGTCGCAAGGTCGCGCCCGCGCCGATTTCGGTCGTTCACCCGCGCTCCTCGCGGCTACATTGTAATCTCAATTCGAATATAGAATTGTATTTTTTTTTGTTTGTCACATTTTGTTTTATTTCAAAGTTTTATTTAGCCTAGTGGGTTTACATTCGTTTAAAGATATTTTTTAAGGTACGCGTAGGCATCGGGCTATTTTGGTTTTTATAATTTTAATAAAATAACCCATGAATGCTATTTAAATTTGTTTCGTCTACGTTAAAATAGTGTCTTAGCAATACATGAATATATCTTATTCTTTACCCGCGCTATAGGCGAGGGTGTAATCGAGTCGACATTGTAATTACCAAATTCTCACGCGTGTCATACAACGTTTATCAAGACACTTGTGTAAAAAAAAGTTAAATTTCATAAAAACTCCCACTAAACTTACAAGAAACAGAAAGTTGAAAACAGCGACATATTAAAAATAAAATTAATTAAATATTTTTGTTATTATAACACAAATTAATGTTCGTTTAATGATATCCATAAGCTGCATTATGGACCTAAAATCGGTGTAATAAGAGGCACTTTACGAGCAAGTGCATTGCAAAGTAAATTCTTGTTTACTCTAAATTACATACTACATTCTCCATAGATAGGTAATCTAGATATGTAGGTAGATACCGCGCATAGGTACCCTTTAAGTTAATTATTTTATAGATACCTGACATTAACGCAAACAAGTATTAATTGCCTTACGTCGTATTAATTAATACCATCTGTTTAAAGTAAACGATACAAAATTATTCACGAGTGCTAATTGAAAGTTGGATACCGCAACGTGTGTACCACAGCGACCACCTATAACTCATGGTAAACGATTCATTAGTGAATTATGCAAAGAGCGATAAATATAATGATTTTATACTGTTAGGCCTCAGCCTCGAATTTTGTGGGCAGCGGCGGCGGCGCGGGAGCGGCAGGATCTTATGCGTATAATCAAATGGACCCGTTCTCGAAAACAGCGGCGCGGGGGCGGGCAACGAGCGGTGCACTCCAGTCAAGCGGTGACCCGCGCCCGCGCTGCGCGTCTGCATTTGTTTTTGCGACGTGTCAAAATATATCGAGCGTTAGGAATAAATTTGAATCAAAAAGATGTTGTCTCCGTTTTTCAGACATTTCGTTCGCGAATAAAAACAAATATCTCGACAACACAACCACAAACACAACACTATGCCGCTATAGTGCCGCGCGATCTGCCCGCTGCCTGGTTTGGAGAACGGGTCTGCGTTGCCCGCCCCGCTCCCGCGCCGCCGCCGCTGCCGCCCCGCTGCCCGCAAAATTCGAGGCTGAGGCCTTATGCACTTTATAATGCACAAGATGCCGAGCCTTGGGCCTGGGCTTTTTTAAACATTTATAATCATTTTGTCTATTCAGAGTTTTGTTATTCCGATAAACTTTGTATCCAAAAATATGACATTTGTGATTTTTGGGAGCGTTTTTTTTATATATTGAGAAATTGAACTTACAACTTGAAATCTATCTATACATATATATATAAAACAAAATCGTGTTCGTTACACTATTTATAACTCGTGAAAGATTGGGCCGATTTGTATAATCTTAGATTTTTGAATTTTCTCCGCCCCGAATAGCAGAATAACTATTAAAACATGGAAAAAATCACTAAAACTAATTTATTTTCTCATACATTTGATTCTGAGGCGGTACTAAGTTCGCCGAGACAGCTAGTAATAATTACAAATACCCCAAAGAAGCGCCGCGCGCCGGTTCAAGGCTCAGTATACCCTTACTGAATCACTCTGTATATAAATTACAATGTGTGTAATTTAAGAAAAAAAAAATGTTGCACTATTTTCGAATAGGGTATTATTTTTAAACAAGTATTATATCTACTGCTGGTTATTTTATCCCACCCATGAAGTAACGAGTGGGCGTCTAAATGCGAAAATGTTCACGTCACATGCACATGTCGCTGGCCGTGCGAGAGGGCGCTTTGATTGCACATGCCCCATTCGTAGCATGCACGCCGCACATGCGAAATTTGGACACTGTGTGTGTAGGGTTACATCAAATTAATGAACGTAACTTTTTAGGAGGGGTAAACACATACATTTGGTCAAAAGGTCCGCCCCATATCACAATAAAATAAACTTTTATCGTTTCATAAATGTCTAATAAGGCAACTGTTACGACGACGAGCCTTTTTGTCATAATCTTTTTTTCCTATTAATGTTTACGCAATACACTTAAAGGTATAGTAAAATAAATGAATTACTTATACGCAACCCACTTATCTTTAATTAGGTATGTAACTTAAACAAAAAAAAAATATAACATATATTATTTTTTTTGTTTAAGTTACATACCTAATTAAAGATAAGTGGGTTGCGTATAAGTGTGTATAAGTACTATTATAATTTTTATCATTATTTCAACAGTTAATTAACTCGGAACACCCCTATATAATTAAATAGCAACATAGCCCCGAAATAAAAAAAATACATCATCGAATCCGTGCACAAAGATAATTTAAAAACTTCCCAAATTATGTCTCTACGCATTGGGGTCGCAAAATGGAATAAGTATTATTTCATTTAGCGCTGGAAATTGATCATCGCGCATGGGCATGCCCTCTGGGGACCGGGGACCGGGGACCGAGTCCTTGACGGGCTCCACTCGGGGTTCCATTGTATTGCTGTGGAACCCTGCTGTGTGCATATGCACCCTAGGGAGTAGGGATGTGTGTTGTCCTACTAAGATTTCAGACTATATTTAGTACAAAAAATATCCTTACGAAGCATAAGAAATTTCGACTAATAAATTGACCTGTGCCTTGTAAATTCTAAAGAGAATTGAAGCTGCGGTTAAAAACTCAGTCATAGCCAAACGCCTTTAAATTAAACTGATAAACCATTTATATAATACTCTATCCATAATAATAAGCACTACACGTATATATACCCTGGTAGAATCACTTTCAATATGAATAAATAACTGTGGTACTGGTTTTCAATGTCGGTGTAGTTATGTCAGCGCGAGTACACGACGGCCATTCATTGCGTCGAGGAAGTGTCGCGTGAGAATCGTGTCACTCGAGGGAGTCTCCCCCTGCCACCCCTTAAGGCGAAGTGATATGTTTGGCGAGGCGAAAATGGCGCATAGCTTACGATTCCGCGTCGAGGTAGGTATAATTTGTCTCTAATGTGCATCTACTATTATAAAACGTCACGCCGCCGCCCGCGCCGCCGCCCCTCGGATCGGGTCACTGCGTTCTAGCAAAGGTCGCCGCCGCCGGCGTTCAAATGCACACGTACCACTAAAGCTACTATAGACAGGGGCATTTACACTCGTTATTAATATCGATAGGTTACTTAGTATAACTGATAAATAAACTAGAGCTGCAACTGGGTGTCACGTCAGGGGCAACACTCCGACACTCGGTTTAAAAGACCGAGTAACTAGTATCATGTGTCGTCGTCTACCTATAGCTGCGAATTTGTCATATTGCCGCTTGCAATCCAGAGGTACCTATTTATTACACATAGTTCGTGGATTATGTAGATGGCTGGTTAAAGCTATTCATCATATTTTAAATTCTGCGCTGTCAAATCATCACAAAAGTTAAAATTGTGATTAAATTCACATACTTTCTTATATACTTTCTTCTTTTTTAAAAGCTTGGCAATGGGCTACAAAATAGTGCATTTTTTGCTAGTGTCGAGTAAAATATCTTCAGTGTTATTATAATTATAAGTACCCGTTTTGATACATTATAATGATTTCGATGACGATGATGGTGATGAAATGCATCCCCTACCCCTATCAGTAATGCTGTGGATACTTTACTGAAAATTTATCAAACATCTTGGGAGAACTTAAAAAGTCAAATTAAAATAAAACAATTTTAATTTCCTTGACTCCTACACGTTGTTATGAACACACAACAGTTAATATCACACATTATATATAAAAAAAGAACACATTTTTTGAAATATAAAACCAAACTGACAACTTCACGGTTCAACTTGCCGGCAAAAAGTCATAAATTTATTCGGCGTGTTTTGCGGGGATTGAAAACTTAAGTGCGTCAAAAATTGATGTGAAAATTGAGTCTTCGTCGTATACTTCCCCTTAACACCCTCGGTTATTATGCAAAATGTCCGTCTACTAGGGGTGGCTTTTTCGCGCATCTGTTATTTATTTAAGCGTTTTTATATTCATAGAATTGCGTAACTTCGACGCGTTGCGCCTACACTTCATTACGCTGTGTTGCAACCTTAAATTTACAGATTTATTTACGAATTTAGTTCTTATGTACAGGGGATAGAGTAGTAGGTGTGTGCGAAGTTGTAAATAGGTTACGGGGGGCACCCACCGTGACGCTCCTGTCAGCCGTTGTTGAATTGATTTGGTTGATAACAGGCTTTTTCATTCAAACTGGTGGACGTATTAGGAGCGAGGTTACATGAACTAGCAAAATAATAGGACGTGTCTAGTGTATAACTAACCAAATAGAAGTTGCACAGTAGGGTGAAACAACAATGTAGATGTACGCTTCTTTTTGTACTTAACTAAGCAGTTTTTCTTGTAACTGCGCTATTTCTAACGGTCACTTTTAAGAACAAAACCATCAAAAGTGATTATTGTATGTTATTCACCAAAATAATGATTAAATATAGGCTTATCTACAAACAGAACCGGCGTTCCCTCAACGAGATACTTGAAATCTCGTAGATAAGGGCTCCGAACGCCTAACTTCAACGTAACAGCCTTCAGAAATTCAATTTCCTTCTCAAATCCTATCGCCGCATTTAGACGCGGTAGTTTACGCTCGGCCTACCGATATTCGTACTCGCGTAAGTTGTTACCTATCAGTACGAGTCGGGTGCGAATTTATTCGTAAGCGGACCATATACTTTCAATGGTCTTTGAATTGTTAATTTCTATGCAGAATTTGATTTTTTTAATACCATCTTGTAGACATAAAAGCACGACTATGCAGTTAGACATTTAGCTTAGGTTTAAAAAGAATCTAGCGCTTCAAGCGCTCAGATTACAAAAATACGTTAACGTGTTTCGTCCCGCTCACACCGCAGATTTCATAAATGAGAATGACAGTGACAGCATACATTCCTGCTGTCAATGTGATTATTTTAGAAGTTTGCTGTGAATAGCGAAACATTATTGCTACAACTACATCCTCAAGTTCCGTTATAAAGAATCTAAAATCTACATTGTAAGGCAAGCATTAAGTTGACGGTGATTTAGATTTTAACAACGTAAGATTAGAGTTTAAAATGGCAGTAAGAACGAAACCAGTTGACATATTATCGCGAGCCATTGCGCGGTACAAAGATGATGACGTGTTGGTTACCGCCAAGTCTGGGCAGGAAATAGCTGGATTCACTCAGACAGCTGTGTTGTTCGGCTAGTATCCGAGGGACAGCTTTACGAAATATATTTACTTACAAAACTGTGTCTTGTGATGTATTTATAAAACAGTTAATGACTTATTCCTTGACAGTTTACCAAACTTACAACCCTCTTACGAAATATTAAGTGGCCTTTTTCAAATAACCTTTTATTAAGATACTAAAAGACTGAAATTTTGCATTATTTAAAAATATAATATAATAATAATTAAATCAGATGTGTTATTGGCTACGCTACCCTACTATGTGCAAAGCCCGACACGTACTTGACCGGTTTTTGCTTTGTCATTTAGTTTGTGCAAGCATCATTAGCCGGATTGCAGTTAATGATTCCAATGCCATTTGTCAGGTCAGACAACAATGTTTCTTTGCACAGAACGTGATGAATTATTAGTTACATTATTTTTAAATGCATTAATGGGTAAAGAACTAATGAGGATTAACTTTGTCAGAACTTACATATACTTCTGACTGATACTATTCGACTATTAAAGAACGCCATTTGTACTATCTATCTGTTGTCTTTGATTATTGTTATGTTTATTTCTTTGGTGTACAATAAAGAGTTTAATAAATAAATATTGTTTAAGTAGATAAATACGGTGCATTCGTGTACAGGTTTTTTCACATTTCACTTACGAACTCGCAACTTCAAATTATGTTGTTAACTTAAAATATATTTTCCAACTCTGTTCATTATACAATTTTACGAAAGTTACGTACCTACATCGCGAAGCGATTTGTTCGTGCGTACAGGTCAAAAGTATTCAGAACAATATATTATGTTCCCACGTAGACTAAACAAATCGTACGTTTGAACGGTAACATCTCGAGATTGACGTAGATGCCCAAATGTTTTGAACCGTAATGTAATCCTCTATTTTATACCTAAATTTACTTGATATTATCACCTCACATTCGGTACATCAATAAGTACATAAAAACGTGACGTGACACTTGAGGTCACACTATTGTTTAACCGTAACCGTACCGTATTTATGTATCCTACGTCAATGTTGCGCTTATCACCGTCGGCGGGCGTACAAATTGGACGGACGTTGCACCGGGGTGCACTGATAACTTTGTCGCGTCCCAACGATATAGATGTACTTAATCCTTCATTGCCAAACTATTAAAACGAAAATAACGTTTATATTCTATTTTTGGCACTGGAGTTAAGAGTGCGATTTTATACAAAGTCTATTTTAGGGCGAAGTATATACATATAATTAACTAGCTGTTGCCCGCGACTTCGTCTGCATCTTTAAATTGATAGCCGTGTTCCGGCATGATGTTCGGTGTTGCCATTCATGGATGGCGGGTCAGATCAGTTGCGCTGCATGTGCCTCTATTTATGCCGCCTTCCTACCTAGGCAAGTATGCTCCATCGTAGATCTCATCGTCACTTACCATCAGGTGAGATCGAGATCAAATACTTGCCTATAATGTAATAAAAAAAAAAAAAAAAAAATTATTTATGATCTGATTGAAATAAAAAAAACAATATTTAAATCAAGATTACCACAATAATTATTGAACCGCACTCAAATCGGTTAAGCCCTTTTTGAGATTAGCGCGCACAAACGCAAAGACAAAAATTCTAACAATCATTGTTTTGGGTTCTAATGCGTTGATAAACGCTCCCAATGATAGTTTTTCTCATATATGTTTCATGTACCGATAGCGATCAGTTTAATTTTTATTATATTTATAGATTTCGCGACGAAACATATAATTATTTGTATAACTTTTATCTAACTCTTTGTTATATAGGAACCACAAATGCATAGATTGAAAATTACAAAGTGCAATGAATATAGGCACCTTACAAAGTGATGCATTATATTTGAACTTTACACAATTGTGCGCCGGCGCAACCTTTGCAGTCGTGACGTAATCATGTCATTATGAGTTCCTAGATGTTATTTCTTTGTATGGGAAGTATGTCAAGTGCATGAATAAAGCATGCATATTATATGACGCATCTAAGCATATGCAGCCAATGCAACATCCCCTACTATTTATTGGATCGACTTCTGTAGGTTTAAACCTCCTAGGCAACGTGTACTATGTTTGAAGCTCTTATTTCAGAATCAGAATATTTTTTATTTATGTAAACCATCAAGTAGAGTACACATGATTCGTCAAAATAGTTACAAAATGCTAAGCTACAACGTAACATTTTAAGCTTAGCTTTAGCTACAACACCCGTTCCGAATGCCGTTCCTATGGAGAAGAACGGACAAGAAACTCCATGGTAACTATTTTTAAAAAGATCCGTTGAATTTTTGAGCAGTACATTGTTATGGATATGTGACAACAATTTAGAAACGGCTCGGCAGACTTTAGCAGCTGAAAAAAAAACACAAATTCTAAGTATATCATTACAAGTTAATGTCTATATGCTTCCCACCTTTGCAACTTACTTTTGTAAATATCAATATTTGCATCATGTATTTTCAGGGCCTCAAGCTCGCAAACACATTAAACATAATTGAATGGCAATGGCGTACATGAAAAACGCAAGACTTGGAAACATCGTCACGCAATCATCTCATACTACCCAGCATCATAATCTTGTCTATTATATCCTACTACAGTCATGAGACCAGGCTACTATGTGAACTAAGAACATGGATTACAATTTGACTTGTAAATACTTGGTCTAGCCGTCGTTGTACCTCCGGGTCAGAGCAACGGTATCCCGTATGTTAATTGATTTAAATTAGGTGCTAAGATGCGTGGGAAACGAGGGAACGCGCAAAGCTGGGCACGCATGTTTCCGGGTGCGTGCGCGCACGTGGTCGCACTTACAATTACTTTGAGCTTTTTTTAGTTTTGAATAGTTTCAATGTAATGATCGAGAAGTGAGCGTGTGTTGTGTCTTAAAGATGCAAATGTTGGTAACTGAACTAAGCTGTTCACACAAGAGTATGCAAGATTATTTGGCGGAGAGAATTTGAGTTCAATTATATTTTCCAGATGGAATCTAAGTTTTTCACAAGTCCCGGGTTCAAATCCCAGAAGGGGCAAACATTGTATGAAGATCACAAATGATTGTTCCCGAGTCATCGATTTTTAATCATCTATACTGGAATCGCCCGCATTCTATTGTACTTTTACCGTACCACAAGCGTCACTTAGTCTGGGACCAACCAGTTGGTTTGGCTTACGCCTGGCGATAACAGCTTGTTCTCAATTTGCATCAGTTGGGTCTGCTTGCAGTAATTGCAGCTGCCGTATATAGCCAACTTAAAGAACTTTGCAAGCCACGTACCTACTATCAGTCTTTTACTTCAACTCAGCAGGAAACCGAACTTCATACGGTTGACACGATCGCACGTATACAGCGTAGCGCACGTGTCGTAGACAGCCGAACATAAATACTCGCCCCCGACACACGCGCGGCAGACGAATCGACGCTTACACATACTCAACGGTGTTTATACGTTACTACTACAAATAAAGACTTGTTGGAACGAAGTTCCTTATCGCGCGTTACGAAAGGGGGCTAGACGGAAAAAAATAAGACGAAAAGTTGTAACGACACTTTTTGCTATCTTTGTCGTTTGCATTTACATAATGGTCAGTATTTTCGAGATATTGCACAAGTGCATCCGTGGCGCAATTGGCTAGCGCGTTCGGCTGTTAACCGAAATGTTGGTGGTTCGAGCCCACCCGGGGGCGATATGTTTTTGTTTCCCAAAATTATTGATTTTTTGTCCATAATAAATAATAAAAAATAATAAAAGACCTCCGTTCCATCCGGGTGTCCCTTGACACCTCTCAAGTTTTTCTATAAACGTTTTTATCAGTCTAGGGATCTGGTGGACGCAGCTTCACTTAATATACAATTGCGAAAGTAATTCGAAGGCGTTTTGAGTATCCAGAATAATTTTAAAGAAAGCGAGATTTTATTCTGGCTTGCTTCACGAAATTTTGAAATTGAGACATATTTCTTGGGTCTAGGCGAGGACATGAAAACGTGTTTAGCATAGAGAAACACATCCATAACCATGGATAATTTTTTCAGCAACTATTTATTCAAGATTACATTTTGGAAACTAAAAAAATCTAGGTTTAAAATAGCACATATCTGTCTCAGACCTGTTATTGCCAGTGGGTCAGAGCTTCAACAAAAAAACCCGTAGTAGTGGTCGCAATATATTGCATATGTTCCGTAATGGCGAGTGCAGCGACCTTGGTCTGCTGACGGGCAGCGGCCTCGCTGCAGACGCCTTTGTGTCGTGTCGTGATCGTAAAACAAAGGATTACCGTAGTGCAAGACTAATTTGTTTTTGTGCACTGTTATTATTTATGATTGATGTTATAAAAAAAAAAGTCAACACCAAAAGTTGCAAGTCCACTCTGCTAATTGAATAGATCAGGGTTCCTCAACCTAATATCCTCATCCGTACCAATATTGGATTTTACAAAAGCCCGTGCGGGTACTTGAAAGTGAAACAAGACTCACAAAAACAAATCCGTCTGAGATCAGAAGAGACGTAATCAAATCAATAATGAAATAGGATTTATTTTAATAGTCACAATTACGAAAATCTTACCGTGTGTAGGTCTAAGCCTAACTGACGATTTACCCCGGTTGGAGTAACTCTGGACTAGATAGTTGGTAAATACATCTAGGGGTACTTTGTGTTTTTTTTGCCTTTTTATTGAGTCTATGGATATAACCTTTCCACAGGGCGATGTCAATGGTGACATTCAGATAAAAATGTGCGTCTTAATAAATAGCGATTAAGCGGTAATAGGTCAATGGTGTAACGGGAAAACGCTGATAGCGAGACTGTGAGATCAAATTCAGTTACGTTGCAAACAAACGAATGATCGGTTATTTAAGGATTTTAATCTTTGGGACGTTTGTAAAACCTGTACGTCTATGTCCCAGCTTGCATACAAGTGGGGATATCACTTAACCAGCTTAAGAACAGATTAAAGGTATTTAATCTCATTATTCACACACAATTTTAGCATGTTAAACTATAGAAGGTATGTTAATAAATGCAGAGAAGTCGCATCCAAACGGCCCATTAGGAAAGCGACATTGCGTATTAATCAGGTTTCCATAATAAACAAACAGCGTTTGTTAATGGGCGCTCGATTCCCACGCCATTCTGGTTTGTCAGGGTAGGGCTCACAGATATATGAGAGGAGATATGTTATGAAAGCGGTGGGCTTGCGCACACAATTAGCCAAAATTAGGCTAACATAGAGTTTTCGCCGTCAGTCGACTGCAACTGCACGTCGGTATCGGAGCTCTAGCTTTTTTTTTTAAATGCTGTGTTATTCCGTGGTTGTGTGCAAAAATACTAGCAGCAAAGTGAACTACGCGAAAGATGGAATCTCATTTCACCAGCCAGTATTAAGTATTTTATTTATTCGTCTTTAAAATAATTAAAAACAACAAATAAAACAATATTTGATGCCTTTATTATGTTATTTTAGTTTTTATGTAGCACAACGACTTTTTTATTTTTGTACAAAATACATGGCTATTTAAGTACCACCTATGTTCGCTACTGAGTGAATGTACGAGGCAATGGACAGATCGCGTAACGATACTTTGAATAAACTGGTGCGTCGCGTGGTACGGCCGCTGTATACGGCGACGACGCAGCACGCACCGAAGAGACTTCGGATTGGTTGGTTTTATGGAATTGCATGTGTTTTGCGGCGAGTGGTGGGGAACAAAACGTAGACAGCGAGTTCCCGTACATTTTGAACCGCACGGCATATCTATCATGATCTGTGGTAGGGCTGTTTGTGTTACAATCCTCAGTTTTAGGATTCACAATCATACATTTCACTTGACCATTCAAGATGCAGAATTTTTTTTAGTACCTTATCATAACTAAGAATTACTGCTTGTAGAAATCAAATAGTTAGAGGCAGCAGAATGTTTATAAAACTATACTATTGAATATAGTCTCAAACTTTACTTTTACTGTAAAAATACAAATATGATTGAGGTTGAAGCAAATACCTAACTAAACTAGAAGAAACAGGCAAGGCACTGTGAAATAACCGAAATATTAACTCAGCATCATACAACAGTTAAAGCAAGTAGTACGCTTACCTTAGAAATAAAGATCGCAGGTTCGAATCTAGATACTCACCACGTGCGAATCTTATTTTCAACCATCATAAACGGTGAAGGGAAACATTGTGAGGAAACCTGCATGTTTGGATCCTAACTAGTTCTCACAAGACACTCGTCCACTAAGTAACGTTACGCAAGCACCCGAAGGATCCAGTTATAATGTTAATTGTTGACCCGACATGTAGTACTCGTATTACGTAAATAAAAACTCGTCAATTTCGGGTGTCGGTAATCGCATCGCGCTCGCTCAGAGGAAGTTAGGTTCCGGTGTTTTAATTAATGAACGGTTGTATTTGACATGTGAACGCTGATAATGAAGAAAGGCTAGAGTTTATATTAAAATGGGTTTCCCGGGTTGGATATCCTGTCGATTAACGTAAATCTGCCTAATTAATGACTGAAACTTATTGCCTAAAATGACCCAAAAAATGCCGTCTTGTGCTTTTATAGTTTCCTATTCATTCCTTTAGTAGTGAAGACCTGATGACTACGGCCCGAAATCAGTTAAATTTATGTGTGCCAATAGTGCACGCATCTTCAAGAGGCTAGCTCGAGCACTGCACTGCCTCGTCCGTTCGCTGTCATATGTAATTTGCGTCGCTGTCTCCCACGTAGGGGAGCGCGGTCTATCTGGACATAGCCATTTACATTCAATGAATCACTGTACCGTCTACCTATTTACCTCTATACGTACCTTCTTAAAGGAAATATAAAATAACCATAATAATAGCTTTCGAGTAACCCGTGTCACTGTCTTGGCGTTAACGTATGCAGCACGACGTTAACAGTTAAAATTGTTTCGTGGCAAAACCATGTAAACTCGACAATGTTTTAGAACGAAAATGTAACTAACAACTTCTTTGCCAGTAGGGTTGCGTTCGTAAACAAAACTCAAAAATAAGAGGAAGGATAATATAAATTACGATAAAAATAAAATGATGTCGTATCCTACAAAATAGGTCAGCTTTAAAATGAGAGGTCTGAGCCTATTACAACCGTCAAATTTATGTTTTGGACATTATTTTCAAAGTCGTTGACCCGCCACACACTACCACCACTGTTACCTAGAAGACAGGATCTACAGCGGTATCTAACGAAGTCGCCGAGGTATGAACCTCAACGAGTTCCGCGGAAAAGCGAATGGTTTTGACGTAAACTCAGACGAAGAAATAATATAGACTTAGTGCCACGAACAACATACTAAATAGCGTGTACTTAAGGACGCAATTCGCGTGTACCTACAATCGGTTCAGTTTTTTGTGCTTCATAACATTGTTCGCGTCTGTATTATTTCCTCGTCTACGGACATAAATTAAAACATAATGTTTGACAGCCGTAAACTGTACCGTACCGAGTATTCAGAAACAAGCTGTACCTGAGCTACAGCTCAGTTAAGTTATAAAGTTAAGCTACAGTTGCATATAGCTGCAGCGGTAACATAAATAATGGTCGTAGGCGAAAGTGAATGCGCGGTCGCGCTCTGCGGGCCGATAGGAATGACTTGCGCAATACGATGCGCGTGCGCATTGTTTTGTGTTTACTGCTCATAGGGTTGGCAGAATCGTACCAGAGGGTGAATAAATGAATATTCTCAATACTTTTGGATCAACTATTCAGTGATGTTATAAGTAAACCTAGTAAGCATTTACGAAAAATAACTTACTAATGTTAATCCAAAATGTCCAATTTGAAAGTGTCCCCGTAGGCCTATACGAAATAAATGATTTTTGTATTAATTGTCTAAAATGTATAGAGCTTTTAACCGTATTAGAATGACGAAATCTTTTTCAATAGTAGTGCGGGCAAAATCATTCCAGTAATTTGAAGGTTTTGTGCTAATCATGAAGGCCTAACTAAGATGAATTGACATTGCCGTCGGATCTTGAATGGTATCTTACTATACATTTCCAGCAATTGAAACGACATAGTTTATACCTATATAATTCACACAGCACGTACAAATTTATATCATAGATATTTGAATCCATACAATAATTTCCAGAAAGCCGAGTATAAATAATGAAACTGCAATACAGTTCTGACATTAAGCGTTAATGTATATATCTTTGTTTATTACTACATTATACCAAATAATGGCTGTAACCTATTGAAACCAGATAATTTCGATGTTGTTGGTACATTTAATGGAGAATAATAGCGAGCCCTAACCGCAAAGAGTTCGATTGCACGGAAGGATTGTATTGTGCTGGCCGTCGCTGCAATTCGACACTTGAAATATGAGCCTCCGAGGACTCCGGCAGCGCATCAAGATCAGGCAAAAATAAGGATGGACATTTATTTTAAACTTGACGGCATAAAGTTTGTTTTGTACAGATGTCGACCTAAAGCATACTACTGCACCACATAGTCCTTAGCCTAGGTGTCTGAGATATCTTTTTAGGGGAAAAGATCCGGGTACCCAAACATCAAATGTTCTAATCAATCCTGTTTTAACTAACCCTATTAAGCAACCCAGATACCTGCAATGAGGTACTGTGACAAAAAGATAAAGAAATCAAGAAACTGATGTTAGTAAAATCTAGAATACAATTTTTCTTTTTTAAAAACTGAGGAATAATTTCAACGAAATAATAACTTTTATATCTACTCGAAATCAACCTCACATTTTTCATAAAAGCACACATCTACGAATTAAAGTTTAACGACTCGAACAATCTCGATGTTATCAGGCCGAGACAGGCATGGGGGTCATTTGTGGTGGTGCAACGACCCCCGCACCCCGTGCCCGCATGCCCAGGCTCATTGTCCACGGAACAATGTCCACTTGCGGACAACGCGGTGCATTTCTTGCACGAAATAAAAAAGTGCGTCCTAGAAAGCACATATATGCAGGCCATGCGTCGTCGCGAGAGCTAAGAGCTGACTCACGATCAAATATCCAACAAAAACGTATGTTTATGCGGCATATTAGCGACGGCGGTTAGCGCAGTGGTAGTGACTCTGCTTTCTGCGACGAGGGTCCCGGGTTCGAATTCTGGTAGGGACACAAGCTTTGTGTGATGAGCACGAATGTTTGTACCCGAGTCATGGATGTTTAATATGTATATAAGTATTATATACTGAGTTCGCCCTCAGTCCATTGTACGGTACCCATAACACAAGCGTTAAGCTTAAAGTGGGACCGTATAGTTGGTGTGTTCGTATGGCGATATTTATTTATTTATATCTGCGTAATCAAAGCATACGCCTTACACTAATATATCGAATAGAAAATTAAATAGAAGCTAAAGACTTGCATAGTATACAGGCAATACTGATTGTGGAACAATTTGAGATTTATGGTTATTTATTCTATATTTAGTTGTCCGTGCTTTATTGTGTGCCTTAAGTACTATGTAGCAAGGGTTTGCTGGACTAGTTATCTGATGTTGGAAATGAGGTTATGGTCATGTCGTGGACGTATTCGTGGTTCAAGAAGCTAGAAAAAATATTAGCGAACATAGTTAGCGAGAACTGTTGGGTATTTTTAATCCACTTAAAATAGCCCATTTTTATGCCTACTCCCTAGATACAATAACGTTCATAATGTAAATCGAACATAACATTTTTCTTTTAAATATTGCTTGACAATACTATACACATAACTCCAATAAAACGGCCGCATTACAATTTATGTATATTATAAACTAACATTATAATGATATCATACATTTACGAACTGAATATTCATAACGCCGATTATCCAATGATACCTGTTAGCAGTGTAAATATGGGAGAAGTGTATAATTATTGTATTAGTTCGCCGTCGCGTCGTGGTGGCGGTTTTCGTTGCACGCAAGTGTAATTAATCGGAATCATTAGATCTATCGCGGGCTATCATCATCGGCATGGGGCATTATACGGGCTGTATGTATTATTTTTAATAATTAATATGGCTATCTGTGTAGGGGCACCATCCAAGACTTGTGTATGTTTCACCTTCTTATAGGATATTATTATGCTCAACTAATAATATTATTCTAATCTTATAATTCATGATCAAACCTGTATCCTAGATTTCTACATTAAATATGTCATACAATTTCTCCTAGGTATTGGCGACCAGTTAAACCCTTCTTGCCCCAATTAGTCCAGGACAGAATCCACAAGACATTTATTCAATTAATTAGAGCTCATTCCTTAAATTTTAATCTATACTAATATTATAAATGTGAAAGTTTGGATGGATGGATAGATGGATGGATGTTTGTTACTCTTTCCCGCCCGAACGGCTGAACGGATCTGGATGAAATTTGGCACAGAGATAGATTATAGTCTGGAATAGCACATAGGCTACTTTTTATCCCGGTAAAATGTATGGTTCCCGTGGGATAGATGTTTTAATTTTTCATACTTTTTATCGCGGGTAACACCGCCGGGCGCACCTAGTCATTTCATATATTCGCGCACTGGTGCCGCCGCCCGTCAACAATGCAGTCAGTAACCTTACTTGTAAAAGAATAAGAACAGTTTTAAAACAGAGAGTTCTTAGAAATATTTTAGCTGTTGTAATATGTTTTACAGGTGTTCATTGTCGCGACGCGTTAACATCAATTTACATTTCCGATGCCAGTAATAAGGTAATAAACGTTAGTTGTGTAGTCCGGCCTTAATAGGTTGGGCTTGTAACCAGACGTTCCAAACATTGGGCCCATCCGTACGTATGCAGGAGTTGAAAACATTTTTTATAAAGATTTTTACTTAACACCAATACTTTAACCTTACGTGGCAACAAAAAAAAAATCTAAGTTTTAGTATAAGACTAAGATACTTTAAAACATGGCCGTAACACACTCGGAGCCAGGGCACAGGCAGGACGCACTATCAATAGTAACAATAATAAAATCAATACACACAAGGGTCGCACGAATTCGGAGGGTCCACTCCTCGCACCAAAATAAAATAACAAAACAATCCGGCTTTTATAATTGTACGAGTCCATTGATGGTTTTCGAACGTTTATTTATACGATATGTGCAACATTTTGGAGGAGACACAATAATTGTCAAATACGATTACTATTTTTTGTTGTTTTTGTACGCGGGTAAGGTCTATAATTGGACCTTCGCCCGCAACCTACTCCCAACACTACTCCAGTAACCCAAGAGCCATACAATCTTATCCATTCTCATTCAGATGGCGGCGCTAAAACTCATTGACCGAATGAAATATTCAGTCGAAAATATAATGTCAACTACATATACCGAAGTGAAAACCTTCCTAGAAGTCGTACAATAACAATGAGTAGTATTGTCGAGTGACCAATTAAGCGCCCTTATTACGCCTATCTATATCCGATCGACATTGAGAACGATGTGTAAACTTGACCGATTATAGGTAGTATCGACCCATGCACGACTCGAACCTGTCTCGCATCCGTTCCGTTACGCCAAAATAGTCGTATGAATAATATAATAATTGTACGGAAACCGGCTTGGCGGTCGCTTACAAGTCGCGCTTTCAATGTAGGTGCGTCATTTGTAAATACATAAATGTTTAATTGTAAAAAGGTAAGTGCATTTATTTATACCTATGCTTGCTTTTGATTTGTTTACTCAACTCAAACTCAAATAATCATTGTGAAAAATATTAGGATAAATATTTTTTTGTACATTGATTTATTGCAAAAAATGTGCGCTTACTTTTTTCATTTATCTATCAATCTCCAAAAACATAATGTAAGCAAAATTTATAAAACATACCCCCCCATTAGTTATAGAAAGTTGTTTTCCATTTACAATAATTATACAATGATCTTTTCTTCGCAAAATGCATTGTAAATTGCTTACTTCTATAAATTTTGCGGGTACGCGTTGAAGTTCTTGTAATTCATACATTTAATTCATCATATAGGTATAATTAATTTTACGTTTTTGTGTTATTGCAGGTTAGCTTTAACTTAGTGTTTAGAAATTGTACTAATTTTGTGAATAAATGTACATATTTTATTTCTTTCTTCTTTATAATTAAATTAAACATAATTGATCGATAGAATATTTATCGCTTTACAGCATCAAACAACATGAACCACTAATTCTATAAAAGTGAGATTTGATCAATTAGCTTTCTGGGTTCCATATATTAAATTAAACCTGTAATTTGTCTGAATGATGTTGTCTTGCGTCGGCTGTTTTATTGCGACGCGTGATTTATTAATGGAAAGATGTTATGCTCATGTAAATTATAAGGTTTATTATCACACCGGCCTGGGTCGGCGGTATACGGCTTGTTTGCGTCTCATTCGTTTTAAGAAAGCTATGAGCTTAACTTGTATGTCTTGCTGTAATTTAGTTGTCAGATTCTGCTCACTAAACGTACGCATATAGGTGGAAACAACTAAGTTGGTAAAAATATGAAATATACAAATTGAATAATAATACTTTCGCCAGACGAACACACCAACTATTCGGTCCCACGCTAAGCAACGCTTGTATTATGGGTGACGTACAATGGACTGAGAGATCCATGACTCAGGTACAAACATACACAAAGTTTGTCCGTACCAGGATTCGAACCCGGAACTCTCAGCGCAGACGGCAGGGTCAATACTCACTGAGCTAATAAGGTCGTCATATAACTTACAATTAGCATGCATGTAATTACTGTGTGCAATATCAAATTTACATTTCATCCAGGCCGGAACCCTAAAACCTGGACAAACCTTAATTTTGGATGCATCAAAAAGTATTAAGAGCCATTTATCTAAAGCACTACTTAAGTTAAGCATAAACTATTTTATTTAAAGCCGAAGTTAATACATGCACACGGTCAACGACACCGCGTGGGCGGGGCCCATGCTGGGACTTTTAGTTTTATTACGAACCTTCTTATAAGACGTTTTTCTCATATTAACATACGAATTTATGCCTATTAAATCAAATGCTTAGGGGAACGCATACAACCTCCAATATTTCATTGTATTTAATAACGAAAATTAAACTGCGTAATCTTAACGACTTTTTTAGATTCGTGTCATTAAAATCGTCCATATTCAATCTCCAAAGAGTAGTAAAAACAAAAGCTCTAAATATTTATTAGATATGCTGATAACCTTTGGTGTTATTTCGAGATGCGTAGCTCTCGAATGCTTAATATACAAATAATATGGAAACATAATCGTAGCATTACATTAAAACAGCGTAAGGCACATCTAATGTAATCGTAACGTCATCGAGGAAATATGCTGTCCCTGTCATACTCATTTATTAAATCTGTGGTCTGAGAGGGATGGAAGACGTAACGTTCCCGACACACAACGTAAAAAGGATTGTACTTGAGGCACTGAACTCGTTATAACCGTCAAATGCTCGTTACGACGCGATGTTCACGTAAAAGAACGCGTCACTCAGTTTATATCTTATCGCACGCATTATCGACAGCGTCTAGTATTACAGTGGGCACAACATGCGATTATTATGCGAGTCGCGCACGGCGACGCACGTATTTTTAGCGAATGTCGTGCGCTTAGCTTTAGGCCTGGAACAGACGGTCGATTCGAAGCGGTTGCCGACGGATATGCACTCCACTCTGTGGGTCGGCGATACAACGCTTAGATAACTTTGTACCGTAATTTATTGTAATGAGTGGCCAATGACATTTATTATGCAAGATAGGCACTTTATGTTATCAGACCTTAGAGCTCAAACACGCAGGAAGAGCGTTCAACGTTCCTCGTTATTTGTAAGATCCGCAACCCATACATTTCCTGACCGCAGAACGTAAAACACTCTCTCGTGTGTTGGGCTCAGAAAAACACAAGAATAACAGCAAGCTAACACTTACCTATCCACGTTATTAGCCGATGTCACTTTTCCTCGGTTCTTTCCTATACACCATGATCTGTCATTGTTAAAAATGCAACCAAATTGAGAACCTCCCTCCTTTTTAAAGTCGGTTAAAATACACATACTTTAGTACTCGTCATTTGGTTATCTATCAGTAACGCATTGTAATTCATTTCGTAATGATCGCTGCATATTCATTGAATATAGGCATGCTTTGTTCAGTAGTAAACAAAACGATCTGATCCGTTTTGTGGTTTTATTAATTAACTAGCTCTAAAAAAGTAAAAAATAAAGTTTTAATATAATATTAGTACAATGTTATTAGAATAATAACTTTGGACCCCCGATTGCTAGTAAACTGAAAACAACTCGTCCAAAATTATTCATGTTTCGCGAAATTTTTACCAATTTTGAGTTCTGTTGCACTATTTTAATAGTTTTTCTCCATACAAACTTCAAGACCCCATTGCGAACCCGTGAGGTCTTCTTTTGAGAAAATTGCGATAAGCGTTTTTATTATTTATTATATAGAATCTATTCACAAAGTTTAAATAATAAATAAATATATATTCTATAAAAAATAAATCTTAGTGGATGCTTACGCCATAAAAGGAAGCTACTGTCCAAATTTCATGTGTCTCTTTCCAGCTTTTTGGGCTGTGCATTGTCTGTCAGAAACATTTAATTAAAACAAAATTATTATCCGGATGTGACGTTTCAGTTACAAAGTCGAACCGTATGTGAAGGTCCTTACGGCATGCGGGGTGAACGCACTGCACTTATTTCGTTACGAATGTAAGTCTAAAACCACATCTGAAGGGGCGCTTAATGGCGTTTTGAAGAAATGATACCGTTTTATCGTCATCCTTTTACATTTTATCAAGTCTTCAAGATGAAATGTTTTGATGAAAAAATGATGCAAAAAGTTGCGTTTTCAGATAAGGTATTTTAACGAAATTTTCGCTTTAATAAGAAATACCACAATTTATTAGCTATGCTGTGTTACGTAATGCTAATTAAAGTATACGTAACGTGCAAAAGAAGCGAATCGGGTCCACCTATCATCATTCATCAACATTTTAATCGTTCGCTAATTGACCACAAAGTAATAGGTATTAATTAATAGAGAACAACACTATGTTTTAATCATATTAAAATGGTTATTTTAGTGTCTAGACTGGCTAACGATAAAAATTTAAATTATTTTTGCGATCTTGTGAGATAAGAATAAGCTTTAAATTGGTGTATGCCGCTATTTGCAACATGGAGGTAATATTCTGTGCTAGAAATTCGGTGTGCCGCAACAAAATGGTTGATGTTAGCAAAATGGCTTAATTTATAAACACGTAGAGAGATTCTTAAACCTCCTTTAGGACTCGCTACCTGTGCACGGACTCACAGATATACCTGAGTAGGCATGAATAAAGATAAAATCTAAAACAAAGCAGTAAAAATCACTTAACATTATAATTGAATAGTTTTACAAGGATTGGAATAAATAAACATAGGTAAACTAAAGGTCGGCTGCATGCGGCGTGGATATTATATTTTACAGCCGATGGGAATTATTCAAACTAACAATACCTTTAACTGCTCGGCAGTTAACTAGAACGCATATATTGTTTACATCGCCTATAATAAGGGTAACATTACATTATGCCTTGTTGCTAATAACAGTTTTATGAACTATTTGTTCCTTGTTACTGAGGTCAAGTGTTTCTGTTTAATATTGCAATGTTTTATGGAACATATTTTAGTATGCATAAAGTGATATAGAATTTAAACATGTGTTGTTGGCCTTTAGAACTATCGATGTGTGAAAGGTGGATGACACTGAAGGCGTAAATAAATTTATATTATAAATGAAAACAGGAGCACATAAGATATATAAAAGCAAAATGTAAGCCAGACGAATAAAGAAGCATTCAAGTTGGTATTCGAATTCGAAGAGATTTGACATAATATCTTTAAGCTTTAACAAAATCTAGGCGACATGTAAAAAGCCATCCGTAATTGAATAATGAACTCGATAGCAATTAATTACACCTCTGTGGTCGTAAACCTGTCCACGACAGCTTCACAAGTTGACAGTTTGAGGACAAAGCCGAAGTGCTTTATATTATATATTGAACATCGTAGAATCGCATAAAATACTCATGATGTCAATAAAATTATAATGCCCCAAATCTTACACGCATGTGAACCATGGTTCATACTTGGAGCCCATTATGTAACTTAACAAGGAAATACTTTTGATAAGAGTTTAAATAGCACTAAGATTTTTTAAATTAATATTTTATAAAATTAATTATGTAGAAAAGGGAAACGAAACGGAAGCATCAGACATAGATAAGTTGCAGCAATTAATTTTTAAGGCTACGGACTGTAGTAACGGAAATTCCGCGGCGGAATTTAGAGTGGAATTTTTAAATTTGTTTTGTATTATATACGTCGTTTTAGCAGATTTAGCGCTTGTGGTATATTTTCACTTGCCGCGATGGAGCTAAATTCTAGAATTTCTGCTCATTGGGCCCAAGCCTAATGTGTGACGAGGAGGCTAATAACCCCGAATTTAAAGACGTTTTATAACTTTATCAAACGTCATATAGTGCTGAGCAAAGCAAAACTCTTGTGCGCAGTACTACTGTACCTTATTAAAACGTCTATAAATTCGGGGGTTAGACTTTTGGTGCAGAATTTGTGAATAATCCATCATCACATCTCACATCTCTATCATCACATTTCCAATTACGAAATAAACATATTATCATGGCAAAGAACGTCAGCACTTATGGAAATTTTAAGTCTGATTTAAGTTAAAGAATTGGGAGCATTATCTGACTAGGAATATAAATTTAAATTAAGCTCTACGCAAATAAAAATCTAAGAACAAAACGAATAATCTGTTTAATTAATAATGACGATAAAAAATAAAGCCTTAATGAATCGACGATAGAATTATAAAATCTTCAGACAATCCGTCAATTTACCGACTTATGAGGGCAATTAATCTTCCAGGTTGAATTTTATTGCGGGTAGGGGGCGGTCACCGCACTACAAAATCGCAGAAACCAGTCCGAAAGCTGCATTCAAACTTCTATATGCGAGACTTTTGATACCACTACTCATCGGTGTCTATTAATTGCACTTGGAAATGGCACCTCAAACCTCGGCTGCACAGCGCACCTGATAATCAGTCTAATTAGTCCAACTACACCACAATGACGACGCAGCGCAACATATATCTATCTCGCTTTTGCCCTTGCTAATTCTCATGCAATCTCGTTTACACTGACATCGTACTGTATAGTGTGTACAACCACAGTACGATTTATTATAACGTGTGTGCGTTAGGGGACATGAAATAACATCGCGTTAGTTCTAGCATGACTCGTCTACGTTTCTTAGTTCAAAGTCATTGCCACCAAATGTTATTTCGTTCTCTTGAAATATCTTATTCCATTTTTTCTCCGAAACACTTCGCAGATGGAAGATAGTGGGAACCAGAAGCTTGTATAAGCGGCATCAGCATGAGAATTTTGCAAAATGTTTAGATACGAAGACATAAACGTCGTCTTTATTATAGTCGGCGGTTTAAGTGCTTATGCAAACATGAAAAACGCTGGCAATTAAAATAATGATTACGAAGAGATTAACTTGATTAATTTTAATAACTATATATATATGTGGTGTCTCAAGGTTTGAGGAACGTGGCTCAAGTATATATAAAAAGTGTTTTCTACCACATTACGAAATACCTACAGCATTTGAAGTCAGGCACCGATATAGTTTACACGAACTTGCACGAGATACGTTAAGAAATCGTCAGATCATTCGACATTTGGTACGGAAATTGAGCGTACGCGACGAGGAGATTGCTTTTAAATCGCGTTATGAGCTTGATGCACAGGCGGTGCAGCGAGCCGTCCATCGAGTGCACGGCCAACTTGATGGATCACTTGGTAATTATAAAACTCATTTTCTTCGCTAAGTAATGTTCGACACGCTTTACATATTATTGATGTTCGATACGACACTTCGTGTCAAGATTTCGATGAATTTCTCAAACTAATTATTATGTAGAAGCAATAACTGTAAAATTGATATGAAGAATGATGATCATTTCACAAAACAGACTTCTAAATATATAATAATAACTATTTCTCAACATGAACAGAGCTGACAGCAGCTAAAATTGCAGTCTCAGAAGGGATCGGTAATAAAACTTCGGCTAATGGCATCTATGAAAAAAAAGGACGAACGTTTGCAGTGAGCGATAAAAAATGCCGACAAAAAGTTTCCCCTAGTATATGATTTCAGTATAAAAAGTAAATTTTGAAAAAAAAACCCCTCAATGACAGACGAAGGACGTTAGAAAGTCATCAATGTAGTCTTAAAAACAATATTAGGCCTATCTGTTAGTTACATTACAGTCGCATCATAGTCAATAATCACATAACAGTCAATAAACTGTGTACTTATTCAACTTCACTTTTAAAGTTTTAACCGACTGCCTTAAAAAGATGGATATTATAACGGTGAAACACGAGTCTGGAGTTGTGATCGATGATTGATTATATAGTTGTTTGATTGTTGATTTACAGATATATAATTTGATCAGTCATTAATCAAATCGAACAAAAAGTTCACCCCAGTGTCGACGGGGTCACCTTAGTACAGAGCGGTCGCACGTAACATCTGCCCGATAAAAACATTTTAACACGTGATTTTTAAACAATAACATTATCAGCATCACCGAAGGAAAACACCAAAACGATATCTTAATTATTGTTATTGTATATCTTCAAGATTTATTTGATGTATTAACATATTTAGCAGTTATTCTGCAAAATGTGTTTCAAACGTTTGATATAAAATCTGGTACTACCTTATTATTATTTCTATATGGACATGCAAAATATCATTGGAAATGTTAAAAAATGATTTGTTCCAATTCTATTATTATTTTTAAGTGCCATTTGTATTAACATTGAACTATGGAAGAATCAACAAATAAAATGAATAAGTACTCAGTCAAGAAAATTGCAGAACAAGTTTTATGTCGAGATTAAACTATGCTAAGATCGTTAGAGAAAAAAGTAAACAGTTGCGTGAAAGAGAGAAAAATTACACAATACTTTAAAAAGCTGGAAGTTTGTAGCAGGGCGGTAAGTTGATTAACTTAGTTGGAGATTATTATGAGTGTTATAAGAAATTACAACATAAGTTGCAAAGTTCTTGATAGCAAATGAGTCACAATACACGGATACTGTTGTAGCGCGAAGTCATCGAACATTTCAATGACTTCCTTACAGGGTTAGTACGTGTTATGAAATTTGTGTATGTCACGCTATATTGGAAATGATGATGACAGTTAGATTACCAACAATTACTAGAAAAATATGATAGCTAACGTTAATGCAGTGTTTTGTCCACCAAAAGTTTGACATGAAACATTAAATGTAGAATTATTATAAATAAATATCGCTAGAAGAACACACCAACTATACGGTCCCATACTAAGCAACGCTTGTATTATGGGTACCGTACAATGGACTGGGGGAGAACCCCGTACATAATACTTATATAGATATTAAACATCCATGAATCGGGTGCAAACATTCATGCTCATCGCACAATGTTTTTCCCTACCAAGATTCGAACCCGGGATCCTTGGCACAGAAAGCAGGTTCAACACTAACTGAGCTAATCAGTTCGTCACTACCTCACGGTATCATGTATTTTAAATGTTTATCGTTAACTTTATTAATTTAATTCTTATGTTGTTTTCTTTCTATTAGTATTCACAGTTGCAATCGTGTCTATAAGTTGTATGAAAATAGAACAAAGAACAAATTATGTATTCAATGGATAATACCGGAAGGCTAAGCACAAGGTGCTAGGCGCACCTGCTATGTACATAGACCTGTAATGTGATGCAGTCCAACGAGAACCGTACCTAGCATACTTGGAATAGAGTAGGGGCAACTACACAAATATGTGTTATAGTGTATCCTTATATAAGCCTATTAAAACATAAACAGAAAATCATCGACGTACATCGTATATAATAATTCAAATTGATTTTGTCTTCAGATAAAATCTTGCAACATCGAGATTCCTGATTAGATTTGTAGACATAATATTTTATCCGTATTTCAACTCCTTTCTGTATGTTCGGTCATTGTCTATAATTATTCCGTGGTTAGCCATTTTATACCACTCCGTTGCTCCATGATCATAAGAAACCCTGCAAGACTGCACTTTTTAAATTCCATTCCGGTTCAGAAATATTTCGTAAATGCAGATCGTATATTTATGTGATTTTCGCAATAGAGCTGTATTTTAACAAAAATATTTATCGGGTTTGGATGATTTGATTGATTTATATGTTTATGTTGATTCATTAAGTCAAACATTTTTTATCGAAACGTCATTTACTGCTTACCAGAAAATGTTAACGAG
Source organism: Pheosia gnoma (assembly GCA_905404115.1). Lineage (NCBI taxonomy): Eukaryota > Metazoa > Arthropoda > Insecta > Lepidoptera > Notodontidae > Pheosia > Pheosia gnoma. The sequence goes on from FR989900.1 coordinate 9,089,360, forward strand.
TGTTATCTTAAATTGTGAAATGATGATAATGACAGTTCAATTGATATACTTATTACCCACACGATCCAATCTCGATAATAATAAATTCATGGTGAGCTTTAAACTGAGTATACAAGTTTTGTGGTAACTACAGTAGAACAATTTTTTTCAGCGGAATTTATTGCGTGATTTCTTCGGATAAGCATGTTAATAGTCTATTAACTAAAGGAAGTAGGCCCAGGTAATAATTTAATTACATACAATTCATTTCTTTCAAAAGCAGATTTTCTCGTTGCCGCTTTGTTTCAGCGAATTATTTTCCGTCTTTTAATAAACAAATAGTATGGAAAATTGTTCTGCGTAATTACGGTACAATCTATGAGTAATATTGTGTCGTAAATTATAATAATAATAATACACGGGAATAACCATGACAAATCGGTATTACGAATTAATTAACGATACCTAAATAATTGTATGTCAATTATTTAGCATGCCAGCTGCATGTTGTTTAACTGAAATACATAGAAACGCAAGATAACAAACGCAAAAACGTCACCGAAAATACACGGGTAGCAGGAGCCTGGTACCGGTTTTCTTATAATGAATGCTCAAAAAAGGACGGTACATGCATAAAAAATACGGACCGCGCCTTCCTATGCAGCGAGTCTCCCCTAGCGAAAGGTCGACATCCATTGTTATAAGCGAAACAATTTGAACTTTTTCTGGTCCTATTCGAACGGCGTGGTATTTTTTATTTTAAAATCGCCGAAATTTCGGCGTCGCTTACCGATTGCTACATGCACTGATCGGTATAGCGACGGCCGGGGCTCGTGGCTCCGCGTTGCCGTCCCCGCGGCGGTGCGCGCATGCATGGTGTTTTTAGGGCCGAGGTCGTCGGGAATAATCACCTCGGTCGGTGGCGTAACATAACTTCTCATCTCCCAGGGTCGCGGTCAGCTTCTCGCCGCCATCCATGCACTGCACATCCTGGGCATGGTTCACACACAACACATGATCACACAGCGGTAGGTCACTGATCGGGTCGTCGGGTCGTCACTGCACGGCACTGTCACTGTCGCGGAGTGTGTCGCGAGACGGGCGGCGTGCGCTATCAACGCCGATGCATTGGCGGAGTGCGCGGCGCGGTCCCGGGCGCGCAACAGCTGACGGGGGCGCAGCCCCGCGGTCCGCGCCCCGCTCCCCTCGCCGCGCGCAGCCGGTGCGTGCGCCGCGCCCCGCCCGCCCCGCACCGCCACCGCCTCTAATCCATTATTTACGGACAGCCGACCGGTTTCAGGCGCGTTGGTTCTGGCCGCCGCTTCACGACGATCGTTCAAATTTAATGCCCTTCCTATGTCCGGCCTCTAATGCGATAAGATTACGCTCGGCCGGGCTCCGGACGGCGCGCGGCCGCAGTCACCGCTGCAGTGATAGCACCGCGGGACGAAATAATTAACAGAAGCGCGTAACACTGGTGCGAGTAAATCTCGACCCGCGGCAGCTTGTTGAGCAACGCAGACCTGATTGATATATCGGCGGGAAGGTGAACGAACCTATGCCAGGCATCGACTGGTACTGAAAGCACTAAAAACCCTATAACCCTTGTTATATTCTGTTGTTAGCCGCAAAATTCACTTTTGAGGCCGTAAATCACCGTGCAGGCCGTAAAAATGTAGTAAAAATAGAATTGGAAAAGAAATGGGTCCCAAGTAGGTGCCCGCATGTACCTACTACGTGTACACTTGTCATAAGTACATAATGTTATGTAGGTATATATTTAATGTACTGCATTGATTAGGAAACATGACGCCGCAGCTACCGACACTCCCTGAAACACAGCTGGAGTCAATAAATACGTTAACGATAATGCGTTATCTATTGATAAACAAAAGCCAGAAGACAATAATAAACCCATGAACTACACAAATATTCCTAATGATCTAAGTACGTACCTACCTAATTATTCACAATTCCCAGCTCGGCAGAACATAAAGATAGCTGATACACGACTGCAAATAAGTACAAAACATCACTAATAAGTTAGTGTACATAGCAGTCTGTTGACTTACAAATACTGTTGAAATGGGCTTGAAGCACGAAAAACTTTCACAGTTGACCCCCTCTCTCGGGCTAAGTTTATCTCAGCATTTATCTCATTTCCATGAATACAACTTAAAAACTTATTTCTTATCTTCCGATTCCGAGAATGGTCTTTACCACTTGCTGTTGCACACACGAATTTTCGTATTTGAAGAAACTGGCGTTACAGTTACGGAAGGAGCCTATGAAAATAAAAGATTTACAAGCTTCTATTAATGAACACTGCGCTAAATGGTCCGAACACTCCAATGTAACACTAGCAACAAAAAGTCTATCAACATGTGAGTAGAGTACTTAAATAGTTTTAGGAACAAGAAGGTCCGTCTCACATACATTTACTTAGTATAAGAAGTCTTTCGCCGTTATTTACTGGACTGACAGTCTCCGCTGGAAATTGACAAATACAATGTATTAAATCACAATAAATATGATTGAGTTGTGAATTCATTACTAATCTAAGTTTATAGCTTTGCTCCAAAAAGACTAAGGATATAAAATCGACGTGGGGGTGTTATAAATTAAAAGCCGCGTAATTAGAGCAGCCAAATACATCCGAGGGACCACCACGTCGGTTCGACCTCGTCAATCATGCGGCGGATATCAGACATTAGATATCGCAAAAAGTGCAGCAAACATCTCGAACGGGAGTCCGGTTCGCGAGGGTGGTGCCCAGTGTTTCATTACACGGTTCCCCGTAACATTAGCGCCGGCTGAGTAGTCCCGACAGTCGTCGAGATACTCAGGCCTCCACTTTCGGCGGACAGCCATAGAAATCACGTAGTTCGCGGAACTTTGTTACCTGTGGTACGTCGGCAGCGCAGCGCGCCAAGGTGAACGTTCGGGCCAAGGACGGTCGGGCGGGGCGGGAGGAGCCCCGCCATCGCCCCGCTGCACCCCTCTCCCCCTTGCCCGAGTAAAAACCGAACCTTCGAAGACGGGCGGTGCAGCCCAGCAAAAAAAGGGCCCGACGGAACAAATAGAAAACGTTGGGGTCCCAAAAAAAAAGAATACAAATAACAGGGGTCTCGGGTAACAGAACTAGTTAGGGTCTCTGGGTGGATGTCGAAATAATTTCGAGTTCGCATGTCACCTGCGCCTACGCAGACGGGTCACGCACCGAGAGCGCGCGTGTTGCTATGATGTAATAGGTGAACGATAAAAAACGGCTAACGGAAGAGGCGCGGAACCGGGCGTATCGACGACGACGGCCCACTAATCACCCGGCACGATGGGTATTTTATAATTTCACAGCAATGGCAAACAGCGGACTATATTAATATTCTAGAGATGACCACCTCCGCTTCAATTATTCATGTCTCCTTACTTATTCGTGATACGTAAGCGTTGAACTTTTTCCATGCGAATTGAAGGTAAACTAGGGATGATAAAATGCCAGGACTGCTTCCTAGCCGTTGTGCTCCAACCGGTTCGGCTGCACATTGTCATAACTTACCCACAGAAAAAGTTGCGCTAGCCACAAAACACGTCCTACAGAATATCTTTAACGACTCGCATTAGAAATGTCATTATCAGACGACATTTTTATTCTGTGCTCGTGTAAAAACTTGCGGATTCCGATCATAGTTGTGACATTCGAGGAAATCATTATTTGTGTTCGAAGGTAGGTTGACGCAATTGAATATTGATTACTGAACCATCGACTTCCTATCGATGAATGCGAAGACAATAGAAAAATATGTCTCCCGAGTGCGGTTATATGACCGGTCTATTGATCATGTTACATCACGGTACATAAATAGAATCTCCTGGAGTCATCCGTACTTGCGTACAGTGCGTGCAAGGAGGCGTTGCTCTCTGTGCTACTCTAGCAAGAAGCGTCGAATGAGAGAGAAAGGGACGAGGCGGTGTTACAGTTAAGCAGGAACTCTATTTATATGCAAATATAACCTCGGAGTCGACACCTGTTTGCGTATTCTCAGCGCTCGCCGCGTCGCTTTGTGGCAACACTGTCTCCGTGGTATCCTTTAGATTATGAAAAACAAACTCAAGTTTGCGTATATTAAATAAAATATTTATGTGGAGGTGACCCTTATTCTGATGAGTTAGAGCTTAACACAAAGTTGCTTAAATACATTTCTTACTTTGTTTAATACCTGTACCCTCGTCGCTTTCCTCATGTTTTTCTGACCACTTTTTAATCTAGTTTTGTATTATGAATTTCGTTAGGTAAAATTAATTACGAATTTCAATTGGAAAACCTGTCGCGTTACGGACGTGATGACTTTGATCTCGTTGCTTTATTAAGTATGTGCACAATAAAAATGTGTCAACCGGGGAATTTGCATGAGGCCTACACTTTGGGTAAGGCGAAACGACGATTCAGAACGCTGAAAACGCAGTGCATTAGAATTAAAATATCGTAGGACCATGATAAGTCTGATTTATCACAGCATACTGCCCCTCTCAACGTCAAACGGAACGTATTTGCAGACGAGATTACCAAATCACCGGATCTATTTATGCGTGTTTTTGACACGTGAGAAACATTCGAATCGTTTCAATCCAATCTAGTTAGTTTATTTTTCTTGATAAAAGGGTGCTTAATTTTGCAATTCGACGTATTTCCCTCGCGGTTTCGCCGCCGCATGCTTCCATTACTGTCATATATCTCCCACCTACACTCCCTGCCGCGGCAAAGAGAAGAATTGGAGCGGGGTCCGGGCTGTTCATTTATCATACTCGGACGCAGCTCGGGTCCTGAGTGCGTTCCTGTGTTAGTCTGCCGAATCTGATACGTGTTTGCTGTTCGTTTTGCTGTTTGTGTTGCATCGTGCGCGACGTCTGCGATTCTGATTATGAGTGGCAATTTATTTTGCGTTAAAAAAATCCGCAGACAGCGATCTACAATTAATAACGCAGACTCAATTTAAACTATGCAAGTCCTGCAACTGAATAGAACAATGATTGTATGGAATAATAAGATATCTGACATGAATCTTAATCTGCATTTGTTTATAAATATATCAACACAAAGTGCAAATTTGTTTTGTTTAACGTGGTAACTCAACACACTTGAAGGATATTTTTTTCTAGAAATTTTACGAAAACCTCTTCGATAATCTGAAATGACGTCCAAATCTATGTTTTAATGGGCTCCTAATACGATCCAGCGTCAATTCCCGACCTGACCACTTTCACTTTTGCCCGTTGTTGTTTGGGCAATCTGTTAATTACGATTATGAGTAGCCTGTGCTAGCAGTCTCGGGGTTCTGGGCGCATGCTAATTGTGACACATTGGCACCTGAGCTTCGCGTCAGGCGCGATCGCATCGTGGAGCATCGACCGGCGGTGCAACGCCCGCGGTGTCCTTACCCGCCCTTTTCGACGGTGCCATGTATGACGCATGAGCGTGTAGTGTGCTGCTGTTACATCATGTTCTTCGTTCTTTTATGTTGCAGAGCAGCCATGAATTATTACATTGAGCTTTTTCTGCGTGGACGGTTCTTTACCCTAGGAAATTTAATCAAATTCGTTTGTGCTGTTTAGCCGTGAAAATTTAAAGGAAGAACATCCTTTTGCGACTTTAATAAAGCCGGATGAACACGAGAATGGTAAAGGTAGAGTCAACAAGCATACTACTCTACCAGTTCCAAGTAGTCTACCAATTTTGGTAGCTGTCTACAAGTACATTTATATTCTATTACTAGCTGTTGCCCGCGACTTCGTCCGCGTGGTATTTAACTAAGACAACCGTTGACAACAACCTGCTCGCCCATTCTGAGCCCGCGGGACGCATTGCAGGTTGTTGCTATCAAACTTAATCAGGCGCTGCGCTGCATCATTGGTTTTAATTTTTTTTCGTGAGATCCTATTTTTTTTTCTAATATAAAAGTAGCCTAAGTTACTCCTTGTTACATCAGCTATCTGCCAGTGAAAGTCCCGTCAAAATCGGTCCAGCCATTTCAGAGATTAGCCGGAACAAACAGACAGACAGACGGACAGACAGACAAAAATTGTAAAAAATGTTGTTTCGGTATAGGTAACGTGTATACATCCAAATGCACTTAGTAAAAAGCGGTTATTTTAATATTACAAACAGACACTCCAATTTTATTTATATGTATAGATATAGTAGAGTATTTACGATTTCCTAGTAGTTCCGTCTAAGTTACTCTTCCTACTTCATGTATGTAGTTAGTAGAGTCTTATTGCTTCCATTTGAAATGATAACTCTAAAAACTTGCAGGTGCAGCTAAGGAAATCTTTACATGTTAAGCTATAGAAATCGTAACGTTCGGGAGAAAATTGCCGTACAGTGTATAGATAGCGGCCGCCAACTCTAACTACCATCGCTTTACGACGTGTAATTACGTTTAGACCGGCAATGCTGCTGGTTACAATGTTCTCTACGATGATGCATTAGATATCAAGTTGACTGCACACTCCTTAGATAAGCATGTGACGATGGCCCCAGCTGTTTGGTCACACGTTACATTAAATACGAGGTGTTCGTCAAATAACACAAAACTAGGATCTGATTCTAGGTATCTGATCTAATTAAAGGAAAAAAAGTTAGCTGTAGTAGTCTTATTCCTTAGCCGTCTCTTTTGGAAAACAGATCAATCAGGTTATCTATTTATAAAAAAGTGACTAGTCCAGCCATACAATGATTATTATTGTCACCTCTCTCCCTCTCTCTTTAGCAATAAATAGCATCCATCCGCTTGCCTTAATTATTACTCCTCACATAGAACACGCATGACTTTTATTTGCGACGTTTTGAATTTGTGTCAGTCCTTTTGGCTTAAGACTTACTTGTCTTTCTTCTTAAATCTTTTACTGAATCACCTACCAACTAACTGTGTATCCAAGGCATCTCTTGACTATCTAATAGAATTTGTGTAAGTTATACAGAGTGATTTAGAAAGAGTATACTAAGCCTGAACCTTGAACCTGGGCTTCTTAAGCTTATTTGTATCTTGTTCGTATAAATCAAAATTGTCATTTTGTACGGATCATTTTAAATAGACAACCCTATTCTCACGTCACATAGTATTAATAAATGCGCTAATAAGCTCAGGTTTCAGGCTTAGTATACCTTTTCCAAATCATACTGTAAAATAAAGATTTCCTCACTGCAATACCGAGTCCAGCGACGGCAAACTGATTATTTTTTGTATCAACAAGATTTATTCCGAGTTTTTCATTAATCAAATACAGCCGCTCTGGGAGGTTGTTAAGGAGCGGGAATTTAATCTCTAAACTCCGGTAGTGGAGTGGCAACGGAGTGCTTTTTGCCTCCGTTCAGCCTGTAACGCAATAATAAAACCTTGCACTTTGATGTCTACCTCGGAAACCCGCTGGCAGGAAGTCTACTATCGTTCCACAAAATTCGGGGAAAATTCGAATGATTGGTGATACGCTTTCGGAAATTCGGACTACAAAAAAGCGAAGGAAGTTGATTGAAGAAACCGATGCCTAATTTCTATCATTTTACTTAATTAATATGTTCGGTCTATTTGAATAGTTGGTAATAACAATTTTTAACATACCATTAGGTATAAGAATTGGTTTATTGCCTCATTCATTCGTTCAATCAAAACCAATCAAATTTGAAAATAAAAAAAAATATAGTAACGTCGAGCACTTGATAAAATAGTTAATTGTCGATTTATCTATCCATAGCAAATATGCTAATAACTAACTATTATTCCTTAATTGCCAAGTATATTAGTTTTTGATTTATACATTTTGCTGTTGATTAGGGTTTGAGCTGCGACGTCATTGCCATCGACCGAAACATTGTTCGATTCAATCGATATTACATATATTACGCTTTCGTAAATCGGAAGTATACCTCCCAATGATCGACGGGGTGGAAAATCACCCGCGGCGTCTTGGTTCCGTCGTCTCACGATTTCAAAGTCGAGGGTGCGTCGCGACGCGGCGGCGGAAGGCGGCACTAAGCTGGAGAGAGACGCCTCGCCTATCTGACCTACAAACGTACTCCACGCTCCTGTAAATATTTTGTTACCCATCCAATACAATATTTATTGGTTAGGGTCCTCCGTCGCGATTAGAATGCCGTTTCTTTGCAATATTGAGAGCTTGATGGGCTTATTTCGTTCACTCCATATGTATGTTTGCATAATTTAGGGTACCAAAATTTTAATGCACCAGAAGGATGGATTTTTGGATATTCGATCCATTGATTTGAGCTGTCGGCTGCTCTCTGGTGGTTAGGACGTGCAAATAGCTTGGACAAGCAAGAGCCGGTTCGCCCACACACCGCGATAATGTTAATTAAAACGTCATGAATTTCGGACGCGTACAGCTCCGATTTTCCCATTCCACTAACGTTGTATTGTTAAACCATTTTGTTAAATAGTTGTTGAACGCTCATGGTGACTAATTTACGAACGGAAACATTAAAAAATGAAGTTTAAGGCCAAGGTTCATGTCTACATACGGTAGATAAATGAAAGAAAGTATAGTTGAAACTTAAAGATCTATTTTCACATAAATGCAATAAACAATACAAAGAGATCATCAACCAACCAAAAAACAATTAAGTTAAATGACACACCCAAATCTTATATCACTATTCTGGGCAAAGATCTCTCAGATATTCCCCAATCAAAAGAGCGGCAGAGTACCTAAATTGGTCTAGAACAGGCAGACATTTTGCAATCTAATAAATTAGGAAGATTGAAAAGAGCACCAGGGCAGGATGGCGGGCGAGACGACATTGCGGCGTCGGCGACAATTTTCCAATCAATCGGCCAGTGGTCTGGCCCTCCGGCCAGTTAGTTAACGGCAAAAACAATTTTATTAGTTAAATAGATATTGAAATAAAACTATTTTTAAGGATTTTATCGCGTTTATTTTTCGTTTTTACGTTCCCGACGTTTCGGCTGCTTTACAGCAACCATGGTCACGGGAGGACTGAGGTGGTTGACGTCCTGGTGTCATAGTTAGAAACGGGCTACCCTCATATTTAATTGTTGATTGTGGTCCGATCTACGCAGAAAGTGCTCACAGTATCTTGAGGTCTTGCAATGGTACGCTTGGTTTTCGATTTAATAATATTAATCACTGGATCCCAAGTCGGTGGTAGCACCCAGCCATCTTCCCTATTGAAATTAGGATGTTTCTTAATTTCAATGGCCTCGCGTATCATCCTTGGTCGGAATCGGTGTTCTTTTGCGAGGAAAAATAGTTTTATTTCAATGTGTATTATTCGCGTAAATATAAGAAATCAATAGTTAAATAGATTTTGGCATAACTTTAATTTGGCTTCAATTGACCTGATTATGCAATGTGATGCGTTCCGAAATTTGCATAACAGTGGATCGATGTAGGTTTAGAAATGTAATGTCTTTGATCCTTAGCTTTGTAAATTACGTAAATACGATGTCTCCATTCGAGCAGTCTTCTACTATTCTGTGTCGACTCTAATCCCTTGTTTATTGATAATAATTAATGTTACGGACTTCTATTTGAAGTCTACAATATTGTGCTTTTTTAAATTATGGATGCTCGATTAAGACGCAGACTCTATCAAGAAATTTAAAATCCATTATTCATTAGGTTCTTAAGTCTTATGACTCCTATTTTAGCACTACATTCAATAAAACATAAAGCATTCACATCAAACACGTGAATATTTATACCAAGTTATGCAAATGGTGTTCTGAGTCAGTACAAACATTAATTTTTAAATCTATATCTATCTAAAGAAACTTAATTTCGGGTCCTTCAAAATTGGAAACAAATACAACTTAATATATATTTTAAAAGCAGTTGTACTCAATTATTAAATGAAGACTTTTTTAATAGTCTAACAAGAGTTTTAACTTAAAAATTTATTAATTGGCACCGTTGTTATGCAAATGTTACTTTTGTGTAAGAAAAAAACTCCCACGGAATAACATCTCGTGTAGAGAAACGTTCGAGTCGTACATATAAAATCAGTCTCATTACAATATTAACTAAAATACTTTATATTAATTAAAACTAACGAACTGAACGTGTAGAAAGGGAAATGGATGAGGATATGTCGTCTGAACCATGGAGGAAAGTACAAAAACACGTTGCCCAGATGACATTGATCAGTAGAATAAATGTATGAGTTTCTTGTCCGTGCCATCAGGTGGCCGTCAGCAACACCTATATTTTAAAGAACGCGACCCGAAACTTGGGCCACGAACACTGAACAGACTAAAGAAAGTCGGTTCAGGCTCTAAAGGTGGCAATACTGAAATTGAGAAAAATATAAATTCAAACGTAAAACCCCAAGCTCTATTGGATAAAAATCTACTACAAATGCAATGAAATATCACATTTGTATTAATTATAAAGCTAACAAGACCACAGTGAAGTGGTAATTTAATTTAAATAAATCTGGCATTCCTGCGGCAAAAAGCTGTCTGCCATGCCGCTATTTTTGTCTCTCACATTATAGGAGATTTAAGGCAAGTGCTATTAGATCTATGCATTTACCAAATTAAGATTTTTTAAGTGTATTTAAGTTACAATATCTTCTAGCTTATAAAGTTTAAACTTGCTTCATGAACCGTCATAAAACGCACACAACCAATACGGTTGTTGAACTTTCATCAGCCTTAATTGCACTGTTTAATACATACACACAACTATGAACAATGAAACACACATGCTTATGAATCTGTAACATGGTACTTATGGACACTAATATCTTTGCGACTTGAGAAAAGCTCTTTGACATTTTGTAAAATTTCTTAAATTTAATTAGATGTAACAAAAGGACTATTATTGCTGCAATTGCTGAAAAATATATAAAACTGTTTCTTTTACCGAAACAGTTGCTGGCTGGAAAATATTGAAGACAGTAACGAAATTCTTAAACACAAATTTTAAAACATCTTATGATTTTCATCATTGACCTTATGGATTAATGCTATGGGAAATAGCCAAGCCAAAGATAAATTAAGTCCACGCGTTGAAATAAAACCAAAAGTAGAAACAAAAGTGCATTTGGCGCAAACCAAGCCACTAGTTCATTCTACCAAGCAAGAACATTTACGTATGAACATAAATGTACAATGTATATGTGTGTATTTGCCAAAGCTACGGGCCTGGGGAGCCGGATGTGTTCTCTCATCCCGTGCCCTATTTGTAAGCTGAAGCGCACTAACTGGCGTCTGCGGGGGGGGGGGGGGGGACATACTGCGGCCGCGCAAACATTCCCTATAGTTATAAAATTATCTAAGCTTTCAAAGCATTAGTTTTTAGTAAAAGTATGATGCCTTGCTTCATTTTTATACTTACTAAAATTAGTATATTCTTATTTTAATTCTGTACCGGCTGGGACTCGCTCGGTGTTCACATTTGTGATCAAGCCGCAGATAAAAATAGTGACGTATTATAATTTGTTTTTCATCGAAGTCGTAAAGCGAATATAAAACGAGTTAAATCTCTTTTGCATCTGTAATTAAGTTCATATGCATACTGGAAATTTGAATCGGGAATTGGTGTTAAAAAAGAAAATTACTGCAGAATAAAAAATAACGTGGCTTCTTAAATATAAAGACATTTTAACAAGAAAAAAACTATAATTAGTTACTTTTGTAATCTAAATTAAAATTCAGTTTATTATAATAGAATATAGTGGCTGCAGGGCTGCAATTGCAAACGTTTGTATTCATATTTTTCCTTTTGGAAGACCCCTTTGAAAATATACAATTATAAATATTTAAAGTGTGTAAAGGCACTCGTCGGGCTGTGTAACTCAATTCACCCGGTGTCGGGTTTCTTATTGACATATCCATTAGGTATTATTCGAGGTCTGCGGGTAGGGTAGGAGTAGAATGCGTGTAAGTCAGAATCAAGTTAACTTATAACTTTATTACAGAAGGGGATGTTTGGGATAAAATATTTGTGGTGTACCAACCTGGCAATGAGTATGATTTTTGTTGCAAATCATTAATAAAGCTCTGTTGGATAGATCTTTACACTGTGGCCGTGTGAGGTTTTCTTATGTGTATGTGAAAATTCGGCCAATGTCTTGCTTAGGGGAGCTATCCTGTGCAATATCGGAAGGGCTATAGTGATTTTTGAAATTTATTTCAGGTGTTACATGTCTGACACATATCACATTATCTGAAATTATTCAAGAGTATTATCGAAGATAAAAAAGCGAGTACTTTAACGACATGACACAAAAATATTTACGAATAGTATTTTTTCGCAACGAAGTTCCGAATTACGATTCTCGTCTCGAAAATCCGTTTCCGCTTGATTTGGCGACGTACATTCGATGGTCAACATAACAAATAGCGTTGATTTTCTGAAACGCACCTACCTACTTCTGGCAGTAGTCGTTTAAATGTTTCAGGGTGTGGTCGCTTTTTACGTGACTTATGTATAGGACATTTTATTAATTTAAAATGAGTTCATGATGTATTATAGATACGTACTTATATAAATGGTGTTAACACATAGTTTCAAGTTTCTATCCGGCTGTCTATCCGTCAGCAGCGAGCGGTTGGTGCACCTTTGATCTCCGAACGCACATGCATTAAAAGGTGCATTATTTTATTAGTTCGGAGAAGCCGGGGTTTGTATAACGCAACAGTGTAGGGTTACTATACATTTACATTAGAACTTGAGTCTTAGATTAGAACACGTGTTTAAATATGTATGTGTGTTAGTTATCGAAATTGACATTTACAGATATGTTTTTTAACACCGGGATCATGAAATCTCTCTCTATGGTCGCTCCCTCATGTCTGAGGATCGCGATCATCGTTGGATAGTTCACACTTGGATCGAACGATTAAATCATTAATTCGATCATGAAATATATACTCTCAAATCTCGACGTCATCATTGCAGGGAACTGTAGATAGTAAAGTTTACATTCCAATTAGCACTTTAATATGTGTGCTACCTTTATCTTAAAATATTGCTTTAAGTGCCAAAACCATAACCCTACCAAAGTACCTGGTGCCTAACCGATCTGTAACCCAAACCGTGTGTCGTGTTTGAGGAAGCGGCGAGTTTCCCACGGCGATACCGCGCATGCGCAGCGATGCCGCAACCTACCACGCGGTTGGACGTACCTGTGGACAATACAATGTTCTCAATATTGGCGAGTGAACATGGTCCGTTATTACTATATGCAGGGAGAATAAGGACGAAAATATGATATACAATAAAAAAATAATAATTAAGAAACGACTCTTGATTTATACAGACTGAGCGTCACCCAATGGACTGACCAGATCAGATCGTGAGTAGACAGACCCACACACGAATGCACCAGAATGTACACCAACATTACATAGACAGATAGCAAGGCATCGCGACATCTACTCAACTCCAACATAACGGCCAAAATTAAACGCTACGTTAAAGAACTCTATTGTCCTAATTACAAGTCGGCTGTAAATTGCAATCACACTTATACAAATACATCGATTCCATCATTAAACTAAAGATAATAACAGAAAAACAACGTCCTATATTCGTATACCGCAATACTAATGACGTCATATTATTTAAATAACTTGTCCGGATGGATGGCGTGAGTCTCTCTCGGCTCCGCACTTCCGACCCCGCATATCTGTCAGAGCTAGGTGCACATCAAAGGTGCCGTTATAGTGGGGCATTAGAATGAGCGATGAATGACAAATTAGAGCAAATATCTATTTCTTATATTTACGCAAATATTACACATTCACATAAAACGAATTTTAAGGATTTTATCGTGTTTATTTTATGTTTTAACGTTTCCGACATTTCGGCGGCTTTATAGCAACCAGTCCTCCCGCGACCATGGTCCCTGTAAATCGGCCGAAATGTCGGGAACGTCAAAACATAAAATAAACGCGATAAAATCCTTAGTTTAATTTCAAAATAGAGCAACAAAAAAAGAAACGAACATGTGTGTCTGATCTGTTTTGTTCTTCATTCCTGATTTTTTCTCTAGTAAAGCTAATAACAAATACCAAAACCAACTAAATATAGCGTAAACGATATTTCACGAGCCAAAATATACAGAGTGTGTGTGGCTTCGTAACGAAAACTTCACTTCCATGGATTCAACTCATGATTCTGAACCCCACAGAGTTGGAATTTTCCGATCTTTTCATTAAATTTAATGCATTTTATTCTGTTTTTAAATTGATTTTGGCATGAAATCCTAATAGAAGTCTATTACACTGTGATTATAAAACACACAACCATCATTACTAATTAAGACCTAAAACTGCAATGTAAATTAAAACTCGATACGCTTGAGCGCGCTCGTCTCTCACACGCGTCGGGTATCGTGCGGAGCGTATTGGTTAGTGATCGCGTTGTTTACGATACATTGCGCGCTCAAAAATGACACTTATAACCCTTGACTTTCAACATAAATCATTTATATAATTTTACTATAGGCATTAAGTGTAACCTTTTCCCAATTACAGCCTGTATATGTATTTACTAACGTCAAATATATAAATAATAAACCATGACATTGACAGTCATTACTCACGTATCGGAAATATGCTAATGTACTATTTAAACAAAGTCACTGTCAAGAGTGCGCGGGCACCTTGCCATATGTCGTTGATATTACTTATACTTTCATTGTCTAATCGTGACGACAAATAGCTGTAGTTTAGTGTCAAGCAAGTCGAATATATTACCTATAGACTACGAGCGTTTGAGGCTATTATCACTATTCCTCTTCTGTCTCTTTCTTTTGCATATTCTTTAACTATATATTTGTGCTAGGTAACGGACTCTCTCATATCTATTTTTTCTTATGAGTTTTACACAAAATATAAAGCAACGCCAACCAATATTAGCATTCTTCTTCTAGTTCGACTCGTATCGGATGTTGGACAGTATCTTGGTGGAAGGAAACCTTGGGGATTAATATTTAGGAGATATAAGACTTAATTGGAATATAGCGTGTTTAGTGGCCTTATCTCAACGAGAAGGAAGCGAGTGCGTAGGCGGTCGTTTATACGGGCGAGGAAGTGCCGTGTCCGGTCCCGGCACCGCGGTACATCGACACGAGATCGAGGAGTTTGGTTATGTATAGGTTTTATTAAACTAATCAGTTATATAGTAATAAAACTAATTTTGCGGATATTACCGCGTTTATTTTATGTTTTTTACGTTCCCGACGTTTCGGCTGCATTAGAGCCACCGGTGAAAATCCGCGAAATTTGTTTTATTTCACTATGAAGATAGTATTCGCGTAAATATAAGAAATCAATAATCAGGTATAATTACATAATCCTTATCGATATTCACTGACGATTCCTTCAGCGACAGACACGTAGAAAATGTATACCTTGAACATTTACTATTAGATCACTTGGAATGATATGGTTCAAGGATGCGATGAGAAAACATGTAAAGCATGTGACTAATATAGTGGTGAGAATGTATGCGGATAGGGCTAGAAGATGACCCATTAAAGGTGGAATGTATTTTACACGGTCGGTTAACCACTCAATTGCAACGGAGCTATACGAAGAAATGAGACGAACGATAATGGGCTCATTTTTCATTTGGTACCACCATTCCTTTCTGTTAGGTGGATTATCCAACCGTGTAGAACCAAGCCCTTTTGGAGTGACATTGTTGTTGACTTTTTGACTCGTCTTTACTTATTTTTATATTTATTCTTTTTAAGTCTATTAAAAAATAGTTTTCGCTTCACATGCGGTAGAGGAAGTAGTAATGATATTATTGCACAACTATTCAGTTTTTTTCATTTATTTCCTACAGTCCGCCTAGTTTTTCAGCGCAATTCTCATTGATTCTCATGTTATTTTCAATTCATTTCATTTACGTATTTTATTAGCATTTTCATTCCTTTAAGTATTTATATTCTATCTTCAAGTTCATGATAACTGTAGTAAAAGTAGAGCTACAGCTAATCCTGCGCCTAGCGCTTGTGTTGTAGAGCTCGCTCAGTCGTCTAACATCAAAGGTCCGCACCCTGACCATAAGAGTCTGCAATGCAGACAGACGAACTCCTCATCCCTGGCACTGCTTCCAGTGCTGCAGGAACATGTAGCGTATAAGCGCGCATAGAGGTGACAGAGCCACGACAGGCAATAACAGTAAATGGTATCGGTGGTCTTAAGCCATTTATCAATATTGATTTTTACATTAAATGCAGGCACACACAGGAAACTTTTTTATTGACAAATGCTAGAGCAATGGAATCGTTATCCTTACGCCCACAAACAATCCTACGAGAAATGGTCAATTCTTTTTCACATTTGGTAGATCTGGTTTGTAAAAAACATATGTGCGCCTGGCATTGTTATTAATCTACATTCACTTACAGACGGAGACTATGATGAAAAATTAGAACCCTTGCTTCTCGTGACGTGTCTCAAGCATAGTCTGGACCATAAATATCAGCCTAAGCTTCGAATAAATATTGTGTTATAGCTTAGTAGATTGTTTAATGGCGGTAATCCATGGAGTGTACCAACGCGAGGTAATTCAGCTGTAAGCTGTCGTATATTGCGCGTGGGAAACGTTATTTCCCGGGTCTGTATTTAGTCCCGGAGATATTGCTCAATTGACGCAGGTTTGTGAATGTATCTATCACTTTTGTTTATTTCATAGAATGTGATTGTCATTTGAAGCAGAATGCTGTTACAACTGATTTAGGTCAACTGCAGAAAATGATGAAAATGGCGAATGAGAAAATAGTTAAGCAATTAAAATCGAATTGACCTCAGGAGGTGGTGTTCCACCTGCTCAATACAGTTCATACTATTTCAGGTTTGGGGATTGGGTCTGTGGATTGTGAATGAAAAGTGTATTATCATTCGGTTTATTGGACTACTAGTTCCATGACCTAGCATCGGTCATCCCATTATATACACGAGTATATTAACTCGCGAATTTTGCAGCTTTATTCTCACACACGGGAAGCGTAGTGCGTGCGTAGGAGGACGTGTAGTGTCGAGGGCGCGTTGCATCCGGTGCAGTACTGAGCTGAATTTATCTGAATATTATTCAATTTAAATATCAGGAATATATCTGTATCATATTTGCATCATTAACGCTCATCGCGAAATTTTGCACGCGTAGGACGTGTACGGAAAGACACTTTGTATCCGTTCAAATGAGTGTTTTAGTTTCAAAATTCATATTGGTCTAGATATTAGCGATTGATTCCTTGGAATACGAATTTATATTTCAAAACCAGGTACATAATAAAATCCATGCACAAAGAAGTCATCAGTGTTTCCGCGTAGGATACAAAGCGGTATAATGGACACAAACACGTGTTGTGCTCGTGTGCATTGTTGTGCATAGTTCGGGATACGCTGGAAGCTCACATTGTACCTTTGTTAGCCGGCAATAGTTCAGCTGATGCGTACGCTGTAAACGTACCTGATTAAGACCAGTAAAAACATTGCCTTGAACGCAATAGAATAGGAGAGTTCCGAGAAGACCGATTTATGAAAGCAAACCCCATTTTAATAGCATTAGAAATAGTTTGAGAACTAAAATAATTTAGTTCATTGAACAGTGAAAATAGGAAAATTGAAAGTGATGAAAGGCAAAATTACCAAGTTTACTGCCGTGTCAAATAAATAGTTCTCCAAATCCTAACACTACCCGCATACAAAACCTATACTTACCATCAGAAATCAAAACAAGTCGTCCTCATATCTCAAGGGATCCATCTACAAGAAATCTATCAAATGAAATAAACATGAGATGCTGTTGTCGAGAAAAGGTTGCCGCTCCGGCACTGCGCGGGCGCAGTATACAATGGGCGGCGGCGCGACCAGCTGTTTGTACCTACCTGGCGATGTTTACTAAAACCCATCGTGCGTCTGCTTACTCCACAACGCAGTTCACGCAGTATATATTTGTTTTTTGTAGCAACAGTCGCACCCCTCTTACTAAATGTTGAATGAATATGAGAAATTTATTAATAATATAAATTATTATTAAAATATTAGTTTCATGAATGAAAACCTATTTTTTTTTCGGATTTTATCGCGTTTATTTTATGTTTTTACGTTCCCGTCGGGTCCCGTATTGGCGTTAATATAAGAAATCAATATAATATTACTTTCTATTTGACCTCTGGAGACAAACTCTATTATAACATCTGCCGGCACTGCTGTTGTGTGTGGCTCAAATATTGCATAAATCATGACAACTATTATATTAGCTAACCAAACAAGATTTTATTTACAAGAAAGTACCTCTACTATAATAACCAAGAAAATACATGGACAATTATTCTAGTTAAAGGAGTCAAAGCGAGTAGTTTTTCGCGACTTGAAAAGCGGTGAGATAAAATATTGAGACACAATTGTATCTATTGATTTCTTATATTTACGCGAATACTACACATTGAAATAAAACTATTTTGAGGATTCTATCGCGTTTATTTTTTGTTTTTACGTTGTACGTGATACGCAAGGCCATTGAAATTAAAAAAACATCCTAATTTCAATAGGGAAGATGGCTGGGTGTTACCACCGACGTGGGATCCAGTAGTCATCAAACATCATAAAATCCAAAACCAAGCGTACCATTGCAAGACCTCAAGACACAGTGAGCTCTTTCTGCGTAGATCGGACCGCAAGTAACAACTAAATATGAGGGTACCCCCGTCAAACTATGACACTAGGACGTCAACCACCTCAGTCCTCCCGTGACCATGGTAGCTGTAAAGCAGCCGAAACGTCGGGAACGTAAAAACAAAAAATAAACGCGATAGAATCCTCAAAATAGTTTTATTACAATTGTATCTCCACACAAGCACTGTGCAAAGACCTTTATCTTAACGACAAAGAGTAATCGATCCTCGAGAAATTGATCCACCGGAGCTAGCCGATAGCACGCACTGTGTGCATACACGTATTGCAGGGCTCCCAGATGAAATATCTATAATATGCGCAAATAGATAGAACAGTCGGTGATAAAAAATCCTACAAAATTTAAACGCCACGATTTTTGTGAGTAATGTAATTAATTTTGCTTCAGTTTCATTGCAGTGTTTTTTTTCGAGTTTATTATATTTTTCTTGCCATAGTGTTTGGGGTCCAGGTTGGCGCGACAGCTGTTATAATTACGGCATGCTATGACTATAGGGCACCCTGTTGTCATAACATGCCTTGACACTTAACATAAAGAAACACTAGACGCTAGCAAAATTAAACGAGGCAATTGCAGTCAGTTCCACTTGTTACCTATAACCTGATGATCATTTCCCAGTGACATGGATCAATAACCCTCAACATGCGAAAAAAGCTGTGAAAGACAGTCTAACCCTGCGAACGCTACCGCACAGTGCGCACCCCTCGCTGCAAGTAGGGGACACATAATCCCCTGTATATTTCAAACACGTTATACCTCATTCGTTGCGCTAACAAAAAAACTCGCGTTATTGGATTTACAAAGTCCGTCGGGTCGACGCGGTCTTCGTAATTTCAGACAGATCGTTATTACAGTTTAAGATAAAATATTGTTTTTGTAAATATTAACTACATAATAAAGCATCGTCAAGTACGTCAAGTGCGAGATTACTTGTATCTTAGCTGTGTAGTTTATAGTTTACGTATTTAGACACATTGTATGGCAAATTCAACAGCGCCTCTAGCGGACAGTAATTAAAACTTTTATTCTCCATAGAATGTGTCTTAATACGTAGACTATAAAGTACATGGTCAGCTTACGAATAATCTCGAATTTGACGTGCTGAGTAACAAAAAATGATGAAAGAACAAAAAAAAACAATTAGAAAAACTTAATTAGGCATAACATAGTGATAACTTCCTCCTAATGACAACATTTGGTGATTATCTAAGTCAGATTTATCTATCTTGTAAACCCCGGGGCAACATTCCTGAGAAATAAAAATAGGTACGTATCATTAACATGTACTGCCTTACCACCTCTGAATTTTAATGATCAAATGGGCAGCTTTGCATTAAATAAATTTACTTTATAGAGCAACTTATTATTGATAGGATTCATGTCTAGAAACAAATACACTACAATATGCCTTGGACAGATAATAATAAATGAGACATAAATACTAGATATTAATATTAATTTTGAGATATAAAGCTAGGTACCTACTAATTTATAATAAGTCCAGTACTATTACACTATCGTGAGTAAATGTTGAGCGTCTCTGCATGATAAATGAAAATAGCCGGTGGGGGGGGCCGTCTCCCGCGGTGTTGCACACATGGCTTTATCGACCGAACCATGAGAGGTTGGGGCATGAGAGAGAGCGGGCAAGATGACTGCGTTGATTGTATTTCTACTACAGCTTCAATGCGTGGCAAAGGAGGAGGTCGGTCCTTAGAAGTGTTGAGGCCGATTTTTATGCGTTTGAGACTGGTGGAAAGTGCTTCATCAGCTACACCCACAAAGGTCTTATTTACCCTTAAATAAGAAGATGAACATGCATGGTATTGATAAATCTTGTTAGCCTGGCTAGTATCTGTCTTCTTCAGTCTTTTAAGGGCATGTTGAAGTGACGATCCCGGCTGTCCTAACATTCATTTTATGACAGTCGTTATAGGGAGTTATTTACCTAGCCAGCTGGCTTTTCACTTAACTGATCTCAAAAAGTCCAAAGGTACTTCATGTGAATATCGATGATCAGGCATTTTTTTCAGAGCTTTATCGCTAGTCTCCCATGACTCGCGGATCACATCAATCGGGCAGACACGTTCGTCTCCGCATACAATAATAGGCGCGGGCGCACGAGCCTCGTCGCGTGTGACCGACCGCTGCCGAAATAATTGTCCATTAACATCGCGCAGTGTTGCGGGGGACTAACTACACGCGGGATTCAAAAGATACGGGACCAATGGAAATGCGCGCCACGCGCTGGGTATGCGATTGCATTAGATATGCGATCGAATGTAACTTTATTGTTGTCAGTAAAACTATAACTTAGTAAAAGTGTGTATCTACAGATTGAATTTGGAAATACTGACAATGTTTTAATCCTTTTTAATATATGTAATTTTAGAGTGGACATAAATATTAATTCTGAAAAAAGACGCGGTCGGGAATTTCTTGAACTGGACACAGAAAGAACCAAGTCGATGTCAATCTTTTTACTTCATTACACTTAACAGAATGGATATTTATAGTAACATAACAATGGTTGAAAGAATCACCTGTTGCTATAAGTAGATTTACTAACAACTGATGTTATAATAATTATAATTGTGACTGAATAGGAACATAATTACCTAATTTGGTCAATTTCCTGGCGGTCAAATATATAGATTTTTTACTTAATTTTCACGCTTTTACACATAGCATGTGTATGAATTCCTACTTTATGACTAAGTAAATAAAGATGCTTGATATTTTACAACATTTACTAAACAAAATATTACGTTTTCAAGAAGCTCTTCAAGTTCTTTAGAAGTGTTAATACGCTCATAATAGCCCACTTATTGTTCTCTCGAGGGTTCAAAGCTCGTGTGACGCAACAGAACGTTACCAACTGGAATGTTATCTGGGTTAATTCACATTTGGGACGCTTACGTCACGTCTGGGAAATGTTGGTCAAGATCGAATGGGTTTCGTGTCCCGAGCCGACTGATTTATCCCTTGACGATGGGGCATTTTTTATAGATCACCATTTATAGATCACCAAGCCATTCATGGATGGCGGGTCAGATCAGTTGCGCTGCATGTGCCTAGTGAATGTAGCGTCTCGATCTACTGCCGCCTTCCTACCTAGGCAAGTATGCTCCATCGTAGATCTCATCGTCACTTACCATCAGGTGAGATCGAGATCAAATACTTGCCTATAATGTAATAAAAAAAAAAAAAAAAAAAAAAAAATCACGCTATAGGGTCGCGAGGAGACGTAACTACTAAATGGTTGTGCCTATTATGCATGATCAAAATTAATAATAATTATATTTAATTGATGTAGGGACAATTAATATTGAGTATAGTCATTCATAGATACTTCGTAGTTCCTAATGAGGAAACGGAGAGTCAGACTGAGAATTAACATTATTTTGTAAGGTATCGCAAAATGTTGTTTTAAAAAGATGATGTGATAAGACTTTGATTGTCATACACTGATAAATAGTGGACCTTAGCATTAGATTTTACGTTTGAAGGCTCTGTGTTCGATTACCCGATTAATGGGTTAACTGTGGATATGTGACGCGACTGACGCGCTTAAGAGACACTAGCATGAACTACGTGACACTCATCACATTTGGCCGAACAGGGATGAACCACGCGCCGGGGGAGACGCGGGAGAAGGGAACTGAACTCGTAAAACTAAAAATAGACACGACGACACCACGCCTTTCAATATGAAACAACAAACGAACACTTGCTCTGCAAACTGTCAAATTCTTCCCTGATTACGTCAGTAGCCCTGTACAAATAAGAACGAAATTGGGTTGAGTGATGATAATTTTGGAGTTTTGAAAGCGTAACATTAATTTTGTAACGCGCTACAGCGGACTACCAATGGCAGCATCTGTCAAAACAATATGCACCGGAAACAATAAACCGTCGTTTGAGTAGTTCATTTTTAGGGGTTTCTGTATTCAGGGGCTATTATGAAAGCATTGGCTGTAAATGTTAATTACCACGTTGTGTTTGGAACGGGAGATTAAAATACCAATATGGCGATGAGGAAGCGCGTTAATTAATGAGCAAATAGATTGTTACATACAGCGCTACATATAGGTCAGGGCTATTTATAACGCTCAACAAATAAGCTCGAGTAGTACTCTATACTGTGTCCACACCATTCCATGGAGTAATTTACTGTACAAAGTAATTGTATGAAACCTTCGCTTTTTCGTTACCGGAGAAAATTTGGGAATAATGAAAATGATTCACACCAAATTTATCTAAAGGTTATCTCAGTTCCTCGACCCCTTTCTATAAAATATTGTTTTATGATAATTAACCCAATAAAAGTTAACGTTTCGTAAATGATACATAGTTATATATCGGCACCATTTAACTACTCAGAATATTCAATTAAGTTTCTTACAATGGTGAGTCAAACTGGTACTAGTTATATGTAAATTCCTTTGAATATCTTCGTTACCAATACTGACAGATTTGTTTTATACTAAAAGTGCCCAAAACATTTTGTGAATAGGCATGGAAGGAAAGGCGGTTTTGCGTATTCACGAAATATTTTTGGGCACTTTTATTATAAAACAAATGTGTCAGTTTTGGTCTTGTCACTGTTGTATTCATTCAGAGTTGACGCGGAATGAACTTTGCATTAACTTGGTCAGTTATTTAGTGGACCCTAGACTGTCGTGTCAATTATCATGTCAACTTCATCGCTACCATGTGATAGTGTCGCAGAACATTTCAAAAAAGTTTTCAGGTACATTATGTTTATGAGAACAAGCAATTTATTACCACCATAAAGCTACAAAGGATTCTTATATTTCGTAATCAAAACCAACTCGGAGTTGAGCGTTTTGACAAACAATACAAGTCCAAGACTTATTAAGTAACAGCAAAATATCAAGCAGTTGGTCTTACAACACTTTTTCAGGGTTAAAAAAACTTTTTACCAAAACATAGAATCCTTACAAACAAACTTCACACAAATCCTTTCACGGGCCAAAAGTAATGTAATGTCTTACATAATCAATTTTAGGAACCGCGATAGGGTGGCATTACCTAACACAGCGTCACTCTAATGTCACGAGTAATAAAAAGTTGCCGGGAAGCTGGGCCGTATTACCCCGGCCTCCCCTCGCTCCGCCCGCCCCGCCGACGGGTGGGAACGAGTTCTGAAACTGTTGCCATGTTACGGGAATTAGGTAATAATTTATTTACCTTTTCTTCTATATCTTTATGAGGCGGTTAACGTAACAATTTTTGTGGTTCGGAAAAGCGCGCAATAGTTGGTTGCGTAGATCGGACAATAAGCAACAACTAAATGTGAGGGTACCCCAGTACAAACTGTGACACTAGGACGTCTAACGTCCTCCCGTGACTATAGCTGCTGTAGGGAAAAAAAAATAAAAAAAAAAATAGCTGCTGTAATTATTTATTGGCCTATTGTACATACAATTGTGAATAAATAAATAAATATAACTTATGTGTTTACTGTCAGTGATATCATTATAATTTTTATTAGCGTTTTTTTTCTTAACTAAACACAAATTATTTCCCGCTACTGCGCCATTGCAAGTCCTTCTATAGGTCACACAATAGGTTTTGAAGTTCGTAATGTGTGAGTTAGTAGATTTCGCTTTGACACAAGTATATAATATCAGGGTTGACAAAAATAATGCATGATTTAATTCCTGAAAAAAATATGTCATAAAAAAATTTAATGTTTTTTTTCAATTCGATCGATTCGAAATATGAAAACGTTTACTTGACTTATATGGGTTATTTTTTTTTTTCAATCTTTCTGATTGCACCACCAGCATTGAGTTATTATTTATTTCTTAAAGTGGAGTGCAATTTTTCGCAGCTTCTGTAATATTTTTTTTAAAGTCCTTTTCATTCATACGTAGTTCGTTATATTACTTATGTCAGACTGATTTTTATTTAAATCACTCTACGTAAATCATGATGGTAGATATAATAATTAAATTTATACATAGATAAAAGATACAAAGAGACCGTATACAAAATTGCCATCTGATTTTTTGTATCTTCAAAGTGAACCGGTCCCACAATTTCACGTTGTATGCCAAACCGACACACCGCATCATACCGTATCGTATCCGAATCAAAATAAAACGAACGTCAATCAAAAATCGCCACTGCGTTTATATGACATCGAAGCGCGTGCGTTCTAAATCCAACGGAATGGGTGACAGGTCGCAATCAAAGTTTAATCAAAGCGACCGACTGGCAGCGTCTGCGGAGTAGACAAACCCGGCCCGAGCGGCGCGGCGCGTCTAATTGAGCGGAATGGGCCCGGTACATATTGCGGGACGATTAATTCACTGACGTCAGCGAATGGATCTAATCGACCCTTGGGTGAGGACATCATTTTTGTTGAGGTCGATGAATGAGAAAATATGAGCTTTTGCATATTCGAAATTTAATGCGTTGAAATTATTTTGATGTGCCCCAATTATGCCGATGTTCCCCCATATTATATATACGACTTATTAACTACATACAAATGTAATATTGTAAGTAAATCTAAAAGCACTAGGAAGTCGATCTACTTTTATAATTAAGATATTTTTTAATCAAGCAGTTTTCAATTACAAAAAAAATACTGAATTTATAATCAATACTTATATACATATGTAGCGACTGAATTTTATCGTCTAATGCGACCGCCTCAGCTTATCAATTCCACCTGTCATAAGTGTCATGACACGAGTAAGGGGTGAAAATATGAAAACAGAGAGAGATGCAGTATACAGTATAACGCGTCCGCGGCACGCCGGGAATGTTAAGTTAAGACCCCGTCAAAGGGTTTCGAGTGGGTTTCAAAATTAAAACGACAAACATTGAGGTTCACGACGCGACGTGGTAATTGATTCGTATTGTTTTTTCTCTCATGGCGTTTATGGAATTTTTAGTTTTTCTTTGTCTGTATGTTACTTATGCTGAAGTTAACAATACAAGATATTTCGTTTGTGGTTACACATTCACTCAAGTAATCTATTTAGAGGTTTCTAACTGGTCTTAGTCACCACTATAAAGGATATAGTTAGTAAAATCCAGTCCCTAAGACGTAAAAACTACAAAATAGAGCGGTGCCCTTCAAGGAGAACAAATAAGGATGTCCAGGATTGTTGACCGTGACGAACAGCATGATAAAGCCCCTCAGCATCAAGCAGACTGACTGATTGATGACGGTAATACCTACACCAGTGTTGCCAGATGTGATTTTCTATTTCTACCCAAATTTGAAATTATATTTCTCCAAAATGATACAATTTGCTTAAGTTTTACCCAAAGGCAAAAAAGTTAATAATATCGGTTAATTAACCAAATGGATGATTCAATTTTATTAGCTTTTTGCCTTTTTCTTATTTTTTCTTTGAAATACTGTTCTAATTTCCAAACTGAAGCAGCAGAATGACCTTTTTTTTTAACGTTACTTTTCTCCAAATTTTTCTCCAAGAATTCATTTCTCCAAAATTTCTCCAGAGCCAAAATATTTACCCAGAATTGCGAAAAAAATACCCAATCTGGCAACACTGACCTACACACACACACACGCGCGCGCGGCTAACGACAACAAAACGGGCTTGATATTTCAAAAAAAAAAGAAAAAGTATGTACCACACATGGAACCCGCGCGGTCGTCAGTCAGCTATGTGTGGAACACACTCAGTAGGTACTCTGGCGATAGATTGATGAATTGCCCTGACGGGTATAAATAAAAATATTGCCGTGTCATTGACGCCGTACACTCAGGGAAATTAGGCAAGTATTGAAAGGACGTGGCGGTTATTTTTGGGTTGTCGTGACGTAGATTGCGGTTTGAATTTATTTTCAATGTGTTTATTGTGAATCTATTACAATACGATATAGGAATCGTCCACCGCGTATTAGTGCTAGCAATCAGTCGTATTCCATTACTGGTTCGCAACGTCTGCCTTTGGAAGCCTGGTTGTGATTTCAATGTAGCTATAACGACATTTTGGAAAAGAAATGGTTAAATTCAAGCAACTTGCAAATCTTATTTGTGGGTAAAGAATTAAATGTTTAAATAATTTAGATTAAATCAAACAATAAAGTAGCCTGGTTTAGGATCCTAGCGCTTCCTCGTATGTCCTTCGTCCGTCATGCTTTGTAGATATATTGGCACACGGAGGTCCTCCCGTGACCATGATTGCTGTAAAGCAGCCGAGACGTCGGGAAGGTAAAAACATAAAATAAACGCGATAAAATCCGCAAAATTCGTATAAATTTAATAAAGTTTCAATAAAGTAGCCATTAAACGTAACTTAAATATGTAAGTTATTAGTAAATATTAGTAGTGCATCTTATAAATGAAAATACTGAATATATCATCGGAACGCTATCCATATCTTCTTATAAGTTAAAAAAATATTAAAAACATCAAAAATTATTTCAATATTACTTCTAAAACAAGGCGACAACTGGCATCGAATACCCTAAAGCTTAGAATAAAGGCGGCTACAGACGCACCGTTTTCCGGCACTAAGGGTGCGTCAGTGAAACCCAATAAACCAGTTTATGCGCCCTACGTGACGCGTGTGCGGTAATGAGTTTTCGGAGAAAGCGCTGCATGTGGCGTTCCCCGTATTGAGCTCTACCATGTTCAAAGGCATAATTGTAATTTGGACCATTAACTTTGCTGCCTAAAAATGTATGAATACATTTGTTGTGTGCATGTTGTCTATAATTACGCGAATACAACACATTGAAATAAAACTAAATTTACGAATTGTATCGAATTTATTTTATGTTTTTGCGTTCCCGACGTTTCGGCTGCTTTACAGCAACCAAGGTCATGGGAGGACTGAGGTGGTTGACGTCCTAGTGTCATAGTTAGAACTGGGGTACCCTTATATTAAGTTGTTTTTTGCAGTCTGATCTACGCAGAAAATGTTCAGTGTTTTCAGGTCTTGCAATGTAATGTTATACAATGCTTATGCAGAAAGGGTATACTAAAGCCTTGAACTTGCGCGCGCTTCTTTGGCACATTTGTAATTATACAGGCTTAGTATACCATTTCTGAAACACTTGTATATGTAGTGTAGAAAGAGATGGTGTTGCGTTTTGGATATGACACACACAATATAAGAAGGTTTTATGAAATCGTCTACATATAAATCTGTAATGATTCTGATGATCGACAAATTTGAATACAACATTAATATCATGTACCGTATACAAAAATATTATTATAATGTAAAAAAAAACTCCAATCCGGAAACTCGTTTCCTCCGATAGATGTCGCAGTGAGTTGTGGAAATGTGTCGGATATAAAGATTTGTAGAACAGATAATGGCGGAGAACATATAATTAGCCGTAAGTAGTGACAAGCCATGAAAAATAGGTAGCTAACTGGTAATCAAAAAAGTAGGGAACCGTTGGAACCTCAAGGTAGAAGTATACATGTTGCCCAACGTGAACTGAATTCCAAATTGTTAGGAACTGCGTACATAGTTAAGGTTAGTTTTGAACTAAACTTGCTTTGTTGAGTGACAAGCCCAATATGTTGAACTTCATTCAGCAAACCTAACATGACTAAGTTTCGGAACATACCCAATCTTAGACTTATCTTCAAACTTCAGGCAAAGCCAAACTTGGTCACAAAACGTCACCGACCAGGTAATAACAGATTTGCTTAACATGATACATGGCATCGGCCCCATTGTCCCATAGCCCAAATATTAGCTCTGATCCAACCGCTGCTCGGGACGGATATTGCCCGTCCCTGTGGGATATTGATAACTTGTAGGATTAACTTTCGAGTTTAAATTGATGTTGATAGTTTAATTGGGGAATATGTTGCGGTTTGGATGATAATATTAGTAGATATGTTGAGTAAAAAGACGGAATATTCTATAGATTTTGTTACGATCGAATCCTTAATAGTCTACCACCTGGATCTTGAGTGTACCTGTTATGAATAAAATTGGTGGGTAGGTCTAGGTACCTTCTCAATAGCTGAATTTGTAAAAAATCAGGAGTCTACAACATAACGTGTCTTTAAACTGTGCTATATGTAGGTAGGTTACGGAGAAACTATTACAAATGTTGAAACCAATTGAAATTCTAAAGCTCGCGGTTAAATACCAAAACTTACTTATTTAACCCGCACATAAAGTCTAAAATTAATTCCTCACACCATTGTATGTGCCAGCTGCATGTATTTGTGGCATGTTTTAGAAAGCAAAAGTACTAGGCTTGCATAGAGGCAGGGAAGCTTAGCTTCGGGCCGAGTAGGCTCGGTGTGCCGGGCAGACGGTAGAGGGGGGTGGATCGATACCCAGGCCGCATTGTTGCCCCTGCTCACCCGCCCCCGCCCCTCCCGCACACCACACCCTGCTGCGCCCCGCCCTCAGCCTGCACCCGAAATTCGCCCCATTTGATCCTGAGAGCGAATCAATCGCTTTTGTTGCAGTAACTTGATGCATCACTTTGAAGGGCGAAGAGTCGTAAAAAATTGCCATTTCAATTACGGACCATAATCCTTTATGAATAGAGACGAAAATTGCATTCGTTTAGTGGATTATCGAGAGGTTTTTTCATAAAACAGCTGTTAACCAGCAAGAACATGGTGAACAAAGCCAGTTGTTTTTGCGTAATAAAGATTGTTAAACAAGGAAGCGCAATAACTTGAGAATAGCTGTGTGCGTGCATTAGCTTTTACAGTTAAACGTTATGCCTATATTAGCGGCCGCAGTTGGGTATTAAACAATATTTTATAGTCAGTTAAGAACTGTAGGCCAAGTATATAACTAGCAATAATAAATAAATAATGTGTACGGACGCACTGATTAAACAGTATTTATAAATATCTAATTTGGATCAATCAAGTACCTGATTTTATTTTTAAATTGGAAGACATGTAAGTAAGTAAATATCAAAAAATATATCACAGTTAAATCAATGTAATGCAATTGTGAATGTTAAAATAATGTACATACTGTGTATACTCACTTCACGTACATTTACGGACTCAGTCAGTAAACCATTTGCGATAAATAAACGCCGTTATAAATAAGCCCACACCTAGCTTAAAGGTTCAAATCACGCATAAACCTTAAATATATGTGGGAGGTATATGTTAAAGCAAATTTTTAATAGTACTGTGAGTTGTGAACATTATGAAAAATCCACCAAATATAAGCCCCAAATTAATGGTTGACAGACAGCTTTTTCCGCCTAGGGAGGCTAATCTATTACATTTGGACTCTTAAATCATAAAACACAATTGAATGGCAACGGTATCGTAATGGACACTGTTCACAGATTATGAGTAGATTACGCTCCCCAAGACTTGCAGGATAGATAAGTATCTATGTAGTATGAATTCAGTACGCTACGAGTACCTGCCTAAGCATTCGCACTTAACGGTCCTTCGGTCTGAATCCCATTAACCTATGGCCGTGCAGTCGTAAATCAGCGGGATATTGACGAATGTCCAATTAGTGTAATGAATCTCACACTAGCAGGCGAAGTGGTACTTTGAGATACTAATATTAGGCCTGGCCACGGCGAACGGGTTAAGGGACTGACAGACAGACAACAAAGTGATATAAGGGTCCTGTTACTTCAAGGTAACAGGTACAGGTACTGGCTTTCAAAGTACAGAACGTCAGCATATAAAATTACAACAATTTATAGGTTGGGTACTCTAATAATTAATAATAGCCCTTTTAATGTCCCAATGTTGGGCGGGCATTAGCCGCCCCTTAATACGAATGGGTTTCGGAAAATAGTCCACCAATCTGTCCCAGTGTGTTTAAACTTAAATAATCATCTTTAGGAAAAGTATTCTTTTAACACTAACGAGAAATGAATATTCAATAAACGGTGCGATAATAAATTTAAAAAACTAATGCTATTTCACAAAATACAACAAAACAGATTGCCACATTAATTTCCGTAAATTATGTAAATATATAAACAAATCGATATGAAGATAACCCGGGGTCGGCATTTACATATTTATAAGTGCGATTGTTCACAAATTCGATGAGACCTCGATTCGTCATCAATAGTGCATAATATCTATGGGAGGGTGATCCTTATCGAGCGTGATAATAGACTGACCTGAGGACATTCATCTATTATGACACTTAAGAAGCTTTGGGGTACCTACAATACAAGAGACAAAGGTACGTACAAACACAAATACAACAAAGGACATAGGTGAGGTAAGGCAGTCAGGGATGATTTACCTATCAGTGCAAAGAAATAGTAACAGACCAGTAGATAGATCCGTTATAAGGTCTTTAATTTAGACGTACAAGAACAGGAGAATGATTTAACATAGAGTTGTTGGTGGGGTCAAAACACACAAATACAGAGAACGCTTTTCTGGGTTATCAATGTGGCTCCATGAATAAATCACTCTCTGAAAGGACTAGATAACGCATGATTCATGGCACGAGATGAAGCGATTTAGAGCTGCACTTAATTAATTTACAGATGGCCAGGCCCCTTGTTAAAATGCTGTCAAAGCTGTGGATAGGATTTATCAGCAGATTGGAAAACAGACACACAGCCATATTCTAGAGTAGACTAGACGATTACTGTATTAACTCAATTATATGTGCCTTCTATAAAATCGTTATTCGGATCTTTATTTCTCTCGTCTCGTCTCGTACTATAAAAGGGTTTGTAATGCACGTCGTCTCCCTCAAGTTATCTATACCTAGGCCCAAGGTATCGCCAAATAAACAAGTGAAAAGCATTAAGATGCGTCTCCTGCTAAAAGATTTTGCAAACATTCAATATTAAGGTTAAGAGAGGCAGGGTTATCATCTGTTGTATCTTATCTATAGATTTTGTGTACATGTTATTGTTGAGTGTGTGGGGCTTAACACACGCGGAAGACGCCTTTAAAAGTTATTATGTTTTTTAAATATGTTTTAATGGATAAACTGTACACGAGTTTGGCATCGTGCCAAGTGACGAATAAAGAAATGTGCCAAACTGTGACATAATACCGACGTCGAAGGTAATTAGGTTGCTAACACTTGTGGCGTGTTTGTTTATTGTCAGGTACAATGACATTATCATCCTTGAGAGAGAACAGACTACTTGTATTTTTTGGCACATGCAAACAGAAATGAATGAAACCGTCGTTTGTAAGTTCCTTTATGTCAATACCACTCGTAATGTGAAGTCTCTCGCTCGCTAATGTGTGTAACTAGGGCCAAGCTATAATTATGTACATTAATAATTAATATTGACACCAAATGGTTTAAGATAAAACCAAATAGCACGCATGCGATCCTAACATAATAATGTTCATTACGGTTGAAGATGATTTGCAATAATATATTTCATTTAATAGAACATAACACTAAAGTTATTTTGAACTTAAACACGACTACTTTAACGTCTGATTTTGATTAATAAGGCTTTTAAAATGACTTCAATATTTATGACGGTTTTGTAGGTAACTAACCTATTAGCGCACACATCGATGATGCTGATTCTTAATTATCTTGTCAAGTTTAGACACGTACCTGAAACAAGAGAATAGGTCAGTGTAATTTTAGTTGTAAAACGAACCTTATTAAGTAAGCATACCTAGTATAGCACAAAATACTTTTACTTCTTATCAATCACTCGATTTGTAGTAGGTTACTCTTTCTCTTCTCACATACTAAAATGTTAACAGAGCAACAGCTTACAAAGGGTATAAGTACTTAAAATGTAGTTCACAAACTATAAATTCAATAACTGTTAATAATTAGGTTACTACATGATAAGTTTATGATGTTACCCTCAGATTTATAGGAATAAAAAAAACCATTAACACGAACTTTTTCTTTTGAAATGTTCGTTATAACGCCATTATAAAAATGTCTATAAATTTGGGGGTTAGTGTTTACCAGATTGCTAATTTTGTTGATAACACGTGCGTAAGTAGGTATCGATTGGATATTTCGAATCTAACTAGCGACCGATATTCCGTAACAAGTTAATCGCATTGAAATGGCTGGTCCGTCAGTCCGGCGAGGACAATCAACGATTCGCGAACACTGACCTACCGCAACGCGCCACTATTATTGGTCAGACGCATTACGCAAACATGGATCTAAGAATTATGGAAGAGACTACATTTCAATTAAAACGTGAAATCATTCACAGGATAAAAATTAGTAAAATTTTTTCGATGCATATCGCCAGTTTTGGCGTAAGGCTGTTTTTACAGACGCACCCAATTCGCTAATAGGAATCTAAGAGACTTTGGAAATTGTCGCACAACGAGAGCCCGTTACCCGGTAAGCCTATCAATGGGTTTTGTTTGGGTTTGCTTTGTGGCTCGCTGAACGACTTGTCCGGGCCCTGAGTACAACACTGCGACCGAGTTTCTTTTCTATCACACATTACTGTGCCACAGCACCGATTTTAGGGAAAACAGACATGTGACAAGCAAGTGTGTCGTCGACTTCATGCGTGGCTGTCACGATTTGAAGATATAGATAGACATAGACTCATTTACTTACTCAAGAATATTATTAGGTACTTATACTATACGCATGACATTGCCCTTGTCTACTTATTTGTTATTGTGTTAAAAGAAATAAGACGGGTATATTGGCCTTTTATCAATATTTGTTTTTTAAATGGGTTTGTGATAAGTATTTTTATATTGATGCATTCTTCCACGTACACTTAAGTTGCACTTTAGTTTATCGGTAAACAAATATTGATTAAAGAAATATGCGTTCAGTTAAATTAGGTGCCTACCTACTTATTACAAAACAGGGAAGTTTAATGAGAGAGAACTAAATTACTTCTAAATGGTTGGTATGTAAACAGATTGGAATAACCTTTAAAAGGCATCTGCAGGATCAACCACCCAATATAAACACGGAGCTATAAGAAAAAATAGACGATCACCTGCCTCTTTTTTAATATGCCCTGTCTCTCTTTGTTGGGCAGTGGATCCGACCGTGTTGAGCTTATTCCTCAACAAAACCTTCCCGCAATCGATCGCATAAAAATATACAGTGTAATTTTTTATAACAACAAATATCTACGCCATTGTTCGCGTTCATTGCAAGCGGCGTTCTACGAAGATCGCCGATGCCCTCCGCGTGTTCGAAACACGACACTGATTTCC
This sequence comes from Pheosia gnoma, assembly GCA_905404115.1. Classification (NCBI taxonomy): domain Eukaryota; kingdom Metazoa; phylum Arthropoda; class Insecta; order Lepidoptera; family Notodontidae; genus Pheosia; species Pheosia gnoma. The sequence goes on from FR989900.1 coordinate 9,123,180, forward strand.
TGCGAGCGGCGGCAGGTCGATGTATCCTCGGCACCGACGCGTCACAAGTTGAACATTAGCATAATTAAATAACATTATGCATTCATTCATTCAGGTCACCCCTTTGACTGCGACTACCGAAACAGGCGCTGGATGTCCGCTGATAAAATATCCGGCGATAATAGTTACTACAACTATTTGATACTTTTGTGAGGTGAAATATATTTTTGGTGACAATACACCGCAATATACCATCTCGCCGAGAAATACCGAACGCGAAAGTGTCGACCAAATAAAGTTTTTGCTTATAGTAGTTCGCGAGAACTTTGGTCAATGTACAAACGTACGTCGGACTGTCTAGTGTATTTTTTATATTCTTACTTTAACATCACCCTATAATATATTTACTCGTGTTTTTAATTTAGAAAGATGGTTGAGTTTCCTTTGCCACAAAAAGGGAAAACCGAGAATTAACGTTCGAAACTTCCAAATTAATCCCCTTGAGGTGGCCGCCCGCATCTGCCCGATGCGAACAAACATTCAGACACTTCCTACTCGATTTTAGTTCGCGAAAAGATCGGGGTTTTCGCGCCGTTTCGCGCGGCCGCGATCGGGCGGGCGGGAGCGGCCGAGGAAAGCGAAACCACCCCGTTTTCCCCCTCACCGAGGGCTGAGGTCTTTGTCCCCTCGCGACCCAGTTAATGACCGCCCCCGCAGACGCAGCATAGCCGCGTTCCGATATAAATACGCCTACTACACTTGACCTCTAAAGTTTTTATTGGAAAGCACGTGCCTCCAATCGTGTGTGTTGTAAACAACATGGCTCTGTTCTGTAATTCACATTGTGTCAGATACGTTTATTTACGATTATATGCAACTGCGTCAACTTACGTATGAAGTTGAAATACAAGAAATATAGTAGCAGTCAAAGACAATGAGTCTGTTTAACTTTGTGAATACAATCTGATGGGCTGATATCGGTCAGGCTAGGTATGAAGGGGAGTGTAGGCAACAGGTCGCGAAACAACGTTGTAATTGTCCGCTGATAGCATCGACGTCATCGGACCGCGACACTGCCCTCACCGACACGCGGCGAGGTGCGATGACCGGCCCTAAATGCATACACGCTCGTTCGACGTAAATTGAAGATATTACATTTAGGAGAACTCTCAAAAGGCATCCGAATAAACATCGATTCAAATTACTTATGAAGAAAGTATACGGTACTGTGACCCCGTCAGTCGTAAGGTTATCTTTGCAGCATTTTGAGTCGATACATGCAGTCAGAAGCCTGAAAAAATCCGCCAAGGAGTCTTGTTTAAGTTACGGGTTGTTTCACTAGTTTGATCTCGGAGGGAACACGATCGCTACGCGTTAATAAGTCCTGGACGATGGCAGTACTCAGTCAATGTACTACATATAATCAGGAAATGGAAGCCGAAGCCAGTACAAAAAAAGAAATAGGCATCGACAAAATAAAAACGCGATAAAATCCTTAAAATTAGTTTCATTTCAATGTGTAGTATTCCCGTAAATATAAGAAATCAATATGTGAAACATTTAGAATTAATAAAACTGATGGGGTGAAGAGAAAAAGAAAATTTTCATATTACACTTACACAACACTACAAGAAGGGATAGCACCATGCAAGGTTACTAACTGGAAAATGACAGTCAAGAGCCACAAAGTTCCAAGTTTGATTAAGTGCTGAACAATCCAATAGATATAACGATCCAATGGCACCTTGGGAAGTCAACACTGAGATACCGGTTGTACCAGTCTGGGATGGACTTTCGCCATTCATAGGGAATGGTGTCAAGTAGAGGGGGGACGGGGGTCTTCAGAACTGGTGGCGCACGGAAACTGCCTAGAGCGATAGTTGCACAGTGCCGCTTTGCAAACCGCAAGGGACCGATGTAAATATTTCAATATCCTTTGTTTCGTCCGATGTGTTAGCGAACTCTTCACTTGCTGAATGTTTTTCCATTCATTATTTTGAACTCTGGTTTGAAAGTGATATGTAATAAGTAGTTGAGTTTATTTTTATTTTCATGCCACAAAGAAGTCGCCAGTCTTAATTTATTTTTTTAATTCAAAATTTTGAACTATGTCGAAAACTCCTGCGATAAGTCATGGTCATGGTTTGGTCTTGTAATTCTGTATGCTTAATTAAGTATTCAAGTATTCCTGTAACTTATGTTTAATATTAGAATATAAAAGATTTTCCAAAATCATCTACGCTTACAGCTATGTACTCTGACTAGAAAGAAAATCCTGCCTCGGCATTTAATTTGCGACATAAATGCAGTTCTATTTAGTTACTGCGATCGATATTCCTATTCATAAGGTACGATTTTCAAATCATCACTTAAGCGAATAATGCTTACACATTTAAATATCAATCCTAAAAAATCCTAGTTCTATCAATTACATTTAAATATTCTAAACCCTCATTTCTTTATTATAAGCAGGTAGTTTCATAAGAACGTCTCGCCCACGATCGCTTGCACCAAATCTTGCGCATTGTAGGTAGTAGAGATACCAAAAGTTGCATATCTATAGGACATGTTCCAGTTTTAAAAATGTGTGCACCTTGGCTTAACCTTTTTAGATACTATCCGTACGTAACGGATGAAATTTACCCGAAAAACATGTACTTAAAAAGGATGGTGATAACCGAAAAACATATTTTAACATATTGTATCCTATTTTCGGTCACAGTAAATGGTAACCCTATCCTAACGTATTGTCCCGAAGGCTTTGTGCGGGGAACGTTTGTTCTCGACTTCACCTCATTTCCAAGACAGCTGTCTGGCGTTGTCGAACTCAGACCTCTTAGCTTTCGGTTTATTGTACAGAATAGTTCGATATGCTCGGAACAATGTTGTTAGTCAAAGGGTATCAAATACCTGCCTCCTTACTATTCAAATTATTGGTAATGGATCTAAATTAAAACTGCGGTACTTTACTGACAAATTACCGGACTCTTGGGAGGACTTAAAAGTTTCACTCGAGCACGAATAATTAACACAAAAGGTGAACATACTACTAAAATCACACAACTTTCTTTTTTAAATATCTCTAAAAAGTCTACAGGTTAAAATAATTTGTATTATAAGCCGACACCGCTAGCAACACCAGAAAACCCAGCCAAATTTGTTAAAACAAAGTTATAAATTTATCCAGATTCTAACAAAGACCATCAGTAACAAAGGTACAGTGATAAGGCTTTATATTTTTTGTCACACACAGCATTTCGATTGTTTTTGATTTCAGTGGCTTACTTACGTTTTTACTTGTCAACGTACAAACAAAGCCATGGGAATGATTCAGTATTGTAATACGAGAACGCGATGCAAGTCATTGGCGCGTCGTTAGCAGGGATTTCGGGCACCGTTGGCGGTTAGGCATTGGTTAACATTGGGCCAACGTAGTTTAGTGGGCGAATACTTGGTTAATATTGGCCGTGTGGGTATTTGACATTATCACGTTAACAATAAAGTTCTGTCGTATGCATGACTAATATATCTTTATTTGGTTATTGATCAACTGATGCATTATATTTAAGGTGACGGCATAAGTCATGGTTTCCAATACTCACAACACTGTTGGACTTCTCACATTTTCTAATGTTGATTGTTTTCTCAGACATCCATCTACTCATCCATACATCTCTGTTTCTTTGAATCTAGTGAATATGGTGGTATTCTTAAATGATCAAGTTGATTTATTTGCCAGCCCTGTGGCTTTAGTTAGCGATGGTTTTGTTAAGTGATATTTATTCTTAAACATTTCATTGTTCATGTGCCGATTACCATACGCACATGCATGAAACCCTTACCCATATATGTATACCTTATACGTGAGTATGCTCACAGAATTTTAAATGACGAATTTAATTAGTACACCCGCCCGCCACGATTACGATGTATGATTATAAAAGTGTAATAAAACCAAAAGGTTCCATGAAAATGTGTTTGGAAAGTAACTCATAGAGCAGAGCGTTAATGATGTGACGACTAATTACATTGCGATCTGAATGTAAATGCTCGTGTTTGGCTGGATATTAACTTCATCATTTTATTAATTAAAATAGTTAAACATTTCAAATTATCATCACTGATTAAATATTGATGCTAAATCATTACGATACCATCGCTGATAACGGTTGAAAAATATCAATGGTTTTATCATGTAATTTGGGCATAAGTGTCTTTTGAAATATTTTATTTACGAACGGTACAATCTTGAAAATATCGTGGAAATATTGTGTGTTAATAGCCTAGCAAGCCAATCGGTTAGACTGATCAATTAATGCTGGATATTTATTGAGTGCAATTTGCCCACAGCAAACAGAGTTGCTCATCTTAGTAAAGATGTCGGCCCCACATACCGCAATTCTGTGCACCGATATGCATGCAAAACAGTGCTCATACAAATCGTTGCGGATACCGGTTTGTGAAGGTACCCAGCGTTGCCCCATTACATGGGGGCCATGAAGCTCGAAAGGAAACCGCTAAGCGCTGTATGCTAAATGTGCGGGATGAAATCTATTAGGCCACGAAAATACTGCAAAACATTCACCGAAATCTTTCATGAGCAGCTAATTACAAGTATAATTGTGTCCCTCTAGCTGCTGATAAAAGATTTCTGCGAATATCTTCTTATAGAAGCTGCTCGCATACACAGAAAGGCTCTCTTAGCTATGACAAAGTTATCTTACATAGAAGTACTAGACAAACGCGCGTCATAAAATATAAGAGTTGGGGACATCAATCTAATAGTTGAGTATGAATATCTATAAAAGCCGATCTAAGAGTTTGTTTACAGGGCCCCAAGTCTGCTAACGCAATCGATTCATAATCGAATAGCAACCGCATAGTAACTATCACTTTTACAGATATCACATACAATATCTGCCAAAAGTGTCAGTTACTATGCGGTTGCTGTTCAATTATGAATCGATTGTGTTAGCAGACTTGGGGCCCAGGACTTTTCGTACAGGGTGCGAGCGAGAGAGGCTGCCATTAATGTATACTCATTATTGTGTACTCAGCTGTGGCATCACGCTATGCGCACCGTCGTTTTGGTGGCCGTGCCGTTAGAGTGCAACTGCATTTGTTGCGACAGTGTGCAGGGGCCTTGCATTCGCCGGCCGCGGCGGCCATGGACCAGAAAACCCGCTTTCACGCGTTCAGCCCGATGCAGTTAGCCCTATCTGGGTTTAGATAATGCGCTGTAAATGTTGTTGCGTCACAAGTTGTGCCACTTCAGTTCTATACCTATTCCAAAACTACTCGGTTTACGAAAGTTGTCGACTGCAGTGTTAGTGCTATGAGCTTACGAAACCTAAAGTTACCGAAGGTACTGAAGACGACCTGATTAGTTCAGTGGGTACGAGTATCCTGGTTCAATTCCTGGTAAGGACAAACATTAGTGTGATAATCACGAATATTTGTACATGAGACAAGTATGTTTAATATCTATATAAGTATTATATACTGGGATCACCCCCAGTGCATTGTAGAGTAATCATAATACGAGATGTTTAGTTTGGGACCGTAAAGTTGGTGTGTTCGTCTGGCGATATTATTATTATAGTACTAACTCAAGGTAATGAAGTGAAAACTTTAACTTATAACTCCTTCAACGAACTATTGCTTGGCAAAAGCCAGAAGCAAGCTTATTTTAAACAACAATGAGAATTCCATACCACACGGCTTCCGTAGTATAGCATTCCTGTTTTCGAAAATTATACGTACACTAGTAGTGTTGTAAGGAAATAAGTATTAAAATCGTGACATAAGTAGAAGCAGTGTTGTAGAACAGAAGTTGGAAGAACGCTTCACTCAGTAATGAGGGTCGCAGGTTCATACCCCCAGCTCGTAACTCTGGGATTTCTGGATCAACCATCATTCATCACTTGCTAAACGGTGAAGGAAAACATCGTGAAGCAACCTACATGTCAGAGAGAACCCCTTGAAATACGTGTAAAGTCCACCAACCCGCACTGGGCAAGCGTGGTGGAAGACCTAATCCCCCTCGCATTGATGGGAGGCCCGTGCCCAAAAGTGTGACATTAAACGGGCCGTTATTATTATTGTATAAGTAAAAGGCTACATAAACCTTAATACACCCATTACAGATGCCATCAATCTATATGTAGCAATATATATAACAATCAAGAAAGACAATACGAGCTGATTAAATTGACCGCTTACCAACATAACTTATGTATGAATGAAACACTCCATACTCTTGTTATGAAGGTTACGTAACAGTTCGTGTGTAACAGGTCATTAATCTACGCCACATACGTATAATACTCGTATGTACTCCACTGATACAATAGGCGGTGCTTGAATTAGTTTGCGTTGCTGTTTGTTACACAATCTTAGTAGCAGTGTCAATAATTGTTTACTGTTTTCGTGATAATTAAAGTGTACAACTGAAACCTAATGTAGCTATGGAAGGTAGAGATAAGCTGGTTGGAAACGAGAGCCTTTTTGTGAGTGAAAATAATAATAGTTACTTAGGTATATATTATTCCTAACAGAAGAACAAATACAAACTTTAGTTAGTAATGTTAAAATGACAGAAAAGGCGAGTAAGTATAAAGCCGTGTGCTCTCTTTCATCTTTCTATACGAAATGAAATGCGATGAAAAAAATGAATATGGCCTCACCTACAACTTAGCGGGTATTTTGCCAAAATCAAGTAATTAATAGCAATAACACATTGAAAAAATACACATAATTAAAATAATGGATGTCACATGTAGGTCTGAAAATGGCGTTATATTTGAATAGAAGAATGACAGTTGAATTAATGAATAAACAAAGAATGCTATAGTTTTAATCAGTCCAAGCGTAGACATGTTTTAATGTTTCCAACAAGTAATAATAAAATAGATATCGAGGTCTATTGAATTTCTGTGGTTTCCTAGAACGTGATTTGCCGCCGCAACTGCAGTTGTTTACGAAGACTGCGCAAACGCAACCCGAGCTCGAACTCGACCCGCTCTGTATCGAGAAACGCGTTTTATTGCGCTGCATTACACTTAACATTTATGTTACGGATCTGGTTTACAGAATGGTACTGGTTTACCTGAGTATAACAATGGCTATCCCAAAGCCGAGTTACTATAAGTACAGTCGTTACTTTGATAAAGTTTAACATAATTTAAGCCGGAAAGATGTAAAATTTTAGTAAGGTTTTAAGTAATGGTCCACTTAATACCTGATGAAGATAAAAATCAGCTTAGTAGAGATAAATGTCGACAGTAAAACCGATCCTACAGTCCATAGCTAATCCCAGATATCCAATACGTGCATTTTAACTGAGCGATCTTATTAACATAAAAAAAAATCTGAAAAAACTGAACAGTATTGTTCGTAAACTGACGCGATAGTCTGTGCTAAATTCTTTACCACGCAGAAAAAAACTATCATTTAAAAATATTAATATGAGCTACTAGCTGTTGCCCGCGACTTCGTCCGCATTGAAAAATAGAACATAACATTTTCTATACAAATTTTGACCCCCCCCCCCCCTTTTAAGCCTCTTAGGAGTCGAATTTTCAAAAATCCTTTCTGAGTGAGCACCTAGGGGCAAAGAGTAACCCGCGTGTCAAATTTCAAGTCTATAGGTCTTATGTTTGCGTACATTTCGTGATGAGTGAGTGAGTCAGTCAGTTTGTCAGTGGTTTTCGCTTTTATATATATAGATAATCGATTAAATTTTTTAGCGTTGGACACTTTAGCTATGGTAACGAAAATCTGACCGTGCTTTGAAACTTTCGCCTTGATGCTATCAAGATGGAAGTATTTCCATTCCTATAAGCCTCGGTAGATATTTATCAATGCCCTTGTTAGGTGTTATTACTGCGCTATAGAATATTTTGCACTTATCGTAGATACAGTTTATAAACACCGCCGGAGAATGTTGTTGTAACCTCATACTGTTTGCATTCGATCACCTCTGCCGACTGAATCCGCCGCGAAGATGTACTTATTTTGTATCTTATCATACTATGAGCTATTATTATCTGATTCATATGTGGGTAGTCAGGTGTGTATAACACGGAATAGAGAATTGCTGGAAAGGTATTGAGGCCGCACGTTGCTCGGGGTATGAGAATACTCACGGCCAAATATCCATGATAAAAAAACACGCATCAATGATCCTTATGCCGGTTGCAACTGACGGCAAAAGTTGCTGCTCTTAAGAGCAAGTAGCTGTGTGAAAAAATTAAACATGTATTTGGATATTACTCTGCGTAGATAACGCAAAGAGAAGGTAAACGCTCATACTGACTGACTGAGCAATGTATGAGTAGAAGCGACGCGCTGTTGAAAAAATTGTGAGTGAAGGGAATTCTACTTTATTTTGTTTCCTGTGGCACTATATGTAGTACCGACAATTTATCATGTAATTAATGTAAGATGTTAATTGCACCCGTCGTGATACTAGCTGAACCTAATCTGTTTGAAATGTCTTTCTGACCAAACTCTGGGGGATAACGGCCATGATACACATACAACGTGTTAGTTAGTGAATAGAAAACCGTTACATGATATAATACATTAGATGGTGTGCACAATAAATCAGCAGTTTTATCAGCCATACAGTCGCCCACGCGATAGTGATTCTACAGTCAGGTCGACACAACAACTGCGCTCGCGCATACTATTCCGTATATCGCATTGTTTACGATACTCTTCAAGACGTAAGCGAATTTACATAAAACCAAAACAAATTTATATAAAACCAGAAACAGCAAGCAGGAATGCAGAGTGAAAAAAGAATCAGGGCTCTGCGATGTTACCTCAATCGAATTGTCAAATTTGTCCTCAAATCCACGTTTGGACATTTAAAATTTAAAACTTAATACAAGTGACTTAATCGTTCATACGCTATGATTCTGAGCTAACAAATCGGCATTATTTTATCTGTGGATACTCAACCCATGAGTGCGATCCAGAGCTGTGTACCCTGATAGTCAGTGCAGTTTCCATTTTATTACATTATTATCATTTTCAGTAAGTTTCTCCATATTTGAAAAAGATTTCCTCAAATTCATTAGCATCAAAAATCATGGCCATTACTTTTTAATTTACACTGTGATGGCGCGCTTGGCATTAAAGCTCCATCAGACGAGGTGACAGCGCCGGCAGAGTTCATTTGCTACAAAAAAAAAGTCACAGACATCATCGTTATGTGTACTATATGTACTACTCGTAAACAAGCGCGGTACAGTTAACGTACGTACTGCGCGCTATCGAACAATCGTACTAGCATTGCGTCACCGCTCATAGTAATCAGCTGTTGTCGTGCGAGTAAATTGAAACGGTTTTATACCTACAATTTGTGATGTATGAGTAATTCCCTCTGTAATTCCGTCCCGTTTTGGGACAGCAAAAAGTATTTTATAGATATTGATAAACTTAGTCAGGAATGTCAGGAAAATACTGAAGACTTCTAGAATCCTTGAGTACTAAATAATTAACCAATCAACTAAACATGTTTTGCTTTTCATAATCCCGTTTTCTATTTCTAAAGGATGTAATTGTAGAGACTTCCTGATAAGGAAATCTTTGTATGGGCGGCTAAGTTCTGTGTTTCGTTAGCGTTAAATGGGACAAATCATAGTACAAATGAAAAGGGATAGCTTCTTTGCAATTTCATAGACAACGAACATCTTACCGGCAATCATGTAACATAGAAATGAACTTAAAATTCTAATAGATACCCTTAAAATGCATACAAAAGTTGTTATCTGGCTTTGGGGCAGTAAAGTCAAACTGTTTATTTTACAGCCCGACCAAATTCAACAATAGAAACGTTAAGACAAAGCTCTTTAGAAAAACCATAGTCGTTCGGAACAAAAGGACGTTTCGTTGAAAGTGGAGGACTTAAGGGAACGGTGTAAATCAATGCTCGTGAATAATAAAATGCAAATGGGCAGGAAATTATTGGTTTAGCTGGAAACGTAAAAGTGCGGGTACGGCAGGGTTTAGTGTTATATCTCATTGTTTTAAACAACATGCCTGTTGTTTATAACATCATGCCTGTAATCCCTAAAAAGGGTAGGCAGAGGTGCGGTGCAGTGCACCCAAAATCACTGATGGTATTGTCTCAATGAAATAGCGGGCGTCCGTATTGCCTATATACCAAAAACAAAACATAAGTGTTTTCCATCGAAATAATCAATCCGTTTTATATATATTTAAATCCCTGACGCAGAATATGCAATTCTTGTTTTATGAAGACTATATGTCCTTGGCATTTTAGCTCATTTACAACGAGTAAAATTACTTCTGATCAATCCTCTTCTGAAAGGTTAGAATAAAATCTTTAGAATGTGATATCAAATAAAACCTTGAAATATAACTAATACATAGATATTTTAAACATTCACATTATACATATACCTTATAAATTGACAAACTAACTCCAAAACACCGTATTCACTACCAATTACTCAGAACATTGTCTCAGGAAAATTAATAAGTAGGCACTTAAAATTCATGATTAGCTTTTCGCACGAAATCGTATTAAAATTCGCTCAGCGTTTTCACACGGACTCACGATTAATAGTATCTGCCATCTCTATCCTTTAAAGCAGCATAAAAAAATTACTAAGAACAATAAAAAAGAAATGGTAAGTACGAAAAAAAAATTGTATGTATTTGTATGTTATTTCGACGACTTACCACTTATAGCTGCTAAAGTTCTCGGTGTTCAAAATAAAGCGTTCGATTTAGCACTGCGCTTCGACAAGCTATATGCCAAGTAACCTATATTATTAAAATAACAGTTTCTTACTCAAGTTATTTTGAATAATTCTCGGTATGTTATATTTTAAGTAGGTAGACCGGAGTGCGGTTTTAGAAATTGACGGATTCTTAAGCCATTTAACGAGAAGGGATTGTGTAATGGCTTTCTCGTTGTACTATAATCTGTCTGCTTTGTGTTTATCAGTTTTAGCACCCGTGAAAATAATAAAATAGAAAAAAAACCGAAGTAGGTAAGTAACGCAAATTACTTTATTAAATCTTGGCTGTAAATTATTTATCCTCGTTGTTGTGTGATGAACTTTGTGAAGGGACAATTTGTTCAGCAGTAAAATGTACAAGGTAATTTTTCCATAAGTACTTACATCTACTAATACTAACAACAAATGCTAATTATAAGCATCAACATAATACCATAATGTTAAATAAGTCATAACTGGCTTTACAGCGACTAACCTAAACTGCATTATTTGGTTTCGATTAGTGCAACAACCTTTAAAAAAGGAAATATGATTTATTATACGAGCGTCGTGTTATGTGAATTCACTTGCAAACAATATCAAATCAAATTAACAATTTGCGTTGGCCTATTCAATTTAAAAATAAGGACGTAATAAATTTCATGAGGGACCCGATGTTCCGTTCTCAACGGCCACCAAAGATTATTGCATGAAGAAGATTTTCAGAAGACTGGCAAGTAGGTACAATAATACAATGGTATAAGAATATAGCCTTAACTCTTCCGTAACCTTTCCTTTGTTCCGCGAACTGACTGCATAAGAAAAGGTGACGTATCAACTGCATCGACCTACTGCGCCGACCCTGGTGTACCAGTCTCCGCCAGTTTATAGTCAACGTAGGTGTACGAAACCTTTATTTATATCTCTGGCGTTTATAGCCCAGCGCCTACCCACTGCTTCCAAGCTTTCTTTAATAGGAAACTTGAATTTGGACGTTCGGAGAACTGGGCTATGCCATAAGAATACCAAACGACCATCTTATGACAGTTTGTTATATCATTTTCACAACACCAGATGTGTTATGAGCGATTGGTAACAGGCGAACTGTCGATGTCGTTATCAATGGTCCCTGTATTTTGTAAACAAACGAAACGGTATAGGTTTGACTAGCCTTATGACTTATGCCTGAGACTCAACACAGGCTGTCCTGTGTTGAGGAATAAGATAAAGAGAATCATGTGCTTAGATTTTTTGTAATCCTGCGGTTCGCTAAACGCCTCATTAAGATGGTGTCACATAGTAAGCGTGTCTATTATAAACGGCTGATTGGACACAACGGCGGGTGTGGGCGCGCTGTAGGAATAATTTCCACTAATGCTTTCATACAACCTGTTTAGTATCGGAACAGGTGGTAGAACTGTTAACTTTTGCATTAGTAATTGCAAACCAATTCATCAGCCGTCGTAGCCAATCAGGGAACGAATAAATTTCAGCGATTTGTTTAATAAAGATACGGACCGGATTTCTAGAATAAATTTAAATTATATAAGGGTATTTTGATTTACTTTTCTGTACCAAAATAATTGACGCCAATGACAAACAAAAAGGATGCATACGAAATTATAGACCAACAGTTAAATTATTCTATGATACTTCTACTTCAAGCCTCAACTGCTGATCATTTAATGATAGCAATCATCCAGTGGTGTGAGCACGCCCACCTGAACTCTGGCTCGTTCACATAGAGGCGGGACTCTAGTGGCTACCAGTTGTGCTTTTTCCCATACGATTTTAGATTTCGAGTGCGTGACTTGACAAACGCCACGTCATTTGGACCATAAGTACTTGCACGCTATTGGGTGTTACCAATAATTGTTTGGTTACTTCTATGAGAATTATGAAAATTATGATACATTAGCTGGAAATCTTAGGTTTTTATAGGAGATAGGAACATGAAATGAAATAAGAAATTACGCTATACATATAATTACTAGTATTAAAAAAATCTCAGTGCGTGAATTAAAAAAAAAATGCCTAACATTTCGATTCGTGTACTCTCCGGAAACAAGGAGGTACATATAAACGACGATCTTTTATGGAATGAAAAAAAATACAACCGTACTGAGAACTTCTCTTTTTTGAAGTCGGTAAAAACGAAAAGAAAACACGGCACAGTTTTGCTCTCTAAAAAATCATACCAAATGGTCGACAATTAGTACGCGGAACAATGATTCAACAGAAGATCAGTTGTCCAATACAGCTGAGAGCACTGTTTCAACAGCGCTACACACAGATAAACAAGACGGCAATGATGTAGGCGTGCGAGAGCGGTCGGTAAACAAAGATAGGGTCAACGCCACTGCACCGCTGCAGCCGACGCAACGCGGTTCAAATCATAACAACTTTTTTTCCATTTACCCTTCGCTGCACTATATTTAGAAAACTTTTCTTACGCTAAGCTCTGTTTAAAATACAAGACAATCTAGTGTTTCTTTCATATTATATCGGTAAATTCTATCGTCTCCATTAATAGTGCTTACACTTTGCAGTTTAATTGAAATTGGTCATGCACGCTCTTCGTAACATAATCATGAAAATCGATTATCGATGACCTGAGTGCACAACTATAACGTCAACTTTTTTTTCTAAAGGGTCTATTACGATTGAAACATAATGCCATAGCAATTTTTAATTTTACGACGTTGTCTAATCGTAAATAAGGAAAAAAATGCTATAATGTTGCACCATTATGAAAACCATACATTTCCTACGCTTAATTAACTCACGCCTACAACCTAACACCTAACAAGTTTTTGCCTTACTTGGATTCAAGCTAGTTGATCTTATATGGAATAAAATGTGAACTGTTCAGATCGTTGGATCTTTAAGCTTCTATTCATATACAGCCATTCAGTATCAGCTTCAATTGCTACAGCTTCTTCAATAAAATTGGAAGCAGATGATTAGCAATCATATAAAAAAAGTTTTAGCATACCTATAGTAACAATAATGTTGCCAAACGAACACACCAACTGTACGGTCCCAAACTAAACATCGCTTGTATAATTAATTACTTATACGTATACGATTTTAAACTTCCATGATTAGGGTACAATCATTCGTACTTGCCACACAAGTTTCGAATCCGAGGCAGAAAGGTACAGAAAGTTGTGTCACTACCAACTGTGTCATTCGGGTCGTCAAATGTAAAATTAGCACAGCTTTAATTTTCAAAATGTAGTTGTAAGTTTATCGAAAGAAATGTCTTCTTTCTAATTCGATTTTATAAATGTTTCATTCGCTCTACAACCAAGTGAGGTGGATTAAAAATAAGCTCTTAATAATGTACCTACGCGTCATTTCCAAGCTTGAGCTCCTCAAAGCCCACCACAAATACTTGTCATAGATTACCGAGATGAAGATGCGCTGAGATTTAGACAAGGCATAAGTGTAAATATAAATACAGATATAAATGTTGTGATAGTAAACAGTATTTACATAATACCTACTTCCTGCTGTCATTTTATTTAATACTTTCTTCCAAGAAAACTTTTAGATTAGACTTGCGAACCGATTTCCGGATTCACAAGTACTGCTTTGGAAGGTCTTAGTCATTTGAATTCAGATGAAAAAAAATGATTAATAACCCTAATGCGTCATCAAAACGTATTAAGTTTTTTTTTTCGAGTTCTTAAGTTTCGATCAAGTCACGGGGGCTCAGAATGACATACAAAAAATCTTCCAATAAATCAGGACAAAGCTCTGATTTAATCCAACAACTTATCGGGTATTCCATTAAAGCGGTCCGCGAAACGGACATCACGCTGAGATGTTTAAAAAAGGCAATCAAACGAGACGCAAGATGAGAATGATAACGCGAATATTATTAAACATACTTGCAAAAGTTTATGGTGAAAGGTAATGAAAGACAGGACAGTTATACTTCTGCATTTAAAAAGCTCTTAATGTGGCGAATAATGTACAGAATAGGGACAAATGTTATGAACAAATGTTGTTTATAAATCTCTACATAATATATAAACCAAAGTCGTGTTAGTTACCCTATCTATAATTCAGGAACGGGTTGACCGATTTTTATGATCTTTGATTTTTTTAATTTGTCTCCGCCCCGAATAGCAGAACATGGGATAATCATTTTATTTTAAATTTGATCCTGAGGCAGGACGAAGTTCGCGAGGACAGCTCGAATAAAATAATTTGGGGTTTTGATAACATCCTTACATTGGCCTTACATTGGCTCAAGCACAATCTCTTTAAGTAGCTTTCCTTCAATATTACTTCTGAGTGTTCCACCTCACCTAGTTCCATTTCTTAGACTATAATTAACCACTCTATAGCATTCATCGATCGGTTTACGTGAATTCTTGAACCTTGATGAAAAAACTTATGAATGGCGAAAAATTCATCAATGAACGAATGCACGTTGAGACGCCGTGAGTAATCGCGCTGAATTGCCAATGAGCACTATTTCCGTCCGGTGCCGCCGAGTCAATACTTCAGATACTATAGTTGATAGAGGTAGTACTTAACAATTTAAGACTATCGATGTACGCCATATAAATAGTATATTCTCATTTTCATACTAATGATGTAATGTAGCATTTCTAAGGAACACAAATGGTTTTGTAATATTGTTTTCTAACCGGACTTCATGAAGTTGCAAACAAATAAATTTGAAAGTTTTATTAACCAATAGTACCTAATGTCACGAACAGAGAACGCAAATTCGCGTTCCACCAAAATAATGGCGGTTATATCAATTGTAGCACACAAAAGACTACGCACGATCGTGCAGACATGTGAATTAACAAATGATTCACGTAGGTAATGTGTATGCAGCGTTAATTCGCAGCCTAATAATATTTACATTGCTCAGTGATTTTGGATCAAATAATCTCAATTACTATCGATATTGCGGATTATCGTTAGTGTCCTACACTAAATGCAAATCGTCGACTATTAGGTGGGCGAACTCCGTCTGACCTTCTTCGCGAACTGTTACGATAGTGACGCAACGGCCAATGGGAGCGGGTCGTGATTCATTGCCTGGTTTGTCTAGAAATATGAACATTGAGTGTATTTATTGTGCATTAAGTTTGGCGGCAATGCGCTGTCTGGGTTTCAGACAAAGGTGTCGCAAATTACCTTTGTCGTGCATATTATTTTGTTTTGTTGTCGTTACTTTCTCGATTATATGTATTACTAAATTCAATATACCTTCTCTCATTTGCTAATGACAGCATAATCATTAATGTCGCACAATTCTGTAAATGCAATACCAAAATATTGTTATAACTTTTATTTTGTTAACTCGTATCAAGATAGTGTTTTGTCATGTAAATGCCTGACTAGTACAATAAGTATATGAGAATGTATGCATATCTAGGCACTTAGGTAAAATCGAAGTCATTTTTATCTCTGCAGTAAAAAAAATATCTAGAAAAAATATTCCAGAAATTGACATACATAAAGATATTAATAAAATATTACCTGACAAACACACCAACCTTACGGTCCCACACAAACAACGCTTGTATTATGGGTACCGTACAATGGACTGCGGGCGAACTCAGTATATATTATTTATATAGATATCAAACATCCATGACCTGGGTACAAACTTTCGCACCCATCACACTGTTTGTCCCTACCAGGATTCGAACCCGGGACCCTCAGCACGGAAGGCAGGGTCACTACCAACTGCGCTAATCAGGCCGTCATTTAATGTGTGGTATATCCCGGGGCTGATGGGTTGCTGTAGTTACCACGTGAGAACGGCTTGATATTTTGATACGCCTACAATATATCCGTTAAACCGGCGTTCAGTGTAGGAACTGTATTGAAATCAGATTTGCATAAATTATAGGATGGCATTGTGAAACTATTGTAATGTATGGGCCCGAGCGGTTTATTGGGTGTATTGATGGAAATAAACATCTGTGTAGAAGATACAATTGGAGGTTTTATATTGTGTTCATTCCACTCCCACCGACTGGCTTGTCGTAGTACCTTCATGACAGTTGACAGTCATAATATATTTGAGACGTGATCCCATGAATCTAGACGCAACGCGTCATCCTTCATCTATGAATGTTTTAGTCATAATATGCATTATAATATGTTTTTCTTTTTCTACTAATTACCTACTCATTAATTTTCATTTAATAAATACTTATAATTGTTCGACGCAATGAAACCCATAACAGGGTACGGAAGGAAATAATTTTTTTTTTTTTTTTATTACTTTATAGGCAAGTATTTGATCTCGATCTCACCTGATGGTAAGTGACGATGAGATCTACAATGGAGCATACTTGCCTAGGTAGGAAGGCGGCAGTAGATCGAGACGCTACATTCACTAGGCACATGCAGCGCAACTGATCTGACCCGCCATCCATGATATAAATATGAAATAATATGTTAAATGAGTGTTTTCAACTTTATATAAGAAGCTGGACGTATTAAAATGTTCTTGAAATACTGTAACATCTATGATGTTTGCTAGACAGCCAGTGCTTTCTTTAAAATCATGGATAAAAAATCTAGGTATTAAAAACATTTCAATATGGCCGACGCGCAAAAGCTTCACTCTAAGGTGGTTCACTTGCCGTACATAATCGCTATTCTAATTAATTCAACATTATTTCAATCTAATTAAAATGGTTATAGCAACAAGAGGAATCGAAGTAAATCAATTTCCTAAAAGAATAGCACTAAATACGGTAGCCCCGGAGTGGGAGGAATGCGTCGCGAGAGGAGAGGAGGGGGGGAAGGCCACAAAAAATACCAGGGACGGTACCTGCGCTGGCGTTGACCTCGGCCGATTAGACCCGCTGTGGGACTCGGCCCAAATACAGGCTTTTTAGTGAAGTGTAAATTAATTTAGAGCAAGAATATAGGAATGTGTTCCATAAATCTTATTGGAATGGAGCGACGAACCGGAAAATCGTGTCCAGATTGGTAAATCACCCATTAATCTTAAATTAGTATGTAATGATGTAGATAATATTTGACAAGAATACAAAGATGTAGAGAAGATTAATAGAAGACTATCGATAAATCAATCGTTTGAAGATAATATTTGCCAAACTGTTTTGGTGCATAAGTAAGTACTTAGATTTCTTCCAGCATGCGTGCCTTCTAATAATTGCTTCTCCGTATTATACCTGCAACAAAACAAACGCAACATTAGCTTTATATTCTTACACAACATTGAACAAATAGAATTACGTTCATTACTTACTATCACTGCAAGTATCGATACTGTAGTCATTTATTATAGGCCTGTCTCTACCATTTCATGTTGACGCAAGCGAGATAGCGAACGTTCGATAGAAAGAAATATTCCTTGTTTCAGTAGTAATTTGTGCTGTTTAATATTCCGTTAGCGTACTGGGCGCCCGTGGTCCCTTCACGCAGACTTCCTGTTCAGCCCTGCGCGTCTGGTACTTCGCCTCGAGTTTTGGGAGATTTATCTTAAAACCGTTTTATCTATAAACTTTCCCACTAAATCAATATATTCAATGTCATTAAGCAAATGAGAATTAGGTATCTAATCGTCATGATTAATAGAAGTTTATGAAACTGGTGCATAGCAGGGGGCTATTGAAACACGAGTGTGATATAAAAACCCTGCTAACGGCTCGATTTAACAGTAGATAACATAGGTTTTTTTTAATACTTATTTATATGCAGTATTATAGTACTACTTTATCTAAACTCATGCAATACGTATGTTTTCCAAATTTTCTAGTACGTAAAATGTAAGTATCTTTTGTGGCCATCTTAATTTGGCTCGTAAATTTTCGTCATTTTCGTTGCAGTTTCCAGAATGTCAGGTGGATAAAAATGCTCCTTGGTATCACAGCTGTTGTAAGCAATTTGGTCACACTAAAACTATTGACCGACCAACACATAGTCAGCAAATTAGAATGTAAATTATGGCGCCTAAATCTAGCAGTCCACCGCGCATGCGCTTTAGCGCGCGCAAAAACAATGAATGTATGTATAGCCGCAACAAAAATGGAATTGCAAACTCCTTGGTTGGGCCGCAGCTTGTACTAACAGTATTTTGTTAAGAAAACTATGCTTTAATTTGTATATATTTGAAACGTTTTGAAAACACTCTGCCAGACGCTCTAGCTACGGCTTGCTACGGTCCGGCGCCTGTACTGTTCAAACGAATATTTCCTATATGATACGAGTATACCTATGCAAGACAATGCTGAACTTAATGCGCTAGGTGGAACAGAAAAAGCACATATTATAAGGTATAACAAAAGTAGTGTAAAATATTTTAACCAATAAATCAGTAAGTTATATGGATCATATTGGTGTACAAAACAATTGCGTCTATGTTGATTGCTTTTTTTTAATAAGGCGAACCAGCAGCGTTTGGACATGCGCTCAGTACGGGGTGTAATTTCTGAAACGTTGAATAATTTGATTTATTTCTTTACGGATGCTATTTTCGATAACCTACTATTGGCCCTGTTAAAATATTTTACACTATTATTGTTACACCTTACATACTGAATGTCCAAAATTTACATCTCAATGTCCCATTCGATCCAATGTAACATGACCACAATCCACCCGTGTTGAGATCATTTCCTGTTGTATTTCCAGTCAACAAGCCCGTTTGAGCATGCAGCAAACTAACACCGCATCTGTCTTGTAAGGTGTCCTCGTAGGCAGCGATTTATTGCTTTCCTATTCGTGTTCACGTGATCAAATACCACGATCTCCCCAGCTTGATATATGCCGCTTACAACTTCATTAGTTCTCGAGCTAATTTTGGCTATCAAAAGGACGTCGAAGGAAGCCGTTTATTCTTTGGTATAAAAAAACAAAGATTTAAAGTCCTAGAATATTTCGAGCGGCGCTTATTATCAACAGAATCGTTTAATTAGAAGCTTTTAATGGCTGAACAAAGACTATGAAAGGGAAAACTTTGTCATAAAATATGGTCTGTATTCGTAACTGTTGGGATATAACAAACGTTTGATCAAACGAACCACGTTTATGGCACGAGTCGAAAGGGTGAATACAGGTTTTGTTTTCTTATAATTTATTGTATCCGGTTTTAGGGGCAGGTGGCAGGGCCTCATAGTGAGGTATTCAAATCCATAAATCATCATACCTGTATAGGTAGAATTATTTGAAGTAATGAAACGAAATTTATCGTTGATATAAAATTAATACTGATACATCCTGTAATCACGAAAAATATTTCATAATTTTCTACCGCGATATGGAAATTATGATTGCTCGCCGTTTGTGTAACAGTTTTTTTGTTTAGTTCATGTAATTCGTTACGTGTGACCGACCAAAAGATTTCCAGTTAGATCGGACGGTCGGTACATTAATTTTGATATAAGTACTGTATCGTCTAGACAAAAATAAAATATTAAATTGAAAAACTCAAACGGCGCAGTCACAGTTACCAAATTAATGACACGTTTTTCAGAGCACGTTTCTTCAACACCATATTATTATTATAATCGAAGCTCTGACGTGATGGTTATCAGCAGCATTTACATACGTCTTCATGCGTTAAATTGTTTATGGCAACTAAAAAAAATCGTAAAAATGTCTATTGATTTAGCTTCATGCTAGCGAATATATTTTCCCTTTCCAATTTTAAAACATGGATACGATAAAAATCGAAGTAGGCTTTTCCTTCGTACACTGGTGCCTAATTTCAATTACAAACCACTTTGACAAAGTCTATTTTGGCCGATGCATTATATCTATGTTCCGAAATGAAATTGCCGGCACTGTGCGCCGGCGCGGTAATTACAGGAGCCGGTGATTAATGAGCAATCGGACCCTCAGCATCAGGGTTGCCGTTGCAGTCTACCTTTTGTACCGAACCTAAGGTATATCGGAGTTTTGTTTGTTGTATTGCTTTGGTCCTTAATTAAAATGAATTTGAGAAACCTTTCCGTACCTTTTGTGTGGTTTTTGTACCGTAGTTGGATGATTACGGGGTGTATTAGTGTTTTTGTAACATATAGACTAATTGCGAGGTGTTAGGTAAGTTCTGATGTAAAAATACTGAAGATAAATGATACTGACGGGTCTTTTGAATTCGCGAATTAACTTTTAATTAAATAATTGCCAACTGAAACTTCCTTTAATTAATATACTACAGAATATTACAACGAAATCATAAAAGAATAGTGAAAAAGTACTTAGAAAAAAATAGTAAAATAGCCGTCCTGTGAACTTCTTCACTAGGCAGATTTGCTTGCTGTGTAAACAATAATAAAAAACCAAGGGTAGCCAATTCTGACACCCCTGAATCTGGGTTGTCGTCTTCCGTTTGAAACGTACAGCTACTTCTGTTGAAGGAACGTGCACTTTCATACATTCACATAGGGTCTATCATACAGTTCACGTTATAATGGCTTTGGCCTGAGACACAGTAAGCCTCGCCATGTCATTGCCTTGGCTTTTGGACAGAGAGAGCTCTTTGAGAGATTCCCTTCAACAGCTGAGTCCTATGTGATTAATGTTACGTAAAGTTTCAAATTATAATTTTGAACGCTTATAAAGTAAGGAGTAAGATTTGTGGAGCCAAGAAGAGGGATTAAATGTACAAGAGGCATTTAACAAAAGATAGCGATAGCACATTCACCTGATTGAATTTCCTGACAATGTTATTAACAATTCCTAGTCCTTTGTAGGTACCTACGTAATACATATTTGACATTTTCATTATCGTTCTTATATTACGACGTAAAATTTCGTCATGCAAACATGAACAATTTATTTACATAATCTTATAACACTCATATGCTACAATATGTTACAAAGTGATCGCAAATAATTATCTAGTCGAGCTTGCATTTTATTTTATTGCGTAAAAATACATTTTTCCCTAGCTTTACGTTAAAGTAATCACACACTTACATCACTGTACGTCGACCGCGAGTTTAGTATTTATTCGTAAGCTAACTAGTTCGTAGGTATAGTCTTCTGCTTATATATTATTTGTCAACATTGTAAGGAGAATTGAATGTCATAGATGTCAAACGCTAGAGGCGCTATTTAATTTGCCAAAAAAAAAATACAAATCCAAGCCACGCACTTGCTTATAAATGCCGACAGCGTGTCTTCTTGATAACGAAAGACCTAAGAAGTACCTGCTGGACACATTGAGCACTAAATACAAAACAAATAATCTGACGTAAAACTATCGTAAAAACATCGTGTGATACCGAACCTTGTTACACATCAAGTGTGCAATTAAACTGAAAAGTCAATGGTTTCGCAAGTAACGCGGCACAATGGTTAGTTATTAAAGTAATTAAAGTAGGAAGCCCGACGTGGTTGCCATTATTATAGCGCCGCGAGAACGGGTGGGGTGGGCAGCGAGTACCGTAATTACTGGAGACTGTATGCTGAGCATGTATCAAAAGAATGCCCCTGGGAGAAAAAGAGAGGAGAGAATTCAAATGCCCAATTTACCACTTATCCTCTTAGTGACACATTATTAATCAAAGAATGAGTTTCCAGAGAGAAAACTTTTTAGGATAAACAATATAAATTAAAGTACACATTGCAAAATACACATATATGACTAGCTGCATATAGATAAGATGATAATATGACCAGATAATAGTTCCACTCCATTGGGAACGCTTCTATTTGAGTTATACAACCATTTGACTGACAAATTCCACGTATAAGTTGGCAATAATCATTAGGTAGGTATATAAAGAAGTTAATATTTACGACAAAACTTATAGCAAATTTATTAACAACAGTACTCACAGTGTTAAATAATTGGCAATTAATAAAACGTTTATCACACAACTCGGACGTACAAAAAAAAATCGTGTTATCATAATTAAAAACTATTAATCAAAGTGATCAATAAAAGCGGACGAGTCGGGTATCTGATGCCCCGCCCCACGCTCCCCCAACGACATCGGGGCCTGGTAACCCAATATACGACGAGGGGAGGCTTCCAGTGATGTAGATATCCTGGATGAGTTAGGTTAGAACAGAATACATATATTTTTCTGACGAATAAAAAAGCAACTCAAATAAGATGGCAAAACGATAACAGCGTGATATCCTTGAAGATTACGTAGAAAGAGACAGACTAACACCCAGTTGGTCCACCCTGTTGATCTGATGATATCGGGCAGGTAGTCAGTACACGTTGGACTAGAATAGCATAGGACCGGAACGAATGCCGTAAAAATGAAGAGGCGAAGAGATAAGAGTTTGAGTAAGATAGGTGAGTAGTAGTTTGAAATAAGTGATGATAGTTGTTATATCCAGCGATTCTAGGTTCATGTATCAACAAGGGCGTGTGTGTGAACGGGCCGGGCGATCGACCCCGTCACGTTACAGCCGCCACGGGCTATTGCTTGTGAACATTGCGAAATATTTGTCGTTAGACAATTTGCCATGCTCCATTTTTGTGATAACTAGCGTATAAGGAATAGGTATTGGAAACATTACATTTTTTTTCGGAGCCGATTTGCAATTTTCTTCC
Organism: Pheosia gnoma; assembly: GCA_905404115.1. Taxonomy (NCBI): domain Eukaryota; kingdom Metazoa; phylum Arthropoda; class Insecta; order Lepidoptera; family Notodontidae; genus Pheosia; species Pheosia gnoma. Next base: position 9,146,451 of record FR989900.1, read on the forward strand.
TTTTAAATTTCAACTCACGCTAAAATAAGAGTTTTTCCCGAGAAACTGTTATATTAATCCACGCTGGCAATATTGTGAAGTATTTTCAATACAAGTGCAGGAAGTTTTAATCCCAATACAGATCAAAGATGCATATATTTTACGTCCAAGTAATCCATAGCTTCATATGCGATTAATCCTCTCTCCAAACGAAAATGAAACAAAAAGGCAACCCGAATTCAACAGGTATCCCTCCTAAACAAAGCACCATCTATCGGTCACATCGGTCATTACCGGATCGATGCCACCCCCTAGCTCCCCAGATGTTTGGCTGTCAACAAAACTGGGAATGGATCAAATCATATTCATTATATCTACACAATGGATGCAGCAAAGGGTTCGTTTGAATGAGTCGCGTGCCGTATACACACGTGTGGCGCACACACATTACGGATTATGCTAATTTTCGTTTCTCAATAGTCCAGCGCTTTTATTTTTGTAGATACAGTTGAGATTAGAATCGATCTTGCTGATATTATTAGCAACGGATTGCAATCACAGCCTCTAGTCTAATTACATTCTTCTTCTTCTTCTTACTTTATAAAACAAAATGGAATAAGATGACATACGGCCTCACCCACAAATAAGTGGGTTTTTTTGCCACAGTCAAGTATTTAATAGCGATAACAAATTCAATAAATAGACATTAAGTGTAAATAAAAAATGGATGATGACATGAGGAGATAAAAACGGCGATTACATGATTGACTCATATTAAACTGTCAATGACATAGTGTTGTTACTGTTGACAGTTTACAAATACCTATTAAAACTGTTGATAGTGACAATTACGACTCCATTTTCATTCCATTAGGATCAATTGTATGTCACACATAATAAATCTGACGTACTAAAAACAATCTTGGTTGCCGAGAACATATTTCCAATTTGTCCCATTCTATTCGGGTCTAGGATATTATATCTGCCTTCCGAGAAAAATTTGTTCAAATCATTTTTTTTTGGAACGAAGTTCCTTATTGCGCGTTGCGAAAGGGGGCTAGACGGAAAAAATTATCACGAAAAGTTGTAACGACACTTTTTGCTATCTTTGTCGTTTGCATTTACATAATGGTCAGTATTTTCGAGACATTGCACAACTGTTAACCGAAAGGTTGGTGGTTCGAGCCCACCCGGGGGCGATATATTTTTGTTTCCCAAAATTATTGATTTTTTGTACATAATAAATAATAAAAAATAATAAAGGAACTTCGTTCCATCCGGGTGTCCCTTGACACCTCTCAAGTTTTTATTTCATCTGCCGTCTCGCTGATTTCGACGCTGCATTTCCACACTGGCCACATACTTCTTCGCATCAGCGTAGCTTTCACCCCGACAGATGTGTTCCGTTCTCGCCGACTCAAGAATTAATAACGATAACAAATTCGTGAGAACCGCCAAACATAAACAAAACATAACCTACTGATATTTATTTAGGTAATACGCAAAATGCGAGCGCACGTGCCAACCCACCCTCGACTAGCCAACCCCTATACTTAAAATCACAACTTGCAGATTTAAACTTTATTCTTTTAATCATAAGGATGTGGGATGCGACATAAAAGGAACTAAAACTCGACTCTTTCGGCTCTGAATTAAATATCATTGTTAGCGAATCTCATTAATGCAATATTTAGATCGGGGATGGCTCAGAAGGGATGGGTTATTGTGTGCAAAATCGACTAAGTTGGTTTTGAATTTTCTGCACACAAGTGGAGGGAATTTTAAAAGAGCTCTAATTATTATAATACATATCGTGTTCAAGGCGGTTTATTGTCTTCAAAAATAAATGAAAAATTAGCACAGTACCAATTGAATTCATACAAAGGAATTACCATAGGATTTTTTCATTTTGCGAAAGATGATAGTGCGCGCGTCATCTACACTAGTCGGCTTCTCCTTCTTGTTTTTTTTTATAGGCCATCGGTCAGTTTCAAGTAAAATGTTTATTCGTTATTTGCAATATACGTACCCCTGATGATAATAATTAAGTTGATGACGATGATGAGATGAATCCCCGATCATATCAGTAAAACTGTGGATACTATACTGAAAATTTACCAGATATCTTGGGAGAACTCGATAGTCAAGCTGTACTGATTTACTTTACTTTCCTTCAGTCGTCCACGTTTATAAACTCACAATGGTTAATATCCCACTAATATACTATACGTATAATACATCATACACCTAATTTTCAGAAAATAAAAGTGATAGAATCACTGTGAGAAGACTCAAAATAGGATCAATAAAAATCATTCTCAATTAACACAAAAAATCGCACTCTGTGAACTTTTGATACACTTAAGCTAACTTAACGGACACAGTTCTCGCGATTCAATATCATTTTCTCCAGATTGCAAACACGTGTCACGATCATTTCTTCGTTAGTGTAATTTCTGAGAATTGTGCGTTGCATGTGGTCTTTAGCGTTATTTGTGTTCGCTTTACAAAACGCATCGTTTTTTTGATGTTGACGGACCTTTATTCATTTGTAAGCATTTCGAAATTACCTTGTACGTACTTGCATATAATTATTATTTTTTTACAAAGTATTGAAATTATGAAAATGAAATCTATCTTTAAACAGATAGGGCTCAACTATGACCATACATTTGGTCCAATTCTCGAGGAATTCTATTCAATTCAATTCTCATTATTCAATTCTCTCTTTTCTCGAGGAAACTGTCTACGGAGCAAAAAATCAATCATAAACTACGTTTCAGCCCTTTGTTGCTCTCTCCAGCGCAAACGCGCTAGTTTGCCTTGTTTGCAAAAAGCGCTAGGTTTTCACTTTCGAAAATATTGCAGTGAAATATCACGTAACACATTTAGCACCGAAAGCGCTGTTGTTGGCATGTTGGCAAGACTGGCGACCAACATTAAGGTCTCGACACATTTTTTTTACATGAATTACACCGACGCGATCGCGAGAATGAGCCAGATGGTATCGTATCGATCGAGGGCTGAGCTCGCACGCTCGGCCGCCCTATTATTGTTAAATCGCAATCACTGCGCGCGATTAGCATAGCCATTGTGCACTACGCACTATACACTACACATGTTGTAATGAATGGACGGCGTCATGTCAAAAACACGTATCATTTAAATCGCCATAAACGCACCTGTAATGTTTGATAATACTGAAACATTATTGGAACGAAGATCCTTATCGCGCGTTGCGAAAGGGGGCTAGACGGAAAAAATTAAGACGAAAAGTTGTAACGACACTTTTTGTAAGCCGGGCGGCGTGCGCATGTTTCTCTGTCTGTCTCTCTCTCGCTCTTATAGAAAGCAAGCCAGATATTTTCGTTTCGTCTTTCTATTTCGCATTGAACAGTGTGGTGTCGAGACGATTATTTTTGTTGAGTGTATACAGGTTTTTTGTACATAATAAATAACTTAAAAAAAATAACATTTTATTACAATTCCTTCACTAATTAATCGAAAGGAACTTCGTTCCATCCGGGTGTCCCTTGACACCTCTCAAGTTTTTATAGTTAAATATTTAGATCGTATTTACATAAGATTTAAATATTACCACAAAAGTATTTTTAAAGCTCTGGATGTTTGATTTCGGCACGAAGAGTTGGATATTCTATTGGTTTTGTTTCTAAATTGTTAATCAACTTAGAAATAGCGTAGTTGGTAGTGACCGTGCTTTCTGTGCCGAGGGTCCCAGGTTCGAATTCTGATAGGGACAACCTTTGTGTGATGAGCACGATTATGTACTGGATGGATGGATGGATGTTTAATATGTGTATAACTATAATATACCGAGATCGTCCGCAGTCCATTGTACCCATAATACAAGCATTACTTAGTGTGGTACCGTATCGTATGTGGTGTGTTCGTCTGGCGATATTTATTTATTCATTCACTTTCACCGATGCTTTCATAATGTCACTATCAAACCACGATAGGCAGCGGAGTGCGGGGTTAATCTTATAATCCATCGCGTTGCATACAAACAAAATTAAAAGAGCTAATAAGCGACTAACCAAGTTTAAACCGAGCGCTCGGATTCCCACGAGACGACATTCTCCTTTTGATGTTGCGATTCGGGGGAGCTAGGGCTTTTATTTTTTTACGTCTGTAGTGCATCGCATGTTCAGATTACTCCAGATACAGTAACCATTATAGATATCTTAACCCTAGTATTAGTCAAGTTTGGGTACAACATCCAGAGCATTCCAGTTAGCGCACCAATGTGAACATCACCATTTTATCTATACCTAACCATATTACAATAGTTTCAACATATTTCATTATGACCGTTGGTGCACTAGACGGATGGAATAGAATTTAAATATTTTTATTTCACATTGTAAGTGCACCCGTGGGCTGCTCGCAGCTGATCGCAGGTTGCATTCAAATCGGTGCGCTAACTGGAATGCCCTTATCTACACGTTTTCAAAACCGTTAACGTTAAAAAAATGCTAGTCGAAAGAGACATTAATCTCCCCTTAATAGAGGGGAAAATGTTTTATAGATGGTAACATCGCAATAAGTGCTAAAAATTACAATATGACGTCATTTTAACTATTGGTTAAGGTTGCACACCGGTCTTAGTATTTTAACTGTAGACTGAGCGTAGACGCCAGGTTGATGAAAGGTAGTGCTCTCATTGAGACTATTAAAACAGCAAGGAACAATAGTTGTTATTTAAGTCGACCTACGATTCATTTTCATTAATGTAGTCATGATATGATACCATTACATTATAACAGGAACATGAACGTCACTTTTCAAACAAACGGATCTAAGGTTAAATACAAACTGGCGACTAATCCTCGCAAAGTCGTTGGAGGCGAGCTCAACGCGACAACTAATTGCAAGTCCGCGGCCTGATAATCCGTTCACAGTGGGAGGGCCTCAAATTAAAAACCCCAGGCCCTGTCCGGTCGGGGATTAGCTCCCACGATGGGGACACAGCGGCCCCTATCGAAAACACACGCCAAATTTCGAGGTTACGACTTTGGGGTTCTGTAGTAAGTAAAAGAGAAACGTTTGAGTTTTTTTGCAATGAAAATAGAAAAATACGGATACGCATAGTCTTAAAACTTTATTTTTTATTATAAAATTCTAAAATAAAATAAGTTTTTTTATTGTTGACAGAACATGAAATGTATCATCAAAATAATTAGCAACACAAAATAATCCATAAGACAAGCTCGATAAATTGGCGCAAAAAGTACGTTAAGGGTTCTTAATTTAACACCTAACAATTCCAAGAAATACAGTAACCAATTAACTAGTAACCGCAACAAGCCGAGCTAAAATGGGTGAGAAAAAGACTATATCTCTTAAATTTCTGATAGATAAACGCGCTGGAGCAAAAAATGTTCTTTAACCGTTTAGTCACGGGCCCCTAAATACGAGGGGCGATCGAATTCGAAAAGTTCGCGCGAAATTCGAAATCCAGAGATGAAATAGTAATTTATCAAAGGATTTTGAGAGTCCCAGGGAGCGGAAGTGAAGGATGGATGCCCTTTATCGTGAATTGCAGCTCCTGAGCCTATCGGAAGTTCCGAAAAATGCTTAAAGCAGCTCTATGGGTGAGAAAACAACCGGAATGTATTTAAATAATTCACGCTTCTTCTACATCGGTTTTGTATCCACGCATTTTTTTATTGTTTCAATTTTATTATTTTTAACAACTACTTGGAACAAAGTTTATAGCAACAGAATGGATCTCAGGCAAAGTTGTTTTAGCAATGCATAAAGCAAATGATAACTGTAAATGTGGACATCACGTATTCAGTGGTACGACCAGATAATGAAGATAATGGTGATTTATTCCTTGTCCTCAAATCGACTTTAGACTTTATTCCGTCTATCGCCATTACAAAGTCAGATTATTTATAATCCCATAACGGAATAATGTATGCGCGATGCGATGTGCGCCTAAACGAATGCCCCGTCGCATATTAATATTCAAATGGCCTTTGGGCGAGCCGAGTATGAGATCCCATGGTATTAGTCCCATTAACATTGCGGTGCGTCGGTCAGTACTTGTGTAAACACAACGATCGCAGGTTGCCCTTTACGAAATAATAATAAATTCACCACACACCGAGCATGTACCAGCTGCCGGTTTTAAAGCACACGTAAAATTAAAATTAGTGCATCGAAATTAATGGTCGAAGCCGCATCTGTAACGGAGTTAACATAGAAATAGATTAAGACGCAATGTTCTTATTTTTCATAGGGTAGATTACGGCTCTTGCCTTCATGGTATCGAACAGCTGTTGTAAAGGTTACGTCCTTATACTTGCACCTGCGCCGCGCCTCGCACCCCCTTTCGGCTTAATTACAATCCTATTAACGAAATCGTCTTGTCGCCTTCCGTCGCCCAATTGACATTTAGGGATTGCGATAAATATTTGACCGTCCATACTTCCATCACATTATATGGCATGTTTTCGTTATTCATCGCTCCGATACAAAGATAAGAACGAATGATTTTCGAGCTTGTGAACGCCGATGGAACGTTGAGATAACAAAACATTCGTCAAATACTATTCGGAGCTACGTGTTTGTGATTGGTTAAAAAAGATTCGTCGACGTTGCACGTGCGAGGGTACGAATCCACAAAGGGTTGTTTTTTTCTTTCATAGCGCAAAAAAATCCACCGACAATTACGAGATTAGGGATGAAAAGGAGGGGGCAAAGTTTTTTTTGCTTTCAATCGGTTAGTCTTTTTCTTTCGTTTCCCCGTCGGCGGCGAATGTTTTAATTAAAAAAATCTTGGGTTACCCGGGTGGAGTAACGGTGCGTCGGTGATTCGTATGAAGTGAGGCTGAGTTACAAGCCACGTATTAATCAATGGCACACTAATTAACTGTGCCGAGTTGATCGCGCGCCGGGGATATGATGGCGGTTTCATTTCGCGAACTGGTTTTTAGATTACAAATAATACATATCTCTCACTTGTTAATCTCTGACAGATATCATCTGTAATCAAACATTTATGTTGTGACTGGAATGATATACAAAGGGAATATATATTTTGGTAAATAGAAATTAAGTTTACAAGATGTTCTTATATATATTTGCTTTCGGCCATAACTGTCATGTTAGGAAACAGGGCTAGAGGAAAACTGAGGAGAAGTAGACCACCAGTTAAATAGAAACCTTAAATAGCCGTTTTATAGATCTGAGCTGTTTTGTAAAGCACCGTTTAATAAGAGAGCGGATTCTACAATATGGCTACGAAATGTAAATTACGTAGAACCACATATATCTTAGTGATGTATACGTTTTAAAATAGTACGTACCGTGGTAATGATAACACATTAAACTTCGAGGTTACAAGTCCCGCGAGTGTCAGTATTATCTTGCGTAATATGTGGTCATTTATGAGAGCTATATAATGTAGCACAGCACAATAAGTTTTATAAGTGAAAGACTAGCGAAGTTTTCAGACATACTGTTATATATCTAGGTGGTGGATGTTTACTGGACTTTATTCGCAATAAACAATTACATGTAGGTGTAGGTAGATAGATTCTAATGAGTAACATACGGCTACACTAAATGACTTCCTAAAATGACTTGTAGGTATTCTACGGACATCAAACGGTTGCCTAGACATGACTTGGAGAAGCACATAATAATGGACCAGTTGGTAGACCCGTCAGAAGAGGGCCGCAAGGAATGCTGTTGACAGACCGCAGTAAACGACCTTAGGACCTGGAGGGATATATTCTAAATAGACATTATCCTCGGAATCGACAGAACAAAAAGAAGTATTCGTAGATAATATGTTTGCTAACAATTCATACTTAGGCACTAAAATTATGCAAGCGTATGATCGATCGCGCCCAACTTGCGAGCGGGAGAAATGCGGAGTGTAAGACAAGGTACGCGAAACAACCTAACGAGCGGACTGTAGATAAGTGCACGTAATTTCACTGCGTCCGCTTGCCCGCGGCGCGCACGCACGCGACCGCGTCACTCGGGAGCCGATCATCAAACCCTTCCTACCCATTAATAATAAACTTTACGACACAGCAAATAAGAGTCATAGACACGCAAGTACAAATTTGAAGTTGTTATAATGACGGGCAGCCGGTCTTCTTTGTTCATTAAGTTCTATACCGTTATGTTATGGAAACCGCTTCCGAGTTCGGCATTGTCGATATGGGATTGTTTTGATATTAAAAAAGACAAATAAGATAAGTGGCGTTCATTCTTAAATAATGTCTGATGCACGGTGTTCTAAACGAAGCAACATTTTTTTGTAATATGAGAACCTTATTTTTTATTCGTTTGTTAATAAAAGAAGAATAGATTTATTTATGTGGCAGAAGAGCGAATTTATAAGTTTTTGGAATGATTTGAATAATGAATAACATTTCGAATGCCCGTCTTGAATTTGGAAACAATTGAATTTCAGACGTTTCCCCACTTGGATTAAAAAAGTTTAGTTAGATTAATCAAACCAAAAACAGAATAGGTTTCTAAACCTAAACGAATGTTAAGGAGTGTAAGAAAATTCTAAAATATCAACGATTAACTCAATCAATTCTCGTATCCCTGTCACCATTAACACCGACACTCGATTAATTGAACCGCGACGAAACTAATGTAATGCCACACCAGCTGCTAAGACCCCGTGTCACTGAAGTCTTCGGAGTTCACACAAAAGACGTGAGCCATCGATCGGCGGGCGACGTTCGTGACTATTGTTCATCGGACGAATGCACCACCAACGTACTACATCTGTTTCGTTCCTTTTTCACTCGCCCTGCATAATGAAACCGGCCTATTGTAAGGAAGAACACCCACAAAAGAACACGCACTTTGGCGCTGGGCCTGTATATTATGAGAAAAAATAACAGACGCCCGAAGGCCTAAAAGGTGGGCGTAAACGACGTCGGAAATGAGAAAGTCGATGCAACTGTTATGACATACGCGGTTCGTTAAGTGTTATTGAAAATAAACAACGGTTCGCGCTTTAACGAACATAGATATCCGAATATTTTTTACGATATATTTTTTTATACTTCCATATACGTCACAGCGGATCGAATTTGTCAAAGGGTCGTTACGATAGAATAAAAGGTTGAAACCAAAAGAAACGCGATAGTCATTCATGATAATTAGCTAATGTTGTTCTTAATAAGTTACTTGCCACTTGATATAAATAGTTGCCAAGTCTCGGCTGAGATTACGGGCAATTACCGGTTAAATACAATGTCTGGCAGATGTTGGGGTCGACCGGCCGTACAACAGTTGTACAATTTAACGTCAGCACCGCAAAATTATTCTCAGCGCAAGCCAAACAGCGATCGTGTTTCTTTAAATTATTATCTGTTCAAAAAATGGTGGAAAAGTTACAATTGTTCTGGCAACAATTAAATGTACATTACGGGTATTTTTTTTATGATGAAGATATTACCAGTCCCTCAATGATTTGTTCTTCCTTATTTGCATCATTACGTTTTTCATATTGTATGAACAGCCTAAATTGATTTAGTGTTATCGTAAGCAATGCCTAACAATAATTTAGCAAAGAAGGAGGCATCATAAAAAACGTACATTATAAATGCGGGCTCAAATTGTGCTCCCCCGGGCGGAGCGCCTGCGCCGGCGATTAAGTGCACTTAATTCCGTCTAAATGTTGCCCGACGGGGAGTTGGCAACTTGCTTCTGGCTCCCTCCGAGGGTACGCAACTCGCGAGCAGGAATTCAATCAAAATATACCTTATCAGAGGTAATGCGGAGACTGTTCAAACGGCTATCGTGCTTGGTAAGTGTAATTTACTGACTGGGTAGTGCCGTAATATTACCGATTTATTGGAAAACGAGCGTAAACCTTAAACTATTACCGATGCAATTGTAATACTTACATCTGTTGCTATATTTTCCATTAAGCATTCTCGTAAATCAGGATTTCTACATAGCCAGAAGTAAAGACTATAATCTCATCTTACATCTATAAGTGTTGTAGATAACCCTTAGGGCTTCTTTAATATACCGTGCCCCCTCTCGCCCCCCAACTTCGCATGGATCACTCCAGCATATTCTAAATCAGTGCTTCAATCAACTTGCGGTATTCAGATGCATATCGCAACGAATTACTGGAGCTTAGTTACCGTTCAGCAACGCTTTTTTTTATTAAACTCGAGTTATTGATATTTTTTGCTAATATAATGAGAACAAAGTGCTTCGTTGCGGAAAGCGGTTGCTTGTTTAGTTCAGGTTCGCTTCTTACGGAAAAAAGTTCAGCCATGAAATTAAAGATTGAATTTTTCTGAAATAAGAGTTTTTTGAACCTGCAGAATGCATCATTGTCTCATTTATCTTGTCTGAGTAAACATTTAAATTATATGCTAGTATTTGGACGCTCGCAGTTAAATTGAAGTTTACACCAAGTTCAGGACATTTTGCAAAGCTATTACAAAACTTCTATCATAAAACGCGATGTTGCGTCCGCATGTTCTTCCCACGGTGTTATTCTGGATCACTTTTTGTGATACGTGATCTAAACCAACTATCGCGTGATAATATGTGACGACTATCCATTTCTATCCCGCACCCGGATACATGCGAAATGCAGCTCTATGCACCTGCAATAGAGTATGGCATCATATAGCTAGTGCTTATTCGTTTTTTCCAAGGAGCATCTGACGAATCCATTGGAATCGTATAATTTTCTAGTGATTGATCTGTTATCGAGAATTTTTGTGGCATTTATTGTATGTGTTGTTTGCTTCCTTATTGTGGAAAGTTTGGGCTGAAATATTATATCCCGAACCAGTCTCCCCGCCTCCCTCCACTAGGGGGAAGCGAGATGAAGAAAACGAGGGATTCAAATATTAATGTTACGATTTCATTACTAAAATTGATAATACGAGGGTAGGATCACAATTTTCAAGGAAGCATATCTAGACATGTTCTCAACTATGTAAGCGGTGGGTTAGACTCGATAACGCCGAGGAAGCATCGTCTAACGAATCTCGTAAAAGTCATGGGGTTACATGAAGACGGCCAACTCATTATACAGCACATGATTAAACTTCAGGTAGAAACTACACACATTAAAATCTTTACGACGATACCGTTTTGTAGTTAAACCAATAGGTCAGCACATTTTAAAATAGCTTTTGACATATGTACGTCTGTAATCATGACAACATAATTATTTTTAATGCTTATATCCTTCTGTATAGCTACTAAAATTTTGTCTAATATAGAGAAGTTGACTTTGAGAGCCCACGCAAAATATATTATGCAACAATTTACATAGTTTTGATTATTTCACGGAATATAATTTGAATAAATAAATCAGATAGTTGGATTTTTGAAGTTATCTACATCTTGGCTCCATCTACATCATTGATTCCGGAACTGAACCAGTGTTCTAGATACCAAACTCTTTCCCTTTGAAAATTTGCTTAAACACTGGAAATCGTGGACATGACATGTTGTATCAAACGCCACAGTGGGCGGGCGGCGCCGCGGGCGCGTCTTATGGTGCGGCGAGACGTCTCAAGTGTCGAGCTACCTGTTCAACTCCTCGTATCGGTACATAATTAATGTTGGTCGAACTGAGATCGCCCTGACGGGGCTACGTCATATAGGGTTGGAACTTAAGAAAATGATGAATTATTTGGTACAATACTTTGTCTCAAAAGAACATAGAAAGGAAGAAGGAAAGGTCGTGCACCTATACAATAAGGACCGAGCGTTCAGGGAGAACATTCTAGAAAAAAGTTTTTTTGCCGAATTTCTGAAGGGTTCATTGCAGAACGTATATAGGAATCCATACTCAATTTCTTATTTGTTTTTAATAGTCATTCTAATGTCCTACTCCTTGACTGCTCCACACCTCTGTCCTGAGCCATCCTACCTGGATGTGGGATCCTTGCCTTTGTGGAACAAAGATATTTAATTAATCTCCCCGTCTTCTCCTTGATCGGTCTATTAACATATATAGGACATACACCCCAGCTTGGTCGCAGTTATATTATAAAATTCGACCTCTGAATTGGTAGGTATGACCTGCAAATGACTTAAAGCGCTAAGGTCAAATGTCTCGGTCGATCAAGCTTAAAAACACACGTCAGATCATGCGCGATTATGAATATTTTAAGAACATATTTTCTGGTTCATTCAAAAATATTCTTTATGAACTGTCTGACTCAGAGCTACTGCTCTATTGAAGCCTACAATAGTGTCGTGTCATCGATAGAAATCGAATACGTTGGGAAATTAATGACCTCATTTAGGAAAATCCAGTTCAACACATTCGATAGTATCGCATCCCTAACGTTTCTTCATGAACGTGATGCGAATGTTTCAGCTCCTTTTACGGCTTTACAATGAAATTTCGTTATTATGTACGTTGCACCTTGACTTTCATTAGCCAAATAAGTCACGTCTCGCCGCCGGTTTTATCGCGGTATCTTAATTTAAGTGACGTATAGACAATGAGACAATTAGAGCCAGTTTATATGCTACCGTGTGCGGCTCCATGGGATTATCTCACAATCACCCGGCTCCAAGAAGAATTATCGCGGGAGAGGGTGCGTGCAGCATTAAGCATTAATGTTTCGACATGCATAACTTCAAGACACAGAGACAGTAATGAGGGCGACGTGGTCTCATTAGAAAACCGGACCCCAGACCCGAACGAAGATACCGATTTCCATGTGCAAGCATAACTAAAGAAAATTAAAGATTCCTGAGCAGTCAGCGACATAACTGTCCATGTGTAGCGAGGCGGTGCCAGTAAAAACTTCAAGCCTGCATCGCGAATGCCATCTGCAGAGCTCGTCAAGACATTGGCGGGCGATAAAAACGATCGCATCGCGCATGCGAATATCGCGTTACGAAGCGGCATATAAATGGCGAGGATCCTTGCTACCAAGAGGGTGTTTATTTCGAGTAAAACGTTCATACTAGTGCTAAACATGATAATTAACTCTGGCACGGTATATCACTGACGCGTGTTTACGCATAAGCATGAAAAGAACACGAAGTTGAGCGAACGCCGAAAAGAACCTTACATAAGCGTCGGGCAAGGTCAATGTCGCGGCGAACAAAGATCGCGAAAGTGCTCCAAAGTTACGTAGGCAGCTCTCGGCTGGTACGGATAATTGCGATGTAATCGGCGTAATCCATCCACGAGCCTGGTTTCCTTTTAAGGTGCTCGCAGCTTGCGGCGACATAGAAGAAACAGCTGACCGGCGGGCACGCGCTTCGAATGCATATTAATGTCGCACCCGTAGCAAAAAAAACATGGATAAAATCGAAATGCTACTATGAAATACCGAACCAGTTTGAAGTGCAGGCGCCTCGATTATGCAATCGTCGTTCGACAACAAGGAATAAATCAAACTGCTAGCGGTCCTTATAATTGTGTAATCGATTACAGTTTTTCAAAAGCACGAATTTGGTATTTCGGGGCAAGCTGTGGCGGCTGGAGTTCTCGAATTTAAGTTTTTGCCATTACTGACTAATGTCCGGAGGATGTCGTCTAATTTTTGCAGCGAAGCTGTATATGGTTTAGAATAACACGATAATTATTGTGGTGTCATACATTAAAATGATTTGTGATAATTTGGTGTTTAGTATCCAAAGCCAGCTGAAGTAGCAAATGTGTCATCCCCATGAACTACAAAAGTCAATTAACAAACCCGGATTAATACCTACTATACACATTATAATATCTTGACGATATAATCATTCGATTTCGATACTATAAAAAAATATATCCATTGGTTCCACAAGAATGCGCCCTATATGTCGAGAACAACAACAGAAAGAGACAACCAGGATTTCAATGTTTTGTCGTCTTTCCCACCTAAAGGAGCAGCTGCCACTCATTACAATTGGCAACAACCACTTTTTACTGGCGTACATTGAAACAATTAGTTGCAAACACGATCTTTTGATAAATTCGTCGTGTGCTAACACTTTCTTCATAGATCGCGCGATAAAGCCGATCCCCTTGGAACAATAATAACAATTTATCAGGCTATTAGTACTAAGGCAGATGTACGACAGCGGGGCACGTACTCATCGCTAATGGACACTAAAGCGATAACCCCGTAGTAGTAGGGGTGGGAGGACAACCGCGCGTGCTACAATAGGATGTTAAACCTCTTCGTTACATAGTTAATTAAAATGCAACCTTAGGGTAACCTTACAAGATAGATAACAGATCGATAAGATATGCGATTTATGAAAGTTTTATTACTAAACTGAGCGTCAGACTGTCCAAATTCTGTTTTAATTTGCGCGATACCGTAACGTGAGCCGATGTCAGAACAATGCCTTGCCTTTCAATGCTGACTGTCCTCAAACAACATGAATACACAACGGAGCGTAAAGTAATGGACAATAAACACCCATAATTGACTCAATTTTCCTGTATCATATACAGAACATGAAACATGCGAAGCTTTACCATACAGCGTACATACACTCTTATCTATTAAATTCTTCACGCCACCCCATTTATTCTAGATAGACATGCAATATTTCTAGAAACACTGCAAAGCAGATGCGGCCAGGTCGATGACTTTGGACCTTTCAGCGTCGTGTCGCGTGCCCTAGCACATGGTGGTGTTATTAATACGACCAGTAGGTGGTACAGCGAGCACCAACATTATCTGTCAGCACTTGCGTTTTTATTTGCTGCATATGCAGGCTCTTGTCTTGACGGTGTGTTGTGTGATAAAGAATTGTAAAAATGCATTATACACAATTAGTCCATGCACACGAATGTTATAAATCAAACTGTATCGGGTACTATCACATTTATTTACTTATCTAATCGTAACTTCTAAACTAGAAGACTAATAACTATGACTCTTCCTTCGGTTGTAGCAAGCAGATTTTAATTAGATTTGGTGTGACCCATCAACTCTTCAAACCTCTATAGAAATTAGTACAATGTGAAGGTTTTAGTTTTTTTTGTACTACTACGTTTTGGCTCTAGAATCGACTATCTATTTCTGATTTTATATTAGTTGCTAATATAAAGTAGACTACCCAGAGGTTGATCTCATGATTTTGGTGTTAAATTGTGTTCAATGTAATCATGAGGAGTTTCTTTTTGTTCACAAAGTCCTTCACAGAGTGCCTTCTTCAGAACGAAGGTAAGACATTACGTCCACGTAATTTAAGAGCAACAAAATACATAACGTCAGCTAGTGTACGGCCAGCGTGAGTCAGCAACTTCGCGTGGATAACTCGTCTATTTTGATATTCCTGTAGAATAAGCAGATGTATCGTCTAATAGCAGTTGTTGAAGGCATGATAAATCGAGGTGCGAAGGAAATGGCAAAATATATTAAGCGCTTTTGGCTTTCGAATGTGTTTTTTGCTCAGGAACACATATAGTGTTACTATGTTCAAATAGATCAGTTCTGGTTTAAATGACTAGCTGCGTATTAATGAACTAGGTACCTAAACTTCGTCATCTTCAAGTGAAGACTTTGTGAGGAAACAAAGTTCAAAAAACATTGTCGTCAGAATCATCGTCTAACTTCACATATTTTACACAACAAGATATAGCATAACATGCCCCGTTAGTGCGGTGATTTGCCAAACCGGCTGTGACACCTGCTCGGACGTAATACAGGGGACACCGAAATAGTTAAGAGAGGGGAATTAGTTATGACGTTTTAAGTTTTAAACAATCAAACACAATATTTCTTAACACTAATAGTACCTATTATAATATTATTGATGATATCAGCATCTTTTTTATTATATTTATAATTGTCATCATTATACGGAGACCATCGTTTTTATTTTTAGAAAAGAAGCTGGCTGACAAGATTATTTTTTTTACAAAAAGAAATATTAACGAAGTACACCTACCTAATTCTTAATTCAAATTCACGCCTGCATTATCGGCCCAACTTGTGTGACAAGTGACAATGAGGGGAAACGGCGAACTCGTAATTATAAACAGGGCGAGGTGAATCAAGGTGTCGAGATATCGCGATAATATCGAAATGTTTTCGTTTAACGTTACCAGCGGGTATTTAATCACGGAATTTAATAAAACGGTCAAACCGGCTCTGGTGCATGCCGATTTATCGCCTTCCTTCGATGGGGCTATCGATGTAAAATTCTTCCAGGGTGGATATCGATTAAAATGTATTATCGGGTTCCGATTTTTAATCTGTATGCGTTTATTTGGGACACTATTATAGGCTGTAACATTGAACGTGAACGCAATTTTTCGCAAGGAAACGCTAAATGGTGTAAAAATCTATTTTGTGTTAACGTGTTAGAAATATTTAAATATTTATTCGCGGGTTCGGCAATTGTGCGCAGACTAACAGCACTGTGGTAGCGGTAACGCAAAGATATGAGATAAGAGGTAAATTTGGTAATTTAATGTGTCACGTGTAACGTTTCGAAGTAATCAACAAATACCAGGCACCGATGAAAGGGGACAGAAATGGTGATACCAAGATTCATGATTTCGCGAGACAATTACGAACATCATTTTTAACTCAGGCACTTGTGCTTTCCATAATGCTGTTTTTTTTTAAATAATATTAACTATGTATAAGTGATAGCAAAGTTGGTAGAACGCTTGCCTCAGTAAGGAGGATCGCTGGTTCTCTAATAATTTTTGGATTTCATGTGCGAATCTCATTGTCAATCATGGTTTCAATTTCAATTGCTTAACGGTGAAGGAAAACATCGTGAGGAAAGGAAAGACGTGTCAAATCCGCCAAAAAGCACTACGCCAGTGAGGTGGCCTATTCTCAACAGTTGGAGTGGGACATCAAAAAGGCTAGTATTATTATCATAAAGTAAAAGTAATATAAATTCTTCATTGTATAGAATAATAATTGGCTATCATAGGGAAAAAGTCGTAATAACGAGTCGCTTATCATTACGTGCTTATTAGATATCTAATAACACGTATATTCCTGACGTCACAATGGGGATAACGATAGCACACAATATCAGTATTCATATTTATACTCACCATCAAATATTAAATGGTTTACCACAGTTACGTCAGTAAATTAAAATCCTGAAATTTTCTTCCTCATACATGTCACTATTGGGCGTAAATGAGAATCGTAAACTTCAAACAAGCTGAAAAGTTCGTCTACGAAGTTTCCTGAACGTTGAAACGGGTAATATTTCAGAGCTACTGAAAAGCACTCTCCTCATGAACCGTCAAGTCAGCAGAACAAATGACAAGCATGAAGAAGCAATATTAAACATGGTAAGGGACTTTCTTGGAAAAAAGTTTAAAACCATTAGGGACCCGAATTCCCCTCAAATTGTATCGTTGTTGTATTTTTAGTTGTGTGAATGTATTTATGTCATCAATCATTTGGATCAATATCGAGCGAAGCAGATGTGATGTTATCAGGTATCACATATTCATTCATGGATACATTTAAGTAGAACTAAACCTATCTTGCGCTTTTCAAACTTAAAATTCATTGCTCCTTCATGGGTTAATTTCCGTTTTAAGTTTCTGTCTGTTAACTGCTAATAAGGGTCAGCAATGCAGATCGTCATAAGGTCTAATATGTTGTTGGACTGTATAAACAAACCTATTGTAACTAAAAGGTTTCCTATCCAATTTGATCGATACTCGAACAAACAATGAACTAAAAAGAAAAATATATTAGCCCCGCGTGACGTCCATTCACGGAGCCCCTCCGCGAGCGCCCTCTTTTGGCCGAATGCATCGGAAGCAGTAGAAATGCAGGATTATGGAGCAATCTGCCATCAGAGGGCGCCCCCACCCCTGGCAACGTATCGTGTTGCCAGGATTAATTGGTGTTTGCCCCAAGGCCCGGGGCAAATATCCTTGTATAATATCACGCGAAATTAGCGAGCAGCGTAATGCAAAATTAATATTACTCCGTAACGTCGAAACGTACAATTTTGAGGTTGAAAGGGACTCCGGGACTTGCGGGGTACGATCAAACAAGAATGATTTTGCATTATTTTTAATTAGCTGATCAAAATAGTTTTTTTTTTCATTTAAACGCCAAGCAAATAACGAGTTACTGGCGTGCAGAAATCAGGAATACCGACAGATTATTCGAAGATACACAAACAAAAGTACAAAGGCTAAATAATACCGGTTAAAAACAATCAACAATATGATGGGCCCTTTTGCTCCATATTTCGCAATAAAGCTCCTATTTCCTCAATTCAATCATGTCCCGTTGTTAACAGATCATTGACCGCCGAATCGCGATCTATTCCTACGTTCGTATTGTATCCTATACTCCCGGCTCCGCTAGAGCCAAATGTGGCGTATATTTTAATCACGGTCATAATGAAAGAACTAAGAGTGCAAATGCAATTCAAATATCCTCACTATGGGCATAATAAGCATACCATAAAAACGTTTTACGAACGTTTTAATTTTCTTGCTTTGCCAAATATTTGATTATTTAACGAACATAACTCTAGTTACATAGCACGTCTAAATCGTTATAATCACAAAATTAAATCATATTCACCTATAAAACCATAAGTCACGCAAGTTAATTTACTATCTACTCATTTCGTATATAGTAATAATAGTGAGAATTTGTGGGACATATTATTAAATAATTTGTCTCACTAAATTCCTAGTCAGTATATGGGGAATGCAATAGGACGTTATGGCGTCCATCTTGATGGATGGGCTCCAATAAATTGTTGACTTAGCTGCCTATTCGTCGGGGCCCTTGGATGCCTTCACGGTCGTGAACATGGATGTACAGAATGTGGATGTAACTTTCAAGTGAGATTGAAAAGTTTGAAGCAAACATGTCAAACTTTTCGACTTATACTGGTTTTATTTGTGAATTATTGTAAAACTACACAATCTCAAAGGTGAGTTTGCATGAAACATCTTATTAAATCTGTTTGGCGTAAGTGGTGAGGCCCCTGACCCGGTAGGTAGTACGACCTGTCTTCAGTACGATGAATTAGATAACTGAGCTATTTCTTTTTTTGTAAATTGGTACAACAATCAAAGACAGACTATTTTCTGTATAGCTATGTACATTCTCTACGCTCTGAGTCGGAAGGTGAAATGCACTCGGCATTGTCTAACAGCGATTTCCCGACGGGATGCCTAAATGGAATTCGGAAGACATCTTCCATTGTCTGGTAGTTGCCTGAATACTATATTACATAAATTGAACTATTATCAACTCGCGACTGTCGCCTGTTAATTAAACATTATTATTTATAAAGTCAGGTGAATAACATAAGCTTGATAATTATAATGCTAAAAATAGACAACGGATCGTCAAAAAAGTCGTCCTTGTACGTCCTTCAATAGCAAATAGACAAAAAATATCACGGAACCGCCGTCTAAAAATGCACGAATGATGCAGTGTGCACGCGTCGCCGCAGGAGATATATTTGGTAGACTAATCGTTTATAATTTAGATAATAACAAAGGGTTACCTCACCACCGAATCGTTCGGAATAAATCGGCCGATCGTGCACTAATTACAGATCCCGCTGTAGCTAACCCTTTATTTTGTTTAAATATTTAAAGTTTTAATAATCATTTTGTCAAGACACAACTTTAAAATAAAAATTCTGTGGAACGATTCGCTGTGGGAGTTCTACTTAGAAAGATGTTAATCGTAGTATTTCGAAACAAAGAAGATAGTCGCCCATTAAAAAGTAGTTCGTGACATGTGTACGAGTCAATTACATCGGGCGTGGGCAGTGGAGGGCCGGTACAAAGAAGCTACTAAAAACTTTTAAACTGTTATTTTATAGAATTTATGAAGACTATAAATAATCGGAAGGCCATAAAATTTTTGTCAAATGTCAGAGGTGAAAGAGACTGGGACAAGCGGAGCAGGTGTGTGCCGAGCGCCCGGGAGCAGCTGCCAGGCACGGTGGTGCTAAAAAGAAACATACGTCATTATAATCCACTATCGATATAAGCGTTGATATAATTGCACAGTATAATCTAGGTATATATTGTACAGCATTTAATTATCCTGGCAGCAAAAACAAAGGATGGGGATTCTGAGAATGCGAGCGAAGTGTATGAACCTACGTGGATTCGACGTGCTCAAAAACCAAAGAACTATAATCCTGCACAGGCAGACCGGCTCGAATCGATGGCTATTAAATTCTTTAGTACCCAAATCAAGAAACAATTGATTTTTTATCGATACTGCCCACACTCGAGAACTAGTCCTTTGACATTGTACCAACATCCATAACCACAAATTACTAAACGGAATTATCTCGCTTCATACGTTAGACTTTTAAATTCAAGATTTCCGACCATCGCATCGCCGTGACGAATTCTAGAGATATTTCTCATGATTATCACAGCATCCGGTTGGTTTTCCCGAATTTCTTTCCAGTTAGGGGCGAATCATCAGATTCACCATCAGCGCTTTTATCATTTTTGACTGATCATTCGGAGCAATGAGCTTTGTGGTATGCTTTAGCAGAAGTTAGGTACTTTCAACATTTGAGTGTTCATAATATTGGAAATTCAGTGACTAATATTTTATTTGGACGATTACCTAGTTAATTTGTACTTCTATTTGAATATTAATCACCAGTGAAAGTTCCATTTTGACCGGTATATCTAACAAAGCTCTGAAAGGTACCAAAGTTCCTTACACAGCTCACCTGATCACTGGGAAAGGTCCAAACGGGCCAACCGATAATTGCATTAGCGTAGAACCAGTTTCTTCATCGCATGCCCTTTGACTGCACTCATTCTTCCTGACGTGTAACATGAGAACCGCCGTGTGGGTGTTAAATTGATAACGTGTGTTAGATCAATGTATCCACTCATTGTTAATACAATGGAAGACAGTGGTATATAGTGATTTCATTGAAATTTATGTTGATATCTTCGTGACCTTTTAACAATAGTTGATTTGGGAATTGATCAATGAATATTTTATAGCTGGGTATATTAATGCTATAGAAATGAAGTCATCAGAACACACATTGGAGATGATACTACAGCGTATGAAAACATTATAGTAATCTCTCTATATTGAATTGCTATTAATATTGTTGCACTTCTGCAAATTAATATGAAAATTTTGATTAACATAAACAATAAGTATTAGTTCAAACATTATAATGAATAATCAGATTAATGGTTATGTCGTCATATAAGTGAATGGTTTACGTAGGTTACTGGGAATATAGCTAATCTATTGCAGGAAGGATGTGGTTCAATGAATTAATAATTCAAAAACGGTTAACGATGTTAAATACAAGTATATATAGCATATTAGTGGTTATAAAAAGTGGTGGGTTTTCCTTAAAACGTAATTTAATAATAGAAATTAAAAGACTAGAAACAACAAAGGCCGTGTATCCCACATTAGTCTAAAATCTAAATCATCAGTGTCTGCAATCACCTGCATCTTCTTAAGTAGTGAGACGATGTCGACGGATGTTTTATCTATACATATAAATAAAATTGGAGTGTCTGTTTGTAATATTAAAATAACCGCTTCTTACTAAGTGCATTTGGATGTATACACGTTACCTATACCGAAACAATTTTTTTTTACAATT
Source organism: Pheosia gnoma (assembly GCA_905404115.1). Classification (NCBI taxonomy): domain Eukaryota; kingdom Metazoa; phylum Arthropoda; class Insecta; order Lepidoptera; family Notodontidae; genus Pheosia; species Pheosia gnoma. The sequence continues at coordinate 9,168,015 of FR989900.1, forward strand.
TTTGTCTGTCTTTCTGTCTGTTTGTTCCGGGTAATCTCTGAAATGGCTGGACCGATTTTGACGGGACTTTCACTGGCAGATAGCTGATGTAACAAGGAGTAACTTAGGCTACTTTTATTTTAGAAAAAAATACGATCTCTCGAAAAAAAATTAAAACCAATGTTGCAGCGCTGCGCCTGATTAAGTTTGATAGCAACAATCTGCAATGCGTCCCGCGGGATCAGAACGTGCGAGCAGGCTGTTGCCAACGGTTGAGTCTTTGTTAAATACCACGCGGACGAAGTCGCGGGCAACAGCTAGTTCTTACTACAATGTTAAATCATCATCACATAGCGCATAAATCACACACCAATCATCATAAATTATAATAGGTACACCGTATTTCGATACAAAAAAGCACGCAGTAAACCGTGAGGTGTAAAATATATTATGCACACAGAACGATGTCTGGTTTCTGCGTGACAGTCGACATTTCGATTCCTAAATAAATAAACAAATACATAGGTAACACATCGATCGACAAGTATTGTCCAAGGTTGTTCACATTCCACGTTCACAGAGCCTGCCTGGTTGCGTTTCACATGCAATAGACATGATTTAAGATCTCTTACAAAACAGTTATACATTACCGTCATGTGAAATTAGACGAATTACACGGCGGCTTAACTATACTATAACTTTTACCAAGGACTTCCGACACCTTCACACTCAAGTAGTTGTATAAAGTACAACCAAAAAGACAAGACGAACACGTGCCATTATCATAAAAACAATTTGGGAGAGGGACTCACAATTCACCCTCGGCGTGCCAACCTCTCCGATTATAAACCCAACAGGCTGATCGTTCAAAGAAAATGCCACCTAAACCGAACTTCTCATGGTCTTCTTCTTCATTCATCATAATCATATCATTTCATGGTATCTTGCCCTCTAATATTAGAAAAAAATATTATGCTGAAAAATAATACATGAGCTATATAACCCGCGATAAAGAAAAACCGTATTCCATAATACTGAAAAGAAAATTGGATTGTAACTAAATGATTCATGTACTGACATAATCAACAAACTATTGCGTAAAGATAACGTGTTATCTGATAGCAAATATGAAAATCATTTGTAACGTGAATAGCCAAATGCTGAGTATTTAGTTATCTATGACTAGTGTTAGTTGAATACTTATGTAAGCCAAGTAGAATGTACGAGCAATAAAATAGTACATTGTAGAATGATAGGACTTCATAACTGGAAATACTCAGGTTTCTTTAACTATCAATATATCATTTCGACTAACAGAGCCCTGTCTTCACAAAACAATCTTCGCTCACTTAAAGCAATGACTATTTCTGTGAAGTCTTAAAAAATGATTGGTAAAGTTCACGTTCAGTCAGTATTGAATGGTTAACGTATGGCGGCAATGCGCACGCGTCAAACTCCGAAAAATAAAAATATAAATAAACAATAATGAGTTGAACGACCAAGCTCCGTGCTGATGACTCAGTATCTACCTGACCGGACCTTGTCTTTTTATTACAAACTTGTCTGTGATCATCACAAAGCAAGGAATTCCTTATCATCTCCGCTGTAACTCTCGTTCGTGCGTTCGCAGCGCTGTTTAATGTTAGTCGCGAGTTTACGCGGGCCCTTTGTGTTCTGTCGTGGAACTTGTAATTTATATCAATCGACTTTCACTGTCGTACCGTTGTCGGCTTTATGGTGCCCTAGTACTCCGAATATGCGATACGTTGTTTACTCGTGTTGCATCTTAACTCTCTACAGACGGATGACTGATCTCATGCCCAACAATGATAAAGTTATACATAATGTAACAATAATAATAATATCTAATGGTCCCACACTAAGCAACGCTCGTATTATGGGTACCGTACAATAGACTAAGGGCGAACTCAGTATATAATAATTATATAGATATTAAACATCCATGATTGGGGTATAAACATTCATGCTCATGATATAAAGCTTACCCCTACTAGGATTTGAACCGGGGACTACCAACACTACTACCAATCGGCTTATCAAGTCGTCAAACATACAAGGACATATAACTGTGACTGGTAGCTGCCTATTTTTGCAGCTTTTTTAGTTGTACTGGCTGATTCAGAAAGGGAATACTAACCAAACTGCGCTTCTTTAGCTTTAATAAAAAAATTTGGTCCCAATTAAATGAAAATTTTGATTGAGAATAATAAAAAAATGGCATCGACATTCTGACTTCACATAATGATTACAAATGCGCTCAATATGAGCAGGATTAAGGTTCAGTATACCCTTTCTGAATTACCATTGATCATCTGGGGATCGGGACGGACCAAGATCTCTGCAGGATTTAATGATATTTCCATAGACATAGTACTGAAAAACACAACATTTACGGCCCACTATGTCCGATTTTTCGATCTTTGCAATTAAAATTCCCTTTTGAATATTCTCAATATCACTAACTCTGATCATTCGATACTTTTGAGGTTTTATTGGCATTTTAAAAGATAAGAACTTAGAGGAGAGTTGTACCCAAATTTAAAGCAAATCACTTCGACGGTTCCTGAGCCCATAAGTCGTGGCATGCGCAACGGCCGAGGGCCAATGCGCTCGCGCACGCTTCTAATGACAGGGGGGCGATGGGAACGCGGGGAGAGCGGAACCGGTCGCATGGTGCAGCGAGGTAGGTAGCCGTTTCACGTACATTGGACACAGCTGATTTTATTTTAAATGCCAGCTAATCATTATAGAAACATTATATTAAGTGATTACATACTTGATATAGAAATGAATAACTACTAGTCAGGACTTTACTTAAATTCTAATGTATTCGCTTCGCTCTAGGCGTTCAGATTGGTGAGCTGATTATGCGTCGCCTTTAAACTGAACGCAATGAAGTTTTAGGTGTACTTGCGCGTAATTAGCCATTACCATTTTTTTTGGTATCAAAATTGTGACAGCGACATGACTGTGTCTCAGTTTTTCGTCCGAATTCGCCAAATCATGCGCTAAACAAACTTCAAATATTGATAAGTTTAAATTAGTTTTCTAGTTTGAATACACCAAGGTCGACGAAGACATCGAATGCCAATTTTCCATTCGTTTTGTCATGTTTTTGCTATAACGACAAAAACAAATTTTTCATGGTGCAAAAACCATCATAGATTCGTAGTTCAGTGCCCGTAGGCTGCTAACTCTTATGCGAATAATATTTTCTTATACCTGGACTGGATATCACTCGGCCATTAAATCTTACATTGATTTCGTTTAGTCTTTACCTGAGCTGAATGAAATTTCCAGTATGATCCAGTAAGTAAGGGATAATTACTTCCATTTTACTTCTACAAGTATTTCATTGAACATTTACTTGGTAACGTATATTAGATCGGGTGATACAGCAACATACCTCGCCGCGACCGGGAACCCGTTCGGTGTCCCCCGGCGCGCCCGGTTAGAACTCCTAACTTTTTATTTTTCCACTCACCCTTTGTGGCTTAGGTTCGCGTGAACGCCCTACTACCTACCAAACCAGCAACTAACTTAGTTTGTTTCTTTTCTATCGTGCTTCCTCGTGAATTGTTGGATGTTTTGTGCCAGTATTATAGGTTTGAAACCCATTTGCCGTGTACAGACTGATCGTGTAGCTTCCCAAGCCTGATTCGGGGACATACCACGTCTGGGCTGACAGCGACATAAATGGTAGACGACAGCGTTCGCCACGGGCGAGACAGCGCGAGCGTTTCCCTTGGGCGAGCGAGCGCTGTCGTCTGTCATTTACCTCGTTGTCAGCCCGCGTGCAAAATGTGCCCGAGCCGGCTACACGAGGCTGCGCGGTCGGTCTGTACGCGGTTATTTGAGCAAGAACCTTACTTTATTATTTTAATTTATTTAGAATGAAAGATGTACCAGGTTCAAAGTATCATTCAACTAGGTTGTAGTTAGGTGAGGATTTATATTTTCTCTACAAAGCCAAACACAACTGTATAGTAGTAGTACCTACGTAGTAAGTACATACTATTATGTCTTGTGGTAGGTAAAGGTACACCAGAGAACACATGTACGTGGGCACGTGGATAAAGTTTCATTCTAAGGATACATCATCTACTCCTATTTATTTAATGACGATATCCAATTCCTTGCAATTATTTTTGTAAGAAATGTGAATATTTCTCGTCTTGTCAGGACAGCGTTTTACATCGTCAGAACAGAACTACTACTGCTACTAGTGTGTTTTTACGTAGCGTTACGGTAATTTAAACGTGTTCCGTTCCGCTCACACCACAGATTTCAGGAATATGAACAACAGTGACAGCATGCTTTCTAGATAATCATACCATTATACTGCCTGACCTGTCTAGTAACTGCTAGACAGGTCAGGCATTAAGCGCAAGCAAATCAGGTACTATTTAGTAATATAGCATCTAAAGAGTTATTATAAAAAAGTTATTTTTCTAATTCTATGACATCCTATACACATCACTATTATATTGGATACCTAATAGAAAAAAATACACACAGATTACAGTTACTATGCTAAAGATATTATTTATCGATAAAACAGTTACGTGCGTAGCGCGATAAATGCCTACAACTCGGTGTAGTTCAAGTGTCTCTTATCGATATATTGAACACTTGATAACGATTACCGAGTGATATGGAGGGGTAAACGATACAGTTTAATAGAATCGCGGATGGGCTATATACACAACGGGTATGTAGGTGAGTGGGTGAAATTGGTGAGATTTTAATATAATAGACATGAACAAAACAAACTATTGAAAAAAACATGGTACAAGCAGATTACGGCTGACTTGTCGGTATGGCCATCTGAGTGGAGATAGAACATAATGATATCTCGTAGACAGGTACCTACCTACTATATCAGCACACAAGATGTGGCCCGTTGTCCGACCGACAGCACCTAACCATTTTGAATATAACTATGCATAATGTACTAGGTATATTAATAACTGTTAAGTCACACAATCATCGGTAAGTTCAACTATCCTACATGCGTCGCAAAGATAATGCTGTGAGGAATGGGGTAGTGGGGCAGTAGACAATTTATTGGGAATAAATTATAAGTTAATAACAGCTTTGGTTTTCACACATGCAAATAAACTGGATAAACAAAAGCGTTCTTCTGTAATTAGTGTTTGCTTTCACGAGATGAAAAGCAAAAATAAAACGATTTTTACAAACATTAAAGCCATCGTAGTGTTGTCGTCGACGTAGCAATGTGTAGTTGTTTTGGTCGAAATATCACTAGATATTAACGTATTAATTTCTTGTGGAATAGGTAACTAAACTTCCTAGGCTAGGGGAAATTGGTGATTTCCTATTTAATAGGCCCAATTTTCTCTGCGTTAAGGTCGGTACTCCACCTGATTAATCACCCTACTCCAGTTGTCAATGAATTCTATTTGGACTACAAAAGTACAAACAACACAAGTGCATCTCAGTTCACCGACCCCAGATAATTCTTATGTCAACATGAGCAACCACATTGATTACAAGTATTGAACAAATAGGTAAGAATATACAAGATTCAGCGACTCATAAAAATCCTATAAAAAGAACGCAAAAAATAAATTAAAACTATGCAATCCTGGACCTACTCGCCCCCCAAAATCTGATCCTTTAATGCCAACAAGTTTCATTTACCTCTCTCAAACATTTTTATTACATACATACATATATATTTATTTGAAATAGACCCCAAAAAGTTTCCCCTTTTAACGGGTGAGTGGGCATTTTTTGCGGGTCCACCGGGATGCGTTGCGATATCCAGGGATTCAGTAGGTAGGTCCAGAACGTCTCGTTCGTGTGTCACATAGGTCAACAGGAGAGAGAGGTCGACAGTTGACTTGAATGAACACTGAGCTGAACTTGCCGAGACAAAATGATTTTAGGTATTTTTATAATAGTGCGGCATTCTTTTATTATTCGAACGAATAGAGATCAAATTCAAACAATTGGCGATCAACGGTCGATGGAAATTGATCAAGCTCTGCCCACACCCGAACCGCACCCAAAACACGCCACTCGCTGCGTTATCACCAGTCATGCATGGGTGACCCATATATGACAACTTATCCATTATCGAAGTGTGGTACCTATCAAGCGCGCGCGCTCCAAATTGGTGCTGCCTTGGATTGGAACTCAGCGAAAACAATTTTGTTATGTTATTTACAATTAATAAACGAAATCTATCTACCTACTTATATCCATTATAGTATGTACCTACATAGTCCAAAAATATTTAATTAGGGCGATATTAAACTATCGAAATACATATTATATCTTTTAAATGGTTCTAGGATCGATTGACACGGACCACACGGGACAAAAAGTATCCTAATGTTAAGACGGATTATATGCTATACCGTGCCAAGTTTCAACAAAATCCATCCAATAGTTTTTCCCTGATACGGGAACAGACTGACTGACAGACAAAAGAGCCAATGTGGTAGATTCGGCTTCGATATCGAAAATAAAAGGCAAATTTATTCAATCTAAGGAGTCAACCAATTCTTATAATATGTAGATGACTTAAGTAGGTAGGTAGGTACTTAAGAGTATCTTTTCTGTAGGAACCTACTAACTAACTAATAGGTTAGGTCTACTGATCCTTATGGCATCATTATAAAAGAAATGAAATGGAATGTGTTCCATAACAAGAACATCCTTTGTTATATCATCCGTAACTTGAAAAGCAACAAAAAATAACTTCTCACAAACCATTTAAATAAAAGGAATGTTAGGCAATAATACACCGTAAAGTTAGATGTAATTGCGAGAATTTGGACTCTATTCAGAATGCATTAGAATGAAGTCTGTGTCTCATGATAGCAGGTTAGCACATTATTACAAAACACTTTGGTGTGCATGCAGGTGTTAATTGATGTTACATTTTATGGCAAACTACAGATGCCTCGCTACTTTATACCCACTACACTCTTTCCAGGTTACTTGGGCTTGTCAAAAGCATAATCATATTACCTACTCTAGGTATTGAAATAAAATTATTATTTATTTTTACACATTTACTTTATGCCATTTAATTATGAGTCAATTGTGTTATACATTCCATTTTCCACTATGTTGGGCCAATTGTTGCAAATTTTGTAGGCCTACATAGGTACTATAATCTACGGTACTACATTCAATAATCAAGACACAAATTTATATTGTTATCAGATAACGAAATCAGTGTTGCTAAAGTCTTTCTTGATATCTAAAAGAAAGACACAAGTAGATTATATTATTTTATCTTAAATTTACGTCATGCTTGATAATGACCAACATTTACCTTGATATGAAAATAAGAGTCAAGTTCATTGTTTAGAGGTAAGGCTTTATCGAAAAAATATATGGTTCTTGTCACTGTACTATCTTGATTTGTTGCAATTTTTATGTATGTACATAGTAATTAGGAATAACAAATAAACCTAATACATAAAATAGTCTGACACGGGAAAATGTAGAGTTCGACATACACAATTCTGTATCAAGTTATCAACTGGGTGATTGCATTGCTAAGGCCTTAGTTTATCTAACTATTCAACCACCTGTATAGTTAGGCAATCTATGCCCTAGAGAATCTACTAACTATTTCAATAGAGACAGCATTGGTAGAGTAGAGTAAGAAAATAATTAAAGAATGAAGAAGCACTGGGGGTGAATATGACATTTATGGCATAACTTTTAAACAATTCTGTCTCTACCAAATCTGGTAGAGTACTGGGAGGTAGTATAGTAGTATACTAGTTGACTCTACCATTTACTCTACTCATGTACTTAACTTCATGTTGATTTCTCTGGTTTTCAGTGATAACATAGTGTTTTGATTATAGTGTAGGTATTATCAGAAATTATTATTGTATAATAATAATGTAAGTGCCTTATATATTATCTTTTATATAGGTGCCTAAATGCTTAACTGAATTTCACAAAGTTTTACTTGATTTACAATGGCATTACAAAGCCTGTTCGTAATGTCATAGTAATTAGAATATCTAATATTACCATGAATCTTGCATTTATCAATTAAGGTTTTGGCCGCATTCTCTGGGGTTTTTTTGAAGTATCTTTTGGAACTTGATCTTGGCCTACAGGAGTTACATACAGTAGTTTATTTTCTGTAAGTAAGTATAATAAGTTAAAGCAGGTGTATATCTCTATTGGTAGAACATGAATGCAAAGAGGTGAGCATGGTGCAATCAATAGCATACTTTAGATGTACCCTTCATCCTAAAGTAGATAATAAGACTGATGATGTTGTTTTTTAGAGATTTTCAGTATACCTACCTAGCATGGAAACATCATATTTTAGTGGGCACTATGATTTGTTTAGATAAGTTGGTACCTCCGACCTAGTAGCTTACAGGTGTTTGGTACCTATATTATTTCAAAATATCTTTCTGGTTTACACATAATAACCTGAATATTTTTGAGATATGGCTTACCTACTTATTGAACTTAGAATTACTATAATACCTAGGTAGATTACTCACAAAAACCACTACTCCTTAGTTTGTAAAACTGAATCGCGAATTATTCAAAAGTAAATGTTTGAATTAGCTTTTACTGTCAGCAAAAAAATTTACTTTTGGCACCTAACAAACGATATAGGATGTTACGATCAAAACAATGATGTATCACTTAGATGATAGGGACTACATAATAGTAATGTTATCTGTAACATTGTCACGTTTTCTAATAACACTGCCTGACTGGCTGCTACGATCATCTGAATTTTTAATGCCGATTCTGTGTCCATTTACAAATCAAATGGTAATTCGTCGCGTCGCGTCTCTGCAGCCCAGCATTCTATTCCGAGGTCGTTCAACCGCACCGAGCCAGCTTAGCAACACCGAAATTTTTCACAATGGCCATGACATCGAAATAAAACAGCCTCCGGTCACTGGAGCATTGACTCGTAGAGAACATCGCAAACAAACTTGCTAAACCAACGCGAGCACGCGTTTTACTAACATAAACTTGACTTCGACTCACCTGTCAGAGGACTCGGAGCTGTCGTATCTGTCGATGCATCTTTTCTTTCTATCCTCGCCGTCCGCGGTGCTCGCATCTGACGAATTTCGGGAATACGTACCGACGACCGCCGCGCGATTAGCGGCCACGCCGCGCGTTTCACTTTTCTCACACGATACACTAGTTTCTAGTTCTTTATAGAACGATAACTTCACACAACCGATGTCAAATGTTTTGCCACTGCACTTTTCTGTGTTACTATGTCCTTTGGCAGGCGCGGAAAAAGTTAAATCGTTCAATTGTTTCGGGCCGGCACGGTCCTCGGACGACCCATCCGCCATCTTTGAGCGCACGAGTGTTTTGTCGCGAGTTTCAGTGCGACGCCACGGGCAGCATGGGCGCTGGTGTCGCGCGTTGCAGGCGCAAGGGGCGGCGGGCAGGGGTGTGACGTCACGGCGGCTGCGCGGCCGCGGGGGCAGACCGCGGTGACGTAACGACTCCGCCCCGTGCATGTGCAGGGACGCTGTCATTGGCCGCGCGTTACGCAACGCGCGGGCCTATTCAAATACTCGCGCGAGAAGGGAGCGTAGCGTAGCGTAGGACTCGACACGGCGATAGAGACAGGCCCATCCCAGCCCTAATGTTACAAATAATGCACGTAATGACGGTGCACACAGGCACAAGGAGCGAACACACACGCACAGCCAATAACAAGTGCATCCAAATTAATGACACGTTCCACCCTCTACCATTTGGAATATTATGATAATTTCCGATTACACACTTAACGGGTTATTATTTCTAAATTACATAATGCCGGTCCGTCTTTTTTATTTAGAGGTCGTTATGTTAGCACCTCACAATATTTTCTTGGTAGGTAAGTACTTACCTAGTTAGGTAAGGATTAAAAATCGATCAGAGCTAAGTACCTACCTAAATGCCTAATTGTTTAGAGTATACATCTTGGACTATAAGAAGAGTAACGTGTTCCCTTCTAATGGGTAGGATTCTATCAATCCACCCCTATAAGCATTTGTTGTCTCTTTCACCCTCTAATAGTGTAAACGCCAAAAAAGTGTGAACGTGACTAGGTATGCAGGTACTTACAACTTCAGTCTTCTTCAGGTTGAAAACTGGTACATTGTGACATTGTGATTATTGTTAAACTTCAACTAAATTTAAAGGAAGTCCACCTATTTATTTGGGAGTAAAGCTTTATTCACTAGCGTCTTCTATGAAGTACATTTTTTTATTTCATTTCGATTCGATGCTCGTCCATAGAATATATTATTATACAAATAAATATGGGGGGGGGGCGCATTTCTACTGAATTCTGAAATATATTGCAGTCAGTGACATCTAATGTCATACAATTTATTCTCGAGAACAACCAGTAATGTCGTCCAATCCAATGTATAAAATATAGCCAGCTGGTAGCCCAAATTCTTTGTGGATTCAATAGATGGCGCTTTTTGAAACTCAGCTATGATAAAAACAGTCTAAACAGCTATCGCGCGAAAGGTGGGCGCACAGGGTCTTTGCCGTATGGAGGGTCCCACACTGCGCCGGCATGACGTATGAGCACCTACCACTTTAAATTACTTACCGTAGTAATGATTTAAAGCGATTTTTAATTATTTTCAATGTTCTCCATGGCGATGTTTTTGCTTCAAATATCTCGAGAAGGGGCACTTCAACCTTAGTGTCCCCTACCCATATCCCATACCCATCTACTACATAATCGGGCGCAACTTTCAAAAACTTGTGGCCGCGCCGGGTGGATACATATGCCAGCCAGCATACAGAAAAACTTTGCAACCCCTATAAATTACCTACGTAGACTACAGGTATAACAAAATTATGACATAACGCGTCGGTGGAATAAAGGAACTTTAAAAAAAGACGCACTGAACTTCTTTGGATCTTCTCACTTTAAGTCACGTTCCGATCAACACAATTTGTAAGTGCCTTTACGAAATAAATGATTTGCGTGTAGGAGCATGAGGGGGAGGCGGCAATAATACAAAATGCATTACAAGACAACACAATATAATTTTATTCAACAGACAATAGTTCATCTTAAGCAAATTAATATTCACATAATATAGACATAGACACATTAAAGATGTTATTCCTTTAAAATATAGTCGTTATAAATAAAAACATTATTTGCACCTCACAGGTTTCATAATCTCAATAATAACATACGTTTATAAATTGTAAAATTATAATTTTGTTAAAATAATTATTATGGACCCTCAGACGAAGAAATAATACAGACCACAGTGTAGTGAATAACGTATGAAAGCACAGTAAATAAACAAGACGATTTCTACACGCGAATACAGTGAGGGGTGGGGGGAAAGGATGCAATCCCCCCCCCCCCCTCCACACACACACACACATTCCTAGGTTCCGCCCCTGCGCTAATAAAAGACATCTACACCTCAATTTTTTTTTTTCCTCTATAATATTTTTTAACTTCGTCTAAGACCTATCTGCAAATTCTTTATGATTTTACTTTTTAGCTTAACTGTTTAGAGGAATGTATTAGATACGTGCGTAATTCGCGTGTACTGCCCAATTTAGCTTAGTTTTTTCGGCTTTAAAAGCCTGTTCGCTCCGTCATATTATTATTTCTTGCTCCAAGTATGTGACTTACAAAATATACGTTTAGTAAAACAGCCAGTTATGTATTGGCTTAGCTTCTATCATTTATAAGCCTCAATAAAGCTATACAATAAGCTGACGCCACACCAAAAGAGACGCTTGATTTATTTATCACATAGCAATTATTGATTTCTTATATTTACGCTAACTAGACATTGAAATAAAACAAATTTTAACGGATTTTATCGCGTTCATTTTATGTTTGTACGGCAGGACCTCCCGTGACCATGGTTGCCGTAAAGCAGCCGAAACGTCGGGAACGTAAAAACATAAAATAAACGCGATAAAATCCGTTAAGGGGGAAGCTCAGGGTCAGGGCGCGAAATTCAAAATGTCAATGGTTTTTATTTTTTTACGAAAAATTTTGACATCTTTACGATGTAATTTAGTGTTTTGCGATATTAGCATTCTGCAATGGATGTCTCGATGTATTAAGTTTGCTTAAAAAAGTACCTAATCCGATACAATACCATAAGGTTTGTAAAAACCGCTACTTTTACTAACTTTATGGTGTTGTATCGCTTTAGGTATTTTTTTGTGATTATTACCTACTTAATGTTGGCTACGTTTGCACACTTAGTTAATATGGTCAATTTTATTAAAATATACAATCTTTATTAAAATAAATAGGTAAGTACTAAGTTTGTTTTAATATTGTAATAATGTGTATGAATATTTATTATTATGAAATCATCACAGAATTGTTAGCAAATGTACTCACATAATAAAAATAAAACAAACAAAAACGGATACTTAGGTTAATTCGGAATGGGGTAAAAGTTTGATTTAAATTTTTTCAACGTTTTTCAACACTTGTGAATGAAACAATTATAAAATTTCATAAAAACACTACTACATAGACACATATTTATGAAACATGGCCATATAACAAAAATGGCGCCCAGTGCTTTTTTCGTATCGGGCTTGAAAGAGGCACAGATAATAAAGCCGTTAAACAGAATTATATTAAAAAAAAAAAAAATATAACAAAATCAATTTTTATTTCATGACAATAACAAGTTTATTTCAAAAAAATATTTTGGAAGAGACGTCTTTGCCATTATAAAAAAATGTAAAGGTTAAGGCTAGTGCGTGCACTTTACGTGCAAGTGTGTTGAAAAGTATAATACTTAAACTAAAATATATATTGGAATTTGGGAGTTTATAGTAGTCTCATTTTATTTCTGCGGTGGTGTATAATTGGAATGTTTTAAAATAGGTAGGTACTTACTTATTTAATAAAAAAAACATATGTAATGTAAGTACTTGTAAGACTTCAAAAGGAACGCATTTATTGTGGTATCGGGAAAATCCAAAACGTTTCTGAATGTCATAACTTAATTCTGGTCAGAGATATAAGTTTTTTACCCGTATTTTAATACTACGACCATTTATATTTTCTACCAATACCTACTTACACAATTTATATAAACGAATTAGCCCGATTACCAATAGGGAATAAGCGTCTTTTTATTATAAATAGCAGTGACACATTATTTAAAAGAAAAAAAAAAAGAACCAAAGCATTGCAGTGACAAGTGACATTAGGACTTTTTGGCGGTAACTTGAACATTGAAGTTGTCAATATTGTTTTATTTTCTGAATATAAAACAAAATTGACAACAAGGATTCACGGATGGAAGGATTCAAAGATACACGAGTGTAGGAAATAAATTAAAACATTACAGCGTGAATTTTCGAGTTCACCCAAGATGTACATTTTCAGCAAAGTATCCGCAGCTTTACTGATAGGAGTAGGGGATTCATTTCATGTTCAACGTCGTCATCAACATTATTATTATCATCAGGGGCACTTATATTAAAAACAACGAAGAAACATTTTACTTGACACTGGCAAAAATGGCACTATTTTGTAGCGGAATGCCATCATAAAAAAAAGCAACATTACCGCCATAAGTAAGCACGGGTGCGACAGAGAAAGAGTACAGCCACAGCCTCTCTCCACTACTTGCTTTATCTTTAAAATTACGTAACTTTCACTGTATTCATATCATAAAACATATGATTTATGAAACATGAATATTGAAACTAAAAATACGCTTCCATATTCCTTATTGCAAAAGGTGTGTTGGAATGGATGACCGGATTATGCACTAAGTACCTAATTTATTATCAACTCATAACTATGTATATTTCTATAAGGGCGATTTCCACCAAAGTGGTGAGGAGCAGAGCGAAGAGAAATAGAGCAATCAGATTGTTTGGAATCCACCGCTGCGGTTTTTAAACAATAGTCTGAATAGTCTATCAATTTTCGCTTCGATTTTCTCCGCTTTAGTGTAAACCGGGCCTAATACCGACTACACTCTTAAGTAGTTATTAAGCAACAATTTGTCATAAGATTGGTAATTGAAGTATGAATTACCATTTGGGATATAAAGTTCATTCAGCTATTTATAGTTATATATTTATCATTAGAAAATGTAGATCTTAGAGCTAGGTATAAATAGATGGCAATTATATATATATATACAAAATAGAAAAATAAACATTCTCTATTCATTTAGATCAACAGTTTCATAAAACCTCGATAAATCATTTTGTTTATTTCACGCAAATTTAAACTTTAAGATATATACCGGTGTCGTCTTTATTGGCTAACAACAACGGCAGATTGAATCTTCTTCTATATAATAAAAATCAATTGCTGTTCGTTTGTCTCGCTAAAACTCGAGAACGGCTGGGCCGATTTAGCTGATTTTGGTTTTGAAATGTTTGTCGTAGCCCAGGGAAGAAGTAAATGGGGAAAAGTTGCAAGGACGAAAAATAAGTCTTTATTGTGCTTTATTTTTCTGACTGTCAGTTGGTCTGTCGAACGTCAGGCGAAAGGTTATCTGTCATTCATTATACGTTAGGTACGAAGTTCGCCGGGACACGCCATTTTCATATCATCATGTCACATCCATTATTTTATTTATAATGTGTATTTATTGAAAGTTTTATTGCTATTAATTACTTGACATTGTGCAAAATACCCGCTAAGTTGCGGGTGAGGCCATATTCATATCCATTTTATTTCATCGCATCTCATTTCGTAAAGAAAGAAGAAGAAGTTCGCCGGGACAGCTAGTATTCAATAAAAGAGGCAATATTCAAAATGTATCCAGATATTGACGTTTTGAGAAACACGAAATAGTAATTTCTTCGCAAGAAAGAAAAATCAATCAGCAAAACCTACACTTTTTTTTTCTTTTTTATTACATTATAGGCAAGTATTATGTATACCCATGTATTTTAGTTTCACCCCCGTCTTACTATGGAAATCAATCAAATAATTTAAAGCACCATATAACTTATACACCCACATGATTTTTTAATAACCAGTTAACCATATATTTTTACTGCGATATGAATTCTAACTGCGTGTAATTAAAGTTCAAATTGCAATTAAACTAGTTAACTTACAATCAAGTCCAAAGCGACGTCGGCATCATTCCTTCCATCGACGTGTTTCTTGGAGTGAGGACTTCGTTGCAAAGGAAATCCAGCGGCATATCGACCAAATAGCCTTGAATAAGGTCGATTTTTCTGTTCGCAAGTGCTGGATCTGAATGCCATAAGGTTTCGCAGTGCTCTTCTTGATATTTCTTTAGTTCAGCGAAGGAATGGACGGAGTCTGTCGGTATTGTGTGGAAGACCTGGGATGAAGAATTCAATATCATTACGGCAATATTCCTTGGTTAGTATGAGCATATAAAGGATGAATTTTTCAAGTGTGCGCCGATGGTCAAATCCGAAACTATAGGGAATATCGAAAAATAATTAAAGGACTTTCGAGACCAATTTTGAAGAAAACAAAACTGCATCATTAGATTTTTGAAAAAAATATTTCTCTATACAGGAATTGAACCTGCTGATTTTGAAAACAAAACAATATACAGTATTATTGAACCCGCCGATAAGGCAGCTAATAAGCATCAAGTTCTGTGAAGAAATGACATTCGACAAAATAAAGCAAATGCTTATTTTCCATTAAAAAAAAATCATTAACTGTTGTTGCGGCAAAATGCGGCACTCATAGCTGGGGATTTCAAATATCTCAAAATTAGACAGTAAGTTAATAGGACGAGCGTAGTCTATAATGATTGATTTTGAAGCAACTTGATCAAGGGGTCCATAGTTCCGTAGGCCTTGTTCTTTAACCGAATAAATAATTAATTATACCCGAATAGTACTATGTACTTACTTCCTCATACACTTCAGTGTTCCGCGTCGAAGTGGCTTTCCACATGTCCCTATAGAACTGGTCGCAGCACGGATCATCCAGCGATATGCCCAACCTCTCCAGGTCCTCGCCCATGAGGCCGAGGTGTTCCCTGAACAGCCGCTTCCGGAGCGCGCCGGCGACGCGCCCGCAAGGGAACGCTTCGCCGTTCATCGTGCCGTCGGTGAATTGTTCGTCCTGCGAAAGATGCAATCGATTGTTACACCATCAAGCCGGTATTCCGCGGTAAGCGGTAATTAGTAGGGGACGAGCATATTGCTATACTACCGGGAATCTCCTCTTCTTATGTTTGTATAAGCCGGCTTTATTGGCCGTAAAAATAGCTCAATACATTTTATTTATGTAGTTTTGACCCACTTCAAGAAAAAGAGGAGATTCTCAATTCGGCACCAACTTCACATTCGTTAAATATTTGAATTATTTAAAGCTTTTAAGTTTTTTGAAGACGGTTTTTTTTCGTCTATTCGAATTGGCATGACCTAGCTGTTTGCACCTGAAAAGAGCTTTGTAGATTAATTTTAAATTTCCGCCAATTTGGAGGTCAGTTATCAAGTTTAATGTTAGTACCAACCGAATGCAATAGCTCAATGCTATAGGTCAATGTCCGCACTTACTTGTAACAACACAGCAATTTCAGAATCCCTCGTCCCAATCATGGACCGATCGTTGATATTGGCGCTGCCACAAATGATGGTCTTATCATCCGCTATCAGCAGCTTCGAGTGCACGTACACCAGCTCGGTGACCGGCTCGCCGCCCAGGGTGGAGTGGGTTCGGAGCCCGTGGAACGTGATGTATTCAGAGGGATCGGGAACACCAGCCTCGTAGAGCCGGGTTATTATTGCTTCGCGCGATCTGTGATGGATGCAAACTAAATTGATTTATTCCTTTGAAATAAAACTATTTTTTCCCGACGTTTCGGCTGCTTTACAGCAACCATGTTCACGGGAGGACTGAGGTGATCCTAGTCATAGGTTGGGTACCCCGGGTACCCTCATATTTAGTGGTTGCTTGCGGTCCGATCTACGCAGAAAGTGCTCACAGTATCTTGAGATCTAGCAATGGTGCGCTTGGTTTTGGATTTAATTATATTAATTACTGGTTCTCAAGTCGGTGGTAGCACCCAGCCATCTTCCCTATTGAATTTAAGATGTTTTTTTTTAATTTCATTGGCCTAGCTAGCGTATCATCCTTGGTCGGAATCGAAAAAAATGTTTTATTTCAATGTGTAGTATTCGCGTAAATAGAAGAAATCAAGATGTATTCCTTTATTCAGCACATTAATAGTAAAAGTAGCAACTGGCGCCTCCAATTTAACCAAAATAATGCCTGTACTAGGAGACTGCTCTTTCATAACCCTGGCTACTAGGGGCAGCAGCGGAAGCAGCACGAGCGACCAGTGGCGTAGCATGGGGGGGGGGGGGCGGAGGGTGCGGTCCGCACCGGGCAGCACTTTGCCGAGGGCGGCATTTCACAGGTGGCGGTTAGAGAAAAAAAATAAGATATGAAAAAAAAAAACTTTCAGTGTTTTTTTTCTAATTTTTTTGTCGTTACCATGCCCCAAATTTTTTATGATGAATAGCAAAAATAAGAGGGCGGCAAGTTTTAAATCCGCACCGGGTGCTAATGACCTATGCTACGCCACTGCGAGCGACACATGGCAGTAGTAGTAGCTACGGTACCTGCTGATGCTCTGGTAGTTCCAGTGCGTGACGGCGTGCAGCGACGTGCCGGAGGGCGCGCCCACCTCGCCCTCGAAGCCGGGCAGCAGCGGCATCACCACTAGCGCGCGGAACCGAGTCTTGGAGCGGTACGCGCGCATGATCCGGTTGTACAGCGCCTCGCCTATCTACCACCATCAATATCAGCGTTAGCAGGATATCACACCATCATTGATCGCGGATCATTTCTATGATCATAGAGGAAATGTTTGAAACTATGATCGCGGGCAGGAGCTAGTACAAATCCAAGACAAAATAAATTCAACTATAGTATTATAATAATAGAAACCCGCAACCCTTCTAATAGTCCTATCTCATATCCATCCAAGCCTCAATCCATTCTATCTATCAGCCGATAGACGTCCACTGCTGGACATAGGCCTCCCCCAATGACTTCCACACATCACGGTCCTCCGCCACTCGCATCCACCGGCTTCCTGCGACGCGTGTGATGTCATCAGTACACCTTGTGGGGGGCCGTCCTACACTTCGTCTTCCGATTCTCAATCCATTCATGTCCCAATTTAGTACCTACTACAACAAACCCCCCCCCCCCCCCCCTCGCATTGAGGGGAGGCCCGTGCCTAGCAGTGGGACATTAAAAAGGGCTGGTATTATTATATATATATTATATTATTACAACAAAACCGCGAGTTGATGATAAAACTAGAAAATATCTCGTTACTCACCTGATTCCGAACAGTCTGGCTGGACCTCGAGAGCGTGATGAAGAACTGGTTCTCGATGTAGACGTAGTGCTGCGCGCGCGTGATGGTGTCCACGTACGCCTCGTGGATGCTCTGCTCCACCGTGTCCGGGTCCAGGAAGCCGCACGACCAGCTCGACACGCTACGCAACACCTGAAAAAAAAAAATAAAAAAAAAAAAAAAAAAACGCCTATATACTCTTATTGGCGTACATTTCGGCGATGGGCTTTGGTCCTAATGTAATAAGGAGGAACCTATTGTCATTATACAAGGCACCAGGCACCTTCAAGGCAAGGACGATTCGAGGTATAGTCCACTATGGAAGGCCAGTGTGGCATGAGAAGCTTGTGACAGCGTTCAAGACGCACTCACATTGTTTGCCCTTGCCTTTCAGCAAGAGATAATAAGAACGTTTCCTTGACATTCATTCTTATTTCAATGACGTTATTATTATAAGAAAATAAAATTCGCACATCAAATGCGACAATTCTAGAGGTAAAATGTATTCAAAGACTGGGTATTCCGGCGCAACCCACGAACATTAATGCCCGTGTCATGTTTCGCCGATGGAATAAAGACCAAAATCGCATGAGTCGAATGTCTCACCTGACAAGACACGTTGTTTATATCACAGTCGAGAACCTTGTCCAGATCTGCTAGCGGTTTGATGTCGGCGTAAGACTTCGGGACTAAATACGGGTAGCTTATATTTTGTCTGGAAATATAACAATAAATTATTACTGCCTCTCTCTTCTTTTTTTTATTTATTCCTTTTATTTAAGTTGTGTTTTTTGTTTGGGGGTATACAAACGTTACTAAGCTTGCTCCCTAATTTTGTTAAATGAACGCTTGCCGCCTCTTGTCAGTGTTACCAACGTTCCGAACCGGTCATGTTATCTGACTATTCGATAGTTTTAGCCTACTTAAATCAATTTTACCTTTACAAAGCTGGAGAGTATATGCAAGTCTTTCAATAATGAATTCAGATATCTAAGCTTAGATAACTTATAAGCACTATTCAGTAAAGTGGGGACGATAAGAAAACTTAATCTGTACTGTATTGAGCCTAGTCTACTCTGTACACTGAAGTA
Source organism: Pheosia gnoma (assembly GCA_905404115.1). NCBI lineage: Eukaryota > Metazoa > Arthropoda > Insecta > Lepidoptera > Notodontidae > Pheosia > Pheosia gnoma. Next base: position 9,187,447 of record FR989900.1, read on the forward strand.
GCTATGAAAACACTCGTTTTCAGTCAGCTCCAAGGTTTAGCTGGATCTTGCCAAGCTAATTTCACTCCAATACCTGCAAATTCAAAGTGTATATTACCTAGCCTTCTCCAGTTTAATGGCGTTCCACCGCTGTATGAAATGTCGCGCGACGTCTCTCGCGGCATGACCCTGTACCATAACTCCGACGTCATGCCAGGGCATTCTGGGCGTTGAGTTTCTATCTACTAGGTCTGAAATACAATGATTGATATTGACATTATTAAAATGGACACGTGATTTCAATAGAATTTCTTTAGAAATTAACATTTATAAAAATAGGGTTGTTGTATACTTGTATAGTAATTTGAAAGTGTTATTGTTAGTTTGATTAAGGATCACGCAAAAACGACTAAATGGATTGGGATGAAATGTGATAAAGAGGTAGGTTTTGCACTTTAGAATAAAATAATAATAATAATGAGCCTTTTAATGCCTGCTGAGGTCGGGCTTCCCCTAAATGCGATGGGAAAACATGCCATTTTCACTATGCTGGCCCAGTTTAGGTTGGTGGACTACATAGGTCTTTTCAAAACTGGTTAAGTTATCTCAGATATGCAGATTTCGTAACGATTTTTCCTGCATCGTTAAGTAAATGATATCAAGAAATATCAGGTGTGAGCCGAGATAATATGAACCTGGGAGGCTTGTTGCCAAGGCGATTTTTCTGCCAAATTAGCTGACGCTGCTTTTAAAAAATATACCACCAAAATGTACATTAAGTTATTGTCTATTTACAAAGGCATTACAATCACTGTTCTTCTGAATAAAATTCAGGCGAACATCAAATATTACAACTTAGTAATGGCGCAGTTAAGTATATATTAATTCCAGTCACTCACCCACAAAAGGCAGATCTAAATTATTGAAATCCTTAACAATAAAATTTGTGTAGTCCTTTCCGATCCACAGTTTCGAATTGCCCTCAAAATCCTCCAAAACATCTTTGGATTTTTCCGTAATCACTCTACCTTCGACCACTTCCGCTAACGGCGTCGGTTGACTGACATTTCTTTTTACTTCAGTAACTTTAAGTCCTAGAGCGTCTGTTAGTAACACTTGATCCGTAGATAGAGCGTATTTTTCAGCCTTCTTCCTTTCAGAATCATCGAATTTCTGCTCATTTCGTTCCTCCTCGTACGGAGGGTATAAAATACTGATTATATCTTTTCCCCTGTCGGTTATTTTGTTAAGTACGTTCCGTTTCTGGACTTCGTGAGTTTCGAATATGCTTAATTCTTGAGAATGTGGGTTCGTGATGAGGAGTTGATCTCCTGGCTCTAAGACCGGTAGAGTTTCTGTTTGTGGAGTGTCCGTAACGTTTTCAGGTACTGGTAGAGGTTCCTTTAGAGTTTTCTCTTGTAATGAGCTACTGTAAAAATGAATATATTTTTTTATTTTGGTCCGTACAATCTACAATGGCCGCATAATAAAATTGAGGCTATGAAGTAGATATGACTTTCTGCAACTGAAACTCTAGCTGCAACCCCCTCCCGCAATACACGACATAGCGCTATGACACTTAATACTACGTTTACGCAGCGTTCCATATGAATTCACAGACAACATTTTGAGTTATTGTTCTGATCAGGAGGTAGGGAATTAATTTAAAGGGATCACAAGGAAATTAAAAAAAAATGCCTTGTCCAGAATTCAGATCAACTACGCGAGGCTTCCTTGTCTATGCTTGCCTCTGGGGTGCGCTGTCATGACATTTGCCTCGCTTTAAGGCCGTATGCGGCAAGTGCGCGAACTAGCATCTGCGTGCGTCTCAAATTTGACGAATGATTAACTGAGTAGGTCCCGGGTTCGCATCCTGATAGAGACAAACTTTGTGTGATGAGCACGAATGTTTATACCCGAGACATGGATATTTAATATCTATATTAGTATTATATACTGGGTTCGCCCCCAGTCTATTAACGGTACCCATAATACAAGCGTTGCTTACTGTGGGACCGCTTTGGTGTGTCTGGCGATATTATTATAAAAAATTAAGAAAACATGTCTAACGTAGTTCGGTCGTTGGAGTACTTACTCGTTTAAACTTATGACTAAATCCTTAGAACTCTTGGCCAGTTCCAATGTGGCTTCCAATCCGTTCGCTTGCGGCGGGTACAGGCCGCCTCCGGGCGAGCTTGATGTCTTCTTCTTAGTACGTAATAGCATTTTCGGTTGCGTGATACTGCCTAGATCTGTCAACCTGTGGGAGATTAATATAGATCGGTGGTTGTTGACAATTGCGATGACATTGCCAGTCGATCTTGAGTCCATTGTGATAGCAGACTTAGAGCCCAGATGCAGGAAAATTCTAACTGATTTAATCCTTAGGTTACAGTAGATTCCCTAGCAGGGACTTTCGCAGCTCGTCGTTCGTACTGTACATTTTTAGGGTTCCGTATCGAAATGGTAAAAATGGTGAAAAATTTAGTAATTGTTACGAACGCAAAAAAGACAAGGCGGCTGTGTTTCTCGCCGGATCTTCTCAGTTGAGGTCGCGTTCCGACCCGGTTGAGAAGTTAAGATTTTTTTTTTAATAAAAATTGTTCGTAGGCCCCCCCGTAGGCCTACACGAAATAAATGATTACACTTTAACTTTGACTTCGCGTACAGGGACTCAACAAATTTGAGAGATCATAGGTTCGGTGCGGTTCACTGCGGACTCATACGCGGTGTCTTGTGGAAGAAAGGCACTCACTTGTGGGTTGATAGAACCAAAAACATCACATGCAACACTATTAAGAGAATATCCTGCTTAACGATGCGATCAATGACACACGATATCCTTGCTATTGGCTACAAAAATACCTGTGTTTATGATCGTCCCATCTGCCGTAGCACAGGTCTATGCCGCCGAGAAACGCAACAGTTTGATCCACGCACACGATCTTCTCGTGGTGAGCCCAGAACAACACGCCCGCTTTCGCGTGGTCTGGATGGCGGAATACCTGAAACAAATCACATATGTTTAAGTTAACTCTCTTCTTCCTATCCTTTTCGCTCCCTTCTTACCATTTCGCTTGTACACTGTGCGATTGCGTCCTGCATTCAAAAACTCATTTAGTGGAAATTTTGCGTGTATGAGGTTTCGTTAAAGAATCTTCAGCAGAAAATCGGTCTAGGTACCGATAATCCGAGTTCTGATTCCCTAATGCCTGCCGCGTTTCCTGCTATAAGTTCTTTAACGTTTTGATGTTTTTTGCAGTTTGTAGAGCAAAGCACGCGTTGGAGACGCTGCTTAAGAATGACACTTAAGACTGGGAAGCTTAAAGTGCCCCTGCTCAGGACGAATGTCAGGTTTATTAACTCGGTCACCAATTGGCGCGAAAAACGAAGAAAAGTCCCCCCCCCAACACCGCAGTTTATGTTTGGGATTCGCATCATCAGTATGCCACATCGTTTAATACAATATAATCAAAAACTACGATAGTTAAAATAACGTCAGTGAAAACATAATGACTGCCCTAATAATGGTATAAAATGTTGAAGCTTGAATGGTTACATAAGTTGCTAGATTCATCTTACCTTGATATACTCGCTCGCTAATCGCGACTTGCTGTAGAAGCTGTTGATGCCGAGCGCCATTTCCACTTCCTTATACAGCATCACGAATATTTTTACGCCTTGTGCCTTAAAAAAAAGTTTTGTATACTTCCACGCACTGTACATAATAAATACTAGCTGTGCTAAAACTTCGTAGTTCGCCTATCCCGGGGAATACTTCCATTTTGCCGCATATAAAGCACTGTATACATAGACCCGGTGTTAAAGTGTTCACCAAGTTATACTAAAATCCTTTCATTGAATTCTGAGAATTTTAAATGTCCGTATTCGGACGAATAATCGGTTAATGCGCCAAAAACGGTTGGTTAGTTTTTTGTCCTAAAAAGACCTACAAGATTTTGTAAAAATATTATAAAAAAAATGGCGAATATTCGGCTCATCTCTGATAGGCACTCACCGCTTTCCTCTTGAGTATAGTATCCAGCCGCCAATAGGTGCCGTTGAGCGAGGGCCGCTTCATGTAGATCTCGGGGCTGAGCCACCAGTCGGCGATGAAGATCTCCTCGCGCGCGAGCTCCATGGCGTCGGCGGCGGCCGCCAGGTACGCGGAGCCGTCCGCCAGCGCCGCCGCCCGCGTGGCGGCGCGCGGCGGCGCGAACGAGTGGTGCACGTTCGGGCTCGTGAAATCCCGGGCTGCGGGCCGTGGGCTCATTATATCTATCTCTCTATCGTCGGTCCCTCATGTCTGAGGATCGCGATCATCGTTGGATAGTCAAAGTCAAAGTCAAATCATTTATTTCGTATAGGTCTATGTGGGCACTTACAAATTGTCATTACATTTTTTTCCATAACTCTACAACCGGATCGGAACGCGACCTCACTGAGAAGATCCGGCAAGGAACTCAGCGAGCTTGTCTTTTTTTTATCCATTATTTTTAAATAATGGATAGTCCACACTTGGATCGAACGATTATTATATAGGTCGTATAATTCGTAAGTTTCCGTAATCACGTGTAACGTGATTACGAAAACTTTGGGGTAACGTCACACTTAATGCGTATAATAAAATTATATAAATTATTGATGTCAAAAGTCATGGGTATAAATGTTGTCATTTTTGGGCGCGCAATGTATCGTAAGAAACGCGATCACGACACAAAGCTCCGCGCGTTACCCGACGCGTGCGAGTCAAGAGCGCGCTCGAGTATATCGAGTTTTAGTTTACATTGCAGTTTCAGGTCTAAATTAGTCATTTTTTTATTATTTATTTATAATCACGTTGAGATAGATCTTCTATGATTTGATGAAATGGCCAGTACTGCAGAACGGCAATTTCATAGGTGAAGATAATAAATTATTTCTTCAAAAATCTAATGATGCAGTTTTAGGTTTCATTACAAGTCATACTAAATTACAATTACAGACTGAGACAAAGTACTATCTAGCGGCACCTTACGTTGTTAACATGACAGCTGAAAGTTAGAAGCCAAATACTTAAATTTCCGGGAAATAAGAGTACCCAGCACGAACCCCGGAGTAAGTAATCAAAAACATACCAGTCTGATTAGCCACAGTCTTCAAATAGGTCATCCACTCCTTGCTCTTCCTTTTCGTCCAACACTTGATAACCACTTGTCTGCTCTGGTTCAATATTTGAAGTCCATGGTTCAAACCCGTGGAGTACATTCCGCTTGACACTTCGAATCTACAAAAAGGTGCAGGTGACATTGACAAAATAATACGATATATGACTTTAAATTGGTCAAATAAATTTAATAACGCTTATGAATATTCATTATTTATAAACAATGTATTATTATAACAGTTGTCATTGAGAAATGGAGGCCATATACGGAAAAATGAATCAGATGCAGATGTTATATCCATGCAAACCATTATGTACAGTACTTATGAATCGTCAAAATAGTTACAAAATACTAAGCTACAACTTTACCACCCGTTCGGAATGCCGTTCCTATGGAGAAGACCGGGCAAGAAACTCTTTTAAAAAAGATCCGTAACATTTTTGAGCAGTACATTGCTATGGGTATTTGAGAACAATGTAGGAATGGCTAGGCAGACTTTAGCAGCTGATCAAAAAAAAGTACTAACTAAGTATGTAATTACATGTTAATGGCTACATGGTTCCTACATTTACAAATCATTTTATGTGTATGAAAACTAAGTAGTTCCATTTATACTATGCTATTATTTATGCAACTAACTAGTAGCCACAATCAATGCTGTAATATTGTTAAAAAGAAACTATGACCACACTCGCAATACGAAATACTCACTTTTTTATACGCTGCGTGTAATAAAAGAAAAAAGAAGATTAATATTCCCAATTAAATAATACGGAAATATTTTTAAAAGTTGCACACGTTCAAAGTAAATAGCCAAAATGTTTGTGTTCTTACCCTTGATCGAACAGCATAATAGCTTTAATAACGCCATCTCTCGGTCGTATGTATCCGAAGAAGGTATCTTTCACGAAGAACCATCGCTCCTGCCATTTAGCACAGACTAGACCAGTGCAGAAATAGTTACACCTGTAATATTGGGTTCAGTAAGTACAAATAATAGCTTTACATATATCTCTAAATCTATACATATAAATAAAATTGGAGTGTCTGTTTGTAATATTAAAATAACCGCTTTTTACTAAGTGCATTTGGATGTATACACGGTACCTATACCAAAACAACATTTTTTACAATTTTTGTCTGTCTGTCTATCTGTTTGTTCCGGGTAATCTCTGAAATGGTTGGACCGATTTTGACGGGACTTTCACTGGCACATAGCTGATGTAACAAGGGGTAACTTAGGCTACTTTTCTTTTAGAAAAAAACATAGGATCTCACGAAAAAAAATAAAACCCAATGTTATAGCGTTGCGCCTGATTAAGTTTGATAGCAACAACCTGAAACGCGTCCCGCGGGCTCAGAACGCGCGAGCAGGCTGTTGCCAACGGTTGTGTCTTTGTTAAATACCACGCGAACGAAGTCGCGGGTAACAGCTAGTTATAAATAAGACATTTAGATAGTAAAATAAAACAGTATAGCTTGACTTTTCAAGCTCTCCTAAGATGTCTGGTAAATTTTCAGTAGAGTAGCCATAATTTTACTGATAGGGCTAGGGATTTTATTTTATCATTATTATCATCAGGGGTTATATTTAAAATAACGAAGAAACATTTTACGTGACACTGGCACAAATAGCACTATTTTGTAGCAACATAAAAAAAGTAAGAAGAAGAATAATGCAAATAGAAATTGCCGCAAAACTAGCCCGTTTACGAGCGCCTAAAGGTTTTGGACAAACACATTGCCGGAAATTTTATAGGCCTTTAGTAGCGATGGCGAACATAAGAAAAAACAGAAACCCAATAAGAACCCACTATGGCTGAGAGTAGCCAGAGACAGGGAAGCTTGAAAGGAGTTGGAGGAGGCCTATGTGTCCTCAGGATACACTGACACAGAGCAAGTACCGGACTGATGTGCAAACTTTTATTTAAGTAAATTCTATAACTTTTTATGTACTTGTTATTTTGTCAGTAATAAAGGCATTTTTTTTTATTAGAAACAATGGTGTATATCAATTAGGTGTATACCTCACACACACCATGTTCCCGAGCAGTCCGAAGCAGTTGCAGCCCGCCTGGCCCGGCTGCGTGGAGCCCGTGCGCTTCTGAATCATGCCCTCCTTGCCCTTGGTGCCCAGCTCCGATATGAAAGACAGGTTCGATACTTCCAGGAACTTCACCTGGAAAGTACAATAAATAAATATCACCCGAACACAGACTATACGACACCAAAGAAAGAAACGGTTGTATTATAAATAAATAAATATCGCCATACGAACATACCAACTATATGGTCCCACTTTAAGCTTAAACGCTTGTGTTATGGGTACAGTACAATGGACTTAGGGCGAGCTCGGTGTATAATATGTACTTATAAACATATTAAACATCCATGACTCGGGTACAAATATTCATGCTAATCACAGAGTTAGTGCCTACCAAGATTCAAAACTGGACCCTCAGCACAGAAGGCAGGGTCACTACAAACTGAGCTTATCATTACTTATATTGCCATTAAAAATCCATGACTTGGGTATAACACCCAAGTTTAGAATCCAAGACCATCGGTACAGGAAGCAAGATCACTGCCAACTATAGCACAGTTCACACACACACCAAAATAATGGTAAAACTCCTTAATTAATTTTGGATTGACATTACAAACGGGCAGTAGAGTCAAATATATAAATATTTATTTTTAATCTGTAATTTTTTTTATGGATGCCATATAATGTAAGGATTTTACTAAAAGGTCCTCTTTAATATTGGATCTCCAATGCAACGTAAGAAATGTATTAAAATTCCAAGAAATAAATCCGTTTAATAAGTACCTACTATTATTATTATTGTCTATGGTCGTGGGTAAAAAAAAACATTTGCCGTTCTTGTATCGGCTTTCTCTACTTACTGTTTCGTGATGATTCCTGTATATTGATATGTTTAGAAGATTATAGAGGTATTCCTCCAGCTGCTTCATTCTCAGCTGGATGCCTTCGTATGTGATCATCACTTCTGGCTTCTTTGGAAACCTACAATTAAAAATAACGATAGAATTAAGAGCCCGCTATGTAAATCTAAAAATGTGATTGTTTATTGTTAGTATGTAGGTTTGATGTAACGATGTTATTTTTATTAAATTTCACCAACTTCTGCAGCCTTAATTTACCATACAATGAAATGATCGTTGCATGTAACTGAGTAGATCCGCATTAAAAAAAATCGTTAAATTGTATGCAAATCTTGACCGAAAAAAATATACTATTCGAATTGTTTTCACAAATATAACACAGTTACAGACATTTTCTCCCGTTGGCAAAAGCCATAAAGTTTTAAAAAGTGAAGTGACATTTTCTCCGCTACTTTTATGGATTCAAGTATCCTCATACTGGTCCAGTTAAAAAAAAACACGACGCCTAAACTGAACTTTTATTATTTTACATTTCGTACCTATGAAAAAAAAACTTGATGCGTCCAACCTTGTTCTAAGTGCTTCCTTCCGTTTACATTGAATCTTTTTATTTGACTAGCAGCCGACAACGCCAACGAAGCATTCACTTCCTCATTGTAACGCCGACACTCTTACAACAACTTGCAGAATGTTTTAACGCAGATTCAATATTTATAATGACATAAGATTCCCGCTACAGCTTATTTATCGAACACTATAGCATTGCCCTAGATATTTTTTTACACCAACTATACGTTCCCACACTAATCTACGCTTGTATGACGGGCACTGTGACTTTATAATTACCTAGGCAACGCCCCCCTCCTCTTCCTCGGTCTTGCCTCCCTCCTTTTAGAATTACTCCTCGGCACAGCCTGCAGTGCAATCCTCTCAGCCTTCTCCTCCGTATCGACGGTATTCTTGAAGCTAGCTCGTCTGGTCTTATGGGTCTTCGTAGGGAAAGGCACGTTGAGGGAGGCTCGGTACAATGTAAGCTGTTGATGAAGGTATAGTATGTGCTTGTAGCGTTTCTTGATCGTCCAGCTGAAGTCACCATGTTGGAGCGAGATTTTGTATCTGAGGAGATAATGTATCTAGATGTATGTACTTTAAGATTAGGTAAATTATTCGCCGAATGATATATTTCTATATTCAGATCCTAAGTCTTATCAAAATAACAATGATTAATTATAATGTAGATGGTACAAATCAAACTATTTATTGTTGTTCATCCAACTAAGAAACAAATTAATAGTTAGTTAGGTATTTATAGTTCCAAACAGAAACCAACTATTAATTTGTTTCTTTGTTGAATACATAACTAACCCTCAAAAACTATTAAAGTTAACTAAACTGAAGATGTTACTACGATATGAATATTTTGTTACTTACAGATTAGGGTTCAGCAAATGTGTGGTAACGCTTCTCTCGTTCTCCATTAATCTGACCTTTATTTCGACACCCGGAATGAACACTTTCCTGTGCACTGAGTTGAACTTCACTGGAGGATTGTGAATCGCACTAAATGGCACTGCACTCGTTGTTGTTTCTGAAAAATAAAAATAGGTACACTTTTAATTTGTTGTGTGATTGAAACACTGCACATCAGTATAGTACAAATGCAAAAAACGTCCGTGCAACCAAATCTCATCAAGGTAGATTGTATATTGGCTATTCAATGCACACCTAAATCATATTAGTTACTTATGAATATGTATGTACCTAGGTTTCAGTAGAACATACCAATGTTTAATTTAAAAAAATAAGTGACAATGAATATTACAAGCATTACATAACATAAAATAACATGAGCAAAGATAATTCGGCATTCGCAGAGCCGCCATCTTTGACTACTAACATACTAAATGGTTAATTTCCTTGCTTGGTCCATGTCTACTATTACATGTAAGTAGCTCAATTACTGCCTACAATGTGTAAGGTTAGAGCTTCCGTCCATGGCGTGTAGGTACCAATTTATATTTATAGAACTAGACGCCTTTTATGGTTTGTTCAAGTTAAATTCTCCTCGCTTCGGGCTATAATCTAGCCCGACGATAACAATTAAATCATTGTTTTTAGAGTCACATGAGTTAACCTATTAGATTAGAGATAGATGCTTCTAGAACGGTTGCGATGCGGAGTCGAGAGCAAAGGCTAGTTAAAAATATATGCTCATTTAAGAGATGGGAATTGACTACTAGTTCCTTGGGCACAATCTAAAATAAAAATAGTTCTGTAGGATAAGCAGGAACTCCTAATGTTATGGTAACGTCATCGAGAAAGCATGCTGTCACTCTCATACCTATTTATGATATCTATAGTGTAAGATGGATGACCGTTTCGACAACGTAACGTCTTCCACGTTACGTTGTCGAAACGGTACGTAATAAGGATTGGACTTGACGTAATTGTCGATACAGGAAGCGCATCCGCATTTTTTTTAATTTCTGTTAATATGTCTGTTCGCATATCACGGAGAAACTACTCAATAGATTTTGATGAAATTTGACATTGTAATAGCTTATAACCCTGATAAATGAATACTTACCATGGTGATAGCTGATAACAAGATCGACAACTAGGATATATTTGCCGCCGAGAATGCTAGGGTTTCCCCGAGTTATCCAAAAAGCCAAAGTCCATGCGTACAAAATCGCAGTCAATGCTAGTTGACTGCTAGATCTAGACTAATCAGAATCAGATTTTTTTTATTCATGTAAACCACTAAGTACAGTACTTATGAATTGTCAAAAAAGTTATAAAATGCTAAGCTACATCTTTACCACCCGTTCGGAATGCCGTTCCTATGGAGAAGAACGGGCAAGAAACTCCAAGGTTGCTCTTTTTAAAAAGCGTATATACTCGTATAATAACGCGTTTCTGTAAGTACATCATATACACAACACAATACCAGTTGTGTGTACGACCTTTATAGTTAGGTACAAGGTATAAGAATGGAAGTTGAACTCTATATTATAATATAGTATTGCCAGACGAAAACACCAACTGTGTGTCCAAAAGGACAACATAAATCAGAATAGCTATTAAAACATTGGAAAAAATCACAAAAAATAAATATAATTCTCATACATTTGATTCTGTGGCGGTCCGAAGTTCGCCGGGACAGCTAGTACTTATAATAGATATCCATGACTCGGTACAAAAATTCGTGCTCATCACAGAAAGTTTGCCCTTACCACGATTCGAACCCAGAACATTCGGCACAGAATGTAGAGTCGCAGAGGTACTTACTTACGTGGGTTATTTCCCACATAAGTACCTACCACCAGTGTTACATTATGACTAACATGCAGTACATTTCAATAAGCTTAATTCAATTATAAGATATTACAAAAAGCCGCCTCATGTCATCTTTAAGACCACTTTGTATGACTAATGATAAAGACTGATAATATTGATTATTATCTCAGTTGAAAGTAATGCACGTCAGTGCGCCTCAGGGTTCATATAAAATTGTGTCGTCCGTTGAATGTTACAGTCAGATTTGATAATATGTGAATATTTAGTTTGTAATATAACATTACTATTAAAAGTCAAATCATTTAGTTTAATAAGTCCTATACTAGATTTTTTTTTGTTAACTCTACAACCGTATAAAATCTCGACCCTCCCAACTGAGGTTAGGGAAGAAACTACAACTTGTCTTTTTTTTGTAAACTTCTATGAAATTCAATAAGAAAGTGTATAACTTCCATAATGTTGCCCTTCGAAGTAACCAACTAACATGCTCAAAAATGCGAAATTCTATAGTAATACTTTGCACAGAGTTTAAGCCTGAGCATAGTTTTAGTGTCAGAGGCAAGTCTCAGATATTATTTTGAATGTTTATCGTTAAAGGATATAGCAATTCGTCTTCAAAGAATAAGATAATGAGTTATTCTGTGAACACGAATTACATGTATGGATAGGTAGCACTTGTTCTGTTTATGAAATGAGTGTCACATTTTTTTTTCAAAATTGTTAAGTACCTTTTTTTTTAACACACATTGTATGAATACTTAACTAGGAGCAGACAATAATGAGTATCTCGTAAACGACTAAATTAACACAAATAACTGAATACTACGGTTTCAGTAACTTTACTCAATATTAATGAAGTGAACTGTACTATTTATCAACATTTTGATAAGACATGATAAGGGTCATTCTTTGAATGATAAGTATTTCTTGCACATTTATTTGTTTAGGTTTTCAATACGTGTTATCGGAACAATAACACGCTTATCTAGGCCCTTATTTACTGGTTCTTTTACATAGCTAGTGATACGGTAACGCAACCGAGTTCCATCCCACTCAAACTACAAATTTCATAAATAAGAATGACAGTGACATCACATATCACACTTCCCCCTTGAAGATACAATTATATTAAGAGTGCCTGCCGGGGCACACTGGTTACAAAACTTATGATAAGGATTATTTAATAAACAACTATATCAATTTGTAGGGAATATAAACAAATCATTGCCTGATTACATGTTGTACTAGAATTATAAAACACCCAAGTTTAGGGTCCCAGTAGCAGTTGTGAGAAGAAAAGACTAATTGAGACATGACAGACAGCCCGCCAACCCTCACTGGGCTAGAGTCGTGGACCCCACACACACAGAGGCGGCCAATGCTTAACATTATTACTAATAATGAACGGTCAACCGCTGACTTTAGTTCGTGAGGTTGTACCGTATGATAATGAAGGCCATTCAGCTTTCGTAGGAACCAAAATAGTAATAAAATAATATTCAAAAGACTTACCATTGATATCATTTTCATCTTTATTATCCACCTTCTCCACATCAATTATAGACAGTGACTCTGGAACAGCGAGGCTCTCATCGAAGTCCGAGTCTAATGTGGGACTCAGGGAGTCGATCTGCTGGAAGAATCCCGGAAGACAGTCGCCGGGTGTGGTCGCTGGTGTTGGGGTGTCCATGCCGTAGTTTGTGAACCCGTATAGTTGCTCATCTGAAAGTGAAATAAATAATAAGCCATTTTTGATATACCATCTCTATAGAGGATGTATAGTGGGAGATAGTCAGAATAAAGAGTATAATAATATACAATGGCAGGAACAACTTGGATGCAATAGGCTCCAAGACCTAGAATTATGGAGAACTAGGGGGATGCCTGTTCTATAAACCAAAACAATTTCCCATTTAATAACAATTAAGAAAAACAAATACAAATAAACAGAGGTTGTAATATTAACAAAGGCTGATATAATTAAATAAATTAATAGACCAAAGATTATGACAAATGGTAAGGTAATATTGGGAAGTTTATTGCCAGCAATATTTTTTTTAAATGCCATAAGTACAGGTATGGTAATATAAAAATAATGGTCTTATAATTAAAACGCAATATCCATACATGCCTGAAACAAGAAAACATAATAATAGTGAAACTCACAATTATGGTAACTAATCTAAAAATCATTACCGAGATATTTAGATGCATAAATAAATTGCAACTGCACTTTATTTCACCACTGAAATCATTCTGATATTTTCTTATCCAATACTGCCACTTGTAATTTTAAAAATGTAACAATCACTGGAACCACACTCTGCTTACACAATATTTCACAAGTTAAAATTAATTAGCAAGCAAATATTAACATCAAAACACGGAAAAAGTATTACATAGTATATTAAAAAACATTATTAATAAATCCACAGTTAACAATGACAAAAATAAATCACTTGATAATCCTTATTTAACTCACCATACTATGTATCATACTGGCCATAAGCCTAAGCATTAAAAACAAAACACAAATTTATTTCAAAAACAAAACACACTACCTCGTTTGATTAAATTGTGGAAGCTCAATGTCAGCTCTTTACGTTCCATACGTTTGCTGGTAATATTATTTTCACTGAATTCACTTTTAATCACACGGTACCCATCGGGGTGCTGGTAAGTAATGTGTTGTCCATTACACGGTACTATAGTGACACTTGTGTACATAATCTGTGTGATAAGATAATAATATCACGCTCTTTTTAGTGCAATTTTGACTGCCGCAGCAAGAGGTTACATTATGATAATACGCTATTTTCATGGCAAAAGTTACGAACGACAGTGACTCGTAATTCACGGCTGAGTGAGCAAGACCTTTTAACTTTTTTTACGGTTGGATTATTGAAATCTTTACTTACTTACTAATATTGTTTCGTTTAGGAAATGGTCTTCCGGAGATACATGACGACGCAACGCTGATTAAAACAAAGGCTTCTAAAGCCTCGATGAACTAATGTTTGAATCATTCGCGTATAATTACTAGTTCAAGGATTGCGGCCTAGTAAGAAAAAAAAACTGAAAAGTGACGTAATGAAATTACAATCAATGCAATGACTATTATAATTTAGGGGAGACAAACATTTTGCTAATTATGGAAAATACTACGCGACACGACCTACGAGTCCCATGTTATTTAAGTTAATCTTTCTTTTAACTTACATATTAGATAACTTCAAAATTGATTTCATTCATAGTTAGGTACATTTCCAAGTTCTCGTTATCTGCGAGAAGTAATGGGCATAAAAATATTGAGTATAATAAAAATTTAATTCTAAAAAAATGTTTATAGTCCCTGCTTGAAGTGCCGGTGACGTCATTAATTTTGACATTAAAAATGTCAAAATCCCGCTTGACGTAGCATGATACGTTTAGAAACTAAAACAGTGACGTTTATAGTTCGTTCAGAAATAAAACAATGCGATTTTATGCTTAAGTTTAGCCACAGAAAATTGTCAAATTTATTTGTAGTCTGGTGATGTATTTACATTGAGCTTTAGCTGTTAATAAATGGGATACACCCTGATACACCTATGATTAACAAGCTGTAACTGGCCGTACCTAGTTTTAGCCGGCTAAACATACGCGCATAGTTGCCAACCTTATCAAAATGATAAGCCACAACTATCTTTTAAACTACCTTAAAAAAACAGTAAAATGCTAATTTCAGAACATTCGTTCGTATTTTACTTATACTTTACCTTCTAAAAGGAGATTTCTATTTTTTTTTCGGAACCCACTAAATAGGTTATAGGTTATCAAAATCTTGTTTGTCAGAAAATATATTTTTTTTTCAGGAGGAAAAATGACGTTCTATCTTTTTTTGTAAATTAAATAGCGTATCGCCAAAAGTATTTAAAATAAACAGTACAAATAAGGACTGACACAGAAGACAGGGATATTATTGAAAAAACAGTAAATCTACTGTTAAAACTGTAGGTTTTTCAGCACTGGCTAGGCGCAACCGTACTTTTGCATTTAGCCGAAACATTAATGAAGTAGGTTTTTGTTTTTTGTAAGATGTCCCTTTAAAAATATATGAGCAAACATTTTGTGAGGCAACAAAACATAATGAGCAGGCGTCGCTCACAATATTCCGGGATTCTAAGCCTTGAAAGATTTACACTGCCTTACGATATAATAATGTAACTACGTTAAACTTAGATATTTATTTTCATTGTTTTTTCCATAATAAGTTATCATTATCTTTATTTAATGGTATGATTATGAAATTTTCAATCATATTAGATACAATTCTTATGTGCTACTAGCTGTTGCCCGCGACTTCGTCCGCGTGGTATTTAACAAAGACAACCGTTGGCAACAGCCTGCTCACAGGTTCTGAGCCCGCGGGACGCATTGCAGGTTTTGCTATCAAACTTAATCAGGCGCTGCGCTGCAACATTGGTTTTTTTTTTTCTTGAGATCCTATTTTTTTTTTCTAAAATAAAAGTAGCCTAAGTTACTCCTTGTTACATCAGCTATCTGCCAGTGAAAGTCCCGTCAAAATCGGTCCAGCCATTTCAGACATTGCCCGGAACAAACAGACAGACAGACAGACAAAAATTGTAAAAAATGTGGTTTCGGTATAGGTAACGTGTATACATCCAAATGCAATTAGTAAAAAGCTGTTATTTTAATATTACAAACAGACACTCCAATTTTATTTATATGTATGTATAGATTGTTTGTCTAGACACCACATAGTTACATTCAGTGGAAGTAGGTCCTTTAATTAGGTACTTACTTAATATAATTCGTAGGAAAGTATATAGGTACTATACTTTCGGTTAGTTATCTACTCAATTTCAAATCACAACGTTTCAAGGTCCAAAATAGAGATTAATTAGTTCGCAACCTGTATTTGTGGTTATTGGCAGTTCTATGATTACATTGTAACAGTCATCAGTTACCGCAATTAGTTAGGGTTGTCAATCTTTTAGGCGAATTTAATAACTACCTACTAATGCAGCTTCCCTTGCAATCAACCTGCATGCCCTCAATAGATTCACACCTAGTGTAGCAGAACAGCAAAGTCCATAAACTATAGACTATAAATAACTTAAGCGAGGTCTGTCCTTGGTGACTGTAATTTGTCGGTCTGTGGTGATTGGGACCTTCGGTACAACCCTTACCTTCGTGTCAAAAAGAACTGAATAGACACTCATACGTAATATCTTATTACTAGATGGCGTTGTCTTAGTATTACGGCTCATAGTGCGCAGGAGAATAAACTTCTATAGAAACGTGCGTATTATTTGTTGTTTATTGAAATTTTCTATGAGATGGCGCTAAATTGAACAGTTTCATCTTATTAAAATTTGCACGGAACAGCATCTATAAGACGAAGTAGTTAGAAGGTGGTTTCATCATAGTACCTAAGTGATCAGAAGTTATATTCCTCGTTTGTATCAGCTGCTTCCTCGGCGTGGGTTGATTGCAACAAAGTCTCTCGATCCTTCGTCCGAATTCTGTTTATTGGGACAGCTTGAAGTGAAGTTTCATAATTTTATTTTGACGCATTCCTTTTGCATTCTGGTCAATATCCTACAAGCAAGCCAAGCCAAGCCAAGCCAAGTAGCAAGATCTAGTTTCTCTACTTATGTACTTACTGAATTTATTCTAGGGGCAGATAAGGTCGATACATAACTAAAGTTCAACTTCTGTAAAATGTCAATTGGAGAAAAAATAGCAGCCAATTTTTTGACAAAACCAAGGTAATAAGGTGAAAAATAAAATGAACGAAATTGAATAAACTTTATAATGAACTTAAATGCAATCTTTGTATTGATTTAATAACATGCCGATCAAACACGATAATAATCACTATTATAAACTGATTTGACATTTTTTATTTTGTTTAAATCATCTTACACAACTCGATATACAAATATAAAGAATGTTGTTTTTTTGTTTTAACATAAATACTCTCTTCCGCGTTTATTCTTATCTTCCAAGCGATATTGAAAAAAATGTATATAAAATTAAACTATTTTTATCATTCGTTATTTACGCAAAATGCATGGTAACATTTTTGAAACTATCAAATGACTGAGTAGAATTAAAAGTCTTACTTCAGATGTGTTTCTATAAACGCATAGGTACTATGGAAACATTAGCAAACACATACACACACAGTTGCAAAACACGCCCACAATGATGTCTTTATTTAGGCAACGAGAGAAACCCATACGTTCTAAATCCTCTAAGGATAAATTAGCAGAAGAAAACAGTGCTATAATTTACTGGTAGAACATTACCTACCTATTGTAGATACGTAAGTAGGTACAGTCTTTAGCAGGCAGGCAATTGTAGTCTCCCAATGTAACAGTCGTTATTTTTCAAAAAATGAGGTTAAATGTGCCAGTGTTTTGTTATCTTCGCTAAGCTCATATCTCGAGACATGCTTACCCATTGTTTTACGTAACCGAGGATGAGTGTGGCATAGCAAAATATGACAGAATTTATGTAAGCACGCACCACTTTCAGTTTTGAAACTAGACTGAAAAATCGTAGCTGAAAGCGGGCATTGTGCGCGCGCAAACGCGACCTGCCTATCTCTTTATGGCACGCCCAATATACCGTGACCTGTTTTCTGCTAATTGTATAACAAAAAGTGAATGTAGTAGGGGTTGTTATGCCGAATGCAACGGTCCAACATCGATTGGTTGTACTAAATAATATCACGGATTAACATTTACACATGCGGCCAGCGGTGGGCAGAGAGTGTCGCGACAGAACCAGTGACCGCAGTCGCTTTTCGCGCACCGGCCTCCGCGTACATTTCCGAACGCACGTTCTCAACGTAACACACTCTTCCCGCTAAAATTCAAATCAAAGTCCTTATTTGAAAATCGAATCGAAATAATTATTTTTGTCCATTGCGAACCGAGTGCACTCGCGCGTAAAGTCCGAGCCGACGGCGACACTTGCCCGCCAGTGTCCGGATTGCGCTGAGGACGTTGACATCGAGCTAGTGATTCGGAACTCGATCTATCGATATAATTTACCGAATATGTAGAATTTTGGCGGGTAGTGTGTGTTAACAGATTTTCATTGAACCGCAGTGAGGGTGGTATCGGTGTTTCCAACAAGTGTCAGATGGAATAATGGTGAATTCCACTTAGAAATTGATTGGTGTTTTTTATTATTGCAATCAAGTTGAAGACAGTTTGATATTACTGAAAGGTAAGTTCATTTTTTTTGCGATTGTTTAACTTTACAAATTAATAAGATTTGGCTTTCTAAAAGTCTCGACCATGATTATGGCCGCTATATATTGAATATTTGTTACTGGATAAAATATTAACTTGAAATTTGTGAATATTTTAAAGTAGGTATGACCAATACTGTAAACGCAAGCTTAAATATAGCTGTCGGTAAAGTTTTGCAAAGTCGAGCCTATGCGAAAACCGGTTAAATGAAAGTAAACGGTTGGTACCCTATATCGCTGTACTGTTGCGACATTTCGCTCTGATACTTATTAAATTTTGCTTTAATCAACACAGACTTAATTTCGAATCAAAACTCTCATATATTTATAGTTTTGATAATAAATCTACGAGCGCAAGAAGTAGAAAAAACACTATTTATATATATCACAAAAATTGCAAAAGTAAAAACCATATATTCTACTCTATAGAGATATATATTTTCAATTTAAAAAATGTTAACTACATTAAAACCAAAAGCAAATAAAATTAAACAGTTGCAGCTAAGGCCGCACGAGCAACAAGAGTTTTAATGCAAAAAAGCCGAATAAATTGGGTCTGAATTAAAAATTCATAGAAAATTGCTTTACTGAGGCTATGTTGTGTCTAATTCGATGGAGAAAATCCGTTAAGGAGAGCAATCAAGCAAAAGTATGCAAAAAAAACTGCATTTGTAACGTTTTGCCTTAGCATTTAGGTAATTACTTCTAGTTTTCTGCACATTCCTCAGCACGTGATGTAAGGAAGCTTTAAAACCTTAGACAAAAACGACGATTAGATATTTATGATCGTGACAATAGAGTTCTAATTTTGTATAAAATGCAATTTTATAAAATCTCTGTGGGTTTTTATTCACGTGGCGTTTCTCTTTGGCGTTGATGATTTGTTTGTTCAGCGGACTCGTAAATCTACGTTTTATAATAAGAAGGCGCTTTCATACTTCTTCTCAGATAAAAATAAATATAAGCGAATACGTTTTTTTTAATTGATCGGGTAGCCATAGTACCAATTTGTACGAAAAATACTGTCGTAAGCTACTGAGGTCTGAGGAAGTTACGCGTATACTTTGTTAATCGTCAATTTCTGGTAGAACATTTCAAGCTACTGTTTTGTTAAACGTAATCAATTTTGTACGGATCAAATTCGTTTCTACGACTAACCAAATTCGCATAAAAGAGCTTGAAAAAAATATTTTCTCAATGCAATTCTCAGTTTATTTCAAGAGTAATATTAAAATCTTTACGCGAATTCCAAACAGCTGCTACATAGTAAAATATCGAGGTTTCTATTGGTCAATGCGAATTAGATTTCATCTCGGGTCTTTGTTACCGACAACTCACTGTATTGGTAGCACATAAATATTATAGTTACGTATTAAGTACAGTCGTGTATAGACCTTGCTCGTAATTATAAGCCAATGTCGGACTTTTAGCCTTTTTTTTTGAAAACGCACGCAGCCGTTATGAAATGTACTATCCGTTCCAATCTACGGTGGCCTAAATTTTAATTGTTTTTTGGCTGCGGCGCAATTCAACTGTGTATCTTTAATACACAATCTACGGTCACAATTATTAATATTAAGTAAGTGTATACGTTTAAGTTAGCCCTCTACAATAATCGATTACTTTCTTTGCTCAAAAGCGATCAGTCAAGTTTTCAAAATTGTTTTCTGTTAGAAAGTTGTACGAGTAACTACCTCTATGGTTTTATTCTGAATGAAAAATATATTGTTGCTCCTGTAATAAAAAAAAACATGTTAGTAAATATATATATATAGTTTTTATTTTATTATACAATGTCCTATTAATAAGTATATTTTAGTTTTTTGTTTTTCCATGTATGTATGAAATAAAACTAAACTTTGTAGTAAAATATATTTTAGATGTTAGATTAGAGACATAATAAAACATAGCTCTATCTTTTCAAAGTATATAAGTATGCAGTGAGCAGTTCGACTTCAGTTATTATTTCACAATTATATTTTAATAATTATGTAAATTGAACACGGAATGTGCAATCAGTCAGTAAAATTACAACAACATTCACGCAATACTTTCCCCTATTATTATTGTTTACTACTGGTAATTTTATCAGTTGTGTATAAAAAACCTGCATGCCTCACACCGACTTTGAATCGATTGATTGATATAGAAAGTGAATGCGTATGGCGAGCCGGTAGCCCAGCCATTTCACTGCAACTGTTGGTTATATCGAAAATCGATTTGTCTCGTCTATAAATCGAGATTTTAATAAACAAAATTCGTATCTTTTAACGAAGGCCATGTTTCAAGTTGCGTTAAGTACCTCAGAGAGAAATGTTGCGATATTGCTTTTCAATTTGAATACTTTTTTTCTTAAATTTGTTTGTGACACACAGTGTGAGCGATCAATTTCGTAAATGTATTTGGAAATATACTATTTTTTGGATGTAAATTTGTTTAGATTGTAGAAAGACTACATTGATTAGTCTTGCTAGACGGCGAAGAAGTAATAATTACAATTATTAATCAAAATTTTATCGACTACTCTTAAAGATCCGTTATCAGAATCTACCCTGGTATTACAATTAATGACTAATTTATGAATATGTAAATTTTACGTACCCATAACATTTATCTTCTTCAACCACATGAAGTAACTACAATAAAATAAAAAACTTTTGAACAAAATAAAAACCGTCTTCAAAAAACTAAAAAGCAAAAAATAATCTAATCTTGAAATCTACCTTGTCTAACCACATCAAATATGTAACTAATCTGAAGTCGGTGCCAAACTAACAACTGAGTCGAGTATTGCCGGTCTGCGCCAAAGACTATACCTACAAATTGGTCCGCGCATCTCGTTACTGAGTATACTTTTGTTATTCTTCGTCGGTTGTTTATTTGGCACCGACTTCAGATTAGTTAAATATTTGATGTGGTTAGACAAGGTAGATTTCAAGATTAGATTATTTTTTGCTTTTTAGTTTTTTGAAGACGGTTTTTATTTTGTTAAAAAGTTTTTTATTTTAAACTTTTTAGTGGATATATTTACTATTCTTTGTCACTAAAAAGATTTGTAAATCAATCTTTTTACTGGATAATAGGTATACCAATAATCGAGATTATCTTGGCGCAACCCGTGAAATACGTATCACTGACAAGTTCCGCTGGCCATTTCTGGCCTTCTTCATCACTTCCACTTCAGCAAATGATACTTTCTGAATGCAAATGCTTGACTTCTTGATGAAAATACCAAAATTGCTATCGGTATGCCTATAAAATTTGAGGAGTTCTCTCAATTCCTCATGGATCCCATCATCAGAACATTTTTTTGAAAAAAATGGGACCAATCTGTAAACATATCCTTTCATATAAAAAAATAATTTTCCAAATCGGTTCATAAATGACGGAGATATGAGGTAACAAACAAAAAAAAAAAAAAAAAAAAAAATACAACCGAATTGAGAACCTCCTCCTTTTTTTTGAAGTCGGTTAAAAAAATCCGAAACCGTAAAAATGTAGATGTCTCTATGCTGACATTCTTATCATTTGTTTTGCTGATTGAGATACAGATATGGATAAGTCGCTATATGTAACTATCGCATAAGATCGCTCTCGCGTGCTACAGACACATCAGAACGACTGGGTAATATTGTATTGGGGATTTGGTGTTGTACGTATTATAACATTTTTAATTCGCGTGAAATGTGTAACGATATGATACGAAATGCGTAATCAAGTCGCTGTACAATGAGTACGGCAATAATATAGACGGTCAGGATGGGAATGTCACCACCCACTGAACAAAGCCATGTCGCCAAGCGGCCTAGCCGTGTTCCGGCATGATGTTCGGTGTTGCCATTCATGGATGGCGGGTCAGATCAGTTGCGCTGCATGTGCCTATTGTATGTAGCGTCCCTATCTACTGCCGCCTTCCTACCTAGGCAAGTATGCTCCATCGTAGATCTCATCGTCACTTAACATCAGGTGAGATCGAGATCAAATACTTGCCGATACTGTAATAAAAAAAAAAAAAAAAAGGTGATTACTTGAAATAAATGCCTGAAATATACATATTGCAACAAACAAATTAGCATGTGTATTTCATTCTTCTGCTGAAACTATTCAGCATATAATATACATATATAAAGTGATATAGGTATTTCAGCTCCCTAAGTTTGTGTTAATATCTTGTACCAGTATATCTCCCACATCATCAATATTAACGGTGCCGCTTACATCGTCAATACCGTTCTTGTTTCGCATCATAGGATCATGATCCGAAACTAGAGGCTCATGATTCTTGCGCTACCGTCAAAACTGTCGTGATATGAATCGCGATAACCTTATCTGCTTAATGCTGACTGTATGAATGGCGCCGACGGTGTACACAGAAATAACTTGGCTACCTGGTATAGATTATAAAACTTGAAGTTCTGAAATCGTCATTATATTCATACTTCATACGGTTACGTCATACAGTGATTACATTTCTATCACCATTACAGAAGCAAGTA
Organism: Pheosia gnoma; assembly: GCA_905404115.1. Classification (NCBI taxonomy): domain Eukaryota; kingdom Metazoa; phylum Arthropoda; class Insecta; order Lepidoptera; family Notodontidae; genus Pheosia; species Pheosia gnoma. Next base: position 9,210,546 of record FR989900.1, read on the forward strand.
AACAGATGGGAAACAAAGCATTTGCAACAATAGACACGTGTCATTAGGAGGGGATATTAGACGGGTGAATTATTCGAATTCGATTTTAATTACCATCCGAGATTCGGGTTCATGGTTTTCTTGATGTGTGGACAAACAATAGGAGTGTGCAACAGGCGAATAATGGCGGTGAAGGTTTTCGGAAACGATCAACAATGTATCTCAGACGAATAAATAAAACAGACGGATCTCGCGAACTAAGCCGATTTGTGTAGTACACGCGAATTACACACACATACGCATCAAATTTACTTAGCTATTTAACTGAGACTCTACCTGCCTGGAAATTATTTTTGATTTTACTTCTAAACCTTTGATAAATGAATATATTACGTTCGTAATTCGCGTGTATTACACAAATCCGATAATTTTTTGTACTTTAATATGTGGTGCACTCCGTCTATTTTCTTTCTTCGTCTGATCATTGTATTAAGATAATAGTTAAACCATTTTGGTTCTACGAGAGTATTTTGAAATGTTCGAGCCCTAGGGTTAAAGGATCGCTCTCAATAATTCCGTAGAAGTTTTAAGAGGTGAGAAGCCGTGAGACTGGACAAGTCACTGCAATTTTTTGAGATGATAGAGCACAGGTTCTTCTATACGTATAACATTTGGGCGAAAAGTGGATGTTACAAAACTGTTCAACTATTCGGAATGTCTCTATCGCACCCTTCAAGTATTAAAGTCGTGATGTTGATTATGTATGCACCAACAATTAGTCATTCATAATCTAACTTTTACGTAACATTGTCCAGCATGAAACGGATTTGTGTATATGATATTTTACAAAAAGCAATCGCTTGTTACAAATCGACTGGCCAAAACAAAAATCTCATTATTTGGAATTTAAAGAGGTTCTTGTACATATAGCTATATATCTATTTTAGTTTATTTTCAAGTATGATGGCATCAACGCTACCTACCCCTACCGGGATTACAGGTGTGATGGTGACCTTGGTTTCCATTTATCAACCAGTCGGAAGACTTCGACTGCTAGAAATAAGATCCCCACAAGACGTGGTTACTTGCAAATTAAAATTCCAGTATACAAGTAATATTTTGCACGGAATTTCACCTAGTGAATGTAGCGTCTCGATCTACTGCCGCCTACCTACCTAGGCAAGTATGCTCCATCGTAGATCTCATCGTCACTTACCATCAGGTGAGATCGAGATCAAATACTTGCCTATAATGTAATAAAAAAAAAAAAAAAAAAAAACGGAAATTTCGCAAGTTTTGGTTTAATTTGAAAGCACTGAGCCATAGCGCAATTAGTTGATGTATATTATAAAGTCACGTTCTCTCCATCGCATCGCATCGTCACGCCTTCGATACACGTAATCCTTATATCCGTCTGCTTTGAAAAAGCGTCAGCAGTGAAAGTTGCGTCTACGTCCTTATTTCGATTTGCACTAGAGCCATCAGACTCTCAGTACATGTCAGTTCGCTTTTATAATTCAATATATAAGTTATACTTAAGTACAACTTATATTGAAATGAATGTAGGGTTACTTGGGTTTATGTCTTTCAGAGTCCAAAATAAATACATGAGTACAAAATTATGAGGTTATTTTTTAGTCTCAAATTGTAAAATATAAAATTAATTATAATTCGAATTCAAAATTAGTTTGATATGATATCTATCTAAATAAAAACAAATTAAAGCATTGATGTGTGCATCACTTAGGAGCGACCGATTTGAATTTGCATTTTTTTTGTTTGAAATATTACGAATAAGATGTTTACGGAAAGAAAAACAAAAATTGTTAAATATTAAAATTTGGGCACGCAACAGCAGCTACATAAGAAAAATCGGAATGGGTGGTAAAGTTTGGTTGTAATAGTTTACATGAATAAAATAAAAAAAGATAATATTCTGAATCAATGTAATCTTTACGTGCATACTACAGCTCAGTAAATCTCCCATGTAAAAGACTTCAACGCGCGCCACAACGCGCCGTGTGTCACTTTGAACATCATTTCAATTAGATAAGAAGTCAAGGCCGCTGTCTGGCATTTCACCACTTTCATAGTTGGTATTGAAAATGATGTTTATTAATCAATTTATTCATATTATTTTAATTAGCTTTTTATTCTTTTCAAAACCTGTTTTTGTCTTATATTTAACTTTCTTCGAACTTCTATTCGGACTGTAATGGTTTTATTTCCTTTCTACTCAAGTTAAACATTATTTTCCTATTTCCGGGTTGGTTGGATATAAATCGAATACAACATTATAACACGTATGACGTACTTGCAGACATAAAATAAAACATATCCTTCATTGAATAATTAATGTTAGAATTTAATTGGACCCAAATACTAGTTTTATATATATTAAAATTATTATGTTAATTTATATTTAAAAAAACATTATTGCACTAAGTATAATACTGGCACTATTATTATTTTTTTTACTTAACATCAAATTCAGCACAATAATAATCTTACTTTTCAGTCAGGCTTCGCGTTTGTCTCTTAGTCATATTTATACAAGCCCTACATAAGAATGCTGCTGAAAACGGTTAAACAAAAAACTAAACAACTGTCTGACGTCACTATCAGTTGAGTAAAATCCGCTCAACTGCTCGCAGCAGTCAGTCGGAAAAATAGTTTCTATTTTATATCACTACAGAGGCGAATATAAAAAAAAAATTATGTCGTGTAGATTTCCGAACGAAAATAGGTATGCTAAGTATATTGTTGAAATGAAGTATAATGATTTTGTAGTAACGTTTTAGCTATGATCATTTTCTTAAGTTGAATTTATACTTTGTGGCACCCGTAATACAAGCGTTGCTTAGTATGGGATCCTATACCGATATTCTTATGTAAATTTTACTGAAACGTTTATCAACCTTTGTCCGTAACAAGTTATAGTAATCTACTTTCTACTTGTTATTGCAGCTCGTTTCAACTTGACCTACATACAATCTAAATTAACATCTGTTATCTATCATAATACTTTAGTTATAATACACAGGAATTGTATTATGGATGTTAAGAATGCAATTTATATAATGGAACCCATTTGAAATTACATATCATTATTATTTTTTCAAGCTTTGTATGTAGCTGTTTTAATGCGGTAAGAGTAGTAGTGTTACAGCGATGGTCTACAAGATAATGACGCTAAGTACAGATTATGTAGTTTTTCAGGAGAGCTACTTAAAGTTTGTCAAATTTTAAACAATTGGTAAAAATAAAATATGTAATAGTAATGTTTTATAGGTAGAGTACTCATATTTGATTTATTAATTTTAAAGATATCCATGAAATATACTAGATAACATTAAAAAACGTGAATAAAATTATTTAGGTATTTACTCAAACTTACCGACTCTCCAGTCTTGCGGCACTTAACATTAAAAGACAGGATAGATAATTGTAATAAAACAGTTAATACGTCAATTAGTACTTATATGAATTGTAATCGTCGAAGAGAAATTATTTAGCACGTTTAACTCATTTATGTTATCTGTCGATAAATGACTTGAACTTCTTTGTCTATGTTTTCATGTCACTTATTATATATGTGCCGATATGATTAGGGTAGAAAGAGATGAAAAATAGGCACTCTGGTGAGCGCAAATGGTGCAGAATGCTCATTTAGTACATTTGGCATCAAAATATCAAAAACCCAAAATTGTGCACTTAGCATCATTGTCTTCTAGACCATCGTACAAGTAGATTTTAGAATTATGTACTAAATATACAATAAGCCGTATAAACATTCATAATTTTGGCAATGGCGATTTTTTGTGTGCTGTTACCTACTATTAGACTGTAAGGACAAATAATTAGATACATGTTTTATGTTTAAGATTGTTATCAGTGCTGCTTTATTAAAGAATTGATTGACAGAGTGATTATTATTAAAAATCGGCACCAAAAAAACACATATATTGTATATTATTATTTATTTAAAAAAATGTATTCATGTTACACTCGAAACTATTGAGAGACAGGATAAGTATATTGCAAAATAAAGAAATTGAAGTAAAATTTCACAAAAGTAACAAAAATAACAATACCAAAACGAGGCACAATACAAAGATATTCCGAATCAATGTCTGTGAGAAATTCTCTCACATTTCGCCTGTCATCGTTCAGTCAACTTGCAACGGTAAGTCCACGGTATTACGTTACTATTACGAGCGGGGAAAGTGTCATTGATATGTTAAAACGGTAAAATAAAGCAGACTTTTGCTCACTTGCTCTGCTGACGCGCCACAGAATAGAAATACCAGTGTAGGAATGACACAATTTTGCATTCACTCATGATTTGTAATTGTTTTATAAGAATATATATTTAATACCTGTTGTTCGTCAGTGATTGGGTCATACGAATACAATAGTAAATGCAATTTATCTATCCCTCGATGTCAAAAAGGATTGATTCAATTGTGCAGTTACTAAATGCATATGACTGGTGCATTATCTTTTACAATATGTTATCATAATCTCTGTGCATTAATTTGATTGATTGCTCTAGTTAGGTTTCGTGTAAATTAATATCAGACATGATTCTAGACGTAGATAAGAACTATTTCAAATTAACATTTAGGAAAATTTAGTTTTAAATTGAAGTAAGAAAAAAATACTGTCAATCACTTTCATGACAGTCTGTCGTCTTTCTAATTGCAAAAATAAAACAAAACTGATGTTGTATTAAAAAAATAAAATAAAATAAAAATAAAAATAGCCTTTATTTACTTACTACTAACGTTAACGTGTTGTATTAATACCTAGGATATATTGTATTCATGCTACTTAAATTTTATAGTTATAATAGGTTCTAATTATTTTATTACGTACGTAATTGAATTTTCGAAGTTCTTTACACAATTTTAAGAGTATTGACTTTTTAGTTTAGTCGAACCAAATAATAAAGAGAGAGCACGGTCGTATTTTTCCCCAGTTTCAACTACGTCCACATATAGCAATGACGTCAGTGCATATAGTTTTTATCTGAGTGCAAAACTTTGAAAGTCTGTTTATATTTAAGTGTTTAAAGATTTATTTAAAAAAATGTTTTCAATGTTACTGTTACTAATCATAACACATCATTTATGGTTTGATTATTTCTATTTTTCAAATTAATAACACACATTAATGATACACTATACATTATAAGCACGGTGAATGGTAATTAATCCATAATGATTGAATGTCCATTCTCATAGCGTCATTCATCTTAGAGTATTTTCTTAATGAACAACTGTTATCACACCGTTACACTTACTCTGTGCCCGCCACCGGCGTGGCACTGGTTTAGAAAGTAAACTCTTTTACGCAAACATCCTAAGTTATCTTTAACGTTACAAGATTCCAGTGTGATATTAATCTTGTTAAGGGCCCTCTGTTTCGTGCTCCTATTAATTGAATGGGAAATCTTTTTGTTTTTAATGAAATTTTTCAATGATACATTTCCGATAAGAGATATAATGACGTGACGTAATTCGATGACTGTTTATCAATATCCAAAGTGCTCAGTAGCTCCTTCCATCAGACCATAGCTTTGTTTAAGTAGGTGTAATTAGTAATAAAACTGGTTTTTTTTTAAATATAAGAACTCGTGCTAACACGAAGCTCGTACGATAAGTCTCCGTAATAAAACATATTTTTAATAATTAGTAGAAAATGAAAGAAAAGTTGCCCTAGTGAAAACCTACCAAGTTTACCTGATTGTTCAATATTAAATCTACTAACAAATTTAAGTCATCTCAAAACCATGTATTATCTATAATCAACAAAGCTTCCTAAAACTAGACACGAGTATAGAAAGGTCATGAATAGTTGGCCGCGTCTTCCTTCAATTGTTGCCATTGAATTGATCGTGCTCGTACATTAGCATACAAAGCATACACTTGTGTTACCTCGCGTTGTATAATTGAGGTGTCAAAGCTGCTATCAGTAAATTGAATCTTAAATGAACACTTGTAGTTTTAATTCACGCGTTGCATCCGTGATGAATAAGGTTGTTTTTGTTTGTATTCATTTTGGGGTGAGCAGATGTCAAAGTGTCATCAAATTTATTATCGCTGTTATCAGGAATATTATCATAAAGATATATTAATATCAACTTCGCCAGATGAATACTACAAGACGGCCCTAAACTAAGCAATACTTGTACAAAGAACTGGGAGCGAACCCAATATATAAAAACGTTTATAGATATTTTAAACATACATGACTCGGGTACCAAACATTTTTGCCTACACTGAAAAAATAACCCCGTACCGCAGTTCGAACCCAGAACCTTCGGTACATAGAGCGGGGTTACTCCTAGATATGCCAATACAGTTGTCAGTGATGAATGGTAGGCCTATGATGATTTACATAATACGTATTATAATGAAATTTGTAACATCCTCTGTCAGTTTTGATAACTTATTTGCTAGCTTACTTTTTGCTTAGATTCGATTTGCTTTAACTTGCATAGGAAATTAACTTATTGCTTCCATATAAATCGAGACGCGAAACAATGTTGCGTACAATGAAACGAAAAATATCTCCTATCTTATAACCTTCAAAATATCTTTAATAAATTAAGATACAAAATTTGGTTTGTGTTTTGCCAACAGCATGCAATTTTCTAGATGTTAAAATCGGGATGAATGAATGAGAAAATTAACACTGATGTTATCAGAAGGATATTTGAGATTTCAATCACCATGTAATCTCCGCGTCTGTCTGATCAACTATTAGTGTAAAGATCCATTGTGTACACAAGGCTAGAGGATGTTTTACGATGATTGCGGTGATGTTGTACCATTATCGAAAACAACTGAATTGTGTATTGTTTATTATAAGTCACTCGAGTACTATCAGGGTAATCTATTCTAGTGAGCACAAAAGATGATACATTGGAAAGAGTGCTTTATACGAAGAGTTGTTAACAAAATACCTATATAGTAAGTGTGTCATACGTATTCCATTTCAAGGTAATGTATCTTTAGCACATAATAAGTAGATAACTAATAACAAAACCTCAATCCATAGTCCTGCAATAGTTCCTCCGCCTGCTGAGGTCGGTTCGCTGTTTATGCTATCATTGAGCAGTTGACCCCAGCAGGTGGCTAACATAACATTAAAATTCTCAAAAAGGGCCTCTACGTGTTGGACCCATGTTCCCGCGCAAGCCTTCCGAAGATCCGGGTATAGCCCGTGTGGTGAGAAAGATAACTAATAAGTCGGAAATAATGAACTGTCAACAGGTTAATTAATTAATCGCTTCAAAAACAAACAATTAAAAAAATATGGTAGCATAAACATTTTGTGATGGGTATATGTTAAAAAAAATAAGCATAGAAATCCGAAAGCTTAACAGATCATCATCTGACCTAAATGTGAATCTAATAGGTCCATTATTCTCAATCTATCATACCTACAAGGTTGTGGGATGTCGATAACATATTAATTTTATTGTGCGCTGTTTGCTAGCAATTGGTGTGTTTAGCTAAGGTTTGCATGCTTGGTAAATTCGGCCAAGGCGTGGGTAATTTGTTAGGGCTGGTGATGGTGAGTATCAAATGAAAATTGAGTACTTGATGACAGAATGTATGTTGTCTAATCACAAACAACATAATGAATAAATATAAAACAAACTAAATATTACAAAAATATCATTAGCCATAGCCATTACCTTGTATTATATAGGTACTTAGTGTTAGTACTTTTTTAACCAGAGAATTGAGCTCGCCTAGCCGTTCCTACATTGTTCTCACATACTCATAATAATGTACTACTCAAAAATATATAAGATGTTCTCCATAAGAATGGCATTCCGAAGTGGTTATACGTATAAGTACTGTACTTAAAAATGTACATGAATAAATAAATAAAAAAAATATTAATGCCCTTAAAGTTTATGATAGTTAGCCATTTTTATAGACATTCCAACTCAGAGTTTATAGAGAATAGTGTCATCAACATATCATGTTCCATGGTACGCCTTCGGTAATTACGATGGGCAATTATAATTAATTTCACCGCGTGTTTTGTATGAGCTTCGTAATTATGCAATTAATAAAACTAACGATGAATGGATTAAATTAAGCACTAACATTCAGACGTGTTATGGTATACAGCGACAGTGTTCTAATGACTTTGAATCTTAGGTCGGTAAATTATTAAGGTCACATTTACATTAATAATAATATCGCAAGACGAGCACACCAGCTGTACGGTCCCGAAGGAAGCAACGCTTGTATTATGGGTACCGTACAATGGACTGGGGGCATTAACAGTTTAAAAACAATATATTTAACGTCCATGACTCGGGTACCAACATTCGTGGTCATCACAGATAGTTTGCTCCTACGAGGATTCGAACCCGGGAGCCACGGCACAGAAGGCAGAGTCACTACCAAATGAAATAGTCAGATTGTTTTAATTCTGTATGTTTTTTTTAAAATTGGTTTTACAATATAATGCTTAGTTATATTTATTATTCACTTCACTCATCGTACATTGACATAAAGACTATCAATAATATTGATTTCTTATATTTACGCGAATACTACACATTGAAATAAAACTATTTTTTAACTATTTTTTATAATTTTTTTTCTTTTTTTTTATTGTAAAAACGAAAAATAAACGCGATGCAATCCTTAAAAATAGTTTTATTTCAATGACTATCAATAATTTTACTTTCAGAATGAAGCTGAGGTACAACGTTTCGCGTTAACTCAACAAACACTTTGTGTTCATAAATATGTTCCTACTTTCGACACAGTATCACGAAGCGTAAATTTCGTGCCGTATGGGGGCCATTCTCTCTCCCATTACATTTTACGGCTATTTTCTTTGAACAAAAGTGTTGTTACAACTCTATTGATAATTTGTTGCCAATTCTCGTATGTTTTTGACGAGCTGCAACTTTTTGGTGTTAAAAGGCATTATTTGTGTATAAATATCGCCAGACGAAAATACCAACTATACGGTCCCACACTAAGCAACGCTTGTATTATGGGTACCGTACAATGGACTGGGGGCGAACCCAGTATATATTACTTATATAGATATTAAACCCATGACTTGGGTACAAACATTCGTGCTCATCACACAAAGTATGTCCCTACCAGGATTCGAACCCGTACCCTCGACACAGGAAGCAGGGTCACTACCAACTGCACTAATCGGGCCGTCGAAATATTTATTTTTGTTTACATTTTCTATGTAGAAGAATGTGTGCCCAAAGGACATTTAATATCACAATCAATCATGTTGGGTAGCTACATTTAATTCAACACTCGTTCAAATACTAAACCAATTTAGTTCTAAATGATTTGGCCATCACCATTCACAATCATCCTACAATATAACGCTGGTAGTCTATATTGAGGCCTACGGCTATGACCAGGACAGATGGCAGAGCTCAGGCAAGGCAGCGTGAGGGTTTGCCTCAGGCGAGCACTGTCATACGCCTTTTACGTCAAGACTTCAGTCCCCGCGAGGCATGCCTCCGTGCCACTATCAAGGCTGTACAGTCGGTCTGGATACGGCTACTTAAATATTTACGATTGTCTGGCGAGATGATAAATAACTTTGTTTAGTCATGTGGCTTCATTCAACGATTGTAAAATTGTAAATAAAGCGTGGAGTATGTGCGTTAGTCACGACATCTCGATTAAGTACTTTGTTGCTATCCGTTCATCTTTATTAAACCTCGTTCAGACCACAGCTGAATTGGTTTCTACCTACGGCATTTATTTTTATTTAGAGGAAGAAACAAACTGTCATACATAATCATTATTAGAGTATTAAGTAATCAAAACGGACCTATTGTTTTCTTAATTTTAAACCAGTTTAGATATTTAAAACTATGGTATGGTATGTGCTCAGCTATGTTGATTTCGTTTTTACTTGGGACGTAGCCCGCCACAGACTTTTTCTACTGTTATTCCATTAACCTAAGCCCTTGAGCGGTCACACTGAGCATGCCCGTCACGGTGGTCTGAATTTACAGGCAAATCATAATTGCCTTGAAACCTTAAACACAAATTTATTCAGAAGAAAAAAATGGAGTAGTTTGGAAGAATTACTCACTTTCCGTTAGGTATAGCAAAATTAACTATTTGTATGGGGTTATTGTCATAGAACACTGTTAATTCTATACGGTGCCCAGTTGTTAAACACTATGAATGTTATTGAAGTATAAATATATAGTAATAATCTTGAAATCAAACTAATTTTACGGATTTTTTTGCGTTTATTTTATGTTTTTTACGTTTCCGTTACAGTGTCTTGAGGTCTTGCAATGGTACCGTACCATAAAATATAAGAAATCAATAGTAATAATCTTGTTAGTCCGGTACCCGATATAGTTAACGAATAACGTCTATATTTAAACAGATCATTAGTCTTCTTTTTCCGAGCCACTGATATGACCGTGGCATTTGTTTGCATTCCGGTTCCGGAATTGACAAATATTGTCATGACAATATAATGTCAATTGTTCAATTAATGTTCGCTATTGGTAGTTAAATGGCAGTATTTGTTATTCAAAAGATCTTATCTGTATGTAAGAAAAAATGGTATTAATATATCAATGATTTTTTTTTTCTTATTTTTACACCATTTGCAAAAGAAATGTCCGTTTTGATTAGAGAACTCCATTCAAGTCCGTAAAACTATTAGTTGATCTGTGATTTAAGCTATAAAAATTAATAAATTAGCTGGTCTGCTTTTGTTGCGTTTGCAATAGTATTCCTATATCATTGAAGTTGAGGTTTAATTTGGTTTTATGTCAATAACTGTCGTTCCCGGCACACTATCGGAACACGTAGCTCAAGCATATTTCCGACAAAGTATTAGTAATAAATAAGTATATATTATAGTCCCTTATAACGAAAGTAGGGAGCTAAAAAAAAGCTACAGTGTACTGACCGAAACGTCAAAACTGGGCCAGCACATTAATATACTCGTATTTTTGCACAATACAACTCACGTAACCGTTCGCCGATCAATTTGTGATACTTTTAACATGTTACTGAGTGCGTTCCGTTTCACGGAAGTGGTAAAAATATTTATTGCAATTATTGACGACCATATATGATACGACCATATAGACGATTAGCGCAGTTGGTAGTGACCCTGCTTTCTGCGTCGAAGATCCGGGTCCGAACCCTGGTTGGGACAAACTTTGTGTGATGAGCACGAATGTTTCTACCTGCGTCATGGATGTTTAATATCATGATATAATAAGTTCGCTTTCAGTCCATTGTACGGTACTCATTATACAAGTGGTGCGTATTGTGGGATTGTATAGTTATTGTGTTCGTGTAGCGATATTATTAATATGATTGATATAATTATCATCATTCTTTTATTCCTGATTATGCACGAAGAGTAACGCATCCATATTTCACAGATGATAATAGATTAGGTCCCAATATAAAAGCATGTATGTATACGCTTGCGCCTATTACAATTTGTCGGATACACTTTTAGACAACTTCTGCGATTTGTACAGTGTTCTGCGAATACAACTCTTCAGGTAATACAGACCTTATGGTAATGTAATTACAGACGTTGTTTATAACGATTTCTTAACATATCCTTTAAATAATAGCGCTGCAAGTCCCAGTAGTTAAACAAAATAGATCTACTTGTATAAGAAGTGTAATAGAAAGTGAAATAGATCTACTTGTATAAGAGTATCTCCCTGTACGTACTTCTAAAGCCACCAATGCAATATTGAATATCTTAAGCTAAAGATCCGCTAAGTGCTTCTCATCTTCAGTAATTATAGTTCGGTGTAACCTCCATCTAAGTACTATTACTGGACTATTGAACTCAATATGTCGTAACCTGAAGGCCGTGAATCCGCTGCGTTTGCTTAATAAGCCTTAAATAGTACTACTGTTAGCGCTGAAAATATTCCGCCAAATGGTTTTGCTATTTGTTAAACACTTACCCCCAAATTTATAGGCAGTTATAATAGATCAGAATGGCATTACTACGTACTTTTCAGAGGAAAAAGTGCGTTACAATAGCTTTATAATCCATTATAACTTTCTATAAATTTGAGAGTTATTTTGTATACCATCGGTACAATTTAGGTTTATAATATTATGTTTACCTTTATGGTACATGAAAATAAATAGTAATTTAACTTAGATTTGCGTAGTTAATACATATTAAGCAGATAAGGTAGGTACATTTGCGTACTTGTAATAAATCGAAAACGTTTAGTATCTTATCATTTCATGTCTCAATTAAAGCACTGGACCAAGCCGTATTGGAGATTTTAATAGTACTACTCGTACCTACTTAGAGTTTTTATGAGTAGTTGCTGTTATTGTTTCATGGTATATTAATACGTGGAGGCTAGTAATTGCACAGTAAAACAATCGGTTGCATCAGAGCACGTCGCTCCACATAGCATGTAGGTGCTTTGGTCACCTCTAGAAAGTGCATTGCATCGCATGCGCACCGTTGCTATAATTGATCAGGCTGCAAGTATTGCGTGTTGGGTATGTAAAATAATCAACGGTTGAAGAAGATATTGCAAGAAACATGTCGAGTAGAAGTTCAAATATTTGTCATAATGCCAGTTTTGAAAACGAATGCGGTATTCGTTGCACTTGTTGTAAGCGCTCCGTGTGAGACTATTTTGGGTTTTGTAATATTAAAAGATGATACATAGTTGTTTGTTGTGGTCTAACGTTACTACAGGTTGTCCTTTAATCTATAGGTGTAACGAATGTGGGAGGTTAAATTGTCTTAAGTAAGAAACATTATGATGGTAGTTTGCGTAAAACGAAGTATTGTTCACTTAAGTGACAGTAAAAGAAATAAATATCGCTAGACAAACACACCAACTAAACGGTCTGACACTAAGAAACGCTTGTATTATGGGTACCGTACTATGGACTGACTAGATAATAAACACTTTAGTCTTGGGTACAAACATTCATGCTCATCACATAAAGTTCGTCCCTACCAGAATTCGAACCCAGGACCTTTAGCATAGAAACCAGGGTCACTACCAACTGCGCGTATCAGGCCGTCAATGCGAAGAACGTTTAGTGCTAATAGCTATGTGGAGAAATTGTCAGTTGTAGCATGTTTTGTAACTGCATTTAGATTACCTAATTAACCAGTTTATCCATGTAACTTTGTTATAGATTACCTCATTATCAAGATCATTCATCATTATCAAGATCATTCAGTTCAGTGAACGTGTAACGGTGTAATATTTTATCATAGTTTGTGATATTTTTTGGCGATTTATTACATGACTAAAAATATTCTGATTCTGACCCATTTTCCATCAAACAATTATCTACTAGTTTTTTTTAAATAATTTCGTTATGACTTATATTATCTGTGTTAGATATTATATTGTTTTTCTTGGCATACTATCCCAATATTGTTTGGTGAAACTCCATATATTATGTTCTATATTTTTTCAAAATTAAGATACTTCAATCCATAACCTACGACATTGAACTATATACGATACCAAAACGTAAGTAGTTAAATCAAAGCACCTACATTAATTGTCATAGTACATTAATTGAGTTGATTATATTATAAACCTACGCCGTAGGTACCTACAAACACATTTATAATATCAGCGGTGGAATATATCCGTCGAAAATGAAAGCTGTCGTATATTTTGAGAGTGAAAGTAGTCGATGTACGAAGTGACTGATTTATCGGAAAGACGAGAGCCGTATAACGAGCGAATAATGCTGACACTTTGATGCTTACTGTAAATACTGTAAAACAAGTATCTATAAATAGAATATATTTATAGATGCTTCTTGCTTATCTAAATCCGGTTTCATTTGGTTCCAATTCGTCCATATTTTTTGTTTCAAATAAAATATCCTATCAAGCGATGTGTCTTCCGAATGTTAAATTAATTAAGTAATAACAATATTTTTGCCACTAAAGGTCATTTACACTATTGTCTCTCTGTGTGTTGCCAGAAAAATTTATTAAAATTTCATAACAGTCTGTTTGTTACAATCTTAAGGATAACAGCCACAATTAGCCATGTTTCAAGTATTTTACAAACTTCAAGATACAACAGCATCCTATGTAAATAATGTTATTTGTAAATCTAATTATCTTTCCAAGAGTTTTTTTTATTACAACCACTACATAAACACTAGTGCAAATACAAAATGGTGATCATTCAAAAGCTGAAAGTGTTAAGAAAAGCTGTTTTAACTGATGTCAATGGACAATCTCGCTGAAACAAGTGACTACAAATAATTGATCTGAAAGTCAATTCAGAGGCATAAGGTCAGGGCCCCTTAGTTAGCGAGTGTTGGACACGATCGTCAAAACAGATTGCTGATAAAAATAACAATTTGCATGATTAGAATTCGAACCCAGGACCCCATTATTGAGAGACAGCGCTTGCAACTGCCAATAAAGAAATCGGAAAGTAAATAATTAACATATCAAAACAAGCAGGTTTTTCTCTGTCAAATTTACTGTCTCTAACTAAGCGACGCTCATATTATGTAGCGACCCCACTATATACTTACTTATATGTATATTATCAAACCATGTCTCCGGTACAAAAAATCGTTCTCAGCACTAAGGCCCTACCGGTATTCGGGACGAGCAACACAGAAAGCAGACTAATTACTAACTGTGCCAATCGAGTCATCAAATTATATTAATTAACAAGCATTTTCTTAAATCGCCTGCAGACATACCACACCTAAACGTTAGCGCCAATTATTGACACTAAAAGCGTTAACGAGAACCTCACACCGACTAACAAAGCGATTCAATATTTGTATAACGGTATGCTAATTTGTTTGTTGCAGTGCACGAGGATGCGAGCCGGTGTGTGGTGGAGCGCGGCTGCGCTTGCGCTGCTCGCCGTCACTGGCGCCCTTCGTACCACGCAGGTATGTGGTTGACATATCATGTACGACACAACTGGACAAAGAATGATAATTGACCGGTATTGACGTTACTCTTACGTCGGTAAATACCGCAATCGGCTTAAACATTACCGATTTATCTGAGTGGAATTCGTTCCTTTTCTTTTACAAATTGCCAACACAGTATCTTCATATTAAATAATGTGTACGATAAGTTTTGTTGAAGCCAAATTAATTTAATACGTGTGAATATAAATCTCAGTTCATTTGGCTCCATGTAATAGGATAGGCTAGTGTCATGAGCCATTTGTTAGAATATAATCTGATTAAGTAGTTACAGCTACCTACTACTTTTGTAAAGTAATTTCAAACACTATTATATATTTTAGATTTATATTTGTTTGCAAGTAAGTAAGTATAATATCAGCGTTTTTTAATGGCCCACTGTTGGGCACGGGCCCCCCATCAATGCGACGGGGATTGGAAAGAAGAAGAGCTACTTGCTCTTGAAATATATTGAATGTTTTTTATTATGACTAATGTAGTATAAACTGTAGTTTAAATACCAATGTAAGTATACATACATCATAATGACGAATTCCATCCTAAATTTGGTAATCAAGGCGAAAGCCCCCGTAATGATCACCTATCATCCCAAATAAGTAAACCCAATTGACATTTAAAATTACTCTGAAACATTTTAAAGTCCACAATTACAATGGATAACAATTAAACGTGCGCAGGCGCAGGTTGCGACACGGCTACATAACCACCGACGTTGACAGCCAGCTCGGTCAACTATCAAGGTTGTGTGACAGATCGGCGATAATATTCAGAAATGTATTGCACTGTTAAATAACTAGCTTAAATAGTTTTAAATCACTGCCAGGAAGTTTGTGTGAATCGTAGAGACGGATTATGAACGCCTTGAATTCATATTGATTATGCTCCCTGAAAGGGGAAGCTCTACGTAACTTCGGCAATCGAACCTTGGATTATATAGGTCCTACAGACAAAGACAACTTTCCGTACTATGTATCTTTCCGTATTAGGTGGTTGGATTTTTATAAAACGCCCGACCGTGTATTGACTCTACTTCTTGTGCCATATAGAAGGTACAAAACAAATATATGTTCTCCGTGTAGTAAAGGGCATCAATGCTCTCCTTGTAATACTGTATTAAAGAAGATACTATAATTATTATTTAGAGTCTAACTACAAGTAGTCGTAGCGTTAGTGGAGTGTTTGGTAGAGCTACGAATACGAGGCATATTTGTCTCGCGCCAACACTTTGACACCAACTCTGATGTCCACAAATTACGATTTAAATAAGACCACTAATAATTGTTGTCCGACGCGATACACGCAATACGAAAGGCTCCTCCTTTCATTTCATAGAAAAAATCATAGAAAAAAACAACCCTAATATGTGATAGTACTAACACTATCTATACCCCTACATATAATTAGTAGTCTGAACTTATATATAGCTGTCCGTTGAATGTCTTTAGAAGGAAATAGTCTTAAGACATATCATTTTAAATACACCAAATTCGCATTTTTTTTTACATTGCCTGCTCGCGCATAATTGGAAAACGACTGGAATAATTTTAATGAAACTCCGCATGGTGGTTATAAGCCCAGTCAAGATGTAGAATACTTTTAATCCCCGGACAAGAATGGTTCCGCCTTATATAGCCGTAAAACTGAAGTCAGTCACTGGAAATCTCGAGCAATTTTATACTTCAGTAGGTATTTTCTATAGTTACAACCGCAGCAGGTAAACCTGTCTCTCTGATAACGTTGTGTGTAACAGATATTGTCTCCGGGTCGCCATCAAGGTCAGCGACAGCTCGCTCTGATATTGTTGTCTTGATATGGTTTACTCGCGCCAGTGCACCGACATTACTGTTCAATATAAAGTTAGTTATAATTTTTACTAGGTGTATTCCCGATTTAATCATTAAGTAAGGCATAGATAAACAAAATTCAGCGATACCCGAGATTTTAGAATGCTGGACTTTGAATCAAGGATCGCAGGTCCAAGCCCCGGTTGGAATTTAAATTGCATTCATGATTTACTTGTTAACCGGTGGAGGAAAACACCGTGAGGAAACTTGCATACTGTAAGAGAAGCTTACAAGTTCTAGAAGGACGTGTGAAGTTCGCCAACCTGCACTGGACTAGTGTGGTGGAACATGGCCTGAATACTCCTCCTACTGAGGGGAGGTCCGTGCCCAACAGTTGAACCTTAAAGGAGTAATTTGTTATTTCTTATTTATGTACAGGTGAAGGGTGTAAGGGTAACAAAAACTTTCGGTAAAGGTTACACTTTATTAATATAATAAAATTATAGAAATCATTATATTATGTCGAAAGTCTTGGGTTACAAATGTTGTTGTTTTTTGGCGCGCAATGTATCGTAACCCACGCAATCGCAACATAACGCTTTGCGTGATATCCGACTCGTGTGAGTGAAGAGCGCGCCCAAGCGTATCAACTTTTAATATTCATTGCCGTTTTACGATTCATCTAGGAATTTAGAGTACTACATTAAAAATCCCGTTGAGATAAACTTCTATAATGATTTGATGGTAAAATCAACTTAAAAATAATAAAAAATATGCGTTTTTTTTAATCTATGGTATCGCTTTTCGTTACGTAGCCATAAACACCCTGTATAAGTATACTAAAACGGTTACTTCATAACTCCATGCGTTTAGAGTATTAAATTATTCATTAAAGCCCCACTAACTGTGCAATGAGACCGAACTAAACCGGTCCGAACACGTAATAGGGCGGATAATAATCAACCTATTGGATATAATATTACACCGAACGAATATTCACCGTTTGTGGGTTAGTAATAAGGTTTAAATATATACTAGTTTAACTACATCAGGAATGAAATCTAAGTGATTTTTTTTGTCCTATTTACGGTATTTATGCTTTCACAGACTTTGAACTTATTGGTAAAATGCTAACATATTAATGAATTACTTAACAGAGGGCGCTTACAGCGGTTACGTGTGCTTGCGTAGGCACATCTCGCGTAGATCGTAATTTTAAAGTAATTATCTTTACACATTCAGAGTTCAGAGGTGAGACCCTAGGTCCATGGGGTTCAAGCGCCATAAAAATATACAAAACCTATCAAAAAGCTAGTTCGACGCAACCGGCGACCCAAGGCGATACTGATGACGTTAGATATTAACCTGTAAGAGCAGAACTACATGAATATAGTCAAGTATTTAACGTGCAAATTTTAATGACTTAATTAAGGCGTAAATTGGACTTAACATTAACACTAAAGATAACCCAGATGTAGCCGTAGCATAATATACTTGTTTTGGCCTGCATACACTGGACCGTCATGATAATAATTTGATATACATTAAAATTAAATACTTTTTGGTGTTATTTACAATACGAAAAATATTTACATAAGTTCCAAAGATATGTTGATATATGTGTTCGCTTTTAATCAAGATCTTTCACTTATGGATACAAAGACGTCACAGTAATCTAGATAAACATTTTTAAAGCCGAATTCATTAGCATTAAATATAACTTAAAGCCGGCGAAAGTTGAACTAACATATATTTTGTTAAATACATAAGTTGTAAAGAATGTGATATTAAAACTAGATGTGAATCGGAATTAGAATCAGAATATATTTTATTCATGTAAACCAACGTGTAACGTGACCATGGTTGCTGTAAAGCAGCCGAAACGTCGTGAACGTAAAAAACATAATATAAGTGCGATAAAATCCTTATAATTAGTTTTATTTCAATGTACATATAGTATTTGCGTAAATATACGAAATCAATATGCGATCTTCTATCGTCAAATCTCTAATAAGAAAATGCGCATGTAAATGTATAATGAAACTGAAATTCCTTGGCGGTCGATGTATCGAGCGCGCGAACAATATTATTCAATCCATGTGTATGCACGTTACAGCACTTTCGACACTTGCATGACACGCACGCACTGTTTTTCAGGGCAATATTTTCAGTCGCGTGTTGAAGTGGACAACGCCACCTGGTGGTCAAAATTGTTACTATTTAGTTTAGAAAAAATACGAGTACAGATAAATAAGACTGTGTATAGTCATAGTAGCAAAACATTTCCATGTTTATAAAAATCTGAATCAACTTACAATAGCATTAAAAGGTGTTTTTTATAAAAATAAAAGTGGTTTCTAATGTAATTCAAAATCTACGTAAACTGTCTCTAAATTTTGGGGCTTAATCCACAGGAGTTAGGAGACAATTCCCGAAGTGGGTGAATGCCCATCATTAACCTGTGAAACCAGCAAGGAAAATCTTCGACACATTCCATAGGAAATCAACAATAGGATCGTTTAATTTCTTCCGCAAAAAGTTAAAGTAATGCCATTGGACGATTTACTCGCCGTCCAAATACCTTTAACTACTAGAGGTATATATTAATATAAATTAACTTTATTAAAAGTATAATGTTACCCGAGTCTTCCTGATTTCTATTCTGTAATTGCTTACTTAACAAACGGTTATTGACCGCGGTGTCCAGATTAACAATGAACACATTATCACGCTACGTCGGCGCTGCGCGTGCGCCGATGCGCCGCCGCGCCGCCGTGTCCGCGATGCGACGACCTCAATCCTCAATACTAGAGACGATGACACGCAATTTTATAGCCATACATTAATCTTTTCCAATTTTGTGTACAGATTGATTTCCAGTCTACCTTTATTTGGATAATTACTGATATTTACACAAAGCAATGCCGCCTGCTCTACGAGACCAAATCTGAACCTAATATGTATATAGTTAATAAGGCACACACTATTTTGGAGTTAATATAGATCACATAACATGTCTTTATAAGAATGTAGCTTTGTCGTTAAACGAGAGATGAGTTTTAAAAGTTAATCTATAACTAACCTCATAATTTGAGCAACACGCAATTTTACAGCTATTTACGAGAAGTATACTTTGTGGTAAAATTATATCATTATTTTTAAATGGTTCGCCTAGATTGGGTAGAGTTTGAACGAGATTTTTGTAATAGATGATCATTATTTTGTTATCTTTGGGTAATTTACTATAATAAGTACCTATTGGATTACTTCATGTTAGCGATAAATTAAAGGCTGCTTAAACAGCTATATTGGCTTTAGAAGTATTAAAACCAAATTACCTAACATAACTATTATGATAGATAAGACCATTCAAATTCATATTCAAAACATTTTGTAAACTCTCTTTGACTCAGTCAACTAGAAAATTCAATCTATTTTTAACCGACTTCAAAAAGGAGGAGGTTCTCAATTCGGTTGTTTTTTTTTTTAATCGTTAGGTAAAGACGCTGTTAAGTGTATACAAAACGATATTTTAAACACATAATAATACTGTTATATTCAAATCTGTCATCCAAGTCTTGAATGCATATTGTCATCACGATTGTGTACAGATAGAACTAGCTGTTTGGATGTTTTCTTCGCACGCATCTTCAAGGTAAGTTCACAGGTTCCATTGTGAGCCATTGTAATGATACCACCATGAACTTTGTGCTATGACCTAGTGGAGACAATGAATCAGTACTGACAACGGCTCGGGGTAGGATTTAATATTATTTTCGAGGGTAACTTTTACTATATTGTATAGCGTAATGGGCGAATTAAAAAACATACTAAATGGTCTGAGTATATGTCTGACGAATTCTATATTTATTTTTATAAGTACCATACTCAGACGAAGAAAAATATAGGCGAGGTGTCGCGAACAACATATTGATGCACAAAAACCAAGCCGACTTGTGTAGTACAGACGAATTCGAGTGAACAATTCAAGTCCAAAATTCGCGTGTACTACAAAAGTCGGCTTGGTTTTAGTTTTCTTCTTCTTCATCCAAGGTACGATAATGATTAACTGTGTATTCAGATTATATCATGAGTAAACCTTAAGTATAGTCTACGTGTTTCAACCCGAGAGGCTTCCATCAGAAAGGTACTTAAATGGCAGCTGGCCTCAGCACTAAGATTGCTCAATAACTCGTTAAATCTCAGATACGTGTCAGGCATCAGTATTCGTTTTATGGATGACAGTTTACGAGCGCAATATTCCCCTGGTTGCACATAGCACGATGAATTATATTATTATTTAATGGTAAATAGAGATCCATTGGAAGCAGTGATAGCCAAGTGGGTAGAACGTTTGCTTTGGTTACGAGTATCGCAATTTCAAACCCCGGCACCTCGCACCTCGCACCTCTGGGATTTCTGGATTTCATGTGCGAATCTCATTTTCAACCATTATTATCACTTGCTAAACGGTGAAGGAAAACATCGCGAGGAAACCTCCATGTCTGAGAGAACCCCTCGAAAGACGTGTAAAGTCCGCCAACCCGCAATGGTGTGGTGGTCTATGGCCTAATCCATCATCATCCATGCATTGAGCTTTAAAAGGGCTGGTATTATTATTATTATAGAGATCCATTTTGGTGAATATATTTGTGTTAAGTCTTTCTTATTACATAGAAAGACAGAATCCGTAGGGTGACAGCTAGAAACAGGCTGAAACCAGGACTTTGTTAAAGGGGGGGGGGGCTATTTTTGTGTGTGATTTGACCTATCTTTCAGAAAAAAATAATTCAAATTGGTCGCAATAGAGTATCGGTCATGAGTGAGGAGGGGGGCTATTGTCAAACATCGAGAACAATCTATCTATCTATCACCCATTCCAATGAATTAAGAGGCTGAAGTATAAAACAGTGCCCGAAACTAAACTGATTTGTTTGAGATTTTTCACACAGTCAGTTGCGATAAATCGACATGAGTTTTTTTCCGATACAAGGACGTAATATCGCTTTGAGCCTTTCATTCGACGAAGGTCATAACGATTGGAAACACATTAAGCACTAACATTTTGAACCTGCATTTTACTTAGGGCCAGCCCTTTTCACAACTCATTTTGACTGATAGACGATACAAATTCTTTCAAATAAATTTTAGACAAGCTGCGAAATAGGACCTTAATATTACAATAATTTTATATTTTTTTAATTCATCCTGTCTGTTTTATTTATGTTAAATACAATAGGAAATTGATGTATGGCAGCGAGTGTTGATCTGAAACCTACACTAAAATATATTTACCCTTTAGCTCAAACCTGTATTGTATTGCCTTTCTAAGTCCGATTCTTGGCTAACGTACTTTAGAACTATACATGTTACTGCATACCGCATGCTGCATCATCTTTCTCATTATTTCTCGTGCCAGTCATACTACAATATCAGGCATCATATTACATCTGAAAAAAAAAATATATCCCAATAAATATGGTAATGAAACGTAATTCAATTTGTAAACGCAACATTGTTATATCAATTGCGTTGCAGTCTCTTTTTTTTTTCATAGCTAAGATACATCTGTATGATATTAATATTATTAGTAACTACTATCTGAACAATCTTGATAACTGCTATTAATACAGCGAAGGTCGTTTCAGTAACGTTGAGAAAGGCAACGAAATGCAAGGCAATAACTCCTGTTAAGAGATCTTATAAAAAGTTCCTGGTTCCAAAATTTTAGGTCACCCAATCACTCTCGATGTATTGCACGTAGACGGTCGCATATGCAGGTGGCAGTGCATGTTACATACATATTGCACTTAATCGTATCCGGTCATAAAATTATGCATATTAATATGTACAGCACCGATTTAAAGAGCCAAATTAATCTGTAGTTCTAGTACAGCTTTATATTTATGTCAATCTATGACATTTGTGTCAGATTAAAGGTCAAATAAAACTGAAAATAATTAAACAGCAAACAATAACAACTGCTTATTTATTTGTAAATCTGTATTTTTCTGTCATGCATTTTAAATTTATGACCATATTACAGAATACAGACGAAGCAGCTAATGCAAACTTGTCAGAACGCTTGCCTCGGTAACGAGGATCGTAGATTCAAACCCCGGCTCCCATCTCCGAGCTGTCTAGATTTCATGTGTGGATCTAATTTCAACCAATCACCTGCTAAACGGTGAAGGAAAAACATCATGAGATCCCTCGAAAGACGTGTTTTTTCGACAGCACGCACTGGGCCAGCGTGGTGGACTATGGCCTAATCCCCATCGCATTGGTGAGAGGCCCGTACCCTACAGTTAGACATTAAAAGGGCTGGTATTATTATTATTATATAATTCCCGACACCAATTAGTTATATATTATCTTGTTAGTTATTTGAGTGTGTCTTAAAATAGGCTTAAAGAACCAGTGGATGCGACTCTCTAATATCTATTTTATAATTGAGTGTAGTACATAGAGTGAGTACTTTAATTTTGTGCACCATACTTTCTTAAAATTTTACAGGGTGATCTGATAATCCATATATAAATAAGGATAAATATGTCTATAAGTATAGTTAGTAGGATCGTAACAAGAATGTAGGACTGGTCTTAAACCTGGTTTTAAGCCTGTCAATTCAGTCTGGGCATTGATTAGACACTAATAATTCCACGGAATTTGAAATGAACCACTTTTCACAATAATTAAAATCACTTCCTTCATAATTAATTCAGATCAATTAACAAGCAATCACAAAAGGCGACTTTACATTAAAGTTATTTCACACCGCACTAAGCATGATATCATATTTCGAGTCAACGATAATCTAGCTGTAACATCGATCGGAACTAATTAATCGATAGAAATACCGAGCTCTCGATTTTTTGTGTCGTACTATTCTATGTCAATGTTAATACTAATTGTTGGTTGCAACATTCATTAAGTATTTTTTGTTGCCTGTAAGATAAAAGTGGGCTTAACATTGATGTCGAATTAGTAGAGAAGACGATATTAAACCTTTTTGCTGATTGGTAACATTCACAAAGTGATATTATAATCTTCAAGAAAGTTTTAATTCGGTAAAAAATACAATCGAATTGAGAACCTCCTCCATTTTGAAGTCGGTTAAAAATGTAGCTAAACCTTGTACAGCTAAGAAAGTTGATATGCTTAGGGCCACATTTCAGAAATTGCATATACGGCCTATCCAGAACTGGTAGTGCAGCCGGCTGTAAGAAGATAAAATGTGAGATAAATAAAGTTTGTCTCTGTCCATCTTATGAATCAGATAGATAGATTACTCTTTATTGTACACCAATAATGTGCAGACATTTACAAAAGGGACTAAAACAAATATTATATTATTTCAATAACAGTGCACATTGGGCCGTCTTGCCTTTTACGAAAGGGAGAGAGCGACTCGGTACGACATAGTTCGTGACATAGGTTTTGTATTGACCTATGCTTTAGGCCTTTATTTAAGTTGTCGATAGCTTTTATTAATACGTTATGAAATAGGCCCTTTTACACATGTGAATTTAAAACATATTCTTTCATTCAGATAATTGCTATAGGTACCAATTGAAAACTCGATACGAAACAGCCATTTCCGGTAATTTTGCACCATATTCATAGAAATGTATTCACTTATTACATGACTAACTTATGAACGGAAACTACGCGTTTACCACACCTATGCTTGTAAAAATGCTTGTCGACCGACCTGCTGTAAATTTATCTCACACATTTTTTAATATTTTTTCATTTATATATTTAGTACATTCGTACTTCAATTTAACTTTTGTATGCAGTAACAAACCTTATGAACACACACTGAAATAAGAAATATAGATTTCTAAGGATATGTGTATGTGATTTGTTATGACAAAAAATATAGCACGCTTGTTTGACCGTATTTATACGGTCAAACAAGCGTGCTTCTTCTATTCGGATCTTCTCTGTTGAGGTCGCGTGCTGATTCAGTTGTAAAATGATCATTTATAAGTGCCCCAGTAGACCTATAAGAAATAATGTTTTGACTTTGACCTTGGTATTATAAATGTATTATTTAGTTTGCTAATTTTACTATCTACCTAATATACCAAATTATGCACTTAAAAAGGTTAATCCGATGAAAAACAACGGCAGATAATTAATTAGCATAAGACAAACGAACCACAGCCTCCATTCTTATTGCGCAAGTATTTTACTTAGAAAGTTTATTACTGTAGCGGGCACAGAGCAATAAACTGAGTTTAATGCAATCATAACGACGATTACATCTTCTTATTAATATTGTTTGGGTTCTTGTTGTAGTATCTTATTCATATTGTTTGGGTTCCTGTTGTAGGGTGTATCTTAGTGTAATTTGTTGCCACACGCACAATAAGACCGCATAGGTGGTAAGCGGTAACATCTGATCCTGCTTTCTGCGCCGAGGCTCCTGGGTTCGAATCCTGATAGGAAAAAGCTTTGTGTGTTGAGCTTGAATGTTTGTATCCGAGTCATGGATGTTTAATATCTATATAAGTATTATATACTGAGTTCGCCCTCAGTCCATTGTACGCTACCCATAATACAAGCGTTGTTTAGTGTGGGACCGTACATTAGTGTGTTCGTCTGGCGATATTATATATTATTAATGATGACAATAATAATGGAGAGTTTGACAGGTACTATGCAATGTTTTATAGAATTTAAATCCTTGTATGCTTTTTGCACATTACCGTATTTTTGTAACACCTAATATCGGGTCAATCATACCTCTTATGACGATATGTGTTCTCTACTCCAACATGTTGCTGATACTCGAACTAGTTGGAAATTGAAAGTAACCACGGGTAAACTACAGTAGCCATTCGTATCACGTTCACGAGTGTCAAAACAGTTGGCTCCGGGCTCCGAGCAGTCTTATTGTTTGTACTTAAAGGATTTTTAGGTCAATGCGATTTCTTAAAAAATCTATAGTAGTTGTATGTGCTTGGTCGGTGCAAATGCCAGCATATGATGAAATTATATCCAGACGGTTTGTGCTCGGGCCCTGGTAATTTTAACCTATTTCAATAGAACCTATATTCCAAAAGTATTCAGATTTGATGCGATACTTGCCAAATTATGATAATCATCTTCGCACTCCTGTAGTCTGGGTGTAAATGGAATGGGCTAAAGGCAATTGTATAGTAGCCAACCATAATACAAACGTTGCTCAGTTTGGGACCTATAAGATGTATATTTATCTGTCAAAATCAGGTTATCAGTGCAAATAGACTGCGTCCTACATTTTGAATCTTGAGCCTTCGGCGGAACATCTAAAGTTGTAAATTGCTGTCCCTTGCAAGATGCAAGGGTCGATACTCAATCCAAGATAACGTCTCATTTCGCGGTCTAGAACCCTTACTCGACTGACTCGAGTCACCCTGACTCAAGTCGTCAGTTCAGTTTCAAACGCAGTTATCTCAACTGGCTAATCTATTAAGCTATTTACTTCTACACTATGATTGGTCCTTACAGTAACCAATCACGCGATTTCGAACACAAATGCACAATTTCGCATATTATCTGTCCGCTCCACTTATTTTAAGCTGTTTTATATTCGGAGCGCTTGTTAGACTATGTATTACTAGATATAAGCGCTAAAACTGGTATCCAGTGTTGTTATATTTTGTTTAAAATACGGTATTCATACGCTATTCTTGAGTTATAAATTGTGTAACTAACGCAACTTTGTTTTATATATATAAATTCTACTCTATAGATAGATGCAAAGCTGTAAATTAAAAATTCTAGCTTCGTAGCTTTATTTAATAGCCCATCATACGTAGGCATTATATGATAATGTTTCATAAAATAAGCTCTTTATGGACCCTTGTAAGTAACGATCATCAAATGATGATAATAATGCATTGAGCGACCTATCAATGATCATTACATCGGCGAATATTTAATGATTTTTGAAAAGGCTAATGGCATGTAGTTTGCTGACATTTTATATCATAGACAATAATTCAGGTCATCTTCTTTGTATCATAATCATTTGTTGAAGGAGTGGAGTAAATATACCGAGTCAGGGTTCGATCTTCAAATGACTATATTGCATTGACATTTACGAGGAGTGTATTTATCTATGGTTACCAGGATCTCGTGATAAAGTCAAGTGGTCATTACAATTCGATGAGGGAATCGAGTAAACGCATCGACTATGGGTTCGTTAGATTATACTTGAAGAGAACTTTGGATACACATAGTTGCTAGAGTCACCTACAACTGATAATTAATATGTTTAACTTTTCTACGCAGAAGAAGTTGTGCGCAACAGGTAGTTTCAATATCTATATTCATACCGTAGTGTAGTTGTTGGGAATATAACTTAAAATATTCTAGGTTTTTTTATAACTTGTGGTTGGCAGCCCTGTTTGGTTAAACATTTATGACAAGCAATGTATGAATACGAAAGTGAATGCCGTCTTAAACGGAATTATATATGTTATCAAATAAGCTGATGTAAATTATAAGCAGTTTATGTTCGTTTTACTATAGCTACATAATATACTTACCTTTCTCATTCATACATTCTCTATCATACATGTCAAAGCAAACAGGGATGCCAGTTTAAAATTATAAAAAAACTCCTATATTATTTTATGTTGTGCTGCCACCACTAGTGTCCAAGATACAGGGTTTTTCAGTTTTTATTAGATTAATACTTAAATATGAAAAAAGAACCCGAATAAAAAAACATAATTAATACAACAAAAGTATAATTTATTCGTAACGCGGCTGCTGAATGACGTCACTACAATCCACTCGGTGCTGAGTGAAAGTGAATCTAAAACCACGTTTAGACGACTTTTAATTGAATAACTCGTAACGGACCGCCTCTGAACTACTATGCAATAAAAACAGCCTTATCACGACGTGATAAGGGTCATAAGAAGTGAAAATTATGCCTTAACTTGATATTACATATTCAAATTAGGGAGCTTTCTTTTGGAAATGCGGTGATCTGAACTAATTATAATGTTCTTATACCAATATAATATTTTGGGTTATAACAATATTATCCGCCCTTTTAATGACTCACGGTGGGGCACGGGCCTCCTCTCAATGCGAGGGGGATAAGGCCATAGTCCACCACGTTGGCGCAGTGCGAGTTGGCGCACTTCACACGTCTTTAGAGAGGTTCTCTCAGAAATGCAGTTTTCCTCACGATTTATTCCTTCACTACATAGCAAGTAAAATATATAGAATGTTTGGTAAATATCTTTATAAAAAAGAATATACCTGACATAAAGGTAAATATTGGCTACGCTAGGCTATAATTAGGAGTTACTGCATTAGCCCATACACACCTTTGAGAGCTAAAACATAACAAATGTCAAGTGCATTTACGATAATAACATACTATTTTCAGCACTTATACGATAATAACATACTATTTTCAGCACTTATACGATAATAACATACTATTTTCAGCACTTATACGATAATAACATACTATTTTCAGCACTTATACGATAATAACATACTATTTTCAGCACTTATACGATAATAACATACTATTTTCAGCACTTATACGATAATAACATACTATTTTCAGCACTTATACGATAATAACATACTATTTTCAGCACTTATACGATAATAACATACTATTTTCAGCACTTATACGATAATAACATACTATTTTCAGCACTTATACGATAATAACATACTATTTTCAGCACTTATACGATAATAACATACTATTTTCAGCACTTATACGATAATAACATACTATTTTCAGCACTTATACGATAATAACATACTATTTTCAGCACTTATACGATAATAACATACTATTTTCAGCACTTATACGATAATAACATACTATTTTCAGCACTTATACGATAATAACATACTATTTTCAGCACTTATACGTGCTCCGTATTCGCAAGATTAAGGTCGCACCAGATCTGATATGAAAGTTTGACATTTAGACTTAGCAGCCGAGCAGAATGACAATGCATCACACCTCGCCATCCTTGGATGGAGTTGTTGACAAATTACTAGATGGTTACTAGATCTAGAATAATATATTTAAAGTCTCGCAAGGTCGTAGAGCTAAGTGTCAAGTGTATGAACGAGTCAAGAGAGTTTAATATTTAATTCAGTTTTTAGACGACCAAAAAAAGGTGGTTCTCAGTTCCACACGTATATGTTTTTTATTCAATTAATATAGGCAAGGAAAGAAGTTAGAACGGTATCAAGGTATGGGAACATTTCCGTAATATCTTGCGGCGTTAGAGCTAATTATTGCTCTACTAAAATGACCTTTAAATGTACAGACAGTATTTTCCTCGATAGTGCATACGACAAAAAATACTTAGTTTTATCCGTGGCTTTAATAGCTACACGATACATTTTATATATAGAAATCTACGTGAGAGATAAATTTCATTCAAACCTATAACGTTTTTGCATTTATTATAATGAATAGTCTATGTTCGGTTGTAATGAAAATATCAATGAAAGTATATAATAAACTTTGTTTGTGATATTTAAAAATAAAAATCACATAGGAAAAATGAAAATCTTCGCAAGAAAATCTAATTCAACGACATTAAACAGTCTGGAAAGCATTTTGTAATTTTTAACGGTAAATATTGATTTCTTATATTTACACGTAATACTACACATTAAAATAAAACTAATCTTACGGATTTTATCGCGTTTATTTTATGTTTTTAAGTTACCATGCCTCCCGTGACCATGTTTGCTGTAAAGCAGCCGAAACATCGGGCATATAGGAACATAAAATAAATGCGATAAAATCCGAAAAAAATGTTTTATTTTAATAGCTTTGTAAATTTACAAACATTGTCAGTATCTAAGAGCCACAGAAGTACAGGTAATGAAAGAATTTGAATGCATTTTGGCAGCTGAACAATTTGACGGCGCACGCGTCGTGAATGCTAACCTAGGAATAACGCTACTATAAATATACTTTCACGCGTTTTTGTTGTTCCAGCTAACCTTTTGTTGCTATTGTTGTGTCAAGAGTTTATTGTTTTTTTTTTTTTATATTTCCAAAGGAATTTCCTGATGAAATATTAAATACCATTAAGTTTATCTGTTAATTTAATATATATATATATATTTATATATTAATATTGTTCCCGAAGTACTATTTACGGCAATAACTTGATAATTTTAATTTTATATTGGCATTACCCAAATAAGAATTCAAAAATAAACACATAAAACCACATGCTCACGTCTAAATCATTTATCCAATAAAATCATTACTTATGCCTTTTCTTAACCAGCTCATAATAATATGCACGAGCTTAGAAAAAAACATTAAAAGCGATAATAAAACGTATTTCCTTAGTTTTTGTTCGTAGAACAATCACTAGCTGTTTTAAGAGCTCTCTTGACACAAATATAATGTGATTGCACTTAATAATAGTGATGTGTAAGTATATCAGATCTGTGCGTTCACTTTACGTAACGATGCTCTAATAGGTCACGCGAGATGTGTCTGTGAGATGAATGTGACTGGTCAAGTCATGTTACATTTAGAACTAGTAAATACAGTGACTTTGAGTTTTGAACGGTTAAGCCTTTAATTGCGCTCGTAAATTACTCAGCAAATTTTATAAAAAAATGGGGGTAAATAAAAATATTTGACTTTTTTTTTTTAATTTGGCATCACCGTTGGTATTTTGCCAGTGTCAAGTAATATAAATTATTTATGTTTTTGAGCATATGCACAGGCCCAAAGGCTTGGCCCAAGTAAAATACCCCCCCCCCATCCCTCAATCAGTAAAGTGATGGATACTTTACTGAAAGATTTTTCATGGATTTTTTGTGAGAAACTGAAAAGCCAAGTTTCGTCACTCTGTTTCAATTACCTACACTTGTGCACTTTACCGAACCCATAATGGTTAATATTCCACTTATATCACTCACTATAACTCGCAGGAACACTAGTTTTAGAAATTAAAACATAACTGACGCCATGACTTTTCAGTTTCCCGCCAAAAAACTCCAATATTTGACTTCTTAAAAAAATAAAATCTCTTACTTCAAATTTTTGTCAAAAAATGGTTGTAAATAAAAATATTTGACTTAATAGATAAAAAATAAAATCTCTTTACGACAAAATTAATTGACTGGATATTTTTTTTTTATTTCAGAGGTAGTGTACACAATATGCCAACAAAGGTCGGCTATCGTGGGATGTTAGACAGGTCATTTATTATAACAATTTTAAATTGTAATCTATTAAATAATCGAGAATCGGATGATCACTGCACCTTTGACACCGTCCGCAGAAACCGTTTATTATTGCGCAATCGACGGTACAGTTATCAACAAAAGTAGTTATTATATTTTTTACCTACAATGCAACTGATCTAGGTCTTTTACCACGTAATTATTTGTATACATAATATCCGGTTACATTATTAGATGCATGCTTTCTATCCCATGCGGGTCTGTACCTCCAGCGCAATCCTCCGGTAACCAAACGTCTTCCGTCCCTCTCACACCACACATTTTATAAATAAATATGACCGGGACAGCATGTTTTCGCGATGACGTTTCGATTACACAAGAATTTCCTGCTTGGGTAAGCAGGAAATTCTTGTGTAATCGAAACGTCAATAGGGTTATTGAATTCCAAGGAAAAAAATATTTATTATCAAGCTTTTTATCTTTATTGAGATCTGATTTATAAGCTGTAAGCTTTTAAAGAGCGAATCAATTCACTCATTTGCTTTTCTGACCGTACCTGCCATCTCCGATGACCTACAATTTAATGGACGTTCCCTTTCTATACTGCACATGTTTTTTTTTTTAATTATGTATTAATATCCGCTCAATACCGGTAACCTTTCGGTCTAGGAAGCGATTAGTTCGAATAAATAGGCCAACATTTGGCATAATTATTTCGAATAATTATACGAGTATGCGTCGGTAATGTGCTGCCTTGGTATAGTGATTGGATGCTTTTAGTTTAGTGCTTTGGTAATATATATTTATAGAGATAATATTATCTATGTCAGGTCTAGATGAGTGTGTTTTAAAAACATAAGTCTATTTAATAGAAGTACCTAACTTACGTAATTTTAGCGGCATCGAAGATTCGAAGCGGAAAATAAGAAATATATAAGATATGATTATTTTTAGTTTTTTTAAGTCGGACTTTTCGTTTAAAAGTTTTTTAATGTAAGAGGCACTAAAGCGCCCATTACATTATCCAATTTGCAGAGCGCTAGCTAGCGCGCTAAATTTGTATTGTGTAAAGGCAGTTCGACAGGTAGTGATCCAATCTAGTGCAATCGCATGGACTCTGCCGCACTAGCGCATCCCGTACACTAGCTAGCGCACCAAAATGCATGGTGTAAAGCGGACCAGCGTGCTTTTTGGAATTTCAAATAAGAACAAATAACTACGTTTTTCGAATCCAATTAAGTACTTCACCATCGAGCCATTAAAGCATAGTAGCCATTAATGAACGGTCTATAGATCCTCTAAATAATTGCTCTAAAATGGATCCAATATTATAAAGATCCTTCAGACCGCCGACGCGCGATCTGCAGTGAAAGGGAGACAGATATGGACGAAGATTTAAGAGATAACAACATAATAGGTGTGTTGCAAAACTGTATCATTATGTGTATCTTACTCGCTTGTAGTGTAGTAATTGTTTCGTTATCGTCTGGAACTCTGAATCAGAATCAGAATCAGAATATTTTTTATTCACGTAGACCATTATTGTACAGTACTTATGAATCGTCAAAAGTTACAAAAACATTATGCTACGGCTTTACCACCCGTTCGGAATGCCGTTCCTATGGAGAAGAACGGGCAAGAAACTCCATGGTTGCTCTTTTTTAAAATAGATCTTTTACATTATTGAGCAATACATTGTTATAGGTGTGTGAGAACAATGTAGGAACGGCTAATCAGACTTTAGCAGCAGGTCAAAAAAAACAAAAAGTACTAACTAAGTACTGTAAATGATAGGTAAGTGATATAAGTAAGTTCTCAATTGTGAAATCGTAATTATTAATATTCCAGAGGATTTGATGAAGATGATATTGTAAGCTTATTTAGTAAGTAGTATATCTAATAATTGGGTTCTCAAATCCAGGACTTTCCTTTTAGGTACCGTTTCGGTAACGTAACGTCATCCATCCCTTTCACACACAGATTTCATAAATAAGTATAACAGTGATAGCATGTCTATTCGATGATGTTGCGATTACATTAGAAGTTACTGCTTACCCTGGGTAGGGGAAAACTTTGTGGGACGAGCACGAATGTTTGTGCCCGAGTCAGGGATGTTTTATGTAATTGAATGACCCCTAATCCATTGTACGAACCCGTATCAAATCGCGGAATACGCCAATCTAGGCCTCAAAGTACTCATCATAAAAAACAATATGAGTAAAAATTTTACACTCCTGCGATAGAGGGACAAATAAACATAATAAAAAAAAAACCATTGTACGGTACCCAAAATACATGCGTTGCTTAGTTTGCTACTGTATAGTTGTCAAGCCAGGCAGCACGGGCGCGGCCGCAGGCAAAGCACTTACTCACTGAGCGATCAGGACCCCAAGTGCGAGATTATACGTAAGCTCCTCGTATACTTCATAGTCTACGTATTTAGTCACATTAGATAAATATCGCCAGACGAACACACTATCTGTATGGCCCCAAACTAAGCAACGCTTGTATTATAGGTACCGTACAATGGATTGAGGGCGATCCTAGTAACGCCCAGAGCAGAGCAAATTTCGAAAAATGTTTAAAAACATTCAATCGTTTGATCAGTATTTGAATACAAGCGTTCAAAACGTAATAAGTGTCTTTTTACTTTGTAAACATGTACCTATAATCGTACTCGTTATTATAAAGTAACAGAGTAGGTACTCATAAGTTGTGTGGTACGCAGCTGGTCTATTTTGGAGTATTGAAAGGACAACAAGTAACATTTGCTGGGTGATTGCGTGCTCGAGTTACAAGTACTACCAAAGTATAGGTGGACATATTTTTATAAATATAATAATACTAGCTGACCCGGCAAACGTTGTTTTGCTTTATACATTATTTTTAGGAAATATTTTTATAGTTAAATATTTGCGACTATAAATTGAGATATAAACTATCCTATCTTTCAAGTTGGATATAACTGCACACAGTGTGCAACATTTTGTTTAAATCGGTTTAGTAGTTTAGGAGTTCATAGCGGACAAACACCGTGACACGTCATTTATATATATTAAGATGAACAGTTGTATTAATATTTTTTTAGTTTGTACAACAGGTAGGTTACCTACGGACCTGTAGCAAACCTAGCATGTTAGCTAAGCTATCTGTATAAATAAAGATGAAATGCGTTTGTTTGGAAGCGCGTGCGCAACTTGTGGACGGCTTAACGGATGGATTCACCCATCCACGCCCTCTTAAAAAAATCACAATGTATGTCAATACATACATGCTTTACTTAGATCTTCTTCTTCTTCTTCACGAAATGAAATGCGATGAAATAATTTACATATGAATATGGCCTCACCCACAACTTAGTGGGTATTTTGCCAATGTCAAGTAATTAATAGTAATAACACATCAATAAATACAAATTATGAATAAAATAATGGATGTGACATGAAGGTATGAAAATGACGCCCCGTAATATATATACCACAATTGATCAACACCAATCGATCATTGACAGTTGACATTTGAATTTGACCGCTAACCACAGAGCAAAAACATGACCACAGATTACGCAATACATAAACCAAAACTGAAATGTGTGATTTCAGCGCGATACGAATTCAGTCACGATTTAAGGCTATTGTTACGTTACGGACCAATCATCTTACATTATTGAAAATACGCAATAACGTTTTAAACGGATGCAATATGATGTGTTAAATTCTGACTTACATTTTAAAGTGTAGAGTTCAATTTGCATCGCAATGTTTCAATAGTTGACGTGTGAGTGCATTCGGACTAAATTCATTCGCGTTTTGTTACCAACCGTTTAATTGCTTCGACATAATTGTCCATTTTGCTATCTATTACAAAACTTTGGTTCAGTGTTTATCTGATGTGCTGTTTAGAAATATTACAGCGTTTAAAAAAAATAGTAGTGGGTGAAGAGGTCAATCTTTATTTTGGCCTCATATTTATTGTTAATTAGTGGAATCGATTGTTGAGAATATTCGATTAATATTGTTGTGTACGATTATTATAATATTATATCGTTATTGATTGAAAATACCGTATCTATGTTGCAACAGTATTGTAATGACTTAATTGCTAATAGATTTTAATGCGTTTGCAAACCACCAAAATAATAGTTTAAATGAATGTTTATCGATGAATCCCGATTTTGATCCCATTGCACACAACATAGCACGGATGAGTTTATATTACAGTGCCAAAGAAAGATTTTATCAACAAAATTATCTTCCCATGGTATTTAAATCACATGTAAATATTGCAAAATTCTTTACACTTTCACTGTTACTAATGAATTTGTCAAACGCCTAATCATCATTGAGCACGCAACTACATACTCGCACGCCATTTCTGATGATCTAATCATTACCTATTATTAACTTATTAGCATTGTTAAGTGTGGGGCTGTACGTTTAAGTCTTTTTGTCTGGCAATGGTCTTCGTCTGGCCCCTTTTTAACTGATCTATTACTGATTGAAATAAAACTAATTTTACGGATTTTATCGCGTTTATATTATGTTTTTTACGTTCCCGAGTCCTCCCGTGGCTATATTTGCTGTAATGCAGCCGAAACGTCGGGAACGTTTATATTATGTTTTTTACGTTCCCGAGTCCTCCCGTGGCTATATTTGCTGTATCGCAGCCGAAACGTCGGGAACGTAAAAAAACATAATATAATCGCGATAAAATTAGTTTTATTTCAATGTGTAGTATTCGCGTAAATATAAGAAATCAATATGACCTATTACTGATTATTTTAAATGTATGCTATGCCAGTTCTTATCTGAACAGTCTGCGAAAATAAACCTATTTCAATTTGCAAACACTTACAGGAATCAAAATGAATATAACTAACATCACGGATGTCATTTTCATATCTTCATGTCATTTATTGAATTTGGTTATCGCTATTAATTACTTGACATTGGCAAAATGCCCACTAATATGTGGGTGAGGCCTTTATTCATATCCATTTTAATTCATCGCTTTTATATTGATTTCTTATATTTACGCGAATACTAAACATTGAAATAAAACTACTTTTTAAGTATTTAATCGCGTTTATTTTTTGTGTTTACGTTCCCGACGTTTCGGCTGCTTTACAGCAACCATGGTCACGGGAGGACTGTGGTGGTTGACGTCCTAGTGTCATAGTTTGACGGGGATACCCTCATATTTAGTTGATACTTGCGGTCCGATCTACGTGTTTTTATTTCAAGCATCGCTTTTATTTTATTAAATATAGAAGAGCTTACCAGTCCACGAGCTGACGATCGAAGGTATTTATGTTTGCAATATTTGAATGACAGGAATAGTTCACTCCCGGTCCGTTCGCCTCGAGTAGTTATTGCAGTGACATTAACGATAATACTATTTGGTCAGCCGCGACGACGAGGCCTCGCTTGTGCAAATTTAATTGTGATCTATGGGTCTCTGAGGCTAGTTTCGGTGATTATTTGGTAATCGTTTTTTTTTTTACCAAACTTTCCCACAGTTGGGCAAACGGTCTTCCCTTGTCCTCTCAATAAAAAAGGAGAGAACGTTATTACATTGATTTTTTAATTTCTTTTCTCGGCTGTGCCGGTATACCAAACAAGCACGAGCATCAAGCCAAGTGTCAGCTGGGGAGGTTGTTATTATTAATGGGGTCGGTTTCGGTTCACTCCAATTTGGTTTTTGAGTCATAGTTTCATTATGGTTTATGCTTGTAATACCTATTACTCAAAATGATTAATACACTTGGGTGGATATATAGTGAATAAGCTCCAATAATAAAATACTGGAGTGATTTAGAGTGAAAAGTAAGTTAAGTATGTAAGTAAACTAAATTCGTGTAGTATAACACAAATGTAATCAGGAACCTACTCTCTAAAATAACCGTGATAGTAATTTACCAAAACCCATAATTATTTGATCAGTTATTCGGCAGCATTGTGCAATAATATAATTTCTTTCATGGTTTCGCGGTTTTAGATTCGGTCCAATGATTCTGGCGTGTTCTGTTCACGTCTACGCGTTCAAAACAGTCGGACGCGTTCCGAATGTGCGTTTGGAAAACTTGATAAGATTTTTAGTGAAGCGAAAGTAAGTATAATTCACAAATCAGTAAACTTTCATCATCATCTTACTTGTCTTACCCTATGTTTATATTTACGCGAATACTACACATTAAAATAAAACTTATTTTAAGGATTTTTTCGCGTTATTATGGCTTCAAATGTTTTTACTTGATAGTTGCATAAGACTACACCGATCTAAATAAAGTGAAAAATACGTGGATTACAATGTACGTAGGGGTATTAATATTAGATAAGAGACTGGCCGGTGGTTCGCCTTGTCCTTTATGATCTTGTGGTATTACTTTGATATGTATTAAGTTTATTTATCGAAGCTGTTATACATCAAAACAAATAACAGCAAAACAAATTGTAAATGTGTGGGTCCTTGAAATAGTTGTATTTTATGCAAGTATTGGGTTATTTGTTCAATTTACACCCCCCACCCCCCCACAAAATAATTAAAAAGAAGACCGAAATATTATTTTGTTCAAATTAAATAAAAACTATTATATACAACAACGCAGTTCTTATTAAATCATACTAATTAATATCACCTTATCGGTTTAAAAAAAATATTGATCTTGCCTATAAGTATAATTTCTATCTTTATATTCAAAGCTATACAAAATATTATACTAAAAATAAAACCTGTGTGAACAAGAACGTAAAACCTAGGCTGTACAAAGGTGAACCAGTAGCTAAAGCATATCCCACTCACACCGCAGATTACACAAATAAGAGTGATAGTGACAGAATTATATCTCGATAACGTTGCAATTACATCAGGAGTTCCTGCTTACCCTACAGTTCGTTTCATTATGTGGCATAATGTTATTTGTATAGAGTTGTTATTGCTTTATCTCCAAACGACAAACTTGTATTTTTTTATCCTACTTGTAATTTTATTTCTAGCAGATAATTGTGCAATAAATAAACGAGCTATGTTTTATTTGTTTTTTCAGGATGTTAATAATGAGACTGAATTTAAATTATTCTAATATAAGGTTTATTTCTTTTGCAGGTAAATTGGACGAGAATGATGCAACATGAAAATACTGTGTGGTATGTTTTATGATGAGTGTATATCTAATGAAAAGAAAACCTCAAATTTAAAAATAATTGCTCACAAAAAAATAACATGTGTCTTATTGTTTAGAACATACGTTACTTATTAAGTCGATGTATCCAAATTCTGTATTTACATAATAATTACAAATGCGATAAAGAAGGTTCAGGACTTATCCTTTTCTCAATCATCCTGTATATTAGGATTTTCTATAATAAAGACACCGTGTCGATAACATTTGTTACCTGCCTAAATTGAGGATGCTATATACTCTTTCAATAAAATAGGATATCACAGATTGTACAGATAACATGGAAATCTACTTAAGGCTACAATAAAGAAATAAAATACACACATTAAAAAAAGTTGGCTTTGTTTTAGAAAATATATTTTAGGGGCTATAAAATTATAAACTTTTATTGATCGTAAAAACATTGAACAATTTATTAGATACACGAGTCTTAACGTAGGTACATCTAAGTGTCACACCAAATTAATACCGGTTCATGAACATGTAAAATTTAAATAAGGAAATGATCAAGGCAAGGAATGACGCTAAATTATGTAAAGGTCATATAAGTTTGGCAAGTTTACTTGTGTTTTTTTAATTTCTATAAGACATGACTACTTTATAAATGAATTTAGATACGTGGTTTTATCACCAATTTAGCTTTCAATAGCATTGTTAGATACCAACTAGATTTTATATGCTTAGACTAGCTGTTGCCCGCGACTTCGTCCGCGTGGTATTTAACAAAGACAACCGTTGACAACAGCCTGCTCGCCCATTCTGAGCCCGCGGGACGCATTGCAGGTAGTTGCTATCAATCTTAATCAGGCGCTGCGCTGCAACATTGGTTTTAGTTTTTTTTCGTGAGATCCTATTTTTTTTTTCTGAAATAAAAGTAGCCTAAGTTACTCCTTGTTACATCAGCTATCTGCCAGTGAAAGTCGCGTCAAAATCGGTCCAGCCATTTCAGAGATTAGCCGGAACATACAGACAGACAGACAGACAGACAGACAGACAGAAGGACAGACAGACAGACGGACAGACAGACAGACAGACAAAAATTGTAAAAAAATGTTGTTTCGGTATAGGTAACGTGTATACATCCAAATGCACTTAGTAAAAAGCTGTTATTTTAATATTACAAACAGACACTCCAATTTTATTTATATGTATGTAATAGATAATGATTACGTTTTTAATCATCGCGGAATGATGATGAACTGAAATTGCTCAAGCATCAAAGATTATTTGACCCCCATCTCACTGAAATTTTAATCCATTGATGGCATTAGAAGGAAGTACATTTTCAAAGCATAATTTGAGGTTAGAATTCATTTTAGCATAGCAATTAATATTTTATTAGTGTAATTCTATTTAAATGCAATGGATTCTGAGAAAAACTTGTGAAAGATTCATACATTAATTTTAATTATTAAGTTTCCAATAGCAGTGATAGCCAAGTTGGTAGGACGCTGGCCTCGGTTACGAGAATTGCAGATTCAAGCCACGGATTGCACCCGAGGGATTTCTACATTTCATGTGCGAATCTCATTTTCAACCATGTTTATCACTTGCTAAACGGTGAAGGAAAACATCGTTGGGAAGCCTGCACATCTAAGAGAGCCACTGGAAATACGTGTGAAGTCCGCCAACTGGGTCAGCGTGGTGGACTATGGCCTAATTCCCTTCGCATTGAAAGAAGGCTGGTGCCCGACAGTGGAACATTAAAAGGGCTGGTATTTTTTTTATAAGTTTTCAATAACGGTATAACAGAAGTGAACAGTAGTCAAAAGTAAACCCACTACACCATAACAGATAAACACCGTGCAATTAACACACCTACGTGGTGATTTCACGGTCAATAAGATCGCAACATAGCATGTGATGCATTAGACTGGAACATTTATAGATATGGGCTTAAGAATGTGGAATCAATTGACGTTCCGCTCTAAACTTTATTTATATCTACATAAGAGCGTAAAAACACGTGTTGAGTTGTCTGTATGGAATCTAGGGGATTTAAACA
Organism: Pheosia gnoma; assembly: GCA_905404115.1. NCBI lineage: Eukaryota > Metazoa > Arthropoda > Insecta > Lepidoptera > Notodontidae > Pheosia > Pheosia gnoma. Next base: position 9,250,692 of record FR989900.1, read on the forward strand.
GGAGTATGACAGATTTTTTTTTTATTGAAAACGAAAAGTGTATAAGTAACTTTTATAATTTATATTAAGTAAATTGTTGCACAAGCTTTTTTTTTATTAAAAAGGAAATATTGTGTAATAATTTTGAATTTTTGATCTTTATTGACATACTTATAAGGTACTTATAAGGTAAATAAGGTGGATTTTGTAATATTTTTGGCTCAAAAATATTGCATAATTATTTTTTGGTGTTGTATATAGTTAAGGAGTGTCGCTGAATCTTTTGATGCTGCATACCTTGTTATGAAACAAAGACGAACATGTTTAAAATTCTTGAGAAATATCATAGAATTTATTACATAATACAAATAATATTTATTACGGAATACGTATCCTTCATGGATTGCAGGTTGATAAAAGGTCAATTGAACTAGTACCGTTGGTTTTTTTTATAATTACATTATAAAGTTGATAAATCACTGGTTGAATTAGTTTCACGATTATTACTAAAGCAATTACATTTATAACAACCATTAATCTAATTCTATTTTTCGTGATACGTGAACAGACAGAATGACAGAAAAAAAATAAAAAAAATGGCGAATTCTTTTTTTTTTTCAAATGTCACAATGTACAGGTAAGGTAAAAACGGCTATGTAACACATTTCTTGTATGTATTAACTAGCGACTGCTCGCGGGTTCGTCCGCGGTACATCAATGAAACATAGCCTAGAGCACTCAGTGACAATGTAGCGGTCTGTCAGTGGAACCATTTTCAGGAACTAATCTGTTGTTCCAGAGATATATAAGTTCCAGAGATATAAGTATAAATTATCATTCATTTTTAAGCATTAGGTGGGTATTACTTTAATAGTTTTGATATCCTTACGAATCGAAATTGAGAGTCTCTCTCGAACGATGTTACGAGAACAGGTCAAAAGTTACTGGTACAATCCATTCTTCATACTTCGCTATACGTTCCTGCATAAACTGAGGGGTTAAGTGACTATTAAAATTATGTAAATCAACAATTTACGGCATGTTATAAAGTAATAAAAAAAAAAAAAAAATGTTGATTACGAACACTAATATTATTTACAAAAGAACTAATTTAGCTATTTCATCAGTTACATAAGTATAATACATGGTCAAGGAATTTTGTGTTTTATGGTCGTCATATTATTACTGATTCATTAGAGCTTGTTTTATCTAGTTATATAATGAAACTATGGGATTGGTTCAGTTTCCAAAAAGTTTTAATTTCAAATATTACGTAATTTTCGACTTCTTCATCGTAAAAGCCTTGATTTTACATCTATTTTATACTAGCTGTCCCGGTGAACTTTGTACCGCCTCAGAATAACATGTCTAAGGCCTATTTTTTTCGTGACTTTTTCCATGTTTTAATAGTTATTATGCTATTTGGGGCGGAGACAAATTTCAACGGTGGAGCAATTGCTTCTAGGAAAATCCTTAATTGCGACCTACCTATCTGTGGTTATTTAACCAGCTAATTATAATATTGAAGGTAAACACATTTCTAGATCAGTAGACTCAGACGAAAATAGAACAATTTAGACTTTAATCGATACTAGCAAAAGGTCAATACAAAAAACCTATAAGTACTCTAATGAATATTATTTTAATTATCTAATAGCTACCAACCTTGATCGAGTGGAATAAAATAAAATACTTACTCAAATATATTAATATGTGTAGGTATGTTGTCTTTATATTCATTTACAATTTGAAAAGTAATCGTCTTGTCTATATTTATGTTATATTAAACAAAAGATAAAAAAAAGGTTTTTCGTATTTATAGTACAAGGAAGTAACAGCTAAATATAAAAATAAAGGAAGCTCAATATTGCGATGACAAGTTCATTACTATATAAGGTTTAACAATAATAGCGTAATGATTTTGAGGAGTCAAAAAAAATATCAAATTAAATGAAATTTTAACAATAACATACTAAGTCCGCAATGAAACGGTATTGACTCGCTTATTCACAGTAAAATTAAACACTGTATACACATATTTTTTATACATAAACGTGATCGTCATCACCTACTTGTTAACCCCTTAAAATATTTTACACTATTTTTTTTCACACCTTGAATAAATAAAACTATAATAAACCATTAAATACAAGTAGCGATAACGTTTACATAAATAAATTAAAGGGCTCATGACTAAAATGTGAATTAAAGTTGCATTGTGTCCATAGGGTTCCGCAGTTGAAGTAGGAAGCCTTATGGCTTCGCCACTTTCGTCTGTCCATCTGTCCGGATCAATTTATTCAGAGATTGTTAGGACTAATAAGTGGCATAATTATAAACATTTATCGCTATTACAAATAAAATAATTATACAAGTACTAGTGTCACGAGAACATCGATTATCTGATCAAAAATTGAAGTTATGTAATATTTTAAACATATCTCAACGATAGAGCAAGCGACGCCACGAGCAATCTGTGTCTACCGGAGAACGCAACAGGTATTAAAAAAAAGAGGAGCGGGTGTCCTCGCGGTAAATACCACTTGATCTTGGACTTCCCTCGGTAAATGATAATATGTGGAGCAATTGAACTGATTTTTTCGATGGATTATCTTGATAAAACCTTTGAGTGAACATAATTGCTAGCCTATCTTGATGGTATTTAGGTTTTGAATACGTTGTACATATTTTAACTATATATATAAGTATGTACAGTTGATTGGTTCATGGTCCCATGGAATAATAGCTGTTGCCCGCGACTTCGTCGGCGTGTTTATATTGATCTATATATTTTTATTTATGAACTGATAGAAATAAAACAAAACCAAAATTCTAAGTGAAGCTTACCACAATAAAGTAGTGAACCGCACCCAAATCGGTTAAGCGGCTTCTGAGATTAGCGCGCACAAACGCACATACAAACTGATGAACAGATAAACAGACAACAATTCTAACAATAATTGCTCTGGGTTCTATTGCTTTGATAAAGACCCCCAATAATAGTTTTTCTCATATATCTTTATATGTGGCGCTGCCACTTCGTATATTTCATTCTTTGATTGGATGCGATGATTTTAAATACGGATGTTGTATACCTTGAAAAATTGTACCCAAACCCATTTAAATCCATATGCTTTACATAGCCGTTGTGTTAATAGAACAAAAAATATGCTTATAGCACATTTACAACGTAGTTACAGTTGTCCATTACTGCTTAATTAGGGAGCGCATTTCAAGGGCTTGAGTGTAAAACGACAATGCATTTAACTTCAAGCGATGAAAACTTTTTTTTTTAAATTTTCAAGGGTGCCATAACTTTGACTTCGTTAATGTCTACGTTTATTGGTTAAAAATATAATCTGTTGTAAAATTTAGCTCAATCTATCTGTACAGCCTTAATATCTAATCGTACAGAAAACAATTAATTTGTGCCAGTAGGTATCGATGATAGAGCTCATTTTCATTTGTATCTAAGTTTTTAAGTTGTTGGCCTTCAATGAGGTGGAAAATATACATATTGAGAATATACAGATAGGATTTTTTAAAATTTGTATGTACGTATGTGCTAAATATCAAAGGTAAAAAATAATTTTAAAAATTCTCCTGATATTACATCCTCCTTATTATTTGCTTTTAAGTATTCACAATAATGTGAATACAATTTAGGCTCTATCTAATAAGTAGGATAGTTTCCTTTAAGCTGGATCCATTTTATATTATAATTTTAGATTTAATTGAATAAGCTATACAAATGGGGGGGAAGAGAAACCCACCACCGGACCCTCAGCTTGTCAACTTTTCCAATTCTAAACCAAACAATTTGATCGATAATTAAAGAAGCCAGCAACAGCGCACTCTTCCAAGATTTTAGTCAAGAAACTGTCTGTCACGAGTGTCAGGATCCTAATTAATATGCAATTCTCCGCGAAACGATGCGAATCTAAAAAAGTATTCGACACGTGTTTCACCTCTCAACGAGGCATCCTCAGGACGGCTGGGCTACGAATGAGAATACGAGAGAGATGAATGTTTGTTTAACAATGGATTTTCGCCAAGTATCGCCATGTTCTATCAATTCAATAAGCTATATAAGATAAAATAGTTTATACAATAATGAGCATTATGGTGCACGTCAGTGCCCCCCCCCCCACCCATGTCAAGCAAACTACACGCGCACGCCTGAACCATCCTTTTTTCGAAGCAGCTCACGACACTTTTAAGCCCCCTGTATATACGTTGTGGGTAAAGCTAGAGGGTTTTTATTCCATCTATTATTTTGCTAAAGAATTGTGCGACTACAAAAGTTGTCGGCCTTTATGTAACATATATATAAATTAAATTCAGTCTGGCCAGTTAGAAACAATACTATAGAATTAGAATTTTTATCAGCAATAGATTGTTTAAAGAGAATTAAAGCTAAGGTCTAGTTAGTCATAGGTGAACGGCGGATTACGGCCAGTTAGCTGTAAGTAATAAATCTTGTACCTAGTAGTTGTAAACCACATCATGTTCAACAAGTCGGTAATTTACAAAGTAAATAAAATTATCTAGTCTAAAAAGGTACTTTATAGGATGTATTATTGTCACCTAAATAAAATGAAAGCCATACAATGTAGTATTTTTTTTTTATTACATTATAGGCAAGTATTGGATCTCGATCTCACCTGATGGTAAGTGACGATGAGATCTACGATGGAGCATACTTGCCTAGAAGGTACCTGTTCACTCTCGACTTGAAAACACCCAGATTGTAGTCAACGGGGAACAAAGACGCCGGTAGCTTGTAACGCGTCATAGGTCCTTTTAACGCGAGTGGAAAGTATTAGATCAGTGTAATCGCGAAAACAACCAATATAAAATCACGTTGCAAATTAACGCTTGATTACATAATTATCGTTAATTAATAATGAAATTCCGTTCATTACATATACCTATTTTACAGAAGTTCTTTAGTTGTAATATAAATTGTCTTTTATATATACTTGAATGAAGTTTATCAAAGAAGAAAAGTTGTTTTACATCGGTAGGTAGTAAATGTATCATTTCGGTACGTACGTAAGCGTCGTCACTTCCTCTCACACCACCGATCTCATAAATAAGTATGACAGTGACAATATATTTCCTCAATAGGGTACTACCAACCGTATTTTCATCAAACTAAAAATGCACGTCATATTGACGATCGCATTATGGTTGATAAATTTAATAAAAAAAAGTCTAAAATAAATGGATCTATAGGATTATAAACAACTCTATACCATAAGGAGGTGGGTTAGATACAAATTTTATAACGTAATAGCTTACTTTTTTATGTCGACTATCCCCCAAATTTATAGACGCTTTATAACTTTATCAAACGTCATATAGTACTGCGTACAAGAGTTTTGCTTTGCGCAGCACTATATGACGTTTGATAAAGTTATAAAGCGTTTATAAATTCGGGGGAGAGAATCCAATAATATTTTATTAAATTATACAAAGAAGCATTGTTGGTTAACTTTTTAATGGATTGTATTTACCATCGATTGCATGCACAGATTTACATTTTTTTTTCCCTAATGCCCTTAAGATTTACATTTACAGTTTTCCTCAAACATTTGTCATATCATTGACATTTGGCGTATCCGTGTGCGTGGTAGAGTAAAAATATCCTTAAAATTAGCACCAATTTCATGTCACATAAATGGTAACACACCGATTGCTTATTTTTAGTTAGCAACACACTGGTGTCGATTTTTTTCTAATTTGCACTAAATTAGATATAAATATGTCAAACTAATTCTCGTATTCCAACGCGCAACTTATGTCTGATGGCGGACATTTTAATGACAAGTTTGTAATATCATGTTAATTTGACTTCAAATAAAGATTAACAAAATTAAATGTACAGCGGGTGTGCCTGGCAATTTTATATTTTAACTCAATAATAGATATTTAGATCCTAATAGAAAAAAAATATCTAGTTTCAACACGTTGTCGGTAAAATTACAATTACAGAGCGAGACAAAGTTCTATTTAGCGGGATCTTCGTCGTTGACATTATACAGGTGGCAAGTTTTAGGCCGGGAAGTGAACTGCCTGGTAATAAGAGCTCATAATACGCCCCCTGTATGTAGTCTTGTTTTTTCCAATGATCGTCGTGTGACGCAATCAAATGTCATTTGTCTGAAAAAGTCATCTGTCAGACTGATATTCTTCCTGCTTGTAAGCAATACTTGGATGCCATTATAAACTGACCTTTAGGATGGTTTTACCAGTGTTTTGTATGGTCAACTATAATTATAAGAATTATTTTTCAGTAGAGTGTAAGTTCTAGGAATTTTAAAAGCTATTAATTGTTAATTGCTTGATAATGTGATGAAATATTATTGCTCTAAAAATGCGGTAAACATCAATAATGGTGGAATAGGAAGCCATTTTTTAACAAATTCGATTTTCAAAATTGTTTAAAATAAATTGTATGACATCATTTTTTATTTCAACTCTCATAACTTTTAACTACGAGTTGAGAATGTAATACTTTTATCATCAGTATTTATACTAATATTTAAATAAAAGGTAGGTCACTAAAACAAAGTATAATGTAAACTAATCTATGCCTACATCTTGACCTTTGAAATAAATTGATGAAACCGGATTTTTACTGTCCTATTTTTATAAAGAAATTTGAATTAACGTGAGAACATAACCAGTATTTTATTGCCTAGATTATTTTATGTATGTAATTGTGTATGAAACTTGATTTTTTAAAATATACTTAATTATAATTCAAAAATGCATCCGGGATCAATATGGGCGCCGCGTTTTTAAATTAAATATTATTTTACCCTTTTTTAAGGATTCTTGTGTCGAATCTTTTAATTCAATTAGTATTGTATATCATACATACTATCTATGTAAGTCAAATGTCATACAAATAGTTTCATACACTGAGTCGCGAAATAATCTCATTACGCTTCATTTTAATGCAAACACGACCTTTTCAATAACATATATGTATCATATAATTATTACAAAATGATTATTCATTACGTTTTAACATTTAAAATGCTTGATAGGTCGACCACGAAGCTATGTAGCCTCGAGGTGTAGAAAGGATGGTCAGTTAATGTTTTCTGTAGCGTAACAAGGACTGAGTCGGTGCGATTGATGTTACATACAATTTTGCGGTTAATAAATATCTATCTATATATTATAAGAACACTAGTTTGTGTTCATGGCTATGCCCATGGTACCTCAATGAAACATAGCTTATGTGCTATAAGATATTGTAGCTTTGTAATAGTAAAATATGTTTTTAAATTAGATCAGTTGATCCAGAGATTGTGATTGTGATCAAAGTGGTTTCCCAGGGGTAAACGAAAACTGATTTTGGGGACCAACGAGGTCTAAAAATCGACACCTATTAATTAACACAAGTTCTTATTTGAATCTTTCAAGATACTGTATTAGTTGTGCTACGTGTACCAACTTCTTATAAGAATAGCTTATATTTTACTACGAATTGATGTACTTTTAAAAATGACAAAAAGTCGATAGGCGTGCACAAGTTCGTACAAAATCAAATTATTATTTTGAAATTATTATGTATCAGTAGGAAATAACTAGAGATAGGATTTTTAAAGTAATTTGGCTATGGGGGTCTTAGGTTTCAGTTAATTTTGGAAAGGGGGTCTCTGGCCCAAAATAGTCTGGAATTCCTGGTTTAGATAGATATAATCAAACTCAGTTGTATTTAAAAAGTTCCCACATGAATAATTAATCGACATCATTAAATTACACACGAATTTTATGAGTTTATAATGTAAATCATCTTATTAAACTGCATACCAATTTAAAATTAGAACACTGAGCTGTCAGCGCGCGCAACCAATGACCTTACAGAACAAACAAAAATTCAACTAATCAGAAAGTGTTTAAAAACAATCTCAGCTGCAATTGGGTTGCTGCAACGTGTCCAGCTGTCAAGATGGTCAGAGGCCATCCTGCGTTAAGGTCGTCTGCCATTTCAGTGAACCTGTTCGGTGAAAAGGTTACTCATTAGTACATTTCGGTAAAGGTCAGCGAAACTGTTTCCATATTAAATGTGTAAAAAGTTGCATTGCAAGTAGGTGCTGGGTACACCATCAGTGCGGTGCATTCTTTATGCTCGCGCTGCCGAAAAAGAGTTGTATAATTTGTTGTATATTTACGTAACCTGTATTCACCGGAGGACGCTCGAGATTTCTTTAGTGTCGCCAAAAGTTGAGTGGTATTTATGTAGGTATTTTGTGCGAAGATTTCTAAAAATCTATTCGTGGCTTATTTGTAGCGCATATCAAATTTCCTGTTTCTAAACCAGTATTTTTATCTGTGATCATTACTTTTTACAGATTAAAAGAACTCCACTTTCTTCCAATTCAACTAGACAGTCATCAGAATAATATGTGAAGTCCGCCAGCCGGCAGAGTCAGCATGGTGGACTCTGGCCTGAATTTCCTTGGCATGGAGCCTCGCGCTCAGCTCTGGGTTATTCTCCATAGGAACGGCGTTCCGAACGGGTGGTAAAGCAGTAGCATAATATTTTTGAAACTTGACGATTCATAAGTACTGTACAATAATGGTCTACGTGAATAAAAAATATTCTGATTCTGATTCTTGAAAGGACTAAATAATAGACAACATTATGTTGCTTTTTATTTCTACACTATATTATAAGATACATTTGTGTGATTAGTTGTAAGGGGTAATCTCTGCAACTACTCATCCGATTCTTATCACTGCTAGAAAGCTATATAATCTCTAAGTGCTATAGACTATCTTTCATTGAGTTACTGCGGGAAGAAGCTAGAATTTTATAATCTACTTTCATTGTGTCACAAATTGTCCAGCATTGCGAGCAAATGCAAAACTAAGAAGTGCATAAAAAAACTGTATTTGTAATAAAATTACGGTAACAATTCTGAAAACGGGCTCCATCTTCACGGAAACTGTGAATCGATTGACTCGATTATATCGATTACTGTTGCATTCGATCATATTATGAAGCCTGCATAATCGAATCTATACGCAACAAATCGATGTTATTCTTAAAGCTCTATTGTTAATTGCACTGAGTCTAATTTTATTTGAACGAGAATTGAATCATATTGAATATATTACGATCTTTTGAAATTGCAGAATGTACAGTTATCTATCATCATTGCAAAGAATCCTTGTAGCAAGATTAAACGAATTCTTTCCATTTTTCTGTTGCGGTAATTACCATGCTCAACTTTACTACAGCCGAGTGGCCATATGTATTAAGATGGATTGTTCGTCTTCCCCCGTCCGCTCACTTAGCAAAATGACGTGTAACTGTCACTGTGGATGGCACGAATGTTATCTCAAATAAGTGATGACGGATCATTTAGTTGAATGATTGGCGTTCATGCGCGGGCATGGGATGGGATGGGCGAGCTAAACTTTAGCATAATAATCTACAGGTGTCAGATTACACGGCAGTAGTCGACATTTTCGTAATTCGGTCAGTTGCCTTGGCACCTCTGACATGCCCTGACGACCAATGTCATCTGGTAAAGCACGACTGACCGCTTATCGTGCCCTCCGAAGCATTTGAGGTCAGGTCTTACAAATTAGCTACCCATCCATAAATTGGACTGGTCAAGTGGTTGCCCTTGGATTGGCGCATTATTGTTATTTGTGTGGATCACATTCATTTGAATGTGTTGGTGTCGCATAGCCATATAAATAACACGCATGTGGCCCTTGATCAATACAAAAGAGTTATTACATTGAGATAGACAGACATATCTGAATTTTCACACCGTTTCATAATGTACTGTTAAAATCTATCCACAATTTATTTAACAAAATGTGTATGGTTAATCTGTGATATTTATTCCCGAGAACATAATTGTAAGATAAAATTGATAGAACCAGGCGATACTTGGCGGAAATCCATCGTTGAATAAATGGGAGAAGAGGGGGGAATGGGGGGGGTGTTGCTGGTTTCTTTAATTATCGATCAAACTTGTTTGGTTTTTTAATGGATTAGTTGACAAGCCGAGGGTTAGTAGTGGGTTCCTCTTTCCCCATTTGTTTAATATTTGTAAGAGTGAGTTATAAACTCTGTTGAAAGAAGATGATGATGATGATTCAACAAGGGTTATAATAATATACAAGTACACTAATTGCGCTAAACTAGCAATTGTAACCTTTCGGTACATTACAAAACGTCAGTAGAATATCTAAGTGCGTCTGCAATTTGGTACGGAAACACTCACCTTCTTATTATACTACACTATAAAGATGGCATTCTGTGAAAGGATCTTTATGTTACGTATTGATGACGATGACGCAATCATTACTCAGATAACGAGACAGATTTTTCGAAAATGATTTGCTTGTCATCTTAATTATAACTTAGTGGTTCTGAGTAGGTCAATTGTTATTTTAGTCGGTAGTGTACAATGCACTTGGAAGGAGAAACGGTTAATAAAACCTATATTGCGTAAGTTTTTAACTTTTGAGTGAGTCTAGATTTTCTCTCGTAATGTTTTAAAGTACGAACAAGTTAAGTCTCGATACTCGGTCTTTAAGCCGACTGTCGGAGTGTGTACAGTGCCACGACACCGTGTTCAGATCTCAATTCATCTCGTTTCTATGTAGCATATAGTGTCCGTCGACATTAGTGTCAAGTCTCAATTTTGTCGTGTTCACGCGATTGTTCTTTAATTAAGTATAACATATTGATTTGCTATATTTACGCGAATACTACACATTGAAATAAAACTATTTTTTTAAAACACGTGAAGGATGATACGTTATGCCATTGAAATTAAAAAAACATCCATCATCAAGATACCGTGAGCACTTTCTGTGTAGATCGGACCGCAAGCAATAACTAAATATGAGGGTACCCCAGTTCAAACTATTACACTAGGGCGTCGACCAACTCAGTCCGCGCGTGACCATGGTTGCTGTAAAGCACCCGAAACGCCGGGAACGTAAAAACATAAAATAAACGCGATAAAATCCGAATAGGTAGTTTTATATCAATAAGTACAACATAATTATTCATATTGCTAACTATTTACACCTAATCTTTGTTAAGTTTACCATCAGTATGAAGCTATATTTAGACTGGATCCGAAGTACCTCAGCTGAGATGTAATAGCATCATAGCTGAGGTTCAACTACCAATAACTATCCTGATGCTTTCAAACCAAGACCGGAAGAAACACTATGGGATTAACCAGACCAGACCATTACATAAGTACTAAAGTACTAGTGTTACCAAGTTGACAAAAGCCAATAGCTTCCATTTGTAATGCAAGTCGGACTTGAAGTCGTGATCGGCCTGTAACCTCATTCATATGTTGAAAAGTGAAGGTAAAAATCGTTTAGATTTGCCCGGTACGTACATGTCCGAGTAATAGATAGATAATTAAAAGATGATCAGGCTTATTTCGTGTTTAAACTAACCTACATAGAATAATAAATCACTGTCTATGACCTGTTTCGACATGTTTTTTTTATTACAGAAATCATTCGAAACTATACATAAATATAAGCTCTAATTCAAAACGAATAGAGCTTACTATAACACCACTAAAAACTTTTGGAAAACATTAAAACATGTTAGAAAAATGTCGTTTGTTTTTTTATTTATATAATATAAAATAGAAGCTCTCTTTCTTAACTTATAGAACTTGCTATAACCTCACATTAACATTTGAAAGTTTATTACGGAAACAATAAAACATGTTGAAAATATGTCATTCGGTGTTTCAAACAATGTTTATAATAGAAGCTCTATTTCAAAACTATTAGAGCTCACTATTTGCTCACATTTTCATGTTGAAAGCTCTGGTCTTTTTATTCTATTGAAAGTGTTTTTTGAAATCATACAATCTCCGTGCGTCGTACATTCATCTTTATTGCCCATCCCACGGTTGGCCAACAGTGGGCTCCTGATATGCAATTATGTGCCGATTACTTTATGTAGTTACCTCACACTGATGTGAAGGGTAAAAAAAATAAAGTTGGTGATTGTTTTGTTCATAGTTCATGAGACGGTAAAGTGTAACCCCGAAATTTATAAAAGTTTACCATGGTATTTAGAAAGCTTTTACTGGTGCTTTGTCTAAACATATAAGGCTGTAACTTGGTCATGTCTGTACATTGTATGTGATGTGACATTATTTTTGATAGAGTCCGCCATTTTCATGTAAAGCAAAAATTATAAACAATATTCAGAAACTAATTTTAGTTTTGAACATTAGTCCACTGAGATTAAACTCAGTGAGCAACTGTAGCACAGAGATTGAAAAACATAAAAAATATTATGAGCTAAGAATCTGTGTAAAAATGCTATTATTTTTTTAATTAATTGTACATATTAAGTTTTATTCGGTATAGTCGTGGACTTTAATTTGGGACCTTTAAGGTTGCATATCGGTCAGCAAACGTCTACCATAAGATTTCTCTTATGATATATAGTTCCATATACCATAAATATTATAAGAAAAAATATATAAATAAATATGTAACTTTATATTTTGTCAGTAAACAGATTTAAAAATGCACATACTTAATCTTAATTACTTATTATTAAGAGTGAAGAAATTAAGATCATTACATAAGATATAATTCTAAATTCAAACTGCTTATGCCTCCCGTTATAACTGGTCCAGTGACTGTTACCTTACATAACTGAATCTGGTTTAGTCTAGCATGCTTCATCTCTACATTATGATGGATCGACGTTGCATTCTTGCTGAGCAATATATGAACATCAAAGTATTTGAGACAAACGTTGATCATATAAATATAGAGTAATTATTATTAAATTTGAAATTTAAAGTTGGTCTAATGATAAGGTAGTTAAAAGCATAGACGTAGAGTTGAATCTTGTCGAGCAAATTCAAAATATTAACATCGTTTCTTTGCGAATTTATTACAAACTAGCTACGCCCCGCGGCGTTCCCCGCGTTTACATTTTGCCGAGATAAAAAGTAGCCTTAAGCTATTCCAGACTACAATCTATCTCTGTGCCAAATTTCATCCAGATCCGTTCAGCCGTTCTGGCGTGATTGAGTAACAAACATCTATCCATCCATCGATCCAAACCTTCACATTTATAATATTAGTGGGATGTGACGTAATCAGATATTTATGGGAATGTGCGTCATTGTATCCCGGCCAGATGTAACTTAAAGTAAATAGGTACCTGTCTAATGTTATTTTGCAATGTTTCCATTAGATAGAATGTTGCCTTCTTAAATATAACTTAGCAATCCATTAGTTTTGTATTAACACACTATTTGGTAATCAAACATCGTAGAATGATGCATTCAATACCATCTCTGGGTTTTATTTGAAATTATATTAAGGTTGATTTTGAAATGAGTCCTACTTGTAGTTTATTTAGCGGTTGTGTCCTGCAAATGTCTGCGAGAATTTTTAATATATATAAAGTCATATTTTTATCAAAGTCAAAGTCAAATCGTTTATTTCGTATAGGCCTACGGGGCACTTACAAATTGTCATTAACATTTTTTTTTAATTCTACAACCGGATCTGAACGCGACTTCAACGGAACTTGTCTTTTTTATTTAAAGCCATTATTTTTACAAAAAATGTCATGCGAAGCGCACACACGCTACACTTTCACACTTACATTATGATTTATGAAATAGATCCTTAAAGAATATCTACCATAGGGTGGAGATTCCATTTGTTATTCGATTAATTATGGTCTTATATACTGGTAAGAAACCCTGGCAGAACATTTAATGTAAGTAGGTACTCAATTATGTTGTTTTTAAATTCAGTTGTATGCACTAAGACATCAGGAAACTTCTGATTACCTAGAAGACATTCTTTTAAAACCACAAATAGCAAAAATATATACTTAAGTATATATTATTTGTTGTTTTTGTAAATCGAAATACGGATGCTGATTTCGATCGCTGGACCTTTTTAAGGTCTGGTTTGATTGTGATTATGACTCATAATGTGTAAATGTCTATATCCAAAATTAAATTTTAATTAGTTTACTGTATTGGTTCGGAATAGGGTTGGCGCTATCGTCAAATATTTTGCTCTACATAATAGTTTTCAGCTGTGCCCCAGTTTTGGCAAGGAATATTGGCTGATTGGCGCGCAAATGAATACATCCTTGTATCTCGTGTCCGTAAATGTCTTCTGTCTTACTCACACGAAATTCTTGATACATCAGAATGACAGTGACAGCATGTTTTCTCAACAACGATCGAGCTACTGCTTATTCTACTGCAGTAGGTGATAAACAAAGCTACATAGCCTTTCGGGTATAGAAATAGACAATCTATATTTACAGCCGATGATAATTAGGTAATTTTTTTTGCTAAACTATGACATAGTAAAGTTGTATTGTTTTGGATGTTTGTTCGACCTTTATTGTTACCCATGTGGTAAGTGCTAACCCTAGTCAAATATAAGTGCTTACACTTAAAAATGGTGAAGTCCGTGGGTGAACGTGTTACGAAATCGTGAAGGTCGCATCTTCACTGTTATTAAATAGCGCAGGTCACGTCGTCTACATTCTAAATTAAACATTAACAAGTTTGTTATTAAGGATATCTGACATCAAATTCAGTAGGACATTAATTTAACTGGGATATTTCAATAAAGTCGCCGTTTATTTATTTATATAAAATAATATTTTTAAACTTTACCCTTTTTATAGAGACCGCGGAGAACTGGGTTCCTGAGGCTCCTGGTATGGTGAATTATATTTCACGTAAACAAAACGATGCCTACAGAGTACATAGAGGTTGATAGTGGCTTTTTTCACGGGATAGGCTTGGTCATCCAAAGAGAAATTTTGCCAGTCTTCTCGGTAACCTAACCCGTGACGACGATAGAGGAATATTTCGACTGTAACGCTTAAGTATATGGTATTTATGTCTGTCTCTATGTTTGTCCGTTGCATCGCAGTTTCCAAACGCTTGGATCGATTTCAACGACGTCTCCCTATTTTATATACAAAACAGTCCCCAACGCCATTAATGATTAAAAATAAAAATATTAGATTATTTATATTTACTTTAATTGGTTGGGAACGTATAAGCATCAAATAAACGCGATAAAACCCTTAAAAGAATTAATAGGAGTGTCTGAATATGTGTGTCAATAATCATTTGAAAACGAATCAACATAATATTATTTTGACATACAATGAACTTCAATTGCAGTTTTCTTTTCGAGATGTAACGTCGTGTTTACAAGTTACAAGTTACATCAACTACGCTCATCATTACAGCATCGTTCAACATGTAGGCGTGTCGTGAATCTTCTGCCACGAGGAGACCTCCGTCACGAACTTAATATTATGACGGATCTTTTAAGTACTTGCTATCTAGACTATTAATCACGAAATCACCAGAACTTGCATGTTTCACTTGACTTGAGGCAATAATCATATCCCCAGACGAACACAACAACTGTACAGTCCCAGACTAAGCAACGCTTGTATTACGGGTACCGTACAATGTACTAGGGGCGATCCCAGTACATATTTATTTACTTATATGGGATGATTCACGAAAGGTATACTAAACTTTGAAGCTGCGCTTAGAGCATTTTTAATAATTATGGTGAAGTTAGACTTGCGATTATGTCAATAAAAAAATATTACAATTCTCAGGAACAAACTAACATAAACTAAAACTCAATTAAACTAGCATATAGATGGCGCATAAAAATACTGACAATTATGTTATAGACATAATTTATCAACACATTGTGCCACAGGCCATTCACCTGTAGAATATTTTGTTAAATGATTAATTGGTTGAGTCAGTGCACTT
This sequence comes from Pheosia gnoma, assembly GCA_905404115.1. Taxonomy (NCBI): domain Eukaryota; kingdom Metazoa; phylum Arthropoda; class Insecta; order Lepidoptera; family Notodontidae; genus Pheosia; species Pheosia gnoma. Next base: position 9,266,507 of record FR989900.1, read on the forward strand.
AAAGGTTATCTTGACACTTAAATATTTGAGTAGCCTTTGAGTAGGTATATGGCAATATAATATATGGTAAGTGTGTGGAAACTTATTACATCCTACATATTATCCTATTCCTCTTACAGACAACAATAACATTATAACCTATACTTTTAGTGGTGACATTTGAAACGAGCCCAATTTGTACATAATTATTCATGAATCAATAAAAATCAGCTTAATCTTTCCAAATTCGCACCGTTTGCGAAATGTGAAGGAGTAGCTATGGTTTAAAAATTAAAATAGAAAGCATCTCTATGACCCTAGGGACTTACTACTTACTAACAAAAAAAAACTTATAAATTTGTTTTGACACAAAAAAAACATTTAAACAGAAATAGTAATTTTATACAATGCATTATTAAATGTATGCATAATAGATGCACATAAAAACTAACGCTAGCTGGTTCGAAATAAAGTTCTTTATAGATTTGGTATTAAAAACATTTATGCAAGGATATTTTTAAGTGCATTCTTTGGAAAATTCAAATACATAAATTAACTCGCATCAATGAACATTCTTCGCGTGCCACAGAAATGTCAGTCATTCATTAAACTGACACAATATGGATCAAATAATATTATATTATATAATTCAAATAATATTATATGTACCGGAACGGGTTATCAAACGTAAAGGTCTTAACATAGATAACTGCATCTTGGCAACTAGCACACAAAATCATTGAAGCAACCATTTATCCAGTCACTTAGTAGGTAAATCATTCAGGTGTATGTAAAAAACCTAATAAGCTACGCTTGAATTATGGGTACCGTACGATGGACTGGGGGTGGATCCAGTATAAATTACTTGTATAGATATTAAACATCCATGTCTTGGGTACAAACATTCTTGCTAATCACACAAAGATTATCTGTCCTACACGGATTCAAACCCGGGACCTTCGGCACAGAAAACAGTGTGACTACCAACTGCGCTAATCAGGCCGTCGAATCGTTTATTGTTTGTATATATTGACAATTAAAATTCACACCCGACTTGAGCCGACTACGATTAGTAATCTTTCACCGAATGGTTTGCCCGCAAAAGGACCTGTTTTCAGTAGGCCGTTTGGCTTTGCCGACTGAATCGGTTTCGACATACCTCCACGAATATGGTTAATGTGAAAGTTGTAGGTATGTGTCATGTCTTAACGTTAACACTAACTTGGTTACCACGTCGGCTAACTTGCCGAGGTCATTCAAAAATGACTCAAATTAAAAAGAGTTGTAAGCTTTTATTTTAAATGTTTAGTAACTTCAACACCTAGCATCACTTTTAGAGGATGATTCAGAAGAGGTATACTGAGTCTCCAACCTGCGATTCTTTAGCGTATTTTTAATAATTATGGGAAATCAGAATTTCAAATGCTAATTTGAAAAAAAATTGCTAACAAAATATCACAAATATCCTTTTATTGGATTTTTTTGGACCTTTTCAAGGATTAGTATACACTTTCTGAATCATCTTGTATTTATCGAATTCAACAACAAGAACAATTTCAAAATACCGGGACGTAGTTGCAGAGATTTCTTAAGACTCTTTTAAATGGAAATAATTATTTTCCAAGTTTACTCCATCAACAAAATCTTGGAATATCTTAAAAATACGTGTACCGCATGCTTAGTCGGGATAATCACTAGTGCAATAGCTGAAAACAGAACAAAGTATCTGCCATTATCTTTTCAGGTTAACACCCGTTTATTATTCAACAAAAAGACATAATAGACAGATTTCAGGTGTTAAGTATGACAATGAAATGTATGTTCAGTGTAGGCGTACATGGTCTGAATGCAAGTGATGTTACACTTGTTAACTTACAGCTGTTGATCCTACGCATACGATTAGCCTAGTTAGGGACAAAAGGATAGGATGATGAAAAAACTTTTTTGTTAGTTACTTTGTTTTGAAGTGTAGCAGTGGATTTATTAATTTTAAAAACGATTGCGCAATGCACTGTGGGCCTAAATGTGAGACATTGGTTGCAGACGTTCAAGTTTAAAACAACATAATTGAACCAAATCATTTTCTACATACCAAACTGATTAGCGCAGTTGGTAGTGACCCTGCATTCTGTGCTAAGGGTCCAGCAGGGTTATTTTAAATCAATCGGAATCGACATCGGAAACGGAGTTGAAACTTTCCGATGTTGATGTCGGTCCCGACGAGCTTTCGGACGGGAACTTTTTGAAAAAACGCTTTGGTATTGTCATCAAGATACATCGAAGATAACCAAATTCGGAAATTTTAATAGCGATTGCGATAATCCAGCTCGGCAGCTCTCGATTCCGTTTCCGATGTCGATTCCAAATGATTTAAAATAACCCTGCAGGGATCGAATTCTGGTAGGGACAGTCTTGGTGTGATGAGCACGAATGTTTATATTTATAAGATAACCTATTATACGTAATGTAACATTGTCTTACTAATCTCAGATAAAACCCGACACCTGTATTCTCCAATCTTGCAATAATCGATTCTAATATCAATGCCATAGAGAACAATGAATCTATGCTTATACAAACTATACAATTTATGTCACTATTTCAGTTTTGTTTGTATGTAAGAAAATTCGTGTAAGTCACAAAATCACCTTAGAACCATGGGTCTTTAGAAGATTTCTCATAATGTCCACAGACGAAGCCGCAAACAAAAGTTAGTCGCTCATAACAATCGATGCTCTACGCGTAATAAAATGCACAAAAGACATTGCTTTTGACCTACATAACAGTACAGGCACTTAAAATATCTAGTCTAGTTACGCAACCGGACAGAATCGCCATTTTCTATGCGGGATTAAGTTTGAAAAACATTCTCAGAGACGTTTGCCAAAATACTGTTACGGATTAAGTTGGGAGGTTCAACAGGTGGTGTAAGATTCTTTGGTATCCCTTATTAGGATTGATTAGTTTTGTTTCAGATGTGGTTGTGAAATGGTACGATTAAGACATAGCAACTTATGTTATAGTAAGCATGTGCCGAGTTGTAACTTCAAAAAAATGTTGCTTCGCACAAACATTGGCCCCATTAGGGGTTAAATTTAGAATAATCCCTTCGTTGTGCATCTCTAGGGTACTCAAGAAATATCCTTCTAATTTCTAGGTCCACGGATTTTGGTTTTCTATATCCACCGGCTGTGCGTTTTTTAAGTGTTGATAATTGTATGAAATATATTGCTCGCTCTGTATTTGCCAGAGCTTTTTATAGCCTTCGCACTTACTGATCATTTGAACTATTATATGTGGCATATGTGTTTATGTGTGTCACGTCCCGAGGAGTAATCAGAAGTGAACTGTTACACACCCTATAATTTGCCGATGGTATTAGGTCAACAATTTTTTGGATCCTGGGCTGTTAAAACCTGTCTTTGAATTCTTCCAACATAAATAAATACGTCAGTCAATAAGATCCCTAACAAATTGATTGTATTTTATCATCAAAGATCGATAGAATCTAGCAACAGTAGTTTTTTTTATCAAAACAACTGCGAGTAATTTAGCTGATCGCAATGTTTAGTAGATTGTTAGCAATCGCGATTGCTATCATCTCCAAGTCACGGATTCTAACAGCGTGTCATGCTGTAGAGTTTGTAACGAGATAAATCTGAAGACGAGCCCCCATTCATGTGTTGCTCGACCATACTTTTTTTATTGTTATATATAGTAACTAGAAGTGTCTTAACAGTTTTTAGCTATCCCATGGGCAAAACCCTTTTATCTGCCAAGATAAAGTTGACCAGAGATAATAATATGACGACTCGACTGTACCGAGGGTCCTGATTCGAATAGGGGCTAACTTTGTGTGATGAGCAGAAATGTTTGTACCAGAGTCGTGGACAGGTATTTAATATATACCTAGTATTACTAAGTAATTATAACAGGTACTAGGATCACACCCAGTCCATAGTACAGTACTCATAATAGTGTTGCTTAGTTTGGGACCGTACAGTTGGTGCCTTCATCTGGTGATACTATTAACAATAAAGCTGTGATAACAATCTAAATAGCTTGGAGCAGAATTATCAAATAATCTTAACACTTGAAATAATTATTAATAAAACTTAGTCACTATCATAAAAGGATATAACCCAAGGTTCCGTACTAATGAAAGGGCCTTGCTCGACCCCCGCTGTAACAGTTTGTAAGTACGTGCCGACTTGATCCGTTAACACGGGTCAGTAATTGTTTCAATTGATAGTCAACTGTACAGCATATTAAATTAGGTGCATTAACTAACTACAGTGTTTATTACGACTGCGACTAGAAAATAATTTGCAGGCTTAATTGTACCATTACAGTTGTGGCCATATAAAAAGGTACTATATTATTCGTTAAAAATTATACTACACTCGGGAGCAATGAATCCGGGTCTCCAAATAAAATGTAATATTCAAGAGACTAAGAATGCTAGCTTATTTAAATAATACATATTTAATAGATCAATTATACTCAAATAAAAGCTCAATAGCAAAAGCTACATCTTCTTCTAATGATTTTATAAAGTTAAACCAAAAATGTATAACGTGTAAATATAATAGTGACGGCCTGATATAATGTTTTTTTAATAATATGACCTTTATAATTTATCGAACCCTCTCATAATATATATAGACACTCTTATTGTTACGACCATAAGTAGCAAAATTATTGCGACATCTGTTATCAACATCGTTGTGTACACTTGCGACCAAAGGCACTCAGGTCCCGGAAAGCCCCCAATGAGCGAGAACAAGGCTTTGTCACTTTCGGCGCGCGCAACCTTGAACGCCTTACGAACTTTGGCCCAAGCGATAAGTGACATTAGAATATTATGCATCTAAACTACTACAAAAATACCCGTATTTACTTTTGTTAATACCTACATACGTATAGATATACCTATATAGATATAGATGCATTGGCCATATTCTTATCACAAACATAGCTAAGCTTACCAAAATTTGATGGAATTCCTCGTGGTAATGTATCTTTATGTATGTTTTAATTAATATAAAATTCTAGCGTTTTCGCTTTCTATCTCCCTTCTTCATCTTAGCCTTTTTTTGATGTATACAGCTTGGTGGTTAATTTATTCAGTTGGTGGTTCTAGCTTCGGTCAAGTGATTCTGGCATTTTGAAGACACGGACACGTTCCAAAAGTGCGTTCTGAAAAGTTAATAACATTGGTAAGGTAAAGGAATTCTAATTCTGATCAATAACTTCTCATCATTTCCTTCTTTTCTTTATCGTATTGGGACCGATTTTCAAGTCTACCCTGATTTGTCGTGAAGATAGAGGTTAGTTTCGTTGTAATTTAAATGTAAGCATTTGCGAAAGTATTCCGTATTGTTTATCTATGCCGAGGTTGAAGAAATACTTCAACGTGCGAAACTTTTGATCATAATCATATTTTTTGATTAACAATAAAAATACAAATTTGTAATAAAATAAATTTATAGAATAAATTACTTGCATTGTTCCAAATGTTAATATACCTACCTCACCTATTCCGCAATCAAATAACATAACAATAAATATATACACTTGATTAGTTTTTAAATAACCGACATAAATATTTATTGATGTGCTAGAATGTTTTGGCATACTAACCGTGAACCGCATTTCGCTTACATATTGGACCACACTTCACCCGACACCCGCAATATTACATTATATCGAAGAAAGCGAACTGGTTTTACATGAAAGCGATCTCGAATAGGTTGCTTTCGATATAATGATGATGGGAAAATACCCATAAATTAAACCGGTCATTTTCATCGGCGGATACGTGTACAAGTTCAAACGTTGTTACGTAATTAAATACCTACCTATGCGGCTATAATTGAGTTACGGAAGCAGTTAGTCATGGTCACATTGATAGCGATATCGTTGGAAATGTCTTTCGTTGAACTACAAAGTTAATAAGTAGAAGATATCTGCGACTAATGACGGGCTATTTACCGTGAAAAAGGATATGAGTTAAAAAAGATGTTTCTGCTGATAATACGCCATAATATAAACTCTAAGGAAGTCATGTTAACCTACTAATTATTTCGCTTGAATGGGTGCCAGTATTCTCTTTTAGAGAGCCGTAACTTACAAATTTGATCGAACCCATTGTTAAAATTATGGTCTATCCATTAAATTATTTAAACAATAGACACAGGGAAAGAAATAAATTGTTACAACCTAGTTACTTTACGACACTAACAATTGAACAATTTATGGAAAAATAATTAAAACATTTAAAAAAAAATGCTGCACATAACTATATTAAAAAATATAATATTTAGAAAGTATAGGTCACACTCATCACACTTATTTAAATACTAGCTGTTGCCCGCGACTTCGTCCGCGTGGTATTTAACAAAGACAACCGTTGACAACAGCCTGCTCGCGTGTTCTGAGCCCGCGGGACGCATTGCAGGTTGTTGCTATCAAACTTAATCAGGCGCAGCGCTGCAACACTGGTTTTAATTTTTTTTCGTGAGATCCTATTTTTTTTTTCTAAAATAAAAGTAGCTTAAGTTACTCCTTGTTACATCAGCTATCTGCCAGTGAAAGTCCCGTCAAAATCGGTCCAGCCATTTCAGAGATTAGCCGGAACAAACAGACAGACAGACAGACAGACAGACGGACAGACAGACAGACAAAAATTGTAAAAAATGTTGTTTCGGTATAGGTAACGTGTATAAATCCAAATGCACTTAGTAAAAAGCGGTTATTTTAATATTACAAACAGACACTCCAATTTTATTTATATGTATATGTATATATGTATATGTATGTATAGACTAGCTGTTGCCCGCGACTTCGTCCGCGTGGTATTTAACAAAGACTCAACCGTTGGCAACAGCCTGCTCACACGTTCTGATCCCGCGGGCCGCATTGCAGATTGTTGCTATCAAACTTAATCAGGCGCAGCGCTGCAACATTGGTTTTAATTTTTTTTCGAGAGATCCTATTTTTTTTTTCTAAAATAAAAGTAGCCTAAGTTACTCCTTGTTACATCAGCTATCTGCCAGTGAAATTCCCGTCAAAATCGGTCCAGCCATTTCAGAGATTACCCGGAACAAACAGACAGACAGACAGATAATTTTTTTAAAAAAGGTTTTTTTGGTATAGGTACCGTGTATACATCCAAATGCATTTAGTAAAAAGCGGTTATTTTAATATTACAAACAGACACTCCAATTTTATTTATATGTATAGATAAGATAAATAAGTCTATAATGTTTAATTTTTTACAAAAGAAGCGAATCAATAAAGTTATGATGCACTTAGCGGTGTTACTTTTAAATGTATAGTTTACGATTTTGGGAATGTGATCTTTATTCTTAAACTAAACATAGACCCCAATGTTTAGCATAGCTAGGAATGGATGGTCATTATTCCTCAAAGATTGAGAAATAATTACCATTCCGTACTACTATTCCAAGAACTATTATAATACGTAAGACCAATTTGTTGACTTGTGTCTTCGTCATCAAGGCGACATCTCTAATCCAAATCGTCACATCGATTGATATTTAATAGATTTCTCAATTCGGATATTACATCAATACATCACGTATTAGATTGTAATGCTAATGCCATTGAACAACGACAGCCACTCGCAAGATGCGAAATTGCCAAACTTTTAATCTGTAATAAAAATAGTTAGGCTTAAAATGTTATTAGTTACCGACAAGTGCCTTGGCATTTTAAAAATGATGATATTTTTGGTTTACATGTAGTCTTTGCTTATTTAGTTGATTATATTATTCAAATAAATACCAATGTGGATTAATGTTCTTCATCGCATAGGTCAAGTTCAAAACACTCTAAATTTGCATAAATATATGAAAATGGTAGAAGCAAAGACAGGAAAGTCACAGTCACTTACAAATTCTCATTTACATGTCTTATTTTTCTTAACTCCACAACCTCAACTGAGAAGATCTGGCGAGAAACTTAAGGGGCTTGTCTTTTTTAATATATTTTTAACTCTTTTTTATAGCCATGTTTAAGTGTGCCGAAAAGTATCCTAATCGACTTTATTAGAATTTTTGATCCATTCTTCATAACTGAATCAAAGATTCGATACGACAACGCAACCGAATTTTTCGATTCGACCACTCGCTATGTTTACTTAGTACAGTTCATAATGCAAGTTCCAATTAATAACCGAATCAGTCGATACAAGAGTTGTCGTGGGGTTGTGAATCGGGTTGTTCACTTGCTGCACATAGCCCTATCTGAGTTCAATCAATTTTCCGCGAATTTTCCGTTTCAAATCAAACTGTATTTTATTATGTATATTTATAATAGCTTTGGTAAAAACTATAAAATAAAGGTTATGACTATGACATACCCAAACCTACTGTAATTGATTTTATAAATTCGTTGTTTATTTACTTAAATCAAATGTGAGGTACTGTAAAAGGATAAATTAAATAAATAAATAAATATTGCCATACGAACACACCAACTATATGGTCCCATATTAAGCAACGCTTGTGTTATGGGTACCGTACAATGGACTGAGAGCGAACTCAGTATATATTACTTATATACATATTAAACATCCATGACTCGGGTACAAACATTCGTGCTGATCACACAAAGCTTGTGTCCCTACCAGGATTCAAACCCTGGACCCTCGGCGCAGAAAGCAGAGTTCCTACCACTGCGCTAATCAGGCCGTCATACAAATTATAGTTTAAATAAGCTTATTTTATATATTATTGTGCTTAGTTCCGATAGTACCTACAATTTCTCAGAATAACAGTGCCAGTCTAGTCTGTTACATAAACCGCTGTCACGCTATGCGCTGGCGCATTGCCTGTTTCATTCATGCCGTAAGTCATCAGCTGATAGGGTAACGAGAAACTAACAATATTTTGATTGTTGAGTTCTTTGGTGATAAATTTCAGTTCAAGTATTTATCAAAATATTTTTTGTTGAGAAGCACTGGTTGATCACTGAATAAAATGAATAAATATCGCTAGACCCACATACCATATGTATGGTCCCAGACTAAGAAATCCTTTCGTGATGTTTACCATAAAATCGATTAAAGACGAAAGAAGGCAATCCACGAAAATATTGTGTCTGGAATTCGTACAGGTATTAGTAATATATCGGTTTTATTTCTGCAGAAACAGAAGCAGTGATAGCCAAGTTGGCAGAACGCTAGCCTCGGTAACAAGGGTCGCAGGATCAAACCCCGGCTCCTACCTCTGGGATTTCTAGATTTCATGTGCGAATCTCATTTTCAACCATGATTATCACTTGCTAAACGGTGAAGGAAAACATCGGGAGGAAACCTGCATGTCTGAGAGAACCGCTCAAAACACGTGTGAAGTTCGCCAACCCGCACGGAGCTAGCATGGTGGACTATGGCCTAATCCCCCTGACACTGAGGGGAGGTGAGGCCTTATTATTATTTATGCAATCCTTTAAGTATGAAAACCACATTTCATAATCAAATCAAAAATCTAGCGACGTTTTTCTTCAGCTGTGTTGTTGAATAAATCATCGATCAGTTTATTATGTGCATTATGCATTATGTCTTATCTGAAATGTAAATGCAACAAAATAGTAAGATCCAGCTGGGATTTCTTAAATCTACTTAAACACAATCATTATCTTTAAAGCATTACGTAACGCAGATTATACCTATTTAATAATTTTAGTAGCTTTAGTAACAATTAAAGCTTCTGTCTACTACTTGCATCGCGTCTAAATGTGGCAACACCTTACCCATTGCGGTGCACTTGTTCGTGCGTGTGCCAAGAAACTTGCCGCGTTGGATAAAAGCTACAGTTCTAAGATATTGGTGAATCATAGTCAGCGTTGCAGGTGCTAGATTTTAAATAAATGCAGTCGGAATATTTTCAGTCCTACGACCACTCAATGAAGGCCTATGAGGTCTTATCCCATTATTATTTCGTTCCTGATTCTAGCAATTTATATTCTTTACTCAACCGAGCTTTCGGTATAAAATAAATAAATATAGGAATATAAAATAAACTAACTGCTTAGTTAGTTTATTTTATATTCCTAATTATCCCTCGAGTATGATTAACTTTAACGATCCATTTGCTTTCACAGTCCACGCATCTCGATACTAAGTATACTTTTATTATACTTCGTTGGTTGTTTATTTGGTGCTGATTTCAAATTAGTTTGCAAAAATAATACAACCGAATTGAGAGCCTCCTCCTTTTTGAAGTCGGTTAAAAACAAAAGCCGACGCCATCTGGCGTTAAAACTGTAATATAATACATCACTAAGCGAAAGCACAAGTATTTTTTACAAGCGGCAACCGGTCTCCCCAAACCACTTTCCCATGGCAGTAACAGACCTTGACACTTCAGTGCACGCATTCTGGGCCCTCGGCCCTCGGTTTTCGGTTTTCGGCTTTTGGCTTTCGGCTTTACACTTCTTATTGCCTAACCGAAGAACATTTTGAATATCCTGCTAGGACTTTGGACCGACAATGGAATTTAACCAAAAATTTGGAAGAATGTTGAATGGTTCGTTTGGCATGAAAATGTATTATTAAAAGTATATGTAGGACGAGCTGTGTTTATTGAGCTCGAGACTGTCTTTAAAAGAGTCATAATTTTGTGTTTTTAGGCAACGATACTACTACATGTTTTTTTCCTATATTCGCGTTTTATTATTGAGATGACTTAGTAAATAATTGAATTGATGAGCTCTGCCCAACTGAAAACTTTTGAGGGCTTAGTTCATGTAAAGTTTTACACATAGGTACTACAAAAGATTAGCGCTAGTAATCGAATCCCACATATATATGTGGGATTAAATATTATAAACCTACTTTCAATCCTTCATTAAACTAAACGACGATCATCAAGCTTAATTTGTAACCATAATTTAAATAGGACTACACAAAACCTTATAAAAACCATCTCACATAACGTGAAGTGATTATGATTAATCATTCACTCAGTGGAACAAAGCCGGCGCGTGCGCATATCGCTGGTGCAGCGGGGGGGGGGGGGGGGGGGGGGGGGGGTCTGGGGGGGGGGGGGGGGGAGCGTGAAAGGCGACAAGGTGACGGTTTGATAAGTTCAATTGCGAATTATGAATTAAACCTGTTTTTTTGAGTGCATGTTATTAATTAAACCTTTTTTTTGCTACTAGTTTTAAGATTTGAAAACAATAACGTCTTTGATGTAGTGACAATGACATTAATATTTTGATGACGCAACTCTAGGTGGTTGACAAATGGAGCTCTACGATCTGTATCAATGAAAAAAGCATTTTGGATAAGAATAGAGCTCTACAACAGTTCTTTAGAGTGTATAGTGAGTTCTTCTCACGGCCATGTAGAGTTAGTCTACAGATAACACAATAAGCTTATCATAAGTAGACTTAAATATTTAATGAAACTATGAAAACTTTTGCGTTAATAATATTATATAATATCGCCAGATGAACACACCAACTAAATGGTCTCACACTAAGCATCGCTTGTATTATAGCTATCATACACTGTACTAAGGGCGAACTCAGTTCAATAGATATTAAACATCGGACTTGGGTACAAACAGTCGTGCTCATTCGAATCGAACCCGGGACCCGCGGCACATAAAGCAGGGACACTACCGATTTTTTTTTGTATATACACAAATACTTACAAAGAGTCAAAAAAAAGACAAGCCCACTGAGTTTCTCGCCGGATCTTCTTAGGTCGCGTTCCGATCCGTTTGTAGAGTTAAGAAAAAAAATGTTATGACAATTTGTAAGTGCCCCTGTAGGCCTATACGAAATAAATGTTTGACTCTGACTTTGACTTTGCGCTAATCAGGTCGTCATAAATGTAGTACCTACCTATATTATTGGTTTAAATTTATAATAATATGCCACAGGGTAACTTTGTCATTGGGTAAGTGTACCTACATAGATACGATCTCGCAAAATTACCCAATCAACCGTCTGCGTCATTTTATTGGACAAAAACGAATAACACGTTTATAATTGATCTTTATGTATATAGATAATTGTAAGGACCTTTCAGATTACCCTTTTTGTGTGAACACCGGTGCGGTCTTTTTATTTGATTTCCTTCGGACTTTGAGCGGTATATAAGACTTGTGGTTAATTCATTTAATTTGTCATAATAGGTCAAGATTCGACAAATTGTCATTTTTCCATTAAATCCAAAATGTCAATTGATTACGTAAAAGATAGCAATTATGGAAGTTGCAAGAAATTCTCTATCTCATCTTTCATCTCTTTCGCGGACTACGAAGCGCCTTCTGGGCATAGACAACGTTACGAGGATGCTGACTTCTGTTTTGTAACTGGCACTCAGAAAATATTCGTCAAAATCCCCGCCCTAGATCCGTTTCCGGAATCGTGACTTAGTCGATAATAATTAATCATAATCAATAAACGAGTGTCTGTCCATTGTTATCGTATATAGTGAGAGAGGATAATAATTATATTATATTTATATATGGTGGATAATTTATGTATCATGATAGTGTTCATAGTGAGTTAAGTTTATGTCATAGAGGGAGATCGGTTAAACGCTTCTTACAAGTAAACGGTCAATAATGTCTTACTGTACAGCGTGATTCAGAAAGGGTATACGCTTAGTTTGAAGTCAGAATAATGATATGTCGATTCTAAATAATACATTTCGCTCCCAACTTATTATTGTGATTTTTTGTGAGCAACTTCTTAATAAAATTTTCGTATCGAATTTCTGACTACACATAACTACAAATGCGCTAAAGAAGGTTTAAAGACTAGTATTACCTTTCAGCATCACGCTTTATACATACAATATACCAATTAAGCACATACAATATAATTAAAAACAGAAAAACTAGACTACACTTCATTGTAAATAATCAAACAAAGTTACACCTTGTTGCTTTTGACATACAATTTATTTATGCTCACATCGACGAATCGCAATAGTTCAAGTTGCACGCCAGACATTGACCTTGTTATAATTAACCTATATCTATAACAATCTGTATCTAATTGTCAAATTGGATATACTGTCAGTTCGATAAATGTCATGTCAAGTTTATCTTTAATTGAACAATCTAAGATGCAAACGTTAGTATTGATTATTTATGAGAGGATTCATTAATACAATAATTAAGACATTATTTTGATAGCATTTTATTTTGAATATCACTTGCTCACATTGAAGACATTTTAAAGTAAACTTCATTATGAGACAAGTAAACAAGTTTTTGTTTTAACATAAAAAATAAAGGCAACGAAGTTCACAATCTAGACTGTATTTAATTGCATTGGTTTTGAGTTCCCTTCACCTTGAGGAGAGGCTTCAGAAGATTTAATCTTTGTTCTCACATCCATAGGTGCTATTATTGAATTTTATTGATTGACCCACATCAATGTATTCTACGTTTCATTTTTACGATAACTATGCTTGTCTGTCATTATTATAGAATTAAATTTTAAATATCGAACAAGCAAAATTTCGCAACTGCCATTATTGCAGGATAAATTAGTAATGTTTAATGTCAGTTGTCAGAGTATGTGAGTATAGCTTTAAAATATCTTATACGGAGTGACATATGGAGGTATTGTAGAGTCGTGGCGCGAAGTAGCGGCCGATACTCAGTCGTGACCACTGTACCGCGCCCGGTAGCTGAAGGCCGACTATAGAAATATTCAGTGAAAACTACTATTATTGGCACATTATGAAATAATATGAATTATGAAAATATTTGTTGCCTAGTTAATACAATAAAACGTCTCTACATATACGACTATAGCTGGTCTTGTCTGTATTTTGTTTTTTTCAGGTTATTAAATTTTAGATGTTTTTAGTCAGCGGTGGGTTCCTCTTCCCCATTCGTTTTAATTTATTTACGATATATAGCCCAAATATACAATATTTAGATTTCTTTACTGTCTCCATTGAGCGGATCACTGGACAACAACTGGACGGATTTTGGAAAAAATCCTTGCTTGGTGATAATTTATACAACCATTTATCACACACAATTAACGATATGTTTAACCTCAACGACATTGGCCACTTGGATTTACTTAAACCTAACATAACATTAAGTGTAACGCACGTGTTCTCACGTGGGCTTAAATAAGGGCGCACGGATAATATGCCTCTCACTTTGAATATTCGACATTGGCTGATCACATACCAGCCGTGCCGCCTCGCGAGGCTGACTGGAACACACGTCATAAGTAGTAGCTTAGGTATAGTGAGGCATATAAATGACAGCGCTCGGGCGAGCTGCGCGTGCGTGTGCCTCGGGCTTTTTTATTATTTAAATATCGTCGGACGAACACACAAGCTATACGGTCCCACACTAAGCAACGCTTGTATTATGGGTACCGTACAATGGACTGAGGACGAACTCAGTATAATATAATACTTATATATGTAGATGTTAAACAGCTATGACTCTGGTACAAACATTCGTGCTTATCACAAAAAAAATGTGTATTGTTGGGACCCTCGGCTCAGAAAGCAGGGTCACTACCAACTGCGCTAATCATTAATTCAAGAGGCAGCTTTGTGAGGCAGTGCGGTTGGTTTGTACACGGTCATTGAATAATGATGGAAGGCTATGTATAATAACATATCGTGGGATACGTCAGGTGAGCTTGTTTCAAGCTTATCGATACAAAATTGCAGCTTATGCACTTGTACTACGTATATTTTAGTTTTACTCGTAACTTATTGGTAGTATGATTTGTAATCTCGGGGCTTAGTACTAGTTTTGACAGCATTCAATACAGGAGAAGTGATATGTGTCCATTCTTTTGGCGACCTGATTAGCGCAGTTGGTTGTGACCCTGCCGTCTGTGCCGAGGGTTCTGGGTTCGAATCCTGGTGGGGACAAACTTTGTGTGATTAGCACGAATGATTGTATATAATACTCGTATCGCAATACGAACACATCAACTATACTTTCCCACACTAAGCAACGCTTGTAGTATTGGTACCGTATTATGTACTGAGGGCGAACTCAGTATATAATACTTATATAGATATAACATCCATGACACAGGTACCAACATTCACGCTCATCACACACAGTTTGGTCCTACCAGGAATCGTACCCGGGACTCTCGGCACAGAAAGCGGGGTTAATCCCAACTGCGTTAATGAGGTCGTCTGCCAACATAGTACAAATTAGTTAATGTCTTATTTAATGTCTCACGTAGATTTATTTAATCACGGTATATAGCAACTTAATAACGAATCACATAATATTTTGTGACACACGATCTCAAGTTCAATCACTCTTTATTGTAGCCCAGTCATGTGTGAAATTGGCAACACGAGCTGCCGAAACAGAGTTCGATGAATTGATATAATAGTTTGAGTGCAAAATAGATAGTGCGAGATTACTCGTAAGCTAGCCGTATAGTTTATAGTCTACCGTAATTAAACATTTTGTATGGAGAATTGAAAGTTTTAAATATCGTCCGCTAGAGGAGCTGTTCAATTTGCCATACACAATTGCAGTACGTCAATTGCCAGATTATTCGTAAGTCGTCGTCTAAATACGTACCCCCGAAATTATATACGTTATTTAACTTTATCAAACATCATATAATACTCAGAGTTTTGCTTTGCATATTACTATATGACGTTTGATAAAGTTCTAAAACATCTATAAATTTGGGGATTTCCATAAAAATATACAAATAATGTGCCTCTTGACATACTGCTTGAGAAAACTCTTTTCTACGCGGCAAAATTACTCTATGCAATTTCTACGTTATGTCACATGAAATAACTGAATTATTAGTTCCACTGTCCGCGCGGCCAGCATTGTTCTAGCGCAGTAGGTACATGCACTTTCTTTGTACAAGATGTTCAACTCTGCCAGGTTTCATTATTATGTACTACATTGTTGCGAGTCATTATGGCACTTTCCATTTTTACAGTTCATGTGTCTGCGAAAATCGCTTGTCTCCAAGACATTCGTCGACCAGATTCTTCGCCAAAGCCTCTCCATCTATACCCGTATAACCACAATATACCATAACAGAAGTATTGTTTTAATTACAGGTGGAAGGTGCGACGAGGGTCGGCAGAAGGTTACCAACGGCATCAGCTCCTGACGGCAATAGTGTAGCAGGTTCTGGACCTGAAGCCGTACAGCCTACACTCAGGCCGAGGAGTAGCAGGAGGCGAGAAGAACCCCCTTCAGCTCCATCCCGTAATGTCATCCGAACTAGGAGTAGAAGACCAGAGCCCGTCCAAGATGTTGAAAAATCACAAACACCAAGTGGAAATAACGAACGATTTGATTCGAGAAGAACAAGCAGTCGAACACGCAGTCGTCCAGAAAACGAAGCTAGTACTGAAACTACTTCACTAACAAGAGATAACGTCATCCGAACTAGAAGTAAGGCAGGCGGCAGACGACCTACATTAACCACTTCGACTACCCTTGCCCCAATTGAAGCGAGTTCATCGTCTATTGATGAGGGCAAGCTAGAACTAATCAATTCTAACCTTGATGATATTACAAAAATTCCCAAAGAGGACACAGCAACAACACAATTGAAAAGACGAAGCTCTATAGTTCAAACAACTGAGAGTATCGCGCCAAAAAGGCCAAGAGGCCGTATCAATAGCCGCACTAACGCCAGGTCCCTTGATCTCGCTGTAGCAGGGACTACAAATTCACTATCTATCGCGGAGAAAGCACCAACGACTGATAGAACAGCAGCCGATGCAAGGAATTCAAGGAAATTAAGATACCGGACTCGACCTTCCGAAACTGATTCAAATTTAACAAGTGAAGGACTTGCAACAAATGAAGTCATAAAGTCTAGTCAGATTAAAGAACGTGTCACTAGTCAAACGGGTACCCAATCTGCTGGTCCAGTCGTAGTTGAAAGGATTGTTCAGCAAAGTACAGAACCTAACAAATTGAAGACCTCTACAATCAAAATTACGAAAGTAGTAAGACGTCCATTGTCGAGAGGGAAACCAAATTTACGGCCCACTGTATCTATACCCAAAACTAAAAAAGGAGTCTCAGATGAAATTGACCAAGATGATAACTATCCGGAAAGTTTTAAAGCATTGATACAGGCTAAGAATGCATCGGTAAGATGAATGGTTAACATACATTTATATCCTTCTAAGCCAAGTCTTCGGTTTGAGTTCAAATAACTTAGAAGATTTTTAACTTGTCAGAACGTTATCCTTTCGAAATGTTTGGAATGTTGATGGTGTGGTAATTATAGTGGATGATTTGCAGCCATTGTAAAATTACACAATTGTTATTAGGTAGTCTTACAAGTAAAAAGTATAAGACGTTGTCTTAATACAATTACTCCGAAGATATAATAAAACTCATTACAAATTTCAGACAGAGACGAGCTCTCCAGCCAGCGAGAATTTGTCACTGAAGGCATCACAAAAAGTATACAAAACCTACCCAACATCATCACAGTCCACACAGTCAGAGCCTGGCATAAACAAAATTTCGAGGGTAATTAACGAAAAGGGTTACTACATACTAACAACATAATAACACAAACATTAATAATTTGTTTTTAAATACATAATTTTATTACTAATTTCGACCTACCTAGTTTAACACTAAGTATATATTTTCAAAATTGTGTGATTACAATTCCGTTTAGCACAATTTTATATGATGCTATCGATGGCAAGTTTTTTTCTTCGTATTTATGTTTCTATATTGTTGTAATTCCAAGCCATTTAGCAAACTAATTTAATAGTAAATCTAAATCCAAAATCTTACTTTACGTATAAACTTTTACAGTTTCGCAATAAACAAGCAGAGGGTGTAACAAAACACGAAAACAAAGAAGAAAGCAAGCCTGTTGAAGTGACGATAACATCACAAGAAACAAAACCCAAGACTTCAGAGTACCGGCTTCGAGGAACGTACAGCTCTAGAACGCGAAAAGCTGCAATCACCTCTTCAACTGCACAAAGCACGACTACTGGCAAAAGTACAGAAAAACCTTCGTTTAAATACAACAGAAAATTTAAAGCTTCCACAACAGAGGCTCCCAACACTGAAATTGTAAAAAATAAAACTGTTGAACCTAGTAACGCTTTAAAGAAACCCTTAGTCAGACCTCCATTTTATGCAAGAAAACTTAAAGGGATGGATGCTGTTAGCACCGAAACTACAACTGCACAAGAGCCTAAAAACAGGCAAAATAGCCCAAACCTTCCTCAAAAAAAGATACTTCCAAGAACATCTTACTACTCAAGATTGAGAACCAACAAGAATAATGTAGCGTCAACGGAGGTTCCAAACAAGGTAGAGACTGAGCAGGTGATTAAGAAATCGGATGACACAGTCGACTCACCGTTAGTTTTGACTTTATTGGACAATTCGGAAGGAGCATCTCAGAGAACAAACACACAACCAGAAAGTATTGAAAATCAGTTTTTAATATCAGTCACCAGTAAGGAATCTCTGGAAAGTAATAATAATGAAGTTTCTAATACAGCAGAAGAAAATGAGAATAAGTCTGTTATCAAACTTTCTACTAATGTGCCGTCGAAGCAAGAGACAGATAAGAACAAATTTCACGCGAATTACAAAGGTCAACAATCAAATGTTGAAAAACCAAAAATCTCATCAACAGTAGTACCTCCGGTGAGAAATCTGCAAACGAGAAAGTATGGACGCCATTTTAAGGTTAAGGCCAAGGAGGATATCCCAGCAACTACTCCTGAACCTCAGGAAAGGTCTATTAAGAAATTTAGTGAAGCGTTTTCAAAGACAACAGAGGCTTCTAACAATGGGGTAAGTTTATTGAATAATATTTTTAGCAGAAAAAAATAATTGTATACACACATATTTACGACATTTTTGACGAAAATTTTACAGATAACACCAGAGCCTGAAAAATCTAAAAGTAGGTTCAGTTCTAAATACAGAGCTTCGTACACTGATAAACCGTTTTACAAACCCACTGTACCTACTATCACATCATCAACTGTAAGTAACATAACAAAAACCTAATAACAATTCAACTAAAACAGATTGAACCAAATATTCTTTTCAAAATTTTACCTCAATTATACGAAGTAATGCGTTCATAACTTGAGTAGTCAAGTTTGAACAAAGCCCCTTTATAAAATTGGCATTAAATATATAGCATATAAGTATATTTCATAAATTCAGCCATAAGAGTTATTATTGATCAAATTTCCTTAATAATTTCTTCTCCTTATATTATTATTTATGAGATGTGATCAAAAGTAATTCCTTATGGGCATTTAACAAATCATTATAACAATATGAACATTATAATCATCCGAGACATTTCATTAACGAAAATAACGAAAAATTTCTCGTTGCTAAAGGCTTGGCTGAAATTCTACGTCACTGATCACCTGTTGACAAAGTCTGTAGAAGAGCCTAACTGGGTCGAGGGGGACGATCATACCACAGAGTCGATGTCAAGACAGAACAACACGCTACCATACACTCACGAGTCATCTATAGATATGGTTAATGGAATCATATAGTTAACACTCTCTAAATTAATATCACGATCATGCGTGTCTCTATAATTCACTAGACTGTTGTAAATGGATCTTGGTTTGATTTTAAAGAGATAGCTTTTAAGGGCATTTAATTAATGGAAATTTAAGTTTGTAGCTGTAGATTTATTTTCATTTCTTTTGAACATTTATATTCTCTTTAAAACAAAACTTTACATCTGAAAATTTATGCGTTCTAATGCACTATGTAAAAAAATATGACAAAACGCATAAATTTAATAAACTTTTGTTCGTACATGTAGAATAGAGTTCACTAACATACCATTAAAATAATACATTAAATATTGTATACATTTTACATCTTGTTTTAATACTTATTATTTTCTATTACTAACTTTCATTTCATGGAACACTAACTTCAATGCATTCCCACCCTAATACTTAAATTCAAATTTATAAAGAGGCTTTGGTCTTTGCACAAATTTAATAATTATACTTTCAATCAGTTTTCAAATTTTTATTTTTCACAAAATACTATTTTTCTGTTTATATGGGTGAGATTACTTCTTATTTCAGGAAGTGGGAGAAGAGATACAATTAGGGCCAGATGTGAACGCTATTTCCTTTACTCAAACACGAAGGACACTGTCCTCGGCTGACTTGAGACTATCCGAGAGTCTGGTGAAGCCATCACACGTGATGAACGTTGAGGCATCTCAGCATTCACCATCAGTTACAATATCTATATTTGATGCTCTAGCTGAAATACTCACGTCAACACCCAAACCACGATTGTCTACAACAACCGAAGTCATGAAAATACAAAACCTTAATACTGATGTTAAACCGATACTCAATGGCGTGAGTAATGCTAATGTAAATAGTGTCAGAGGCTTAGTGAGTCAGGACACGTTTGTTTCGTCGAGCGCTGATGTAAGCACAACTACTAAATCTGTACAGACCACTGTTCAGAACACACCAAATGTGATTAACAGTATTTCGGTCGGGGGAACTGTCACACAGTCACTAAGCGTAGAAGAAGGCAATGTAACTCCTGTGAATACACCGCAAACTCCCACACTTCCTCCCACGACTCCTGTTTCCGCAAGGAGACCTTTCGCTATAAAAGTTTTGTACTCCAACATAGATTTGCCAACAGACAATCCTACGACTGCATCTACACCAACACAAGCGTCGACTGACAACCCAAAAATGGTATATAACACAGTGTCTGATCTTTTGTTGTCCAATAATAACGTAGTGTCTTCGGAACTAACTAGCATGTTGTCTAATAATATTAGAAATATTATCCAAAATATGGATGAGAATAGTAAATCAAGGTTGTCTGTAGACATGACAAACTTATTAAAGACGTTAATACCGAGAGCCTTAGATGGACTATCGACTGTACTTGACAACGCTGATTCCATACCAAACACAACTCCCTACAGTTTGGAGGACATTAAGGACACTGAGAATGTAAACATCGATGGCGGTGACTCTGGTAATGCCCTCCAAAATGTAGCTATTGACAATAATGTAAATATCACAGTAGCTAATAGAAATGCTCTTTTAAATGTTACACCAAACCCCACCCAGGCTGTAAATAGCTCTGTTACACAGGGGGTTACTGTAAGCACCGTGTCTGTATCTAACAGCCCGATGACGACATCTAGACCAACTTCAACAGTAAGTTCTAGCTCTGCACAACCTCTTTTAAGCGCCTCACCAGCTGCATCTAGTACTACACCCGTAAATATGGTTGCTACGTCACCTGTCTCTTTGGAAACAGACGCTGTAAGTGTAGATAGTGTTAATGGAAGATTAGGATCGACGTCTAGTGATCCAACTAACAAGCCTGTTCCTGTTCCTTTCCTTACAAATTTCCGGACATTCGATGTCACTTCTAGTGATTTGGATGCTAACAGCACTGAAAACGCACAAACAATATCCTTACCTTCGTTGACTCCATCAGTAATACCATTATCAAGAGATATTAGCACTTCTGTTCAGGATCAAAATCCAAACCAAAATCAAGGTCAAATATCACCGTTTCAATTATGGGTGCTGTCAAAGAAAGCTAACGTATTGAAAATGATCGAAGATCTTATAAGACGACACAATGATGAACTAGCCACCGCGCCACCTTTGACCGACTTTGTTAGCCCTTCTGGTAATGTGAACTTATCAGAACGTTTGTCAGACATCATGAACACTATGATTGCCACGACTGAATCTATGACTACTTCTAGTGACGACATGACTTCTCCTATACCTCCTCCCATTGTAGCAAATCCTCTTTCAATCAATATCCTTGATGCAACCACAAGCCAAAGTACAGCAAATGTTCTCACTGCAACTGAAGCAGCATCAAACCCAGCGACAACGACTAGCGCTCCTTCCACTGATCCCATTTCTTCCGATATATCCTCTGTAATTAGTACTACTGAAGCAACTAGTAGCACAACGGGTTCGACTTCTGACACTACTGTAGTTACAATAGCGGCTACAACAGCTGTAACAGCTAATGACGTAACCAGTACTACTACAGCGCCTACAACTGTACCTGTCCAAGTATTAAGCAGACTTCAAGATATCAAGACCACAACCATGTCGAGTATAGAAGCAACTCTAAGCACGACCGCAAGTAATATAGAAACAACTACGGCTGCAGCTAACACAGAAACTACGACACAGTTGAACACTGAAACTACGACTCAGTTGAACACTGAAACTACGACACAGTTGAACACTGAAACTACTACAATAGTCGCTACTACACAATCGGCAACCTCAGCTCTTCCAACAAATCAACCTGCAACCGTTAGTAATATCGTCACGACACCTTATATTCCGAAAAAAGATTTCGTTATATTCGGAATTTTGCCAAATAATACAGTGGTACGTAAAGATCCTAATGATGATGTACTGGAAACATTAACAGAAGCGAGCCCATACATCGTTTACGGTGTGCTACCTAATAACACAGTAATTCGTAAATTCCCCAACGGAACTAGAGTGCCGCGAGTCATGCAAAAAATTGACATACTACCAATCAGCCCATGGAGTTTGAGAAATCCATACAGCCCCATCCATAATAATCCGGCCATCGTCAGACCACAGTCTAACCCCATCCGAGTATCCACTAATACTGTGATATCCACAGACACATCAAATAACGGAACGGAAAGTTTAACCAACGACACTGTAAATAACCAACAAACGATGGTATTGACTTTATGTTGTTTAGCTTGACCGCCCCGCTTTGGTGCTTTGTTTTCACTAGCAGCGGCAACGTCTCTGGAGCGGACAGCGCATGCGACTGGGTCTTCTGGTGTCTTCGTGAGCCCTGCATGCTATGCAGTATAACCGCTTTAAACATTGGTGCAAGGTGGTAACATTTTATTTCATAATTGCAGATATCTTCATCGGCACTTAATATTAAAAGCAGTAACGGTATAACTACCACAAATAAGCCGTTTGCTGAAAAAAGCACTGCCTCGCATGTATTGAGTTTACGCACAACTACAATGCTACCTTCTATTGATGAGATTCTGCTTAATAGTATATCTTCGGCCGCTAGACAGGAGATGGTCATATCGGAAATGACAAGCTCTACTCGCGAACCAAGAATATTAACACTGGATATTGATCCGGAGGTATAATAATTATTTATATAGACGTTTTCTTATTTATATATCACTTTTCTCTAAGGTACCTAATGCCCACAATTATTTTATCACTTATTATCATACGCAATTTTAACACTCTGGACTTGGTTAAATAACCTAGTGTGTAATGACTGCTGAATTGAGTTTAAGGTAAGTGGTGAAGGATTTAACCGGCCACTATTTTTGCAATAAGAATCTGTTAAAATATTATCAAATGACATTATGCTGTGACAAAATTCTAACATACATTAAAACAAATTACAGACACAACAAATACGAACGGAAAGCCCAAGTATAGGTGACAGAAGCGCTGTATTCAAATTCATACCAATAGATGAAGTGAGTGTGTCACAACAGAATTCAAACGTACAAAAACTGGCTTCAACTAAGGCACCGTCAACAACGAATATGGCAACAGCGACAGTAACTGAAAGTACTCAGACGACTCAAATACAAACATCTGTAAATGATGCAACAACCGCGCAAGGAACCACTAGCGTCAGTCCGGAAACAACTGTAGTATCGTCCGCATTTACTAATGCACCTGAAACGACACCTATGTCGGTATCTACGACCATCGCAATGACTACATTAGCTGCAACAACAACTACTACACGAGTACCTACAACTACTGTAGCGCCAACAACCACTACAACTGTAGCACCAACAACAACAACTACTGCAGCCACGACAACCAAAACACTGGCACCAACAACAACAACTACAACACCAGCTCCAACAACTACAACACTGGCTTTAACAACTACAACACCGACTCCAACAACTACACAGGTACCAACAACATTAATGCCCAGGTCTATAGAATCAACAACAACGACGCCAGTTCTATCCACAAACCCAACAACAACAATAAGTATCGAAGAGGAGTTGAGAAGATATCAGGAAGATATACAATTGTTACAAACTCTACTTAAAGCGACGGGCCGTGATCCTAAAAACTTGAACATACAAGGCAATGCAAATCTATTGTTCGGCGATAGTACAACGTCTAATCCGACAACCACAGTACCAACAACAGTACCAACAACTACCACAACAACTACAGCTAGATCAACCACTACAACAGCGCCAACTACTACTGCTAGACCAATAACGACGACGCTACAAAACGATCCAGCAAAGTTATTGCAAGCATTACTTTCCGGCCAAGCAAACCAATTATCTTTAACAAATCTAGTCGGTAACATTGAAATGACATCTACTCAACAACCTTCAACAACAGAACGAACATTGGAAGACGATATCAAACAGTTCGAGGAAGATACAAAATTATTACAAGCGTTGTTACAAGTCACCGGGCAAAACCCTGCTTCTCTTAACATACCTGGCTTAGATAGATTAATAACAACTATAGCCCCCACAACAACAATACCAACAACAACCACACCAACAACAACAACTGCACCAACAACAACAACTGCACCAACAACAACAACCAGGCCTACAACAACAACTCGGCCGTCAACAACACAATCGATAGAGGATGATTTAAAACAGTTCCAAGAAGACACAAAACTTTTACAGGCTCTGTTACAGGCGACAGGTCAGAATCCAGGCAATTTAAACATTCCGATCATATCTGGTATAACTTCAAACGTGAGGATAGCCTCAAACCCTCAGACTACGTCGATAGGATCAAACCCAACAACGCCGCTAAACGTTAGGCCGGTGTACACAACGGCTCAGCCTAGGCCTGTGTTTAAGACAAATGCACCAAGAGCTATTACGTCCACGTTACAGCCTGTGACTGATATTGGGATATCAACAACATTCACACCGTTTGACCAAACGCGACTGCCGACCCCGACAGCGAGAAGCGTCACCCCGACTACCCCGGTTACGGGTTTCACAATGTCTACTGAAATACCAAGCACTTCAACTTTCTCGGTTCAAGAAGATTTAGCTTTCCTTCAAAACTTGGTAAGTGTATAGAATGCTGTGAAAAAAGAAAAATGTATAACAGCCTCGGTGTTATAAAATAATGCAGTGTATATTTCGAAGGAAACTGGTTTATGTTTAAAAATATATTTTTTATTTTCAGAAATCGGTATTGAACACCAGCCCAAATGAAGATCCAGAAGGTGCTCTAGCCAATCGCATCATAGCACTTGCTGTCGAAAAGAGTCTCAACGAAATTCAATCTGGCGATTCCGATACAGTTCGTACCGGGAAAAAAATAAATAACAGCCCTAACAATCTCATACCAACAACTACTCTTAAACCAGCTACTACAACCACAACTACAACGACGACAACGACAACAACAACAACACCACGACCAACATCCACACAGCGTCCAGCTACAACACAGAGATTAGTAACAACAACATTCGACGGACCATCCATTCAGGACGATATCAGACAATTCCAGGAGGACACTAAACTACTCCAAGCTTTAATCAAAGCAACCGGCCAAGATCCATCCAAATTTAATATACCTACACTACCGAACACTAATCTAAATGTGAGTCCAAATCTGCCAAACGGTGTTAATGATGATTTGAAATTACTTTCGAATCTTCTGGCTTTGCCATCGCCGTTAAATGAACCTTTTTACCCTCTCACACCGAAACCCTTCATTAATTACAACGGAGGTCTTAAAACAAATGTCCCAACGACGGCTTTGCCTTTTGGTGCAAAAATAGCTGTTAAAGATGATCCGAAGAATGTTCAAGATGACGGGAAGTTGTTACAAACTTTGATCAAATTACAGGGTGCACAAGAGACCACGACGCAAAAGAGTAAACTCACTATAACAGGTAATACTATTGATAGTTATATGTATTTTAATGTGCTCTCTCGTTATAATCATAACGATAACTTAAGATTACCTTAGAAAGGAGTGGCTTTAATTTTTGCAATTAAAATAATTTTCACTTGTCCAATCAATTTTATTTAAGTATGTATTATCCGTGCAAGCCTTACAATATTATAGTTGAAAAATGCTCAATTTAAAATTAAACATTTCCAGGCCAATCTTCCGACGAAGCTCTACAGAAATTGATTCAGCAGCAGCAAACAAAAGCAACGGGCATGGTCTCGGAAGCTACAAGAGCACCTATTTCTTTGAGCACCGAGTATGGAAAAAGCAACGACGCATTGCTAGCCGCGTTACTGAAGGAGCAGGGTTTCGGTCCAACCACGGCAAGTTCTTTGGATGAGCAACTCCGACTCGCTGTTAGTCTTAACTTTTCTTACTTTCACCCCTAATTATTCGGGAGAAGTCTAAAACACTTCTCCCGAAGCATTTCTAACTTCATTATCATTCATGCGATCAATCAGTAACTTCACTCCGCTTACGGCACCGTATTCATTATTATCTACTTTCGAAGCTTCATCTCATTCCATTTCATCTTTAATATTTATATGTCATTCATTAGGAACTCTAGCATTAACTGTCACCTCGTAGGCTTTACTCAACCAAGTGGTAGTGACGCCAAAAGCGAGAAGGACGACGACGACGCCAGCGCCGCCACCAGCACCGGCGCAGAGGAGGCCCTTACTAGACGGGCTGGCGTGGCTGTGGCAGCAGTGGAGGGACACGGCGCCTGGCTCAGCGCCGCCGAGACAAGAAAGGCGGCCGGCCCCGGCGCCCGTGGCCAGGCCCGTGGCCAGGCCCGCTGCAGCCCCGGCCCCGGCCCCGTCACCGTCAGCCCAGACGACGGGAACTCGAGCCAACTGGTTGGGTTCTGGCCCGTTCGTCGGCAACGCTGATGACAAACCAGCGAATAGAGTGGGTTTTGCATCGTTACTACTTAGATTATGTGACTGGGGTTGAGGTGAAGGGAACAGGCTTTAGATTAAATGTAACGGATTTGTTTTCAAATTAAACTTAATAATTTTACTTTTCGATTTTTTTAAATATGTTGTTCCTATTTAATCTAAGTCTGGTTTTGTATTGTGAGGAGATCGGGTTGGATTGTATATAGTGAGAAATGAATTAAGATAGTGTTTTTTTCTGTGTATTCTTTGTGTTTTATTTTCTCTTAGTTAAATTATTTATTACGAATTGTCTTTATCGGCTTGTACATAATGTTTTGTGCCCTAAAACAGCGAGATTTTTTGTTGTGTAAAATAAAGTGTTTAATTTATAATTTTGTATGTGTCGTTTGTGTTTTGTCATTTTATTGTACTGATCATCACGGGTTCCATTGCACATTGTAATGTATATAACAAGAGATCTATCTCAAAATGGACTAGACTGTATCTTGATTTATGATCTGCTGCATTGCTATATTTTTTTATATTTCATTCAATAAAGTCTAGTCCAATTGAGCCCATCCTCTCCAATGTCCATTTAACATTTCACCGACCGCATTACCATACCCAAGGGATACGCTAACAAACACGAATTATATCGTTACACACTTTGTAGATTATGTAAAAAAAGTAGATAGTTTTTTTTTCAGACAGAATGATGTAAATTTTGTATATTTTACATACATAGTTTAAGAGTGGTTTTGTAAATATTAAAAAGTGAGTGTGAAGTGTATATATACATAATACATAATTTGGTGAGTAAACGCAATGAACGATTGGCTTTTAAATAATAACACAATGACATTTTCTAAATTGCACATGTATATTTTTTGCTCAAACGCTAGCCTATTAAAAGTACTGATCAAAAGTCTAATAAAACATACTTTGTGAACAAATATATAACAATCTTTAATAAGTATATCAGTAAAAAATACAGTAAATAACATCTCCTGTACGAAATACAAAATCTTTTTTTCAGCATGATTTGACTAACATTTCACGTACACTGTTTCACTCTCATTAACATTTTCTTGTATATAATATTTTGTGAATATCTGTAAGTATTATCTATAATATTCCATAATATTTCTTTATCTACATCTTCACGTATCTTGCACGAAAACATGGTTTTTGCATTACTTAAATTATATTAAATATTTTTTAAACAGTGTGATTCTACACTGTCTATCTTAGTTTAAGGTTCTCTACACAAGTAGCGGCCGATGTATCTATAAATAAAAAAGATTAATGCAAAAATCAACAAATGCACAGCTCACTGCCTAAGCGTCACCATTAATGCGCTCAATACACCATAACATCGACTATGAACTAACTTTTAACCCTCATGACTTCATCTAGATACCTCTGGAGCCGCCGAGGGCCGCGACGTCAGAGCAAGGTCCGGGTAGGGGGCAGCTCGTGTCAGCAGCCATTAATGTAACGCGAGCCTTCTCGCAGTTCCTAGGAGCAGCGATACAGGTAAATAATATCATACATAGAGCATGATGATTTTGTAATATAAAAATATATTTGTAATATGATGATGATTTTGTAATATACAAAAATATATTTGTAATATGATGATGATTTTGTAATATACAAAATATATTTGTAATATGATAATTTTGTAACGTAAAAAAATGTATTAGGAACAATATGATAAAAGTTTAATTATAACGGTAGGTTTGTCGTATACTTTATTGTTTTAGACGAAAAAGAGTTTTATATTTTTATTTGTGAGTTTTTTAAGGATAGCTTAGAGAAAAATTGGCTGATAAAGGAGAGTGTTGTAAGTGGTCTCGATCTAACCATATCATTTCATAAATTAATTTTTCACTCCAAATCTAATTTTCAAAATAATTTATTTTTATTTTTCATAAAAAAAACATCAATAACTCGTATACTTACTTAATCATTTTCATAAATTAAACTGATTTGTAATCTATTAAAAAAACAACTAAGCAAAGAAAGATCTTATAACGTGTATATTTTTAATTTTCTATTGCATTGCATCCAATGCAATAGAAAATTAATATCTTTCTATATTTCCGAGTAATATAGATACCAAATTATTCATCGAAATGTCTGGACGAATATAGTGAATTGACGGCCCGATTAGCGCAGTGGTAGTGACTCTGCTTTCTGCGCCGAGGGTCCCGGATTCGAATCCTGGAAGGGACACAAGCTTTGTGTGATGAGCACGAATGTTTGTACCCGAGTCATGGATGTTTAATATGTATATAAGTATTATATACTGAGTTCGCCCTCAGTCCATTGTACGGTACCTATAACACAAGCGTTAAGCTTAAAGTGGGACCGAATAGTTGGTGTGTTCGTATGGCGATATTTATAAAAAAAAATTACTAATATATAAAAAAACATAATTTTTCTTTCAACTTCCAGGGTGCGGCGCAAACTGTCCAGAACGTGATACGTGCCGGTCAGAAAGCCGCGACGGACGTCTACACGGGTGGCTCGGGCAGCTCCGGGTAGCCGAAGCTGTGTTGCCACGGACTCGAAACTTTTACGAAAGTGTCATAACACGCACCTTGTATTGCAAGTGCTCAAATGTAAATAGTCGGTTATAAAAAAAATAATTTTATGTGTTCTATTTTCAAAACGTCCAATAGATTCGTTCTAGTCAGGGATAATGCAACATCGTGTAATCTCCCAAACGAAACAGACAATAATAATTTCAAATGCTCAATAATGTAGATAATCTGAAACAGCACTGCTTTGATTTGATTTCCAACTTGTATCTTTTTTGTCGAAAAAAAACTATAACTTCCCGGATTATACTCTTTCTCCAAATTTATAGAAATTGACAATGACATTGTAAGCTTCTATAAATTTGAGGGTTTACTTTGCCGTAATAAGGTTTAATAGTTGTTTTTTTACAATACTGTTCTGCCCTTACGCGCTGTTTGTATTCTCTAATTATTATTTATCCCTGACACTTTTTTTTTTCAAAACTAAGTCTCCTTAAAATGTTCCTAACGGCTACAGATGTTAAGATAATATTGTAACGCTCGAATTTATAGAAGTTTGAATCAATTTCTAATGCAAAGCATTTAGTTGTCGAAAAAAGTTTTTTTGGATCCATTAAAATATTTTACCTTTGCTGTGACTAGACTATTATAAACCGTAAATGGTCATACGCTATATGAGTATATTGAAGGAAATGCATATTCGGCCTAATTCAGAAACCCCCCTGCCTTTGTTTAAAGCATACAAATATAGCATACATTCTAATCGGTAGGATAATACCGATTAATATTACTGCTATGTGTATGCTTCAAACGAATACGAAACGTTTCCTTGATGCAAGTTGGCCGCACGTACAAAATTTCCAAAGTGAAAGTTAAAATCGTGTTTTAATTAATGTCTATAAATTCGACTGTATATCTATTGAATGCTATTTGTAATATCTAATAATCCAAGTTTCAAATTCATTCATTGATCTGAACGTCTGAAATTAGGACCTAGGAAAATAATGTGATGTTAGAACTACCTACTTAGTTTATATTATTTAATTTTTGATGATAATCTCTCTCTACATGACATTTTCATTTTGTAATAAATGATTTACAATTGGGGACCTAAATGATTTGTAATTTAAATTGATTTTTGAAATAGGTTCCGCATTTGTTGTGAAATTTTAACCTCTTAACGATTGGATTGCGCTTGCGCACATATAGGGACCAAGATTGACAGCCTCTATTTATAGATATTATCTGTCTACGTTAAATTAGATTAAATTAAACCTGTATCCGTGATTTTAAT
The DNA here is from genome assembly GCA_905404115.1 of Pheosia gnoma. NCBI lineage: Eukaryota > Metazoa > Arthropoda > Insecta > Lepidoptera > Notodontidae > Pheosia > Pheosia gnoma. Next base: position 9,297,242 of record FR989900.1, read on the forward strand.
TTCCAGTTTCTGAAAGCTTGACAAATTTTGTTGAGTTGACCACAAAATATAATATGATACAAATATCCAAAATACGTTGTACGCATCAAATTATAATATTTTTCATGTTTTAGTCATTATAAATATAATATTATAATAAATTGCCATTTGTTGTGAGATAACTTAAAAAACAATTTTCAGAAACTGGTTGTTGATACGACAAATACAATTAGATGTTAAGTGAATGTAATCTTAAGCCTAATTACATGTGCCATCTCGCACGTGCTTGTAGTACTCGCTTCTACATTCTTCAGCTTTTATTTATTTATTTAATTCAAAATGTATTGTGTTTAGCCTACAAACACAAATGTTATACGATTTACTCACGGTCAGATTTTGCTAGTAAGTTGGCTAGGTTTGAAAAAGGGTTTTTTATGTCATAGTTTTCAAAATTGAAACGTTCATGGCTATATTAAATTACTTGCAGGCAAATGTCTAACATTCTAACGAACATTGTATCGAACGATAATCTCTCGAAAATTGAGACGAAAATAAATTGAGAATAAAGTAATACTGGTTTTTAATTTAAATTTGGTGGATGGAGGAGTATTCTAAAACATTTACAATAAAAAGTATATTGTTTCTAGCTTAGCTCTAACAACTTACTAATGAACTGACTGATTGCAAACTGGAGACGTTTTAACTTGCGATAACCAAGCCGTTAAGCTTATCACTGCCTGTAAATGTAATGGTTAAATGTAAGGATCGGGTAGTTTAGTTATATTAATGCTATACAATCGGGCTAGAATTATTTTTGTTAATTTTATTTACATAATAAAATAAGGCTCGGCGCCCATTGGCAGGGTAGGTCGGCATTGGATCTAGTGTCGCTCTGCCGCTACCAGTAGGCGCTGGGACTATGCAGTCCCAGGTTCGATTATTGTCTAACATCTATGACAGTTTTGGATTTCAATGACGAAACTCATTTTCTACCACGATTATCACTTGCTAAAGATTTTGGGCAACCTGGTAACCAGCTCTTGAAGGACTTGTGAAGTCTGCTTACTGGTGTTGGGCCAACATGGTGGACCCAAATATCCAGCAATGAAGCAAGCAGTGGGTTTTCAACGATGTAAGCCGGCTAAATTAATGTATCAATTAATATTTTGTTATATACTAAACAACAAACCAAATTCAACATCATTTTATGTTATTTCTGTTTGATACTTATTCAATTTCAATCGAAGATATAAGTAGATATTATTAGAAATAAATAAATCAGCAAGTGAGTTAAATGATAATTAAAAAATTGGTTGTGTTATATATGGTTTATATACTTAGAAGTCAATTTTCCGGAAAAATATTTGATTTCTTATATTTACGCGAATACTACACATTAAAATAAAACTAATTTACAAAACACGGAAAAAAATGTTGAATTTTCAATTAAATACATTCTTAACAAATAAAATTAACAAAAATAAAAACTGCTCTAAAATTACGAATTTATGTAGCAATATTATTTTAAAGTCGTTCTTTCACTGCCACGAATTATGATACATAATTTGAATAGTTTTGGCACTTTTTATTATAATTCCATGTATTTTAATACCTAAATTAAGCTAGTATGATAAACAATTCTTATATTAATAGCATAAATTCGCTTTAAGCGCTAACTTGTACAGATAACTAGAGACTTAACTGCCTTGGTCATAGGCTTTATATTAAATTAAACGTATTTTATATATTTGTACATTTATACATATAATATTATGTGGGGATTGATAGGAAAATAAATTATTATAAAACTATTTACTTGTTTTACTTATCTACCATTACTTATACAGAATATCTAAGTACAAATGCAATAATGAGAGCGCTTAGGGTCCTTGTGGCGGGAAATTAAACGGTAAAGATTGGTCGACGCAACCGGTGTACATTTGTTGTAACGTCTGGCAATATTATATATATTAGAATCAGAATATTTTTTATTCATGTGAACCATTGAGTACCGTACTTATGAATAATAAAAAATGTCACAAAATGCTAAACTACGACTTTACCACTCGTTCGGAATGCCGTTCCTATGGAGAAGACCGGGCAAGAGACTCCATGGTTGCTCTTTCCAAAAAGATGTTATACATATTGATTGTCACAAAAAAACACAAGTTATATGAAGGTTTACATAACATGTAAAAGGTAGTGTATTCAGTTCTAATCGAAAGCCTTACAATTTGCTTACATCACGTGGCAACTCACAACTTTGTGCTCAATGTTTTTTTTAGGCGTTGTTTTTTTATCTATACATATAATAAAAATGAAACTTTTCGGTGTAGAATTATTATAACAATGCCTTCGCGATAAATGATCTACTTACTTAACTCATACGAAATTGAACCTTATTAGAAAACCTACATAAAGGAAAACATTCAATTCGCTTTATCAATCGGTTTATTTACCAGAAAAGTAATTATCTCAGAACAAAAACAATACATAACTCGACATTTCTTCTTATTATGCCATAGATAAAAAAAAGAAAAATGATCATGGCATGCAATTATTATGCTCATATCACTTGTCAATCGACTAAATGTTTAAATTAACATACAGCAATAAGAGTAATGGATAACAGTAAAACAAGACGATTTTTTTTTTTATTACATTATAGGCAAGTATTTGATCTCGATCTCACCTGATGGTAAGTGACGATGAGATCTACGATGGAGCATACTTGCCTAGGTAGGAAGGCGGCAGTAGATCGAGACGCTACATTCACTAGGCACATGCAGCGCAACTGATCTGACCCGCCATCCATGAATGGCAGCACCGAACATCATGCCGGAACACGGCTAGGCCGCTTGGCGACATGGCTTTGTTCAGTGGGTGGTGACTAGCCACGGCCGAAGCCTACCACCAGTGGAGTTGTCACCTGGTTGGCACCACCCAGGGTCACGTGTAGGGTATCTCGAGGGTACTTAATTCTCCTACGGACGAAGGTGACTCGACCCCAAAATTTCTTACATACACTAGTACCGATTGTAAATACCTCATGATGCAATGAATCATTCTTTTACATTCGATGAAGATTCTTCCAGACCTTTTTATTTCCTCTTCGCTCCGTGACCACCCGCCATTTTCTTATTCCTTTATTTAGTTGAATTAGCTTTTCCTCGTTCGGTCTTAAAGTTTGAAATGAATGTTATATCTTTAAGCTCTAATGATTGATGCAACCCAAATTCCAATATAATATTATATAAGCAGTGATAAAGTTGGTAGAATGCTTTCCTTAGTGACGAGGATCACAGGTTGAAACCCCGGCTCGCACCTCTCCGATTTCTGGATTTCATATGCGAATCTCATTTTCAAACATGATTATCCCTTGCTAAATGGTGAAGGAAAACATCGTGAAACCTGCATGTCTCAGAACCCCACGAAAGATGTGTATAAAGTCCGCAGACTGCGCCAGCGTACTTCTGCGTCATACACACCAACTATACGGTCCCACACTAAGCAGCGCTTGTATTATGGGTACCGTACAATGGACTGGGGGCGAACCCAGTATATATAAACATCCACGATTTGGGTTCATAGATTCGTGCTCATCTCACAAAGTCCTGGTGGGAATGAATCCTGGTGGGAACAACCCACCAGGATTCGAACCCTGGTGCCTCGGCACAGAAAGCAGGGTCACTACCAACTGCGCTAATCAGGCTGTCAAGAATGATTGAATTCTAAAATATAGGTATTCCAATCACATAAATCTTATTCGCTACCGAGCGGCCGGTTGCGAATCGTACGCTATCGTTTGATACATTCGTAATCAAAGACGTATCGATTATTTCGATTCGTTTTTTCGTGTTTTTCGACCTTGAGGTGCGTGACAATACACGACATTGGCAGTGGACGTTGGTTTTTGTGATCGACTCGTATTTGCGTTTGCTATTATTAGAGTTATATAGAATTGGTTAGGAAACATACAGGTCAGAAGTTTTGGTGCAGCCGCGATATAAGAGCGAGACAAAACACATCACTAGTACAGTAAGAAGAGAAATTGTAATTAGAACCTTATGGAAGGCAAGTAAAGAACAAATAGTAATATTGTTGTAAGACGCACCACCTTGATTTGATTTTCGAATAACAAATTCAATTCAAGTAAGGATTGGAACTATTTTACGAATTTGCGTAAACAAAAGACTAGATATTTCTGAATTTGACTTCGAAAATAACGGTTGCGTTATTTTTTCAATATTTTTTTTGCTTTCCATAAAATGTGTTTCTTTGCTAAATAATGTGTAATATTCGTGGGAGATTAACCATAGGCACACATAGTGTGTTCATACAAGCGCACGAGTGAAGGAAATTGAAATAAAATAGTATAACTTGACTTTCAAGTTCTCCTAAGATGTCCGGTAAATATTCAGTAGAGTATCCACAGCTTTACTGATAGGGGTAGGGGATGAATTTCATCTTTACCATCGTCATCAACATCATCATTACATAATTATAATTCAATAACAATTATCAAAAAGTACTCGACACTAGCAAAAATGCCACTTTTTTTTTTTTTTTTTTTTTTTATTACATTATAGGCAAGTATTTGATCTCAATCTCACCTGATGGTAAGTGACGATGAGATCTACGATGGAGCATACTTGCCTAGGTAGGAAGGCGGCAGTAGATCGAGACGCTACATTCACTAGGCACATGCAGCGCAACTGATCTGACCCGCCATCCATGAATGGCAACACCGAACATCATGCCGGAACACGGCTAGGCCGCTTGGCGACATGGCTTTGTTCAGTGGGTGGTGGCCAACCTTAACAAAAGAAGAAAACAGTCGCGTTTATGTTTCTCTCTGACTGTCCAGTATGTTTCCATAGCTATTGTCTGCTACTTCGTACCGCGCTTATTACCAAATCGAAATCAATTTGTCATAAAATATATTTCATTATTGCGAGTAATTTGATTTTCTATTAAATTCTAATCCAGCAAAAAATTAGACCAAGTCTCGTTTTGTACCTATTCGCGTTATATTTGGACAACGTTACTTGCGATTTGAAACAGGAAAACGTGGGCTATTGGAAATTGTGCATTTCAAGACCTTGACTTAGCACAGAGGAAATGCAGTTTTTATTTGACTTTAGTAAACAAAGGAACAATAAAGTTTATGCACTTGAGAACAAAAATAAACCATAATAACCTACCTTTAAATAATAATAATAATAATTCCAGCCCGTTTTTAATGTCCCACTGTCGGGCACGGGCTTCTCAATGCGAGGGGGTATAGGCCATAGTCCACCACGCTGGCCCAGTGCGGGATGGCGGACTTCACACATCTTTCGAGGGGTTCTCTCAGACATGCAGGTTTCCTCACGATGTTTTCCCTCACCGTTTAGCAAGTCATAATCATGGTTGAAATAATATTCGCACATGAAATCCTAGAGGTGCGACCCGGGGTTTGAACCTGCAATCCTCGTTACCGAGGCAAGCGTTCTACCAACTTGGCTATCACTGCTATACCTTACTTTACCTTTAAATAAATAAATAAAATAATGAAGCTGTACAAGATGATTCAGAAAGAGTATACTAAACCTTGAACCAGCGCTTCTTTAACCCATTTGTAATCATTATGTAAATTCGATTTTAAACAAATAAATATAAAAAAAAACCAATGTGTTATTTGTTTTATTGTAAAAAAAACGCAGGCTCGAGACTTAGTATATAGCCTTTATGAATCAGTCTGTATAATAGAACATACATTCAAATGTTAGGTGGAATAATAAAGTATTCAAGCGTTTATATATTTTTATGTTGCATACGAAAGTCTAAAACCAGATTATAGACTGGTTTTCTATCTATCCAAATTACTTTATAGCTAAAGCCAAACTAAGCAATCTTTGTATTATGGGTACCGTACAATGGACTGGAGGAGATCCCAGTATATACCTCCATAACTTATCTTCTTAGGTACCAAGCATTCATGACTCGGGTACAAACACATCAAAACACAACAAACCGGGACCGAAAAATGTATGTATAGTAGAAAATGGTACTTAAGTGATTTCTTTTATTTCTTATCGCCATACACCAGTCCATTCACTGTTACAAGAAGAATAGAGCATCCCCTAAATTTATAGAAAAACTTTTCAACCGTCCATAGAGCCATATAACGGCCGATGTCCCTTCCAATCGCCATGCAAATGACTAGCTAGATTGCTTCTTGACTTGCCAATTAACCCCCTACAAATCGGCCCTGCAGACTTGGTGCGATGTTCGGCCGCTCGTAAAGGCTTTAGAGTTTCAATTTTGATACCAATCTTTTAAACCGAATGTTCACATTACTATTAGTTTTTTTTATAGGTTGGTTGTACGTATTTTACTGTTGTATAATATTCTTTCCAACGAAATTAAAAAAAAATCAAATGTCATTATTATTAAACACAGTAACATTAAGAGAAACGTTAATGATTTAATTACCCCTCATAATCGGATCTGATCATTCTTACGGTCGCTTCGGGGTAATTCACACAGAATATTAGCCCCAATGATGTAGTCTGGACGTATTATTAATGATCCCGATTATCGCGTGCATGCGATGTGTGTCGTTGACATTAGATTGAATGTGCACATTCAACTAAGTGGATATGCTTCTACATATATTAACAAGCATATCTTTCTGGCTGTGGTATTCAATGAGTTAATCAGATACACCTACTTATTCTATGTATTCTAATGAGAAACTTTTACTATTTACCAAAATAAACGCGATAAAATCTGTAAAATTAGTTTTATTTCAATGTATTTACAGTAAATACTTTCAGAATTCACGCACGACATTAACACTCGAATATAACATAAAAACTTACCTATAAATATAGCATACATTTACTAATTAAGTATCTATATAAATAATAAATATCTTATGTGTCACAAACTTGTTCAGGTAAAGTGTATCTACAACAGTAAACAAATAAATACGAGGTTGTTATTTCATGGACCTCATGAAGATGAGTTATCCCATAATAACAATGGTAGCGGAGTCACCCCCACTTTTTTATCTGTTTGTCTGTGCGTTTGTGCGCGCTAATCTCAGAAACGGCTAAACCGATTGGGGTATGGTTTTCACTAACCACATAGCGTTTTCACTAATGTGTTGTGGTAAGCTTCACTTAAAATTGGTGTGTTTGTTTTATTTCAATCGGTTCATAACTATAAGAGTTATATCAATTTAAAGACGCCGACGAAGTTGCAGGCAACAGCTAGTTTACAATATAGGTAGCCAATCAACGAGGTTCATCGAAATAAAATCTAAGCATCGATGAAATCAACTAATAGGTAAACACCTAAATCCACATTTTAATTTATTATTAAATGCTTATAATTAACAACACAAAAATACAATTTTAATATACATGAAAAATTAAAATGGGTTCCAGTAAAAACCCAGGATTGAAATCAAAGAAAATAAAATGTAATCAGTCAGACTGTGAATCTTGTTAAGCAACTTTTACGTCGCTTTTTTGCACGAAACTTCTTACAAACGAGTTAATAAATTAATCATTTGGATATTTTATTGCAATTTAGACATGCCTATTATAAATACTCGAGGAGGCAGCAGGTGTCTACAGATTAGCCGAACGAAAGAAGTCTGTTAGGGGTTGAATGAATATTATTGTTTTTTATTCTGTGGACAATACTGATATAATGACAAGTATCTAGTTAGTATTTCATCATATAGATTGATGGTGTCGCAGGAGTTCCCAACCACCTACACTAGAATCTGTACTCTGGATTGAATGTTTTAGGAAATCAGTACTTTCATTATCAATGGTACTTCAACCGATACAAACAACTTAAGTTTTATTTCAAAGCGTAAAGAAATAATCATCACATTTCTGCATGCATGCTTTTTTATATTGGTGCTAGCCCGCCACCACGCACTTCGACCACTGTTACTCCTGTTAGGCAAGATCTACCACATGTGATCATTGAGGATATGGCGCTTTGACCTTCACGAGACCTAAAGAAAAGCTAATTGTCATGGAACCCGCAACGAATTTAATCTAAACAAATGATAGAAGATACCTAATAAGTAGTACATGTCTCTAAAGTTATTAGATCTAAAATACATTTTCATTTGCTACGAACAAGAAGAACCTAAGTATTAAACATTAATGTCATTGGAGTATTTTTAATATAAATAATTCAAATTATGTTGATCTGATATCCAAATGGCAGTTGACCTACAAGCAATTAAAATAGATTGATTTAGTCAAACGTTGTTTTAGAATCAGAATCAGAATATATTTGTATTCGTGTAAACCATTAAGTATAGTAGTTAATCTTAATCGTCAAAATTGTTACAAAATGCTATGCTACGGATTTTTTTGAACAGCTGCTAATGTCTGCCTAGCCGTTCCTACATTGTTCTCACATACCAATAACTATGTACTGCTCAAAAATGTAACAGTTATTTTTAAAAAGAGCAACCATGGAGTTTCTTGCCCGTTTTTCTCCATAGGAACGACATTCCGAACGGGTGGTCAAGTTGTAGCTTTGCATTTTGTAACAATTTTGAGGATTCAAAAGTACTGTACTAATGGGTTACATGTATAAAAACTATTCTGATTCTGATTCTGACATGATGATTAAAAATGCGCCAAAGAAGCGCAAGTTCAAAGGATAGTATACCCTTTCTGAATCACCCTGTATATTTATCGCTATTAATGTATCTTACAAAACGATTGCCAATACAATTGCATACGGCGTGCATACAAAATGTCAAAGTTTATTTATAGAAGTTGACAAAGGCTTCGCTGTCTTGAGTGGGAAATTCCCACTTGTCGTCGTTCATATTGAACTGCTGCCCACAGTACCTGTGAGCTGGCAAAACAAGTGCCTAATTATGTTTGTACCTAACTACTTGTAATTCTTTTTAATAAAATTGTTCTTGTATTTCTTTTTTCCATAACTACTGGCTTTTCTGAAATTAAGAAGGTAAAATACAGAAAGCGGGGTTTATTTTCTGGAAAATGTTGGTTAATTATGTTCTTCCCCTTGCTAAAAATATTTTTACCATATTACTTATATTAAATATTTTCCATTTATATATATTATTCGCATTGCTTAAAATTATAGAATGGACAGGGAATTCGTTATTTAAACAGGTTTATTTTGAAATAATAAGTTACATTAAGTTATTATAACCCAGTAATTTAATTGTAAATTGTATCTCAAAGCCCCTGCAATGCTTTTCAAAGTTGTCTTTCTCAGAATTTCAAAGAGGTACGTACGTATTTAAAAGGTCAAGGCAGAGGCACGTGCTGAAAGTTCTTTGTGTACATAATTTGATGACGCGCGACACCATTGTTTACAATTATTTATTCTTAACTTATCTAAAGCTTTGCTTAACTTATATTATACTAGCTGCCCCCCACGGTGTTGCCCGCGATTAAAAAGTATGTACTTTTCCTCTATGTCCTTTTATGTAAATCATGTCGATCCTTTGCTCTATGAAAAATTTAAACAAATCTATCCCACGGGAACCATACATTTTAGCGGGATAAAAAGCCTATGTGCTATTCCAGACAATAATCTATCTCTGTGCCAAATTTCATCCAGATCCGTTCAGCCGTTGTGGCGTGATTGAGTAACAAACATCCATCCATCCATCCAAACTTTCACATTTATAATACTAGTGGGATGATCCTTAGAATATACTTTTTATATATAAAAAATATAATCAACGTAGACCAAAACTCATGTAAGTTCTGATGGTTTATGGTGCCTACTTGGCCACTAATGCCCTAGTAACTTAGTTATATGACCTACAAAGGGTGTAAGAGTCGTGGCAACGAAAACTTTAGGTGAAGGTTACACTTAATGCCCATAATAAAATAACAGAAATAATTTAAGTAAAAAATTATGGGTTACAAATGTTGTCATTTTTGGGCGCGCAATTTATCGTCAAAAAGCTATCAGAACACTACGCTCCACCCAATTACCGACTCGTGCGCGTGACGAGTGCTCTCAAACATATCGAGTTTTGATTTGCATTGCAGTTTCAGATCTAAATTACAATTTTTTTTATTGGAACGAAGTTCCTTATCGCGCGTTGCGAAAGGGGGCTAGACTAGGCTAGAGAAAAAATTAAGACGAAAAGTTGTAACGACACTTTTTGCTATCTTTGTCGTTTGCATTTACATAATGGTCAGTATTTTCGAGACATTGCACAGTGCATCCGTGGCGCAATTGGCTAGCGCGTTCGGCTGTTAACTGAAAGGTTGGTGGTTCGAGGCCACCCGGGGCGATATATTTTTGTTTCCCAAAATTATTGATTTTTTGTACATAATAAATAATAAAAAATAATAAAGGAACTTCGTTCCATCCGGGTGTCCTTTGACACCTCTCAAGTTTTTTTTTCAATCATGTTGAGGTGGACATTTAAAATGATATTATGCTGTATCAATTAAAAATCTGAAAACTCCATCTCTGGTTTGGCCAGAATCATGAGGTGATGGTGTTCTTCATCTATGGTATCTGTTTTCGTTACGAAGCCACTTACACCATGTATTGCTAGAAGGTTACAATGGCTAAGACCCACGGCATAGTACCTTCCAAGGTACCTACCTATCATATCTGCATACGAGTATTATATTTAAAAAATACGAGTATTTACCCACCGCAAACTCATACGTACCTAAGAACAATGTAATAATAAATATTCAATGCGGGCTTTTCCTATGAATTGCGTTTTTTATGAACTAGGATCAAATTGCGGATGCTAAGCATGAGTTTCAACTAGATGACTACTTGTGGAACTCGATCGCGAATTTATGGGTTGAAGATATAATATGGTAGAAAAATGGGAAAAAACACAAAAAATAATTATAATAGCTAAATAAAGGACAGCTTGTGGCGAGCTGTTGGTGAGTGGCGACACCACGGACCCGAGTGCCTCAGCTCTGTCTTGCCTTAGTTGGCTGTCCAGAGAGGGGTTTATAGAGCTATTTGCTCCAGGGGTGGAAGTGTTAAAGCGCATAACGCCGCGAGTAACCACAGGGGCAAGTCCTCTCTACACCCCTGAGTCACTCACGCCAGTGTTACCCCTTATCGTCTTATATGACGCCCTTTTTAATTAGATTAAGGCTGATCATGGCAGTTGTCCACAACTCTTCCAATAGTCTATCTCATGTCCATCAAAGCCTCAATCTATAGTACCAATATCTTTCCATATTCCTGCAATAGTTCCTCCGCCTGCTGAGGTCAATTCGAATGCATTTTCAGCAGTTGACCCGAGCAGGTGGCTAACATAACATTAAATTTCTCAAAAAGGGCCTTTAAGTGTTGGACCTATGTCCCTGCGCAAGCCTTCCAAAGATCCGGGTATAGCCCGTGTGGAGAGTGACATGAGATCATTTATTTTGAGGCGGCACGAAGTTCGTCGGGACAGCTAGTATTGCGTAGAAATGATACAGGTAATAGTGCATTTGACACTAGCATTGGTTACCACAGATTAAATTAAGTATATTTATGAAGTATATAATATTATCTATACATCTATACTAATATTATAAAGAGTTGGTTATATCTCCGGAACTATTGATTTGATTCCGAAAATTCTTTCACTATCCAAATGCAATACTTACCATAGAGCAAAATCGAGACAATGACAGCTCACGCCTTGTGTTTGCTTTTGTTTTTAATATTATTTTTCTCGTTTGATTTTGGTATTACATTCATTTTTGCAGAGCCAGGTTATATGGGACCTACCATAAAATTATCTAGTTTGGAGCCAGCGAATTATTATACAATAGTACGCACTGGATCTAATCTTGATCTATCACAGATTTTGACGCAAGGGGTCATACCTCAAGCGGCTTCTGAGAACTGTATTAGTTACGTCTATTATAAATGTTCCGTGAAGCGGGTTTGGCCACTAGCGCGCCACTGAGAACATATTTCAAAATTGATTATATATGATTAATGTAAGGTTCTGTTAGTTATTAGGGAAGGGAGTTAGATTGTAGTTTTAATAAGAGTCATTTTATATTTTATCAAAATGTGTTTTAGTTTTCAGTCACTAAGGTTTTATCATAGGTAAAATCATTAATTTAATGTTTTTATTTATTTATGCTACGAGTTTGTTATAGTGGAGATCGGAGTTTATGTAGGTACCTACTAAAAGGTTATAATTTTATGCGATAATAAAGTTTGGTTGCCTAGCTGGTCTATAAAATATTACGAAAATAAATCAAATAAATAATTTATCGTGCAAAAACAAGTTTTAGTCTGGCCATCTGGCTACAAGATCAAACCGGTCCCATGTAGAGATATTAAAAATCTTCAAACATTATCTTATCTCTTATTTGACCTTTGACTATTCTAATTTTCTGTGTTTAAACACCCCTCAACGATCTAATAGAATGTAGACAAAGCAGATAACACGAAATTGTTATAAGTAGTACAAAAACGGTGCAAAAAGCATTTACTAGTTTTTGTCATGTAGCAGCCAGACCACCTAAGCACATAACACACGTCTATATAGGCAACATTTCATCGGAAAATGCGAAAAAAATCGCCGTTCGACCGCAGCGATTCGATGTAGAACAAAGTAGGTCGGGCAACATCGGCGATCGTCGGGCGGCTTCGTGCGTCCTCGGGCGTCGGCGTGCGCGCACACAGCATCGAGACACCGCCCCGGTCGCAGTTGCGCTTGTGCTTTGGCAAAAGTTTTTCCCAACTATTACGTCACGGGTTGAAAGCTGCGTTCACTGAATTATATCGCGCCGCTATGGACTGATTTTTTCGCCGAATGAACTACGATCACTTGGAAAAAAAAACTACGCATTAATATTATTTTTTGTGAATCGTGTTGGACTGTTTGCACCTAAAACATGTTGTGGGAGACTGGTTTTATTGAGGAGTCGGATACAGTGAGTATTTATTTTTGATTATATTTTTATAGAAATGTTTTATTGATTTAATACGTGCCTACAATTATGAAATAAAGGTGCGCACACACGCTGCGCACGTACGTACGGTCGAGTTTTGTTTGTGTGCGTTAACTTTCTAGTTTTCGCTCGACGCTCGAACGTATTTACATAAAACGTGAACAGTTTTTCATAATATAAACCACATGGAAGCGTTTAAGGAGTATTTTAACGTGTAAATATTCATTGCGTGAGTCCCACGCTGTGACGAGACTGGGAATAGCTTTATTTCATGTAAATAAAATGGTCATGTTGACGGGTTAGCTTGATTTGAGCCGCTAAAACGCTGCTCGTTTTCGCACCGTTCATTCTTGCAGCATTTTAGGTGCTTTTTGTTTGGAGCTTCTGTTAGAAAACGTTTTTGTGTGTATTAATTATGCACGTGTTGTATGAAACTATTGTATAGATATTACCAAACTGTATGTAACTGTTAGGTACGCGTTTGTATGTTTTGTGTTTTCATTTCAGGCTTTTTTCTTATAGGTACCTGCATGATTAATTATGACACAATTAATGAAGTAATTAGCAATTAGTGTCATACCGCGCTACTACAATCTAATTAATATTCGCACCACGTGTTACATTTGGAATTTATCCATAAGTATAAGGAACCTTTATCTTTTCAATATGGTAAAATCATATGACTCATGCCATAGTTAACTAATATCTACCGCAAGTCACTTTACCTGCTAAATTATGAAGAACGTGACGTGATTATGGAATTTAAAATTATTATAATTGTTTAAAAAATATATAGTTTTTTAAAACAATGCTAATAATATAGAAGGGATCTTGCATACGCACCTCACTAAACTTCCATGTTTAAATGAATCTGAACGAGTCTTAATTTAAAGAGAATAGTCCCCATGTACTGCTGAGTCTTATTACCTGGTATGACAATAGACAATATTGTCTGCTCACAAAACGTCCATTTCCCTGGGAATGTATGTACACCTCTTTTTGTGGGGTTCCGTAGTAAAACTAGGAACCCTTGTAGTATCGCCATGTCTGTCATTTCGGGGTCACACCAATTTATTGAGAAACGTAAGACTATAATAATATATAATGAGGGTAAAATTGCATAGACAATTGTCAAAAATATAAAAAAAATAACTGTTTTCCCTACATGGAAATGAAGAAATGGAAACGAATATTTATACCCAAGTCATGGATGTTGAACATATATATCTATACATATAAATAAAATTGGAGTGTCTGTTTGTAATATTAAAATAACCGCTTTTTACTAAGTGCATTTGGATGTATACACGTTACCTATACCGAAACAATTTTTTTTTTAATTGTTGTCTGTCTGTCTGTCTGTTTGTTCCGGCTAATCTCTGAAATGGCTGGACCGATTTTGACGGGACTTTCACTGGCAGATAGCTGATGTAACAAGGAGTAACTTAGGCTACTTTTATTTTAGAAAAAAACATAGCATTTCACGAAAAAAAATTAAAACCAATGTTGCAGCGCAGCGCCTGATTAAGTTTGATAGCAACAACTTGCAATGCGCCCCGGGGGTCAGAATGGGCGAGCAGGCTGTTGTCAACGGTTGTCTTTGTTAAATACCACGCGGACGAAGTCGCGGGCAACAGCTAGTAAGTTATATATATACTTACTGGCTTCGCCCCAGTCCATCCATTGTACGGTACCCATAAATAATACCATATAGTTGTTGTGTTTGTCTGGCGATATTTATTTAAACTTTTCAGTTAAAAATACCAGCATCCTATAACCGTGATCGGTATGAATCGGTACTCGTTAACCTATTGAAATATTTTATACTATTTTCGTTAAACCTACACAAACAAGGTTTTAATTACTTTAATTACTACACTGATAAAAATAATAATCCGTTCAGCAACTCTTAATTATTTCTACCTACTTCCATTCCATCCAATTAAATCTTAATGAATATAGGTATAGGTAGTAGGGTAGGTAGTTGGTATCTATATCAGGATGATTTAGAAAGGGTTTATATACTAAGCCTCTTTTTTTAATCATCGTGTTAAGTCGGAATTTCGCAACATACTTTTTGGTTTCAAATAATTTGTTCACAATTTTCACATAGCGCGGAACTATTTTTCTTTTATAATCAATATCTTCTGGATATACATATTCAAAATTCTGACTTCATATAATGATTGATAAATCGTTAAAGAACCATTAAGTAAGAGAACGAGGACTAAGATAAATACTATATACAGTTATGTATTGAATACATAATTGGATAATTTGACCCCACATTTGACCCCTTAGGGGTCGAATTTCCAAAAATCTTAGTGCACCTCTAGAGTACTCAAGAAATATATTCTCTAAATTTTAATCAAAAAAATTTAATCTCTAGGGCCATCAGGTGTGTGTTATCAGTCAGTCAATGCTAAGAATTTTATTAAGTAGAAGATGTATCTGACAATGTTCTTATAAACCCTATCCTCAACTTATTTGACATAATTTGTACAGGCCATCTTTCAAATAAGGAAGCAATACAGCGACGATAAGACGCTGTTTATAACTGTAAAATAACTCGTTTTATTGCTCATAGACGTGAGATAATAATTTCAAATGTTTATCATTCCCACCCCCTCACTCCCGTTGCATATTGTATTATTGATCTCTATTTAATGTGCGCTAAACGGGCTAGATAACAGCGCAGCTATGCGCCATTGGACCAACGTCGTATAATTAACGATGCGCTTTCTCGACAAATAATACAGGCAGTAGAAATGCGCACCCTAATTGAGTAAATATAGTTTACGTTATAGACTATATCAGGGGTTCCCGAACTTATTTTGTCTACTGCCCACTTTGGGAATGAATTATTTTTTAGCGCCCCAATGTTTTACACCTACTTAAAAACCACTATAACTTCAAATTAAATTAATTACTGTAAGCCTCTACACAACGCCCCCATTTTTTTTCTGGGTCTCTTACCGCCCGCCCGCCTTTAGGCCTGCAGCGCCCACAAGGGGGCGTTATCGCCCACTTTGGGCAAAGGCTGGACTAGATAGGGGCTCAAGAATTTAAGACAGAAAAGAGAAGTAAATTATATTCATGCGTCTGTTAAATATGGGGGTTACAAAGGACTTTATACAGCGCTTACTATAGTCACTCAAAAAATATATAAGATCCTCTTAAAAAGAGCAACCATGGAGTTTCTTGCCCGTTCTTCTCCATAGGAGCGGCATTCCGAACGAGTGGTAAAGACGTAGTTTAGCATTTTGTGACATTATTGACGATTCATAAGTACTGTGGTGGTTTACATGAATAGTAGTGTAGAGATCGCGTGGTTTACTATACATTGCGCGCTCAAAAATAATAACTTTTGTAACCCATGACTTTCGACATCAATGAATTCTTCAATTTGAATATAGGCATTAAGTTGTAACTTTTACCCAAAGTTTTCGTTATCGTGCCCCTTACATCTTCGCTAGGATGTTTCAGAAAGGGTTTATACTAAACATTAAAACATCATGCGAAGTCAGAATTTCGATATTTCTATTAAAACCATGAATTTTGTTCCCAACAAAATGACAATTGTGATGTTTTGAGAACAAAATTGTTTTATTAAATTGACTTGACGATATTTTTACTTCAAATAATGATCACGAATGTGCTTCAGAAGCGCAGCTTCAAAGGTTAGTATACCGTTTCTGAATCACGGTGTACAATTATCAAGTAGCGAATTAAATACATATTATTATAATTAACTGCCTATATATTTATAATCTGTTCCTGATTCTAGTGAAGGGTGAAATAGGTCAGAACTGAACCGAGCCGGGCTCAAAGTATATATCGTTGTAAACAAACAACTATGAAATCATAATGTCTGCACTTTAATCTATTATCATTGAGATATTGCTATACTATACAGCGTAATAAAGAAAGGGTACACTAAAAATCCGTTTCTTTGGCGCATCTGTTAATCATTTCGCGAAGTCAGAATATCAATGTTGATTTTAAAATTGTTGATTTTTAAATTCTGACTTCACATAACATTACAAAGGCGCTAAAAAACCGCAGGTTCAAAGCTTAGTAAAACCTTTCTAAATCACTCTGTATACAGCAATACAAATAATTTTAGGCTATGAAAGTTAGTCCTGTAAAACTTTCAAAGGGCCGTTATAGTTCGCGGCGCGCGCGCTACGCGACGGAATAACGCCTATGTCTGGACAGTGTTTTCGATAAACATATTACCATAACTACAATGCAATAACAATGTTTTGAGATCATTGATCACTTCCGACATTATATGAAACGCGTGCGCAGTGGGCACCGCGAGCTGGACTTTGTTTTTTTCTGTCATTTTAAAGGTGAACGACTTCGTTATTTATATAAGGCTTAGTGGTAGTAGCTATTGTGTTCGTTTATTGTCAGGTAGTGAGTTTTCAGCTTTATATTACAAAAAAATACTTGGAAATTTACCATTAAATAATTATTTATTACATACTTACTTAATTGTTAAGTTTGTTTTTTTATGCCCATAATGGAGCACATTATGCTGGGTAAACAAAGGCTGTAGAGACGAAAAGGAAATATTCATTTGATTACTGACTGAAATGGATTTATATTTTAATATATAGAGATGCTTATCAATAATTGCTGTTTGCAATTCAATATAACAACATTATTGATTTAAAAACCAAAGTTAAATTAATAAAGTATTTAAATTCAAAAGGTCATATAAATCGAACTAAAATCTTGTGTCGTACTGAGTATTCCAAAAATGAATGTATGGTAATTTTTCTGTTGATGTAATGCTCAAAGTGAAAAAAAGTTTGAGATTCTTCTGTCTGTAATATTGATAGTCCTTTTGACCAAATTTCGGTCACGGAGACTAGCCATCTGCGCAGGAGTGGACAATTTTGTGCGCAAGAACTGGTACACTCTGTCTTCCTTCAAGCTCATAGTCCGATGGGACGGCAATCCAACACGACCGGAGAGAGATCAGGCGCCGGACCGACGGCTTTACGTAACAATCATTGTTGAAAATGAGGTTCGCACATAAAATCCATAAATCGCAAAGGTATGCAACGGGGTTTGAACCGGCGACCCTCGTTACTGAGGCGAGCGTTCTACTAATTTGGCTATCACTGTTTTTTTGTCTGTAAACAATGTTTGTAGTCGTATACGAGTTTTGAGCTTTAAGAACTCGGAAGTAATCCCTCTGAAGGTTGAATGTAAACAGATTACTACAGTAGAAAATGACTACTATCATGCCACGCCAAATTAAACTATATATCCTCAGAAATAGAGCATAATTTACGACGTGAATCCGCAGGTATATTTTTAAAGCATATTGTATTAAATTGTATGCAAGCACCGACTCACAGACTCGTTTTTACAGAAAAGAGCACAAGTTTGTTTCGCTTTTATTGTTTAAATCATAAAGTCCAAAGTTAATTAAAACCTGTTGTCTTAAAGGTTGGGTAAAATAACCATTACGAAGCTCTTTTTGACCTTTAATATACAGAATACCTACTCTTAAAACGTATTATGGTACAGCAAGTAGGTATAATTCCATTATCATTATCTCAGTCTAATTATTTTGTTTATGTGTATGCAATTATTTTTATTGATATCACGAGGTCACAAACAAATATTATAAAATGAACAATCCACCATATGTATTTTTTTAAATATTTTAAATCGACAAACCTAGAGATATAAAGATTTAAATATTCTTCATTTCCTTTAAAAAAAAATATTACGTGTGTTTATGAGAATGCACCTTATATTTAAGCCTATCAATTTCGTTGAAATTATCATAGACAAGTTCTTTTGTCTAGAAATACAGACAAGCAAAAAATGTCATAAAAAAGCTGTTCCTCAGAAATGTATTTTTAGTTACCAAAGAGTAACGAACATTTTTCTCTAAAGATTTTTTCCTATTTATGTAACGCAACTAGAGGCGATTATTTTTCACACAAAAACTGCTGTGACGAATACTTTTTCAAGCCTAGTGACATTTAAATAGAGTGGTCATATTGAGGTGTGTTCACACCACAGCGGTATTCACTCCCGTCCGACCGTCCCTCCGTATGCATTCATGTTATGAACGTACCTAATATATATTTTAAACAAAAACCTATCAATCCACTGTTATCATTATTATGATATTTTTTAAGTTTACAAGTATTGCGTGTTATCACATCATTATCAATTAAAATAGAGTAACTACCTATTTAAAAAAGGACACACAAGAAAGCGATAAATAAGATTTAACTAATATAGTGTAAAATATTTTTAGGGGTTGGTACCCTTGCTTGTTAACAAGTAGGTGATAACGATCACGTTTATGTATAAAACATATGTGTATACAGTGTTTGATTTTCTGTGAGAAAGCAAGCCAGTACCGTTAACTTGATATTTGTTTTCGGGAATGTGACCTTTATAGCCTACCGATGGACCCTTTATAATATTTTAAACAATTATTTTTAAGCCTTATATGCATAGATTTTCCTTTTTACACCCTAATGCATTTATCTTGGAAACGATAATAGCGTGGCGATTTTGTAAACGTGTCAAATTTCTTATTTGAACAGATCTCTAGATTATAATTAAATCGAGTGACCGTTTAGTTTCAGTTCCAATCCACGCTCTATTGCACCCTCTATTTACTGCGTCGGTTTCGGGTACTGGGACGGTGTATTTACTTTGTATAAATAAGACAAAAAAATGAAAACATAGATTTCGTTTCAATAAAAAAAAAAGAAATCTTGTTTAAAGTCAATGACATTTTAAATTCGTTCATATTAATTTACTGACGGTACTGTTTTTATTATAATAAATTTTATGGCCTAGCTAGACTGAATAGAAAAGGCTAAAAAGTGTAATATTACTTTATTATTGTAGTGACCTAATACACCTCGCTACAAGATACATAGATGGCGCTGACGATAATCCAAAACAAAACATGAAACGCGCTATGAAAGTTTTCGGAGCACGTAACATATACATCCCGACAGCTGTCGTTGAGGCATAGCGTCCACCCTACCAGGTATACCACCCGCCTGCCTGGAAGGTCTTCCCTTTTCCACTAAATTATTATTAAACCAAAACTGGATTCCATCCATCCATCCTTCAGCCGAAAGACGTCGCTGCGGGACATAGCCCCCCCCAATGACTTCCACACATCACGGGCCTCCGCCATTCAAATCCATAGGCATCCGCGACGCGTGTGATAACATCCATCGTCCTACACATTAATCTTTCGGCTCGTAATCGCTGTCATAGAACTATAACAAAACATGACAATAAAAAAAATGTTGAAGACAAAAGCTCTGCTAATTTACGGAGTATTTGCAGTTAAAAGGCAACACATTCGGCAAGGCTTGGATGAGTAATGTCTTTGTAATTCATGTGTACTACGCAAGAATATGTACTTAAGTAGCTATTTAACTAGTACTTATATGATATAATTAATCTAGACTTTCGAATTTTCCTCGCACGCAATTAAACCCTTCAAATGCGACAGTCTCACTGGCACAATTTAAATTCCAAGCAAATTGTCACACAACGAGTGCGCATGCGCCACATATTTTTTACTGTACTAGTGGCACATTATATGCCGTTCAAACTTTCTTCACTAAAAGTTACCAAGAAAAAATATAATATCATAAATTAATTGATAAAAATGTAGATACTTAGGTGTATATATTTTTTTTGGTTTAGATAGCAATGTTATCCGACCTCGTAAATGTATATTGAAAGAACGTACCTACTTATTTTGGTAATGGAAAAAATACTGTAAAAAATTTGTTTTGACAGCATCTGTAAATAGAAAAAAATGCTCACAAAAATTAACAAAATACACGACACTGGCAAAAATGGCACCATTTTGTAGCCGTTTGGCAACAAAAAAAAAGAAGAGAGACAATAAAGTATTTATATCATATAATTACATTTATATTTAAATCAGTTAGGTAAAACAGAGCCTTTAAAAACGTAATACATAAGTATATTGTTAATATACCCAACTGTGTATAATAACATTGCCTGATATTTCATTTCGCGAGCTCAATAATTCATAGAGAATTGATAGCAATGCTTGTACAACTAAAAATCTGTGTGTTTATCAAGAATTGGTATAATGAAATATGTATGGAAACGCGACAGATCGCTTCCACCTTAACAGTACCATTTATGACTCATACAATATGCTGAATACTTTCAACATGACAAACGCGAAAGACCATAGTTTCATAACATTGGTCTTAAGTGTATTGTCATTATTAGCGGATCGATTTTCACTTATTTGGGTCGAGGACACGGCGCGGGGCGCCCTCTGTGTGAGATATACGACAATGTGTTACTCTTTAGATGCGGTAGTATTGCTAGTATTGAACTGTCTGTAGTTAACTTGCTTTTTCGTTATATTCGGTTCATCATACGTCATTATTGTTAATGTGATAATAGACAATGTTTCATTTAATATACAAGTCAACTACAATTCATTATTCATTATGTGACTTGCCAACTATTTTAAGCACAACCTCAATCAACCCCTTCTGGTTTTTTTTCTAGTAAAAAAACAAAACAAAACTACTTTTGGCATTTGTTGCCAGCCCTACATTTATTAACTGTTAAATAATTTATTGAAGGCATTTTCAATTATCCTAATTTAGTATACTAGTAACATACAAAAAGAGCTCTTGACAATTTAACTACGATATATTTTATATGAGAAAACATGGTGCTGATTTTTTTTTGTTAACCTCCTTTAATAATAAGGTGCGGTTAAAAAATACCAAGAAATAGTAATGAGCAAGCATAATAATAGGGGAAAAATATTATCATATCTAGGAAGTGTACCATTTTTTTTTGTTCAATTGCCTAGCGTGTTTTGTTTTTATTGGTACGATTGTAAGGTTTGTATGTGTATTTATTACAAACACATACACAGACATATTTTCATCTAATAACCGGTCGGACAGGAAGAAGTTGCACAAGGCTTCATTGTCTAATGCTTTGTTGATTATTATTTATTGTACTATTTATAGAATCACGTTTATGTAATTATGCCGAGATATTAACTTATTAGATTGAAATTATATTAACAATTTCATGAATATTTACTGTACGTCGTGAATACGACTAGATGATCAAGACTGAGAAAATATTTATTTAATTAAGAAATTAAAACTCATCGTTTTAAATTAAATCTAAAATTGGCTAGAAAACTAATAAAATATTACATATATGGATTCCAAATATTTTTTTTAAATGTTCCTTTTAATGTGTAACAACATTAAAATTTAATCATTAACTAAATAAAAATAGTATCCATTTGACTAAATAAATGACAGCTAATAATAATATAATAATAGCCGAAGGCTAATGCCTGCGCAATTTTCTAAGAAGTTCACAGCTCACAAGACCAGTGATCCCGATCACGCAGACTCTGATTCACTGCGTTGCGAAAGTGGACAGTGCGAAACAGGAAAAATGTGAAAGAATCAACTGTGGCCGACTCAATTCGGGTAGTCGGTGTTGAAACCGACTGTGAGTCAAGCCGACATAATCGCAGAGAGGTTTGACGTTTATCTATTGCGTCATTATCAATTGTTGAGATATGATTGGGAAATTTATGGAAAATGCGTTTAGAATTCTGCTTTTATATGAAATATGTTTGACGAAAATTAAAGCTACTGCGATGGCGCATCGTTTAAAAATGTTCTTGTGTACGATAATTTCTTTAATTACATTCCGTTTCTACAAACGCCTATTACTAATGACTTTATCCAATGTTGTGCAGTGCGCCTTCTAGTAAATATATTATTGACATGTATTTGATGTTCTTTGACGTAAATCGCCTCTCCATTGCGTGCATATTCCATTATCGCCTATTTAAGGGACACATCCATTGGTCATATTAGCATGTTCCATTGCGCGTAGCGTGTCTGTGTTAATTCGACTGGAAGTGGAATATTACAACCAATTGAGAAGATCTTTTCATTGTGACTTTTTTTCTAAATTTATTTTTAGGTTTTTTTCATATTTTAATTCGGTTCGATTTCCAGTCCTTCTGTTAACAGTGGTGCCCCTAATACTGTCGTATGATAACAATATGGGACAACCTTACTTAATAGCCTAACTAAGGTTGGACTGTATATATTGACGGATTTTTAATGAGAAGTAACAGTACAGATTTCAAGATTATATATTACTCCTTGTACCATTCCTAAAAACGATGAATTTATAAGTCATTTTTTTTTAAATAAACCAGAATAACACCTAAGTCAAGACTAAGATAGCAAGTATTTCTTTAGATTAGCACTAATTTTATTCCGCGCAAGAATCATCGCTAACAAAAAATAGAGTCAATATGGCGTTCATAAATTATAGCATTTAACAATCGTTTAACACCAAACAAAGGCGCCAAAACAACGAGCACAAATTATATCTATCGATACTCATAATCGATGGTGGGCGTTCGATTTTATGTATCGAATGCGCCTGGGCAGCCCAATCACGGCGGTGAAAGGGAAACTCGTTTGCGTCACAGGCTATATAATATTATGTTCCGTTATACGTATGTTCGTTCGACCCTGTTATGTATAATTACGTGTTTAACTTGAGCCTTGTTTGTATTAATTGGCCTTAATACGCCAAATAATGTATAATTATTTTTAATAATACAAAATATACTAAAAAATATTAATTTTTATAAGTAATTAGTAATGATTATCATTATTACATAATTCAATAACTTAATAATAATAAATCATTATTATCATACTTAGGTATATTTGGTATTATTAAAAATAATTATTTGATATATGTTAATGAGTCATTAAATGTTTAAGAGTATTTTATTTAAACTACTCCTACAAATAATAATTTGTGGCATTAGCTTAAATTAAATCGAGTTTAAATCGATATTGTATAAATGTATTTAATATCAAGCTTTTTTTATTTATTTCGGAATTGGCACATTTATTTATGTACTACTTACTAGCTCCCCGAAGGACGTTATCCTATTCCGAATTAATAAAATAACTTTTTTAAGTTTTCGTTCCCTATAATAATTATTCGGACTATTATGAACATAAAATGCGCCGTTTTCAAGTGATGCGCTTAATAACGAACAGCATTTATATTTTGTTTAGATTTCTAGATTTTAAAGTAAATATTTGTACCACTAACGCCATCTATTAGCTCTTTACCGAAGCTTGGAGTAAAATCTTCAACGTGTCGGCCCGCAGTACTTGAGGAATAGTAATAAGCTCGTACCACCTTATTGAACCTTATACCGTGAAAAGTTCACCTAAACCTCCTTCAGAAAATACATGCATTTAGGTATATAAATATTTAAGACATAAAATAAGTTGGAATAGCCTCAATTTGGCGTGGACACGTGCATCCATTACTTAATCGTTTCGTCTCATAATCCATTTCGTATTCAAAAATGTTTTAAAATTGCATAATTCATCCGCCATTGTTGAGTTCGATTCTTGCATATGTAATAGACATCCTCGTTTGTGGCATGCCTTGGAGTTATTAATTCCTTGGAAATTATAATGGTGGCTTTGGTGGGCTGCCATTATTTAAAATACCCACCTATGATGTTTTTTGAAACAGCAGAAGTACGAAATCAATTGTCGAGTTTGGATATATATATTATTTTGTCTTTTGTTTTATTGATGTGAACAATACCAGAACAACAAAATAATGTTTTTTTAAAATATATAATTAATTTGTTGTTTTTCGGTATAAACAAAATAACTATTTATTATTATTAACACGCATTATTTTTCTTAAGTAAAAATGATAATTATGCAACTTAACCAATGACAACGCACTTATAATTAAAGTAGTAGGTACTTAAACACTTATATAAAACGATAAAACTAAATACTTAATTAAGTATTATACAAAAAAAATATTGCAACCCAAATACTGCCCACCTTTTTTTTATTTAATTTTAGAACGTTATTGTTTTTTTCAAAATGTCGTTTGCATAACTTAAAGCATCTAAGCTAGCAACAGTCAATCGTGCAATAATCATACTAGTATATAAAATAAAACCGCCATTTTGTAAGCGGCGAACGGGCGGCGGCGGGAAAACCGAGGACCTTGACAACCGGTTCCGCTCACCGCGCCTGCGCACGACGTGTCTCACAATGTGCACAGATATTTTAATACCAGTTAATTTCGAGCTTTTTGAACTTGGTTTATGCATATTTATAGCCAGACTCAGGATCTGTTTGGGCCTAAAATACGACGAACGTCTACGGAATTTTCAGTACCTTTTAAGTAAGTAGGTAGTTGTAAATTTAGCATTTTTCAAAAAAAGAAACTTAACTATATTAGGTTTTAAACATTTGCTTTTTTTGTTTCTTTTTATTAATGATACCAACAAAAAAACAAAAGGAAAATACTTCAAAAAAAAACATTTGACGTTTATGTCTTTAGTATGAAGCATAACGAATATCAGTTTTTTTTGTATTGCATTTGTATATAAGTCATGAGAATATTATACTGATTAGGAAAAAGCAATACTCACCTTGTAATTGCCGTAATTAAATGTTTAAAGGAAGTAAAGTTTATTTTCATGGATTAAAATGCGGTATTCAAAATAGGGCTCACATGTCACTTGGATACTTGGTTCAAATTTGCGTAACTTCACTCTATTTTCTTAGAAACTTTATGAAACGTTGTAGATATAAAATGAGAGTCTGCTTCTGAAGAACACTTGTTCACCTTACAAAGTAGTTATGTATTATGTAACTATAATTTGTTTTTGTTACATCAAGTAGCTATTTGTTCAACAAGCTTTCAATAACTGGCCCATGGCTCGACAAAAAATATGATTGATTTAAATTGTACAGAGTTACTTGCGGTTAAATTAACTATCGTTGGTTACTGTGACTCTCGTGTATCAGTAATAATTCTTGCATATTGATTTCTTATATTTACGCGAATACTACACATTGAAATAAAACTAATTTTGCGTCGATAACGTAAAAAAAACATAAAATAAACGCGATGAAATCCGCAAAAAAATTGTTTTATTTCAATAAGTCAAGCGTTTATAAAATTTTGCTGGAAACCAAATGAGATGTAGTATTTCAAAATTATTTTTAACACAATTATTAATTTGTAATGTTAATTATGATAGACAGAGAATAAATGGTTAATGTTTCAACGATAGTTAGGTAGCGATAATTTAAAAATATATACAAGTTTAAAATAATACTTAAAGCAACACCCGCTGTACAAGGTTGTTTGAATCATCCTTAGTGGTACGTGTCAAATGTAATCTTTTCAGATCATGAGCATATACTATAAAATCGTGGATCTCTATAAAAAATCGGTAAATGCGTGAAAACCGTGTGAAATTAAGGCTATGTTTAATTACTATCATACCGGTTTTGTTACGTTTACATCGTCTCAGTATTGTTTATTCGAAACGGTTATGTAACTATATGTATGTTATACACCTATTGTTGGTAAACTATGTAAGCTCAAGTTATAACGTGTAATGATGTAACTTTATCACTTCTCAAAATCTGAGCTTTACCGAGAAATGTTTATTTAATAAACCGTTAAAATGGGTAGTTCCAATATTAATTCTATATAGGCGTTATTTGTATTTTATAACATTCCGCAGCGGAATGTATTTTTTTTAAGATTACTAATAAAGTGGTATAACACATTGCCAGTTTAATCGTTAGCATCTGCGACTAAGCTTAATTAACTAAATTAAGTTTATTAATTAATTACACTTTTATATTGGCCGCGGCGGGGATCGAACCCGGAATCTCTCGATTACGAGAGCAACCGCTCTAACCATTGGACTATTGATGCTTGAAAATTATACCCTATTCACTATTTTACAGATGAAAAAGCACACTGTGATCCTTAAGCATAACATCATACTAATTACACTATAGTAATTATTAAGTAGACAATATAATTGGTGATAATAATTCATTATTTCATTGTGGTACGTAGTACATATATATAATCGTGAATCCAAAATAAAATAACAAATAAATTAATTCCTTAATGCAATCCAAAATACAAAAACAAAACACAAAAGAAGTTAGACTTTAAAGTCTTGTTGCGCACAAACAAGATAATTTTACACCGCCCAAGGATTTATACGACCTTAAACATGACAGTCTTCACGTAAACCAGTTCAGAAACGCCATTCAAAGATAAAACCTGCATTGTCGGACCGATGATATTATCCCTAAAAATAAATTATGCTTTAGTACACTTGTTACCTTATAAGGCCGCAATGTACTCGTAGCGATAACGACCGCTATCTAATCTGTACGAACTTTGCTCCTCAAGATAAATTGCACTCCGATAAAACAATACGTTGTAGAAATAAATAACGATATACTTGATAAGTGTTACGTATTAACGCCTCGAACGTTAAGATTAACGGTTGTCATAAAAAATAATAAATAATCTCAATTTATTTTTGTGAAATAATTTTGGATGCTTGCTGGTTTCTGATATAATCCTAAATTATAAATTCAGTTATTGTGAAGTAAATTTTTGGACTGATTTTGTGCGAGTTCTTGGACTTGTTGTTGTAATTATGACATCTGTATGGGATAATTATCGGAGATACTATGAGGAGACATGCTATCCCATTGAAGATTATAAGGTAAGATGAAACAATATCTTTTAATAAAGCAATGTTTACAATGGTATTTTCTAAATATATTAATGTATATATTTTTCATTTGTTTTAAAGTGTTTTATATTAAAGTGTGTGGAAATTATGTCATCGTGAATACAATGAACACAAAACATATTAAATCGCTTTATTCAAAATAGAGAAGAACCTGTAAGACTATTTTTAAAATAGGGGTTATATATGTTTAAACAATACAAATATCATGACGCCACTTCTAAGATTTGTAAAAATCTGTTATACGCACGGCAAGTGCACGCGCACTTAAAGGCACACCGGCATCGAGCAACCATAGAGCTATTAATTAATTAGAACATCCAACTTATCCAAATCTGCAAGTACCTTTTATAGCAATGCGTGGAAAAAATACCAAATGAACCAATTTATTATAACTTAAATAAAATGTCTGAGGTTTTGTGTGTTCTCATACACAGTGTTTAATCCATTTGGTACTCTCAATTTCCTTATGAGGTCGTAGTAAGAGTACGTAATCAACTGTATGAAATGCTGTCCTAATTTGGTAAAAAAAAACAAATGACGTTAAGTAAAAGGGCATTCTCATTATATTAACTTTCCGCGCGGAAACCTCAACACTTAATTGTTCACAATTAAATTGTGAAAGTTAATATCAACGTTCAAATTTGTCACCCTCTCAATTGACATTGGCATTGTGAAGACAATATGACACACGCTGGGTGGTGACGTCATGAGGGGGGGGCAACTTTAAGTAGGCTTTTCCAATAGATTCAGAGGCTATGGTCCAAATGACTGGAATGACCTAGAGAAATTCCTATTTTTTTATGTTCTTATTATTTGATTTAGATAACTGGCCCAGCGTAGTTGACCACTGAATCCCGTCCCAAGAAGAGATCGGTGCCCATCAGTAGAACATTAAAGGACTATTATTATTTAGTATTCATCCATTTCTTGTATCTTTTGCGCAAATGCTTAAAAATTTACCCTAACTCGCAAATTCATATAACCTACAGTCCATTTACATATTACACATGTCATGACCAAGTTAATTTTTTTAACAACGTTTAAACTAATTAAAGCATTCTGTAGCCATCTTTATACCACAATACAAGACATATTCAGCTCTCCGAATATTACACAGCACTGAAACGCTCTATACAGTTTAAGAGTATCGTCATAGGTCTGAAACGCGGGATCAGATTTTGCCGGACACGCAACATAATATACGGGATTCCAAGAACAATCTTTGGGCCACCAGTTAGCGTAAAACCCGCCTGGCTGAAAGACCTCTGTAGGCACAAATATTCTAAATTTGGGCCTTAAAGTTTACCCTACAATATTCTGTACGTCAATATTTAATTGCAACATTATCTTCACAAAGACTCGACCTGATTATGGTGAAGTTGGTAGTGACCTTGCTTTCTGAACCGAGGGTCCCGGGCTCAAATCCTGGTAGGGGCAAACTATGTGCTAAGAGCATGAAAGTTTGTAGCTGAGTCATGAATGTTTAATATCTTTATAAGAAATTATGTACTAGGTTTGTCCTCAGTCCATTGTAAGGTACCCATAATTCAAGCGTTCTTTAGTTTGGGAACATACGGCTGGTGGGTTCGTCTGGCGATTATTATTTTTAGAAAATGCTAGAGACTGTTAACTCGGTCATCAATCTGTGTTTGCATAGACAATATTGAATGTTTTTTGTTTGAAATTTGTAAGGTGTGAGCAACATATCAATGGGTTTTAGCAATGACATAAGGCGACAATTGGTTACTCAGTCGGCATTCCCACTTACATAACTTAAAGGTATATAAATAGCATTATGCAAATGATTACAGTATTGCCACGTAGCGTTGTCGAATGGTGAAGTATATAAATATTATGTGCAATTGTTTTGTAATGTTATTTACTAAATAATAATAAACTACATTTTAGTTAATGCTACAATTGACTTTCGATAAATGAAGCTTTTATTTCGCTGACTTTATAACGCTACAATTGTTATAACTTAATTATACAGGGTGTAAGTGGATTCGTTGCGAAAACCAAGGATTTAACTCGTGATTCTGGACTCCCACAGATGGAATTTCCGTCGATCTTTTCACGAATATGCGCATTTTTTTCAGTATTTTTTAATTGATTTTAGCATAAAAATCTTTATAGAAGTCTATTTCAACTAGATTTCGTCGTATCGTTTCCCAATCTGTGTAACTCTTCTTTAAATGAATTATTTTTCACAGCGAAAGTCAGTTATACTTAACATTTTAAATCTAACAATTATCCCGTTGATGTCTTTAAAACTGCATTCGAATTTTGAATATCCCGCTTAATAACCTAATCATCCGCTAATTTAATTATAATTATTGTTTTTTAAATTAAGAACGTGAGACCCCATTGTTTTCTCACATGTTCTGTGAGCGTCTGAAGTGTCGTCTGTGTGTGTGAGTGTGTAAGCTAAGCACAAGTTCTTTGTCTGTATGCTGTCATTACAGTATGAATGAAGTGCGGAAGGCGCTCGCGCACTTGCCGTGACGTCATCGTCTCGATCACGATGCACGAACTGATAAGCTACGTATAAAGATGAGATTATGTAAGGGTGGATTAACCCTTACTAAAGAGGCACGTCATTTTTGTCGATGTAGGTATATTTTCCAGATTTTGGTTGAAAAAAAATAGTTTATGGCTATAAATTTTGAGGTTAAGGACGTAGAAACATCCTGGTTGGAGATTAAATGTATTTACATAGTTATACCATTAACATAGTCTATGTGAATTTGTTCTAGGAAGTGTTCCAGGACTTACATTTTTGTGTTTTTAATTAATTTTCGTGATCGTTTCGATTTCTTACATTAACTCAAATACTTTTTTACTTTTACATTTTTACGTTCCCGACGTTTTGGCTGCTTTACAGCAACCATGGTCACAGGAGAACTGCAGTGTTTGACGTCCTAGTGGTATAGTTTGAACTGGGGTATCCTCATATTTAGGTGTTGCTTGCGGTCGCTGGGAACGTAAAATAAACGCGATAAAATCCGCAAAATTAATTTTACTTTAATGTATGGTCATTTCCAAAACAGCTCTAATGTCTACAATATTAAGTTGATTGAATATCTTCTGCTTATCACGTTTTATAGGTACTTGTTTATCACATATACGTCTGTAGTGCGGAAAATTTATAATTCATCGATCGTTTAAACTACTTACCTAAATTAAATCACGTACAGTACACAATACACATCAACACCCAATTAAATTACACAAAATTACTTTTTAATTTTCTTCAACGTCACAAAAACATATCTAATTAAATATACATCGTGACGTCGTCGTAGCGTTTCGATAGAATTCTATATAACTTTAGTAGCGTACTTCCCGCAGTGACGTAGGCGCTCATTGAGGCAAAGCCTTCGTGCGCGGGCGCAAGAGCTCAGTGGCTGTGTGATCTATCCGTCGTACACACGCACTCATGTTACCAACAATCAAAATAAAAACTAGATAACTCTTTAATGGCTGTTAGCAAAAAAAAAACATTATAATTTGTTGAGTTTGTAATAGTGTGGGGACTTGCAAGCCGGCCGGCTGATTGTAACACCAACTTGCAATGGCCGCGACGTGATTCGCGCATCCATCGACGGTGTTCGCGACTGTGTGAGTGCGGTTTTTGTTTTGTACATTTGAAGTGACAATGGAGGATGAAAGTGTGCGGTGTCATGTGAGTTTATCAGTTAATCACTGAAATACACGTGCTGATGTGTGGCGGGGCGGGGAAGGCTGTTGTCACGCTCATTGTTTAGTATGTTCGGTTCACCGAGGGTCAAACCTCGATGTTTTCGTTGGTCGCCGCTGTGGATACTGGCTTACAGAAGTAACAGCTTTGGAAGTGCGTGGGGGACCAAGTCGCTATAATTATTGAAACGATCTCACAACTTATGCATTACATGACACATGTATTACGTTTTATGTATCTAGGTATTATAGTGTATCCAGATACCAAAAACTGTCCAACAGCTACTGCGGGATTTTATTGTTTTTTTTTTGGATTAGAAAGAGCAAAGTACCGTTAAAATTTACTAGTACTAAGCGATTTTAATACTCATAAGATTGTTTTTATGCTCATTTCTGTATACACTTATATGGCGCTCGGTAAGAATACAAGATTTGTATCTAGAGTGTAAATCCTAAAGTATATTTCCCTTAACGACAAAGAAATACAGCACAGAGTCAAAAAAACAGAAAATAACAGAGGGCTATATAAGCTAAAACAAATGTAAAATCCCCCCTCCCGCTTACACCCCCCCCCCCAAATCTCAATAGGTATATATCACATACAAGAGGTCCAGTCCAAAAATATGTGGGCGTAGTGAAAAATAAAACAAAATATTTTCCGTTAGAACCTCCTATGTTTGACAATAAAAATACCAAGACGACGATAAATTTATCACCCGACATCTCTATAATTGACACCTGGGAAATACCAAGTCTTGATCCGTCTAGTTCTAGTCTATAGGTGAATAAAAAAATAAATAAAACAGAGTATAATTATACAGGACTGACACGTGAGTTCTTTACTGATGGTGAGCAGGATGCAATGGTTGCCGCAGGGAATTATTTCGGACTGTATGTGCTGACATGAAGACCGTTGCTTTGAGATAGATTATTAGAAAGAGATGACAAATATATCTATTCGTGGCTCATCCCACTATCCCACTAATATTATAAATGTGAAAGTTTGGATGGATGGATGTTTGTTACTCAATCACGCCAGAACGGATCTGGATGAAATTTTGTCACAGAGATAGATTATTGTCTGAAATTATAGTATGGTTCCCGTGGGATAGATTTGTTTTAATTTTCATTCTTTCTAATCGCGGGTAACACCGCGGGGCGCAGCTCGTAAACCATAGATTAGAAGTATGTCCAAATTTGCTTTAACCTATCATAATAAGGGACCTTTATTTCACGTGATCATAATCAAAATCTGTCTTTATCGTCAAATAGGATGGGATAGATTGGACAACCTACTTAGCTAGTTTTACATACTTCTTTGGCGTATAGGATTCGTATTTTGAAATTATCTTATAAAGTAGTTGAATTTGGAC
Organism: Pheosia gnoma; assembly: GCA_905404115.1. Lineage (NCBI taxonomy): Eukaryota > Metazoa > Arthropoda > Insecta > Lepidoptera > Notodontidae > Pheosia > Pheosia gnoma. The sequence goes on from FR989900.1 coordinate 9,329,944, forward strand.
GATCTGAATGCGGTTTGTAGTTCTTCTAATGACTTCGGCTTGAGGCGACACACACAGAATCTTAATGAGTTTAGTACTCAGATTGATGATATAACACATTGAGAGGAATACCGAGACAACTGTGAAGATATAACTGAGTATTAAGTGGCAATCTTAAAAGAATTATCGCGGATCGAAGTTAAAGTTAAGAAGAGTCGCGTGAAAAATAAATCGAGAAACAGTTGGATTATACATACCTATAATTTGTATTGGTTTACTGTGCAACGAAATGTTCCTTTTCTAGGTCATAGTCAAAATCTAATCGTTTATTTAGTATAGGCCTACGGGGGCACTTACAAATGTATTACATTATTGTATTGTTTTTTTTTTTTTTTTGTACATATTTTTTTTTTATATTGTCTTGAGTAACTAGTTATTGATGTATCTGCAGTTTAGAAATTACATTAAATACATAAATCTTATCGTAAATAATTTTAGAGGTTCTATACCAATATAAATTTACCAAAAGTTTATGAGATTACAAGGAGCAAATACTTAAACTAGTCTCTACAACTCTATATTAAGAAGAAATTCAAGGATATTTTTATACACAACCCATAACTTAGTGTAATGGGCAACTCGGGCTTAATCTCTGTCTGCCATCTTGTACGAGTGTGGTCTTGTTACGCGAATACGTCCAACGAAACATAAACTCCCTCGAATTTATAGACGTTTTATAATTTTATTAAACGACATATAGTACTGCGCACAAGAGTTTTGCTTTGCGCAGTACTATATTGTTGATCAATATTCAAATGGTATGATCATTGATATCAATCGATCATTGCAACGATTCTTTTTTAAATTCTATATTAAATCTTTTGCAATTTAAAATTCAGTTCCAAATAAATTTCATCTGATGTTGAAACGTTATTTTGCCAATAGAATGTAACATTTAACGTTATTGCTAAAGACTTACAACTATAATTGATTAGTGTTTATAAAGCGCTGTGCGAGTCGATTGTAAACTAAACTAAATAGTAATATATAATGGAAAAGTATTTGTTTATTGGTATATACGTTTATATAAAGCTAGATAGCAACTCCAGTATGTTATATTTGGAATGCCGTAAAACTTACCACAAACTTGTGTACCTAACTCGTGGCGATTTATTAATTACTAACTGCCCCGGCGAACTTCATACCGCCTCAGAATCAAATGTATGAAAAATAAAAATGTTTATTATATATTTTTTTGTGTTTTTTTCCCATGATTAATAGGTTTTCTGCTATTTGGGGCGAGACAAATTAAAAAAAATCTAAGTTCATAAAAATTGGTGCACCCGTTCTTGAGTGTTTTATATATAGAGGAAAGATAAATAAAAAAACTTGTCTATGTGCCTGTTTAACCAGGAGTACAATTATAAAAAATAACACATCTTATCTGATTCATCATCTTCTACATTACTTTTCACATTCATCTTCTACATTACTGTTTTGCAGTGCTTCAGTCAATTTTATTAATAAAAGTAATCGGCTCACGTGATGTACACAAATAATGGTGTGTGCGTCGTGAGTCACTGATCGCTCCCCTCGCTACTATACAATAATTAATGAATGAAATCGCAAACGCGAATAAGTAAAAATAGTTCAGTTTTCTTTCAGCATTATTCAGCGTCTCGCTCTAGAAAATGGTGCCTTCTACGCCAGCCAGTTCATTCACAACGTTTGATAGATTAACTGGCTAGAGCCAGCGATTGAAGCATGCGCGCGATTGTGTAAAGTTATGCCACGGTTTTATCACCTGTCCCTTTTTTTGTATCTAAGAGAACGAGACTTTCAATATTGGTCAAATGTGTTTTGTCTCACCTGTGTTTAGTCTACAAGTACCTACTATTTTACCATAGCAAGCCTTCTCCCCCTTTCTTTAGATATTATGCGAAATAACTGATTCATCATCATCATCAGTCGGAAGACGTCCATTGCTGAAGATAGGCCTCCCCCATAGAACGCTATAGCGGACGGTTGGTAGCAATCTCTATCCAACGGCTCCCGGCGACTCTAACCAGATCGTTGGTCCACCTAGTGGGAGGCCGTCAGACGCTGCGTCTTCCAGTTCGAGGTAGTCTTTCTCCCGTAACGAATGACAGTTCTACGAGCGATGTGGCCTGCCAACCGCCACCTCAACATGTTTATTCTGTGAGCTATGTCGGTAAATTTGGTTCTTTTCCGGATATCCACGTGCCGGTTCTTATCGTGCAAAGAAACTCCGTCCATAGCTTGCTGAGTGACTTAGAACTTATGCATGAGCCCAACTATACCAAATAACTGATTATTTTTAGTTTATTCTATCATAACTGGCCATATATAGGTTTAGATTTGGTCAATGCAGTTTATGCCACATTAAAAAACAGTATATTGTTGTTCTTTTTTCAAATGCCGAATTTGAAACCCCAGCTTGTGAAAACCCCAAGGTTGGTTTAAAACTGTAACAGGAGGCTGAGTTTTCTGTCACGGCGCGACGCGCGCGCATTCGCCGTATATCGGCAGCCGATACAATGCGGTGACGTCAATGGCCGATTCATTGCCGCTTTTTGCTGCAGAACGTACTTCCTATAGTTTTATCTGCAATCTTAAAGAGGTTACGCGCATTGTAATGCATGTTGTGATTGTTTGAATCAGGTCATATGTTTTTTGTACGTTTAATTAATTGAGTACTGTACTTTCATTATATCTAGTTCTAAGTATTTGTAATATTACATCAAATTCAAATCAACCGGATTAGCTCAGTCGGTAGTGATCATGCTTTCTATGCCGCGGGACACAGATTTGTATCCTGGTAGGGACATATTTTGCGTGATGAGCACGAATGTTTGTACCAGAGTTATGGATTATTAGACCCTCCTAATTATAATTATAGACCTGCCAAACTTATAATGATATCATGGTAATATCTAATGTTAAAACATAGGTACATCTCAAAATATTGCGACCAATGGCTCAAGCATTATATTATTACGTAGATTCACGGTAGCGTAAGCGTCATGTGCTGCTCACTCCATGGCTTTCATAAATAAGAATGAGAATGACAGCATGCTTTCTTGATGAAGTTATAAACACTTACACGCAAATTTATCTCACGATCGATAAACCCTAAACAATGACATGAGAAACACGTTCACAATTGTTTCTTTACAAAAAGCTGTTGTAAAATAATGAAGCCATGATTATGTGGATGAACCGGTTCAATCTGAGGTCTGTTGGTTGCAAGCGAATGGTTGGTTACAACGCAGTTGGTCATTTGATGTGGCCGCGATGGGTTTGTCTATGCTAAGAGTGAGTTTATTTTTTATATCAACAAACCTACTTTTTATTTTGATGTACCTTTAACCGGCTACAACGTTTCGGAACTCTCCTAGAATGTGACAGGCCTCTATCTCCCACAGAATGTACAATTTATATAAGGTGGATGACTATAAAAAATACCGTTGTCCTACATATTGATAATCATTCAACGAAGCAATACTTTTATATAAATGAATTCAACCGTGTGGTTTAGAGTACCATATACTTATTGCATGCAATGCAGACACACATATCACATATTCCGATCACTTCACAGCTCGAATTATTAGCAAATAATCTACATATATTTGTATAGTTTTTCAAACAACTCAACTGCTTCTAAGAGGCAACTACATCGTGAGATGTTAATAACAACGCTCGAATTAAATATAGAATGTTAACAAATTTAAAAAAAAAATCCTCTTCACCTATTAACGTATGACCATTAATATATTTTTTTGTTTAGCGACTTGTAACATACGCGCTATTAGTCACTACTAAGTATAGGCCGTTCGTTGGCGTAAAGATTACATAAACAAACAAAGCCTGGAGATGTGTTTTGGACATCTGGATATGTCGTGACGCTGGCGGACGTTCCATTGAATTATCCGCGTCACCTCCATTTGCAGCGGACCCTAGATTTGTTCATAAACTCGCAAACCGTGAAAGCCCCAGTTCATAGACCCGGCAGAAAGAATATAAAACATGACACTGGACAAATATTTGTCGAAACATCAACTGTGATTAACACTTGCTCTCCAGGCACGTGTGCGAAATCTAAGAAATAATGAATGTTGTGACGCAAATCAATGTTGATAATAGTGTCATAGATGGATGAGTCAGACTGCTTATTGTATTTTCCGTTGTCCACAGATGCCACAAACAGTGCCGCGGTCAGGGTGCAGCCCGCCGTCAGCGTCGCAGGGCGAGCGCCAAGTCCCGGCCTCCCCGGCCGATCTCCAACACCTACTGCGTCTGCTTGGCGCTGCATCCCCCCCAGAACCGATGCTGCACTCCCCACCAAACCCACACACAAAACCGCCTCCACCATACCCTGAAGACAATACAAACAACGTGTTCTTAGAGCGCTTGTATGACTTCGAGGGCTACCCGACACCATCGCCGTCGTCAGACGAGGGATCAATACCTGCAGTCGCTCTACAGCCCCCATCCCCATACTCCGTACATTACAACTCTCCACAAGTATACATCAAAGAGGAGCCCAACAGACTCACAGTACCCGGCTTTGCGTCACCTTACCCACTCTCCCCTTCCGGATCCTGCGTATCCTACGGCAGTTACAACCACTACTCAAACTCCCCACAACACATAGAAGAGTACATAGATATTGAGGAGTTACTCAAAGAGAACCAGATCCTCCAAGACAGTGTTCAGCACAACTATCTCACACCGAAAATCGAAGTAGACGAGCCAAGAGATCACATTCTGCTCAGATCGGCGTTAGAAGACACAACTTTCCAGAAGCGACTGAATCTCAGACCTATTCCGTTGGAATTGGGCAGTGTCAAAATGGAGGAGAGCAGCGGAGGTGATGACGCGTTGGTTGCGCCGGACATCGATCGTGTGTTGTCCATGGCTATTGAACAAACTAAACGGGACGTTGACAATACCTGCACAGTACTTGGGATTTCACCGGGTAAGTCAAAAGTCAAGGTACCTATGCGGAGACGAAAAATCTTCTCTTTAGTCTTATTTTGTTTCCATAGACACGCGAGTAGTCTCCGAATTATGCTTAAGCCCGGTACGTTTCTAAAATCAATTTGACAGCGTTTTATCAGCTTAGGTCTAGAAATACAATCATCGTCATCGCTTGTAATACAAACGTATGAACAATCATGTCATCACGTATGATTTACAACGGCATGTCATGGGAATGTTGTAGCCATTCGCATTACATGATCGCTAAGTAATTAACAATGACGTCATTTAAATCTCTGATCGGTAAAAAAAACGTATTTATGCGTCAAGAACATGTTAGCTACTGGTTAAGCGTTGCGCCATTATAAATATTAAATTATTTCTGAGAAGTCAGTTCGAATGGCTGATTACGTAAGCAGCTGTTTGTGTTACTCCAGCGATGATCTTGTCTGATCCTTGTGACGTGTTAGCTTCGCTTTAATTGTATATGCAAATATATCGCGCTTGCATAGGTACTCTAGGAGCGTCTACGCATCTTCTAGTCTGCATTATAGATTAGGTGATTGCTATGCCATTCTATTAAATTAGACTTTATAAGACAACACTATAAGATCAACAGATCACAGAGAGAGAGAACAGATCACAGACACTATAAGATCAACTTGCACAGCTACAGTTCCACAGAATACCAAATGTAGTAATAAGCTATTGGAGCCGAGTTGGAGAGCAAATCTATGGTTGTGCAAAATATGCTTTTATCAAACAACTATATATTATATTGATGACCTGATTAGCTCAGTGGGTAGTGACCCTGCTTTTGGTAGGGACAAACTTTGTGTGATTCGCACGAATGTTTGTACCCGAGTTATGGCTGTTTATTATCTACATAATTATTATATACTGAGTTCACCCTCAGTTCATTGTACGGCACCCATAATACAAGCATTGCTTAGTGTGGGACCGTATAGTTGGTGTGTTCATCGGGTGATATTTATTTATTATATAGTTTATTTAAAAACTAACGCAAACTGGATTCTGTTCAAAGCGAAGTAAGGTACATTAGAGAATGATCTTTGAATATAGTTAACAATAGAGGTTTAAATAAAATAATGATTGGGACCATTAGTATCGTTGGTGATAATGTTTTTTTTCTCCAGATCCAATGCTATGGAGCACGGGTGATGTGAAGGCATGGGTGATGTTCACATTGCAACATTACAATTTGCCGCTGGTGCCGACAGATAACTTCACAATGGACGGCGCAGCCCTGGTGGGATTAAGTGAAGAAGAATTTAACCAGAGAGCACCCCAGGTAACCATCTACTCCTGTAAACAAAAACAAAGACAAGCCCGCTGAGTTTCTCGCCGGATCCGGTTGTAGAGTTATGTCCATTCTAAGACAACGGTATTGGATCCTTTCGTGTCGTAATATTGTTCGTTCAGTTATCCATAAATGTAATGTTTGTTTTAAGGTGAAACCTAAACCTGCCTTCCCGTTGATGGGAGATATACCTGCATGAAGATCGCGTGATCGCATTAGAAAAAAAATATGTAAATGTCAATTTGTATGTCCCCCGTAGGCCTATACGAAATAACCGATTTGACTTTGACTTCACTTTGACTATCCTCGTCCTTTCTACTCTGTAGTTTGAAAGAGGAGAATGAAAAAACAGCTAAATTGAATGAATAAAATATGCATAGATGCTAGTCTTTGAACAAATCGTTAACAAGGTCAAAATAAAATTAAGTAACTAAAGTGTAGTAAAGTTCCCTGTTGACATATCTCTCGGAAACGCCTGAGTCGATTTTGATAAGGCTTCGTATGGGATAGATAGATAGCGTGTTCATGGAAGATACTTTTCTATTCGAAAACATTAACGTTTCCTTCAGCATAGTAAAAAGGAGTCGTGAACGGACATATAGGTAACTAATAAAAAATCTGTACTACTGAGAGCATTATCATATGTTAGGGCAAAGTCTCCACATTACAACTGATAAAATACAATGTAATACAGTGCGTTGGAGTTACAACAGTTGCTAAAGAGAAATATTGACGATACATATTATTATAATATATGTTGTTATCTCATAAATTCCTTCGGCCACGTGTCAGTGGAGGTCACCAGATACAGCACTATCGTTCGCTATCATGACGTAATCTTTTTAATGTTTCGGTTTTGAAATATGTTATTGAAATGTCATTGTTAAGCGACCAGCCCCCTGTTTTACAACATAAAGACCAATCGTGTATCGGCCGAATCCATTAATTGCAACTTGCGATACGAAATGAACTCTGTAAAAACAATTGCAACACAAGTCGAACCGTTCGTTCGCGTAGCCGTATCGAATTTTCGCGACGGTATGAGAACGGCTCTGAAAAATATATATGGCACTAGAAATATGTATATTATTTCCATGATACGATAAAACCGTAAGAAAATCATTATAAGGTTGGTGTTGTTAAGGAATCATTTTGTCATTGATTCTACTATAGAGTGTTGATGAAAATGAATGATTATTTCAATAACAGTATATTTTTTTGTATTCCATCACTTATCAAACGTCGTAGCTTCGGCCTTTGTTGAGATAACACTATCATCGCTCGGTATTCGAACGAACAATGAACAACAAATCAAGTATAATTTCAATATTGTAATGATGTAATTAATGTTGTTTTGTCAATAATTACGAAATCTTATCATTTTAAATTTTATTATTTAAGATTTTAAAGTCCATATTGCTATTTCACGTCCCATTTTGCAAAGTTCAATTTTAATTGCGCTTATGTAATTAAAAGTCTATAGTAAGGACGACGAAAGTAAGGAAATCCGTGTGTATGGTTAATATTATGCAACACGATCCACTTTATGGCTCGTTTATTTTAACCAATTCTTGTTTGGTAATAATTGTTACGTCATATTCACTTTTCCTTGTCAATGTAATAGGTAACTAGTAGTTAAAAAAAACATGATAAATCCAGATTACAATATCTACAAAAGCGTTTAAGCAACACCTTAAAAGAAACCATTTTTTATATTTCCAAATACTCATAGACAAAAAGCACTTTTAATGTATCCCGAACTTATTTATTTTTCTAAAAAAAATTAAATTTTTGATCACCTATAACGTTATTCGGACTTTTAAAAATATTTACAAAAATAGCCAAATCAGTCCAGCCGTTCTTCAAGGCTTACCACTTAGTCTTTTTGTTTTGTATAGATTATAGTTTTTCACTTTGGTATTTCGTTGTTCAAGCGTTATGTTTTACTTTATTAACCGTTAGTTATACCGTTAACAGAAAATTTTTAAGAAAAATAATAGTAAGTATGCTTGTTTAGTCCACAACTTTGTAATCGTACGCGCCGCTTCCTCGACTTTCTCTAAGGCCGATGAAAGTCATGGCATCGCACCCGGCGGCCGTTCCTCATCAGACCAGTCTGCATACAAATCGTTTCTGGTTTGTTTTATTGCGACAAATGCTCAGATAAATCCGTGGACTGATCTATCCCTCGTTGAATGCATTGCAGATTACGTCTTATGGGGATTCCCTAGATCTTTGAATATAAAATTATGTTTCCGTCTTCATTTACAAATTTCTATTGATATTTAATCATGTTCTAATTTTGCACTAACCCAAGAGTGTTCATGTAATTCATTGTGTAAATAATTACGATACTCTCAACATAATAAAGCGTCATCCTTTGTTTGTCTACATTATATCTAAGCGTTGTTAAGTTACATAAATTTACCTATCAACAAGGAACGGGCTATCATTCAAGAATTATTTTTTTTAAAGTCTAAAGTCAGTAAAGGCTTTTTATATATTTAACTGTTCACATTGCCATAAATACTGAACATCTATATAAAGTTGCCGATGAAAACCCGTTTCTTAAATAAGATCCCAGACTCGTGTTTGCAATTAAAGATATAAATAGAATTTTTAATCAATACGGTAGTCCTGTTTTGAATAACGACGCCGATGTTACCGAATGACGAAACGCACCAGATTTCGTGGAAAATACAACATTCTTCTTAGAAATGTATAGTTTGGCAAAAGAGCAGCGTCGTTATTCGTCAATTAATCAGTGTTTATGTGTTGGTACAGGCTGGCAGCACGCTCTACGCTCAGTTGGAAATCTGGAGAACATCACAACGACCTGATCATCAACAAATAGCATCATCACCGAACCCGACGCCCGCTGGTTTACCTTCAGCCGACGACATGAGCGATGGTACGCATATCTTATCACTGAAAACTATATTTTTACAATCCACCCTCATAAATTTTCAATTTATCCCCATTTCACTCAATCTTATCAACAATAAAACCACTAAAACTCATACGTCACCACAAGTAATGCATTTTAATCCAGAATTAATTTTATTATCACTGGACTTAGAATTTAAAAAATGGTTAGTCATATTACTGAAGAATACTTCTTCTTCTTCTAATTTATGGGTTAGACCCTTGTCGGTGTAGCTGATGAAGCTCTTTCCACCTGTCTCTATCTAGAGCAGCTTCTTTCACCTCCCTATACGACATGACACCCATCCTTTCTTTTATCTGACTCATGTAGTTTATTCTTGGTCTTCCTCGTCCACGCTTTCCTTGTATCTTTCCCTCTATGATGTTCTTTATAAGGGTATCATGTCGTATGAGATGGCCTATCATCTTCCCCCACTGAAGAATAATAGCTTTAAATCAAGCTTAAGGTTGTCAAGTAATACTGAATAGTATGGCACTTAAGATGTACATGATTTAGAAGTAGATATGGCAGAACATGGCCGAATGTGGCACAGCAATGCATCAGTCGCATTGTGCATCGACCGTTACCCGATGCAGCCGACACACATACAGACTATGGTGCAGACAAACTAGCTAATGATGTATGTACGTCCAGGCTTCGCACGTACTTGTATACATTACGAGAGAATTAAAAGCGAAGATGTATTAAGACAGAATGGGGACAAGTGGACACACAGGTATTGACGGCAAATGATAAAAACATGTTTAAAGATTATGCATTGTAAATTATTATGATATTAGAAATTATGAAAAATATTATGCAACACTTCATAGAAATAGCTACGCCTGACAAAACCAATAAAATACTTAGAATGGAATCAATGAGGGATTAAGCAATCGATAATTTTAAAGATAATGTGTCCTTTATACATGAAATGAATTAGAATAATGAAGATAAGAAAATGAGACACTCAGACCCGAGCCCTTAAAGGCTGAACAGTTAGCTTATAAATATAAAAAAGTATCAGATAGTGGCACAGGAAATAGCGATCGACAATTATCCGCGGCTCAGTTGTCAGTCCACACATGTTGCGTTTGACACGAAGATTTATATCAGAAAGGCGATATACAGCCGGTAAAAGAGGTTAGTGTGTTGCACATTGAATTCAAAATTCAATTAGATTCTTTAAATGCAGATAGCGTAGAAGTATTTGAGGAAAAGAATAAGATTCAAATTGGTGAATGCAAAAACATGATGAAGCTCAAGTACAGTAAGGTTTAAATTGCAAAATGCATTGGTAGTATCAGAAGTAACACTATTCAGTTTTAATACATTGCCATACTTTCAAAAAGATCTGGTTACCCATAGTTTTGCATAACTGCAACTTCGATAAATACTTGCTTTATTCAAGTTTAATGTGTAAATGAAAACTAGAATTGGTAGATTTGCTTTAATTTACAATACAGTGGCTGTACTGCACGGTTATTCTGATAAAGACTTTGTTGTTCCATTATAAAATAAATAAATTAAGTAAGTAATAAGTTATGTTAATTGTATATTTCTTAAGCTGTGACTTCAACTTAGGTTCAAAGTGATAGATAGCCCACCAAGCAAATCACATTTTACTTCCAATTCACCGTTCAATTCAATATTTTAATATGTATTTTATTGTAAAAGGTTGCAATTTATTAGGTGTATTATGTTACTCGTTAGCAAAGCGTACAAAAACTGGTGTTGGTATATAGATGATATTATCATCTGAAGTTATACAGCTTCACCTACTTACAGTTAAACCATCAATCAGACGTTTGTCGTCCTATTGCCATTCTGTCCCCTACATGTCTGCAGCTCGGCACCCATATACGTCAAGTCAAGTTTTTGTTTCGTTTCCCGAAGACCTAGTTCACGCCACCGGACTCGCAAGGTCGTATTCGACGACAGCAGATTTGCAGTTCACTCCTTAAAACTAGTCTCTATCATCTATACATACGGCACAAAATACGCCGCATTCCTTTAAGCATCCATAATTTACGCTTTTGCAACTTGTCTTGTCTGTTTTAGTATGTTTAATCTAGTTACTGTTGCAATAGCAGTTTCAACTTTATCGTCTGCTGTATAGGCAATAAAATCATTTGGAGTATCAAGATGCCATGTTTCCCTTGATGCGTCTGCAGCAATCCGTTCAGCACTTGTATTTCTTCTTTAAATAGCATGTTGCTATTTAACAGTTTCAAGTGCAGCGTTTTGTTTATACGATTTCGTTTGAAAGTCAGTGTGTTTACACGTCTAGAACTGAAGGTCGGATGCTGTTCATTTGGATACTGTTTATGCTATCCGTGTAAAAATAACTGGTTGGCTAAAACATTGTAAAACTTTTTATATAAATTCTCCTAGTTTTTGTAGAACTCACTCGGTATTTAGTTCAAACAAGTCTACGCTAGGAACATGGGTGTAAGCAACATTGTAGCCGCTTAAAAGCATTCTAAATGATTGAATAATAATTATTATGTATGTATGTGGGTCATGCGTGCACGATGACACACACGTTTCTGATAACGACTAATACATTTTTTTTAAGTTTATCAGTAATGATAGCGCTGAAAAAATGCTTGTAACATAAAAAAGCAGATTCTTTTCACGATTCGGCATACATTGTTTCGCCATTTAAAAAAATATAATTTGTTTTTAATTTAATTAATGTTGCATAATTTGTAACAATTATAATGTAAAATGATTTAACAGGGCCAGCAGAAGGTTATAGAGACACGATCCCAAACAAATAAATCAAATTTTTAGACATTTAAAAATTACACCCTTGTACTAAGCGCATGGCCAAACGCTATACACATTGATTTTATACATCAACGTTTTAAACGATGAATCAGTACTGATTCATCGTTTAAAATATTTAACATTATTATTGTTATACCTTATAAAATTGTTAATATTAAAAAATTACGAAGTACTTACATAAAACTTGCTAATAACCACAACCCAATTTTAAACTCTCATTCCATCTTTTAAAAACTAAATTCGTTTCTCAACCACCACCTTCTTCAACAGACGATGACTCAGAATCAGCTGGCACAAGTACGACACCAACAAGCACGAAAGCCAAAACTGGTAGCACCCATATACACTTGTGGCAGTTCTTAAAGGAGCTATTGGCGTCACCACACCTCCACGGCTCCGCCATACGGTGGTTAGATCGAAGTAAGTATGATTTAATATACAAGCATTTCCATAGTACAAGCAGTGATTGCCAAATTGGTAGAACGCTTGCCTCGGTAACGAGGATCGCAGGTTCAAACCCCCCGCTCAGGCTCGCAGCTCGGGGATTTCTGGATTTAGTGTGCGAATAGTATTTTCAATCACGATTATCACTTGCTAAACGGTGAAGGAAAACGTCTTGAGGACACCTGCATATCTGAGAGAACCCTTCGAAAGATGTGTGAAGTCCGCCAACCCGCACTGGGCCAGCGTGGTCGACTATGGCCTAATCGCCCTCGAATTGAAGGGAGGTCGTGCCCAGCAGTGGGACATTAAAAAGGGCTGGTATTCTTATTATTATTACATAGTAATGGGAGAAGTCTGGTATAGGCTTAGGATGATGAAGATAATGTAAAAGAGTTGGGTCATGATTGGTCTGCCGGTCGCATCCTCAAACGCAATTTTGAGGGCTACCCGATGGTAACGCGTCCTACGCATATATGCAAGACACTGACGTTGTATGTGGGACTCATTGATTTGAGTACCGTTTGAGACTTTGGGTTAAATTAGCTAAATTTTCTAAGGACGTTGGAGTTTTAGATTGGCAAACGCTTTAGGCGAAAGGTTATCTAAAATCCTTGATTCCAAGATATAGCACCTAAGGCTGCTTGAGGCAGTCTGTGTATGTCTTTACATAGAAAGTGGAATTTTATCTCGAGGCTTTCTCTTTATTGCCCTACCGATGAGGCGCCAAGTTAAGACATTGGTCGCGTCGATGATCGTGTACGTGGGTGTTATGCCCATTCTAGGATCACCACTGGAGATGTTTACTAAGCTGATGGAAAATAAATGGGTGCAGTTTCAAAAGTACCGTTTGCCGTTCAAATTATTCACGAAATAAGTTTTGTAATACATATAATAACATTCTGATGATGATGTTAAATTTAAGCTTACGAATAATCTCGCACTTGTTGTACAGATGGGTTAACGTCATCAACTTGTATGTTTATCAGTTCTATGTTCGAATTAATAACAATGGCCGCTAACGTTATACCAACGTTAAGGTGGAAGCTCAGGTCAGGGCGCGACATTCAAAATTTCAATCGTTTTTATTACCATAAGGTTTGTAAAAACCATTCTTTATGGTGTTGTATCGTTTTAGGTATTTTTTAAGCAAACTTAATACATCGAGACATCCATTGCAGAATGCTAATATCGCAAAACACTAAATTACATCGTAAAGATGTCCAAAATTTTCGTAAAAAAATAAAAACCATTGACATTTTGAATTTCGCGCCCTGACCCTGAGCTTCCACCTTAAACACAATATTTAACGACATAGACAGCAAAGACGTCACAGCGATATATTGTCACCTTGTTGTCACTTTGATCATGCAAACGATAATGGGCCTTGCGACCCTATGATGAGCGAATGATATTCGATCTGAAGGTAATAAAGGACTTTCTTGGTTGACACTTAAATAATTGGTATAATTTGTCAAAACTACACAAAATAATCGAAGCCACGTTGTTTGTTTAAAATTTGTTCGAGTTAGGAAAAAAATCTTATCTAAATACGCAAACGAGTACCGTCATTCCTATTTATAACTATTGCGTTACATAGATACTGTTTATTGAGAATGCAGCGAGATAATATCTTTTTTTGATATCAAAATAATGATTGACGTCAGAAGTTTTTTACTAGAAAGTGTAACGGCCGGCCTTTTTGGCGGGAAATTGAACCGTGAAGTTGTCAATTTTGTTGTAACTTCCAAAAACTGTGTTTATTCGATAAATATTGTGTAATATGACACTGGCAAAAATGCCACTATTTTGTAGCTGATTGCCAACCTAAAAAAAAAGAACAAGAAGAACCTTTATTGTCTATAAGATAAGTAAAACGTAGAATTTAAATGAGAAACAAAAAGTAGAACTGATATTCTGACATCATTAGTGGTGACTCTACATCAACATTCATGTCACCGAATAAACACATTTATTATTTACCGTGTCAACTCATAAACTGGATTAATAAGTTATGCACAAACATCAACGAGTTAACGCACGAGTTAACGCAACGCAACGAGTTAAATCGTGGCTTTGTTAATTAGTGAGAGATAATCGCGATATGGGTAAAATCTACATAAACAATCAGATACCTACTTAAGATTCCATTTGTTGGCTTGACAACTAATGAAATAAATTTATCATCGTTGATTTTTGTAGAGTTGGTCCTCAAAGTGGTCATTAAAGTTTTCGGTTAACGAAATAAATAATTAAATTAAAATAAAATGTTTTGTTTTCCTATGTACTTATACTTTAATTGTAAATATTTAAATTTCAATATAATATGTTATTTTAAAAAGAAACAGGGAAATGGAGAGTGGATTCATTGTTCATAAAAACTGTTAACATTAACCACTTTTGGTTAGTTACTGTTTCTAAAGTCAAAGACAATTTTTTTGTAGCTCTAGGGCACTTACAAAATGGCATTTTACTTTTTTTCGTTAACTCTACAACCACATCGTAGTTGACTAAAAAGTGACTCATTGTTTTTGTCAATCAGAAATATTTCACCGCAGTTCATCCCTAACATGAACTGCCCTGTTGCTACACATTTTTTGCTAAGATACGCAACTTCACCAATTGGCCAGCTAACGAAATGGACAGAACGACATGACAAAATACATATTGAGATTTTCTTACGAATATTTAAAACGCTATATTTACTCGTAGCTAATACCAAAGATTAATAAATCTTTAATCGAAATCAGTTTATCAAATTAAGAATTTCTTTTCATTAAAAACATTGAATGTTATTTTTTAAAGTTTAGCTAATATAATATAAATAGAAACATAGAGATATCTTATAGGTACGGTTACCCACCAGAATGTTATCTGAGCCTTGAAATAGTTATTTTAATAGGTAAGTATTATATCAAACAATGACACAACAACAGTACAATGAACCGAGATACTTAAATTTATTCCCAGAACAGCCATTTACAAATAGTATTTTATGTTACAAAGTATAGGTACCAATTTAGCGTATCAAATATTATTCGTGACTTAAAACCGAAAAAGGAGAAACCCTGAATGATCTATAAATCGTAACGTCGTAACAATGTGTCGACTATCGTCCCGGCGAGTCACGAACTAAGGGCCAGGCCACAACAGTGCGTTGCGGCGTCGCATCGCAAAAACAACATTGCACAGCTATGCGATGCGATGTCGCAACGCAAAAATTTCATCGGATACGACATCGTACGACAAGACGCTAACCGTCAGTTCAGTTTCGGAATCGGAAATTTCCACGATGCGTTGTGCGGCGTCGTTGATTTTTGCGATGCGACGCCGCAACGCACTGTTGTGGCCTGGCCCTAACCTTTACTTAAAACTATTCAATAGACCACTCGAGTAACTGGCTCGCTCACCTTGGCTCGGAATGCGTTGTTCCAATGAATTTTCTATAAAAAAAAAATTGTATACGATCGGATGTACAATATTATGATCCAATTAAAAATATTGTTGTTACTACGTGGAAAATATACCCCCTAACAAGGTTATATTGACTTTGGTTGGATTGTAATGAGATTAAGCAAATAGTTTTAATATGGCCGCTATTCAATCGTCGAATCGTTCTTTTGTTTAGACATATAACGAAATTGAATTAGTTGATGTCCCAATTCCATCCAATTATTATGTACCCAAAAATGCTGTTATAAATGTGGTTGTTATTTTGACAACCTTCTTTGAACAAGTATATCTGTAATCATTTAATTATGGAATTTATTTGGTACCGTAGCTAAGTAGGTAATTTAATTAGGTACCTACCTGATTTTGCTTAATTTGTATAAGTACCTACATATTCTAAATACAAAAAGGTACTCTATTAAATTGCTTTACGAATCACGACGTGCGAACAACGAAGTGCTCGTGCGCATTTAGAATATAATTAGGTATATACTAAGTACTTCTACTAGAAACGTGAAGATTTTGCATTTAATTATATTCAATTTTAAGAGTAGATACTTAGATTGAATAGATCTCACCCTTTCTCCGTTGGCTTAGGACTCATCACAAGCACCGACAAATTGATTCCTTAAAACTCCAACGACCTCTAAAGTTATTTTAAAATATTCATCGTCTAATCTTCTCTCTAAAAATAAAACTCTCAAACACTACGTTTTTATCGTTACCTACGTATGGTTAATTCATGGTGTGGTTCACAGGTAACGGAGTATTCAAGATTGAGGATTCAGTGCGCGTCGCTAAGCTCTGGGGCAAGAGAAAGAACAGGCCGGCAATGAACTACGACAAACTCTCGAGAAGCATCAGACAGTACTACAAGAAAGGCATAATGAAGAAAACTGAGAGGAGTCAGAGGCTCGTCTACCAGTTCTGTC
Organism: Pheosia gnoma; assembly: GCA_905404115.1. Classification (NCBI taxonomy): domain Eukaryota; kingdom Metazoa; phylum Arthropoda; class Insecta; order Lepidoptera; family Notodontidae; genus Pheosia; species Pheosia gnoma. Next base: position 9,346,790 of record FR989900.1, read on the forward strand.
ATCCGTACTGCTTATAAATACTCTAGTAATTATAAGTAATGTAAATAATTTATTGTTGTATATAAGGGTGTTTGAGCCGCGGTAATGCGGACGATACGGCGACTGGCTGCGTTTTGCGTTGCGCTCGCAAAACGTCGCGCAGTCGCAGAGTTTGTTGACAGCCGAATTTTCTACGGCCTCTGTGGACGACTTGCGAGTCGCGAGACCGGGAATTATTAGGCGTCGTGTACACTATCCCTCCATATAATTCGGGAAAGGTAATTTTCCCTGGAATTCTATTGGACGGGACTATAAGCTGTGTTATGTGTTAAGATTTTTTTTTACCAGTGATTAGACTAGACGGTCCGTTTTATGTGGTGTCTACACAGGACCGTCTCCGTCGAAAACTGGTAATGTTTATCCCATATATCTATGATATATTTCTAGTATGTTCTATGAACTTTTAGGTAGTTAAGTATTGATGTGTAAATATAGTAAGTACCCCTTTCGTTCGGTACTCGAAAAAGTGATCTAAAAGAGATTATTCTCGATTATAAGTCTTGTAAAACACGTTGCATTATTTTTAATGTGACAAAAAAATTAAAAAAAAATGTTTGTGTATTTTTTATATTAAAAATATTTTAAAATGGCGAGTTATGTCATTCATTGCAATATTCTAATAAGTTAAGTTTTTATTTTTATTATAAACGGCGGCTGAGAATTAAAACTAGTTTCGGAATGCAATTGTAAATTTTAATTTTGTACCAAATAGACGGATGGAATTTATTCGGGACACAATTGTCATGTGAATTGTGAATAAATTGGATGCCCGCCGATGTAAATACCTTGTGTTTAATATGTTTGCAATATTCGGTGTTGGGATTATAGTTTAAAAAAATAAATAAGTATGTTAATAAATAATAACAATTATTCTATTGTGTTGAACGCAGTTAGCGTCATAATATTTTAAATTTGAACACTTATAGAACCAAACTAATGTAGATTTTACGAACCAATTTAATGTCGTAATAAAATTAAATGGCCATTGAAACGGTTATTTTATTTCCTCCTCCCTCCTAAACATTCAGCGAATGTAACTGTTAACTATCTGTAATTTATATCGTATAATCCATATAAGAAGGAAGATAAGATTTTTATAATGGATAAAGATTTTAATTGGATGCTAAAAGACAAAAACATGTTCGTCAACTTAATTAAAGTTATTTAATTATCTTCGGGACTTAAATAAGATATATAGTAGGTACACATAATATGATCTATACCTACTTCATCAAATAAAACGAAAATACAAAAAAAACACGATGGGACACATTTTTCCTACAAAAGTACTCGACCCGTCCCGAACGACGAAGACGAAGTATAGTCACCTATACTTTTACCTATTATGCAAACTAAGAAAAAAAAATCTCGTACCGTCTGTCACGAAAAAAAAACCATCACGTGTACAAGGACCCAAGGTGTAATGGGATAGGTAGAAACAAAAAAAAAAGTAAGTAACACATTTTAAATATGGAACGCGTTGCATCACGTTGCGCAAAATTGACGTCACTAACCGCCAACAGCCAAATTCCAAGAGTGAAAGTGCCTTTCGCCGGCCTCGGGAGGGGAGGACGACCTCGAGCGGGGGGGCGGCAGGTGTGAGGGACGCTAGCAGGGAAATTGTGTAAGAATAGCATTAGATATTATTCTAATTATCATTATCTTTGTTCTAAGGGTATCTACCTAAATATATAAGTACGGTACCCGTACCAAAAACCAGTACTAACTCACTCGCCTACTCATTGACTCACGAAATCTCCAGAACTAAGTAGTTAGGTACAAGCCGAACTTAAAATTTGGAGTGTAGGTAAACCTAAGTGGATACCTCTTGGACTGGGTGGTCACTAAGAAAGGTTTCTTCGAAATTCAAACCTTGACCACAAAATTTACAATAAATTCCCAATGGTGTTTAAGTAACTAGTACAAAGCACTTTTCAGAAAAATATGGCAAATAATACCTAGCAACTTATGATTTGATATTTTTTTTCTCAAAAACGCTTAGATTCTTATTGGCTGTTTTAATTATCGTATAATTATAACCAGGAAAGTAGTGAGTTGTTTTCATTTTGTTTCAAGTTGCCAAATTATATTCTTGAATCGATTTCAATAGCGCGCTTTTTTTAAAAAAGAATAACCATTGACTTTCTTGCTGGCTCTTCGCAGCGGTACCAATAATCCGAACAAGTGGTAGATTATTTTTTTTTCCTCTAATGGCCAATTGATGGTAGATTCTTAATAGGTAAGTATTCATTATATATATTTTGATCGACGTCAATAAAAGATAATCAAGTGTGGCAGACGGACATACTGGAACTAATAATCTTTCCGTTTTTACCATTTTAGTATAGAATCCTAAAATTGATTATGATTCAGGAAAATAAAAACCACTGGCGCCCCACCGTAGTACTAATACCCAGACGGTGATGCTGTAGGAATAGGTATCAGTAAATACCTATGGAGATGAGTCAATGATTACTCAGATATTTAAAGATATTAATGTTCGTTGATAAGCAAAAAATATAATGGAAAGTTATACAGCGCACCCATTCTACTAAAATTGTATGAGATTAGCCTATAAATTATCTATTTGAATATCCAATCAATGGCCGTATTCATCGGAGCAATAAAAAAACTGTTTACCTAGTTCATATATTATTTGAACCAGAATTAAAACACGCCATTACGCCTGAAAAACTTGAAGGAGTAATTTAGGTGCACCAGTGCACTTACATATCGTAATGTACCTAAACAATACTCTTTCTGTTTCCATGCTGAAATATAATAATACCAGCCCTTTTTAATGTCCCACTGCTGGGCACGGGCATCCACTCAATTCGAGGGGGATTAGGTCATAGTCCACCACGCTAGCCCAGTGCCCTCACACATATTTCGAGCGGTTCTCTCAGACATGAAGGTTTCCTCACTATGTTTTCCTTCGTGGTTGAAAATGAGATTCGCACATGAAATCCATCCCAGAGGTGCGAGCCTAAAAGAGGTGCGAGTTTAAAAATGATTAAATTTTTTGTCAGACTGTTTATTCTTTTTACAACTTATCAGAGATGCTAAAAATTATTATTATTATTACTAAGGGTGACCGACACGCGCCATCTTAACGTACTCTCCATACCTACTACCAACTTAACATTTATTTCAAATTACCTGCTTAGGTACTTGTTTATTATTGTATATAAAATGTATGTGGTAGGTACTTAACCTACCTAACAACTTAACACTCGACTTAAGTTGATTAAAAATACAATATCTTTTTAATATTACTACTTCGATAGTTAGCAGATGTTCACAACATTTAATAAGTAGATTCCTTATGGTAATCCTTTAATTTTTTACAACAAAGGATTGGCCTGTTGGTCTGTGAATAATAATTACCGTCACCGACCATAGGTCAGTCGTATTCGAACAGACTGGTCGTAAATAACTTAGTTAATAGTTCGGAGCGATATTAAAAACACTTGGTAGTCATTTGAATATAATGTCCTATGTATTTTTGTATGGTCTAAGAACTAAGAAATAGCGGGTCAGTACTAAAATGAATGGGTTACATAAATTATTATGACTTTGAAATGGGACTAGGCCAGCCACATGTTCCCACCATTTTTACTCTTGTAATGCCAAGTTCCATATTGGTGAGCAACGAAGACACCGAGGTTTAACCCCGAAAAATACTATATATAGTACTATACTGATTTAAAATATTACATTTTCAGGCAGTTTAGTATCCTGGCAATAAACAAAAGCTCGTAGTACGCCCCGGGAGGCTACTGATATTTTTATACAGTAAGTAAGTAGTACTTTTTCAAATTACCGACGTAAATCGCTGTCGCTCTTCGCTTGTCGCTTACACCGCGCTCGAAGTCGTTGCAAGGTCGCCTACATTCCGAATTTCTTAGTCGAGTCGACTGGTACGGTTGTCACGGGCGTCCTACCTAATACAACACATATACCTACCTAATCTTATTATTATGTAGGTATTTACATTTACAAATGCCCCTTGATGATAGTGAGTAGTTTTTATGTTCGTACATAGCTGATACACGTCGCGTAGACAGCGTCATTGGGCTCGTTTGACGGTTGCATGCAGCGTAATGATGTTGTATAACTTATTGTCATATTGTATGTCGCGTTAGAATTGAGTACCCCTCATCGGTATCTAATCAGTACAATTAATGAAGGCCCTCAAAACTTATTTTCTGCGACTCGAATCAAGTCGCTTATAAATACGAGCGCATCACGTTTAGGCATAAGTATAAGTACTTATTATTGTTTAATAACTACCTACGTTTAAGTGCTACGCCTTATAGATTGGTAAGCCGAAGGGGCGAGACTCGGTAGCGATCAAAATCGGTCGAATGATACCTTTTCTTTTGTCCTAAACTATAACACCATGTCTAGAGCAGTAAGGTTGAGGTAAAAATACGTGTGATATACGTATACTATGTATGAAATGCAGCGTCATCTAGCGATAGAAAAATAAAACTTCAAACATGCTTGCAACGACCTTTACCCCTGGAGTTATGTAGGAATATATTATTGCTGTTTCATGAGCGGCCTCTATGGAATTGTCTAGTTATTTTTTACCAGATTTTTCTTAATGAATAGGAAGCTTCAAACTTAAAAAAATAATAATATTAAGCAGAGCGTAGAATGGAACGCAATATCTTGCGTAGGCAGGCGCTATGACGTCACAAAGCTGACGTCAATAGCGTTGACATTTGACATTTCGAACGAAAGCGATCGCCTTTGTTTTGTAAAATTTCAAATTCATTAACAAACACTAAAATGTGTTAAAGAATTTCACAAAGATGTAGTTCATATTATTTACTTATTATTTGCTACAACTGCGAAAAATTATTCTAATATAAATGTGTTTAGTGTGTGTATGATATAAATAAAATATAAATTTTGTTTGAACTTTACGGAGGATTTTCATAAAAATCATTCGAAAATGAAGCCTGGAAAGAGTGGAGAAATAAAGGAGGAGATAGCAGAAGTCCATTCCACTGGTCGTTCTCCTTCCCCGAAACAAAAGAACAAGAGATCCCGCAGTAGATCGGGGTCCCGTAAAGAATCTCGTAAGATGTCTAATGGGCATACAGACCCCGATGAAAACACCGAGGAACAGACAGATAAGTCGAAAAGGGACAGTTGGATTAAATCTGAACACGAGTCGTTGGATACCGAGTTGCCTATCCATGATCAAATAAAGCAAGGTAGGTACTAAAAACCTTTTTATCTAGGATTTTACAATTTATATTTTACACTGGAGTGTATCAGTCTACCCAGATTTTAGCAAAATGGGTAAGATGTTTGAATAATCTATGCCTATTCTGTTGTTATATAAATCTAGACTTATTTTATAATATTATAAATATTTTTACAGGAATACTGGGTTTCGTGGAGAAAGAAATTAAAAAGTCCGATAAGAATCCTTCCTTTGTGTTCTACTCCCATGATCCAAATCATCTAGATGAGAAGCTCATGAAGTCATTGTCGAGACCTTCGAGTGGTCACAAGGAGAAAAGGAGTCCGTCTTACAGGAAGAAGAAGCGTCAATCGTCGAGGCACAGGGATAGAGATCTACATGACTTTGAAATACCGGGTTCCAGTCTTAGTGCTTTAGAAAAAGTAAGTTATACTTATGTATCTTCGAATCCTAATACAGCAGCATTTTTTTTTTTTTTTTTAATCCATGGAATTTATAACAATAACTCAAGAAATGTCTTTATGCCATGTGCTATCCAACATATGAGTAGACCCAAGTCCAAGAAGTCATATTTCATGTAAGTAGGTGCTATATTTTTTTAATTAATTATTTATTCCAATAAAAATACCTACAATTTCCAGGTTGACGATTACCTCAAAGAATATAATAATGACGAAGTGGTAACACTAAGCGGAGAATTAGAGATAGAAGCAAATGATGTGGAGAACAACAATGGTATATCCAACCTCCGACACAAACCTCGTAAGACTAGACGGAGAACCAGAGACGAAAGGCAGGATAGCAATGCTAATGGCAGGGATGTGAGCCCTAAAGTGTTTAAAAGCAAGACCAGATCAGGCTCTAGGCCAGGTAATTGGTTTAATGACTATAGACAGTTATTTGAAATGACAACTAGTGACATCTAGTGTGTAATGAGGTTCAAAAATCTGAATAGCCTATAATAGTATTATTTTATGTATATTTTCTAGGTCGTAAAAGTTGTTAGTTTACTACTCGTAAAAGTTGTTAGTTTACAACTCACAGCCTTTTTATACTAAAGTATCACTAAAACTACTAAAGTGTTAGTGTCACTTTGTGTAATTTAATTTTTAAATAGTTTCAACTTTGCATTTTCATATTATGTGTATTCCAGCTCGCCCCACAGACCTAACAACAATGCTAGAAACTTTAGAGTCGAGTATGCAGTACCACGATCAGTACATAGACAATCCATTCTCATCACCTTCACCAGTAACATCACCAAATGATGATAAAACAGATCCATTCAGATCCAGAAAACCTGGGAAGATATACTTACAAGGTGGTGGGACATTCAGTGCTGTATCGCGGGATAGAATCCTAGAGTCGCAGCAATCTAGAGATGGCGATAAATATCTTAGGTAAGGTCTAAGAGAAATTATAGTTTGCATTTTGTCATTTTAACATTAATTAGTATTGCACCCATGAATTCTATTGTTAAATTGTCATCATTATTATCAGCTGGAAGATAGCAGTGATTATGTCAGAGTATGAACGCTATAATTCTGTTGTTTGCCCTGCTATCAGTCTGAATACGGCTATTTATAAGAGTCATTAAAAGAACTAAAACTAATCATCCATGACTCGTTTACAAACATTACTGCTCACAACATAGTTTGGTCCCTACCAAGATTCGAACCCGGGACCCTCGGCGCAGAAGGCAGGGTCACTACCAATTATGCTTATCAGGTTGTTTAGATCATACAGTTTTTATTATTTATCGTTCCAGACTAGGCGACCTAACGCCTCTGGACATAGCCTTGACGTTGCAAAAGGCGTGGCGTAACAGTGCCTCGGCGTGGCACGGCGCGCTGGGCGGGCTGTCCCTCATGCACCTGCTACTCATCAGCTACTCCGACGGGCTGGACGCCGGCCATCTGTCCTTCCACGCCGTCGTCACGATGCCCTATGTGGCCGCATACTACTTCATCTGCGTTATGTGTTTGCTGTCGGTATTAGATCGGTAAGTTGCTGGCAGTGCTCTGGGCGGGTAGGTTTTTTTGTCTATACATCTATACAAATAAATAAAATTGGAGTGTCTGTTTGTAATATTAAAATAACCGCTTTTTGCTAAGTGCATTTGGATGTATACACGGTACATATACCAAAACAACATGTTTTACAATTTTTGTCTGTCTGTCTGCCTGTCTGTCTGTCTGTTTGTTCCGGCTAATCTCTGAAATAGCTGGACCGATTTTGACGGGACTTTCACTGGCAGGTAGCTCATGTAACAAGGAGTAAATTAGGCTACTTTTATTTTAGACTAGCTGTTAATAAAGGTGAAAGCCCTATATCAGGACTCGAAATTCAAAATTGCGACGGTTTTTATTTTTTTTGCGAATAATTAAATTTTATTTGTGACTACGGCATATTGTATTACTTTTGTTTATCTATTAAGTTAGCTTCAAAATTAAATTCAAACGAAACAACACTCCAAACTTTGTAAAAATAACCAAATATCCAAAGTTAGTAAACAAAATTTGACAAATGTAAAAAATAAAATAAAAAAGTTTAAAATCCGTTAGTCTGGCCTTTCAGTCCGTCAGTATCAGAGTGAGACGGTCACTCTGACATCAATATAACCAGACTGATGCCAGACCAAGCGTGTAGCACCTGATTTTAAGTTCATTAAGATCTAGTAGGTTTGTTCCTTCCTTGAAGGTTCTTTTAAGGTTAAGATCGATTTATTAATAGATACTTATAGCCTGTTAATTAATAACTACGGTCAGCTGTCAGTAAGTTATTTATAGACGAAACCTTCTTTTTAACCGACTTAAAAACGGAGGGGGGTTCTAAATTCGGTTGTATTTTTTTAACACACATCTTGCTATTAAGTCTGCAACAGGCGCCATTAGTTTTCAACTTACTAAATCTCTCCAAGAGGGTTTTCTTATAAGAATTCGCAGTACTAGTCGGAGCAGAATTTAAACAAGGTTTTATTTTATGCCCGGCCTCGACTATGCAATAAATTTGGGCATTTTTCATCTCTCTTTCAGATTGGACGTAACAAGTCTCGATCTGACCCGTGGTCTGCACCCATACTTCCAGCCAATTGTGTTGGTGATATTATACATGGCGTGTCTCCTGGTGTGCACAGCGGCGAGGATGTACGACGAGCTGATGGTGTACCAGTACGCACCACTGGTTGGCAACATCACTGGGAATGTTACCACTGTGAGTATACTGATCAACAGTGGACTTATGTGATAGTTAAATAAATATCAACTGTACAGTACCGAACTAAGCAATGCTTGTGTTATGGGTATTGTACAATGGATTGGGTATATAGATTAGGTGGATATAGATTACACAATCGCATGTTAGTGTTACTGTTATTATGTGAATGGTTGGACAAATATCTCCAGACAGACACACGAACTGTCTGCTACCAAAATAAGTAACTTGTTTAAGATTCAACCCAAACACATTTAAGAATGACCATGCATACGGTTAAGACCAAATTATTTTCGGGTGTCATTTTAATAATTATCCTACTACGTATGGGCTAAAGTAGACTTTTAATGTTATGTTAAATTGTTGGAACGTAACTTATTTTTATACTTTTTCAGTTTATATTCGACTCATAAACAAAATATTCGGCGCCAAAACCGAATATCCCTACTTATATCATAACAAGAATACGTCATATTTTATACGATATTATAAAAATATATTCTATAAGTGTTTTATTTTTCACTGAAATACACAGAATACAGATACGATCCAATCAAACGCGACGGCCATTTGTATTATGTCAAATGTAGTTCCGGAGACGCTCGACGAGGCGCTTTAAATCGGCACAAAAAATATCATTTTGTACTGTTAAGCAAGTCTAGTTGTAATATTATGACTCCACGCCATTTCACGATTTTATTCCTTTCAGCCAACAATACCAACGTTCTACCACACATGGACACACTTTTCAATATGGCGAGCGGTCCTGTCTATCCTCGGTCTTGTTTACTTTATAATATCAAATCCGCAAGACTTGGTTTATGCCAATCTCAGCAAGCTGTTACAATTCAAGCATTCCTTGCAGAGTATTGGATGATTCTTCCTATTATTTTGTATTGTAGATTTGGAATAATGACAGTTACATTTTATTTGATACTTTTAAAAATATTGTTATTCTGTTCCAGATTGATTTTCTACCGATGTAAACCTAACCGTACAATAACGGTTGTTATTGTCAAGTTGATATCGGTATGAAATTGGTCTGAAATAGAGTAGGTTTATAAATAGAAGCTGAACTAAAGTAGGTATAATTTATCAGATATATACCAAAGATATTTACGTATTGCGAGACGATAGTTAGGGACTGAAAATATAGGTGGGTACTTACATATTAATGTAAGAAGGAACTATGTTAAACTTTTTAATTGGTATGAGAATCTCATTTGCTGTCTTATTGTTTACGAAATAGAATGCGCTTTTATTTTGGAAAGTACCTAAAACCTAAGGTATGAAATATTTATTTAGGCACTACGCCTTGATTTAAATTAACACGAGCTTTCGTTTGATTTTTATTAGATTTTTAGGTATTTAATTGTGGTTTTATGTTATTCTTTATGAAGACAGTAGAGTTGCATTTTATTTGGGACTTAATTTGTAGTCTGGTCGCATTTATAGTACTTAAGTAATTCTAAGCAAATTAATTATATGATTGATCATATCCAAAACGTTGTATTATAATATAAATAAATATTCTAGTCATAATCATACAAACTGCTATAAGTAATGAATGAAATAATTTATTTTTATTTGCATGGCAGCAGTATTAATTACCCACTAAATTATAATTACAGTAATAATGATACAAAATACAGTGAATTTTGCCAAATTTATAAAAAATAACATCATATATTTTTATAATAAAAAATATAGATTAGCCACCCTTATTAGATCGTTTATTAATTTTGAAATTGATACAAGTGATATACTCATTCGTAATAGGTATGTACGTAGATTTATTTTTACTTATAATGATAGATATTATTTTAAGGGACCATTGCTGAATTAATATGTTGCTACAGTTAAAATAAATACAGTGTACAAAGTGTAACTAAAGTTACACTTTTTTGTTTTGACATCGGGAAATCCTCATGAAAACCGGCAAGTCCCGGAGGATACGTGGGGTTGTCTCTTTCTCCCACGGACTAAAACCCTATGCGTCCTTCTCTTGGCTAGTGGGACATGAAAATAATTTCGTAAACATCCCTTACACGCTATTTGGCTTGTACGTAAGTACGAAATTCGCATGTACTATTCAAATCGGCTTGGTTTTCGTTTGGTCTGTATTATTTCCTTGTCTTACTCTAGTCGTGGCTGTATAACGACTACTTAAGATAAAATAGGCTACATAAAATTGGGTCATTTCAAATTGGATGTTCAAAGGAATTACTGTGGGGTAGTATGGATATTACTACTATCATATATCTGTAACATAGATTTCGGACGTCATATTAATGTGATAATGTCATTTAGTAACTATCTATGATACTTATATACTTTCCATTAGTTACACGTTGTCTATGGTCACATATGATCCTAGATTTATGTCATATAATATCGCCCTATGACAATGATCTAATCCTGTTTCACTGATATCGTGATACTTATCAATATAAACAAATGACTATAATAGATGTTATAGTTTCAACGATATTCTTAAACGTTTGGAATTGTAATGATATTGATTGTTGGTAAATGTAATTCAATAAACAATTGTTTTGTGATAAATGAACGTTTCGTTTCACTTCCCTGGTCAGTCTTTAAGAGTCTCTTAGTTACACAGCACAAAACTACTACCGAAAGCGGTAGTTCAGGGCCCTGAGTCTGCTAACACAATCGATTCATAATCGAACAGCAACCGCATAGTAACTGTCACTTGCATGGGATATCTGTCAAAAGTGACAGTTTCTATGCGGTTGCTGTTCGATTATGAATCGATTGTGTTAGCAGACTTGGGGCCCAGGTTTACCTTACCTTCTCGTATATTGACAGTCGACGACACTACCCTCAAATGTTCAAGTCAAGTTTATGTCTGCATTTACTTCGAATGAGTAGTCATAGTGTCATTATAACAATCTACCTATTTATATATATTTTTTAATAATCTTGATGATGATTCATATTATTTAAATTGTGGTCTCTGTATACATTTAAGTTCTATTGAAGCAAACAACAAAAACGCGGTAACTAATAGTTATATTTTTTTAACACTCATTTAAACAATTAATTTAAATTATAAATATTTAATTCTCTATACAAGTAGGTATTTAAAATAATATAACTTAACTGAACTTAGCAACAATTGCACTAACAGAGGAATAGCATCCTGATAATAAAACAATTAAATAAAACATCAACAGTAATACGTTCTTCCACAGTATGTAGTAGTATTTGCCCAGTCCTTTCTCCCAACAGTGGACTGTTTGGACTACTACTGGTATGAGAAGACCGAGGGTTGAGAAGAAGATGGCGCCGACGAGGCCTATCAGAAGCTCCAAGTCTGGAACCGCCACGGCCAGGATTACTGAAAACGAATACACGAACGAATGTTAGTAATATATTTATAAGCTGTTACTATCAGACTGGATAAAAAATATATCACCAGACAAACACACCCACTGTATGGTACCAAAGTATGTAATTTTTGCAATAATTATAGCCGGTTTAGGTAACACGCTAGCGCAGACAGATTTTTTTTTTGTTTGATATATGAGAAAATTTACAATAGTTAATTACGATGCCATTGCTATTCGATTATTACTAGGCGATTGTGTTAAATCCATTTTGGATTTTTCCCTAGGCTCCAAGTGCTCAAGACATTCCGTAAAAACCCGGAAAGATGATTTACAAAGTTTGCTTGACGAGAGTTGAACCTCAAATGGCCTACGCTCAGGGATCTCTAGGCTCAGAGTGATATTCGTTCATGAAGGTGTCTTTAGCGTTCTGGAGGTGCTGAGCAATTTACGATAAAATGAAGCCCCGTGATTGTGACCGACAACGATATCAATGTGAGTATAAACTTTTATTTGAATGATGGCAGAGGAGTATTTTATGAACAATGGGCAAAAGCAGTAGGAACTAGAGGACCTCATAGCCATAGATCGTGGGGCCCTGGGAACTTGTCTAAAGTCTCCAATGGAAAAGATGAACCTGCATGAAATAAAAATCCTAGAGGTGCAAGACAGGGTTTGACCTGCGACCCTCGTTTCCAAAGCTAACGTTCTAGCAACATGGATGTTACTTCTTACTCGCATGACTTACCAGTTAATAAAACACTAAGCGTTCTCAATACTATCTGGCTGATGTTCTGGTACTCCTTGCTTATGCTGGCCCTGATGCGGGTCCATATGATGTCCATTGGAGCGTACATCTGCAGGCAGTACGTGAAGAACACCGCCACAGCCACTAGGACCTTAGCTACTAGCGCCAAACTGAAACATTGACAGATGAGAATGTATTAAAACACTCTTTGAAAAAACAAATAGAAGCCCTTAAAACTTGTCTTTGAATTGGGAACGAAAAAATATGTTGATTTAAATTGAAAAATTAAAACGAATTTATTATGGAATCGGGACCTAGGTCTTTATAAGGAGTCCTAGAGCGTCGATCCTATTTGTCGGGTGTTGTGTTGTTTTTTTTTTTACTTTTGGCAAGTAATAAAATAAACTCCTCCATATATTTATATCAGGGAGATAAATAATAACAAGTGGTATAATAAAACTCAACTAAGGGGCTGTTTAGAATTTAGCATAATCTAATTTATTATTCTGCGTCTGTTTGACATTAGTTAGATCTGAGGTTACCTTTCAATTGAATAAATTTAATATTTGGGTTTAAAAAACCCAGGTACTTAAATATTAACTTTAGTGCTCACGGAATGTTAAAAAATATATTACTAGAGTCCCTATTATGTTTTATATAGCCTTGGGTCCATATTTGCATGTAGGTCGAATGCCGTGTATGATGTTTTCATGAAAGCTTTTAAGACATGCGATGTTAAGGTGTCTACTCACGGGGACCCTGGGCCCTGGGCAGGATGAATGATGATGATAAAGAAATAGGTAACGTAAATAAAATTTGTTGTACGTTTTAATCCTTATATTATATACTAGCTGTCCCGGCGAACTTCGTACCGCCTCAGAATCAAATGTATGAGGAAATGAATTTATTGGAACTCTATGAAAAATTAAAACAAATCTATTCCACGGGAACCATAAATTAACGGGATAAAAAGAAGCCTATGGGCTATTCCAGATTATAATCTATCTCTGTGCCAAATTTCATCCAGATCCGATCAGCCGTTCTGGCGTGATTGAGTAACAAACATCCATCCATCATGACTCAGCAAGCTTGGCATATGATTACATTTTTTCGAGTCTCTGAGCGGGGGGGGGGGGGAAGCTGCCCCCCCCCCTTGGTGTCGACCTACCGTTCGATGTGTAGACACCTATAATACAATATTTATTAAAACGGAAACTGTTTTCTAATTTGACTTACATTTTATCCTGTGGTAGATTCAGAGTGATACTTCCGAGCACTCCATCTCCATACTTGATATATCCAAACACACCGACAATGCCATACAGCACAGCAACGAAAATCATGGTTACGTTCAACACGCTGGGACAGCCGAGGAAGTGTTGCGGTTTTGCCATCTCATTCTCAACTGGCATAACAACGTTGATGCCTTCCATTGCGAATATTGCTGTGCTAGAAAAAAAACATGGTTGTGGCATAGATGTTTGCTGTTATTACCGAATTCTTATTGAAATAAAACATTTTTTTAGGATTTCATCGCGTTTATATTCTGATTTTACGTTCCCGACATTTCGGCTGCTTTACAGCAACCATGGTCACGGGAGAACTGAGGTGGTTGACGTCCTAGTGTCCTAGTGTCATGTAGTGTATTATAATGTGTAGTATTGGCGTAAATATAAGAAATCAATAAGATATTCTTATTTATGCTTGGCGAGGGACTCAAGACTTGGATAGATAATCTCAAGTCCCGGTGTTGGTATTACTTCGCGATTCTTACTCACTTCAAGAATTCTGGTGTACTTACAAAAAATTGAGTGTATTTTCTTATGAGGTCATACATAAGATTTTGTTAAGACACATTATAAATAATATTTGACGGCCTCATTAGCGCAGTTGGTAGTGACCCTGGTTTCTGTGCCGAGGGTCCCGGGTTCGAATCCTGGTAGGGACAAACTTTGTGTGATGAGCACGAATGTTCGTACCCAAATCATTTATGTTTAATTATTATATAAGTAATATATACTAGGTTCGCCCCCAGTGCATAGTACTGTACCCATAATAAAAGCGTTGCTTAGTGCGTTGTTTATTTATTTATTTAATATTATTTCTAGATCTTTAGTTATGCAAGCTTGTTGAAATTATTTTCGGTTTAAAAAAAAACAGTTCATATTAACAAGTATGGAGCTCACCTTAAAAATAGTGGCCAGGTACCAACATGAGCGACCAACTTCTCATTGTCGAGTGGCGGTATATCGGTAAACGTGTAATAACAGGTCACACCGAACGTCACCACCAGACAGGCGTTGGCGAGAACCGAGAATGGCACCAGGAACTTGAGGTGACGTATCTGAGTGATCAGCACCAGCGGCAGTAACAGCATCCAGCAGTATACTTCCACTTTGTAAGTACTGAAGATCTGAAAAGGAACATCTTGGTGTTAATCCAAATTAACATGTAGTTTGTCTCTTTCAAGTTTGACATTGCTTTATCTGTCATATGTATTTTATCTTTTATTATCTGTAAACACTTGGAAAAAGATGGCGGTCAGGTCATAAAAGAGCACGATAAGGCCACCCTTGATGTAAATCCAACACTTAGAATGATTCAAAGAAGTACTTGTATTTTTTTTAATTTTCATTCTTCGGTTCAGATGCAATAGGTAGATACTCACGTTTTGTAGCGAGGAAGCAATGAATATAACATAAACGCTGGTGCCGCCGAGGCACACTCCCGCCATGGCGGAGTCTACAAAGTGCCTGCAATTGTAAGAAGGCTATTAATTGTTTAACATATTTCACGGCATACGGCTGGCAATGGAAAAAAAAAGCTACTGTGGTCTATCCTTTGAAGATATGGCCTCCTGTATTTTTTTGCAGCGACAGATTGCCATATTATAGGTATAAGGCTTATCAAAAATAGTGTGAAATATTTTAACGGATTCACAAGTACTTAGGTCATAACGATCACGTTTATGTATAAAATATATGTGTACACAGAGTTTGATTAATCTGTGAAAAAGCGAGACAAGTACCATTTCATCGCTGACTAAGATGTAGTGTTATTTTTCGAATTTCAAATATTTTGATTTATATTTTCGGGAATGTGACCCTTATAGCTTACTGATGATCCCCTTAAAATATTTTACACTATTATTGTTAAACCTTATATACGTAAGTGATTAGACGAATAAACTTTTGTAAACCATCGTCTCAATGTAAGTTGTCTCAGTGTATGTTTTTGATAATCATACCAAAACTAAACGATGAACAAAGTTATTTAAGTATACGAGTACTACTCTAGTACTCGTATATAAGTATAAGTATAGTACTCTTTTGGCCAGAATGTATTAAGGCCAGGTTACATTTTTGCGCAATTTTGCCTCACTGGTTGTTCATACCTTACAAACGTTGAATATGGTCTCAGTTTCTTTGGGCCATGTTTAAACACGCTTTCACATGTGTCCGTATAACTCAGGGATGCCACCCGACTTTGCTTACATGTTTCACGCGAAGTGGATACCTTGAGAGAAAATTAATGGATTTGAAAATAGTTCTTAGTCACAATATCTTCTCAGGCAAATACCGATCTTAATATTTAGGTATAAATATGAAAATAGCAAATGGGTAACCAAAAATAGAATTGATTATGATTCTCGTATTCCACAAAATAATTACGAGAAAATCGGTTCCAAAATTAATTGTACAGGTTAGTTAAATAAATAAATATCGCCAGACGAACACGCCAACTATACGGCCCCACACTAAGCAACGCTTGTATTATGGGTACCGTACAATGGACCGCGGGTGAACTCAGAATATAATTCTTATATAGATAATAAACATCCATGACTCGGATACAAACTTTCGTGCTAAACACACAAAGCGTTTCACTACCAGGATTCGAACCCGAGACCCGCAGCACAGAAAGCAGTGTCACTACCCACTTAGCTAATCAGGTCGTCAAATAAATTTCCAACCATTACTGATTGTATAAATCAGTAATAATTCATTTTAATTTTGACTTAAGACAAAAATTGTGTCCAAACTTATTCATGAGTTCTCTTAAATATTGAATAATTTATGGTAACTTTACAGACCTGTTTATAACAGACATTCATTTTATGAGCTTTTATTTGCGAGAACTTTTTCTGTTGAAGCTGCCCATTTTTACAAAAGTTAACTAATTTATTTAAAACAATGTCAAATTTAATGGAACAATAAAGGATATTTAAATACTAGACTACTTAAAACACAATGCTAAGTATACAAAATAGTTATTTTTATTTGCAGTAGGTACAAAAAATGTTTTGCTTTATAACAATTAAAGCAAAATTAATGCCTGTAGTTTTGTAGGGCTATAATTTGTTGTTCTTACCAAAATATGTACACAATGTGTTGCTATGATTGCAACCAGCACTGTGCCAATACACCCCGGTATTAATCCTGCGCATTTGAAGGCAACTGGCATCGCCAGCAAGCCAGACCCCAGCGACGACTTGAGCAGATGGAAGAACGCACCAAGTGTTCTAAAAAGATAATTAAAACGCAATTAACAGCGGGTCAAGGGTAAATTGTTATTCAGTTCAGTTACATGCAATGTTACCAGAGATAAGGCACGTAAACTTTTATGTGTATAAAGGTAACAGTACCTGTTGGACAGTTCAAAAGAAACCTCAGCAAAATTGGAAAACCACCGACCAATCAACTAATAGAATCTAATCGCTACGAGCCAATAACGTCAGTGATGCGAAAATGAGTTATTACTATTGGTTGACCAATCGGTAGCTTAATATATTCCTCACTCTCTCTCATTTTGAGTAAGGAGTCTAGTCTATTGCTATTGACATGCCAGCATTTGACAGCGTCTTGTAAACTGTATACAAAAAGGGAATACTTACGAAGTAGGATGCTGTACAGATCTGTGCTCAAACGGATCGTATTCATCGTTTATGTCACTCTCCTTTCTGTCCAGCGTGACGGTGGATTGTGTCGTCGACTGTACATTCTCGCAACTGCTTTGTAAACTGAAAAATATGTAGGTACTATTATCCTTATTTTGACACGGATGGACTTACATTATTTCTTACAGCAGACCTTCTTAAACGCAACATTAAAATATGGACGGCTTTCAACGGCTTGCAAGAACCGAAAGTTGGTCGAACGTTCGCCTCAGTGACTGGGTGTTACTGGGATCTCCCCCAGTCCATTGTACGGTACCTATAATACAAGCGTTGCTTAGTGTGGGGCTAAACAGTTGGAGTGTTCGTCTGGTGATATTTATTTATTAATTAAAATGGTAATTGATATTATACTAATAATGCGAAATAACAAATAAGTCCAGTATTAGATACTTATTAAGAAGGCCTTAAATATTTAAGTTATGTTTAAGTATTTGGTTGACAGTTTCTGTATTATACTATAATTGTCAGCCTATTATTGGATTTTCCGAAGTTATCTAATTGTGTAAATTTCAAACAGTTAGCGACCTTGTTTGCATTCCGTAAAATTGTATAATTACATTTTAACGAAATGCTCTGGAATTTAGTTCCAATTTCAAATGATTACGTTTCAAAGTAGACAAGATTCCGAAGTGGCATCTATTTTGTTGTTAATTTGTATCTTTAATTTGTATTTAATCTTTACTGAAAAGTGGAACACTAGGGTACAATTATACAATGCATTATTTTGAAAATTATTATACCGTTGTAGGTTTCGTATTTGTTTTACGTAGGTACAATTTATTATTTGTTTTGATCATAAGTTTTTTGGAAAAACCCGGGGGTTACCAAAAAATAAAACAATTTCCCGGGACAAATATATTATTTGTTGGTTGATTTGGTGTATCACAATGTCGATAAGTGTCATCAAAATTCTTCCGGTAGATTTCCCGTGATGCAGCAATAGTCAGAAAAAATGGCCGAGTCGACATCTGTATCGAAAACAATGATTATATTTATTTTTTTAAATATGTAATTACCTAATTACCGACCACGTTACAGCCTTATTATATACAGGTGGATTCAGAAAAGTTATACTAAACCTTGAGCCTGCGCTTTTCGGCGCGGCTTTGTAATCGTTATGTGAAGTCACAAATTCGATAATATGTCAAAAAAAGACACAAAAATCACAATTGTTATTTTTTTAGAAACAAAACTTTTTTTCAATCGATAAATATATCGATAATATAATCGATAGATAATAATTTAATTAGTAATAATAATAAATAAACGCAGGTACGAGGCTTAGAATACCTTTTCTCAATCATTCTGTATATATGGATAGATAAATAGATTTAAGACAGTCTTATTATCAGAGTAAATATATACGTCAGGCCCTTCACGGCGCGATGAGTTTTCAGTTTACTGATCAATATTAATAGCTGTTTTGTTTAGCGAATGTCAGTTTTACTCTGTAATCCGATGAATTATTAATATAATTATTATTGCATGATAGGAGTAGTGAACAATACAGAGGTGGCAGCCTTGGTTGTAAAAATGGCCGATAGATTGCGTGGCTCCTTTGAACCTTGGATGGATGATTGAATTATAGTAGCCCTCCTCGCTTCAAAGGGCGCCGTGACTACTGACAGTTGTAATGGAAAGTCTGAAATATCGTTGTCAATTTGTCTCAATGTTAGGTGACCATTTGTACCACTAGTTGGATTTGCCATTTTCATCTCTTCATGTCATCATACATTTGTTATTTATAATGTGTTTTTATCGATATTGATTTCTTATATTTACGCGAATACTACACATTGAAATAAAACTAATTTTACGGATTTTGTCGCGTTTATATTGTGTTAATATAAAATAAATTGTACCCATAATACAAGCGTTACTTAGTGTGAGACCGTATAGCTGATGTGTTCGTCTGGCAATATTTATTATTTAAATACTTACCTGTTCAATGATACCCCACTTAGAATAGTTCATCGACCTTAATTTTTTATCTGTTATAAAATGTGACGTCTGTTTGCCGCCATATTTAATTTTGATTACTGTTATGTCTTGAGTGACCCTCGCAAGATTAATACTAATCGATTGAGGTAAGAATCATCGAAATCGGCCCACGCGTTTGGTCTCTATAACGGTCACAAAGGAACATACATACATAGGCTGGTAAACACATTACCCTCCCTTTCGTCGCGCAATCAGGTAAAAATAAAGATACAGACAGTCTCTTTATACTTTTTCATCTCCTTGTAGGAAGGTCAGACCTAATATAAAGTCAATTATATTGTGAGAAATTTCTCACAATTAAACATTTATTACAAAGCAAATGTATTTCATACAAACGGAATTACGTTAGTTTTTTTTGTTTGTTCACTATTAACTATGTTCGCAAATACGAGTGTCATTGGCATTTAAAATAAATGTTTGTGTTCTGTCTGGCAAATTAAGTTAATCCGTGAAATGATAAGAAACTATCACATAGAAGAGACGAATAGAAGGTTCTTCGTATATATATTTTTAATAAATACACTGAATGAGAATATACGATTTAATTTTATGTGCCTACCCCTTTCCCCTCTGAGTGTGGGATGTCAAGGCCAATTTTTTTTTAAAAAGTCAACCTGGAATACGATCTAATTATTTAGTTTCCTAACTCGATTACCGTATCGGAACGCGATCTCAAGTGAGAAGAGCCGGATAAAAACTCAAGACGGGCTCATCTTTTTACCACGTTTTTTTATCGCCAAAGTTCGCTCACTATAAAATTGGGACCTTAAGCAGCGGCGCAATGTTAAAACTAGTACGTTGAATTCGTTTCAAACCGGCTTATGACATCTAATACCTAAATAAGTGGGCTGTCAGCCCTGGCGGCTGTTGCGCGTGCACAGGATGTTGTTAGGGCTGGCAAATAATATTTTCAATAGCGATTGGGCCCTAACTGCGAACACAACCCAATCAGTTCCAAATTGAATTGCTATAGCAAATTAGATGTAATTTATTACAGTTCTTGTGCGAGAAATCCGCAAACTATGATATGAGATCATTGCCATTTACTTTCGAGTCGATAAGACATGCTATTTTGCCTATTAGAAAGTTATATTTGTCATGTGGCCAGCGGGTCGATTCAGACCGTTTCGACAAGTATCCGAATCGTTTCGATTAGAAAATGTTCTCGTATCGACGACGATCTTTCCGAACCATTCTTCAGGACCAAATCGGTCGGTAGAAGACTTGTCGTGAGGTTGTGAATCGGGGGGCTGATTATGGTCAACTGTCTTGTCAGTCATTAGTCGCATGCGCCGCTGGCTGGCCCAGAGGTCCTGGGCTAATTCCCGAACCTTGCAAGGTGATTTTTTTGCATCTCTTTAGTATAATGAAACTTTGTGTAAGTAGCTAAATATAAAACTATTAAATGGCGGTGATGAGGGGGCAAATACATTTTGTATAAAAGTGTGTACATTGTTGACATAATTGATTGATACTTGGCGGAAATCCATTGTTAAACAAATGGGGAAGGACGTCCTGAGGATGCCTCGTTTAGAGGCGAAACACGTGTTAAATACTTTTATAGATTCGATTCGTTTCGCGGAGAATCGCATATTAGTTGGGCTCCCGACACTCGTGACAAATAATATTTCGATTAACATCTTAGTAGAGTTCGGTGTTGCTGGCTTCTTTAATTATCGATCAACTTGTTTGGTTTATAATTGGAAAAGTTGACAAGACGAGGGTCAGTGGTGGGTTCCTCTTTCCCCATTTGTTTAAAATTGTTGGTAATAATACGGATTTTAAAATAAACGAGAGTTAATTACGTTTTTTATGTACCTACTTACGTATACAATTCAATAAGTATGAAATTATCTTCCCTTAAATTGTCTCAAATTCTACGGGAATTAGTGTTTTGGAATGCTTCAGAATATTACTATTTTTTGTTGATACTTTCGCTACATGTTTTTCTTTAAAGATGTTAACTTTGTTTTATTTTTACTCATATTAATTCCTGAGTCTAAATATTAAACGGTTAGATCACCTAGAAACCGAGATTTAGATCAATAAACATTATTAAAATGAGCACCGGCAGCCTCTTTAATCTAGCTAGATTGATCGTAAGATGATTCATTGACCCACTTTCACTGTCTTCCATATCGTAACTAAACTGTCTCCAATAAATTTAAGATGGGTTACCTTCCATTTTCCGGATCCATTTCCACCAAAC
Source organism: Pheosia gnoma (assembly GCA_905404115.1). Classification (NCBI taxonomy): domain Eukaryota; kingdom Metazoa; phylum Arthropoda; class Insecta; order Lepidoptera; family Notodontidae; genus Pheosia; species Pheosia gnoma. Next base: position 9,368,528 of record FR989900.1, read on the forward strand.
ACACACAACTGGAATGTACTTTAATTATATTAAAACACGGTTGTATTTCGAGAGGCACACATTTTGAAGAGAGCACAAGTGCCTAGCGGCGCTGACTGTCTGACTAGATACCTGTTATTTGATGTAAGCAATCGTAAAATGCGATTTTCATTCCATTGTGAACGCGGGTGGGGAGTGAATGAGTGAATGACTTATTTCCTGCTTGACTGGTTATTTGAGCTATGTTATGAAGTTATAACAACACTAATAAAAATATACTTAGTGCGTATCAAATCCATAAGTAGAACGTTTTATACTTAATGAATGAAAAATAAACATATAATAAAAATAAATAGCATAATAATTACAGCTACTGGTATAACCTTCAGTCCATTTGTCTGCCGGTATCTATAAAACTAGCGGTGCTTAGTTTGGGACCATACAGTATATGTGTGTATAGTGATATAATATGTGGTGATAAATAATATTATCGTACATTATATTTTGTTGATATGTTGATACAATACGTATTTATTTTTGTAATATTTATATTTTAAAATAGGTTAATGTGTGTTTTCAGAATTGTCTTGCAAGATGTATAATGTCAAACATTGAGATTATCTAGAAGATAATGGAAGTCATCGTTTAAGATAAATGTAATCAGTAAAGACACACGTTTCATAATAATACAGAGATCAAATATGTTATATATGACTAGCTGGTCCGGCGTCCTTCGTAACGCCTAATTATCAAATGTATGAAAAAATTAATTATCTTTATTATTATTTTCTTGTGGTTTTTTCTCATGTTCCATTCAGTTATTGTTTTCAGTTATTCTGCTATTCGGGGCGTAGAAAAAATCAAAAATCAAAGTTCATTAAAATCGCCCCAGTCGTTCTTGAGTTATTATATGGTGTAACTAACACGACTTTGTATTATATAAATGGATATACGAATAATATCGCACTTGACGTACCGAACAGGTGGTAAAGTTGTAGCTTAGCATTTTGTAACTATTTTGACGATACATACCTAAGTAGTAACTTAATGGTTTACATGAATAAAAATATATTCCGATACTGAATTTTATTCTGAATATGGCGTATTTGTGCAAGCATTTGCGCATTATGGTTACATACAAATAAAGTTTGTTTTGGCCATGTTAAGTATTGCCAGTAGAATATTAAATTGATTCTATATATTCTGTTTGTAATATATTACTTACCTATTACCTATCGACCAACATTACCTTCTGTAAAGATAATTTCAAATACACTTTGTGTGAATTACTGTGTGTACATTATGTGAATAAGCTTCTTTTGGGCAACTTGTCACGCGTCTGAAGACAAAAGAAGTGTGACGTACGAAAAAGACACGTACGTCACATTTTTCAGACGGATGGACGGCTGAAAATAGTGTAAAAATGCTGAAATTGGATGTGGTGTGATGTTATGAAATGAACTTCAGTTATTCAGAACGTAACAACCTAAAGAAGATAAACGGTCAAACATTGTGCCTAAATTGCGATATTAGGCTCAGTATACAGCGTGGTTGAGGATGGGTGTACTAACTCTTAAAACTGCGATACTTTAGCGTATCCATACTAATATTATAAATGTGAAAGTTTGGATGGATGATTGAACGGATCTGGATGAAATTTGGCACAGAGATAGATTATAGTCTGTAATAGCACATAGGCTACTTTTTATCCCGGTAAAATGTATGGTTCCCGTGGGATAGATTTGTTTAAATTTTTCATAGAATAGCAATAAATTCGTTTTCTCATACATTTGATTCTGAGGCGGTACAAAGTTCGCCGGGACAGCTAGTTTGTAATAATTATGATATTCTGAATTCATAGAATGATTACAAATGCGTTTATGAAGGGCAGGTTTACTGTTCTGAATCACGCTGTATAAATACCTGTCCAAGGCGTGGACGATTGAATACTTTCTATGCAATTGATCATAGAAACTTTTTACATCGGTCTCAAAGTTGCTATAGCGTACCATCACAGTATATCCCCAAGTCTTACCACCGAATTTATAGACGTTATATAACTTTAACAAACGTCATATAGTACTGCGCACGAGAGTTGCTTTGCTTTGCGCAATACTATATGACGTTTGATAAAGTTAGAACACGTCTATAAATTCGGGGGTTATTTTATGTAAAACATATAAATAGAATTAAAAATAACACTAGTTTGGCTGATTATTATTTATTTTTACATTTAAAAATACGACACATTCCTTTGTTACATTTATTGCCACAACGTCTGACCATAAACACACTCCACTCCCTATTAAGCAGTTCATGCTGTCCAAACTTTATTAGAAGAGTTTTTTTTTTATAATAACAATATCGCCAGACGAACACACCAACTATCGGTCAGCTCAAGCTTGTATTACGGGTACCTTACAATGGACTGAGGGCGAACTCAGTATATAATACTTATATAGATATTAAACATACATAACTCGTGTACAAACATACGTGCTCATCAAACAAAGCTTGACCCTTCCAGGGTTCAAACCCGGGACCGTTTATATAACGTTCTTCAACAACTACTCGTGGTTAGTTACGAAATTGTTATTCAAACTCACAAATAATATAACACACAAAAGGGTTTCCTTTTATATTAATCCTAAAACTGTTATTCAGTTTTTTCAGCAAAGCTTTTCAGTTCTCATGTTACGTATGAAAATAACAACACGAATTTAATTCAAAAGTCGTTCATTTATTTAGAAAATGTCGTACTTAATACATAACTTTGGCTTCGCGTCAAAGGTCTGAATTATTTTTGTAACAAATACTTGAGAACGATGAATAGGATTTTGATAAGACTGAGCGGAGAATTGATTTATTGAAATACTGTAGTAAAGTCGGCCATGAAAGTGGTCTATCAGTTTTGATAACAGCTCTTAGTTAATTAAATGTTCACTAAGGCTGAAATTTAGTGTGTTCTTAGTTCAAATTAATAAAAAAATACGAAAATAGACCTTGGCATCCCATAATGTGCAAACGATATTCGATCTTAAGGTGATGAATGAATTTCTTGGCCGGCTTTACAAGAAATGATAGTTGGTAGAACGCTCGCTGTTGAAAGGTGTGCAGGTTCGAGCCCAGTCGACTAGCAGCGTCTGGAATTTTCGGTTATCATGTGTTAAATTCAATAACCATTATCATCTGCATACCTAATTGTGAAGGCGAAAATCGCTAGGAAACCTAACCATCTTTTGGAATCCGGGTTTTGTTAGCTAATCCTCTCTGAGTCAGCGTAATGGAATATGGCCCGAGTTCATCTCGCAATGAGAAGCGCCTATGTCATTGTAAATTGATTAAAACTTCTATAAATTTGGAAGTGACAGTGAATAGTGTTACTTACCAAAGTTGTTGTACCCGATTCATGAAGTGGTAATTGTTGAGTAAAAGTAATCAATCTTAAACTAAGTGCCACTCTGTTGTTGAAGGATGTCAGCTACTTACTTTTTTTGCTTTAGTTCTAGAGTCTGTGATCTTTCTTTTGCCTGGTACTATGCTTCACATTAGTTTGTAGCAGGTGGTATTTTTAAGTTCCTATCACGTGGCAACGGTAGGCCCTTTCTTTGCTTTTGTGTCCGAGTTCAAGTGTCTTACGCGTGCGCTCTAAACGTTGGGAACATTGTCTAACCAATTGTGATGAAGAATTTAGCGAGAGGACCGCCTCTTAAATTATCTTTACTACTAGGTTATCTTAAATCATAATCCTTTTTACGTACCGTTTCGGTAGTCGCGTCGAACAAAGCGTCGTCCATCACTGTCGCACCACAAATTTCATAAATAAGTATGACAGTGATAGCATGTTTTTTCGATGAACTTACGATTACATTAGAAGTTCCTGCTCACACTACAGTTGCTATCTTTCTAATGTAATGATGTGATACAGGGATCGTTGTTTGTTCAGTGAAGACACCAAATATTGGTTCAATAGCAATACACGTGTAGAACTATTTTGATATCGTCATTGCAAATAGCAATAATATATATTTTTAATGAAACCTTATTGATGTATTGAGCCTTTGATTTGATTTGATCATATGTTTCCATTTCATTTCTAATTCGTATTTGTTTGAATAAAGAAATATTTGTTATACTATGTATGTTTTCTTTTCGTGACTTTTGATTCATAATTTTGGTGATCCTTTATCCTGGGCACTTTTATAATATGCTATTTACACCCAAGTAGAACCAACTTACGTGGCTATTTAAATTTCGTTCATAGAAAGTGTATTTCCTGACCATACTTGGCATTCGCTACTTCTGAAGACATGCATTCATGTTCTCCAGCAAAGTGTTTCCACATGAGTTGATCTAGTAATAGGCGTATTAACAGATGATGTAGTGATGTGTTAGCTCACTCATTATACTGGAACTTACCAGCATTTGAAAATAGCATGTTTCCATTAAGACAGGTTGTACAATTACGCGGATCGTTACTGGGCGATGTTCCACGTAATAAGTATTTACATTCATATATCTATGATATATTAGATCTTCTTTCAACATATGATCCCATCTATGATCATAGTTTCTGCCAGTTATGTCTATAGCCCCAGATCGGTGTCATAGATGTATGTTAATGTAATATCCCCCTAAATAGTATAGTATTCTTTATGACGCGGATTATCAGTAGTTACAGTTCTTTTTATTTCTCCATAAAAACATTACCTTTACCTCCTACCTACTACCTACCTACATTTACCTCCTTTTTTGCACAGTCGGGTAAAAATATATAAAATTGGGCAAAGATTTGTTCTGGATTGTAACGTAAACCTTATACAGAAAAAAACATACGATTTGCATACTCAGATTTTATGCATGCAACTTCAGAGCTGAGAATATTATAATCATCTTCAATTAACGTTTCACTGTCACGCCGACTGCGCACGCGCATGTTCAAATACATTTTGAATTAATTATTTAGCTATCGGTTCCATAGACATTATACTACAGGATGAATCAGAAATGGTATACTAAGACTTGCTGGTTATACTGGTGGCTCAATGGAGGATTTAATGATGACCCAATAATGTCAATATTTGTGACCTAAAAAGCTATTGTTATACTTTAGGCCGATTTACATAATGGTTTATCAAAATACTTCTAAATAGATCGTGGAGTTACGCTCCACGAGTTTATTCTCTCAAGGGAATACGCAGGGGATTTAGAAGCCAAACCGTTTTTTTACCATTTTTAACCGACTTCAAAAAGGAGGAGGTTTGTTACCTCATATCTCCGTCATCTATGAACCGATTTGGAAAATTATTTTTTTATATGAAAGGATATGTTTACAGATTGGTCCCATTTTTTTCAAAAAAATGTTCTGATCATGGGATCCATGAGGAATTGAGAGGACTCCTCAAATTTTATTGGCATACCGATAGCAATTTTGGTATTTTCATCAAGAAGTCAAGCATTTGCATTCAGAAAGTATCATTTGCTGAAGTGGAAGTGATTAAGAAGGCCACAAATGGCCAGCGGAACTTGTCAGTGTTACGTATTTCACGGGTTGCGCCGAGATAATCTCGATTATTGGTATACCTATTATCCAGTAAAAAGATTGATATGCAAATCTTTTTAGTGACAAAGAATAGTAAATATATCCACTAAAAAGTTTAAAATTAAAAACTTTTTAACAAAATAAAAACCGTCTTCAAAAAACTAAAAAGCAAAAAATAATCTAATCTTGAAATCTACCTTGTCTAACCACATCAAATATTTAAGTAATCTGAAGTCGGTGCCAAATAAACAACCGACGAAGAATAACAAAAGTATACTCAGTAACGAGATGCGCGGACCAATTTGTAGGTATAGTCTTTGGCGCAGACCGGCAATACTCGACTCAGTTGTTTGTTTGGCACCGACTTCAAATTACTTAAATATTTGATGTGGTTAGACAAGGTAGATTTCAAGATTAGATTATTTTTTGCTTTTTAGTTTTTTGAAGACGGTTTTTATTTTGTTAAAAAGTTTTTCAAATAATTAAAAGTGTAAGCGAATTATTTTTATGAAGGATAGAAAAAAAAATATCTTGTCCATTTTATTTTTTATTGAAAATCGAACATCGATTATTTTGGTGGGTATGTATTTGTGTTGGGCACATTAGTTTATGATTAAATCATAGACATTATTAACCCAAGTAATTATTTAATTATTACATTTAATTTTAGTCTATGGAAAATTATGTAACATTCATTCAACAGTAATCTATACGAATAGTTTTTTACTCTCATCCTCGGACGAAGAAATAATATAGTCGGAGTGTCGTGAACAAAATATTCAAGCACAAAAAACCAAGCAGATTTATCTAGCACACGCGAATTCGCGTGTACTTAAGGTCGCAATTCGCGTGTACTAATTGCTTGGCTTGGTTTTTTGTGCTTCAATATGTTGTTCATGACACTTCGTCTGTATTATTATTTGTTCGTCTAAGCTCTCATCTTTTATAAAATGTTTCCAAAATCGCTAGTCTGCAAAATTACTTAAGTATAGTCAAATCATTTATTTCGTATAAGCCTACGGGGGCACTTACAAATTGTCATTTTACATATATTTTCTTAACTCTACGACTGGATTGGAACATGACCTCAACTGAGAAGAACCAGCAAGAACCAGCAGAAGACTTGTCTTTTTTACAGAATGTTTTTTTTTATAGCCAATCCATCCCATCATCCAAGTTACAAAAGTTTAATTATTTTCCTTAGCTCCAGTGTGTTCCCTTTCGAGGAGCACATAAGATACGTTATGACATGTCATTGGCGCTAAATATATGAGCATTCTCTCCCAAGCTGCTTCATCATCCAAATAATCCGACATTCTCTTGTAACGCTATTCACAGAGTCTAGTTTTGCATAGCAGGTTTACATTTATTAATAGGAAAATCTCGGATATGATTGGGAAGTTTATTGTAGAAGCGTATACATTGCCCCATAAATGATTGATTTATTCTGTGGACACGAGTTGCATATACGGATGGCTTGTCCTTATTCCGTGTGTTTATGGAAAGAGCATCAATCCTTTTTTTTAATGTTATTGTTTTTCTTTATATTTATAAAAAAGTACCTATTAGGTATGATATTGAAACGAATAATGTAACGCGTAATAGTATGTTTCAAATAAATCTAAATATATGTATAGGTACATACGTTCAATGTTTTATTTAAATAAATATTTTTCGTGTACTTTTATCTAAAACTAGCTGTTGCCCGCGACTTCGTCCGCGTGGTATTTAACAAAGACTCAACCGTTGGCAACAGCCTGCTCGCGTTCTGATCCCGCGGGACGCATTGCAGGTTGTTGCTATCAAACTTAATCAGGCGCAGCGCTGCAACATTGGTTTTAATTTTTTTTCGAGAGATCCTATTTTTTTTTTCTAAAATAAAGTAGCCTAAGTTACGCCTTGTTACATCAGCTATCTGCCAGTGAAAGTCCCGTCAAAATCGGTCCAGCCATTTCAGAGATTACCCGGAACAAACAGACAGACAGACAGACAGACAGACAGACAGACAGACAGACAGACGGACAGACAGACAAAAATTGTAAAAAATGTTGTTTCGGTATAGGTAACGTGTATACATCCAAATGCACTTAGTAAAAAGCGGTTATTTTAATATTACAAATAGACACTCCAATTTTATTTATATGTATAGATTGAAAGCGATTTTGCAAAGTTCTTGTATTTTGGGGTCGAGTCACCTTCGTCCGTAGGAGAATTAAGTACCCTCGAGATACCCTACACGTGACCCTGGGTGGTGACAACCAGGTGACAACTCTACTGGTGGTAGGCTTCGGCCGTGGTTAGTCACCACCCACTGAACAAAGCCATGTCGCCAAGCGGCCTAGCCGTGTTCCGGCATGATGTTCGGTGTTGCCATTCATGGATGGCGGGTCAGATCAGTTGCGCTGCATGTGCCTAGTGAATGTAGCGTCTCGATCTACTGCCGCCTTCCTACCTAGGCAAGTATGCTCCATCGTAGATCTCATCGTCACTTACCATCAGGTGAGATCGAGATCAAATACTTGCCTATAAGGTATAAAAAAAAAAAAAAAAAAATATGTATCTAAATCTTTTACTCACTAAAACTAAATAATTAAATATAAGTTTTAATTATTTACAGTATACAATGTAAGGGAATAATATATTATACAAATAATTATTATCACACGACATTTTGAGCTCCATATACGTGTTTGAAACGCATTCATAATACCGCCTACATTCTATTTATAGCAATGTAGTAACGAACACGTAATTAAGTATACACCTATAAGTATTAATCATAGTTATACAACTCCTTATTTTAAGTACGATAAGGTAGAAAATTACTTAGTTAAAGGTTGCGTAAACTGAGCTTTGACAACACAATAAATTTGGAAATTTTGTAAGGTGTTGTTAAGTTTTATGTGTTACCCGACTTCCTCATTAGAAGCTGTCATTTTCTAAGTTATAAATTGTCTGACACAGGGAACACGAGAATTTTAAGGATGATACTTTTAGGGGCGTACATGTCAAACTTTAGTATACATATTTAAGTATCTATAACCTATTACACTGCAATGTGCGTTGCTTACTCTCTTCAACTCCAAAACTGGTATAGTTTGGTCTTGAGTCATGCTCGATGACAAGACACGACAAGACAACGACAAGAAATGACAAGTGTCCAGGATAGATTTCCATACATTTTCGTAATGCGTACTTGTCACTTGCGTACTGTCCTCGTGTAAGCCGAGCATAAGAATACGTAAGCGTCATGAAAATTAATCATTTTTTTCTTATTGAAATTGTATTTTTTTATAACAAAAACCACTAATTAATTCAAACCACTCAATAAAAATGCAACTATACGGTACAGTTTTAGGGTTTAAGTTCGCACGTCACTGACACTGACAAAGTGTTCTTCACTCATAAACTGGTTGTATGGGTCCATTGGACTTTGACAGCCCCGTTCTCGCCCACGTGATGCGGTACAGGAACTGGCTTCCTTCTTCGCCTGTTTCGATGACCTGGTGGCAAAACATAAAACTCAAAGCTATTGCCAATCAGATTCCACTGACCACCTCATTCATCTCGGAAACTCCTAAACAATAAAGTTTACAAACTTATTTATCATATTATTATAATCATGACTGCTAGTTTATTCAGTCCCAATCACACTTTGAGGAGTTATAAATTAATTTAGGGGAAGCATCCAACTGTGCACCAACATAGGCTTGGCAACGTCCCCAATTAAAAAAAAATAGGTTGATCGATATTAAAAGAGGCTCTAGCAAAACCGATAAGTCAAGAGTCTGATCGACATGCATGAGAAAAAAAATCTCAACGTGTTTGTCACACACACACCATCACGTCTGTTTTCCAGGGGTAGGCAGAGGTACACTGTAGTTCACCCACATTTCGCCGATGGTATTTTTGTAGCCTTTATCCCGGGTACATACCTTTTCAATCTCAATATGGAGGGATTTAGGCCATAGTTTACTACGCTGGTTCAGTACAGTTTGGTGAACTTGACACGACTTTTGTCAGGCGCGCAGGCTTCCTCACGGTGTTTATCTTCACCGTAATGCAAGTGATAATCATTATTGAAAAGAGATTCGAACATAAAATCCGACAAATCCAGGGATGCGAGCCGGAGTTTTAACCTGCACACATTGTTTCCAAGGCGAGTGTTTTAACAACCTGGCTATCACTGCTTGAGCATGTGTTGCCTCGTCAACAATAATAATGACGTCATCATACCTGTGTTATGGGCCACGCGACCGCGGGCGCGGGCAGCGCGGGGTGCGAGCCGCTGCCCAAAACCGTGCTTTGTGAACCGCTGCTAAACACAATCCTCTCCCTCCAGTCCCTCCAGCTCTGGAAAAAGACACTTTGTCAAGACGGAGTAAAGACTTAAATTCTTTACGAGTAAACATTATAAAGGACGACGAAGGATAGCTTATGGTAGTATTATTTGCCAGCAGAGCAAATTCGATGGGTATGCGGACGGAGCCAGACGGAGCAGGCAAAAGCTAGTTGAAGATAATATAAAAAACGTAGAGATTGTCGTAGTTCTAACCAAATCGTGTATTATTTTATTGAAATCAACTTAAAGCGCCTTCTGTTTACCACATATTGCTTGTTAAGTAGGTATGTTTTTATTAACACCGTATATCCGTGTCATGTCAGTGTATCCTTTTGAAATACTAAAGTTATTCAAGTCAACTTAAGTATGGCTAGCGGATTAAATTGGCATGCTGCCAGGGTTTGCGTAGCTCCCTAATAAGCCCGTTTATATACGGAATGGTTAATCAAGTCTGGTAATTAGGCCAGAAAGTCCATTTTGTAAGGTGGGCTACACTGTCTATACTTGTTCATACTTTGGCTGGGTCGAGTGTTATTTCCCGCGATATATTCTTCATCTTTTTTTTTTTTTTTTTTTTTATTTATTTAATCAAAAAACACAAAACAGTTGCATACCTTACGTAAGTAGGTAGTAAATACCATAATAGGCAGAATATTAATAGAAATGGCGGTAGGTATACAATTTAACGTAATCCTTACCTTCCGTGCTAGTTCAAAACTGTGTTACGGCAAGGTAATGATTCTCGTCTTATATAAATACAGGTCATTTTTGAGTGATTCGTTCGAGCAAAGTAGAAAAAGTTATTGCAGTATAAGTAAGCAAGATAGATAAATCATAAATGTGTACGTACCTAGATGATTATTAATCTAAGTAATTAGCTTATAACTAATAAAACAAAATAAATTAAGTAGGTAAATAATGCTAATATCATACTATGTTTAAATATCCTTTTTTTATATTTTTATTTTTTATTTATATTAAGTAATTATTTATATTGGGTATAGTATATATGTAAAATATATTATATTTATGTTACTATCATACCTTATATATGGGTATAAATAAATAAGTACAAATATATATATATTATTTAAATAGGTACCTATTCATTTAAGTATTACCTATTCATTTAAGTATCTTTGATAGCCAAGTTGGTAGAACGCTTGGCTAGGTAACGAGGATCGCTAGTTCAAACCCCGGCTTGTACCTCTCGGATTTTTGGATTTCCGGTGCAAATCTAATTTTCAACCATGATTATCACTTGCTAAACGGAGGGAAAACATTGCGAGGAAACCTGCATGTCTGAGACAACCCCTCGAAATACGTGTGAAGTCCGCCAACTCGCACTGGGGCAGCGTGGTGGATTATGGCATTCTATGCACCAAGTATGCTTCGCGCCACGTTCATTTTGAATAATCTAATAATATTTTAGCGGAAAAGGGAAGGTCTTCCAGGCGGCTGGTATGCCTTTCGGGGCGGCCGCTATGCCCCGACGGTTATTGACGAGATCTTGTATATATGTTATGTGCTCCCAAAACTCTCATAGCGCGTTTCAGGATTGTATGAAGAATTTTTAATTGTTCTGAATGTGTCTGCAACGCCATCTGTGTGGCTTGTGTTGAGGTTGAAGAGGTCGCTACAATATAAAGGGTTTGTCTTCATCATTGGCAGGTTTCATTCCTAGTGGAATTAATACTGTATGCACTCACTGCTCAGGTTTATTACCTTTCATAATGATATTTTGGGTTCATGTCATATTCACATTAAAATTATTATAATGTACCCTTAGACGAAGAAATGATACAGACGGAACATCGCAAACAACATATTGAATTACAAAAATCATACCGATTTGTGTAGTGCACGCGAATTAGGGTTGTTTTTCGTCTGGATACGTACCATGATTTTTTTTGTTAAGCACCTAGTATAATCATACCTGTACGTCCAGTGTGGCAACCCCTTATCATGCAAGCCGTAGCATCCTGGCTGGAGCTGACAGGAGGGGGGACAGCCTGCTTGCACTCGGACTTCTCACGGAAACAGGACCTGAAAAACTAGTTACCTTCAGTAACATGCGGCATTTAAATTTAAGGTATCTGTGATTAACGCAGATACTTATTAGTATAGAAATATATGTATAATACGAGTACCTACTTAGAAGTAAAACATGTGACTTGTATACTGTATATACCTATTGTTTACATTATTTCGGATTCGGTCTGAGCGCGGAAGATAAGGGCCCAAGCCGGAGAACATGTCGCACGCTTAGTAATAGACTGACCTAACTCAAAAAAGCTGTTTGTTGGGAAATCGCAAAAACGTTTTGTCATTTACAACTTGTCTGACATTATTACTTATATCTCAATGAAAATAGCGTAATAATAATAAATTATGATTAAGTAATTATTGATACTAAAATGTAATTTTGAAGAAATTTTATTATTATTTATAATTATTTATAGCTTTTAAAATGTTGTCCCTGAGATACGTCTATTTATTAATAAAATATATATTTCTGTACTAGTGATGACACTTTTTGTTATATGTCTGTATTTTATTAAACATTTCACTAAAACCCTCTCTCTTTTATGTTATAAGTCTATACTTGATAAAATAATAACATATTATTTTTATGTTGTAAGTTTTTTAAGTTCAGAAACATGAATAAGATATAGTAAAAATTCTGGGATTGGTAGATAGATAACGTTGGAATAAATCTATCTGTGTGCTTATCTCACTTTGGGCTTTTAACCCTAATTGGTCAGTCTATTATTAAGCGTGCGATGTCTGTAGGTAAACAATTGAACTGTAAACATTGAATAAGATTGTAGCGATACCGATGCCTTTTCCCAAGCGTTTGTTGCCAACAGCGCTACCTTATTTATTCAGAATGACTTTTTAAGCGCTATACACATCTAAAAGAAGAAATTTGCAATTTGAAAGATTGATCCCTGAATCTGCGTTTCTTTAGCTTCTTTAGCTTTTGGGATCGAGTCACCTTCGTCCGTAAGAGAATGAAATACCCTCGAGATACCCTACACGTGACCCTGGGTGGTGCCAAATAGGTGACAACTCTACTGGTGGTAGGCTTCAGCCGTGGTTAGTCACCACCCACTGAACCAAGCCATGTCGCCAAGCGGCCTAGCCGTGTTCCGGCATGATGTTCGGTGTTGCCATTCATGGATGGCGGGTCAGATCAGTTGCGCTGCATGTGCCTTCACTAGGCACATGTAGCGTCTCGATCTACTGCCGCCTTCCTACCTGTTCACACTCACACAATATGTCAACTTGAGAGTGAACAGGTACCTAATAGGCAAGTATGCTCCATCGTAGATCTCATCGTCACTTACCATCAGGTGAGATTGAGATCAAATACTTGCCTATACTGTAATAAAAAAAAAAGCTTATTTATAATCATATAATGATTACAAATAAGCTAAGCCAGAATTTCAGTGTCAGAATATTGGTAGCTATGCCAATTTAAAAAATAATATTTTGTTCCCAACAAAATGACAATTATAATTTTCAGTGAGCAAGTAGTAATCCAAAGAAAGATTTTATTTGGGAATAGAGGAAACTTGGCAGGTATCTCGCTGTAAAAGCAGGGTTAAATGTAGTGCCATTTCCATTTCAGATTTTCAGAGGCTGAAAGGATTTCCATTGAACGAGGTCTTTGAGAGCAGGCATTAATGTGCCGAGACATTTAAAATGCTGAATTCACGTCGTTAAAGCTATATGGTCCTTAGTGGTATCATTACAAGGCCTACAATCCTGGACGCTATAAATTTTTCACAAGTTTGTTCGTCTCTAAAGCTCGTAGCGATGACCACAATTTAAAAGGCTTGGGTCCCTGAAGAGATACAGTTCCATTTCATATATATGTGACCTTTTTTGAAATCATGTGCATTAATCTGACAAAAGCAGTTTTATTTTATACACGCGAAAAGGTAGTATTAATCTAAGATGATATCCTAACTGAAAATTCAGAAAAGCCCTGCAAAATCAAACTGAAAAATTGAAAATTACCATACAACATACGGCATACAACGTCCGTAATCTCCCAAAGGGTGGGCAGATACATTCTAAGCCCTATAACAGTATACCGGGAAAGCCGAGATAGCGGTGAGCTTAATGTGTGCAAAACATGTAATTCACTTGTATATATGGACTTTTACACGTATAATGATTTCATGCTAACATCAATTAAAAAAGAAAGGTCATGATATGAATCAATGATATCAGTTTTCATTACGAAACTACTTACACCCTGAATATTTTACGATATCCGAAAACTCTCATAGCGTGTTTCAGGATTGTTTAGAGAACCGTCAGCGCCATCTTGCGGCGAGGTTGAAGTGGGTCGCTACTCTCTAGTTATTATATTCATCAATATACCAATCATGCTAGTACGAAAGAAATCTTTATTGTTCCACCGCATAAAAAGTAGATGCGGCCTTATTTCGCTAAACTGATGAAAATGCTAATGTAATAACATTGTGCCTACTCACAATTAATTGACGTAGCATAATTGAACTTTGACTGTGACTTTTTTCACGCGAGGGTACACAAAATCCAGTTTTGATAAAAACACACATAAAAAGCTTGTACAGGTAAGGTTAAAAGCATGTACAACGGTACCCTTATCCTATGACGAATAGGTGTCACCCAAAATTGATGGATCTTCAAATCAGATTAATTTATTTGGCAATATGTAATATTAATGGCTTCCGTGTTGGTTCCTACGCACTGATCGGATTGTCTCGCTCGTAAGTTAATAGGTTTTTTGACATTAGGTTTACAGGAATTAAGGCCTATTATATGCTGATAAATCTTATCTACAATTAATTGACCATTAAACATTTATCAGCATATTGAAAAGCAGGCCTTTATAGCCACATTAATGTTGAACAATCAAGATCTGAACAGGTAGATTAAGGTAACAAAAATGACCATTATAGATTTATGGGAATAGTTACAGCCATATAAATACTGTATGACCTTTATTATAATACTAAGAGACGAACACACCAACTATACGGTCCCATACTAAGCAACGCTTGTATTATGGGTGCCGTATAATGAACTGGGGGCGAACCCAGTATATAATACTTAAATAGATATTAAACATCCAACACTCGTGTACATAAAACTATGTTTGTTCCTACAAGGCTTCGAACCGGGGACCCTCGGCACAAAAAGCAGGGACACTACCTACTGAGCTAATCGGGTCTTCAAGGGTCGTTATATAACACAACAATTGCAATAACATTAACTATGCAATTCGAGGCATGCTCAATGAACACCTTATCTACCGAGGAGGACAAATAGCGAGATTGAAATAAAAAGATAGATAGCAATATAAAGGTAGAGAAAGAAAGAAATAAAGATATAGTTAAAGCAAATCCCGATTGATAGTCAGCCGACAAGTCTGCTAACACTATCGAATCATAATGAAACGGAAAAATATGGTAATCGATCACAGTAATTGTAAGTAAAGAAAACAGTTGATCAGTCAAGAGTGCCAGTTACCATGCTTTTACTAATCGATTATGATTCGATTGTGATGGCAGATGTGGCGACTACATTTATGTCAAATACAATACCACCCAAATAAAATTTAATAGGATCACGTGCGTGGATAGATGAAAGCTCAAATTTATTACACATTTTCAACAGCGCGACTTTCTTAGGTTTCATTTATTTACGTCGTCTTTTTTGCGTAGCGGGGTGAGAAATTAAAAACATTACATGATGGATTGCAGATGAATTAGGTGTCTAAAATTAATTCCAAAAAAATGAAATGCCTATCATAAATTGTTGATGAAAGATTACAGTGACTTTGAATAAAATTAATGTTTATTCAATGAGTGACTTATTCTACAGCCTAGGTGAAAAATGGAGGCGGTATGTTGGAATCGATAAGAAAATATTGCGGTAATTTTACAAGAATGGATAATAAGAAACTAAAATGTTAGTTTAACTTTGCGAAAATTTTATTAATATTATAAGATTCTACCGCTCGCTCCGGTGTGAAATATTGATTTGTTGTTCTTCTTCTTTTTTTAGGTTGGCGATCGGCTACAAAATAGAGGCATTTTGCTAGTGTCGTGTATTGCTTTATGGTTGTTATAAAATGGTCAGTAGTCTCCCGTAGAATAATACCCGTACAATTAATAATTTATCTTTGAATTTGGAAAATTATGGGCCACAAATATTATGATTATAGGTCAAACATGAATTTTAACCATATTGTTGCTATCTCATTCATAACTTCGGGGTTTATAGTATTGCTCTTTCGTTCCTAGTCTGTATAGGAGAATTTGTGGCAGCCTAGCAGAAAGCTAAAGCGCAGGTTCAAATGGTAGTTCCCTTCCTTTCTCAATCACGCTGGGTACCAAAAATAGTGTTAAGTATTTTAAGAGTTCCAGCTTGGCATATTGGTCAGTGGTAAATATACAATGGGCCCTGGGGTGGAAATTATAGACTTCTTTAGCTTTATGTCATCATAATATAATTAAATACTATGAACACTTTTTAGAACAAACAATGCCAAGGAGGTGCCATAGAGAAGCGAGAGAAAACCATAGAGAACATTATATAGAGCATTTTTCATAGATTATTGTCCAGTCAGGTTTATGAATTTAGAAAAAAAAGTGTTTATTTAAAATAAACAACACAGAACACGGTATCGTGAACCACATCGTTGAATAGATATGAGACCACATAATCCTGCATACCAAAGCCATGAATTCCTAGGTGATAGAGTAATAAACAATATTACCTGAACAACTTGCAAGTCTTGAACAGGCTTATAAACGCCTGCCTAAACTTGCGGTTCATGAAGCAGTAGGTGATCGGGTTGCAGCACGACGAGCAGTAGGCTAGCAGCTGCAGTAAAACCACACCTTTAGGTCCTATGTACTCGTATAACTCTTCTGGGTAGAATAGGTAGATCTGTGGGCAAAATGTTAATGATCTAAATATTCATTTCTTATATTTACGCGAATATAACACATTGAAATAAAACTAATTTTTCCGATTTTATCGCGTTTATTTTATGTTTTTTACGTTCCCGACGTTTCGGCTGCTTTACAGCAACCGTGATCATCTCCCGTGAAAAACATAAAATAAACGCGATGAAAACCTCAAAATTATTTTTATTTCAATGGTAATGGATCTTTAAAAAAATAGATTACTACAAATTTGAGATAATCACATAAATAAATAATAAATATCGCCAGGCGAACACACTTACTATACGGTGACGCTTGTATTTTGTGTACCGTACAATGGACTGGTGCGAACAATGGTGAGGATTGAACCCATATCTTTTGATTATCACTGTGTATCAGAATCAGAATCAGAATATTTTTTATTCACGTAGACCATTATTGTACAGTACTTATGAATCGTCAAGTTACAAAAATATTATGCTACTGCTTTACCACCCGTTCGGAATGCCGTTCCTATGGAGAAGAACGGGCAAGAAACTCCATGGTTGCTCTTTTTTTTAAATAGATCTTTTACATTTTTGAGCAATACATTGTTATAGGTATGTGAGAACAATGTAGGAACGGCTAATCAAACTTTAGCAGCAGGTCAAAAAAAAAAACAAAAAGTACTAACTAAGTATAAAATTACAGTTAATGGCTACATGGTTCCCACATTTACAAATTACTTATGTAAATGAAAATAAGAAGGAAGAAGAGAAATACAAAATCTTAATAGTCTGCTCAAACAAGGTCATTTATATTCCTGAGGAGCCGGACCAGCATCCAACCAAGCATTTTTATCCTTAAGATAAGCATCTAGTGTATAGTATGCCTTCTTACATAGCGTACGTTTTATGCACGCTTTGAATTTATTTTCACTAAGTTCGGTAATGTCAGAGTGTATTTTATTATAAAATTTAACACAATACCCCATGAAAGATGTGTGAATCCTTGCTAGTCGAAAGTGTGGTTGATCTAATTTGTTTCTATTTCTTGTATTATAACGATGTTGATCACCGAGCCTTTTAAAGAGAAATAAATTTTTCCTAACATACATAATGTTTTCATAAATATATTGGCATGGTACTGTCAAAATATTAGTTTCCTTAAATAATTCTCTTAGGGATTCGCGACTGCCCAAATTATAGATGGCCCTAATAGCCCGCTTTTGTAAAATGAAAACCGATTCTATGTCAGCTGCTCTCCCCCACAATAGTATTCCATAGGACATAACACTATGGAAGTAGCTGAAATAAACTATTCTTGCGGTGTTCACATCGGTTAGTTGCCGAATTTTCCTAACAGCGTAGGCAGCGGAACTAAGTCGTCCCACTAAGACTCTGATATGAGGACCCCACTGTAACTTAGAGTCGAGCGTTATCCCTAAGAAAACCGTGTCGTTAACAAATTCAAGCTTCTCATTATTCAGTACTACATCGCAATCACTACTTTTGACATTTGGTAAAGAAAACCTTATACATTTAGTTTTCTTGCTATTTAACGCTAAGTTATTAATAGTAAACCAGTTATGTACCTGAAGAATAGCGTCATTTACGTCGTCAAAATTATTTACATGTCGTCCCACTTTAAAAATCAAGGAGGTATCATCAGCAAATAACACTATCTTCATCTTATTTTGAATTATATGCGGTAGGTCATTTATATATACTAAAAACAGGAAAGGACCTAAAATCGATCCTTGCGGAACACCCATTTTTACTGCAGAGCCTAACGATTTAGTACCATTTATAAGAACACTTTGCCGTCTGTCTCCTAAATAAGATTTTACAAGATTAAGAGCATTATCTATAACACCGTAGTGCTCTAATTTAAGTAAAAGGACTTCATAATTGACGCAGTCAAATGCCTTTGAAAGATCACAGAAGACGCCAATAGCATCCTGTGAGTTCTCCCATGCATCATAGATATGCTTTATTAGGGTTACACCGGCGTCGGTTGTGCAACGTCCCTTGGTGAAACCATATTGTTGATCGTGCAGGATGTTATTTGCGTTAAAATGATGTAACATTTGTGTAAGCATTATCTTTTCAAACACTTTACTAAAAACTGGCAAGATAGAAACTGGCCTATAGTTGTTAGGATCTTTACTATTACCGGACTTAAAAAGCGGTATTACTTTACTGTACTTCATTAAATCCGGAAAGACTCCCTGATCTACACATTTATTAAAAATTAAAGCTAAATAAGGGGCTACAATTAAGGGGCTGTAATTTAATATACTAGCTATGAGTAGGTACCGGTAAAACGCGTAGGACATTTAAGTATCTACGGTTATAGAAACTGTGCTATAGCTAAGGATAGCCGTTTATAACAGTACTACCGGACCAAACCTAACATTAATACATGCTTACTTAAGTTCATTTTCACATATCAATAGCTAATTAGCTCTGGTGCAACTATTTGCTACGGGTGAACTTCTGTGCCCGTTCAATCAAAAACATCCAGTAAGCAGTTAAGTTTTCGATAGTACCTACATACGAAACCATAACTCAGAAAGTCTTTTCAGAAACAAAATAGAAAATCTATGGCATCATTATATAGCCTTAATATCTAGCTCCGAGTAAATGGATGAATAGATAGACACTGATTCTATTTTGATCCATGAAATCTTTCATAGTCGAACAGTAATCTTTTAGTAGGTGTAGCCGAAGAAAAAAATCCATCAAAATCGGATCATAGATATTTCAGTCACTATAATAAGTAATTTTATTTATCGCTATATAGTAATAGTGATATCGTAATATCGCCAGACGAACACAACACAACTATTTGGTCCCACACTAAGCAACTCTTGTATTATAGGTACCGTACAATGGGCTGAGGGCGAATATATAATACTTTTATAGATATTAAACATCCATGACTCGGGTATAAACATTCATGATCATCACACAAAGCTTGTCCGTACCAGGATTCGATTCCGGGAACCTCGGCGCAGAGATTAGGGTCACTACTAACTACGCTAATCAGGTCGTCAAAATACTATAATATATATAAATTGTTTCCATTGATTTTCTATTGAAAAGAATCAAAATGGTATAGGCGAAGTAGATAAAACAGGATAAGGTATACTGGGCGTAGTTTCCCTTGTAATTCCAGAATACGATTTGAGTCTTAATACCAAGCCTATGTGATTAGGGTATAAGCTCTATATAATGGAGTTTCACTAATCCGTATATACTTATTATTAGATTGGATTATGAATCTCAATATAAAAGGCTCAACATAAATAGTGTAAAATATTTTAACAGGCCATAAAGATCATATTCCCGAAAAAATAATCAAATTATTTTAAAAATAACACTTCGTACTAAGTGCGCGGTGAAACGGTACTGGCTAACTTTCTCAGAGAAAAAACAAACACTGTTAACACATATCTTGTATACATAAACGTGATCGTTATGACCTACTTGTTAGCCCCTTAAAATATTTTACACTATTTTTGCTACACCTTGTATAATATAACATAGGAACGATTATCAGGAAGATGCAGAGTCAACTTCACCTCATAACTTTTAGTACATAGATCAATATTCATTCATCCGTCTTCAGTCAACTGTCAGATATAGAATTATTCAGAAAAGGTTTCTTCTTTCTTCTTTTTTACGAAATGAAATGCGATGAAATAAAAATGGATATGCAAATGGCCTCACCCACGACTTAGCGGGTATTTTGCCAATGTCAAGTAATTAATAGCAATAAAACATTCAATAAATACACATTATAAATAAAATAATGGATGTGACATGATGATATGAAAATGGCGTCCCAGAAAAGGTTTACTAAGGCTTGAACCATTACCGCATTAGTATTCATTATATGAAGTCAGATTTTTTATATGTCGATATAAAAAATAAAATAAATCTCCCAACACTGTGACAATTGCGATTTTTTTATGAGCAAATTATTAACCCAGAAGACCTCCTCCATTTATTTTCACGCATCACTGACCTTTACTAGTCGCATCCACCGGCTTCCAGGGACACGTGATATGTATGTAGTCGGTTAACCTATAGGGGGGAGGGAGGGACATCCCGCACTACCTTTTCCGGCTAGTGATCCCAATCCTAGAGCCAGACAAGGATACCTACGTTACCGATATCGTCTAACTAAATAACTTAATTTATTAGTATTCCTTTACACTGCAGCTGTGAGGCTGTTGCAAAGTTGATACAATAATCTTCGTATTGATTTCTTATGTTTACGCGAATACTACACATTGAAATAAAACTTATTTACACGGATTTTATGACAGTTACTATGCGGTTGCTGTTCGATTATGAATTGATTGTGTTAGCAGACTTGGGGCCCTGCTTAACAGCAACTTCCTGCGGATTCCACCACCGTCCACCCGCGACCATGGTTGTTGTAAAGCAGCCGAAACGTCGGGAACGTAAAAACATAAAATAAACGCGAATTAAATCTGTACCGTAACATAAGTTTTATTTCAATTATCTTTGTATTGCAATAGAGCCTCGACTTTACTCGCGAAACAAAATGTAGGTATATCAAATTGAGCCAAACCATAACGACTTTGCATCAAACAAAAAACTCAATTGGAACGCTTTATACCGGCGATTTAATGGGTACAGTCTATTTTCACGCGTCTTATATAAACGGCAATCTATGTATTTGTGAATTCCTTTAGATATATATGCATATTCGTTCAAAAGGGTAATGTGGGAGCCTGAGGCTATTGTGTCTGTTTGTATATGTTCGTGTGTGTGTGTGTGTGTACATAATCATGTACACCCACGTGTTCACACACATATCTCTTTTGAGTCCTCTAGTCGAGATGTATTGGTGAGTGCTTTTGTTTGAGGGTGTTTGAAATGAAATAGACGAGTATGCAAAACCAGTCCCATTGGTAACCGTTTCAGTTAATCCAATCTAGGATATGTGTGCTTTACATAAGATATTTACAAATAGTGAAAAATATTCCAGGCAAAATATTGAAGTCAGGTTTCATGAAATCTCCAACGAGTTTAGTGAAGGCAAAAATATAATTTCGAAGGTAATATAAAAGTAACTTGAGTTATCGCTAAATCCCTCGGGAGTTTTGTAATATTCCTGATTTTATTATTTTACTTTTATTATATAAAGATTAACCGCATTTCTTTTGAACATACAAAGTAAGCAAGGCAAAGGATAGTCAATGTGTTTATTATTAGCCGCGTAGCGACTGACTGAGCGACCGACTGCTCGCTCAGTCAGTATGTGACTCGCGATAACTTGTAAAAGATGTAAAAATAATAGTGTAAATTATTTGAACACGGCTAACAGAAGGTTATAAAGACAACATTCCAAAACAAATGAATCAAATAATTAGACATTTAAAAAACGACACCTGTACTGAGCCCACGGCAAACGGCTACTGGGTTGCCTTGTTCATACAAAAATCAAACCTCATTTAAACAATCATTTTAAACATAAACATGATTCATATAACTTACTGATTCATCTGTTAAAATATTTTACGCAATTTTTGTTGTACCTTGTATATTACTTACAAAATAGTTCGACATGTACTTAATGACCCTAGGTGGATTATTTTAAATCATTCGGAAACGACATTGGAAACGTATTTGAAACTTTCCGCTGTTGGTGTCGCTTCCAACGAGCTTTCCGACGGAGACATTTTGAAAAAACGATTTGGTATTGTCATCAAGATACATCGAAGATAATCATATTCGGTATTTTTAATAGCGATTGCGGTAATCCAGTTCGGTAGTTTTCGATTCCGTTTCCAATATCGATTTCGAATGGTCGAAAATAACCACGTAGGAGGCTTTATATCACCCGCAAACGGTGTCAATGGTAATAAATCTTACCGTATTTATAACATGTAATGGCGCCCAACACACGAAGAACTCCAATATAATCACAAACAACATACGTATTACCTGGAAAGAGATACCAAAATTAATAATAATACCAGCCCATTTAATGTCCCATTGTTGGGCACGGGCCTCCCCTCTATGCGAGGGGGATTAGTCCATAGTCCACCATGCTGGCCAAGTGCGGGTTGGCGGGCTTCACACGTCTTTCGAGGGGTTCTCTCAAACATGCAGGTTTCCTCGCGATGTTTTCCTTTACCGTTTAGCAAGTGATAATCATGGTTGAAAATGAGATTCGCACATGAAATCGAAATCCCAGAGGTGCGAGCCGGGTTGAATCTGCGATTCTCGTTACCGAGGAAAGTGTTCTACCAACTTGGCTATCACTGCTTGTATAGAAACAAATTCTATTATATTTTTATTGACAGTCACAATCAATGCGGATATTGAAGAGATCCATTTACGATGGAGACATTTCTGATATTGGCCCCGCAGTGGAATTGAATTTGCGAGCGCCTTGATCCAGTGAGTACCATATATATAATACTATAGCTGTGTCCCGCGGTGTTACCCGCTATTCAAAAGTATGTCCTTTTCCTCTATGTCCTTTTCTGTAAATCATGTCGATCCTTTGCTCTATGAAAAATTTAAACCAACCTTTTCCACGGGAACCATACATTCTACCGGGATAAAAAGTTGTATATGTGCATTCCAGACTATAATCTATCTCTGTGGCAAATTTCATCCAGATCTGTTCAGCAGTTCTGGCGTGATTGAGTAACAAACATCTATCCATCCATCCAAACTTTCACATTTATAATATTAGTGGGATAGTGGGATAAGCATCTCAGGAAATAGCTTAATTAATATTAAAATAAATATATCAAACTTGTTAAACTCACTTTTCTCTTAGCTTCTATGCTTTTATCGATGTGTGTTGATCTGACAACGTGTCGGAATTCTAGGTCCACTGTGTGCATACAGTATGACTGCGTACTCTTGGTTTCCATGTCCATTCGCTCTTCAGCTTCCTGACAACAACATATAAAATATCGCCATACGATCACACCAACTATACGGTCCCACTTTAAGCTTAACGCTTGTGTTATGGGTACCGTACATAAAATGGACTAAAGGCTTACTCTGTATATAATACTTATATACACATTAAACATCCATGACTCGGGTACAAACATTCGTGCTCATCACACAAAGCTTGTGTCCCTACCAGGATTCGAACCCGGGACCCACTGCGCTAATCAGGCCGTAAGATAGATAAAACTTATTTCGAGATAGCTAAAATACCGCATATGGTTTGGAGTTAACAAAATACCGTCACACACAACACAAGATTTAATTAAATTAAAAAAAAAACACCAACCCAAACAACCAAACAACGTTTAAAAAATATTTATAAATTGCGTCGAGGGCTTTAAAATTTAATTAAACATGCCAGTAAAATGTTGCTCATAGCACACACAAAATGTTGCTCATAGCACACACAAAATGTTGCTCATAGCACACACAAAATGTTGCTCATAGCACACACAAAATGTTGCTCATAGCACACACAAAATGTTGCTCATAGCACACACAAAATGTTGCTCATAGCACACACAAAAGCTGCATTTCGTGTCGATTTGATTATCATGTCAGCGGCACGCATACCCGATAGCGTTTAACACTAACATGCTTAACCATCCCTTCGCGCCGCTACCCGCATGCTCTGAATAAAACGCCTTCCAATCTGCTGGCATACTATAAATGAACTTGGCGTACTTTTATGTTTCATCTATACATCTATACATATAAATATAAAAAACTTTTTAACAAAATAAAAACCGTCTTCAAAAAACTAAAAAGCAAAAAATAATCTAATCTTGAAATCTACCTTGTCTAACCACATCAAATATTTAACTAATCTGAAGTCGGTGCCAAACTAACAACTGAGTCGAGTATTGCCGGTCTGCGCCAAAGACTATACCTACAAATTGGTCCGCGCATCTCGTTAGTGACTATACTTTTGTTATTCTTCGTCGGTTGTTTATTTGGCACCGACTTCAGATTAGTTAAATATTTGATGTGGTTAGACAAGGTAGATTTCAAGATTAGATTATTTTTTGCTTTTTAGTTTTTTGAAGACGGTTTTTATTTTGTTAAAAAGTTTTTTATTTTAAACTTTTTAGTGGATATATTTACTATTCTTTGTCACTAAAAAGATTTGTAAATCAATCTTTTTACTGGATAATAGGTATACCAATAATCGAGATTATCTTGGCGCAACCCGTGAAATACGTATCACTGACAAGTTCCGCTGGCCATTTGTGGCCTTCTTCATCACTTCCACTTCAGCAAATGATACTTTCTGAATGCAAATGCTTGACTTCTTGATGAAAATACCAAAATTGCTATCGGTATGCCTATAAAATTTGAGGAGTTCTCTCAATTCCTCATGGATCCCATCATCAGAACATTTTTTTGAAAAAAATGGGACCAATCTGTAAACATATCCTTTCATATAAAAAAATAATTTTCCAAATCGGTTCATAAATGACGGAGATATGAGGTAACAAACATAAAAAAAAAAAATAAAAATAAAAATAAAAAAAAAAAAAAAAAAAATACAACCGAATTGAGAACCTCCTCCTTTTTTTTGAAGTCGGTTAAAAATTGGAGTGTCTGTTTGTAATATTAAAATAACCGCTTTTTACTAAGTGCATTTGGATGTATACACGGTACCTATACCGAAACAACATTTTTTTCATTTTTTGTCTGTCTGTCTGTCTGTCCGTCTGTCCGTCTGTCCGTCTGTCTGTCTGTCTGTCTGTCTGTCTGTTTGTTCCGGCTAATCTCTGAAATGGCTGGACCGATTTTGACGGGACTTTCACTGGCAGATAGCTGATGTAATAAGGAGTAACTTAGGCTACTTTTATTTTAGAAAAAAAAATAGGATCTCACGAAAAAAAGTTAAAACCAATGTTGCAGCGCAGCGCCTGATTAAGTTTGATAGCAACAACCTGCAATGCGTCCCGCGGGCTCAGAATGGGCGAGCAGGCTGTTGTCAACGGTTGTCTTTGTTAAATACCACGCGGACGAAGTCGCGGGCAACTGCTAGTCATAAATAAAAAGTAATGTAGCACGAATTTACTAGGTACTGGTTAGCTTTGTACCAATTTAATTAATAAATATTATTATAAAATTTAATACTGCCAGACAAACTGTACCAATCTAAGCAATATTTGTATCCATGACCTGGATACAAATATTTATACTCATCACGCAAATTTTGCCCTTACCGAGATGTGAACCGGGAAATCTCAGTGCAGAAAGCAGGGTCACTACCAACTGAGCTATAATCATCATTATTATAATAGAATCTTGTTTATGTCGCTAAGAAGGCGCTTTGCATGAAATCAATTTATTTTCAATTTACTCTAGTCACGTAAAGAATAAATTAACTCGAAAGATGAATAAACAGGGTTGGATTCTCATTTCTTTTAATAATTATCTGTGCACAGCAAAATTTAAAATGTTGGGATCGTAACTGTCATTATTGTTTCTTGTGGACTTTTTTATCTCGTCGATAAATGTTCATGTCAATTACGAAATTATTTTTAGACTCACCGTATATTTCATAGTCTACGTATTTGATTCGAACAGCGCCTCTAGCGGACGGTATTTAAAACTTTTAGTTCTCCATACAGAAAGTCTAAATACATAACTATGAAGTATACGGTTAGCTTACGAATAATTTCGCAATTAACGTGCTGTTGAAGTGATTAAGTATAAGTACCTATACTATGCAACTTAAGTACTACAGTTGCATACAATATTTATCGAAATCGGTGCTTACGTATGAACATATTATTTTCTTCTATATCTTTGGCTGTAAAAAAAAACAATTGATTTGAGATCCTTCTCCCATTTTTTTTGACCAGCTGCTAAAATCTGCCTAGCCGTTCCTACATTGTTCTAACATACCTATAACAACGTACTGCTCAAAAATGTAACGAATCTTTTTAAAAAGAGAAACCATGGAGTTTCTTGCCCGTTCTTCTCCACAGGAACGACATTCAGAACGGGTGGTAAAGTTATACCTTAGCATTTTGTTACTATTTTGACGATTCATAAGTACTGTACTTAATGGTTTACATGAATAAAAAAAAATCTGATTCCACCTTTTTATGCAGTCGATTAATTATAGAACATTGTGGCCCATTGTATTTTCTTTGTGCTCTACAACTGAAATATAATAAGTATAATTTACTAGGTCTCGGCTTATTTTGCTAAAATTGAAACACATCTATATTATGATAACATTTGCACGTTAATCAGGCGTATGATCCGATTACGTTCGTATTTTCGGCATTATCTTTGTTGTATTTCTGTTTAAAAAATACGATGGTAATATAATACTCTTGATGTTCGTATTTAACGAACGTGGGATGTATTTATTTTTAAATACGGTATAATAAAATGAATTATTTACAATCATATTTAATTTAAGACTCGCGCAAATGTTAAGCCGAGATGCGTTGGTGATACTAAATGTATCATATTTTTTGTAACTTGTTATTGGTACACCCAATTTATATGAAGTACGCCCACTAAAGTGGCATAAGAAGGTCGTTGTCAGCTCATACCTACACGCATAGGCTGCAAACATAATCATCTAGATAAAAAAACAAAGCAATAACAAATGACGGCGATAGAGACTAGACGAGTTTTATACGTGCAGCTTAAAGTTTTATGGTCACTGCTTTTATCAGATGGGTAGTCCTTTCGACCCATGCCCAGGCTATTTGGTCCGAGTTTCAAATGCCAGCTAGGGTTCTTGGCGTTCATTTTATACTGGGCTCCAGGTTGAGGTTACATGGAGTCACATGATGTTGCTGACACTTGTAGCTGGCTGTGGCTGTGGCTGGGCAACTATAGTTGCATTTAGTTGCATTCACTCACCCTCTGTGGTTTCCTGGCGTACCATTTCTTGCTGCAGATGTCCGCTGCAGAAGTGTTTATGATCGGCGTTGGCGGCACCAGGTGGTCGCTCTTACAGCTACTCCGACTGGCCACTGTAGGCACAATACAAAACGTTAGGCTTAATCGATACCTTATTACATTAGTTTTCATTTTATAATATAATATAATAATAATATCGCCAGACAAAAACACCGTATAGTTGGTGTGTTTGTCTGGCGATATTTATTTATTTTAATTTATATTTTCTTGGTACATATTGTGTAAATAAGAGGTAGATATTTAGATTGACTGCTTAAAATATTTTACAATATTTTAATGGAACTAAAGAGATTGGCAAAACGTATGGTTGGACTTTACATTATACTACAAAGTTGTACAAAGTAGCCCTAAAACGTTCAATTTCAATTTGTTATTTAATCTAATATAACGTCATTAAATATTATACAAATATACAGCCATCTAGCAGCTCCAAAAATATTTCAGAGAGGCATATACCTCTACGGCCTATTTATATACGCCTCCACAATTATACGGTACACGATGTATCTCTATCCATCACTGCTACGCTCACGAGATATACAATCGAGATATTACTCCCTTGCCAACTTATGAACGTTTTCGTTTGAAAGGTACTGGCATTGAGCCGTAGTAACACTAAGCGCTGAACCTTAGTATATTCATGCGAAAATGTCCTTAAGGTGAACAGGGAATACCTTGGTGTAGATGTTAACATCTTCATAAGTCTTCAGAAGTCTAAACTAGTTTCATATTAATCTTTTATTATATACAATAATTACAAAGAAAATAGCATAAATATTTACAAACTAACAAAAATTAAAAAGAGTATAGAAAAGCTACAAAAAGTTTAAAAAAATTGGCCCATGAGGTAGCGTTCCCAAGATGCTGGCCGCATTTCCTCGCTGAGCGAGGAAATGCCCAGCCGCAGGTCGCCAGTTGCGTCGACCAATCTTCTAGAAAGATTTTCTTTTTTCGGTTTCAACTCCGAACGGAACTAGTTTTACATTACTTTTCGCAAGTAAATACTATAAGAAACCCCATGGCTATTCGATAGATAATAGAATAGATTTATACTCTACATTAGCCAATTATACCCGGCGGCAAATGGGCTCGACTTAGCTTCACCTTTGTGAGGACAATGGGCTTCATTCTCATCATCAATCACCAACAATAAACGTAACCTTTTAGTTTAACGTATTGAAAACGGATTTCTGAACTATTTAATTGGAAGGGTACGTATTAAGCTCATTAGTTTCACAACGCAAATTAGAGATTTACGACTTTTGTCGCAGTGTGCTTTTAAAACTTATCCGCAACTTATTTGACAAGTGGTCCGCTTAAAATTTCGTCAAATAAATTGGGATAGATTTTATAAGACCACTGTGAAACAGGCCCCTAAAGAAAATATCGCCAGACGAATACTCGGCATGGCATATCTACTCAGCATAAGTAAGCTGTGGCCACTACAGATTCGGGCTCACAATGGTGAAAGCCTAAAAAAAGGCACAGGTATTATAAAACCCTACTGTACTTGATATGCAGACAGATAGCTGACATAACTCAATCAACATAAATGAAGGGCAAAATTGTGTTCTTGAGTTGAGCGGTTGACCGGCCATTTGCATATAAAAACACTGAAAATCTTTTTTCTGCTCTTTTTACTTGTAAACAATGTTGTTCTTTTTTTTCGTTAGAAAATCAGTATCAGTGTTCATTACGAAGCCACTTACAGCCTGTATAATATATAAAACAAAATCGTGCTAGTTACACCATTTATAGCTCAAGATCGGGTGGGATTTCTATGATCTTTGATCGTTTGAAGTTGTCTCCGCCCCGAATAGCAAAATTGCTGAACTAACAATGGAATTAACACGACATTGTACTATATACATATATAGATATTGATATACAAAGGAAAATATTTATTAAGCTCGAATATGACCTCTATTGACAAGTTCACCTGTCACCTAAGAGAAATCTATTTTCCTGCCACGCAGATGATTGATACGCAGATGAATGACACGCAAGTTATTGTCCTCCTTATCTACGAGGGATACAAAAATAAAATTATTGCTTTATCTACTTACAATAAAACGGTAACTAAGTCGTGTCTGTTGGTATCCCACTAATATTATAAATGTGAAAGATTGGATGGATGGATGGATGTTTGTTACTCAATCACGCCAGAACGGCTGAACGGATCTGGATGAAATTTGGCACAAAGATAGATTATAGTCTGGAATAGCACATAGGCTACTTTTTATCCCGGTAAAATGTATGGTTTCCGTGGGATAGATTTGATTTAATTTTAAATAGAGCAAAGGATCGACATGATTTTTTGCATAGGTAGGTAGTGGTAGTTTAGGGGTCAGAAAATGACATAGGCCAATTTTTTCCCGGAAAAATGCACGTTTCCTATGGGATAGCATACAGGAACCGTGTTTTTTGAAACTTAACTTTTTAATCGCGGGCAACGCCGCGGGGCGCAGCTAATATTTAGTAATTCGTTAAAAACAAATGACGGTAGCGACGTCATATCACGGTAAATCCGCCATTTATGCAACTTTGGCCCGTCTCCGATCTTTCGGATGAATTTGATATAGTTTGGCATGGGCACAATCAATATAATATACCATCACGCCTGCAATCCCCGAAGGGGTAGGCAGAGAGACACTGCATTGCACACCCACATTTTGCCGATGGCATTTTGGTCCCAATGTAATAGGGGGCGCCTATTGCCATTATACCGAGCACTTTTCTCCTCTATATGAGGAGGATTTAGGCTGTAGTCCAGCACGCTGGCCCAGTGCGGTTTGCTGACATGCAAACGACTTTTGACATACGTGCTGGTTTCCTCACGATGCTTGCATTCGCCGTACAGCAAATGATTATCTTCATAGCAAATGAGATTCGCAGATGAAAATCTGGAAATCTCAGAGGTGCGAGCTGAACCTGCACACCCATGTTTCGAAGGCGAGCGTTCTACCAACTTGGCTATCACTGCTATATATGTATATGCAAAAAAAAAAAAAAAAAACGAATTGTTAAAAGTAATAATTACAAAGGTCGGGACTCTATTTGTGTTAGAGACGGCCCGCCCTTCCAACAAACAAAGAATAGCTTATAGCCTGTGTCAACATATAAGATAGTTATTTAACCGGGACATAGTTTTGTTCTCACAGGTTAGCCAATACATAGACTAATTCAAAAGCTATTACGAAATGCTGCGGTTGGTGTTTTTTTTGTGCAGGCTACACCCCCGAGCGCCGTTGTACGCGGCTTGATGAGAGCAGTGCGATGGGTAAAAAAAACTGAAAAATCGCTGAACAAAACTGTTCAGGAAAGTCGAAATATTTAAATTTTGTCATAAAATTGTCTAAGTGGCACCGCAATTGCAGCGCAATATTAATGAAATGCTGTGAAGCCCACAGAAATAGTAGGGAGGAGCGTGGATTTTATGTTATTATTTCACACACATATTTTTACTCTTATTAATAAATATTTGATAAATCTACAAAATATGTTCCCACTAACAGCGGAGCTTTTCTTTTATTTTATTAAAATCGTTTCAAATCACAAGGCCAATGGTATTTCATAAAATTTATTGAACTCTTTTATCAGATGAATGTTTGAAATTTGAACAGCGCCTCAATTAACCATACAACATGTCTAAAAACGTAGACTATAAAGTATTCGGTTAGCTCTCGAACATTCTCGCACTTAAGGCTATGGTGCCTCTTGCTAACTACGATACATAGCATTCTGCTCGGTTTGCCAGAGCAAACACTATCAATGTTAGTGATGGATAAATTGGTCGCGTTCATTACTTTGCGTTGAAAATTAGCAATTTCATGATTTACTTATATGATATGATATGATGCGATATAACTAATTTGAAATATACCAATTTTGAATCAGAAATTGAGTCATGAAATACATCAACAGATCAAAGATGGTACGTTATATTCAAGATTACAGCTTCTAAGTTATCTGATACATTGCGATGTGTTCTTGTTAACGAGAAAACCCTGTTATTCTGACATATAAAATTCAAGTAAACTGATAATAAAATTGCTTGTATGCTAGTGAGAATAATGAATTTGTTAATGCTAGAAGTAGTTTGTTATTTTTGTGTGACTGGTCTAACATGAGCCTTCACGCGGCTAAAAATAATAGCAAAGAAAAGAATTATAAAAAATGGAAACATAATCCGGATTAAACCGAATATTATGGGTAACCACAACGCGGCTAGTTAGCCGTTAACGAATTTATTATGTTAACTACCATAATAAATTCGTTAAGCCTTAAAATATTAACGGGCAATAGATTCCTTATAATCCCTTTTGCGATGCGGAACTGTTTTAGCGGCTTAGGACAGATTAATTGATTGTTATAAACTCTATACAACGTAATTCAGAAATGGTATATTGATGTTGAAAGCTGGACTTCTCTAGCGCATTTGTAAACACTATGTGAAGTCAGAATTTCGTAATGTCGAATTTGAAAAAAAAAAAAGTTCGGAAATAATCACAATTGTTGGGAACACATTTTTTTTAAAGACGACATTTATCGAAACTCTGACTTAATATAGTGTTAAAAAAATACGCTAAAGAAGTCTAGGTTTAAGGCTTAGTATACTCTTTCTGAATCACCCTGTAAACTAACGGCACTGAAACTGAATGCCCTAGTGCCATTTATATCACTATTACCCAGTAACATCAACAACAACAAAGTACTGGTGAGCTCTTAATGACTATGTCAATTAATTTTGTAAACCTGATCAAAATCATTCGGGCTGTCTGGGGTTTGTTTATTACTTAAGGGTGACATTTAATTTATAGGTTATCCCTACAAACCATACGAATACTAAAACTATAGTTATGGTGAGTGTGCTTAGTTCAGATATACTCACAATGTCTCTGCCAGTTAAAGTTATGTTGTATCTCATGACGCATCCCTCTCCACAGTTTGGTGACGATCAGACAGTACGCACAGGACATTATGAAGAACGGAACGAGCAGGAGTCCAGCGTCCAAGCCCAGGTTGAAAGCTCTCTCCAACTCCAAACTTGTCCAGACTTCGCGGCATTTGTATGCTGAAAGAGAAAATATGATTGAACTCTGCACTTTACGAACAATATATAAGATGTAACGATAATAATGTAACATATTTTAACAGGGCGTTCCCAAAGATATAAATCAAATTATTAAACATTTAAAATGACATCCTGTATTGAGCGCACGGCCTAACGTAGCTACTGGGTAGCCATGTTTGAAAAAAAAACCAAATATCATTTACACAATTATTTTATATGTCACCGGGATCCATATAACTTACTGATTCATCGGTTTAAATATTTTACACAATTTTAGTTAAAACGTATATAGCATCAACACAAATAGTGTAGAATATTTTGACATCATTTAGTAACAAACATTCGACGTTATCTACTTTTATATAATTTAAAAATTCTCAGATTATTGAGTAAATTACCATTAAGTTTAAAAAAAAAACATCACGTATACAATAAAATATGAGGAAATTAATTATCTTTATTATTATTATTATTTTAGTGTTTTTTCCCATATTTTAATAGTTATTCTGCTATTCGGGCCGGAGACAAATTAATAAAATCAAATATCATAAAAAAGGCCCACCTGTTCTTGAGTTATAAATGGTGTAACTAACACGACTTTGTTTTAAACATACACTATGTGATCTATATGACTAACTCGTTAATCTCATAAGGTATGTTACACCAATACCTTACAAAAGTTGCACATTTTATTTACTATAGTAAGTACTTTTAATATTATATCTTTTTAAGAAAAATGAAAATAATTATTAATCACTCTTATTTTCTTTTTACGTACAATTTGTCAAAAATATGTTTGAAATTCACGTGTCACATTCCAAATAAAATAAGCAAGTGGACATAGATTAATGAAATTGTTTTATTTACAATAGACAAACTATTAAGTAATATTATTTTTATCACAGACAGTTCAGTTTGTTTTAATATAAACGAGACAAGCCTCATATCAGACGTGTCCGTAATATTATTAAGTTAGCTGTCCCAGCGAACTACGTACCGTCTCAGAATCAAATGTATGAGAAAACGAATTGTCTTTATTATAGTTTTTTTTGTGAATTTTTACCATGTTGAAATAGTTATTCTGCTATTCGATGCGGAGACAAATTTTAAAAAAAAACAAAGATCATAAAAATCGGCCCACCCGTTCTTAAGTTATAAATGGAGTAACTAACACGACTTTGTTTTATACATATAGAAGATTAATCGTAGTATAATGAGAGAAGTGAGACTTAGTACGATCGCATCGATCGAAGGCAATTACAATCTAGCAAGTTCACCATTATAAGTGCTAATTCTGTTGGTACACAAACTAAACTAATCTAAACGTTTTGCTGTCCTTTTAATACCTAGTCTAAATGAATGAGCGTTTTTGAGCCAGAACCTTTCAGTAATGACGACAGCCATTGTGACCACGGGGCTGCTGACGCGTTTGCTGATTATCATTTATGTTGTTCTTGTTATATTTTGACGACCTGATTAGCGCAGTTGGTAGTGACCCAGCTTTCTGCGGCGAGGGTCCCGGGTTCGAATCATCGTAGCAACAAGCTTTGTGTGATGAGCATGAATATTTGTATCTGAGTTATGAATATTTAATATCTGTATAAGTATTTTATACAGAGTTCGCCGTTAGTCCATTGTCCGGTATCCATAACACAAGCGTTGCCTAGTGTGGGACCGTATAGTTGGTGTATTCGTCTGGCGATATTATATTATATTATGGTTATCTACAAGTACTCAACTTATTTATCCTGCAGTGTTTATATAGCTGAGCGAAGGCCTCGAATATAACGTGCTCACTACAAAGCTTAGTGTTATTAACATGTGTGTACATGGAATTGAAATTAAACACTGTATGTGTGTGTGTGTGTGTGTGAATTTTAAATCGTACCCGCATTGTGTTTTGTTCACACTTCCCACGAGTTACCCTCAAATTTACATAAAGTTTTAGTCCATATATTAAATATAACATTCCCTACAAAGCCGTTTTTCGTCCACAAATTCTTCCTAAATATAAATGTAGGTTTTGAAGAGCTGCCAAAATGTTGTACGATAAAAAAATACGTGTTTTGAATACGTTTTATCTCTAAAAGCGAGTAATCGCGGTTTGATATTATTATTATTTTTAAAACGTTCAACACGACTTGTGTAATTGTTTGTGGCACGTCAGGCATTTCACACATATAAAAACGTCAAATTAGGCGCGAAATGAAAAAGTCATTTGAACTCTACGAAGTTGTATTTGAGAATCAAGTGGCAACCATAGACTAGTTTTGAAGTTCAGACGTAACGTTGCCACTAGGAAAGTGAAGCCACTTTTTTAATACATTTGTAGTGGTAAATGATACTACATACAAAACCATTTGCTTGGTAAATGATCCAGCTAATAAGCTCGCTGTCGGGCTATATATAAACTTAGAAATTCTGGACATAGTTTTTGTATATGTGTGCATGAGTGTGTGTGTTTACATGCTATACCAGAGTATTTTGAGGCTTCACTTGTAGCGCAAACCGTGCGTCGTCTGAATATTCTAACAAGTCTGTGGTGACGGCCAAATGAATGAATATCCAAAAATTATAATGTTTTCAAGTTTACATCAGTAGACGCATATTTATATACCTACTTATACATACTGTTTTTGTTACAAAATCCATTTTAAATCACCGACATTGAAATGCTTCTAAATATCGGTGACAAGGGAATCCCCAATAGTTTTTTTTATTTTTTTTTTATTACTTTATAGGCAAGTATTTGATCTCGATCTCACCTGATGGTAAGTGACGATGAGATCTACGATGGAGCATACTTGCCTAGGTAGGAAGGCGGCAGTAGATCGAGACGCTACATTCACTAGGCACATGCAGCGCAGCTGATCTGACCCGCCATCCATGAATGGCAACACCGAACATCATGCCGGAACACGGCTAGGCCGCTTGGCGACATGGCTTTGTTCAGTGGGTGGTGACTAACCACGGCCGAAGCCTACCACCAGTAGAGTTGTCACCTAGTTGGCACCACCCAGGGTCACGTGTAGGGTATCTCGAGGGTATTTAATTCTCCTACGGCCGAAGGTGACTCGACCCCAATAGTTAAATCCAAAAGCTTATCAAACCTATACAAACTGTCCCCTTGCCTTACCGGAGGCATGGAATTAAATTAGCAATACAACCCACTCGTTCCCCTCGGAAATTGGAGGAACGTTATTAAGTAGTTAGTTCTGAACAGGATAAGTTCTTTGGAAGATATATGATCTAATAATAAAATTATTAGCAGTATAGTAGATCAATGGGTTGGCGAGTAGATTAAACATAAAATAACTCTAGGATTTGTAGATATGTTTTAATTAATTTAAAATTCCATTACATATCAACAACTCAACAACACACTGGTGGTAGGCTTCGGCCGTGGCTAGTCACCACCCACTGAACAAAGCCATGTCGCCAAGCGGCCTAGCCGTGTTCCGGCATGATGTTCGGTGTTGCCATTCATGGATGGTGGGTCAGATCAGTTGCGCTGCATGAGCCTAGTGAATGTAGCGTCTCTTATCTACTGCCGCCTTCCTACCTAGGCAAGTATGCTCCATCGTAGATCTCATCGTCACTTACCATCAGGTGAGATCGAGATCAAATACTTGCCTATAATGTAATAAAAAAAAAAAAAAAAAAAAAAAAAAACAGTTTTAGAAGTCGCTCTCTGGCATTTTCAATGAATGATAAATCGGGGTGAACGGTAACTTATTTATAATATGACAATTAGAGTACGTACCAATTTTTTTTTATGTTATAACGAGTGACTTGTTAAAATTATTCTTTGAACACGATTTATATAAGATCCAAATTGGAGTGACGCATAAAAATATTTTTAAAGATCACTTAGGTAGGTGCATACTATACTTTAGTATTCCAATTTCTAAGAGTTAAAAAATACTAGATAAATTACTTTATGGTTGTTTTTTTGTATATAAATAATTGTGTAAAATATTTTAACCATTGAATCAGAAAGTTGTATGAATCACGTTGATGTTTAAATTAATAGTGTAATTGTGTAAATGGTGTTTGATTTTTTTTAAGCAAATTGAACCAGTTTGGCCATGCGCCCAGTACCTACGGAGTGTAATTTTTTAAATGTCTACTAATTTGATTTTGATTTATTTCTTTGGGATTGTTATCTGTATAACCTACTCATACCCCAGCTAAATTATTTTACACTATTATTTTTACAACTTATATAATTCGATTTTTTTTAATATCTTTATGCGTATCTTTACAGATTATTTTGACGTATTAAACGATATTCCAATATAACTTCTATGGTAAGTAACAGTATAAATAAATATCAATATACCTACATACTAAAGAATTCATTTAATAGAAAGCAAAGACCTAACTCAAGAAAAAATGTAATTTCAACATTTTCCATGTTTTTCCCAAACCTTGCTCCAAAACATATCTATATTGCCTAAGGGCTGCCGTTACAAGGGATTGGCACATTGAATTATAGTGAAATACGATTATGCAAAAGTAGGCTAAAGGCCTAAGTGATACATGGAGATGCCCTCAAACGATTTTCCAGTAAAATGGTGTTATTTCCTTATTCATTGTATCCGAGTACCTGCGTATAGACATGAGTAACTACATATGATGATTGATATATACTATATATATATAAATTAAAATCTTAAATGTAAAAAAAAACGAGTCATGGGTTCTTGTGGTGTTCCATCACACACAGCTTGGATTCGAATCTAGGACTCTTGATACAAGAGTAGAGTTACCAAACAACTGTGACAATCGGTATGTAAAATCAAGTGAGCCAACACACCAAAGGGCTTAATGATACTCACACACAGTAATGATACATTCACACATATCATTCTAATTTTATCACCACTACACGTATGTACATAATTTAATTTGTGTGTGTGTGTGTGTAGAATCCCAGAAATACCGAAGCTCTAGTACTCAACAATATAGCCAGCGGCAAAACACCGCGCACGGACAAACCTCACAAAAAAACAAAACTCAAAGTAGCGGAAAAATAACTTTTTCTATTCCGTTACTTTGCGTTTTAGCTATCAAAATATAAAATGGAAAATTGGATTTCATTAAAATTTTCAGATTCAGAATCAGAATCAGAATCAGAATATTTTTTATTCACGTAGACCATTATTGTACAGTACTTATGAATCGTCAAGTTACAAAAATATTATGCTACTGCTTTACCACCCGTTCGGAATGCCGTTCCTATGGAGAAGAACGGGCAAGAAACTCCATGGTTGCTCTTTTTTTAAAATAGATCTTTTACATTTTTGAGCAATACATTGTTATAGGTATGTGAGAACAATGTAGGAACGGCTAATCAAACTTTAGCAGCAGGTCAAAAAAAAAAAAAACAAAAAGTACTAACTAAGTATAAAATTACAGTTAATGGCTACATGGTTCCCACATTTACAAATTACTTATGTAAATGAAAATAAGAAGGAAGAAGAGAAATACAAAATCTTAATAGTCTGCTCAAACAAGGTCATTTATATTCCTGAGGAGCCGGACCAGCATCCAACCAAGCATTTTTATCCTTAAGATAAGCATCTAGTGTATAGTATGCCTTCTTACATAGCGTACGTTTTATGCACGCTTTGAATTTATTTTCACTAAGTTCGGTAATGTCAGAGTGTATTTTATTATAAAATTTAACACAATACCCCATGAAAGATGTGTGAATCCTTGCTAGTCGAAAGTGTGGTTGATCTAATTTGTTTCTATTTCTTGTATTATAACGATGTTGATCACCGAGCCTTTTAAAGAGAAATAAATTTTTCCTAACATACATAATGTTTTCATAAATATATTGGCATGGTACCGTCAAAATATTAGTTTCCTTAAATAATTCTCTTAGGGATTCGCGACTGCCCAAATTATAGATGGCCCTAATAGCCCGCTTTTGTAAAATGAAAACCGATTCTATGTCAGCTGCTCTCCCCCACAATAGTATTCCATAGGACATAACACTATGGAAGTAGCTGAAATAAACTATTCTTGCGGTGTTCACATCGGTTAGTTGCCGAATTTTCCTAACAGCGTAGGCAGCGGAACTAAGTCGTCCCACTAAGACTCTGATATGAGGACCCCACTGTAACTTAGAGTCGAGCGTTATCCCTAAGAAAACCGTGTCGTTAACAAATTCAAGCTTCTCATTATTCAGTACTACATCGCAATCACTACTTTTGACATTTGGTAAAGAAAACCTTATACATTTAGTTTTCTTGCTATTTAACGCTAAGTTATTAATAGTAAACCAGTTATGTACCTGAAGAATAGCGTCATTTACGTCGTCAAAATTATTTACATGTCGTCCCACTTTAAAAATCAAGGAGGTATCATCAGCAAATAACACTATCTTCATCTTATTTTGAATTATATGCGGTAGGTCATTTATATATACTAAAAACAGGAAAGGACCTAAAATCGATCCTTGCGGAACACCCATTTTTACTGCAGAGCCTAACGATTTAGTACCATTTATAAGAACACTTTGCCGTCTGTCTCCTAAATAAGATTTTACAAGATTAAGAGCATTATCTATAACACCGTAGTGCTCTAATTTAAGTAAAAGGACTTCATAATTGACGCAGTCAAATGCCTTTGAAAGATCACAGAAGACGCCAATAGCATCCTGTGAGTTCTCCCATGCATCATAGATATGCTTTATTAGGGTTACACCGGCGTCGGTTGTGCAACGTCCCTTGGTGAAACCATATTGTTGATCGTGCAGGATGTTATTTGCGTTAAAATGATGTAACATTTGTGTAAGCATTATCTTTTCAAACACTTTACTAAAAACTGGCAAGATAGAAACTGGCCTATAGTTGTTAGGATCTTTACTATTACCGGACTTAAAAAGCGGTATTACTTTACTGTACTTCATTAAATCCGGAAAGACTCCCTGATCTACACATTTATTAAAAATTAAAGCTAAATAAGGGGCTACAGTATCAATAATAGTTCTACATGCTTTCACAGACATTCCCCATAGATCTTCTGTTAGTTTAATTTTTATATCATTGAAAGCTTTAACAATAGTTCGGCCACTAATATGGTCAAACTTGAATTTAACAGGGCAATCAGCTATGTTTTTTTTAAGAAGTGAAATTGAGAGACGGGGGGAGCAGTTCAGAGATTCTGTTGTTTTTACAGGGATGTTAGTAAAAAACATTTCAAACTCCCGTGCTACCTCGGTATCTGAGCATATGAGACCGCGTGGAGTCTCCAGGGTATAATCTGTACTGCGCTGTTTCGTCTTCCCAGTTTCACTGTTAACTATTTTCCAGGTGGCCTTTATTTTATCATCGGCAGATTTTATTATTTTACTAATATATATGGCTTTAGCCGCCTGACATACTCTCCGAAACATTTTCGAATAATTTGAAACATACTGAGTGAAGGCTGGATCACTAGTCTGGACTTTTATTTCATAAAGTTCAAATAACTTTTCCCTACTCTTACGAATTCCTCGTGTCGCCCAATCACTAAAAGTAAATTTAGGTTTGATAATTTTAGTTTTGAGTGGGAAAAAGTTGTTTCCGGTACGTGAATTAACTATTGCGTATAATTTGTTTATAACCAATTATTCTACTGGCGTAGCGGTTGACTACGGTCGTATTGACAAAAAAAACATCTTTGTCTGATTAAAAAAAATGGACAAATTCCGTTCTTCAGCGCACAACGCGTACAAAACAAGTTTATATTTACGGTTTAATTTTACATGAATGGCTGTCTGATTCTAGATTAATCATAAAATCTACATTGTACGTGTACCATGTAGATTTTATCAGTAATCAGTAGTAAATTATATCTAGTTAGTAATGCATAGGATTCAGTATCGACCGCTCGAGAAGGTCAAATAATAATAATATCCCCAGACGAACACACCAACTCTACAGTCCCACACTAAGCAACGCTTGAATTATGGGTACCGTACAATGGACTGAGGACGAACTTAGTATATAATAACTATATAGATATTAAACATCCATGACTCGAGGACAAACATTCGTGCTCATCATACAAAGCCTGTCCCTACCAGGATTCGAAGCCTGGACTCACGGCGCCGAAAGCAAGGTCACTACCAACTGCGATAATCAGGCCGTCGACTATATATTCAAATCAGTTTCCATAGGCATTTCACTTATTTTTTTCATAGACTCTACAACCAGATTGCAACGTGACCTCTACTGATAAGAGGTCGTTGATTCAAATCTAGACGGGTGTGTCTAATCTTAAATTGCCCAGCGTAACGATTTAGTAATATCGCTTCTGTGCATATTCAGCAGACTGAAAGCTGGGCCTGAAATTCATTAATGATGCTATTTTCGTTCCAGACACTATTGTTGACAGAATTGAGTTCAAATTGACTAATTTTTTATCTGAGTCTACTAGAAGTCCTAACTTAAAAATAAAATGTGATTTATTTGTCCGTCCCAGATGGGTAATCTTGGTCTTCGTTATTTGGTACCGACTTCAAATTAATTAAATATGTGATTTAGTTAGTTAGATTTCAAGATTAGATTATTTTTAGTTTTTTGAGGACGGTTTTTTTTCGTGGTCTTCTTCATCACTTCCACTTCAGCAAATGATGCTTGACTTCTTGATGAAAATACCAAAATCATTATAGCTATGCCTATAAAGTTTGAGGAGTCCTCTCAATTCCTCATGGATACCATGATCAGAACAATTTTTTGAAAAAAATGGGACCAATCTGTAAGCATATCCTTTCATTGAAATAAAACTATTTTTAAAGGATTTTATCGCGTTTATTTTTGTTTTTACGTACCCGACGTTTCGGCTGCTTTACAGCAACAATGGTCACGGGAGGACTGAGGTGGGTGGTGGTGTGGTTGGTGGTGGACTGAGGTGGTTGACGTCCTAGTGTCATAGTTTGACGGGGGTACCCTCATATTTAGTTGTTACTTGCGGTCCGATCTACGCAGAAAGAGCTCACTGTGTCTTGAGGTCTTGCAATGGTACGCTTAGTTTTGGATTTCATGATATTGACTACTGGATCCCAAGTCGGTGGTAGCACCCAGCCATCTTCCCTATTGAAATTAGGATGTTCCACAGCTCTGCCCACGATATCTTAGATTTTACCCAGCAGTTTGACGTCCATATGACCATTGGACGTCTTAATGATATATACCATCTTTTGAGCCACACTATAGGCTATTCAATAGTAAAAACCCCGTTGAAAATGGTCCAATATTTTTTCCGTAATGCTCGAACAAGCGCGAAGCGGGAACTCAGACAAGAATTATAAATAAAAACAAGGCAAGCATTTTGAATTCAGAGATGTACAAAAAGCATATGGCCCCGAATATTTTTTTAAAATTATACTGTGTGTTAAATGTATTCAATGAGCAAAAGCTGTCCGGGTTTATTCAGTTATATAATAGTATTGATAGATACCTACATATATATATTGATAAAAGATGAGCTTTATATCACAGACACGTGTATGTTGTTCTTTTGTTAACCGAATTCAAAAGAAAACACTCAAGGACTCTGTGGATTTTCTTAAGCCAAATAAAAAAAACTATCAGATTTGTTTTATTATTTTGCTCAGTTGGTACAAGTCTTTAACTCTTCATTTTTCTAGTAGATTTATAATTAATCTACTTTTGATGATAAAATTACCGATACTTACAGGGAACGCAAATGTTGGTAATTCAATCTTTATATTCTAATTAAATTTATCCAATTAAATCTATTCGTTTATATTCTGCGACCGAAGACCGAACTAGCGCAAATAACGGTAACCTAAAGTAAAGAACAACTTTTTAGAATTTTCAGGCCCTCAGCTGTAATATAATAAAACTAGCTGTTACCCGCGACTAACAAAAAGCGGACGAAGTTACGGGTAACAGCTAGTCTAAAACAAAAGTAGCCTAAGTTACTCCTTGTTACATCAGCTATCTGCCAGTGAAAGTCTCGTCAAAATCGGTCCAGTCATTTCAGAGATTAGCCGGAACAAATAGACAGACAGACAAACAAAAATTTTAAAAAATGTTATTTTGGTATAGGTACCGTGTATACATCCAAATACACTTAGCAAAAATCGGTTATTTTAATATTACAAACATACACTCCAATTTTATTTATTTGTATAGATGTATAGATAGTGAGCACTACTCACCATCCCCCCGCATCGGTTGCAGGGTAGACACGATGAGTATTGGCGAATTGAGTATGATTGACAGTATCCAGACCATTGCGATCATCTTGTACGCGTGGCATTGGGTCTGCCATTTCCTAGACTTGAGTGGTCGGCAGATTGCGAAATACCGTTCTAAAGATATCGCCACTAAGGTCCACACGTCAACTGATACAGATACGGCTGTAAAAAAAAAACATAATTTAGGGATGAGATATACTTGTAAAATTCAATACCAGGGCTTCCAAGTACGAGTATGTTAAAATACTAGATTTAAAATACTTTAAAATATTTCGTTGCCCGCGTCAGCGACGTCGCGCCTTGACTCGCAGGGCTGAAAGTGCTTGCATTGGAATTCGACCCTTATTGTATAATTTCATATTATATGCAATCTTGTAAATGTGTGAGCCATGTCGCAATTATTCTAAGTTGTATATCATTTATGGTTGTTTTATGTACTTACTTACCCAGCCACCCATCCAACCCGACCCGCCGTACTTTGTTCAATCCATATCAACGTATTACACAAAAGTATATATCTACACAAAAATATATACACAATGACATTATTATCGTGTCACAAAGATGAAACAGTTATAGTATCCAATATTTACTATTTATAAATAAACAAAATTATTTGTAATTAATACACTTTAAAAAAAGTAATAAAAATCTATATATATTAGATAATAGCCCACGTAGAATGTAAAGGTTTTATCTGTTTTTGTTGTTTAGTACAAAGAAAATATTATTTCTTGGTTCTCAAAACGTAAACATTACAAACAAGATATTGCGAAACTGAATGAAATTATTTTGGTCTCGGATACTTTTTTATCGGCTACCTAAATTAACGGGGCCGTCGTTGTTAGACGATAAAAATGTCACTGTATATAATATAGTAACATCCTTTACAAAAAATGGCCCCTCGCACCGCAATCAATTTCAAGCGAGCGGTAGTATACTAAAAAAAAAAGTTTCTGATTGATTTGTTCACAGAAAAGAGTAGTTTCTGCCGGCCGAATATAACACCAGAGTCTGTGAAACGTCCCTTTAGAAATTTCGATTAATGAAACGATGAAACGACTATAGCATTTAAGGATATACAATGGGCTCAATCCTCAAAACTGATGGGACGAGGAAGAAAATATAATATAAATTCATTTGCCTACTAATATGCACAATCCGCTTAAATAATTATTATCAATACAAGATCAATAATAAAGTGCGATCAAGAAAAAAAAACACTCACCCTGTAAAAATGGTATTAGTTTACACAGCAATGCTCCAAACAGAAACCGCC
Source organism: Pheosia gnoma (assembly GCA_905404115.1). NCBI lineage: Eukaryota > Metazoa > Arthropoda > Insecta > Lepidoptera > Notodontidae > Pheosia > Pheosia gnoma. The sequence continues at coordinate 9,412,835 of FR989900.1, forward strand.
TGTATATTTGTCCAACCAATGTGAAGGGAAGACAAAACACGCCGAGCAAGAAGTCCGATATAGCCTGGAACAAACAAATATTTTATGAGAACCTGGTGTACAGTTGATTTATTAAAAATAATAACGATACAAAATGATAGGAATATGGGTACTATTGTACTGGAATAGGCATACATTTTCTTAAATATTGCTATAAACCTCCGAACACAGGTATAAAGATTAGGCATTAAATCCAACCCACATTCGTCTGAATCACAGATATATTAGAGGAGATATGTTATGAAAGCGGTGGGCTTGCTCACCTTTAGCCAAAATTAGGCTAACATAGAGTTTTCGCCGTCAGTCGACTGCAACTGCACGTCGGTATCGGAGCTCTATCTTTTTTTTTAAATGCCGTGTTATTCCGTGGTTGTGTGCAAAAATACTAGCAGCAAAGTGAACTTCGCGAAAGATGGAATCTCATTTCACCAGCCAGTATTAATTATTTTATTTATTCGTCTTTAAAATCATTAAAAACAACAAATCAAAAAATATTTAATGCCTTTACTATGTTATTTTAGTTTTCATGTAGCACAACGACTTTTTTATTTTTGTACAAAATACATGGCTCTTTAAGTACCACCTATGTTCGCTACTGAGTGAATGTACGAGGCAATGGATAGATCGTCTAACGATACTTTTAATAAACTGGTGCGTCGCGTGGTACGGCCGCTGTATGCGGCGACGACGCAGCACGCACCGAATTATTGGCACGCGTGTGTGTGTGAGACTTCCTATTGGTTGGTTTTATGTAATTGCATGTGTTTTGCGACGAGTGGTGGGGAACAAGTCGGAGACAGCGAGTTCCCATACATTTTGAACCGCACGGCATATCTCTCGTGATCTGTGGTCTGAATGTTAGAATTTAATAGTCACTATTTTGTACCTACATTTATTTTAGCAGCATTAATATTTTGGTAAATTTATCGGGTTCGTTTCAAAATGGGAATAATAAGGTTCTAAATATTGTGGCAAAAGCTCACCTTTATCACAATGGGACCTGATACCATCGGTAAAATATTGGTATGTTCATGTCTATGTTCTTTGCCCCATATTGCATGCTTTAAGGCTGATGGATAATATTGCACATCGAATCACATATTCGGGGAATAACGTTAAACTAGAAGACGGATTTTATTCAAAATATTTGGCATACTAGTTTCAAGCTCGAGTCATGATATAGGATATTTTTTGCCCCAGCAAATTGAAGGTTTCCCACGCAATTGTCAAAGAATTATATCTCAAAATTAACTCGTAATTGTCATGGTATGAAAGGAAGCACATATCATATGGAAAATGAAAGAGCTCTTTCAGGATTAGTGTTGCCCAAAGTCTTGGTATTGGTCTTGCATTTTCGCAAAACCAAGGACTTTGGGCAACACTACCCGGGATGATAAAAAAACGAAAGTCCGCGTGTACGAAGTTATGGGCATTGCTAGTTTATATTTGTACTAGCTGCGCCCGGCGGTGTTACCCGCGATAAAAAGTATGAAAAATTAAAACATCTATCCCACGGGAACCATACATTTTACCGGGATAAAAAGTAGCCTATGTGCTATTCCAGACTATAATCTATCTCTGTGCCAAATTTCATCCAGATCCGTTCAGCCGTTCGGGCGTGAAAGAGTAACAAACATCCATCCATCCAAACTTTCACATTTATAATATTAGTATAGATTACCATAGGCCTGGTTAGGTCCATAGTTAGCGTAGCCGCAGTTATTTCATTATTTATTCTACAAAAAATAAAAGCAAAATGAAAGATGTTTTAATGTCGTACATAAACGTTTTTTTACATTAGAATACGATTGAAATTCAATTAACCTAAGCTTCATCCAATCAGAGAGGCTTAAAGTTATATCTTCATTAACTGATTTATTATTGGTACTGATTGCATAATTTTAAACCAAAACAAACGCAAGCCTCGTGCATTATTTATATAAGTATTATTAAAATTACAATGACATTACAAATCGTTTTTCTGAAGAAAACTGCTTTCAAATTGCATTGTTATAGCGAACAAAAACATTCTATAAATTTGCGGGTCATAGATTAATCAAAATTCTGAACAGAATCGGAATAAGGTTTAGAGTTCATAAAGAATCTCAATTGGTTGTAAAAGTCAGATGAGTAATAAAAATATATATTTTATATTTAAAATTTTATAGCAGTAAAATAAATATTTGTGGCTCCTAAAAAGAGAGTAAGGCGCAAATGTTAAAAGAGTTTATAATTTTTTTTCTTTATAATTATATTTATACGTGTCGCACATCCAGTAAAATTACTGCCACTTCTTATTTTACGAAATGAAATTAGTGGGTATTTTGCCAATATCGAGTATTTAAAAGATATCGATATATAATAATTATTAAGCTTCGATCAAATCTTTAACGAAAAGAGTTTATCCTTAATAGAAGAGGAAACATATTTATTTCACACATCCCAATAAGACACAATACAAATACAAGAAAACAAATAATAATAATATCAGCCCTTTTGATGTCCCACTATTGGTTACGGGCCTGATCAGGCCATTGTCCACCACGCTCACACCCAGTCAGCGGGTTAGCGGACTCACACATCTTTTGAGGGGTTCTCTCAGACATGGAGGTTTCCTTGGGATGTTTTTCTTCACCGTTTAGCGAGTGATTATAATGTTGAAAATGTGATTCACACATGAAATTCAGAATTCTCAGAGGTACGAGCTGGAATTTTAACCTGTCAACCCTTACTCTCTTTTTTAATTTTGTTTACTGATATTTAAATAGATCAAAGGGTATTAATTAAATGTGAATTTGATTAATAATAAAAAGTTTAATTTTTGGATATCAATTAAATTCACTAAATGCCAAAGTCAATTAAAATAAACGACGAAAACACAAATAGAGACTATATTTCCAGACTTGACCATTCATGGCTAGCCTGGGTCGTATAAATAAAGCTAACACCACCGAAGGGCATTGAGTTTTGGAAGATTTAGTTATCGTCCAAATTAAATTTCAATCGGGCTTTGAAAATAAATGAAATTTTATGGACACAGTCAAATGAAGCTTAAAATGTATGTTTGCTTTTAAATTATTTTTCAAAGTTCGTTTCTAATGAATGTAGATGGACTTATCAAACGTCATACTTAAATCCCTTATGATAGCATCTCGAATTTGCGCCTTAAAATTAAAATTAACTTCTTAGTTATGTTCTTCAGTTTTATGCTTCGTTTTTACAGTAGCATTATACATTTTACAGAAGCATTGTACATTTTACAGTAGCATTGTACATTGATTGCTTGGCTTTCATTGAGCTTGGTCTTGAATATAAAATACTAAACAATGGATGTAGGTTTCTTTTTAATTTACGTTCGTTCCACATGAAAGGCTACAAAAAATACAATTTCCATCTTTAGATAACTTTTAAGTGGTTATTGGTAAAACGACCCTGCCACGATAGTGATAATTACTATAGACACAATTATAGAAGGATCTCTTCATTACATTTTAAATAGAACTGTCACCGACAAATTATACCAATTGAACAATATACAACAAGATATACAGTCAGCCATGCATCTATCTCAGAGAACTTCAAACGTCTTAACAAACCTTTGCCTATTCATCTACAAACAAATCTAAACTTAAGCCAGATGAATGACGCAGTGAGGGGGCGAGGAACAGGTGACTAAATATAACTATTCCAGACTAGTCGAACCCCCAAACGTTTTCCTGTCCAAATTCACACTGAAAAAAACACTTTCAGCAATTCCCAAATTTTCCGTCGGATTACAATAATTGTTATTTTGTTGGGAGCACTTTTTTAAATGTAGATCCGAGTATATTTGAAATAAAACTAATTTTACGGATTTTATCACGTTTTTTTTTTGTTTTTTACGCCCCCGACGTTTCGCAACAATTAAATATGACGGTACCCCGTTTCAAACTATGACACCAGGACGTCAACCACCTCAGTCCTCCCCACAGAGTACTTGGTCCTCCCGTGACCATGGTTGCCGTAAAGCAGCCGAAACATCGGGAACGTAAAAAACAAAAAATAAACGCGATAAATCCGTAAAATTAGTTTTATTTCAATGTGTAGTATTCGCGTAAATATAAGAAATCAATATGTAGATATATTATCTATTGAAAGTATGACTTCACGTTATGATTACAAATGCGTTTAAGAAGCGCAGGCTCAAAATATATATCCTTTCTGGTTCACGCTGCATAAATCTATATGACTGATACCATATATGTATTATAACAACATCTATTGTTACAATTTTGAACTAGTGGGTATACAATGGTGTACATAAACTGCGTATATTCATCGGATATTATTGATATTTTTTTTTGACAGAATCAGAATATTTTTTATTCACGTAGACCATTAAGTACAGTACTTATGAATCGTCAAAAGTTACAAAATACTAAGCTACTACTTTACCACCACACATTGTATTCTTGTCTGTTGGCAAATAATAAAAATAATAAATGCTTTACCTATTCACATTTCAAAAGGCAGGCTTAGACAGCTACGAAAATTTATACATTTTCAGTGTAACGGCTTAGAAGGGGCCTTCAGCGGCTGAATTTATTATAAATAACTGGAATTCCAAAGATTTTAACTATGAAATTTTAATGAAACGCTCATATATATAAATCTAAACAAATACCTATGCGCGTTGTACTTACAGGTAATTTTGCTACGGCAAATTCAAATTGATGAATTATATGATCGTAGATTATAGATCGTACATTTCGGAGAGTGTGCGATGGAATTACATGAATTAATTCCCCCATCTCCATTCTATCGTCGGTCGACAAGACGCACGGATAAGTGTCATCCGTACACTATGGACATTCCTGCGGTACGCACTAAGCGTTTTGCTTGTACTTTCATCGTGCGAACTGCTAAGGAATGGAACACGCTACCGGCGTCTTGTTCCCCGTTGACTTCAAACTGGGTGTTTTCAAGTCGAGAGTGAACAGGTACCTTCTAGGCAAGTATGCTCCATCGTAGATCCCATCGTCACTTACGATCAGGTGAGATCGAGATCAAATACTTGCCTATAATGTAATAAAAAAAAAAAATGTTAGCCACCTGCTGGGGTCAACTGCTGAAAATGATAGCATAAACAGCAAATTGACCTCAGCAGGTGGAGGAACTATTGCAGGAATATGGAAACATAATTGGGACTATGGATTGAGGTTTGGATGGACATGGGATGGGACTATTGAAAGGGTTGCGGACATTATTATTATTATTGCTAATACATAAATAAGATCGACGAATGTACGGTCCCAAACTAAGCAATGATTATGAGTACAGTCCAATTGACAGGCCGTAGTATATAATTAGGTACTTATTCAAAATCTATTAAAAAGATTAGTCGACGCAACCGGAGATCCAAGAGCAGCTGGCATTTCCTCGCTCAGCGAGTAGCTGTAGCTATTCAGCGAGGAAATGCGGCCCGCATCTTGGGTACGCTACTGCATGGCCATTTTTTACACTCTTTATAAATATTAAGTAGGTGAGCTTTTCTATTCTCTATTCAATTTATATTTGCGTTGTACATATTTGGTACATATATAACAAACTTTGTAATCATCACACAATGTTTTCCCCTAGCGGGATAGACTACAACCGAAGTATGTAGTAGTAGAAAAAATCTAGAATTTGAGGCGTTTACAAATGCGCAGTATTGCTAGCTTAATGTGCTAAATGGCTCGTAGAGGCTATAAAAATGTACATTGCCGTGGCGAGCACACAGCGGCAATATTTACGGTAATACGCTTGTGCTATAAAAAACAGTTAAAGCTTTGCTTTTATAGGGTATATAGGGTGATTCAGAAAATGCCAACGCCAAACCGAGGCAAGATGCGAACCCGCACTGGGCCAGCGTGGTGGACTATGGCCTAATCCCCCTCGCATTGAAGGGAGGCCCATGTTCAGCAGTGGTACATTAAAAAGGGCTGGTATTATTATGTCTCTGTCCACACGGGCTATACCCGGATCTTTGGAAGGCTTGCGCGGGGACGTGGGTCCAACACGTAGAGGCCCTTATTGAGAATTTTATGTTATGTTATGTTGATTTTGTTATTATTATTATATTCAGAAAGTCTATACTAAGCCTGGATCCTGGGCTTGTGAGCGAAATTGTAAACATTATATGAAGTCAGATTTTCGATATGATGAATTTTAAAAATAAATTTTGACTTTTGTGGTTGTTTTACAATACTTTTTTTCAAATTTGAGGTACCCAATTTCTGACTTCACATAAGAAGCGCAGGTTCATAGCTTAGCCTTTTTAAAGCACCCTGTATATTAAAAAAATAGACTGGTAATGTCTTTAGTCCAGTGGTTAGATAGGCTACACTTCCAACTGCGAGGTTCCGCGTTCGATCCCTAACCTGGCCATTAAACCATTGACGTGAGCCCACTCCTATTACAAGATTTATCTTAATTGGAGGATGACGGAGTACCTACAAGTAATTTGAGTACTTACCTAATAGTAATCTATCAAGTTTTCTTTAAAAAAAGTTTTCGGTAGTCCACATAATAATAATAATAAATATCACCAGACGAAAACAATAAATGTCCGGTCCCAAGCCCAGCAACGTTTGAATTATGGGCAGGTACCGTACAATTAATGGACTGTGGACGAACCCGGTTTATAATAACTTATAATGATTATTAAATCTCTATATGACCACAAAGATTCCAGCCCGAGACCCTCGGCATAGCAAGCAGGGTAACCACCAACTGGGCCAAATAGTTTATCGTAATTTATGAATAATTATAATGTAAATTCTCACCAAATTCAGCAAATAAACGTTCGTAACGGTTCTCATTCTCCTGTTGCTAGCCAGTGTTGCTATAACAAGGCAGTTGCCAGATATCGACAGCATGAAGATCAAAAAGTATGGCGGCAGTATGAACCGCCACTCGTAAGCGTTGCTAGCAACCTTGCTTGCAACGCTCGTGTTGCGAACTGCAACGAACGTCGCAACCGTCGAGGTTTCTCGCATTCGGAGTAAGGAGGTGTTGTAAATGGTTTCTAGGTCTTCCATTTTGTTTAGCTGAAACAAAAATGGAATTCAATTAGTGCTGGGCATTAACTAGACTTATAAGAGAATAGAATGGCTTTCTTTTGTTAGACAGTTCACTATAAAGAGGATGGTAATCACACAAACAATAAAAAAAAACTTGAGAGGTGTCAAGGGACACCCGGATGGAACGAAGTTCCTTTATTATTTATTATGTACAAAAAATCAATAATTTTGGGAAACAAAAATATATCGCCCCCGGATGGGCTCGAACCACCAACCTTTCGGTTAACAGCCGAACGCGCTAGCCAATTGCGCCACGGATGCACTTATGCAATGTCTCGAAAATACTGACCATTATGTAAATGCAAACGACAAAGATAGCAAAAAGTGTCGTTACAACTTTTCGTCTCAATTTTTTCCGTCTAGCCCCCTTTCGCAACGCGCGATAAGGAACTTCGTTCCAATAACTTACAAAAATAAAAACAACATTGCAGATTTTATCGCGTTTATTTTATGTTTTTTACGTTCCCGACATTACGACGACGAATTAGTATTATTTAAATGTGTACTATTCGCGTAAATATAAGAAATCAATGTTACAAAAATAAATTAAAAAAAAACAGGTCACGGAAAATGTAGACATAAGCTAGCTAGGTATTAGATGGATCTATAATACGACTTTAAGTCGGTCGTGTCTGCACATTAAATATTAATTTAAAAAAGTACAGTTACTTTAAAAAATGGCTTTAACAAACGAACGTCTAAGTTGTCCATAACAAAACTTTGTCCACGCGCCTTCTGAACATAACTTTTATTCAGTATTGCTTCGTCGGTGTCGTTATTTAGAAGGTTGGGGACATAATTGGCTATTCAAAAGCGGGTTCCGCCATTTTACAATATTGTCTCTGAATATGAATCACGAGAACACTATTTAACGATTTTTCACACTAAACATGGTTATTGTTTATTATATCGGGTCAATCATACTTTTATCCTGAAAAAACCAACGGTTTTCCACGGGATTGTAAAGAAAACTAAGATAGATCTACTCGTACGACATCATGAACACAGCTCATCGCAGCTGTCTCGAAATAAATGACCAAACCAGAATATTCAACGATCGTTGTTACAAGACAGATATAAGGGGTCTAAAAAACCTACCTACTTCGCCAGTCTTCGAGAGTCAGTATGTCACGAGTGACATGGAATTCAATTAAATTATGGTATTTACGTAATTTATTTTAATTGAATACCCACGCAACTCAACGCGATGAAATACGACAACTCAATACGAAATGAAATGCGATGAAATAAAATGGATATGAATATGGCCTCAATTAGTTAGGGCCCTGACATTTTTGACCTAGACTCTAGACTAGGGGCCTTGTCGAGTTGACTTGTTACTTGTCAACGAGAATCGTGTGAAAGGGGTGTAAGTTTATCTCGTAGATTGGAGGATTTTCGCTAGGGACGCCATTTTCATATCATCATGTTACATCCATTAATTTATTTATAATGTGTATTTATTGAATGTTTTATTGCTATTAATTACTTGACATTGGCAAAATACCCGCTAAGTTGTGGGTGAGGCCATTTTCATATCCATTTCATTTCATCGCATGTCATTTCGTAAAAAAAGAAGAAGAAGTAAGTAGTAGATTGGAATTTATCGGAGGATCTTGATTTTTGCTACAATCTATGAATACTTAACATTTGTAGGGCTAGGTGTGTGAGGCCATTTGAAGAAAGATAGACGACATTGTTTCTTTCTTAGCCAAAAAAGAAGAAGTCCCTATATCGAGTAAAAGAATATCCCTGACTACGTTAGCTACCCATCACCCGCTGCGAGATGAATAACTTCTAACGTGCTACATGCCAACTTCGCTCGTAAATCTGTCGAACGAGTTGAGTTTCTAATATTGACTCTAAATTGCTTTCGAAGAAAGTTATAACATAAATAAGCAAAGCGCAGTGTGGCAAATATATTGTTAATGATACATACATCACGTTGCTTGCTATATTTATACCTATATATTTTTTAAATTACCCATTTTATGTCTTATTGCTGGGCAAAGGCGTCCCTTTCTGTCTCCATTGATTGTCTCCATTGACCCTGTTATGGGCTTGTTGTGGCCACGTTTTACCTACAATGGTGTCCAAATTGTAGCACCATCCTCGCGTCGATCTGTCATGACGTCGGCGACCATTTTCGAGCGTCCAGGGCCCCAAGTCTGCTAACACAATCGATTCATAATCGAACAGCAACGGCATAGTAACTGTCACTTTTGACCGATATCCAAAACAATATATGTCAAAAGTGACAGTTACTATGCGGTTGCTGTTCGATTATGAATAGATTGTGTTAGCAGACTTGGGGCTCAGGTATAGACGCGATTTGCACCATAGGGGGACCATGCGTGCAACGTGGCCGGTCCAATCCCACTTCAGCTTTGTCGTTTCTCGACTACGTTAGTAATTTGAGTAATGGAGCCCAGGGTGGTGCTTCAGACGCGGTCCGTTCTTTCACCACCATATCATGCGTTCCATTGCTCGTTCGCAAACCGTGAGTTTGGAGTTATTTAAACTGTGATATTATTGAAAACCAATTTTACGGATTTTATCGCGTTTATTTTATGTTTTTTACGTTCCCGACGTTTCGGCTGCTTTACGGCAACCATGGTCACGGGAGGACTGAGGTGGTTGACGTCCTGGTGTCATAGTTTGAAACGAGGTACCCTCATATTTAATTGTTGCTTTTCAATGTTTAGTATTCGCGTAAATATAAGAAATCAATAAAAATTACCCTCTACGAGTTCACAAACCTTTGTAAAGTGGTTTTAGTTAGGTCAAGCAGCTTTGTAATGTGATCTGCACATTTTTAAAGACGTGTCAAGTTTTCTAAGCCAGGCCTAGGTCAACGTGCCTATAACCTAATTCCCACTGCATTAAGGGGAAGGGGACCCAGTATAATACCAATAAGCTCGTTTGACCAAATACTATTGGCAATAATTTTGGTTTCTTGTTGTACACCTCTGCCTACCCCTTTGGAAATTACAGGCGTACGGATGTTTGATTGTTTTGTACGGCTATTAAAATACAAAAAGGTTCAGTTCGTAAATGGCATCATTCGTCAGTATATATTATATTATTTGTATTATTATAGCCTCTTTATTTCCATAATGAATAATATATTAAACAAGTATATCATATGATTGATTATTACATAATATGTGCATGCATTAAAAAAATATAATATTACTATTAATAATCATTTAAATTTAAATGCCAATCATAATAATCCTCAGCCTCCTCCATTTTGCTCCACATCTGTCTGTCTTTTGCTTTGGTGATCCAGTTTTTACCAGCTTTTCTTTTTATTTCATCAATCCATTTTTCCTTTGGTCTACCTCTTAATCTTTTATTTGTTGGTCCTTGCCAGTTACCCTTGGTGTCCATTTTTCCTTGTCCATGCGTGCAATATGACCCGCCCAGCATCAGTATATATATTTTCATTAAATTGTTCTGAGCGCAAAATTAAACATTCTAGCAAACTTTTTCAAGAGTCCAAATTAATACATTTTCATTTATATTATGTGCATATTATAGTCCTCGCTAAGCCGTTCTTAGAACTGAAAATAACTGCGCATCATTGCAGTAAATTGGAGTTATATCTTACTCACATTCCTAAGGTTCATTCAGAATAGATCGGTAGGAGCTATCATGGACAATTCTTACCTAGGCCTAGTAACCTAGGGGCCTAGCAAGTCTTGGCACTAAAACCTTTGAATTGCCATGCGAAAACGACCTTAAGGCCAAACGCTACTGGATCGCCTTGTGTAAAAAAAACATATAACTTTCTGATTCATATGTTAAAATATTTTACACTATTAATTTCTTATATCTACGCGAATACTACACATTGAAATAAAACTTATATGACACATTTTATCGCGTTTATTTTAGGATTTTACTTTCCCGAAGTTTCGGCTTCTTTGTCTTGATGTCTTCCACGAGTGGCGGAGGACCGTGATGTGTGGAAATCATTGGGGGAGGCCTATGTCCAGCAGTGGACATCTTTCGGCTGATAGAATAGAATAGAAATATGTTGTATTTCAATATTTTACACGATTTTTGTTAAGCCTTATATATTGGCTATATACCTTTATGTATATCATCGAACCCTGAGTTAACCACAAATATAATATGATCAGTTAGAAAGTATAAAATATTTATATAAATTATAGACACCTACAGATAGTATTTAATGGTCAACTAATGTCAGTAAAGTTTTTTTTAATGTTGATTTAATACACAGACTAAAGGCATACCGGCATTGCATACGTAACAGAGATTGTTTCGTACCAGATGGGACGGGACGGGACGATACGATTTAAAAAAACAATCATTTCGAATAATAAAGCGAGATTTATCTTACGAACGTTTTGCGGCGCAATTTAAAAGCATATCGCATCCTGCGTGGGACAGAATACCGCCTATATCTAACTAGAGCTATACCGCACCTTGATCTTGAGCTGCAACAAATTAAAGTTCACCTCTAAATAGTTTATATGTGTTTTATTATGCTGTTATTTTTCTAAGTCTGGGTGCCGCAAATGGTTAGCTATTAAAACCATTATACTAGATATTAGCTTTGCACTTAATAGGCGCGCCTCGCGACGCTGTTTTGCCTCGCTCAGTGAGTACGTGGCTCACCCGAGGCCGGGTACGTGTCTGGCTTAAGGCTGTCGCTTTCCTCGTAGTCACCCCGGCTGTTGATGTCAACTTCGCGTAAACTCATTGCTCAGTTAAATGCGGTGGTTGCCGCGTTTGATATGTACCCGAGTCTTGCGACCCTGCACGGTTAGTCAGTACGCGACTAATGGTGATGAGTATTTAAAAAAAAATACAATATAAATTTCAATACTCTGAGTATTATAAACTTACTTGTGCCTGTACCTTGTAATAATAATAGTACCTATTTGTCAATTCGCTGTTTATGCTATCATTTTCAGCAATTGACGCAGCAGGTGGCTAACATAACATTAAAATTCTCAAAAAGAGCCTCTACGTGATGGACCCATGTCCCCGCGCAAGCCTTCCAAAGATCCGGGTATAGCCCGTGTGGTGAGAGACAGAGTACCTATTTAATATTTTATGAGGATACCAAGTCACAATAAATATAATAACAATTTTTCAACGGCCCTTCACTTTTTTTTAAAGTCCAGATTCTTCTTATACAAATGAAATTACGCATGTTATATCGCATTTTCATATGTAAATATATGTTTGCACATTTTCTGCTTGACATTGTAGTAGCGTAGGATCGAAGTATATTACTTGCCTCAGTTACCCACTATCATAATTATTCGGGCATTGACACTAGAGTATCTATTTTGCCATTGAATATACCTTTACTGAGTTTTTAGAAAAATATTTTTCAGTAATGATTATTGATAATCAATGGATGAATGATGTTTTCCCAATAATTTACGGAGACAACATCAATTTGGCATGATTCTAAGAGGGCATGTATACTGAATTTACCATTATGTGAACGTCAAACTAACTAAATCACGGGGGAAACTATTTTTGTACGATTACTACATTAATTAGCTGCCTAAATCTAATTTCACTATTTGAATTATTGCTGGCTATACTAAATGTCGTCTCTTGTAACGACACGCAAGCCATGACTATTATAATAGAAGTTTTATTTTTAATAATTCAGTCAGGGCCCAGTCGTTATAAAGGTCGTAAACTGGCAGGAACTGTTTTTTTTATTTTAATCGGGCTAGGCCCGCCACACCCTCCCACCATTGCTACTCCTGCTGCTAAGCTGCTGCAGAGCTTAGCAGCTTTTTTTAGCTGTAAGAGTCTTGCTTCTGTGGAAATTTGTCTACCAGATCTTTTTTTTTCTCCCGCTTTACAATGGTAGGAACTGTTGGCAAGTCCCAGACAAATTCAGATAGCTGGCAGCGCGTGCCAAAGCTCGAAAATCCATGAATCTCAGATGAAGAAATAATGCAGTCGGAGTGTCGAAAACAACGTGAACAAAAATATTATGATTCTGAAAAAAAACCAAAAAAAAAATATTGAAGCCCAAAAAACCAAGCCGATTTGTGTACGAGCATGCAAATTTGAGTGTACGTAAGGTCGTACTTCGCGTGTATTATACAAGTTGACTGTCGTCTGTATTATTTATTTTGTATTAGACATGAATACATACGTTTTATAACAGCTACACGATATTTTAACATTTATTAATTACACGCGTATTATAATATTCATACATATTTGTTTTTAAATATTGAAGACAATTAAGAGTATTTATAACAGCTGTATACACATATAAATAATATTTATTCGGACGTACATATGGCAACAAAACAATAAAATTCGTGTGACGCAAAAGTCAAATTGCTCTACGGAGAAGCAAATGACCAAGTAGAAAGATGGCATAAATTACATTTCATGTTCGAAAACTTTTGCGAACGACTTGAGTGCGCGACGTTACATTAAATTGTTACATTAGATTGAAATAATAATAAATCATGACTATCAAAAAAAAGATTATAAAAACAAAACTTACTTTTCAATTAATTTCGGAAACATCACTACTTCAACGTTCACTTATTTTGCATAGTTTTGAGTTGCATAGTTAAAAACTCACTTACACTTAACATTAAACTCCACGCTTATTATATTTAACACTCAGACTTTATCTGTCATGTCACGTCACTCGCGATGCAATAAGTTTGGAACTTAGCGCGGCAAGCGTCACCCGCGATAGCTTTACGTGAACTGGAGGAGGTCTGAAAATAATTTGGAATCTAATACGCATGCGCCAAATGAGAAGGCTGTATTCTGTATTCAAATGTAGGTACTCAGGGAGAAATAGGAAATGGTGACCCTGCTTTCTGTGGCGGGGGTCCCGGATTGTAATCCTGTAGTGACAAACTTTGTGTGACTTATACTCTTTGAAAATGATCAGAAACCTTAAAAAATTAAATGATACTATCTCCAAAAAAACCAGCCTGTATAGTAGTAGTATATAGTATAGAGCCTACTGGTTACATGGTTACAGGGGCCGCTTCGGTAATCAGAGGTCACGGGTTTGATACCCACCTGGGTCATAATGCTTGTAACTAGCAAGGCATGACCTTAATAACACCACATAAATATGTGCATTTGTTGTTAATTAACGCTAATTAATTCTTTAGTAAACAAATCGAATTGAAAACCTCCTCTTTTCTTATGAAGTCGGTTAAAAATAGGTAACCTCGTATTCTTCTAAGTTTTCATTAGAAATGTAAGTTTGCAACGTTCGAAAACGACTCGAGCGAGTAATTCACTAAATGTTAACCAAAAAACATCTGGATGTTATGAATAATCACATCACCGCTCCAACTAGGATTGCAGACTTATAGAAGATATGTTTACTTACCTGGTACTTTGAAAATAAAAAATCCATCTAGAGGTATGTTTTTTTTTCCATTATATTCCACTGTGTTAACATATCTTTCTATATTATGGCATCCTAGTACTTCGAAAGTAAAAACATCGAGTTGTCGATAGATTGAATAAGCGCGCGACAATCTCTACTGTGGTGGTACCAAGACGAATAGTGTGTCTTCCAACGTAGTGACCATAGATAATACATATGTAGTGACCACAAAGAACGCGTCATGAATCCGCGTGTGGCGGACCTGCGGCCACCGCTTACAGGTTTGTTTAAATTTTTCATAGCGCAAAGGATCGACATGATTTTTTACGTGGGTAACACCGCAGGGCGCAGCTAGTAATTGATAAAAAAATACTCTTGAAGCGTATGGAAATTTGAATAAATATACTTAATGAACATTTAATATTTGCGGAGTGCCTCAAGGTATATAAACGCATAACCATCTGCCGATAAACTATAGAGTCGCTAGCCATCGTCACGTTTGCTATAATTGCGAAAATGGCTGATATTTACCGGGTGGTTTTAACGGCATTACTATTTTACAGATGCACCGCATCTTATATCAGCGATACGTACTACCCGAGGTACCATCTCGCTCCCTGCAAAGGCTGGATGAACGATCCAAATGGATTCTCTAGAACTGACGACGGAGTCTACCACCTGAGCTACCAATACAATCCGGAGACCTGCCATCAGGCAGGAATCGCGCACTGGGGCCACGCCACCAGCCGAGATCTTTTCACCTGGCAACACCTACCCATCGCATTATATCCTAACAACTCTTACGATTCATCTGGAGTCTTTTCGGGCAGTGCTTTAGTCGAAGATGGCAAAATGTATCTATTTTATACTGGAAACGTCAACCATCCAAATGAGGAACCAGATCATGAACAACATCAAGCGTTAGCTGTAAGCAGTGACGGAATAACATTCACTAAATATTCAGGGAATCCTATTTTAATCGGTGAAGAACATCAGCCTAATATCAGAGATCCTAAAGTTTGGAAGCATGGTGACACGTACTATATGGTGTTAGGAAACTCCTTTAACAACAAAACTCTTGGAAGAATACTACTTTATGCGTCAGATGATAAGATTACATGGAAACAAGTTTCAGTATTGGGTGAGTCAAAAGGTTTTATGGGATACATGTGGGAGTGCCCTGACTTCTTCGAGCTAAACGGCTATTACGTGCTATTATTTTCCCCTCAAGGAATGAAACCAGAAGGTGATAAATACAGGAACCTTTACCAGGTTGGATACATTATTGGCACTTTTGACTACCAGAGCTATTCCTTTAAACCCATTACAGAATTTAGAGAACTCGACTCTGGTCACGATTTCTACGCCACCCAAACTATGTCAGATGCAAAGCGCAGAATAGTGGTAGCCTGGTTTGACATGTGGGAGCAAGTCTACCCAGAACGTGATACTGGTTTGACAGGGTGCATGACGATGCCCAGAGAATTAGCTCTCGGACCAAACTTTGTATTACACCAAAGACCTGTCAAAGAAGTTAGTGTAGCTATCGGAAGAAAACTAGTCTCAGGAAGAGGTTATCCAGGTCAAGTAGTTCGTCTTGAAGATAAAACAGCACAAATAATAATAAGGGCTCCAAGGGTGCATGACTTCAAATTGTATATCGAGTCAGATAGTCAATCTGTAGAACTGAGCTACAACTTTATGAGAAGCACGGTGACACTAAATCGTGGTGGAGATGATGCTATTCGAAGAACCAAATGGAGGCCTGAGAGGGAACTTCGCTGGAGGATCTTTATCGATGCGAGCTCAGTTGAATTGTTCTGTGGAGATGGTGAGGTTACATTCTCAAGTAGATTCTTCCCTACCGGTCCAGTGAAAGTGAGACTTGGAAACAATGTAATAGTCAATGACTTCACAGTACATACAATGAAGCGAACAGCGCCAAAGCCAGGAGCATGTTATGAATAATGTAATATACATTACAACGTCCAAACGATGTTGTAATGTATGTCGGGCTGCTCATAAATCAACTTGTGTTCACTTAAGTACAAATAAATATAAATCAAATACTGACATATTTTTTCTACAGTGCTTTTCACACCAATTCCTATAGTTGTAAGATAAGTCCAAGTTGTAATGATAAAATTGAATAGTTTTTTTTTAGGTAAGTAATGACCAAGTAATAAGGCTATTTGTAGATACTATAGGTAAGTATATAGATATTAAACATCCAAGACTCGGCGGCAAACATTCGTGTCCATCACATAAGGTGTGTCCCTATTAGGATTCGAACCTGGGACCCTTAGCAAAGAAGACCAACTGAGTTAATCAGGTTGTCAAAATGAAGTGAGAGAAATGAAAAAAGTTGATTATTATTTTTGTTGTTATTTTTAATGAATAAAATAAATTTGTTTATTTACAAAAACAAATGATAATACATATTTTCCTAATTACTTAATTCTATGTATAATACTTTAAGTGCTCATAAAATTTTAACTATACCTACTTAAGTTAAACTTTTTGTAATTATGTTTTTAAACTAGTTGTTGCCCGCGACTTCGACCGCGTCTTTAAATTGATATAACTTTTTTTATTTATAAACTGATTGAAATAAAACAAACAATACATTGGTGAAAGCCACAACCAAATCGGTCAAGCCGTTTCTGAGATTAGCGCGCACAAACGCACAGACAAACAGACAAAAAAATCTAGCAATAAATGATTTGGGTTCTATTGCGTTGAAAAAGGCCCCCAATAATAGTTTTTCTCATATAACTTCCATGTACAGACAGCGAACGAATAAATTTACTTATCTATACATTTTTATTATATGTATACATAAGTAAATTTACTTTTTTATTCTTAAAATAGCTCACCAAATGCTCGTTTACATAAAATGTTACATATCGTTTAACAATAATAGGTGTGGCGGTAATGACATTATAATAAGTATGATACAATGGTATTGATAGACAAATTAAAGCGCGCATCCTTCTCATGTAATATCAGGATTATTAGATGTGAATATCAAATTATACAATGTAATCCAGTATACTAAGCCGTGAAGTCAGTATTCCGATGTGTCGATTTAATTAATATCATGTCACATAATATCGTTGGGAACAAAATATTTATTTTTAATCAACGTAACGGAGTTCGGATTTCACATAATGATTATAAATGCGCTAAAGAGGCGCAGGTTCAAGGCATAGTATACCCTTTCTGAATCAACCTGTTTATAACGCTATTTTTAACTTATTCTACATACATCCAAATTGGAGTCAAATCGAACTTAGTCTTTGTCAATCGATGATACCGTTAAAGATTAAACACACATCGACACGCTCAATCCAACTCCACTCGACTTTGATCGTTCGTCGACTGCAATATAGTTTACTTGGTTAATCTTCACTTAACTTAAAATATATGGTATCACTTGACTAATAAAATAAGCGCATACGGTAAATTTCAACCACGTGGGATCTACAAATGTTAATTTCATTGATATATACAGCGTCCGATACAATCAGACACAGACATTTAATCTCAAATTTATAGAAGTTAACGATGGAATTACAAAGCATTTTTCAGAAGACAAGTCGTATGTCATGCCATTATATAATTCTATAAATTTGAAGGTCAAAGTGTACTTAGTATTACGTTCGTAACATAATGGATCTGCGTAGCTACAATGATTTCAAATAGTATTGTAATCGCACATTACACATCATCACATTGAAAAATAAATTACCAAAACATTTCCGCCATAATTTGACCTTTAAGCCAAACATAAGTTGTGCGAATAGTAATACAATTGCCAGGCATTTCAGCATACAGCCTGGTTATAAAATATCGTAGACGCCTCCAGGTGGTAACAAAAATATTATTTGCACAACTTGTGTTGGGTCCAAGGTCAAGCTAACGAGCTCAATTTAACAACAATAAAACTATCACAAACTTTACTTCATTACAACTTTTAAATTCATAATACTCTTGGTATAACTTTTTCAGAATTAAGTAAAGACTCAACATAACTACTCCCAATTCACGTAAGGGTCTCATTAACATGAATTTCGTGAGTGTCATGTGCTCCATGACCTCCAAAGTCTTCAATCATACCTTGTATAGACACATAGGCGCCAGATACTAAGCATATAATGGATATGACTCCAATAATTATATTTTTCCATAGCACGTAATTACATGGTCCGAGACTTCGATCCCAATGGTATACTGTGTCGACCACAGCTGGTATTAAGAGGCCAAGGGTTGAGAAGAAGACAGCCCCAACGAAACTGATGACCAGTTCTAAGTTGGGGAAGGCTGCGGCGATGGCAACTGTGGGAAAATAATGATAAGACTACATTATCTACATTGAAATAACAGTTGAAACAATGTATTGGATTAGCGTAACGATAACGTCCAAAATTTTGTACGATTGAGTACTCTAGTAGATGCTTCAGTGTCATAGCTTGAACTTTCAAGTCTAAATTATGGAGTAATTTAATGATGATGTAACACAAAGAAACTTTACAATATGAAAAGAACTAGTTCTCAAAAGAGCATCAATTTTAGGTGTTCATCTGTAGTCTAACATTTTATTTGAGTAATGTCTGTTACTTTAACATTGTCAAACTCTAACTGTTTGAGCTTCCAAACTCTGATCTTTCTATGTTATCATAATTGATCTAATATTATTGCACAATTATCATTCGCCTTTCGAAGTCAGAGCCAATTTTAACATGAAGACT
Organism: Pheosia gnoma; assembly: GCA_905404115.1. Lineage (NCBI taxonomy): Eukaryota > Metazoa > Arthropoda > Insecta > Lepidoptera > Notodontidae > Pheosia > Pheosia gnoma. The sequence goes on from FR989900.1 coordinate 9,432,109, forward strand.
AACATATATTTCCCGCAGGTCGTAAATAAACATCAGTTATGATGTGCTTTTAACAACTCCTTGCTCATGCAAATAAAACGGTCCGTCGAATTCCGATATTTCCACTGCCGAGCGTGAAATAAATAGTTCATCTCAAGGAAGCCGGAAGCTTTTAACTTCAATTTGCCTCTAAAATCGTCAATTTCCGGAAAATCTTATAACGTTGCGATGGAAACGACTTGACTTGCCTGTTGTTTGTAAAGTATAAAAATCCCATAAACCTAATTCAACATCTCACATTTCTTGCAGCTAATTCCGACTGATCAGGCTCAAGTAGGCCGTTTTGTTTTGTTGTAAATCAACTACAAAAAGTTTGTTAAAGCCCTTTTTCTTTTTGTGGGTGATATAAATATTAAGAGCCTATTGAGTAGATGTCCTATTTAGTTACAATTCTCTTTGGGATGGCTAAAAACTTTGATAAGTTCCGAAAGTTCCTAAAAGGTTGGATAAGCACAAGCTTCTCTGAGACCCAATTTATTTTTCGTGACTTCTTTGGTTCTAGACTTACTAAAGAAAGGTTGTGGGTGCAATTTATATTAATTTAAAGAAATGTATGTTATCTTTTTTATCGACAAAGCATTTGTATGTGGTAGACTTTAGTATGCAAGCACTAAGTAACTATCCACGTGGTAAGTCATATCTGTACTTAGAGCCCTGCTGGTTAGTTGGTAGACTTGTTAGTACACTAATCTAATATCTTTATTCCCCGCTCCTTTGGAAGTTTTTTTTACGAGTTGCTTTTTTTGAGCATAGTTTATTTATCTGCGATCAAGCAGATATCAAGATTGTTTTAAATGTTTATGTCCATCGCCATATATGTTTTTTTTTCAAATTGTAGAATAAACGAAGTATTCTTCTCCATTGTACCAGTAAAACATACGATTTCTACCAAAGGATCTCTTTCAAAATATTAGTATACAATATAATGTATTTATTTTTTATTCTTTTATAACAAGTAATAAATCGACAAGAAAGATTTTAATTAAGATTATAAAGACATGGGCCGCGTCTAAACTAACTACGTGATCTTCAATTTCACGGAGAAAAAGTAAAACATAGAATAGTTTTACAAATATTTTAATTTATCTTTCATACCAAGAGGGGTGTTCGAGATCCATTTTCAAAATAAACTCGCGGAGATGAGTTAGGAATAATGTAGTCAGACTGGTTAGTTTCTTTAGAAATTTCTAAACACAATTTAATTTTGATAGTAAATTAAATTATTTCTTACCAGTAATAGTAACAATCAAAGTTCTGATGCCGACTTGGATGACGTTCTCGTACTTGACTGACTCCTTATTTTTCCGTCTTCTAGTGACCATCTCCATGATGACGTAGAACTGGAGTGCGTAGGACAGGAATATCACCAGTGCCATGAGAAGTTTTGCTGTTTGAGCCACTCTAGAAATCGAAAAATTACTATAGAATTTAGGAAAATTTCCAACTTTTTTATGGAGCGAAGTAAAAGCTAGTAAAGTCAATTTTATTTTAATTTTAGACATGGTCCATGGACTATGCGGTTTCGAACTACGCGAAAATCTGTATTTTGGATATCAGATTGAATTTTAAATTATAATTAAGCGTTATTATATACTTATATAAAAAGAAAATGTAGGCGTTAAATAAAGAAAGAAAACCAATGTAACGGATTTTATCGCGTTTATTTTAGGTTTTTACGACTGAATCCTCCCGTGACCATGGTTGCTGTAAAGCAGCCGAAACGTTGACATAGTAAAAACATAAAATAAACGCGACAAAATCCGTTAAATAAGTTTTATTTCAATGTGTAGTATTCGCGTAAATACAAGAAATCAATAAAGAAACAAGTTAAGACCAAAACATTTAATTACAATATGCCATATATTTTCATTCAGTGTATGTAGGTGGGAACGTTACATACTTGAACTAAGTAAGTATCACGAATTGAATCGAATAATTATACATCAGTGAAAATTACCCGTTGGGCGGAACAAAGAGGAATTGTGTTCATGATTGCCAAATTATTTACGCCCGAATTGTTTTCGCGACATTTAATTAAATACCTACTCGGAAAAGTTATTTCCATTTCCAATAAGGTAATAAGTGATCGGTATGCCCTTTGCAATATTGTAATATGTGTTTGGAATTCCATTGGATAATAAATCGCCGGGTAAACAAACACGGAAAATATATAATGCTGAGAAATACTAAGGCTATGTCCCCAGTAGGCAAACTGCTAGCGGCCGACTGAGTGAGCCGCAAATTTGTGGCGAACTGAAATTCGAGTTAGCTGCAAACTCAGATCAATTTGCGTGCGTCGCAAGCAAACTGGTATGTGTTAGCCGCTTATTTAGGTCGACCGACCGACTGAATTTTCACTGTCAACTGTCCACATGACAGTTTGCGGCAAACGGACTCACTACGCCCGGCGAACAAGCATATCGCCGCCGCCGACTGGAACTGGTTTTGCTGTGAGTCGGCCGCTCACTGAATCAATCGGCGCGCGCAACACAGCAAACTGCGTAGAGTGAGCGCAAACTAGCTAACTGTGAACACTCCATTTCAAATATATGGAAGGGCGTACTAAACCGATACGCCGCTAACTCAGTCGGCCGCTAACAGTTTGCCTACTGGGGACACAGCCTTAAACAGATTATATTATGGAATTTAATTAAACTCTGAATCGTGATATCGTATAACAAGGTCGACTATATGATCTAGGATACTTTTAGCTCTGGAACGTTATAGGCTTCTCGGAATACACAAAACCCTTCAGTCTAAATCGCGAGCTCGGCTAGTCTATATAAATAAAAAAAATATATGCTGTTTGTTCGTAAGCGCATCATTTGAAAACAGCTTGACTGATTTAGCATTTTTTAAATTAATAATAATATCGCCAGATGAACACACCAAGTTTATGGTCCCACACTATGCAACGCTGGTATTATGGGTACCGTACAATCGACTGAGGGCGAACTCAGTATATAATACTTATATAGATATTAAGCATCCACGATTTGGACACAAACATTCAAGTTCATCACACAAAGATTGTCCCTACCAGGAATCAAACCCGGGAACCTCAGCGCAGAACGCAGCGTCGCTACCAACTGCGCTAATCAGGTCGTCAAATATTCATAGTATAGCCCGAATATGATCTTAAGGGCTGGATTGTTTTATTTTAAATTGGAAAAATTTGAACAGGATGACGTGTGTCGGATCAGTTAGTAACAATTAAAATTCAACTCACAGCTCATCCTCCGGTAGGTTTAATGTTACGCTACCCTTCACATTATCCCCGTACTGCACGTAACCGAAGAAGCCGACGATACCGTACAACGTAATGACGACGATCATGGCCGTGTTGAGCACGCCGGGACAGCCGAGGAACCGCTTCGGGTTGGCCATTTCGTTTTCCACCGGCATAACCACACCGATGCCTTCCATAGCGAATATCACTGTGCTGGGAAATGAAACGAAACACAACAATATTATTGAGAACTGATAACGACCGCTTGTTACAATTGTAGTGTCTAATACTTTGAGATGTCCATTAGTGGGTAAATAATTCAAAATATTAAAAATTACACCACGCACGTGTCACAGTGCATTTAATTTGATATTTGTTTCTTTGCTTTAGAAATTAGCGGATCGTTAGATGACTGCATAATTGGTGACACCTGTTGTTCTGACGTTATACAGAAGATAATTATTCAGCGTATGTATTGACTTATGTGTTGCCATTTGGTATTTGGTACGAAACGATATCAAGTGTACCGTGCACACAAAACTGTACGTAATAAGCATATGCTCCAATATTTGCTTTTTCATTTATGAATTTTAATAACTTACTAAGCGATGGTGTCATTTATTGAATTCAGGCATATTAAATGATGTCGTTTTAAATTTATCGTAAGGGAATCGTGACAGTCTTAAGCTAAATCTATATGTATATATAAAATTGCAGAATAGCTTTTAAAACATGGGAAACATTAAAAAAAAATATCAATAATCTTCATTGTATTATTTAACGCTCGCCTAGGCAACAAAGGTCACATCTAGAAAACCTCTCAGTAGGTACCTATGTAAATTATTGTTTTTATGAGCAAATCTCATTTCCAACCATGATTATTACTTGTTAAACGATAAACGAAAGGTCGATAGAAAATTTGCATATTCGAGGGACGAGTAAAGTTTTCCAAAGCGCGAGGAATGGCATTTTAACGTACGAGGGAAAATACAGCTAGGCGTGTAGGATGCCTGGCGGTGCTGGCTGCTATGTCGAGTTCCCTCATAATGCGTTTCAGGATATTAATAACAGTCTTCAGCGCCATCTGTGTATCGTCGTGTGATACATGTTTCATACAGCGCGTTGAAGAGGCTGATACAGCCTAAAACCCGGCACCCACTGAGGGAAGACTCAAGCCAACAGTGAGATGCCAGTTCCTTATTACTATTATAAAACCTCAATAGACTTACCTCAAAAACAATGGCCACTGCGTAACACTAGCCACCATCTCCCTATCGCTCACAGCAGGCAGATCCAAGAACACATAGTATAGCGTTATCACAAAGACCACAAATATAAGTATATTGGCGATCGCTGAGAATGGCACGAGATACTTTAAATTGCGAATCTGACAGATAAGGGCTAACGGTACGAGGGTCAGCGCGCAGTATGTCTGGATCGATAACGTGTAGCTTGGTATGTAGACGTCGAGCACCTGTGGAAAAAAACTTGGTTCAAGTCACATTAGAATAGGTCCTAACACGTACGGAATAAAAAAATCAAGTACTTCTGGAGATCACAGTCTTTATCGGATAAGGGCTGATCGGAGTTATTCATAGAATACCTACATTTATAAATCATTTAATTAAATATTAAAGTATAGGTCTTGCCCGCGGAGTCGTCCGGGTATGTTCTTTTGTTTGGTATCCAATATATAAGCAGATTTTGAACTTTAATACCTTCGACGAATTCTATTTGTTATTTAGTAATATAGGTACCTATCACTTTTCTATTAGCATCTACCTACGAATTATGATCTCCCGAATTCATAAAAGGAGAAAAAGTAAAATATTCATAAAAGAAGTATCTTTCTGAAGAACGCTGCTGTATTATAAATGGACGAAATCTTTTAAATGTGACTGTATACCCAAAAGTGCTTGAAATACTTATAAAAATGGTCAATATGAATATTTCAGTCATTAATGCTACTTCAAAAATTGTAGGCGCTTCATATAAAAAAGCGATACTTTTATTTAAGTACTAGCTGTCCCGGCGAACTTCGTACCGCCTCAGAGTCAAATGTATTTGAAAATGAATTATCTTTATTCTTATTTTGTTTGTGACTTTCCCCATATTTTAATAGTTATTCTGCAATTCGGGGCAGAGACAAATTAAAAAAAAAAACAATGTTCATAATAATCGGAACACGACTCTGTTTTATATATATATACCTAGATTATTATATTTAACTCTATTGCTAATTGTTTATTTAAGGTTATATGTGTTGATTCTGGTGGCTGGTGGACTAAGTCAAATAAAAAAGGCCGTACTTAGAACTTATTTTAATTACCTAAAAGTTTATTTCATAATTAACTAACCTCTTTAAATGAAGACCCAATGAATACCACGTAAACACACAAAACGCCAAAATACGCCAAAGCCATTGATATATCCACCACTATCCTGAAACGAAACAACGATATTAGTATTTTTATTTACTATAAATTATGTACAATAGTTATTTACAAAGATATCTACACGAAAAAAACAAAAAACTAAAATATACTTATTAATAGGAAAAATATACAAAGTAAATAAAATAACGATATTAGTATTTCATTTTTTTTCATAATGTTCGCCAACTGCTGTCATAATTATAATTGACGATATAGTATTAGAAATTGATATTCATATCGGAAAATAATGTCTAAAAAACCTCGAATCTAGAATCTCTGCATTACACTATTTCCTTGATAAAGTTCAATCAACTTGGCTGAAGCTTACTGCCACAAGAATAGGTTTATAATAAGTGAAGTGAAGTGAAGTCCGCAAAGATAATACTTGCTTCATAAAGTTTCCCCAGCTCTGTACTTTCTTCGGTCCATAAGTGAAGGCCGCAGCGCAAGTTTCAGCGAAACTCATCGATGGCTTTTTCGCGTCAACGCAGACCTCTTGTGACGTTTTTACCTGAAAAATATATTTTATTTATTTATTTATGTAATCAAAAACGGTAATCAATTCTTAATTTTAACGAGTAGACCTAAGTATATAGTATCATGTATTAAACTTGGGTAATATTAATTAAGTGTTGACTGAGCGGTGCCTACCTAAAACACTTAAGTAGTATCATTCATAAAACATTAATCAAAAGTTGATTGATTATACTCTAAAAACGGTGATGGGAAACTTCTGGTTAATTAACATTCGCATAAATGAAAATTTCCTCAGTGTTTATTACAAGTTATAATGTAGAAATATACAATTTGTTTACAGTTTTGATTGAATATTTCACATTTAAAGGCTAACCGCCATTTATAGAAAGGCATTATAAAGTAAATTAAAAGTGCCTTGTAATGCAAATTGACAAAACAATCATTAAATTTAGGGGTATGTCTTTTATACATTAACTGGACAAGTTATGGGAAGGACAGGAAAAAAACATTTAAAATATTCAAGAAAACAAAACAATTATGGGTAAATTATAATGTTGTCTCACAATCAATAGATTACTAACTAGTACGGCTTATTAAAATACTTAAAGATGTTTTTTTGTCCGTGTGATAAGGTTTACCCAAGACTTCTGAAGTTCTCGGAATAACCAAAACTGTAAGAAACCAAGACTTTGTTGGAAGAAAGCCTTCCAACAAAGTCTTGAAACACCAAAGTTTGATCCGAAACTAATACATACTTTTCGAGTGTTTATCTGTTGCCTATCAGCGTAGGACAAGTTATGACGTAAGAAAAAACATAAATAAAGTTTATGCACTCAAGACACATTCAATTTATTATGATGATATTACATTTTGTATGTGACTTACAGTAAATATCTACGGTATTATTGTACGGTACGGTACGGTATTTCTTATATTTACGCGAATACTACACTTTGAAATAAAACTTATTTTACAGATTTTATCGCGTTTATTTTATGTTGTTATACGTTCCCGACATTTCTACTGCTTTACAGAAACCATGGTCACGGAAGGACTGTGTTGTTTGAAGTCCTAGTGTCATAGTTTGAACTGGGTTGCCCACATATTTAGTTGTTGATTGCGGTCCGATCTACACAGAAAGTGCTCACAGTGTCTTGAGGTCTTGCAAAGTGCGTTTAGCTTTGGATTGCGCTTGAGAACGTAAAAACATAAAATAAACGCAATAAAATCTGTAAAATAAGCTTTATTTTAATATCTACGGTATTATTATCTTACCAGCATGTGCACAGTATGTGTACAAATAAACCCAGCTATCAGGGTTCCTATAGACCCGGTGACCAGACCGCTGTTCTTGAAGGCTGAAGGCATCGCCAGGATACCCGAGCCCAGACATGCTTTGAGGAGATGAACTATTGACCCGATCGTTCTGTGGAAAAGAGAGCTTTTATCACTAGAGATTAAGTAACCACCTAGCAATTATGCCCAGAGCTGAATACTGAGCTTAACGGCGTACATAAGCCTAAAGATACCTAAAGCTGCAATTATAAACTGGGACAGGATAGGACAAAGATTACTTTGGATAATTGTGATCAGGATAATTAATAATTTCGCTTATCAAATTGGCGGATATTGACATACAGGTTGTAGTGGCATATACAGTGGCTTCGGAACGAAAATAGAAGTATATATTAATAAAAAAAACATAATTAATAAATTAGACATCTATACTAATATTATAAATGTGAAAGTTTGGATGGATGGATGGATGGATGTTTGTTACTCTTTCACGCCCGAACGGCTGAACGAATCTGGATGAAATTTGGCACAGAGATAGATTATAGTCTGGAATAGCACATAGGCTACTTTTTATCCCGGTAAAATGTGTGGTTCCCGTGGGATAGATGTTTTAATTTTTCATACTTTTTATCGCGGGTAACACCGCCGGGCGCAGCTAGTAAAACATAAAACTGCAATGTAAATAAAAACTCGATACGATCGAGTGCGCTCGCCATTCGCACGAATCCGGTATCACGCGAAGCGTTGTATTGTGATCGCGTGGATGACAATACATTGCGCGCTCAAAAATTACAACATTTATAATCCGTGACGTTTGACATAAATTATTTCTATAACTTTATTATAGGCATTGTGCAAGTGTAACCTTTACCCAAAGTTTTCGTTACCATGCCCCTTACATCCTGTATAATAATAAAGGACAAGCAAATGACGATAAAGGTCAGAGTATACTTTTTACTAAATTAATACACACCTAGAATCTCAAATGTTTTTGTGATGTGCATGTAATTACACTACATGGCAAAGCTTGAAAATCAGTGCGCCATTTCTTTTTCTTATAAGTAAATTATTTCTAAATACAATACGTAAGATTTTAAGCCAACAGCTGTTTTTCCGCATTGCACGTTCCATCCTAGCTGTTGCAACTAAGGTACCTATCAAAATATTCTTTGTAATGTTATCACAATGTTGCATTGTATTTATTGACAAAACGTGACTATCCCGTCAATTTAATGCCACGTGAATGCAACAAATATAGACACCTGTTGCATAGACGTGACACAGTATGCCTAGCAGTTCCCGTGATATGACTTAAGATCTTAATCGCTTGATCGCAAACTTCTCATAAGGCTTTTTTTTGCAATAACTGTTTATATAATCTGTGTAAAAAAGATAAGAGAAGCAATGGGATATTAAAGCTTGCAACAACATAGATTTATCTCAATACAATCCTCAGTCAATTCAATGTAGGTGCTTTGCATAGGGCGATAGTAAATCACCAATATCTATTACCCAGATCTTATATCTAATTTTGTAGGGTCTCACATTGACATTTGCTATTATGTTTTATTCTAAGAAATTCTATAACACGTACATTATACGTGTACCATCATACGTGTACCGAGCTCCAAGATACAGACATTGTCTAGTTTGGAGCTCACCAATACTTGGTTGTTGTTGATGTTACTGGGTAATAAACTATTCTTATTCTTATAGGTCTGGGACGACCCTTACAGGCTCAGACCAAATAGCCTGGACATCGCATCGAAGGGCGTAACCCTCTATCAACAGTGACCAAAACGCCATAATCATTTCACCATGGATCGCTATCATTTTAAATCACTATGTTTTTTTATCTCTCCCCTCAAGAATTGGCAGAAAAAAACAGTAGGTACAGATCAAGTTGGCTGTAGGCGGCTCCATTAGTTAAATACCTACTCAAAGTCACAGACTTGTTATTATAATCAGATTACACACGGCTTTCGCTCAAAGTGAAGCTTAAAAAATCTCTGGTCTACCATTTAAAGGATACGCTAGATCAGAGTTTTATTAGGCTGCACTTTTAGTGTACGCTGTGTATTGTCTAAATATGCTAATAAGTCTGTGCTCAAAGTAAATTCTGTAATTATTTGTGAGAGCGAGACAATATAGTGGATATTTGAGACGGAAAGTACTCACGAATTAGGATGTTCCACAGTTCGATGCTCGAAGGGATTATATGGCTTTTCAGAATTGACAGGTTTTGATGCTATGCTCAATGAAGACTGGAACCCTGGGTTTGACGTCAGATCAGCTCTGAAAAGAAACAATTGCTACTGAAATTCCTTAAAATGTTTTAGCGTTAGTCAATAAATGCAGCTTTAACTAAGTACATAAAAGATTGTGATAACTTATTCATTTTTGACTCCCAAGTCATTGGTCAATTTATAATGTGAACCCGAAACTTATTGTATATAATATACCTGTATATTATATACAATAAGTTTCGGGTTCATTTTGAATTGAATCAGAAACAGTATTCAAAGGCTGGAACCTAGGGTTCTTTAGAGAATTTGTAAACGCTATGTGAAGTTAGAATTTCAATATGTCGAATTTAAAAAATAAATGTTGCTCCCAACAAAATTACATTTGTGATTTTTTTATGAACAACATTTTTATTTTTAACCGACTTCAAAAAGGAGGAGGTTCTCAATTCGGTTGTATTTTTTTTTTTATTTTTTTTTTTTATGTTTGTTACCTCATATCTCCGTCATTTTTAAATTGACTTATCAATATCTACCTTCATGATTATAATGAATACGAATACGGTAAAGATGCACAAGTTTAATGGGCAGCAAAGCTTTTCTGAATCACATCTAGTAAAGAAAGTAAATCGGCGGTTACCTACACGATTGAAGGACACCAAATCCCATAAGCGCAATGGGCTATTACAGGGATCCTAATAGCCTTACCAAAATCAGGAAGGGTCGTAAAATAAACATGTAACACCGTTAAGGGCTATTATTGTAAATCGTCACGGTGAACACTTGGTCTAATTTTGCTGGACCAGGCAACGAATCTGAGACTTGTGACCACTAGGCCAATGAGGAAGACGACAAAATGACATTTTATCACGGAACGACTATAACGCAGTATTTGACTAATTGTCAATTTGCTGACTTTCACATTTCCATGAGCCCTTCATGGATGCGGGCAAACAAAATGTACGATAAAACATTAAAAGGATTATTTTGGAACGAGTTTTGCGAGGTAATATCCATAACGAGTTCATATTGAGGCTATCCGTCGACTTGCGTAACCGGTGGCTTAACTGCAAGTTCAATTAGGACTAGATAAACCTAGGTCATGTCAAAACTAAGTCCCAATCCTTTTATACCTATTAATAAAATTATTGGTAATAAGTTTTCATTTATTTTTGCCTGAAGTCACGGTCGAAATGAGATTTGTATTTTAGCTTTGCACTGACTGCAGAAGAAGAAGAAGATAAATATTTATTGGATAAATTGACTGAGCTGACTCGCTAAGTCCAGTCAGCTCGTACCTCGCCCGAGGTAAAATTTACGCCCATTTATTACTCAGGTACTAGTGACGCGTGAAGCGTGTATACGACGTGATCGTGACAACCTGTGCCCTAGGCAGCCAAGCAAGGCTCCTAGCTCAGTTAGTACGTACGCGGTTATCAAATTTGTGGTACTCAGAAGTGCGAACTGAGAATCAAAGCACCAAATGCACCCGCTTTTGTTTATATCGTAGCTACATAATGTACTTATTAAGGGCCTCTTTCATAATAATGCTGATAAGCCCTATCCACGACATGGTCGACATAATGTCTGGGCCATTTGTCAAATATATTGTGAAGAGGGTTTATCATCATTGTAAAACAGGCGCTAAATGTGATAACTTAAAATATAATTTCGCATTTCCAACACAACCTATATACCTATATATAAATACCTACGGATTACTTCATTGGCATGACCTTGACGAACGTGACGCGATGTCCAATCGCGCGGAACGAGGTTTTGCTTTCATTCAATACTGAATGACAAAATTAAAGTACCTACTATAAATTTCTATTGTTGTTATGCATCAGCGGATCGTGTGTACATTTGCAGTCGGATAAAAAGGGATGCTGAAGAATTAGAAACGGTTGTGGTATTGTGTGATTATTATTGAGTGCTGAATCGAGAAACGCACTCTCAGATTTTTGAAAGACAATCTCACTAATATTATAAATGTTAAAGTTTAGATGGATGGATGGATGGATGTTTGTTACTCAATCAGGCCAGAACGGCTGAAAGGATCTGGATGAAATTTGGCACAGAGATAGATTATAGTCTGGAATAGCACATAGGCTACTTTTTATCCCGGTAAAATGAATGGTTCCCGTGGGCTAGACATACTTTTTAATAGCGGATAACACCGCGGTGCCCAACTAGTTTTATTTATAAGCCGTCCTCTGACCTATCTCATAGCCTCGCGATGCCATGGAAACATGCCACGCGCGCTTGCCAACATTTTGGAACCATTCATTTTTGAATGGCCTTTCTTCATTGAAGCAAACGCAGTTAACATAAACAGAAATAGCGAGGCAAATGGTAGGTGACAGCACTTAGACTAGGCACGTACCTACTGACTGCGAGAGCATAGGTATCCTCGCAAGGTTGCTCAGTCAATCAGTACATGGTTGTCTATGTAGATATCAAATTCCAAATATAAACTAGCTTAAAACTCGTGAACTCAACTGCATTGGATTCTAGGTAAATGTTACTTACCTAATATTCTCATTACATATCACATCTATACTCTGTGCGAAATTTCACTCCAAATTTGAGTGAAATTTCGTCCGTTCCAGCCGATAATTATTGATTTGATTGTTTTTGTGATTCTTAGTAAAATTATTGTCGTTGCAATCGGTCGCCGTTACATTCTAACGCCGTTACGAAATGTTGTCGTTACAATTTAAGTAGTACGTAAGTTATTGTTTGTCTCAATACTACAAAGTAATTACTTACTAAACTTTTACTACTCACGTTGACGTGAAGTTGTCTATCTCGATGTCTTTTTTGTCCTTGGACATCTTGCTGGAGTATCTACCTGAAACATTAAGCAAAACATCTGATTACTTGCTATTGCGCAAGCTGTAATGTGAATGTTGATTCTGAAGTTTCTGTCTGTACCGTGTCCTAACAAAATAGCTAACAAAATGGTGATAAAGTAAAATTAATCCTATAGATTAGCGACCACAACTGCCCCGAGTCGTGTAGCAGTGCGCGGCCGCTGCTTAGGTACAAAGGTCACCGCCGCTAGCTTACACCTGCAAGCATCAGGCTGCGGCAGTCATACACGAGCCAAATTTTACCACGCGTTGAAGAAGCGCTTGAATAGAATTTAATTGCATATTTCAAGGACACAATTTAAAGATTTTATCTCGAACTAATTATTCACAGTTGTATTTTAACATTATAAATATCCTTAAAATAATAAAACGAGATTAAATTGTTATAATATAACAATATAGGACTCGTCATAGTTTGTCGTAGTAGTTGATTCAACTTTATTAATATCAGTGTTGAACCAAGTAGAACTATAAACAAAAGAAAACGAGTTGAAATGGGTCCATTAGGAGCTACAATGCTACTCGTACAGACAGACATCATACGTCAGTTCAGTCATATAATCTAGGTATTACTTTGTCCAAGCCTTCTTCTTATTCTTTTTTTTGGTTGGCAATATGCTACAATATAGTGCCATTATTGCCAGTGTCAAGTAGTTCTTGATATTTGTTATTGAGTTATATGTACTCCTGATGATAATAATAATGTTTATGACGATGGTGATATAAAATTAATCCCCTATCAGGAAAGTATACTTTACTGAAAATTTACCGGACATCTTGGGAGAACTTGAAAAGACAAGTTATACTATTTTATTTCAATTTCCTTCACTCGTGCACATCTATGAACGCACGTTAGTTAATATCCCACTACTATTTCACATTATTTATCAAAGAAACACATTTTTTGGAAAATGAAACAAAACTGACAACTTCACGGTTCAACTTCCCGCCAAAAAGCCTTGTCCAATACTACTCGTATGAGAGCACATTGTTATCGCAAGAAAATAATATTAAAAACATATTTTTCATACGAATACGTACATAGGGCATTACCATAATTATTTATTGTGTGTTTTGTATTATCTTAATTATTTCTTTTAAATTTTAAATTGTTCACACCTGACATAACAATGGCCGTGCCTAAATACTTTTGTTACATCTCCATGTACGGCAACAGAGTACTTTTGTTGATGTACAATCGCGGAATGAATTAGTCGGCTTTTGCTTGCAAGAGTTCAAGAACCGTAATGCCATCATTCCAGTGCTAAAAACAGTACTGCCAACATTCTAATAAATGCTAGGCATTTTGACTAGAGTCATTGGTTTTGATATGGTTTTGAATCTATGGAATAAAGGCTTTGCTCGCGTTTTGCTCACTCCATCCTATCAATAATATTAATGAAAACATCTATATATATAAAAAAAGTCGTGTTAGGTACACTATTTATTACTCAAGAACGGGTGGGCCGATTTTTATGATCTTTAACTTTATTTAATTTATCTCCGCAGAATAACTATTAAAACGTGAGAAGAATTCATAAAAAAATAATACATTTGATTCTGAGGCGGAACGAAGTTCGTCGGGATAATAATTAGGTCATGTTACGTGATTGGCCCTAAACAACGTCATCAGTCATCATGGACCAATGAGCGCGGTGTTCAATCTATTGTAGATGACAATTAATGGCAACACTGATCGTGGCGTAGTCTTGGGCCATCGTCCAAAGAAATTACCTGGCGTAGCATGTTTTTATACCATCAGATTAATATACGTTTTTTTTTATAAGACGTCGCCATCTTAGCTATTTTGCCAGTATATTTCTTAAGACTCAAAGAGCTATTTCTAACAATGCTTCAGGTTTTTCCAGGTCTTTGGCTAGAAAATATTATCGACTGTTTATTTGTTCTTCTATCACGCAAAAACGACTTAAAGAATAACAATGATTTTATTGAAAATAAAAATAGCAATTCTTAATGTCAAACTTCATAATGTAGGTTCTCCTCGTTCGTAATAGGACGAATATATTTCTTTTTGTATTATATCATAATAATAATTATACTGATTCGGCAAAGATTCAGCTTTTATTCATACATAAATGTCAAATCAACTGCTTGTTCGTAACCGAGGCAATGCATTGCGAAATGACTTACCATAAAACTGTATGGGTTTCCTTTAAAACTAATTAATATGGTTGCATCAGCCTGAAGGTCATCTCACTTGGCGTGCTAAACATTGCTTATTTTATAGCATAATTAGTATTGTTCTAGCTAGTTATAGACAATACGGTTGTGTATTCTTAATGTAAACAAATACACTTTATTGTTTTTCCGATAGTTTCTTGTACAAGAACACAAAAAAAAACATAATTCTTTATTGCAAATATATCTTTTTATGTGACCACAACCACTAATTGCAGAATGTGACGTATTTCACACTATTTTGATGTTTTTTTAAGCTCTGTAGCAGTAAGTATAGATCATCAATTTTGTATTTATAATGCGTATTTATTGAATTTGTTGTCGCTATTAAATACTTGACACTGGCAAAATATCCACTGATTTGTGAGTCAGCACATATTTTGATCTTATTCCATTTTAAATAAATATCATATCCCCAGATTAACACCAACTATACGGTGGCAAACTAAGCAACGCTTCTATAAAGAAGCAGTGTGTAAGTGCTTTACAATTTTCTCAAAAAAATTGTGCACGACTCTATTTCTAAATGTTCATGGCTACCACTACTGCCGTTCCCTTTTTGAAATATGCCCCAGGGAGAACCTAGCCAATGCGAGGATTGGACTCATCAAGTGATTCTACCAGTCTCCCTATGGGTATCTAAAAATGAAAAGGAATCATGGACCATCTATATCAAATAACGGGCGTGTGATATATACAGCTTGGTACAGAAAGGGTTTACTAGCATTTTAACCTACGCTTCTTTAGGCCATTTCGAATTATTATGTGAAGTCAGAACATCGATAAGTATATTTTTTTTACGTATTTTACCGTCAACTTTTTAATTATCTGAGCTGTAGCTCGAGCTCATAATATAATATATGTTGTTGTATTCCTTATCTATACTAGTATAAGCCCGTGTCTTTACACTGAAGATATTTAAGAATGTGAAAGTGTTGTGGGCTATTTGAACGTCTCTGAATTCAAAATATATATTTTATGTTTTTTCTATACTTCGATAGGTATATAAAAAAAAAACATTAAATATCACAACTGTCACTCGATTGGGAACAAAAATTATCTTTAAAATCGACATATCGAAATTATGACTTCACATAATGATTCAAATGCGTAAAGAAGCGCATGTTTAAATGTTAGTATACCCTTTCTGAATCACCCTGTATTATACTTAGTATCACTCTCAGTGATTCACTATAACGGAAGTATGGGATGTATTGTGCTGGTCCGACTAATAAAAGATTCATCTCACGTCCACGAGTCGAACCCAGAACGGCTTGACTTGAAATTTCCATTGAATTTAGTGGTGGCAAAACAGACGCCTACTAGTGATAAATATATACCTACCTATCATGATATTGTATCGTTCGTATTGAGAAAACTCAAAGGAAAAATAATTATAATATCGCCAGACGAAGACACCAATTGTACGGTCCCAAACATTGATATAAAACACTAATGACTCTGGTACAATCGTTCTAGCTCACCACACAATGTTTGCCCGTATCGGGATTCAAACCCAGGATTCTCAGTACAGAAAGCAGTACAAACTGTGCAAATCATCCGAAACAAACGCATCATGTACGAATTGAACTTACGTAAGTTCCTGTAGGTACTTACTTCACACGTCTACATACACTCACATACACACTAACACACACATATACACACTATCTCTCTCACACACACTCACACATAAGTACATACATACATACACTCTCTCTCTCTCTCTCTCTCTCTCTCTCTCTCTCTCTCTCTCTCTCTCACACACACACACACACACACACACACACACACACACCATCCACTCTACATCTCTCCGATTTCACGATACAAAAAACAACCTTTTTTTAAACCTATGGAAATAGTAGATATTGAATGGAGTGTAAATAGCCGAGTACTGGCAGTCCGCCTAGCGCGAACGTGGTTCAGGGCAAGCCTCACTTAGTTATGATGTGATTAACGAGACAAAAACCCGGCACCCGCTGCGTTCGTTAAAAGCAGATTACCTCCCCAATCTCTACTATAGATTGATCAGACGGGAAAGGTCAAGCGACTGCCCAAGCCAACACTAGCCTTTATAAGAATAAGCCCATGTTACAGATCGATTCTATATTGTTGTCATCCAACTACTTACTTTGTGGACTGTAGTTTAATCACGTGCTCAGACACCAACAATAGCAATTTAGCATCAAAATAGAACGTCCTCGGTAACGCGATTTAAGAATTGAAGCCATTTAAATATGAAATGGTTCTAGATTTGAAGACTCCGAGAAATTAGCTTTATTATAAATTAGCTAAAAAAATTGTGAATAAAAAGCTTCTGTATAAAAATTATGTCGCCTAGGATATTGTTTTCTCAACATATAGATTTACACACACGACCAAGTTACAGTCTTATTATATCAATATGGTTCTATATAAGGTGCCAGTAAAGTACTGCTACACATTCTGAATACCAGACTTCAAGCGTTCCTGAGGCATGAGATTGCACCTGAACAAGCTGGCTTTGTCAAAGGCCGGGGGACACGTGAACAGATCCTGATTCTTAGGCAAATCATTGAGAAATCCAGAGAGTTTAACAATCCCCTGTACATCTGCTTTGTGGACTTCCGCAAGGCTTTTGATACCGTTATTTGGGACAAACTGTGGAAAGTTCTCCTGGAAATGTGTGTACCACACCACCTGGTATGTCTACTCCGATCACTGTATGAGAGTGGCACAGCTTGTGTAAGGATAGATGGAATAGACTCAGAGGATTTTAAGACGCAAGCAGGGGTGCGACAAGGATGCATACTGTCACCGTTAATATTTAATATTTATACGGAGTATATCATGCGGATGGTTCTTGACGAATGGGACAAAGGTGTATCCATAGGAGGGCAGGTGATTTCCAATTTAAGATACGCTGACGACACTACTCTCCTTGCAACATCTGAAGCAGATATAAAATGCCTTCTCGAACTCCTGGAATCCACTAGCCTTGACTTTGGACTTACGATAAACCGCGACAAGACCAAAATAGTAATAGTGGACCGTACTAATAACAACCAGGCGGAGATAACTAATATTGCTAACTGTCAAGTTGTGGATAGATACGTTTATCTGGGATCCTCTATCACTAACAATGGAGGTTGCGAGGAGGAAATCAAAAGACGCTGCGCTATGACCAGATCAGCCGTTGAGAAGCTCACGAAAATTTGGAAGGATCGTAGGATCACGAAAAATACAAAAGTCCGTCTGATGTACTGCTTGATCTTTCCAATTTTCCTATACGGAGCTGAAACGTGGACATTAAGACTTCAAGACCGAAGAAAAATTGACGCCCTGGAAATGTGGTGCTGGCGACGTCTCCTGAGAATAAGCTGGACTGCACATCGCACCAACGTCTCCATATTGAAAGAGCTTAGAGTTAAGCAAAGGCTTTCGTCGATTGTGCAATTACGAATCCTCACATTTTTTGGACACATCACCCGAAAAAATAACTCCATGGAACGTCTGGTGATCCAAGGCCGAATAGAAGGCAAACGGTCACGTGGTCGGTCTCCAACAAGATGGACTGAGTCAATAAAATCTGCTACAAATTGTCCCATAGTAGAATGTTCCCGAAATGCCCTACATCGAGATACGTGGAGAAAAATAGCTAGAGCAGCGTCCATGTCCGAACAGTGCAACCCATTACCACGACCACTCTGACAAGAGTGCCCGACTAAGAAGAAGATAAGGTGTAACAAAAATGGTGTAAAACTTTTTAACATATGAGTCAGTACGTTATATGGATCACTTTGATGTATAATATAATTCTGTAAATTAAGTTTGTTTTTTTAAAGGCGACCCAGTAGCGTTTTGCCTTGCGCTCAGTTATTTTTTAAATGTATAATAATTTGATTAATATTTTTGTGGAGGTTATCTTTATATTTTATTGACGACCTGATTAGCTCAGTGGGTAGTGACGCTGCTTTCTGTACTGTGGGTCCCG
The DNA here is from genome assembly GCA_905404115.1 of Pheosia gnoma. Classification (NCBI taxonomy): domain Eukaryota; kingdom Metazoa; phylum Arthropoda; class Insecta; order Lepidoptera; family Notodontidae; genus Pheosia; species Pheosia gnoma. The sequence continues at coordinate 9,450,879 of FR989900.1, forward strand.
GATTTGAATCCTGGTAGGAACAAACTTTGTGTGATGAGCACGAATGTTTGTCCCCGAGTCATGGATGTTTATTATCTATATATGTATTATATACTGAGTTCGTCCTCAGTCCATTTTATGGTATCCGTAATTGTTCGCCTGGCGTTATTTATATTTATTTTTATTTATAACCTACTGGTGGCCCCGTTAAAATATTTTACACTATTATTGTTACACCTTATATATATATATATTTATCCAACAATATACACAATAATATATCATCCAGATGTATGTATATACGTTCTCAAAATAATAGAGTAATAAATATATGGGTTCAACTAGTAGATCATACTGATCACATTTATGAGCAAACAGTGTTTGTACCTATAAATACACACACATTGAATGTAAGTAATATTGTCACAGATTGAATAAGTGTTTATTTTTTATAGATGTAATAATCATAATAAGAAGGTAGCCGGGTTGACCTCTAGAACTATTTTCTATTGCTTTGTTTACGTTTACGTAAATCTAAGATAACGTAATCTATGTAAAATATAATAAAACATAAAAGAATCGATTCCATCAACGCTTTTATCGCTCATCAAAAAGAGTATACAATTCGTTTATCTGGAAATATGAGATCTTTGTGCACCGTTTCAAACTGATTTTACTTTGATGGCCAACATTATTTTGAGCTATCTATGAGCAAGCCTCGCTCCGGGATATAAGGGAGCCATGTTAAGTTAGTGCAATCCTCAGAATGAGGTAAAGTTAAGGTTGTCCTTTTCTCCATTGGTTTCGCAAGTAGGTACTTTCTGCCCCGTGTGGCCATAGCAAAAGGATGTTAAATAAGAATTTATTGGGTACTCGGGCCACCATTCTTACTGTTATTCGTGTTTATTATTGAACACTACTTTATGCACTACCCTCAAATAAAAAAAAATACCTTCAGCTATACAAACAAATAAAAGAAACTCACCTGTTCTCCTATTTAAAATCTAAAATCAGATGCGCGTTATATACATGAAAACTAAAAAAAAATGCACTGTTAACTGCACAGTATGGGCGACACTCGAAAACTGACTGAGTGTGCGCCCGCGCCGATCCGCCTTGCGATTTGTCACAATCCATTATCTCGACACAACCTACTTTGTAACCTCCAATTAATGAGTATTGAGTCGTTTGCCCTGCGAATTTGCCGGCATTACAAAAATGCGCTAGGTACCTACTTAAGTCATTTTTGTAATTTTATTATCACATATTCTGGTCATTTATACATATAGCTCTCAACGCTGATTACTTAATCGCAACTCAAATTTGCGCGCTGTTTAATATTAACTACTCATGCACGCCATTTAATATCACATCATGTTAGGTCTGAGAGTAGGGTTTAAGTTTGGATTGATGAAAATACTTAGGATAAATACCTGCTCTGCAGAGTTATTAGTCTTTGAAGTTGCGTCTTGCTAGTCGAATATAGAAGTCTTCCATTATATGTTTTGTGGTTAACTCAGAACTTTATTGTCCTAAATGAACCATGACTTACTGTGCATTATCATTTGTTGACGACAGCTGGATCTTGTGGCTTGGGTGTAGACCACTTGGCTCTCAACACGGGTGGTTGCGGATTCGATTCCCACCTGGGCAAGTTTTTCACAATCTTACAACAATTCGTTTTATATCGATCGATATGGTTATTAAATGCAACATACATTATGATATGTACTCTGCATAAACACAAAGAGTGGTCGGTTAAGCCGTTCGTTTGTGTATTCTTATCGAATCTCCGATTCGGTTATTAAGAATGGCTCTAAAAGATACCTTCGACGCGAGAACATTTTTAATCGAATCGATTCGGTTCCTTATGGAAACGTTTTTAATCAAGGGTTGCCAGGATCGCCCCCACTCTTTTATACCTCCATGTAGTATTTTGTGTGTGTATTTTTAGTTTAATTAAATGTAGCTAAGAGGAAGCAAAGTATAGAATTTATTGGTCTACGGTCTACGTGGAGGAGGCTTTCACCCTCACATAAGAGGCGTTCTTGGATGTTTTTTGTCAATTTATTTTATCCAAATACTATCCTGTCCTTTACAGAAACGTCTCCTTCCAAAGACCAACCATTTTTTTGTATACTATTGGAGTGCACTAAAGCTGTTGTCTTGCGTTTTGAAATCGTCTCTGTAAAGGCCAGTACACACCGATAGAGTGGCGGCGAAACGACTAATTCAATAACGTTTGAAAGATATCTTTACTCACTTTGAAATTACTTTTTATTATTTATGGCTGAAATTTGAATATTAATAATATCGCCAGACGTACACACCAACCATACAGTCCCACACTAAGCAACATTTGTAATATGGGTACCGAACAATGGATATAGGGCGAACTCAGTACATAATACTTATACCTATAGATATTAAATATCGATGACATTGGATATTAAACATCGGGTACAAAACTTTCGTGCTCATCACACAAAGATTGTCCCTACCAGGATTCGAACCCGGGACGCGCGGCACAGAATGCAGGGTCACTACCCGTACCCACGCTAAGCAGGTCTACTTGACGAGGCTGAGCGGCTCGAAGCGGCGCGAAGCGCTGTCGTGAGGCGCGCGGCTGCCGTATTATTAACAAATTAGGTCGCTTCACAGCCACTCCATCTGTGGGACCTGACGCTAGTTGAATAATATCTAGTTCTCATTTCAAAGTAAGCGATAAAATTACGAGGTGATGAAAATTTGTAAGGGTTTCTTTGGACCGGTGATTGGTGATTTATTCTATTACATTAATTAAGTATCCAATCGGGGATAAGGCAAAAATATTTCGTCCATTTTGTATTGAAGAACTTATAATTATTGTGACTCTTTAAACTAGGAACACCCTCCTCAGAATAATTTCATATTCAGAAGAAATTAGACAAATAAACTTTCCTGCATATTATCCTACAAAAGTATCAGTCAAAGTAGTTTTGAAAGTAGAACAGGTAAATTGACGAAAGACTAGTTTAAGCTATTGTTCTGTAATGTGGAGTAATTAAGGATTGCATGTTTTGACGACCCTGACATGTACTAACAGAATACTCTATAGTAAACAGCCAATGAGGTCGGTTTAGTTGGAGGCATCCTTGACTTTACGCTATAGCTCATCAGAATAGAGGATGTAAGGGGCATGAAAACGAAAACTTTGACTAAAGGTTACATTTAATTATAGAAATAATTTATGTTGAAGGTCATGGGTTACAAATGTTATAATTTTTGAGCGCGCAATGTATCGTAAACAACGCGATCACGACACAACGCTCCGCACAATACCCGACGCGTGCGAGTAATGAGCGCGCTCAACCGTATCAAATTTTAATTTAAATTGCAGCTTAGATCTCAATAAGTAATTATGTTTATTTTTTATTTATAATCACGTTGAGATAGACTTTTATTAAGATTTCATGCTAAAATAAATTTAAAAAGAACTAAAAAATGCGTAAAATTCTTGAAAAGATCGACCGATAATTCCAACCCCCAGAGTTGGAATTATCGGTTCAGAATCATAAGTTGAATCCATGGAACTGTTTTGTTACGAAGTTACTTACACCCTGTATAAAAACTGAGTGGTAGTTATTTTATTTATGAGATACGGGCGCTGCGGTGAAACATACATACATACACTACTAAAATCATAACCCTTCCTTTTGGGTTTGTCGTAGTCGGGTGAAAATAGAACATGAATATGATACGACGTTCATCTCTATAAAACCCTTGTTGATAAAATATTGTTTTTTTTTTTATTCATAATAATTATTAGCCGCGTACTGACTCACCAAGCCGCCTCGCGAGCCTGGTTCTTTTCGCTCAGTCGGGACGTGCCTCTCCCAAGACAGACATTTACACTGATTACATACCTAGCTAGGTAAATGACAGCGGATAAAGTCAACTTCGCGAGATCTGTGGCTGAAGCACTAAGCATCTTCCGTGCTACTCACACCCCAGGTTTTATACATGAGAATGACAGAGACAGAATGCTTTTACGATGACGTTACATTAGGAGTTCTGCTGAGGCTTCTCGGCACAGCAAGCATTCACTACCAACAATGCTAATTAGATCTTCTATAATAGTTCATTAATTAAGATCACATGTATATTAAGTAATTAGTATTTAGGCAGGATTGTGAATATTATGTCACTCCCCACTTGGAGCGTCTTTAAAATAGCATAAGACTTGTTGGTTGAAGAGTTTCATAATTATTTTTGTGCGCTTAATACTAACTGAAATGCAGCCAATTTGAAGCGAGATAAAATCCGTGAAATTTATTACATTTCAATATTTAGCTAGGTGGTAAATTTAGTTATATTTTAAAAACGTGACAGACTTACTTATTGTCAAGTATCTTACATAAAGATGTCTACCAAAACTTATTTCGTATGCAAATATATGTATATATACGTATATACATAGGTGAGTATATAAGTCTTACCTTAAAATAAGACATAACTTGGTTGTGTGTGTACATTGAATATTTTTGGAAATTAATAATCGTAGGTGACATTACTTTCGACACGGAAGCTGAATCCACTGGCATGCCAGCAACCGGCATGTGATTGCTTTTACTTAGATTAATATCCAAGAAAATTTACCCTGAAAATAGGGGAGTTTCCTTACACTAAAGCCCAATTATATGGAATCGAGTGCACATCCAGTCCTTTATAACAATACTTTTAATGAGATAGTCGAATAGACCAGACGAACACACCAATTGTACGGTCCCAATTTAAGCAACGCTTGTATCATTATTGGTACAATGGACTGGGGGCGAACTCAGTATAAATAATACTTATATAGATATTAAACATCTATGACTAGGGCACAAACATTGCATTCATGCTCATCACATAAATTTAGTCCCTAACCGGATTTGAACCCGGGACCTGCAGTGTAGAAAGCGGGACACTACTCACTGAGTTAGTCAGGTCGTCAACGTTAGTTACAGATATCACCGTCACAGCTATCCTCAAGATTTAAATCCAACAAGATTACGCTACTGATACATGAGATTTATTCAGCTTATCAATGCTATACCTACCTACATATAAAATTATCGGTTTGTCTATGTTAATCTTGATCCAGCATTGCATATGTAACCTATATAATTGGTTTTACTTTCTAATATTAAATATGTTTATATAAGGTTTAGCGGAAAAGAGAAGATCTTCCAGCCAGGCGGGCGGTATGCCTGGCGGGGCGGCCACTATGCCCCGACGGTTATTGTCGGGATCTTGTATATATGTTACTTGCTCCGAAAACTCTTATAGCGCGATTCAGGATTGTGGTGACATTTGTCTATTATTCTGAATGTGTCTGCAGTGCCATCTGTGTAACTTCTTGTGCGGTTGAAGTGATCGCTACAAAGTTATAACAAAAATCGTGTAAAATATTCAGTAAGTTATATGAATCACGTTGATGTATACAATAATAGTGGAAATTATGTTTGTTTTTATTTAAATAAGATATTTGACACTGTTAATCTTTCACCTTATATATAATTACAAGCAGTGATAGCTAAGTTGGTAGAACGTTCGCCTCGGTAAAGTGAGTCGCAGGTTCAAACTGCGCCTCTCACCTCTGGGATTCTGGAATTCATGTGCGAATGTCATTTTCAACCATGATTATCCCTCGCTCGTATCTCGAAGAGCACGTAAAGCCGTGTCAGAATCGTGTCAGAATGCCTTCCCATCGGACTATGAGAGTGAGGGAAGAGAGTGTGCATCTGCGCTTGCGCACTCCTGCGCAGATGGCTGGTCTATATTATGATTAGCCGCCGTGACCAAAATTCGGTCAGGAGGTCGACTATATAATAATATAAATTAATAAATAATATGTTAAAAAACATCACCACACTAATTGATTATAAACTTACACTGATTGTAATACGGTTTCAAGTTAAACAACGCTTAGATTGGATAGGGTGCAATCCCAGTTCCATTCCACATTGGACGGCAATCGAGTCCACTCATTTTCAAGCAGGACAAACCGCGCGTAAATCATAGTAGCGACTACTGATATACCTCTGACGAAATAAGTAGGTATTTGTCATATATTAGTCAATTATTTATCTTGTTATTATTCTGGATATACCTTACGACATTTCACCATACCGTCTGAGGATAAATGTATAAGTAAATTGTTTATCTTGTTTATATTACACTGATATAGCAACATCTCGAGCTACTATTTGAGAATACCACTTGAGATCAAGGTCGGATCTTTCACAAGTTTAGTAATGATAACAAAAAAACGACAGAAATCACTGATTACGTTGCCAAACTAAGTTAGGTTGACTGTGAGAAAAATGGAAACTATAATAAATATCGTCAGACGAACACACCAACTATACGGTCCCACACTAAGCAACGCTTGTATTATGGGTACCGTACAATGGACTGAGGTCGAACTTATATAGATATTAAATATCCATGACTCGAGTACAAACATTCGTGCTCATCACATAAAGTTTGTTTCTACCAGGATTCGATCCCGGTCGATATAGTATTGAATTCCTTACTCAAAATACAGGCTATGTAAGAGTGTGCAGATCGTCGCTCCATCTACCGGGCATCGCCCCACACGGACTTTACCATTTGTTTTTTTTTTCATCTCATGGCCTTTTTCCATTGAGTCAGGCTCAACGTGATTCTGCCAATGTTGTCGTAGTGAAGAAGACATGATGGAGACCGCTTCATCGGTTATACCTAATTTGAACTTTAGTTTTTATTGAGATTGGCCGGTTAATAGAGTAGAAATATTATAATCTAACATTAAGAGTCGTTATATATTTCATTAATAGATTAATAAAGGAAGAATCCATCCATTTACCTCTTGTTATCTGACCTACAAAACCTGAAAGTCTGACCTTGTCACTTAGTTTTGTAATTGTCAATTGTAATTGGATAATGTGTCTACTGGTCTGGTCTTTACAAATCATAATTACATTAGTATCACAAATTACTTACTCTACTAAATAGATAACATGTCAAGGTGCCATGTTTACTTCAGTTTTTTTTTTAATTTAGATACTTATAGAAGAAGTTTGTGTGTGTATCTCTATGATCAAATAGATCGTAATTTACAAGTAATTTATTGATATTTAATTCCTATAAATAATCACACTAATAATATTATAAATGTGAAAGTTTGGATGAATGGATGTTTGTTATTCAATCACGCCAGAACGGCTGAACGGATCTGGATGAAATTTGGCACAGAGATAGATTATAGTCTGGAATAGCACATAGGCTATAATTAATATTTCCCACGCATACATTTTCCCCACATAGGTTGTCATCTGTCGACAGGCTGCCAAGAATTATAAAGATAGGTATCATCACGGCCTTTGTATACAAAAAAGTTTTTAGAGGACGGATCTAAAGAATAAAAACCCATAGAAACCCACCTACTTTACTATAATTTGCTTCCAGGAAATTTTACCTCATAGGTACAAATGCAAGACAAGACATAACATAGATGAGAAGCGAGACGAGGGGAATATCAAATTAGATACGACGAAATAAACCCTTATTTTGTTAACATTTATAACATACTAGCTGCGCCCGGCGGTGTTACCCGCGATAAAAAGTATGAAAAATTAAAACATCTATCCCACGGGAACCATACATTTCACATTTATAATATTAGTATAGATAGTATAGAAGAGGGTTGTTACCGCATTTTGAACGATTATACAACACAGTCATCTAAATGAATTTCACTTGCAGCTGATGTTTTAATATAAACGCCTTTATAAACATTTATAGCAATGTTAAGTGAATGCACTTTTGCTATTTATATAGTTTAGCTCGACCCTCTTAATGCATTCCTTTTGCTTGCTTAATAAATGTTGTTAGCGTTCTACCATAAAATGATTGGTAAATCTATACTAATATTATAAATGTGAAAGTTTGGATGGATGGATAGATGGATGTATGGATGGATGGATGGATGGATGGATGTTTGTTACTCAATCACGCCAGAACGGCTGAACGGATCTGGATGAAATTTGCCACAGTTATAGATTATAGTCTGGAATAGCACATAGGCTACTTTTTATCCCGGTAAAATGTATGGTTCCCGTGGGATAGATTTGTTTTAATTTTTCATAGAGCAAAGGATCGACATGATGTTTTGCGCGGGTAACACCGCAGGGCGCAGCTAGTCTTTAATAGTTTATAAGAGCATGGGCATGGCACTGCATACATTAATGTGTTTTTAAGATAATTAGTATAAATAAAGATTTGATCTTCTTAAATTTACGTATCTAGGTATCTATATGAAAATATTGAAGATACGTCCTAAAAAAATTACAGATGAATATTTCAGGATTTCAAATATAAATTTAATTATGATTCCTGCAGCCTTTTAAATGTTAGATTTCTGCTGCTAATGATTATACAGCCATTCTGCATTAAATGCTAGATTGTTAAGAAGCTCTTGGAAAATACACGGGAACTTACGAATACCTAGGTAGGCACTTATCTTAATAATCTGGAAACTCATGATATCATACAAGAATATTGCAATTGTGATTTATCAGGCGCTCGCTACCAATTTCAATTCGCTCGTCCAATATGGTTGATCCATAGCTTAGGCTATAAAAACTAACCAGATGTGGCTACCAAAAAATTAAAGCCGAAAAGAACCGTGCCGATCGGCAAAATTACAAACAAAATACACAAACCTTGCAGATTGCGTTCAGTGGCGTTTGGGTTTGTGCGTAGATACAAAAACTGTGCGAATCAGCATGGCTTCAACTGTTGCTAACGACTTTTTTTTCTGAATGTTACTCTGATATTGCGAATTAAGTACTTATATCATAGACAGAAGATTTGTTGTTATGCGTGTTACTGGGAGCGATCTAACTAATATTAAAAGTATTGATTTCTTATATTTACGCGAATATTATACATTGAAATAAAACTAATTTTAAGGATTTTATGGCGTTTGTTTTTTGATTTTTATGATTATTACGTTCGCATTATGAAGTTTACCATGGTTGCTTTAAAGCAGCCGAAACGTCGGGAAAGTAAAAGTCATAATACAAACGCGATAAAATCCTTAAAATTAGTTTTATTTTAATATTAAAGTAATAAAAGTGATGCATTCTTTTTGACTATAGAGTTTTGTCTAGCGATATTATATATGTTTTAATCTTGAATTTATCATAATTTAATCAAATAATACATAGTAGTTAGGTAACGAGTAGCAGAGGTAAATAGGAAGTAGAATGAAAGCGTGTTTGCTAATTAAACATTTCAGACAAAAATCGCTCATAAAACTGTGACTAAATCAAGAGAGAGGCTAAAAATTTCGGCTAACTTATTAACTATTAACACAATCAAGCAAATTTAAATCTTATCAATCTATGTTAAAGATAATAGTCAAATGTTAGTCAAAAACTTAATTTATGAGTGTTTTTACGTAATCAGACTGTTGCAATACTTTTACAAGATTGTACAATTAACATCATCTTATATTTGTGTTAGCATTACCTAGATGCTTAGAAACTTTTACAATTGTTTTTTTTTAAATTGGCGAAAAAAATATTACCAAATAGATGTTAACTGGAAGAACAAAGCTAGCGTAGGTTATCATATTTTGCATGTCTTAAGCCGCGTACTGACTGCCCGAGAAGCGTCGCGAGATTGCTTTGCTGTGCTCAAATGCGAGTGTCTTGCCCGATAACGCAAATGCTTACGCTGCCTCACTCGAGTGCATCATTTGTCAATTGCCTCGCTACCAACTCTGTATGTGCCACTTTCTGTCTCTCAGACCGCTGTCAAAACTGAGATCGCCGCGAGTTCGTGGTGCGCATGGCGGGCGAGGCTGCGCGTTTAGTCGGTACGCAGCTACAGCCTTAAGTGAAAGCCTATAGCATTGTTTCAAGTGACCTTTAGACGAATGTACATTGATAAGGTACAACGTTGAGAAGTTTTATATTACATAGAGTTTGTATAGCTGTTATATAATCTCGTTAAATTGATTGATTGAACACTTTTTACCCGACTGTGCGACGCAAAGGAGTTAACTCGTTAGTTAACTTTTAATTGATCTACGAGTGACATTTATTATTGAATCATTCAAATTTGTTTTGATGTAGTGTTTCGATATTAATTGTGATTTTTATGATTGATTAGCGTCGTTGGTAGTGACCCAGCTTTCTGTGCCGATGGTCTTAGGTTCCAGTCCTGGTAGGGACAAACTTTGTGTCATGATCACGAATGTTTAATATCTATATTAGTATTATATTATTATAATACTTCTACAGGAATACTTATATTGATATTATAATATTTATGTAGGTACGGGTACCGTACAATGGACTGGGAGCGAACCAAGTATAACATACTGGGTAATACTGGGTACTCGAGTCATGCATGGATGTTTAATATCTATATAAGTATTATCTATATAAGTAATATGTACAAAGGGCTTAAAATGTCCACTCAATCCAATTTGCCCCTGTCTATAAAAAACAAGTACTGAGTACTGAGCTATTTTGGTCACATCGTCAGACGTGGCGAGAGCAGCTTAGAAAAGCTCATTGTGGTGGGACACGTGGAAGGGAAACGTTCACGAGGCCGGTCCCGACCAGGTGGTCTGACCAGCTTAAACAAACACCAACGTCCCGCTTCTACGCCGCGGTGAAGATGGCCACAGACCGGAGCCGATGGAGACAGTTCGTCCGATCCAAAGAACTGCCGTGAGGATCACGATCCTCAGTCATGAGGGAACGACCGAAGAGAGAGATAAAAAACAAACCTAAATCCTGTCTTCCTGAACCGGTTTTGATGTGATTCTGCGTCACGATATCCTAAAACGTCTTGTATCGACGTCTCTTGAACTTCAGTAACAATAGGTACGTTAAGCACGTTTTACCAATAAATTTATTTTTATTCTTCACGAGATTCCTTTTTATGGGATGAAAATCCATAAAATGAATTTATTGTATCTACCTTTATAAATATATTTTATAGTAGGTATGTATCAGCTCTAAAAGTAAATTTTGAGGATGTGCAGTCAACTTTGTACTGCATTTGTTTACCTGTAAATAAAAACTAACCCACTTTATTTGTAACGGTTAAAATATTGATACAGTTTTTGAGCGCAGTGCAACTAAGAACTATGATTTATTATATTTATGCGAATACTTCACATTTAAATAAAACTAATTTTACGGATTCATACAAGACCTCAAGACACGAGCACTTTCTGCGTAGATCGGACCGCAAACAACAACTAAATATGAGGGTACCCCAGTTCTAACTATGACACTAGGACGTCTAACACCTCAGTCCTCGTGTGACCATGGTTGCTGTAAAGCAGCCGAAACGTTGGGAACGTGGAGAACATAAAATAAACGCGATAAAATCCGTTAAATAAGTTTTATATCAATAGAAACTATGATAGAAGTTAATCTAAAGCAGGGGTTCCCAACCTTTTTTTGTCTACTGCCCACTTTAAGAATAAATTATTTTTTAACGCCCCCCTTTTTAAACATACTTAAAAACCGCTAATTACTTATAACTGATTATTGAAACGCAAATTTATAGTATTCGGACAGAGTATCTTTTATTGAAAATAAAACAAACATAATCAATTCTTATATAAAAACTAATGTGAAGGTTGAGTCTGATGCTGTTCAATAAGTTTGTTGATATCAGGTTCCAATGCCCCCTTTTTTTTCTGGGTCTCTTACCGCCCCCCTTTAGGCCTGCAGCGCCCACAAGGGGGCATTATCGCCCACGTTGGGAAAGACTTCTAAAGGATTGATTGCGAGCGACAACGTGATATTACAAGCTCACGGCTTACGCTTGCAGGTGTAAAACAGTGGCGACCTTTGTTTATTAGGCCGCGTGACGTCCGAAACGGCAGCGGGCGGTGTGATACTGATATAGTAGATGCAATTTATCACATCTTTAAATCAACAATAATAAGTATCGGCTAATGACGTCAACACAACTGGATGTGCGGCTTAAAAAAATACAACCGAATTGAGAACCTCCTCTTTTTTGAAGTCGATTAAAAAAACATCAAATACACAGGCTGTTTTGGTGCCGCATATTTAATGTGTTCTGGGAGTCCCCCAGAGATTGGTTTAGGGTACCTGATTACCTTTTTTTGGTCGTTGATTGATAATATTGGGGTAATAGTAGCAGATTCACGAAACAATTCAAGCAAACTAATTCGTAGGCGTAGGTAGCTAAGGAACGGTACCCTTTGAACATTTGAAACTAATTAGTTAGTGTTTAACTTTGTGATATTCAGCGTTTCACAATGCCAATCGTAAGCTTCCGTATGAAGAATTTGTAAATCCAGATTCAGAATATACATAATCTTATTATTCACAAATGCTTACCATCAATGAAAAATGTTATTATATTATATGCAAAGTTCACATATTAGTCGCATGCAAAGTTTAAAACGCAACCGATGCGGATTTAATATATACTCAACCATTCTATAAAATAATCACAAAACATTGTTAATAATGAATAACTAATTTCATTAGGTAAACCATTAAGTATACTTAAGGATCGTCATAAATTACACAAAATGCTAAGCTACAACTTTACCGCCCGTTCGGAATGTCGTTCCTATGGAGAAGAACGGAAAACAAACCCCATAGTTGCTCTTACATAGGACGTTAAATATTTTTAAAATCTCTTCTTATTAATACTGTAGTTACCGCAAGTAACAACTAAATATGAGGGTACCCCCGTCAAACTATGACACTAGGACGTCAACCACCTCAGTCCTCCCGTGACCATGGTTGCTGTAAAGCAGCCGAAACGTCGGGAACGTAAAATCAAAAAAAAAAAAAAAAAAGAAGCGATAAAATTCTTAAAATTAGTTTTATTTCAATGTGTAGAATTGGCGTAAATATAAGAGATCAATACTATAGTTATTTTTTTAAATTGAGATGCCAAGGTTAATGATTTCAATGAACTCTTATACGTAGTTCATTTTTTATTCTTGTTTCTTGGTTTTTTGTTGCTATTTAGGTATGTTTATATCTTTAATCAGGTACCAATGAGCCCTTACAAGATTAAGGATTGGGTGCTCACCGCGACAAGATTTTTGACCCTTCAAGCATGAAGTCAAAACCTATGCAAGTATAGCAAATATTATATTCGTACGTATTACTATAATAAGACTGTTACTTGATCATGTCTGTACGTTTAATATTTTTTTAAATACTTAATGCTGAATCGCATAACTTATATATATAACCCGGGTCAAACTATAAAATATTCTTTTATATCGGACAAGGATGGGCTCTCGCGGGAAAACAAAATATAAATAATCATATACCGGCCCCCTGATTACGTAACTTGCAATAGCCTAGCGATAGCAGTAATCGCGCAATATTTGCTCTTAAATTGCTAATTCGTATTACGTAGTGCTGCGACGCCATACAAATGTGCGATTTGAAAGCAATTATTGCGAGATTATTGCTGTCGCTTTGCTATCGTTACGCTAGGCAAGATACGTAATCAGGGGGCCGGTGGATTTAAAATGAAAGGTAAGGTTATAGCTAATAACATAACTATCTTTGAAAATGAGAGTGTCCCGGTATGATTAAAAACATAAAGTGAACGCGCACAATGACGCGGGAATAACTACTTTAAATACAGGCAGACACAATTGATTTGGGAAAGTCAATAAATGCCGCGACGCGATGATATCGTTGGACGTTCTGAGCGGAACAGGTAATCCACGTAAACAGCTAAAGTATTTGACCTCGTAAAAATACTTAAGTACGTCATCAGCCGCGTACCTACTGACCGAGCAGCATTGTGAGCCTGCATGGGACATGCGTCACCTGTAGCAACCTTCTTATGAACTGTAGGGTAAACATCATTAAGAAAGCATTCTGTCACTGTCATACTTATTAATGAACTCTGATGTGTGAGCAGGATAAAAGATGCTTACGTTGCCAAAACGCTGTGTAGAAATATTGAATGTGAGGTATGTACTGGGCCTATTAGCTTGACGCGAAATTTGCATAACAGCTGATTTAGACAACAAGGCAAATGACATGACAATGATAGCGCTAGGGTGAGGTAGCGCCAGTACTTGCTTCAGGCGAGGTACACACTAACTGAGTGAGGCACAGCTCTTGCGCGCCTGTTCAGTCAGTCAGTACATAGTACCTATACCGTTCATAACTGTAACAATGAGTATATAGGTTTTTGTAAATAAAACTTGAAAGCTTAGTAGGAGTTCCGACAACTACAATTACTGATCGAGGGATCAAACCTATTCATAATGCTATCTCACTATGCGCCCTTGCGATAAAGTGCGGCTTTACTAGTAAATGTATGGAAACATTAAACCACTCGATCGTTAATTGAACATGATTTGGAATTCAGACAAAGGGCAATGAATCCACTCCAAAAAACAAATGATCGGTGATTTTGTACTTGAATTCGAGTTGCTCTGTATATGAATGGCATATTAATGCTGAATGTCGATTTAGATCAAACGAGCGTTGAACTAAAACCTGAAATGATGATTATTTTAGATTATTTATATATAATATAAATAATAATAGCCCTTTTTTCAATGTCCCACTGCTGGGCAGATTTCACAATGCACTCAAAAAATCCCCACCACCATCGGACGGGAGGGTGCCCAAAACGCTGGCAGCATTGCCACGTTGAATGGCAATCCTGTTGTGTTGGCCAAAATATGTGCCAGCGTCCAGGTCAATTTTATAATTAAGTAACTGCCACCAATATCTATCTCAATCTATTTACTGCGAGAAGCAACGCAATGACATCATTTCACGATAAAAAATATGAATAAGACCTCGCAAGCCTTACATGCGAACGGATCGAATGCACAGCGGATATTACATCGAAAAACCAAAAATAATAATTGGTAGGCTGTAAGAACCGCACGGGAGACGCCGAACTTTCTTTTGCCATTGATGGAATCAGGCTGTGGGTGATCATTGGGAGACTTGTTTTGTGTGAACTGCATTTAATAAGTTTGTTGGAATTATTGTTTAGTTAGCATTCGTGCTTATTTGTTCATTGAATAGACAATTAAAACCTGAACTTTCTTTCATGACGTCAGCACACGTTAAGAAATAATTTGGAAATTTAATCCGTTAGGGGGTCAATATTATATAAATCTTTGTAAGCTGAATTAGTGCCTTGATAAAATACTTAAGATCCAGATATAGCAAAAAGACCCGTTGTAATTGCAACCCCCGAATTTATAGACGTTATATAACTTTATCGAACGTCATATAGTACAGCGCAAAGAAAAACCCTTGTGCGCAGTACTATATGACGTTTGATAAAGTTATAGAACGTCTATAAATTTGAGGGTTAAGCTTTATTGTATTCGAACGCGGTCACCCATCTAAGCACTTGTATTCAAACCAAAAACTATAAATAAGTTATTAATAAAATGAAGATTCCTTATGGTCATAAACCCAGTGGAACAACATAAGATCTCGCTAACAACTGCTACGATGCGTGCACGCAGTGTCCCATGGAACCAACTAAAAAGGCTTTAATTATACCCTGACATTAAATTAAAAAGGAAAGTAGAGCAGCCAAAATGCACCCATCGAAGGCATTAAAATGGTTCTCTTTGCACCGAATTATTTTCACTGCTCCAGATTCTGACCGACATTTTGATAAACAAGATTATAAAACTTGCTTCACGGTAAAAACTGGTTACTCATGTATTGGAAGTAATGTCATAAACTTTTTATTATAAAAATGCCTTTTGGGTATTCTCAAAAACCAGAGTCACAAATATTTTGACCATACGTCAGCTTTGTTTAGGGGTGTGAGCGTTGGCCGGTCGGTTGCAACTGATGGTAGCGGGTTCACTTCTCGTCTAGCAAAATTTCGAAAATGATGTTCTTGTAACGGCGATGTTATACTGGGATCACCTCTAGTCCATTGTACGGTACAAGCATTGCCTGGTTCGTGACAGTTGGTGTAATCGTATGGCGATATTTATTTATTGATTCTTTCATGTATACTATATTAATAAAACATTATAAAACTTAAGTCGTAATAATTTTAATCTATATGTTGTTGGAGCGTTAAGGAACTGTAAATAATGTAATGATATGTAGGTACCTATATACTTTATTGTACCATGTAATATCCTATACCTGTGGGTAAAGGCAGGTAGGTAGTTATAATACATGAACACCTTAAAAAATATATTTAACTTAATTTACAGAATAATTGCCAAGATATTAGAAAATATAGAAAGGTACCCAAGTAGCCTCAAATTCATATCTAATTAATTTAATCTTTCTTAATTCTGGGAAGTCAACGATTTTTGATATTGAGCTCTAAGTCCACTGTTCAAGTTTCTGTTGTTCGGATTAAGCCGATTTAACGAGGGAATGAAAAGATCGCTTCCGTAAATTTCGTAAAAAAAAACAAAAACCTTGTCTTTGCTTCCGTAGTTGATTGAAATTTTTGACTTCCTTGTTTTACGCCCAATAAGAACTTGAAATGATAAATAAAGGACTTTATTATCAAAAAGCTACCAATAACATTCAAAACGTATTTGACATAATTTTACAAACTTTTAAAAGTAATCAATTTAATCATCTAAAGTCAGGTATCATTAATTTAAAAAAAGGCAACGTTGTGTTTCACATGCCTGTACTTCTGTATTGTTTTTGTTCGTCCTAATCAGAAACTGTTTATCGTAACTTTGAAAGTATATGCAACAAAAAAAAAGATATAGTGAAATAACCCATTGTGGAAATTGATTTCAAGACCATGGATCACCAGAATAATTTACGTCCGAATACAAATATCAAAATTCTACTTAGTTGTTTGAGACATCTATGACTTACATTGTATCTAAGACACTAAAATTGGTTGCGTTTGAGTCTTCTGCGGGTAGTCGTTAACCTATAAGTCCTTTACACGACTCTCGTGACTTAAAGTTATGTAGTCAAGACCTCTTAAACCAAACTCAAGTGAATATCCGCCTTACGAGTTCTCAGTTATGCAATAATGATTATTATGACATGGACGATTAAAATTCTCTCGTGTTCAAGCAAGCTTCAAATAAGCGTTTGCTTTTGTTGTTACATTCAACGTTTTTTTACAATGTGGTCATCAACGACATTAACATTTTGAATTTAGAATCACGATTTTAAGACACATTTTAAGACACATTTTGGCGGATAAAATGTTTTATTGGCAGTGTGTTTAATCGGACCTATTGAAAAGGGATGAAACTTCTTAGACGTCTTTCTCTCTTGAGCTTTCCTTCTCATTCTCTCTCTATCACTCTCTCCTGCTGAAAGTGTACGAAAGTCTATGAGCCATTACCATCAGTGGCATGAAAATAAGCGGTCACTATTGGGCGGACTTGAAATACGGATGTACAATTTTAATAAACATTTGGGTACGCATTGTTGTTTTTTCAATGGTTCATTGTATTAAATCAATGAAAAACGTAGTGAAGTAGTCATATTATAATTGCCTAGAAAACATTATTATTTAAATTAAATTAATAATGTAAAATTCACAGTTTGACGTCACATTCACGCAATTTTAGTTTTTATGTTGTTTCACATCAATCGTGGGTAGATAGTTTTTGCGGAATTCATCGAGATTTAATTAAGATAATATAATATCTGGAATAAATTTCATATGAAATATGTATGTATATGTGTGGTATGTAGATATAATTGGTGTATTGTTTTTGACTGTCAACTATTTAACTCAACTTCGGAACCTGTCTAATATCTAGTCACTGAACTATTGACTCGTGTGTTACCAACTGATACACAACTGGTACAGTTGTCATCAAATGTAGCGTTGCCAACAAAACAAATTGGTACCCCAAAGGAAATTTATTGTAAGACCATACATTATGGTTATCAAATAAACATCTAAAGTAATTAAACTAAAATCAAGTAAAGAGGACAGACAATTTTAAACACGCGCCATGGGCCTCTCCAAGCAAAGTTTTGCACATCAGATGTTTGTAGAAGAGTGTACAGATAGCTAAATACAAGTTCCGGTGTCGCAACAGCGAGTCGAAAGCAAGTGGCATTCCATAGCCTTTCACTGTTTATACGTTCGACTTTTGTGTATCCGATACTATGATGCTGGAATATGGCTAGTTGATAGATGGGTGAATTTATCTGCTGATCTCCTGAATATATATTAAAAAGTCGTGTTAATTACACCACTCAAGAACGGGTCGGCCGATTTATATGATCTTTGATTTTTATAATTTGGCTCCTCCCGGAACCGCAGAATGTCTAGTGAAACATCGGAAAAAATCACAAAAGAATTAATAATAAATAGAATGATTTTTCTCATACATTTGATTCTGTGGCGGTACGAAGTTTACCGCGACAGCTACGTGTAAAATTAATATTTTAACAATCACAGTAGTGACAATCTTTTAAACATATAATAGCAACAAAATTTCATAATTAACTGGAGGACATTTATTTTCAATAATATTATTTTTAGTACTAATTACTACTTATTACATACTACTAATTTACATAATACGTAAAAAACATACTATAAACGCGATAAAATCCTTAAAATTTGTTTTATTGGAATAGATATATTTATTTACTTCAATCTCAAATGATTTGGTAGTTTTTGCTGATACGGCATTTTTATTTTATTACAGTGGCAACATTTTTGATCGAAATATAGGACACAAGCTGCACCCCGCGACGGCGGGTGCACAGTAACATTATAGCAGCTAAAAAATATGACTATCAAATTTCATGTCCATAGGTCTCATAGTTTTGGATATATCGTGATTATTGAGTCAGTCAGTGTGTTTCACTTTCACTATTAATGAAGATACAACAATATGCTAAACCGGTTTAATCGTACACAGCCTACAAAACAATCCAATTAAATTTGTATATCGATAAAATAACTGATATAAAATTCACAACACGTCAAATTAAGGCACATATAACACAAAAACTATAAAAAAATACTTGATTTATTATTTTTTGTTTGCTTCCAATGTTCATTATTACTCTTCATGCGAAAACATATTTTATTTTATGAACCTGGGTTTTGGGTTTTTTATCATTTATTTTTTATTAATTTATCATGCATTTTAATCAAAACTAGTTGACCCGGCGATATTTTTGCGAATTGCGAATTTAAATTCGGCGGAACAAATGTATGAGATAATCTAAAAAAAGGGTTTCAATTGATATGTTGGTATTCGGAGCAAAGACAAATTCAAAAAAGCCAAGATCTTAATAATCGGCCCACCTGTGCTGGAGTTATGAATGGTGTAACTAACACGACTTTGTTCTATTATATAGATGAATAAGGTACTTTTTTAGAACCAGTCTTGTTAGAATCAGGCAAATAACACAATTTATTTACAATATAAGTATCTTCAATTATACTTCTTAAACTTACTACATATTATAAAGCCAACACCGTGAAAAAATATTAATTAATATTTTATTTTATAAGATACATGGATTACGTAGAGTCACTCTACCATACGCATACTTTCATTTTCTTCATAGCCCACATCACGTTATTACGTAAACTACGTAACATGTGTAAATTGTGTTAGTTTCTATCGAATCAAAGGCCCACACCCCGCAGACTTACAACTTCGCCTTTTACGTTTGAACAAGAGTTAGTAGTTAAGTTTGCGGTCCCAGTTGACTTATCAATGTTTACCGGTAGTCCCATTAGTTGGGTCTCGGAGAGCTGATGGCAAATATCAGTAATTATCTAAATAAAAGCCAATCAACACATAAAATATATTGGGAAAGTTTATGCGCAAGTTAGAAAAGCAACAAGCAAGATGACCGCGTCGAAGGATTTAAATTTAGAACAGCACACAGAATAACATAATATTATCTTGGCCTAATGTTACTTTTTAAATTGTTTTTTTTTGCTCCCGCCTTTTTCTTCTAACTTCTTTGTCTTCTCTTCGAACCGTTGCTCGGACTTTTGGCGGGAAGTTAAACCGTAAAGTTGTTAATTTTGATTTATTTTCCAAAAAATGTGGGGTTTTTTTATAAATAATGTGTAATATTAGCGGGATATTAACCATTGTGTGTTCATAAACGTGCACGAGTGAAGGAAATTGAAATAAAATAGTATAACTTGATCTTTCAAGATCTACCAAGATGTCCGGTAAATTATCCACAGCTTTACTGTTACGGATTCGTTTCATCATCATCGTCATCAACATTATCATCAGGGGTATTTATAATTATATAACAACTAGCTGCGCCCCGCGGTGTTACCCGCGCAAAAAATCATGTCGATCCATTGCGCTATGAAAAATTTAAACAAATCTGTAAGCGGTGGCCGCAGGTCCGCCACACGCCGGGGTGAGAATAAAACGGCGGGAGGGATGGTTAAATAAGAACATTATATTAAAAGAAAATGTTACCGTGCGGACATAAAAGTGACAACATTTACAAGGCCTAAAACAAAAGTCAACAAAAAAATATGTAAGAGCTTCCAAGGAGATCGCGTCGTTAACATTCTCCACCCTAGTGCTGGTTCAACACTCGAAACCAACATGGATTCGAGCGACGCGTGCCGCCGCACGCTTTAGAGTTCCAGTGTTGATTCTGACCAATAAGCCTCTCCCGAGCCCCACCCCAATGTGAATTGACGGGAGCGATAAACGTCAACTGTACTCCGTTGGTCCGAATAGGTCCAAGCCGCAGTGGGTGAAAAGGGTTCTAGCGATGAGCTTATCTGAAACTCTTCTCCCTAGAATTCTCAAATCATTCCTGGTCCTCTATGCCTTTAGTCGTTATAGCACTGTCAAAGACCAGATGTAACTTTACTTTATTCGGGTTAGCAACACTGTAGTGTGGTGAATGCCACGTCTGAGTGGCAGCTTGTGTGTTCTCTAATTTCTTCGCATGATCGTTTTCAAGTAAATGACTCGCCCTATTCGTGTACTTGCCAGCAAATACTACACTTGCGGTCGTCTTTCTCTCGATGCCCTACAACCATGTCAGTGCATTCTGGTAGCTGACAGGCATTTCGCAGTACTGTTCCATCCATGGCAGGTTCACATGCCACCTACTGTCGACGATAATAGACGTTTGTTCCAGTACGGCCACAGATTGTTCGTCATCATCATTACTGCGTGGCATACCTGTCACGGCCAAGGACTCGATTGCGAATTCTTTAGGGGTGATGTTAAACTCTTGGGTAGATTCAAACAGGTCTCCATAAATAGTGTCGTGCATATCCTATTCAAGTTAGCACTCCGTCGTTAGCAGCAGAGGTGGCGGTGAAATCCTTCGGTGCGCACGTTAACGGCTGAACTGTACCATTATTGGTGCCAGGGCCAGTCTCCACTGGCGAGCACAGCTAGCCCGTTTTATTACCATACTCGGGGGCTGACTGTACGTTTTGTAGTTCCTGTTGGTTGCGCTCTAACCACCTCTTCACGTCCGTGCCATCGTTACCGCGTGAATTTCTCGTGTGTATTTCTCGTCCAATTCCGTCAAGTCCGCTTCCGATTTCTTATCAATAAGTTCCATTTGTATCCGTGCATTTTGCGTGCAGCTTCCTATTCCAGTCGTTTCCTCCGCGCCAGTATAGATGGCAAGGTCGACCTTCTAATCTTCGATGCCTTACAGGCACGTGGTGGCGGCGATGTCTCTCGACGCTCAACGAAAGTGCTGCCACCCGCAATAACAATTGTGCGATCGAAGACAGGTACCGTTACATCAATCTGCGTTTTATTTACATCAGTTGGCCGCTGAGTACCTTGTTGTGGATTGAAATCCGCTGTTTCCATCAGTGCATGCTCCATACATGCCATCATGCGCATTCTCACCATTGCAGAACGTGGCGGTGTGCGAATCATTGGATCCGACCGAAGAACAACTTGTAAGCGATGGCCGCAGGTGCGGCACACGCTGGGTTGAGAATGAAACGGCAGGGGGGATGGTTAAATAAGAAACTTATATTAAAGGAAAATGTCACCATGCGGACATAAAAGTGACATAATTGACAAGGCGCAAAACAAAAGTTTACGAAAAAAATATAAAACAGCTTCCAAGGAGATCGCGTTGTTAACAAAATCGGGATAAATTTAAATTAAACGGGAACCATACATTTTACCGGGATAAAAAGTAGCCTATGTGTTATTCCAGACTATAATCTATCTCTGTGGCAAATTTCATCCAAATCCGTTCAGCCGTTTGGGCGTGAAAGAGTAACAAACATCCATCCAAACTTTCACATTTATAATATTAGTATAGATTATCAAGAATTACTCGACACTGGCAAAAATGGCACTATTTTGAAGCGGATTTCCAACCTAAAAAAAGAAGAAAAACAAAAACCATTGCTCGTAATATGGACTAGTTTATTACATATTTAAATGATATTTTATCATTTTAAGGCTTCTCCAACAGTCTAGGAGGAGGAAATAAGTTTTGAGCATATTTATTTTGGCGAAAAAACCGTTCTTACCTTATATCTACTACACCAAAAGCAGAATAGTTTTTTTAAGACAATAACTGTTGCTTGGCCAAGTTTTAGAACTTATAGTGCATGAGAAAAAAATTAAAGCAACAAAATATTCAACTTATATTGATTTCTTATATTTACGCGAATACTACACATTGAAACAAACCATGGTTGATGTAAAGCCAAAACGTCGGGAACGTAAAAAACGAATAATAAACGCGATAAAATCCGTAAGATTAGTTTTATTTCAATATTCAACTTAGTTGAATATATTACTCACAGCGTCACAGCTCGAAACGAGCTTTAAGTGTGCCAAACAAATACTCACTTCAAACAACCTTGGGAGTAAAATGTTTTTTTTTATTTACTCTCCGCTGCGCTGAAGAAAATAATTAAAGATAAGACTTAAAGCTTTTAGCTTGTTGGTCGAAGCAATATGCGACTGAAGTATTAATGTACAATCGGATACAATACTGCCTTTATAATGGCTTGACATAGAATACCAATGGGTTTTAGAGATTTTATCAAGGGCTTAGAATCATTATTATTTTCAAGTAAAAAATCGATTCAAAATTCACGATGCAAAAACCATGACATTAAAATACAAATTGTTAATCAAAATCAAACAAGTAAAAAGGGCACCCAGATTTCGAGTCTGTTTTTTTTAATTATATATATTTTTATAAAATTACCAGCCTTATAGTACCTGCTTGTCGATAATATATTATTGTATGTATTATCCGGGTTTTTGCAACAAAACAAGTTATTTTATGTTGTTGTCCGGTATGTAGTCAAATCTTTAAGGTATTGTTAATGTGTATGAAAAACGCATTAATTAGTATTCTTGTCAGACCTCGAACTAAAATAAAGCTTAACTTAGGGGGTCTTGGTTACGAGAACTGCCCTAACCACTACGATAATGACAATTTAATGTCGCTTTGACTGAAGTCACACTGGCGTACTGGACAGAGGCCTCCAATGTACTCTATCTTTAGCTCTACGATGTTAAAAAAGGGTCTTTTCAAGTGTTCAGATAGACCGCGCAGCCTTACAAGGCGGCTGGTCTGGACACAGCCATTCGGTTGCTACAAACAACTTGACCGGATCAAATACTGGTGTGACTACAATACTTGTGGTTTTACATGTTTTTAAGCGTTTATTATGTATGTCAAACAAATACTTCCGACGGCCTTCGAAGTTCTGTCACCACTTCCGCGGTTTCCAATCGCAAAAAAAATATCTTGAATATTATGTAAATTTAAAAATTATTGCTTAAATTTTCAATTTTTCACGAGTCCATTTCGATCTCCTTTTAGGCATGCCACGAGATTTTCTAGCATTTTTGGGAATCAATTCTGTAGTTATTTTTGTCCACTGTTCTTTTATGTATCAGATCAGCTGAACGGATTTTTCACCTAGATACCTAGAGATCTTGACTCCCAAGTTACTTCACTTCATATTGATTTATAATTGGAAAAGTTGAGAAGCCGATGGTCAATGGTGGGTCCATCTTCTCCCATTTGTTTTCTAAGTATATCATTACAAGTTAATGGCTACATGGTTCCCACATTTACAAATTACTTTTGAATTTTAATATCTGATAGCCATCACGTGATATCCTAAGTAGTATTTACGTTATATAACAGTGGTCATTGAAAAATATCACGCATAACTCGTAACGTTCCACCCCATACCGAAGGTTGAAGCTACATCGAAGTTCCGGCGCTTGCGCACGCGCAGTTGGGTTTTGTGAGCGCACCGCGTTGGCTGCGCGGGATCAAGTGGCATAGTGCACGTGTTATATATTTTTAATTTTGGATATTTTTGTATTTATAAATGTTTAGAAAATAATAAGGTAAGTTCATTACTTTCAATTTTTTTTGTTTGAAGGTATATTTCTCTAAATCATAAATATTTTCTGGTTAAAATATTTAACTCACCTTACCTATTCAAATTAAATTATGTATTAGCTATTAAACCTATGGTAAAAAAATCGAGCCTAAATATTACTTCAGCTATTGTCATCCCTAAATAAAATTATAACATACCCATAGTCACAGTTTCTGGCCTGTTGCAGGCCTGCCATCCATTTATAATTAATCTTTAATTTATCATTTTATAATTTAAAAAGTAAGTAACGACATTTTAAATAATTATCAAATAAGTGAGCTTATTACATAAATCAATATGAATACAATAATAAAATATAAATATGAAGATTACCAACATAAAATAAATTATTATTATAAATCAAATTATTTAGAAATGCTTACTATCACCATAAATAACTATTATAATGTATGCAAAATTCGCATATTAGTCGCACGCAAAGTTTACAACGCAACCGAACGCGGATTTAATAATAGGTATTCCACACATTCTTTAAAATAATAACAATCTCAAACGGCGTTTTTAATAATGAATTACTTAAGTAGCATCTTTACTTCTTCATATAAAAAAACTATAGTAGTCTGAATCAGAGTATTTTTTATTCATGTAAACCATTAAGTACAGTTCTTCTGAATCGTCACAAACGTCACAAAATACTAAGCTACAACTTTACCACCTGTTCGGAATGTTACCATCCGTTCGAAATACCGTTCCTATGGAGAACAACAGCCAAGAAACTACATAGTTGCTCTTATTAAAAAGGACATACATTTTTGAGCGGTACATTATTAAGGGTATATGTGAACCATGTAGGAACAGCTGAAATTATAATAATCAATCTTATCTACACTCACATCGTAAAATTCTGATATGTGAAGTCAAACATACTGAATAATGCAAATACTTTATTTGTATACGTATTTAATATATAAAAAATATGCTTTTTAATTTAAAAAAGGCCAGTTCGCCCCGCACACTTGTCGTCATTATGAATAGGTCGATGGCCATTACCATTGTCATCTTTCTACGCAAACGAATCCACGGCCAAAGGCTAGTTATGCATAATTAGTTTTCCCGCATAATTATGGACAACACGCCATACTTTGTACAATTATCTTACACAATAAGTCATGGTAATTTATAGTTATTATCTTACTAACCTTTTTATTCGACCATGCGACAGACCCAGAGGAAGATGCTGGAACCTTAATCGAATTAAAGAAAACATGTATGGGATTTCAAATTAGGGGTAAACCTCTATTTGGAATCTCGAATTAACATTGAACCCATTTTCGGGATCTCAAATGAAGACTGAAACCATATTCGGGATCTCAAATTGGGATTGGACCCATGTTTTTTAATCTTGAATTAAGATTGCGACCTATATTGGAGAGGGGGAGAGGGTCATACATTTTTGATTGCACAACGTGTTAGTTGTAACAGTAGTAGTGGAACCTGAAATTACCTTATTAGTTTTATACATTGAATATAGCCTACGGTACGTCAAGTGCGAGATTATTCGTAAACTAACCGTATACTTTATAGTCTACCGTATTTAGACATTTTGTATGGAGAATTGAAAGTTTTAAATAGCGTCGGCTAGAGGCGCTTTTCCATTCTCCATACAAAATGTCTAAATACTGTAGACTATAAAGTATACAGTTAGCTCGCACGTGACGTGCGGAGTATGAAGAGGGGCAAGTTACTTTTACAATAACTGATGAAAACAATAATTATTTTTATGAATCACTTGGAATGTTTGATGTTTATTTTTTAAATATAATTTTAATATTACGTTTAGAATACTTTATTTCTTGTTGTTTACAATAAATCACTTGCGAGAAATTATACTTGTTTAAGCACCTCAATAAACAACTTAACGGCATTGTGTAATTAATTTATATTAAAAAAGTAATAATAGATTGGGTAGTTATATTCAAAATAACTGGCTCGCTGGGCTTATTAATAACAGTAACGGGGTTTTTGAACTATCGATAAATTTGATCGAAATTTTATTAAATAAAATGCAATCGCTGTAAGTAGGTATCTTTTTGTACAAAGAATATCATGATGTGCCAAAATAAAAACTCTATCAATATTTTGAGTAAAAAGTCAGTACCAAATTGAATTGAGTTTTCGTTTCACACAGCGTATTGTGTCTTTATACAAGGTACCTAATAGATCACATTAGTAATTGAAATTTCAACATATACACAGTAACATAGGTATAGTCATATTGTTATGTTAGGTAAGGTTGAACATGTAATTGCAACTTATATCTTGATATTAATCAAGTTGTAGCGACCACTTCAACTGCACCACAAGCTACGCAGATGGCACTACAGACGCAATCAGAAACAATAGACAAGTGACGTCACAATCCTGAATCGCGCTATCAGAGTTTTCGGAGCAAGTAACATATATACAAGATCCCGACAATAACCGTCGGGGCATAGCGGGCGCCCCGCCAGGCATACCACCAGCCTGGCTGGAAGATCTTCCCTTTTCCGCTAAAAAGTAATTAAAATAGATACCTATTGATTTCTTATATTAACGCGAATACTGCACATTGAAATTCAAAAACATCCTTATTTCAATAGTGAAGATGGCTGGGTGCTACCACTGACTTGGGATCCAGTAATTAATATAATTCAATCCAAAACCAAGCGCACCATTGCAAGACTTCAAGACACTATGAGCACATTCTGCGTAGGTCGGATCGCAAAAAACAACTAAATATGAGGGTACCCCAGTTCAAACTATGACACTAGGACGTCCTCCACCTCAGTCCTCCCGTGACCATGGTTGCTGTAAAGGAGCCGAAACGTCGGAAAAGTAAAAACATAAAATAAACACGATAAAATCCGAAAAAAATGCATTATTTCAATATAAGAAACAGTTAAGAATTTTAAGGTGATGTTGGATATACATGAATACAGTAGGCAAGTACTATTACTCAGTATACTCAAGTGAATAGCTCAGCAAGTACGACGAGCCACGAAATAGCAAGTTTCGGAATAGCTTCTCTTAAATGACCAAGTTGAATCTTGTTGATAGTGTGTCTTCTTAAAAGTCAGCACGATATCCGGATAGCAAAAAAACATCAAATTGGCAAGTAGCGAGTCAAAAGTACTGATGCTCCTTGATTACTTGTCGAATCTACAAGCTGTTCATATAAGGCCAGTCATATTGACTTGCCATTCGTCACCATACCAACTTGGATCATCTAAACTGGACATAATATAAGAGAGCGTTCCCCGCTATCAACTGATAATTTTCACCATTGTGTAGTGTGCATTGTCCGGTATAAAACGCTTTGACTTCACGTCAATCACCATTTATACTGGCATGGCCGTTAATAAAGTTATTCCAATGTTCTGTTTGTCCGGTCGTAATAATGTTAAGAGAGTTAGAATTGGAAATTCAGAGAACCATTATGATTTTAATGCTTATTCCACGATCTAAAGATTCTTGATTTGAGTTTCCCCTATGCTGCTAGCGCAAAAGGGATAGTGTTATTCATTGCCACGTGTAATCATTCTCAACAGAGATGGCTTGCTCGCTAAGGTAAATGCGCCGAATAAAATAATAGTTATTTATAAGCGAAACATTATATAAATAAAAAATCTATTTACAAAAACATGAATTGATCATTACCTGACAGAATATTAATTGTCTTAATTATATTATAATTTGTCGTGATTAAAGTGGTTTTTTTAATTGCATAGACTATAAAGTCGAATTATTCTTTGTATACACCTACGAAGACACTTAAGTTTTTTTTCTTCACTCTACAAACACAGAACGCAGCCTCAGCTGAAAAGATCCGCTTAGAAACACAGCGGGCTTGTAAAATAAATAGAGAATAATTATTTTTTAATGATGAAGTACTTCTTCATTAAAAAATAATTACTTATTGATATATATATAAATATATATGTTTCTTTTAGTATGTTTATTGATTTTTATAAAACGAAACCCTATACAATGACCATCTTAAGTGGAAGCACCATGTTTCCAGAATCCTAATTATAACCTCGATTTACTTCGGTACACAACATTATGTGATATTCTATAGCGGACCTTATCAGAGACGGGTTACAATACGCCATTTTTTTGCGTTACCAGAATTTAAGCGAACCTCTAACATGTTAATTTATTGAAATAAAACTAATTTAAAGGATTTTATCGCGTTTATATTATGATTTTTACGTTCCCGACGGTTCGGTTGCTTTACAGCAACACAAAAATCTTAATATAAACGTGATAAAATTCTTAAAATTTGTTTTATTTCAATGTGTAGTATTCGCGTAAATATAAAAAATCAATATGTTAATTTATGTCATTAAGGACTGACAAAAAGTAACAACAACCTCAACAACAACAATAACAACAAACAACAACGCCCTACGGCTTTGTTCAATAACTTCGGTCTCTTGAATTCTCTCTAGAAAAAGCGATAAACCCAAATAACAATTGGTGCTTCTTATCGGACTATTATAGGTACCCCTAAATGGACCACTATAGATAGACCTTATTACAATTATTATTTGGTCCATTAATAGTAGACTTGTTGACTTGAATGTATTTTATCCATCTCAACCTATGGTTCACAAACACGTTAATTGCCCGAGAAATAGAAATCCAAGCTTAAGATTTTCCAAAAAGCAACGGATTTCAGCATCCGCAGTATCAAGCGAGCCGTAAGATAATCAGCAACTCCTAATATAATGCTAACGTTATCGAAAAATCATGCTGTCACTGTCATTCCTATTAATGAAATCTGTAGTGTGAACGGGACGGAGTAGGCTTACGTTGACGTTTTGCCACTTAAAAATATTGTTCTTGAGGCATTGTTTGAGTTAGTAATAATACGAGATGTAGAAATTGCCTGGCCATGTCACGCGCAAGAACCCGCAAAGATGAGCAAATATGGTTACCGACCAAATTTTCAATAGCTGTTAAGATTTTAGCTCCATTGTAACACCATTGAGATGTTTAAAGAAAACCTTTAGAAGTTATGGAGACCAAAGAAAGAGTCATTTAAAAGCCTAAACAAAATGATCAGACATCCAGCGGCGGTAAAAGTTTATACATACTGTTGTCGAAAAAAAATCGAATTAAGAACGCGTAGGTCGTGTAATCGGGTATTTTAATACTCCGTCCAGACTCAAGCCGGATTCTCTTTCCAAGATACTATGTACGCATACTCGTTCATATCATGAATCGTCAATACGTCTCTGCGTTAATTGCGTACGGTGGGCGTACGCTGGTAGCTGTGGCTTATTCTTGAGTCTGCATAGGCCTTTTAGATGCCGCTACCATTACATGAGCAAAGTGTATCGCCAGTTTCAGAACAGGTTTGTGTCTCAATCTTGATCCAGATATGAGTTCGTAAAGATTGAAAAGTTCAGGTTGAATTTCCGGTGGAGTGGAGAAATTGTAGCGTCGCTATGTTGATAGAGTTTTAAAGTGAAAGTTCCCTTAGGGTTCCTTCAGTCCTATTGGATTCTATGTGCTTACCCTTTTAGCGGTATTCCTTAGGTACCCACTAATATATTCATATTTAGCACTGGAATGTATAAAATGCCATCATTTTGTTCTTGTTTCTTAAAAAGAAATTATAGATACGTATTTTTTTTTCTTTGCGAAGCCAGAAACATATCAGTTTGCTGATGACAATAATTCTTTTAAAATTCGAACCTGAGCCTTTATTGATTTCTTTTATTTACGCGAATACTAAACTTTGAAATAAATATTATTTTACAGATTATATCGCGATTATTTTATGTTTTTACGTTTCCGACGCTTCGGTTGCTTAACAGCAACCATGGTCATGGGAGGACTGAGGTGTTTGACGTCCTAGTGTCATAGTTTGTACTGGGGCACCCCCCATATTTAGTTGTAGCTTGAAAATAAACACGATAAAATGTTAGTGTAATTATTAAATTCAATTTGATACGTGATATTTTACAAACATATACTCGTAATTTATTCTATGCCATAATTTTTATTTATAAAAATAATGTATCAAAACGCGTAATCATGAAAAATTGTATAACACCTAATGTGAACCGTGAATGGAACACATCTCAAAACGGTACGTGATTCATGGAGTATTGCCATCTCTTTTGCACCGGCACGATGTATTTTTTTATCTCACCGCAGATTTCACTTTCTCTTGACCAAATGCTATAGGGAAGTCAGTGACAATGGATGACCGGCATTAGTCGACGTCAGATATTATTACCTAAGCTCCTATGTTAAGGGTATAAAATATGAATAAAGTTATAAACTTTTTCGCCACAAAAATAATTAAAAATGTAAATAATTAAACGATCCCAGAGGTGCCGGAGATTGAAACTGCGATCTTCGTTACCGAAGCAAGAGTTCTACCAACTCGGCTATCACCACTGAATTTATTAGGAACTTAAAGTTTACTTATCAACTCTGTAACGCTGTGACGGTCATGCAGCCAACAGTTATCCAACATGAAATAAAATTGTTCTATCGAAATAAGCGCAGCGTGGTAGAAAAAGTTACTTATTTACTTACAAAATTTAAC
Organism: Pheosia gnoma; assembly: GCA_905404115.1. Taxonomy (NCBI): domain Eukaryota; kingdom Metazoa; phylum Arthropoda; class Insecta; order Lepidoptera; family Notodontidae; genus Pheosia; species Pheosia gnoma. Next base: position 9,481,831 of record FR989900.1, read on the forward strand.
GTATTGTTACTGCGCCATTCGTCACGCCAAAAAGAAAGAATCTATGGCCGTTGTTCTCTACGAGCGTTCTTCAACAAATATGGATGTTGACATCAAAGCCTACTTCGCCATAATATGTTTGTATGAACAAAAGCAAGAACCACACGAACTTCTTTTGTATTTCCGAACCGTCACGACGAATCGCTTCAATCTCTACGTAATGAACATATAATCAAATATTTACGAGCTTCTAATTGTAAATCCTTAACTTATTTTCGTGCTCCTGAAAACTATTTTACTGTCAAATACCGGGTGTTTCAGAAAGGGTATACTGAGACTTAAACCTAGGCTTCTTTTGCGCATTTGTAATCAATATGTGAGGTTGGATATCAATACGTCAATAACAAAAAAAATATATCAAAAAATCACAGTCACTGAATTCTGACTTCATAATATAATGATAACAAATGCACTAAAGAAGTGCAGGTTCAGGCCTTATTATACCTTTTATGAATCACTCTGTATAAGGAACTCTAACTGAGCACACTCTATTTTCCACCTAATACAGCGTAGAGTTTGCTCTACTATTTGTAGAGTCAACTCTAACAGTAGTAGTAGTCCTAGGAGGTCGAACCGTGAAGAGGCTTGAGGGTTTGCTGTATTAGTAGAGCCGACTCTATAACGTAATATTACATGGACCCTTAATCAAACGGGCTAACCGGACTTTCCACAAAACTGGTTGGCTCATTATAATATTAATGCAGTTTTCTTATTACCCATAAAGATTTGGAAGATGCTCAGACGTATCCGAATGTATCAATAGCCCATACCTTGGACACACCTTATTTATAGCCGCTTTCTAAAGTCTCGTTCATACCAAAGCGGTATTTTACATACCGCTCGTTAACAGTTTTTGACGGAGTACAATTACCTATAAATACCCGAAGTGGGTAGAGGACACCTTATATCTGAATAGCCGTAAAATTATGTGCACGAAAAAAAGCTTGGGTGAAGCAAACTTTAATTGGATACTGGGAACAGGGAAATTGACGTGGGGCCTAGATTGGTAATGAACTTCAAGACAAGGAAACTATGTACAACTCCAACATTTATTTTTTTCCTGTTATTTAACAGAATGTTCAAGTTCACTAAGTCGACAATCTTTTCTTGGTTACTTTTATTTCTCAGAATCTCAGAATATATAATTTTTATTTCTCAGAATATATAAATGAGACTTATTGTACAAAACTGATCAATTATCGGGTGAACTTCTACTCCTCCTAACAACCATTATAAAAGCAACTATATCCCTGATCGCTAGATTTAATTAAATCCAATATTTATAATAAATAATAATAATATCGCCAGAAAAACGCCAACTGCACGGTAACAAACTAAGCAACGCTTGTATTATGGGTACCGCACAGTGGACTATGGGCGACCCCTGTATTTCCAAAGAGTTATAAACCTAGATATTAAATATCCATGACACCAGGATTCGAACCCGGATCTCAGCCTCATGGTTTTTGTACAAGAAATGGTAGTAAAGCTTGTAGGACCTACACTTTCATGCGTTAAACGAATCACGATCAAGGTCACTGACCCTATATCAATACGACTATGAATATAGTTGGACTATGCAGAACCGTTATCAATATTTTACTCGAATGCTTACATTTAAGGCTTAATAGAGTCTACTTCTTCCTGCAAAGCTGGCCTTAGTGCAGATCAACATCCAACGTATGGACGCATCACGTATTAGTGGAATAACGTACGAGTTAATCAGAAATCTCGTGTAGTTAAATGACAACATCCATAAATATACTCGCACTTACTCGAACAATATCTAATTTACAATTTTATTACAAAATCATTATGACGCCTACATACCAAACAATAAACAATTTTTAAATCATGTAATTAGCAAAAGCTTCTGCTCCCCTTAAGGTGGAAGCTCAGGGTCAGGGCGCGAAATTCAAAATGTCAATGGTTTTTATTTTTTTACGAAAAATTTGGACATCTTTACGATGTAATTTAGTGTTTTGCGATATTAGCATTCTGCATTGGATGTCTCGATGTATTAAGTTTGCTTAAAAAACAAAACTTTCGCAAAACACTAAATTACATCTTAGAGATGTCCAAATTTTTCGTAAAAAAATAAAAACCATGGACATTTTGAATTTCGCGCCCTGACCCTGAGCTTCCCCCTTAAGCTATTCGTAATTAAGAACAGCTGCCCGCTACTTAATTTTGATTATCTTAAATCACCGAGATGTTTTTTAAGAAACAAACATATTTTTTCACAACCAGATTTCCCTCATTTTTATTATATTTTTTAATATAGTTGAGGTAAAATTGTAAATGGGATGCCTTCGTAACCACTTATTATAATGCCTTAAGCTGAATTAGACTTTCGTATTTATAAATGGTAAGTTTTTGTTACAGATTTTCAACAACAAATCATGGCGAACATAATAATGAATTCGACACAAAGTGTTTTGAAGAACACTTACGATTATTACCTTTGGACTCTATCACTGTCAGGTAAGGTATTATTTGATGTGCATGCCTTGATAATTAATGATGAGCGCTACCACCTGTTATTTGCCTCGTTGACAGCCCGACTGTTTGCGATGACATCGCGCGAAATTATTGCTTGAAGGCTGCCGTGCCATGTGCTCGGCGCAGTCAGATAGATACACATTAACTAACAGACCATCAGAATAGTACATTATGATATATGTGAGCTACGTTCATCACAGTCGAGGCTAGATTGCAGCCTGAGCCCAAGGCGAGAGCGTAATGGAGCCGAGAGTGTAATGATCAATTCTTACGCACATCATTATGTCACGATGTTTATCAACACACTTGAGAGGAAAAAAAATTACGTTCCTATGACTTAAACACATATTTGTGAAAAAAAAGCCTCAGAAAAAAACGGCGCCCATTTTTTTACGCGCCGGTCGAAAGAGAGACATAAAACAGCCTCATATTAAAAATATAATTAATTGATTGTTTTAACTCAAATTATGTTTAATTTAACGGATAAAATAAATAATTTCTAAAAATAAAAAGTGTAATAAAATTATGATATTTTAACTAGCACAGTTTATTTGTTCACAAAAAAGGAATCAATTTTATAGACATAAAACCTCACTATTGCGGTAAGCGTGTAATAAACTGCATAATGAACGTAAAGGCGGTGAAATAAGAGCCACTTTACGAGCAAGTGTGCTGAAAACAATATATTTTGTTCGTTTCACAGACAACAGAACCAAGGGCTGGCCACTAGTGGATTCACCTCTCCCAACATTCGTGTACACACTAATATACCTCTTCATCGTATGGATCGGACCGAAGCTCATGAAGAACCGGCGCCCCTTCAAGCTGTCCTGGCTGTTGGTGCCATACAACCTATCGATGGCGGCGCTGAACGCGTATATAGCTATAAGACTGCTAACTGCATCGTTTCGACTGAGATATAGTTATATTTGTGAACCGTGCCGCCAGAAGTATGACCCAGATGAGATGCAAGTGAGTTTAGAATGTTTTCCCAAGATTTGATTTGTTGGAGTAACTGAAAGGAAACCTTTCCACTGGATATCGCTCATTGAATAATATAATACCCTATCCACAACTCATTTCACAGAATTTGTATGGGCCATGTGTCAGATACATTGTGGATCGGGTTTATCAGAACATTTGAAACGGCCCTTGAGCCTTTAGTTAGTCACCTGATCGAAATTGAGTCTTACTTAACCTAAGAGTAAGAACATTTGTTTGTTCAAACTCTTGACTGCCTGTGCCTACTATCAAAGATTAGTAGAATCACAACCGGGACCGGGAGGAGTCGGATGCTAGCACTCAATTTCGATTCGATCGCCCATTCAATGTCCAACCTAGCCACTCACACGCTTAACTATCGATTTTTTTACCAACTGCGCTAGGACTCTCTTTTCCAATACGCCCAACGGAATATGATAAATGAAAACAGTTTTTAATTTTACCGAAATATCACCGTTACAGATTGCCGACGCAGTATGGTGGTACTACTTCTCGAAACTTCTGGAGTTCTGCGACACATTCTTCTTCATCTTACGTAAGAAAGAAGAGCAGCTGACCTTCCTCCATGTATATCACCACTCCACCATGTTCAGTTTTTGGTGGATCGGAATTAAATGGGTGCCAAGTGGATCTAGTAAGTATATTTGATTCTTTATCTTTAATAATATAAAGTACTTCGTCATTTGAAAGTTTCTATTTTAGTTAAGCTGCCTAGGCTTTACCCTCCTCATTGTTACGAGTAATATATAAGTACTCGTATATATGGAACACAAAATTAAATTTAAAAAAAAAAAATGTTATGCCTGCTTAGTACTTAACAATAGCGTTTCTATGTTGACATTGTAACATTTGTCACGCGTTGAACAAAGTATTCCATTTAAGTATTTACACATCGTATAGTTAGGTATAGTGTTGTGCAAAGGTGGTAAACTGAGGGTACAAAGAACAATCTTTGCATTTGACAAATTCATCTAAATGTCACTAGCACTTTTCATAATGGTACAGTGACATCTGTGTTGAGACAAGCGAAACTGTACTTGTAATTACAGTTTTTGTTGGAAGAGGTCGCTACAAACATATTTGTGAAAAATCGTGAAGGTTAGATGTTCAAAGCAAGGGAGAATGATGCCTGGTCTGGAAATTTATTAACGAGAATACCATCATATTTATGTTTTATTATGTTCCAGCTATGATTTGTTCAGATTCGTTACCATTAAGTAGAACAATAAACGTAATTTATAAAATTTTGCGATGTGACAGCATCTGGTCATCATTTAAAAATTATGTATTCAATAATGTGTCAAACAAATATAATTCTTTGAAGAAATTTGAAGCTTAAGACTTCGGAGTAAAACCTGAAATATCTTGTCGGTCTAAATTCGGTTGCCATGATATTGCTAAGACGGGCTAAATTGTAGGTCGTTCCAAACTTAATCAAAGTTAAATTAAACTTTTTTTGTGCGAGGAACGGGAGTATGCGATGATATTAGTCGAGCAGGATGAAAAAGAAAATGTTCAAGATTGTCCATTTAATGTATTGCCAAATACCTTTCCTGCGTGTACCGTGGATTCCAAATAACATCTGTGCGTCTGTTTTTTCATTTTGAGGCATCTCAGATACTCATTTTTAATATACCTCTAAGTAAAAGGGTGTTATTGCCTAAAAAGGGAATTGGCTCAAAACATGCAATTATATTCCTTTTCGTTTCCAGCTTTCCTGCCTGCTATGGTGAATAGTGGCATCCATGTACTGATGTACACATACTACGGTCTTTCGGTCTTGGGCCCCACCGTCAGCCAGTATCTGTGGTGGAAGCGATACCTTACCATCTTGCAGCTGGTAAGTGTAGTGAAGTTGGGAAGGAGGATTTAGAAGATTAAACTGATTAAAACACTTACTAAGGAGACAAAAAGTCAAGACCATCTGTAATCTAAACTACAAATAATGTATTGTGAGGAGGTTAGAATTCGTGAAGTCGTAAAGCTGAATCAGCATTTGTAGTCGCCAATCTGTCAACAGGATTACAATTTAGCAGAAGGAAAACTATAAGTAATTTATGAATTAAAACTGTATCCCTAGTTATATTAATTGTAATGTTACTAGGAACAGCTAAATCAAAACGTTATTCCTATTTCACTGTTAATGTGACTAGCTATTCCTTGTTATATTCATTGCAATTAATATAATAAGGCAGCGGCTCTGCTTTGTTTTATTAATTGAAATAATTTTTCGTCATTATTTTTCAGATCCAGTTCACCTGCGCCCTAGTTCTCGGCATCAACGGTATCAGAACAGGCTGCGAGTTCCCACTGTGGATGCACTATGTCCTCATCATCTATATGATCTCCTTCATTGTGCTGTTCGGCAACTTTTACATGAAGGCCTATCTTGCGAAGGTGAGAAAAATATTTTACGATAATTTACATCTTAAGTCCATTATTTGGGATATGACAACTAGACTACTGATTTTCTTCTGTTGTAAATCTTACTTCTATTTACTTATATAATTTGCATATTCATTGACCTCCTTTCTTTCTTTTAACTACAATAGCACAGTGATTTCAATTACATTCATCAACGTCATTTAAACTGTTAAATTCATTATCATTGTATCCGTCATCATCATTAACTGCCAGCATCTCTCTCCCACTGCTGGGTTTTATTATCATACTATACAAATTGGTTTCTGTTATCTGATCCAACAAACTAACCTATCCATACACTCGTGAATGTTAATAACCGCCTCAATATTATTATCTTCCAAATTGATTTAAGTAATCATCACATACTGCAACTTAAATTATCTTTCAATATGTTTTAGTTAATAGTTTTACATTAACACCTATTGCATATTAAGCAGCATTTATAATAATATACCTAGGTGATAATTTCGTGTTTAATTGCTTGCTATCCACGCAATATAGATCTTATTTAAGACTTGATAGTCCTTATCTCTTATATAATGTATTGCCTACATCAATAATACGTTTTATATGCTCTATAAATTAATCTGCTCCATAAACATTAGCACAATTATGTTTTATTTTCTGTTTATCAACGCGACTGACAAACCTAGTTCGGACTAATGGTAACCGTTACGTGAATAGTTAGTTACATAAGTTCCGAGTGAAAGTTCCTCTTGTGCCGAGTTCCGTTATGTCATGGATCACTTTACTTTCCGCCATTGAGATGCTGCGAGTGGAAGAAGTTGAAAGTGGCATAAGTAAATATTTCGCGATTATGAAGCGGTATAACAAATACCGTTGTCGAACGATGGCGTGTTAATTTATGAGGTTCCCTTTCAAGTGTTTCAATAAAAATGTTGCCTCAAGCGTTATTGAAATATCCAGGTCCTGTATGAGATCTAATAATAACGTGTAATGTATGTGTTCATATTTACTTTTAGCTAGGTCATGTTCCCTTAATCTAGTTCATACATTTTCACAAATGAATTGTTAAAAAAATATCTTGCCGAGGTTTTCTTTTTGGTTTATAAAATGAAAAATAAAAAGAGATTTATTTGTCGAGATTATTTACTGGACCGGTGATTTCTTATCTTATTTCTTTCGAAATACACGACCGAATCAGAATGAGAATCAGAATATTTTTTATTCACGTAGACCATTATGTACAGTACTTATGAATCGTCATCGTCTTTGAAAAAGTCAATGTACCTATTCTCAGTCTTCATTAAGTACTTTTATGGAAAATACTGGCAAATAAATTACGCTAAGTCTGGATGGAATTTGTTACATGTAATTATAATTAAAATCATCAATGCAATACTTTTATGTCAGTCTAAATCTATATAATATTATATACAATAAAGTCGCGTTAGTTACTCTATTCATAACTCAATAACGGCGGCTCCGATTTTTTAGGTCTTTGATTTTTTCTTCGTCCCGAGTAGCAGAATAACTAATCGAACATGGGAAAAATTTAATTAATTAAATAAAAATAAAGTTGATTAATTTTCTCATACATATCATTATGTGGCAGACCAAGGGTCGCCAGGACAGCTAGCTTAATAAAAGGAAATAATTTTAGGACATAGCTTCAAGAATATTTTTATAAAATTAAGTACCTAGGTAATAACGTTGTTATAACCAATTAATAAAACAATAATTAGGCCAATGTGAACGGTACCCTCCACATTCTAACCTCATTGGAATAATAAAAGTCAATAGAAAAGGCTAATGAGACCCAATTTGTTTTGTTCCTAGAACTATGTCAGTCAGCAGGGGGCCTAATAGCTATGTAAATATTCGTATAAAGGATAAAGGCAAGAAAATATTCACTGACTCATCCTAGGGTTGTCCTCGTTTGGAAGATAATGCCACGAATTTATGTCTACGAAATAACATTTTAAAGCCAAAAATATGGTAAAGTAGGAGCCAGTGTGGTTCATAAAAACGTAGGGAATTCATGAGGTCTAACAAAAATAAGAATCCACACAATCCATAAAATGATTTATAGTTGAATACTGACTGAATAAGTACCTATAATATAATTAAAAAAAAAACTTTGCACTGACATTTTCCGTCACAAATAATAATAATAACATAAAATCGCCAGATAAACCCACCAACTGCATGGTGCCATCTAAGCAACGCTTGTATTATGGGTACAAAACAATGGACTGGTACGATCCCAGTATATAATATAATAATAGTACAGATATTAACATCCATGAGTCAGGTACACACATTTGTGCTCATCACACAAAGTTTGCCCCTAATCATAAGGGAACGAGCCCTAGACCCTCGGCGCGCTAAGCAGGGTTACTACCTAAGGTCCTAATCAGGTCGTTATTTGTTTGGTTAACTTGAATAGTTGATAGCTTATTCCAAAGAGTAGGCCCTTACTATCATTTTCTCCTTACCCTCATCAATCAAGCGAGCTTCAAAACTCGAAGTATACAGAACTTGTGCTTGTAATTACTTGTAAGTCTACATACATTCAGAATTTAGTAAATTTGCTAAGACTTAGACCCCTATTTGTAAGAAACATGTAATATTTGCACAAATTTGACATATCGTTGGGCCATTAGCCGCAACACGTACTAACTTGGGAGACGTATAATCATCGCAGATTGATAAGCATAAGGTTTATTTTCACTATTTCACTTTCTCTATCTATAGTGAACATTTTCTTGCCACAAATATATTTCTTTTCTACAACAGCTTTTATACAAAATGACAATGTTTTATGCTGTTTGTTTGACTGGAATAATAATGAGCTTAATGTTTGCACTTAGTACTATCAACGATTTGTCCCTAAAGTCTAATAAAATATTATTATTACTCTATTTTAAATTCTAACTCTTAACATCAAAGCTCAGATTAAATCAGACTCTCTAGACTCGCGGAACAGTCTGTAAACTTTTTAATAAAAAACAACTCTGCACGCTACTTGACAATATTCCTGAACTCATTGTGTAATATTTCTAGTAGTATGAACTGTCCATCAAGGGAAAAGCTACTTAGTATATTAGGCGACAGGTTGCACATTTCATTGATCAACCTATACTACCTACCATGTGATTTTACAGCTTAAGCCAAATGTAGGGATAGCTTGACACTCCTTATTTCAAACAAATTGCAAAATTCTGATGAAAAACGAGTGTTTGGTGATTAATACCATCTAGACTATGGTTTGTTAAGCTTTTCAAATTGTTTTCTTTACAATTTAAAAATGTAATGTTTGTAGTTAAAGTACAAAATATTTGTCAACTAGAGTACACTTAAATAGCATACAATACTTAAATAGTATATCAAACAAGTCTTTAAAGCATGGAATGTTGCCTGCAGTACCTAGTACTAGTCCTTTTGTCAACTTGAATTGTCTTTTTACAGGGAAGCAAGTGCATGGAAGTCCGATACGGCCAGTGCCTCGACGACGAGGAAACCATAGCTAAGAGAAAGTTAAAAGACAATTAGTGTGGGGATATAGATATAAAACACCTCTCCATATATATAGAATAATTTATTTGGATGTTAGTCTGTAAGCTGTGTGTTCTGTAAAGGCTCTCTATAGTGATTGTAGAGGCTTTGTTAACGCAACGTCTAATAAAGGATGGATTAATGTCTTTGAGTTTTATTTTATTTTTAAACGTCACATTATAATAAAAATATCGTGAAACTATTCTATTCTACAGCTGGCTGAATAAATAGAGTCGAATAAACATTTGACCGAATCAACCGTCAGTGTCGGATCGCAAAACAAACATTTCAGTCAAGAGACCATTAACATCAACAACTGTTAAAGCATCAAGATTAAACTCTAGAGAAGAAAATGGTTAACCTTTATTTATCTGGAACCTTTATATCTAAAAAACAAAAACAATATTGAATGAACTACAAGGGTTACCTACCTATTTTTTTTTTCTTTTTATATAATGGACTGAAGCTTTGTTTTCTGATAAGTGCCTACTTAGCTAAGTATATTTTTTTTATTACTTGTTTGTTTCAGTTGTGATTTTGTTTTAATTAATAACACAGTATTAGGATAAATCCAGAAAGGATACTCGAGAAAATATATCATACCACAATATATTTAATTCCATGTGGAAGACAATGAAGAGACCACATTGATGTTTTCTAAAATACATTGATTTACATATATATATGTACTTCATACGTTACTCAAGCCTGCGTCTAGCCTAGCGTCAAATCGTATGTAGTACATATGCACTACATATGATTGGGCGCACGAAACAATGACTGTGTTCCACTAAACTGTGGTTCCGGAACCACAACCTGTTTGGAATCATAATTACAATGTCATATCCCCGCGCAGACTGCCAGCAGAGCATGATCGTTGTTATGATTATCTATTCTAGAGGAACATTATATTTGTTTGACGCCAATTTAACGTCTACATCTGCTGGCACTGCGCCCGCGCCATATAAGCCACCTTCTGGGCACGCTGCACCACCTCTGGGCATCTCTTTCGCCGAACCAGTCTACAGTCCTGAAAGAAGCCTTCGTTGCGAGGGAACCCATTGCTGCCGTCACTGAACGTTACCAAGCCTGGAATTGAAAAAATACAATATCTTTATATGGTATTTGTTATATACATACGCCATCACGGTTATATTCCTGAATGGGTAGGTAGAGTTTGTCTATAGAATAAAAATTGAGGCAACCCTAAGTGTGTGTGTGCTAATATAATTGTGCTGTTTAGCAAGTGTGTTGGACTAACACGGGTCCTAATTTATGTCCTAGAGCTCAATGTGATATGGATGAACTTTATGTAATTTATTAGGCGCAATTCCAGACTGAACCCACGACTTCAACCAACCATTTTTAACACGATAAACTTACAATTTATTTTTTATTTATTCTGGCAACATCTTCTCAGTTGAGATCCAAAATAGACATGTAAGTAAGTCGTATTATAAAAAAATAGACTGGCTTAGACAATCAAGCGGTCAGACTAATCTTAGTCATGGTCAAAAGACAATCAAATAAATAAATATGTCGTACTATTATTTCTTCTCACCTAGACCCCAAACCCTTCCACCACGGAATTCCCCCTCAAACTTCATGCCGTCAGCGCGCCAGAACACGCCGTGACCGTGGAACCAGCCTTGCATGAACTCGCCTTCGTATCTGAATATATAAAAAATAACAAGGTATAGGTAGATGCAAATGGTAGCTAAAAATATCTGGCTGATCTTAAATCTGAATGTCTTGAGATTTTAGGAAACTTGAAAATATATCTAAAATACTACCCATATTATTGAAGTGGTCTCGAAAATTACATACTAGCTACCATTATATGTAGAGCTTAGCTTAAGTTCATAAATTGGTTTAAATGATTATTGCACATACGGGTGCTGATTCAGTGAGCACGAAAAAAAAAATATGTTGACTTTAGTAACTGAGCCGCATCCTTCCATGGTCTTAGCGCGTGAGCACAACAGCAATATCTTAAGAACTTTAAGGTTTAGTTTATTTATTTTTGTATACATAACTATGTTAACAAGTAAGATAAACTTACTTAGCTCCATCAGGGAACGCCATGACACCAAGACCTGAGCACAGTCCCCCAATCAACGCGCCATCATATCTGGTACCATCAGGTAATACCAGATGTCCCATTCCATGCTTCTGCCCCTTTGAGTTCCACTCGCCCACATAGCGGGTTCCGTCTTCGTATTTGTAAGCGCCTGTCTTTACGACGCCTGGATCTACCACTGGGAACACAGTCATGTTAGAAAGCTTTTCCAACATCTACGAAATAGTAACCATGATCCCGTAGTAAGCGTTGCACATTAGAACACCTACACAACAGAGATAAATAAGTCTTCCTCACTCACTGTAGAATGATTGATCCAACTGACAATTAAAGAGTAGCTCAGATAAATTTTTAACACTTGTGCTGATTTTACAGGTTTTCAACACCAAATTAATTAAATAAAAAACTATATATTTGACCATCTCAACTAGAGATTGGCTTTTTCCTTGAGGAGAAGACGCGCACCAAACTCGGCACATGCTTCCTGGCTTTTAGAATTTCCCCTGCTGATCTTTAGGGTCGCGGATGCAACATGTCAGGCGAATATCCCTACAAGAATGTCGGTGTGTTATGGCTAACGGGGAGGAGTCACTTATTATTACGCTATTGGTGCAAGACTGCTACCTTAAATACGCCATTAAGTCGGAGTCTAATCACCATATATTTTTAGTCATTAAGCCGCAAAGGACCCAACATAACAACAGGACTGAAAGTGCTTCTGGAATAGTTGAGTTCTAACTCTTCATCGTAAGGTACGCACTTAATGCAAGTATATATATAAAAGCATATTTCAAAATGACTATAAATGGAAGCAAAAAACGGAAGGACCACCTAAAATATTTCTGGCCAAAATACCTCGGCGTAGAATGAGGACGAACAACGACCGCTGTTTGATGATATGCTACTACGATATGCCGGAATATTGGAGCTATATTTTGGTACGCGACTCAATATTCCGTGTTTCTTTTGCAAGTCGTCCTTGATGGATACAAACTTATTGTGGTGTGAGAATATCACGTAGCCCTGAGATGAGTGGCATTTCATAAAATAAAAAATCCTCATGCTTCCCAAAAGTACAATATTTCAGACCAAAAAGATATATATTTTTGTACATCGATTAATATAAGTAAAACCCTAAATGCTCATATACAATAAGCAAGTAACTATAAAGAATAAATACTGCAAGCTATGATTGATTAAACATGTAATTATTTGACCATACAAAATTCACTAACTCAATTAAGATGCGAAGATATTTTACAATATTTGCACTCACCGTCCACCATGTTACAACGCTACACACTAACTACATAGAGCAGTATTTTAAAGGCTTCGTTGAACGTAATCTAATAATGAACCCCGTGTGGTTATACTAATATGCTACACTATACTAAACATCCAGGGGTGGATCCGGAATTTCATAAAGGGGGGGGGGGGGGGTGTTATATTATAGATGTTCGTGTTTTGTACCCCATTATTGGTAACATCTGCAATTTTTTTATCTCGGTTTACAACGATTCTGTAGCAATACTTAATCTTGATATAGAGTTATTCGATTTAATTAAATATTAACTTCCAGTGTACTTCTTATTTTTTTTATTTCATCGTAACTCATAAAAATAACATAGTTAGAGTCAGTAATTTCTATATTACATCACTTTCTATATTACACACTATTACATACAGGATGAATTTTGCAAGTGGGCGTGGATGGCCAAATCTGAATCTATAGGGAATAGCGCAAAAATGTTTAAAGAATTCTCGAGATTGATTATGTTGAAAACTAAAACTGCCTGATTAGTTTTTTGAAAAAATATTATCTATAGGCAGGAATTTAACATGTCGATTTTGAACAAAAAAACAAAAAAAAAACACAATAATGTTACTTATGAGGATCAAGTTCTGGGAAGTGAAGACGTATGGCAAACCGAGGAAAATGAGGTTACCGTATCAGCCAATGAAAAGTGCTCATATTTTGTAAAGCAGGAAGCGACCATTTGCTTCGTTACACTGGTTGTTCGTAATGCTATGGAATCAGGAAATAACTGCACTCTACTGATTTCTGCTCGTCACATCTTGATAATACATAACTTGTGCAATTCTTTAATTTACCGAGTCATGTTAAATGTGGGAGCGAGCGTAATTTAGAATTATAATCTTCACTTGTTAACTCAATGACTAATGGCTCGAGAGCCGTGTATAGACTGACTGCGCCGCCTCACAAGGCTTGGTCGAAGACAAATACCGCGCGCGGCAGTCTCTTTCTTTCTTTATCTGGCCTCACATGTCCAACGAAGGCCAAAGCCGATATCAAGTATTTAATAGCAATAACGAATTAAATTAATTAATGAAAATAAATTAGACTAAAATGGAGGACGACGATGCTTATAAGTATTTTGTTCTGAGAAAAAATATAGTTGTCCTTTTTTCTTTCTTTAATATAATGAAACGCGATTAAATAAAATGGAATCAGATGAAATATGGCCGCACCACAAATAAGTTGGTATTTTGCAAAACATAAAGTATAGCGATAACAAATTCAGATAATCTTTCTTCTCATACATTTGATTCTGAGGCGGTACGAAGTTCACCGGGATAGTTAGTTATATATAAAAAATGGATGATGGTGAAAATATGTAAATCATATAACAGTTGACGAAAGCATATGATAGCTGACAGCAATCGGGCCTTTGACTAAGTACCCTTTTCCGTCTACCACTACGGGGAGGCAGCGCAAGTATTTGCCTCGGGCAAGACACGAACTTATTAATCAAGGCAAAGCCGCCTCGTGAGACTGCGCACTTAGTGAGTACGCGGCTAATGGAATGTATATAACATCTCGTTAGCACGGTGGAAAGTCTCAATATGTAACACGAATCTCAACCTCTTCCCTAAGGGAGCTGTGAAAATTTCCGTCAATTTATCTTAGTTTAGTGATGCTTCCGGTACAGGGATACTAGAGGGATCAAGAATTTATCTTTAAGTATAACAACCTTCTTTTACTCTATCTACCCTTAGCGTGTTCTTACTTAAGTAGTATCTTTGAATACACACTAAGGGTAGATAGAGTAAAAGAAGGTTGTTATACTTAAAGAGCAGCCAAACGTCGGGAACGTCAAAAAACGTAAAATAAACGCAATCAAATCCGCAAAATTAGTTTTATTTCAACATCAAATCAAATTAAAAAGTATAATAAGGAAATAATAGAAAAAATGATAATAAGACTAGCATATAGAAAATAATAATAAATAAATAATCTCGCCCTAACTACGAACCCTATTTACAATAGAATACCTACCTACCTAGTAGTACCCAGTGCGTCTAAAGCAAAAGCAATTGTATTCGTTGCTCGATATTGAGCTAAAACTCGACAGGAATCCGAAGATTGTATCCCAAATATTTATACTTGCAAATGTTTTTTTCTGAATGTCTCAGTAGTCTTTAGACCGGGGCCATAGGTTTTTTTTGTAGGGTATTGAAATGAGAGCGTCCCACATTTCTAAACCAATAATAGACAAGTAATACATAAAAACCAGCCCCAATACATACACAAAAATAAATGGTAAATAGTACATCAATGAGTAAAAGGCTGGGAAATAGAGTATCACGAATCCAAAGAGGCGGGAAGTATCATACGAAATATATTTTCGATGATAACAAAAGCAATATCCAAGTTGGTAGAACACATGCCTCGGTCGGGATAGCAGGTTAAACCTGGCTTGCACCTCGGGGATTTCTGGATTTCATGTGCCAGTCTTATTTTCAACCATGATTATCACTTGCTTAGCGGTGCAGGCAAACATCGTAAGGAAACCTGAATATCTGAGAGAACCCTTCGCAAGATGTGTGTAGTCCGACAACTCACACTAGGCTAAGGTGGTCGACTATGGCCCCGTCGTGTCGCATCGAAGGAAGGCCCGTGCCCAACCAAGGATGTTTACAAAAGGGCTAGGTATTTTTTAATATATATATAAATTTACCAGAGTAACCAGGATAACCAGAACAATGAAGGTATTTCAGAAACTATCTGGCTGTGGAAAAAAACTTAAATATTAATAATTAAAACTTAACTTTAATTAAAACTTGAATATTAATAATTAATTATTATAATTCAGGTTCCTTACCTACACATCTACATAGGTAAGTATTTATTTTAAAAAGGCTAACGCCAAAACCTAAAATTTATAAGTAAATTAGTAAATACCTACATTTTATAATGAGCTTACGTCTTAAAATTAACTAAAATATTTTCTTACTGGGTGCTTACCCATTAAGACATAATTTCAGAAATTCTTATAATACGCAGACAAATTCGCGGGGACAGCTATAACTGTCCAATTCATAATCCATTTCCTATTTATCACCTATTTCCAATTCAAGAAATAACCAATAAGTACCGCCTGTAACCTATATGTTAACCAGAGCGAGTGCTATCAATTCAGGGCACAATTTACAATATTACTTCGTCCGGCTCTTGAAGGAATAACTAAATTATATGCCAACTTTAGCTGTATAGAACACCGTGATATTATCGACGTTCTGACAACGTAAGCAAATTATTCGCAGATATCCCTAGCACTGACTTTGCTATGCTCTTCTGAAATGTTCATTAGCAAAATCACTGAAATAAATTTCATATCGTGAGAGTGTCTCTCGTGATTTACCTTTTTCGGAATAGCACTGATGTTAAGACGTACGCTAAAGTTTTTTCCGGCTATATATTGCCGTAATCCAATCCAGAGTCTTAATCTTCTTCTTTCTTTACGAAATGAAATACAATGGAATAAGATGAAATATGGCCTCACCCACAAATTAGTATTTTGCCAGTGTCAAGTGTTTAATTGCGATATCAAATTCAATAAAAACACATTATACATAAAAAATGGATGATGACTTAAAAAGATGAAAATGACGATTCCCAATCCAGAGTCAAGGATAAAGTATGGTTGACACCTAATGAGAATGAAAGGCATAATAAGGTGACCTTATATTTTTTTTCATAAACCATTATACTCTCTGTTGAATATTTATTTTTCTGTGAAAATAAGACCAGCAAAATTGAAATCAATAAAAAAATTAGAGTAAGTATTTGATTGATAGTCCAAATATTTTATTCCCAATCAAATATATCAGGAGAAATATGTCTGTATTATTATATTGCTTACAAAAGCTGTTGTTGTATGAGTTACAGAGTAACGACCACGTAGTAGTAGCTGTGCTTCATTCCTTGAATTACTGTTGTGGGCGAGAAGACGGCAAAGCTGTAGTGAAGTTGGGCCGGCCACATTTCACAAATGAACCCAGAAACGTGCAAAGTGGCAAATTCCGTCAATGCCGGGACGCCCGAATAGGGTCACCGAGCGACGTCGTGCCAGAACAAGAGGACGATGCGACAATTTGAACACCTTTACGGTAAAACGTGCCTGCAACAAGCCCGAGACAAAGTTCTGTGGACAAGGAAAGTGGAGGCCGTTGTCCAGCAGTGAGACACAACATGCTAAAAAAAATTGACCAGCACTGGACTGATGTATCGAATTGTCAAATTAATAACTTAACTCCATCACAAATATAACGCCGTGACAAAGTCACGTCCAATTAACTCTAACCGTAATCGTTGGTTAATAGTCGCTGTGCCGCCGTCGCGACTCGCGTCGCCATATCCTTATTCCAGCGGCGCTAGAGTAATTGCCCGCCATTGCTCGGCCCGTTACATTATAGCAAGGTTATATTGTGCAGAAACGATTGTAGGTATATTTGTAACGTGCAACTAATGCACTCGTATTTTATTGACGTCATTCTGAAGTGAACAAACGTAAGTATATTGTCAGCGACGTTGCCTCCTTAATATGATTAAACAAAATGTCACTTTATAAGAAATTTGCACGGTGTTTTTTTCACGTCATAAGTGTACTTTTTTTATTATTTCTACGTCATAATAGCTTCATACTATGCAAAGAGCAACGCCAACACAACGCTATACCAATTTATCTCAGGCTTAAATCAAAATAATACAACTGCTATCTTTCTTACTTTTTACATCCATTCGCAAATTGAATATGGATCTTGAATAGAATATTTCATTAAGTTGATCAATTAGATTCGCTCCTTTGTTACGTTTTAAGTCGTATTCCTAAAGTATTAAAGTTGATTTTAATTAGTTTTTATGTCAGTAACTGTCGAACTCGTAACTCAGGCATTGTTCCGAAGAAGTTTATAATATCGAACGAACTTTTATAATATCGTAATCAGGAGATAGTCTATACATATAAATAAAATTGGAGTGTCTGTTTGTAATATTAAAATAACCGCTTTTTACTAAGTGCATTTGGATGTATACACGTTACCTATACCGAAACAACATTTTTTACAATTTTTGTCTGTCTGTCTGTCTGTCTGTCTGTCTGTCGGTCTGTCTGTCTGTCTGTCTGTCTGTCTGTCTGTCTGTTTGTTCCGGATAATCTCTGAAATGGCTGGACCGATTTTAACGGGACTTTCACTGGCAGATAGCTGATGTAACAAGGAGTAACTTAGGCTACTTTTATTTTAGAAAAAAAAATAGGATCTCACAAAAAAAATAAAACCAATGTTGCAGCGCAGCGCCTGATTAAGTTTGATAGCAACAACCTGCAATGCGTCCCGCGGGCTCAGAATGGGCGAGCAGGCTGTTGTCAACGGTTGTCTTTGTTAAATACCACGCGGACGAAGTCGCGGGCAACAGCTAGTTTGAAAATAAAAACTTCGGAAGCTATTGGGATTGTTGTAGTCGACAGCGTGATCCAGAAAGGGTGTACTACTATTTTAGGCTGAGTTTCTTAGCACATTTATAATAATTATGTGAACTCACAGTTTTGTTTAAAAAAACTCCTTAAATTTGTTGGGCGCATTTTTTTTATTTGCCCTGTCAAATTTGTAGCGCCAAGTAGCGCATAGTTCCACCAATTAAATTTATTTTTAATAAGTTTGTATTTCGAACGGAACGTCACACGTCTACAAAGTAGTTTAATCTATGGTCCATATTGGTCCAGTACATTGGAACCGCGTTCACCTTTTGAATTTACAACAGGCAGCAATCTAGCGTTTCCCGTCGCGTCGCTAGTGAATTGAAGTCAGACCCGAGCAAGTTCACGGCAAGTGTGCATTGTGATGCGATTTACTGTTAATTGTACAGATGGCTGTGCTGTCTTCGATGATTGGATGATTTACCATCATCACGGGTGTCATTCCCAGAGGGGTAGGTTGAGGTGCGCTTCAGTGCACCCACATTTTACCGATGGTATTTGGTCCCAATGTAATTAACGGCGAACCTATTGCTATTATACCGGAGACATCCCCCCTCAATATGAGGAGGTTTTTGACTATAGTCCACCACGCTGGTCTAGTGGGGTGAACTTCTTGTGAACTTCACAAGACTTTCAACAGATATGCAGGTTTCCTCAAGTGGAGCGGATGATAATAATTATTGAAAATAACCTTCACACATGAAAATTGAAATTTACGATTGCCTTGAGTGACTTAATACCTATTTTTGTCTTCATAAGTATACGAATATCGAAAAGGCTGAAATAAGTTATTTCAGAATGTGTAAGAATATTTTAAAAAACCTAATAAAGATGCCTGTACTTTATCCGAAAATGAGCCATGTCGTTTGTCCTATCTTATAATAGTGTGTCGTATTATTTGGGAGACCCTATGTGGTATCTAATATGGCTGTGTTTAGATTGGAACTTCAGGTGAATCTTTACATGAGCAGAGTCGACGACTTCTATCTGATGAGCGGATATGACGCTATAACGTGTGATATTAAAATACTTATACATTGTCTGATTAGTACAAGTCTTACAGAGGAAACTTTTTCTTAAGTTGTTACTGAAACTTGGGATGCTTATAGCTTATACACAATGATTCAGAAAGGTTATACTAAGCCTTGAACTAGCGCTTCTCTAGCGCTTTTGTAATTGTTTGATGACAAAATTTCGAAATGTCGAATTAATAAAAAAAAATATTTTAGTATTAAAAAAATACAGTTGTGAATTTCAGAGCATTTTTTTTATCGGCTTATCAAGATTTTGTGAATCAGCCTGTATGTCGGGTCAATGTACAGCAATATTATTTACTGCGGGAAATGGAAGGGTTTCTTCGGAATAGTCAAACCACTTAGGTACGGACACACATATAAAGTCACGGGTACAGCTAGTTTATAATAATACCAAAAAACTATCTAATCATAACTAACTAGATTCCGTTTTGTGTGCTCATAAATTCGAGTCCATGAAAAGTAAAACATTTGATTAACCCGATATGAATCCAGGGCTGGCACGCTACACCCCTGCCCAGGTAAGCATTGCCGTCTGGTAGTTGGTGGCGATCGATCTGACCCAAGGTCACGCACGCCCAAGGCTTGGCCACACTTGGCAAGGTTAATAAATGTATTAACCTTGCCAAGTGTGGCCAAGCCTTGGGCCAAATATAATGATATTTAATCAAATACATTGGAGTAAATATGAAAGACCTAACTCGTGACCGTTTTTTTGTAAAGAATATTATGTTCGGGGAAATATTATATTACTTTGTTACACACGTCCACCAGCTTAGTAGTATTATAAAAAACAAAGTAATATTTTTTTTGATAACGTCAGACGAACACCAACTATACGGTCCGACACTAAGTGAACCCAGTATTTAATACTTATATAGATATTAAACATCAATGACTCGGGTACAAACATTCATGCTAATCACACACAGCTCCTCCTTACCAGGATTCGAAGGCGGAACCTTCGGCGCAGAATGCAGGGTCACTAACAACTGCGCTAATCAGGTCATCATAATACGTAAATTCTATCAAATTATAATTTCATGATTGATTAAGATTTCCTACTGCTATTTAATATAAAAATATCAATACTATAACGTGTAACAAACACGCATTATTTTAAAGAGATGTCACGCTGTCACGATGTCACGCTGATCATGTTTATGTAAAAAAAAAATATAACCCAATTGAGAACCTCCTCCTTTTTGAAATCGGTTAATAACATACATGTACAAGTGGTATATTCTTTAAGAAAGTAAACCCAGTAATGGATCACCATGCACTTTATTTTTAAATTTGATTTATCTTTTTGGAACGTGATCTTTTTATTGGTCTGTATCCTAGTTAGTTATCACTAAAATTCCTCAGCACTGGGAATTATGTTGTCTCCATTTTTTATATAATAAAATCATGGTTACAGCTTATAATATAATCCGGAAGAGGATACTTCCATTTCTAAGAGACACCTAAAGGAATTAATTTCGTGGAAATAATAACGTTCCTAAATTTTCTTATCACCTGTACCATCAATCAAACGCTTTATAAAGAAGTGAAATTACACCTTGTGGAATAAACCCTATTCAAATATTGTGATGGCTTCCCGAGAATACTGCTAGCATTGTATTTATAGAGACGAATTCATTCAAGGAAGGAAGGAAGGAGGCTTATTATTTTTATAGCGAACAAATGTCACAAAATAACAGAATTGTATCAACCACAATAACAAATATTATCTATAAATTTGAGAATTATCTATACAGATGGTAAATACAACCGACTCCTGGATGGTAATAATAAACGAACTTCCTATTAGACTAAACTTAGTTGAATTTGATTTATGTATCAATAAATTTGAATTTACTATTCTGTACAACAGTGTTCATTTTGAAGCTACAGCTAATATCTCACCACAAAACTATAATAATTTCGCGTGAATTTACATAAGTTCATCGTTCGTTACCAAAGAAAACTCAAACATCAAAATAATACCTTCAAGGTTATCAACCCTTGGTTATTATAGACAAATTTATAGAAGAATTCTCAAATTATTGGCCTATTATCACATTTAGACATGATTTTATACTAATGTCACTTGTCGCTTGTAAGGAACATCCTATATCGTATTATTTCGAGTGGTACTTACGAAATAATAATAGAAGTAATCTAAGCACTACATAAATATGGTTTATTTATATTTAGATGTCCCCAGAAGCCTATTGTTATGCGTGCTAATTAGATTTTAAGTAGCGTACTGATTATACAAACTATTACAAAATAATCCTTATGATCTAAAGACGACGACGAAGAGTTCCAACGGAAGAACTTGATAATACTTGTCGACTACAATTATTTGATTTCTCATTAAAACTATTGACTGAACTCCTATCAGTTACAGTGAATGAACTTCGTGTTATTAACTTTAGAACTACTTGTTTATCTTTTTTCTTTTGGTGAACTGAATAATATTGAACAGCCAGTTGTATCCGAGAGTTTTGTGAAATAATATTATTGGGTTTTAGCAACAAAAGTTAAATATCCGTTGCTTTGTTGCAAGTGACAGCGAGGCATAGTCTGATCTGGCTCGTAGGGAACGCTTTAGACTAGACCGGTATAGCTACTAAAATACTATTTAGACAATAAACTTTCTTTAAAGTATCAATCTATACAGACTGTCCTTTCTCGTTTTAATCTCAGTCGAAAAAAATATACATATAAATAAGCACCTGTATATTGTTTCCAGCGTTTAATTTTAAAGAACCCATAGAATGTTATTTGTTTGAAAAAAAAATCCGGCTGTAATAATGGAATTATGTTTTACTGAAAATAAACATGGAAAATCAATATTTCTTCAATCAACGTGAAATTAATGCTTACGGCTGCCTGTGTCCCACGAGGGTAAGCAGAGACCAATTGACCACATGCTATGACTCAAGCATAAATCATACGCCTCATTCGCATTCATATATCTTTTAACAACATTCATAGCCGTTAATGGGGTAAAAATACACACATTTGTGATATGGGCCTTGGGCCAAATATTCCCCCCGTACTTCTAAGGCAGGCTCTATATAATACCAGCCCTTTTTAAGGTCCCACTGTTGGACGCGGGCCTCCCCTCAATGCGAGGGGGATTAGGCCATAGTCCACCACGCTGGCCTAGTGCGGGTTGGCGGACTTCACACATCTTACGAGTAGTTCTCTCAGATATGCAGGTTTCCTCGCGATGTTTTCCTTCACCGTTTAGCAAGTGATAATCATGGTTGAAAATGAGATTCGCACATGAATTGGCTCTATAAACGTTAACAAAAGATATCTATACAAATAAATAAAATTGGAGTGTCTGTTTGTAATATTAAAATAATCGCTTTTTACTAAGTGCATTCGGATGTATACACGGTAACTACACCAAAACAACATTTTTTAAAATTTTTGTCTGTCAGTCTGTTTGTTCCGGCTAATCTCTGAAATGGCTGGAGCGATTTTGACGGGACTTTCACTGGCAGATAGCTGATGTAACAAGGAGTAACTTAGGCTATTTTTATTTTAGAAAAAAAATAGGATCTCACGAAAAAAAAATAAAACCAATGTTGCAGCGCTGCGCCTGATTAAGTTTGATAGCAACAACCTGCAATGCGTCCCGCGGGATCAGAACGCGCGAGCAGGCTGTTACCAACGGTTGTGTCTTTGTTAAATACCACGCGGACGAAGTCGCGGGTAACAGCTAGTCAGTCATATATAGGTAATATGGTCAATGTCTCGAGTATGACCGGGCTTGCTACGGCGACGTCGCGGTGCCGCGAGTCGATGTCATATTACCGGCGGAACTACGTTCGTCGCTGGTGGGGTTGGCAACATTTTATTTTATATGTAAGGTTTAACAAATAGTGTAACTATTTCAAGGAGTCTATCGGTAGGCAATAAAGGTCACATTGAGTCATTTGAAATTTTAAAATAACATTACATTCTAAGAACGCGATGAAACGGTACGCTTTCTTACATAAATATCAAATATTGTATGCATATATATGTTTTATACATAAACCTGATGGTTATCACGTACTTGGTCACCTTTTAAAATATTTTACACTATTTTTGTTAAACCTTATATAAGTGTTATGGTCCCGCTACAAGTATAAATTACTTCCAACTTATTACCGATTTGGATCGTTATTTTACGTAGTGGAGGAAGCAGAGATTTTAAATTTGGAACCCATTGGGAAAACCGCTTAGTAAATAACAAATAGACGGTAATCAACATTATTAAAATTTCTACTTCTAGACAAACTAGTGACGATACAATTGTTAATTTTTCTAATAGGTATATATAAAGATTAACATAATTCGATTTATACCACAGAATGGGTATATATACTGATAATATTACTTCGCCCGTAGCTGACTCGGCGGACGAGCATCCCAATCCACCCGTTACCATAGCAACCACCGCATCAACAAACGCCGAATCATAATCCTGTGCACATTCCACATTTAAAATGGCATTGCATTACATTGTACATTTACTTAGTTTATTG
Organism: Pheosia gnoma; assembly: GCA_905404115.1. NCBI lineage: Eukaryota > Metazoa > Arthropoda > Insecta > Lepidoptera > Notodontidae > Pheosia > Pheosia gnoma. The sequence continues at coordinate 9,505,742 of FR989900.1, forward strand.
CGTACCTTATATCTTTATATTTTTAAAGATATATTTGTGTGACACTGTGCACATTCCACATTTAAAATGGCATTGCATTACATTGTACATTTACCTAGTTTATTGCGTACCTTATATCTTTATATTTTTAAAGATATATTTGTGTGACACATCAATGTAGGTACCTATTAAAATGTTTCGTGCAACTGGTCCCGTGGTACCATTGGCCTAAACACGCAAACGACTTTCTGCACCGAGTTTTCAGTTCAAAGCTACATCGAGGACCGACTTGACCGCGGCTCACATAAAAATAATAATTAAAAAAATAGTGTCACGGATCACGCGATAAGTTAGTGCCTTTAGTGTTGTGATGTGTTAAGGGATTTAGTGTACCATGGCGCTTAATGGTGGTAAGATAATCCTTTTTTGACATTTCATTGTAGATTTAAGGAAGAAATAAATATTTACTACAATTTTAATGTGCCTGCAATGTTTATTGAGCCCTAAGAAAGAATGAATAGATCTGAAAATTAATTGCAAGCTAATCTATAAGTATATAAAAATGTGCTCGGTAAAAACGGGAATTCTTTCATTATGCGCAAGTAAATGGACGTCTTTTATTAATAAAGATTTTCTTTTACACAGTTAACAAAGTGCCAATCATTTTAATTCCGAAGTGAGCTAGGATAAAGGGATCTTGTGAAGGGGATTCTGAAGAGTAAAAAGTAATTAACATCATACAGTACTCACTTTGAACTTTTAAAATGCGGTATTTAGATATTTAAAAAAATACTATTACCTACTTAAATAATGCAAAAATTAATGATTCTTAAACAAAATAAAAAAAAAATCATTAAATAGGTCATCGTAGTCATTAATTAAATAGGTTTTATCACACACGAACAAAATATTTTTTACTAGTAAGGAACATTATTTAGCTACTCCGTTTTTTCGTCGGTTGAAAAGTGTTTAGATAAGTATTTATTTTGGTAATGAACCTCTTTGTCGGAGATAAAAAATTGTAGCATTTTCCCATTTTTCTTTTTATCCCAAGAAGTTGTATTCCATCTTATTTTCTTATTATTCTAGTAAAAGATAAGCGACATAATAGTCTAGTGATTTGAGCGTAAGTTGGTCGGCTCTCTTCGTAGTTAGGAGTTCTATTCCCGCCTGGGCAGATTTCGGAAAATATTTTTCTGTAATTTTCACCGGTCTTAGTCTGCGCCCATTACATTACATTGTATGGTACCCATAAAAAACGTTACTTAGTTTGGGTCCATACAGTTGGTGTATTCGTCATAAAAATATACACGTGTTTCAGATAGGGCATATTAAACCTAAATAAAATTTATTTTTAAAATTTACTTCAAAATTCTGACTTCACATAATGATTACAGATGCGTTAAAGAAGCACAATTTCAAGGCTTCATATATACTTTCTGAATCACGCTGTATAGTACTGGAAATAGTGTTGTCACAACAAAAAAATCATTTTTGTGAGATATTAGGGCCACGCTGTCACTTACACTATAAATCATTTCATGAACTGGGTGACGGCACTGTTTTCTTTAAGGAGATAATACATACTATTATATTAAATTGAGCGAAACGCTGAAGCTTGGAGTGACGTACAAAATATTTACTAACTAGATGCGCCCGGCGGTGTTACCCGCGATAAAAAGTATGAAATATTAAAACATCTATCCCACAGGAACCATACATTTTACCGGGATAGCCTATGTGTTATTCCAGACTATAATCTATCCCTGTGCCAAATTTCATCCAGATCCGTTCAGCCGTTCGGGCGTGAAAGAGTAACAAACATCCATCCATCTATCCATCCATCCAAACTTTCACATTTATAATATTAGTATTAAGTATTACTAATTAATTATGAATACTTCAACTTTATTATGAATGGAAAGCGAATTTAAACGAATTTATGCTCTGCTTTTGTTGGAATCTATCAAAACTATTACCTGGCTTTTTGTGTATATAAAGTTAGATTAAAAAAGTTTTTCAATAGTGTGTGTTTGTTTGTTTTTCACACGAATATTCGATGTTCAGAAAATGGACGCTTATATTGCTGACAGTGTTCACGTTGATATTTTGCGTTCCGATTTGTATATCGCGCTTATGACCGTTGAATTCTGTCAATGATTCGGAACGCTCGTTAGAGCGTTCGGTGTTCATTCATAACCTCAAAAATACAAACCGTTCATTTTCTCGACTCCGACTATCCCTGTTATATAACTCTGATGTGAGCATTCAAGAAATTATTCCCCCTTTAGGCTCGTCGTCAATATTAACTTGAAAACTCATATTAAAGGATACTAATCTAAAACAACACAAACGTCACTTTTGCGTTTGACAGCGGCGCTCACGGTAATTGTTGTTTGCAGCATAGGCGGTAATATTGCAAAATGGTGGATGTAATGACGTCATATATGATGACCACAGAACTAAAATTTTTAGTGACGACACACGCGTTAGTGTAGTCGCGCTTACAGTGATTTGGAACGGGTGTTAGAGCAATGATATCGATATTAGCGCGTCTCGGAATGCAACTCATAAGTCCATTGGGCATTGTGCCACAGAACAAAATCTTAAAGGTCGATTTTAAAGGTACTCAAACATGATTGCAAGGTTGAACTTAATTAAATAGCGTGCTTATCCTGATACCATGATTATTGCGTGCTGGATTGTGAATCAAATCCTTAAATTGTGCGGGTGTACACTAACATCTAGTGACATCTATCGAATTGAATGTGAATTAGAATACAAAACTAAAGCAATATAAAAGTTTTTTTGTAAATCCATTGTAAGGAATACCTTTGGAGAGTCTTTGTAAGGCAATTGTGACGCCATTGTTAAGACTGAAACTGAAAGGCTTTTGTAATGTATCTGTAATTAATTTGTACGATTCTGTAAAACCTTTTGATACCCCTTTGAGGGCTCTACCACTTTCCAATCTGTGTTTTGTTTTAATAGAAATCACCTCCAATCGTGTTCAAAATAATATAATATTTTTTCTGTACGAATTTCCCAAATGGCTCTACACGAGGTCCTAATCATCGTGTAGAGCCATTTGGGAAATTCACGAAGAACGTAGGTATAATATATCATTGGCCAGTTGTCCGCCGTGTGAGATGGTGATCTATTGCGCTACCGGTTAGTCTAGTGCTAGTTACGTGTGTCCGGGAAGGACTAAGACCACTTAAAGGAGAGCCGATTTAACTGCACGCAAACATAGTACCTACGATACCGAGAATTAGGTACAAAGTTGCCTATGTTCAAGGTTATCAATTTACTAAGGCAAGCGGTATAGTGAAATAGCCAAAGTTATTGTGGCTTTAGTGAAAATGTTACCACACGCTCTGACATAGTTGGCTCAGAGAGGATTTGATGTATATGATATAGCCGCACAAACCTGTTACTCCTCTGAGCGAAGATAACATGCATACCACACACTTGATGCTTATCTTAAGGATAAAAATGCTTGGTTAGATGCTCGTCCTGCTCCTCAGAAATATAAATAACCTTGTTCGAGCAGACTATTTAGATTTTGTTTTTCTCCTCTTCCTTCTTATTTCATTTACAAAAGTAATTTGCAAAAGTGGGAATCATGTAGCTATTAACTTGAGAATATATACCTAGTTTTTTTAGCAGCTGCTCAAGCCTACCTAGCCGCTCCGACTTTGTTCTCACATACATGGGTGAACAAGCGATCAAAGCCGTCTTTAAAAAGAGCAACTATGGAGTTTCCTGCCCGTTCTTATCCATAGGAGCGGCATTCCAAACTAGCAACATTTAAAACTATTTTGACGATTCATAAGTACTGTACTTAAGGGTTTACATGAATAAAAAAATGCTCTGATTCTGATTCTAACAGTGTAATCCAACTGTGGTGCTGAGAATTGTCCCGAGGCAAAGTTAAATTGTCTCAGAACCGAGAACGATTTTAATCAATGAAATATTGTGAGGTATACGAAATTATTGAAATCCTCGATATCTCAATTATTGATATAAAAATATTCACAGCCCGGACGGATATAATATTACCAGAAATATTAATACAGTATACTTTTCTATATAAAACCTTATCCAAGAAGAGACAAGATTCTCTTAACAATAGAAATACCTATTAATAGATATTTCGGTTTATTCTTGACAAAGGTTTCATGAATATATAGTACACAGAGCAAACTGTACACGAATCCAGGTAATTATTTCTTAAGGCCTTTATTTTCCTTATCCAAGGCCATTTCTGTTTGTCTAGACACAATATTCGGTCCCAGACGCACCCAGTCCATTAGTAGATACCTAATTACATAATTAACGCTCATTAGATCAACATTTCAAATAAGGTAACAAAGAAAAATATGATATACTATGTAGATATACATATACTAGCTAGCAGTCCCGGCAAACTTCGTACCGCCTTGGAATCAAATGTATGAGAAAATTATATTGTGTTAGTGATTTATTCCCATGTTTTATTAATTTTGCGGGGACAAATTCAAAAAATAAAAGTTCATACAAAACTGCCCACCCGTGCTTGAGTTATAAATGGTGTAACTAACTAAAATTTGTTTTATATATGTATATAGATTATAAAATGTTACCGAGATGTATAATGTTATTGCGTTCACAATTATTTGTACATAGAAACGAAAGCGTAGTTGATTTTCATTAAATGCTAATATTACTGGTGGTAGGCCTCGGCCGTGACTAGTCACCACCCACTGAACAAAGCCATGTCGCCAAGCGGCCTAGCCGTGTTCCGGCATGATGTTCGGTGCTGCCATTCATGGATGGCGGGTCAGATCAGTTGCGCTACATGTGCCTAGTGAATGTAGCGTCTCGATCTACTGCCGCCTTCCTACCTAGGCAAGTATGCTCCATCGTAGATCTCATCGTCACTTACCATCAGGTGAGATCGAGATCAAATACTTGCCTATAATGTAATAAAAAAAAATAAAAAAAAATTAGAATATGCTAAAACTCTGTAACATCTAACAGATATTTAACAATTGATAATGATATTACTTTCTCTGTTACATATCAAAACGGCTGTATTTGAAGGGCTAAGCGGTTGTTTGTTTAATATATATATGTACTAGCTGTTGCCCGCGACTTCGTCCGCGTGGTATTTAACAAAGATAACCGTTGACAACAGCCTGCTCGCCCATTCTGAGCCCGCGGCACGCATTGCAGGTTGTTGCTATCAAAATTAATTCAGGCGCTGCGCTGAAACATTGGTTTTAATTTTTTTTCGTGAGATCCTATTTTTTTTTCTAAAATAAAAATAGCCTAAGTTACTCCTTGTTACATCAGCTATCTGCCAGTGAAAGTCCCGTCAAAATCGGTCCAGCCATTTCAGAGATTAGCCGGAACAAACAGACAGACAGACAGACAGACAGACAGACAGACGGACAGACAGACAGACAGACAGACAAAAATTGTAAAAAATGTTGTTTCGGTATAGGTAACGTGTATACATCCAAATGCACTTAGTAAAAAGCGGTTATTTTAATATTACAAACAGACACTCCAATTTTATTTATATGTATAGATAGTTAGTTAGTTTGTATCCGAGATCTGCTGAGGCTCCGAGAACATTTTGATAAATAACCGATTCGATTTGAATATAAATTTACTCATGAGAAATCATCACGAGACTATACACAAGTATAAACAACTGACAGGTTTGATTTAATCACTCATCATCGAACTTTGATTTAATTATCGTTTGATTTAACTGCATGACTTGTATTTATTAGTCGAATCGGTAGTTAAAAAACGTATCAAGGGTTGTGAATCGGCACCTTAACCAAATCCGGATCCGGGTTAAACGCCACGCACCGATATGTCATATCTACCTGTTGTCGACCTAGGTCCATTCCTGCAGGAACATTTAATAGATACCTAAATAAATAATGTAGCTATTTAGTACTTTTCAACATGTTTACCTAATAATAGTTTACGGTTAGTACTAAAATCGAATAGCCAGCGAATTCGCATGGAAGCACAGTATGGCATGTTTGCCTTAGATTTAGATAAAGTTCTGTATAAAGACCCTGGAATATTGAAATCGGAATCGGATGAAATCGGAGTTTAATCTTGTTTGTGCGTAGCTAAGTAACTAGTACGCAACAGTAAAACATTTAATATTAAACTCGAGATATTAATTTCAAAATAACTAATTACTTACCAAGATATTAGGTATATTAAACATGTTGAAAATCAATCAAACGAGCTGTTTGAGCTAGAAGGCTAAACACAATAGGAAATAATTTAGATAACGTATTAAAATAACTTAATTGCATCGTGGACACAGTTGATTTTAGAAATATATCGCCAGACTAACACACTGACTATATACGTTCCCACAATAAGCAACGCTTGTATTATGGGCACCGTACAATGGACTGAGGGCGAACTCAGTATATACCACTTAAATAGATACTAAACTTCCATGACTCGGGTACAAACATTAATGCCCATCACACAAGATTGTCCCTACCAGGATTCGAACCCGGGACCCTCGGCGCAGAAAACAGGATCATTGCCAACTGTGCAAGTCGTCAAATAATAAATAATATAAAAATAATAATATAAGATAAGAAATAAATAATACTTTAATTATACATCTACGAGTATAAGTGTCATGTAATAAATCGAATGAACCAATTTTTGTTTTAATATTTATATTAGTATTTTCATTATTGAGGTACACTTTCATGACGCTAAAATTACATCCTTTCCTTCAATTTAAAACGATATAGATTAGTTTTAAAACTTATAGTTAAACGTCAAAATGACATCAATCACGTTATTTCACGTAATCATTGTTAGATCTTGTATTTAACTACGGCAAACTATGAAATTGACATCAAAGTGTATGTGTCTACAACCGTATCATGAAATTGTTTCTAGACAAGACCATTAAAAGTTCAGCTTTGAATATCGTATTCGAGATTTTCCTGAATACTTTCAGGCTCTTAGAAGTCCTCGTAAATATCCGCCTTTATGTAAATCGAAGCCTTTCAGTTAATATTCTGCTCAAGTTATTGGTGCAAAGAGTTGTCCTCAATATCGGAAAAAGAGTATTGTAGTCTATACCGTGAACGTTTCTTTTTCTTTTGTAGTTACGTAACCTTAAAAAAATACAACCGAATTGAGAACCTCCTCCTTTTTGAAGTCGGTTAAAAAGTATGAATTATCGGTGTTTTTTTTTTAAATTATTATTTTATATCAACAATTATAGGACGGCCTGATTAGCTCAGTGGGTAGTGACTCTGCTTTCTGCGCTGACAGTCCTGGGTTCGAATCCCGGTAGAGACACACACTTTGTGTGATGAGCACGATTTTTTGTACCCGAGTCATGGATGTTTAGTATCTATATAAGTATTATATACTGACTTCGCCCTCAGTCTATTGTACGGTACCCATAATACAAGCGTCGCTTAGTGTGGGACCGTATAGTTGGTGTGTTCGTCTGGAGATATTAATACATTTCGGTAGAACTCTTGCAGTACCTATCTATACATCTATATACAATACAAATAAATAAAATTGGAGTGGCTGTTTGTAATATTAAAATAACCGCTTTTTACTAAGTCCATTTGGATGTATACACGGTACATATACCAAAACCACATTTTTTACAATTTTTGTCTATCTGTCTGTTTGTTCCGGCTAATCTCTGAAATGGCTGGACCGATTTTGACGGGACTTTCACTGGCAGATAGCTGATGTAACAAGGAGTAACTTAGGCTACTTTTATTTTAGAAAAAAAAAACCCCCAACCCCCGCCAACGACTTAATATCACAAAGAACGCGCGGGCTCAGAACGCGCGAGCGGGCTATTGCTAACGGTTGTGCCTTTGTTAAATACCACGCGGACGAAGTCGCGGGTAACAGCTAGTTAAACATATTTTTATGTGGAAACTATGCAACAGCTGGAATGGTAGAACTCTTCGTTCGTGAACGTGCGACACGACACCGCTTGTAATACGACGACACCGCCTGACAGGCGATCGATGCGAATACGTAATCACGTTCAGAACTACATACATACATACATAATTTTTTTTATTTTTTTTTATACATTTATAGGCAAGTATTTGATCTCGATTTCACCTGATGGTAAGTGACGATGAGATCTACGATGGAGCATACTTGCCTAGGTAGGAAGGCGGCAGTAGATCGAGACGCTACATTCACTAGGCACATGCAGCGCAACTGATCTGACCCGCCATCCATGAATGGGAACACCGAACATCATGCCGGAACACGGCTAGGCCGCTTGGCGACATGGCTTTGTTCAGTGGGTGGTGACTAGCCACGGCCGAAGCCTACCACCAGTAGAGTTGTCACCTGGTTGGCACCACCCAGGGTCACGTGTAGGGTATCTCGAGGGTACTTAATTCTCCTACGGACGAATGTGACTCGACCCCAAAATACATACATACATACATCAAACGTACTTATCTGACCAACACAGGAATATATCTGTATATTCCCGTGTTGGTCAGATAAGATCCCGAACTAGATTCGAGTCTCGACAAAAATATGTAAATCTCCACCCCTCTCCTTGTGGATTGGGTTAGGTAGATACCTCATTTTTAATAATATCCAAGAATAGAAAATATTTTCGGGAATATTCGGCCAACAAAATATTTCTTGAAGTAAAGGATTCACAGTAGGCTTTTGATGTTGTTGTGAGTGACGGGAAATTTTTTAATAATTCACAAGTTATTTTTTCTACAAAAAATACATACTTATACAAACGCCTGTATCTCATGGAGGTAGGCAGAGACCACTGATTGCCATAAACCACGATCTTGACGAACCGTTTTCGGTCCATTCACATTCATACATCTCCTTATACACTTCCGTCCGTCGAGCGTGCTACGGACTTAGACTTGGAATTGGTTGAGCTTACTACAAATCTAGTAAATACCAAGCTTGGGTAAGTCGAGAATTGGTGATGTAGATGTTTTGACGATTTTTGTAAATCAATTCTGGATTTTCTTTTCATGGGGGCCGAGTCATCTGATCGGAACAAACTTAATATAGAGTAAATGTAAGGTGACCCCTTAATTTGAAACAAAAGAATCGTGAACAAAGGATAATAACGCTCGAGGAAGTATCCAATTACAGTGAGAGGAGGTCAATACCCTTAGCGAGGAGGAACAAAGATAAAATACCATCATGCCTGCGCTGATAATCTGTATACAAACTCGCGTGTGTACCGCGGATTCAGCGCTGAAGTGGAGTTGGCAACGCTGATTCCTCAGTGCGTTGATTCAACTGAGAAGAGCGGAAAAGAATTTGATGGCTCTCTTTCATACTCCTAATAAGTCCTAACATATATCACGTACCTATATGTAGTATTACTGATTGGAAAAAGTATTTTATGTATTGTGGTTAAAAAGTGTAGCTGGCGAAAAAATTGAAGGTTCAAATCCACATTTTTTACTGAACCAATAGTGTGAGTTTTTAACGTATCCAATATGCATATACCGATCGACTGTTTCCAAACAAATTCAGTAAAACCGCCCATTTTGCTCTGAAAAAGATTCGATCTCTCTTTTGCTTGTCAATACGGTTACAACTCATACTAAGCCTTCTGTTGGCACCCCAAGCCTCAGTTTCAATCTAAGCAATCAATTCTCGTGAACCATTTAATATGCTAGGGATATTACAGTTAACGGCAGTCAAGCGAGGCACCGTGAATATTTGCCTTGAAGGAGACACGTATTCACTGAGCGAGGCCAACCAGTTTCACGAAGTTGAAATTGTTATCGGGGTTCGATTACCTACAGGCGTCGTTTTGAACTCTATGTAGGCTTGAATAAAAATAAATTAGGAACCCCTCCGATTCATTGCACATTGCACTCTTAAAAATCGTCCTTACATACATTACGTAACGTCCAATACTCTAAGTCCGTCATGTATTCTACAAATACAGGTCATTAGGTCGAAGGCGACTCAAGATCGATGTTTTATTAAATTATTAGCTTTCGGCGCCGGCTCTAGACAATTGCTAGTCTATCACTATATTGATATTTTATATGGCCCGTATTTTATAATGATAATATCGCCAGACGAACATTGTATGTTCCCAGCAACACTTTTAGTATAGACACCGTATAATCGGCTGGGAGGGTTTCCAGTTTATAATTACATGTAAATGTTACTCGTGACATGACTCGGATACAAAGGTTCGTGCTGATCACATAATGTTTCCCCCTACCGGGACTCTAACCCTGGACCTTCGGCACAGAAAGCAGAATCACTATCAACTGTACTGTTTCGTCTAGCATTCCTTAAAACTAGACGGTCGTGAGACCGCTTATTCAAAAGTTTATTTCAATCAAGCGCAGCGATTTTACTCTCACAGCCCTAAGCCACCCATCCAGCGGCTGAACTTGTTAAACGTCACTTACCCACGATCCTTGTGCCATGAATAGCTACGCGATCATCAAATGAAAATTATTTACAAGGTCTTAACTTTCAGATCCCTTCAACGGAAATTCACTTAAGCCCGTGTGAAATAATTTTCCAAACTCAAATTAAGAGCAACCAAATTATATAAGAAGGTTCTTAATGAGTTTTACGAACCAAAACAAAACAGCATGTTCTCAGATATTTCGAAAAAAATAAAAATGCAACATTTTATATTAAAAATACTCATAAATGGATTTGATTCGAACATTATGTGTCAGCCTTTAACCCCATCACCCTTATCATGTAGCTACTTATGACGTACTAGCTGCTCTCCGCGGTGTTACCCGCGATTAAAAAGTTATGTTAAAAAAAACACGGTTCCTGTATGCAATCCCATAGGAACCGTGCATTTTTTTGGGATAAAAATTAGCCTGTGTCATTTTCTGACCCCTAAACTACCACTATGCAAAAAATCATGTCGATCCTTTGCTCTATGAAAAATTAAAACAAATATATCCAACGGGAACCATACATTTTACCGGGATAAAAAGTAGCCTATGTGCTATTTCAGACTATAATCTATCTCTGTGCCAAATTTCATCCACATCCGTTCAGCCGTTCTGGCGTGATTGAGTAACAAACATCCATCTATCCAAACTTTCACATTTATAATATTAGTGGGATTATAATATTAGTAGGATATGAGTATCGTTCGATGAAGACATATTATGTCATAAGTGTATACCTAACCTACCCGACAGCAGATCCATTATATATTTCAAAATATAGCGTCATTTCAAGTGAGAAGATAACAGGAAGCATATAAAATGACATCATCGCCGCTATCTCCACTCGTTGATAGGGTAGCGACACAAACCTGAAACACTTAATTCAGCGCGCCTGATAAGTATGCAAATTCAAACAATTTAAAGGATTTTCACCTCTGTCAAAAGTGAATAAAGAATTATTTTTCAGCTTTTAAATATTTTCTACAGGGCGAGCACCTTATACTCGTGTTCAAATATTATTATTCCACCATCTTCCTTAAACCTTTTATTATTTTGGCATCCAGTCTATCATTACTGATATGCCCTCAGAGGCTCAACTAATTAAATTACCGGTAACCGGGTTTGACAGGATGACAGATTTTTTTCAGTTTTCCGACTGAAAGAAAAGACTGCTCAAAGAAAAAAATTAGAAAGACCGCCTGTAAGACTGCTTTAAGAGTACTTCGATTTATAATCACAACTGTAACAACACTGGCTTAAAAAGCCCTTCAAAGTAATAATAATGCTTACATGCATAAGCTTACAAGCTACGCTAAGCTACTTAACCATTTTTGACCACAGTGACAGCTTTTAGACTCATAGTGTAGAGAGCTAATATAGTCAACTGCTAAGCCCGCAGGAGGTCAGATTTTAAGATACATGGCAACCCAAGAAGGGCCTATTACTGGGCTATGATCTACAAAACCTACCCAAATATTCTCATTGTTGCAGATAACTTAGCGCCCTTGGAATGACCTCCAAACGGTCATTTGCCTGCTAAGTCCTTGAAGATGATACCCTGCACGTGGCCTACAACGTTATTCTTTTTGATATGGTAAGTACCTTTATTTACGGACTCATCGTGCAGTTTCGCGAGGTCTGTCTGGTACCCATCAACACACACATTAACTTAACATTAACTTTACACATACACATTTACATTACTTTACATTAGCATTAACTTTTATATATATTCAGTAAAAGCTGTTGTTAGCCGTGTGTCTATAAGGATTTATATACTGAAATAGTACCCTTACACTTTGAAACATTTAGTACATGTTTAATAATTATTTCTGTTTTAGCATCTGATAATAGACTCTAAAATTGAGTTGCACTGAAAAGGTGCAGGCTGTTCTATTTTAAGCCTGGCATACATGCAATTGTTATCGCTTTACTTGTTTGGTTTGAATTCCTTAAGTCCTAAGGCCGCTAATCGTCTATCACCTTCGTGTAAATGTAATACAACCATCTCATCAGTTTTAGGATGAGGGCTTAGGGGTGGGCTAGACGCCTAAGCTTGCTTGTATTCGTTAGTCATAATAATACAAGCTCATACTTAATGCTCTTTATCCACAAACAAAGTAGATTGGTATTAAAGGGATGGACAACAGCCATTTTTAACGTACAATGGATTGAGGGTGAACTCAGTATATAATATTGATATAGATAAAAACTTGAGAGGTGTCAAGGGACACCCGGAACGAAGTTCCTTTATTATTTATTATTATTAAATAATCGTCGCGACACCACACTGTTCAATGCGAAATAGAAAGACGAAACGAAAATATCTGGCTTGCTTTCTATAAGAGAGAGAGAGAGACAGACAGAGAAACACGCGCACGCCGCACGGCTTACAAAAAAAGTGTCGTTACAACTTTTCGTCTTAATTTTTTCCGTCTAGCCCCCTTTCGCAACGCGCGATAAGGAACTTCGTTCCAATGAACATACATGACTCGGTTACAAACATTCGTGCTAATCACACAAAGTTTGTGACACAGAAAGCAGGGTCACTACCCACTGAGCCAATCAGGTCGTCATATTGAAACAGACCACAAAGGCATACGGAAGTTTATACTGTATTGCATAAGACCTATAGTGTGAGCCCGCAGTGGCGTGTTCGGAAACTATATCGTTTCTTATCAACGAAGGTCGACGGAGTCGTTTAGATTAGGTGGCATATTATCTCACCTGTCCGCAGGTGTAGTTGAGGACGAGGTATCGACAACAATCTTTGTAGCAACAGATTATAGTGTATCACGGCTAATCAAACAATTGGAATTTAGATAAATAGTTTTTTTTTTTAATAAAACTAACTTATACTCGTATGTATGGATAACACTAAAATATAGCTGGCTGTTTATTTTAGTAAAATTTTTGTCGATAAGTTTTTTTTAATTCAATGTATACTAATTATAATTTAATGTTATACTTTCATTCCTTTTTTCATTCATTAATTTATATGTAACTGAGTTATTTTTTGTTGGTTTTTGTCTTTAATTGTTTCATAATTATTATTAAAAAAAATACATATTCCAAATTTATAACAATAATGTGCATATTCACCCGGTATTCTCTTAATTTGAATACCCCAAATAATTCTTCGTCCATGTTTGAAATAAAAATAAACTTTACTTCACTCAAGTTGTCCCACCACTACTTAAACATAACATAAAAAGAAAACTATAACACACTTTGCAAAATGAGTAAGAAAATTTGTTTCTAACAACATTTGTGTAAAACAACATTACACCGTAGAAGTATATTCACAATGGCTCCGAAAATATACAACCAATTGCCAAAACATATTAGAACTGTGGAATGTATTAACGATTTTAAAAGAAAGCTATCGACATTCTTAATTGAAAAATCTTACTATTCTGTACAAGATTTCCTTAATGATAAAATTTAATTATTACTTGTAATGACATCTTAATTAATACAATTCTAATTAAAATAATTTATCTAGACTAATATTGTAAACTAATACTAATACCTATCTTCATTTATATTTTTTTGTAACACTATGCCACTAATATTTGTACGCCAATAATTGGCAGATCATAGCGAACATTAACTCTATGTACTACCACCCTTTTACCTATGTTCACAAATAAACTATCTTTATATTTCTAAAATCCTTTGTGCAGTTTTATCGCGCCTTAACTATACTATCACTAAAGTTCAAGGGTAGATGTAGGCTTACCGATCCATCTTATCACTGTACTGTTATCTCATTTTCCCTATTTACTAAATTCAGGTTATAAATCGACCTTTATGCCTTCACGCACGATATAATTTGCATTTAAACAAACGGCGTTTGAAGCAATTTTATTTGTATAAGTGTAGAGAAGTGTAAAGAGATGTGTTGAAAACAATTTTCTTTGAGAACGCTCTTACTAGCTATTACTTTATACTGCAACAGTACGTCAAGTGCGAGGTTATTCGTAAGCTAACCGTATACTTTATAGTCCCATATTTAGACACTTTGTATGGAGGATTGAAAGTTTTAAATACCGTCCGCTAGAGGCGCTGAACAATTCTCCATGCGTTCTACCAATTTCACTTTGACTGCTTTTACTACCTACCTAATAATTTGCACAAAACAATTAACATGGGAAGCAAAAAGATTTCCTTGTGTTGCGGTGGATACCTCAAGGCGGAATAGAATTAATTACAAGACAAAGGAAGTCAATTATTCCAACCCAAGGTCACACGCCACCCGTAGTGCCCCAAGGTCACGTGACAGTGAAATATTACCATCAGTTACATAACACCGTAACTGCGAGGTCATCCTTCAGTTCTTGCAGAGGCAAGGAAAATTTTAATTTCAAATACCTACTAGTATTAAAACACAAAGTAATACCGTTTAAATTAGTTAAATGTCTTCTAAGACACCTAATACCTACATAGGAATCAAACACCCATCTATAATATTAGTGGTTCGTAAATAAACGTAATACCTCCATCTAATAATATTGATGCCTACCACTGTCAACACAACCCTTGCAACAGAAAATGAAGGTCCACATATGTAAAACCTCGCCGCCACCGATGTTATCGTATCAGCCTGATTTATGAGGTCTGCTAACCTTCACCTTTGGGGCTAATGGTGGCCTTCCTCACCCTGAAGAGTGAATTGCAGTTTCAAGTTAATATGAAATAACAGTCTTACTGACAAACTCTCATGGGCATTTAGCAGAATTTTATTAAATACTTGTAATGACCGCAACTTCGTACGCGTGTTACTTTAGTTGGATTTTGTATCTCGGGGGTATTCTTCCATTTTCTGGAGTAAACATTTTGCTAGACATTGATCTCGTTATCCATGTACCAAGATTCCCGAAGAAAAAATAAACAATTCCAATGAATTGTTACATAGTAGCATCTCAAATGTTAGAATGAAAATTTCCCCAAAGGCCCGCCAAAGGCTTACGTGTTAAACGATAAAAATGTAGCAGTGAGAAACTGCATACTATTTTGTAAGAGTTTTAAATTATTGCAATGCAATGTAACACCGCGAGTCAACCTTGAGGCATCGCTGAGCGATGTGCTAAATTGTTAACTGCAATATTATGTATTCAACTACGTTACACTGTAACTCCATCTACAAATTCCTACCTTTTCGTATTTTAAACTTCATCTCAACTCCATTAAATTCAAATAAACTCTATAGATAATATAATCCAGACTTCAGAAAACTAAAAAAAACTAATCTACTAGGAAACTGGATGATAAATAAAAGTTTGCTATTTTAAAAAGTATGTTGCATTGTGTACATTTTGTCAGACAGAAATGCAAATAGCATGTTTGTCTGACAAAATGTAATTTTTAACAGTATGATATACATATTAATGAAAAAGACTAATCAATAAGTACTGAATGCTTTATTTGATAACTGCACACACTATGTGCAAAGTGTAATCACTAACAAACACTGTTACAATCCTAAAGTTTTAGAATTTCTTGGGTTGCGCTACTGTCACAGTTTTAACTTCTAAGTACGCGTTCAGAGCATCAACGCCACTGAAACAAGAAAAAATTAATGTCAATATCTAAATAGGAACGAACTACTGATTAGAAGCCAAGTTTTTGTATAAGAAGCTATTCATTGCCTTTAATTAGGGATTTGTCCGTTGTTTGCTGATTGCAGCAACAACATATGTTTAACAATCAATGTAAACCATGTTTTATGTATAACACGTTAGAAATAGGCGGTAATCAAATTTGAGTTGCATTTGAGTATAGTGCACCAAATAATTTTTGGTAATCATGCATATCATAATATTTGGTTTTCATATTAGTATAATCAGGAAATTATTTTAAGGGTATGTACTTACTTCTCGCGGCCAATACCCGATTCTTTAAATCCTCCGAATGGCACTTGGGGTGAAAGACTCAAATAGGTGTTGACCCTGAAAATAATAATTAAAACGTCTAAAAAGAAATATAATTATAGCTAAATTTATCTATTTAATAATCATTCTATAATCTATTAGAGATCATAATTATCTAATGTTTTCCCAGACAGTCTTCTCTCTCTTTATCATTTGATATAAATTAATCGATATTTCCATTTTCTTATTTCAAATTTTATATTTCATAATGACTATTATTTTTTCAACATTGAGCGTCTGTAATGTATACATTTTAGAAATTTTGGGATTTTTTTCACTGATACTATCTTAAAACATAAATGATATATTAATACAATAAAATAATTTAAAAAACCCCAATAGACGTGTGGCATTTAAAGTTCTACAATTAACACAGACGACCTTAGTACTGAGCATTTTCTTAATCGTATACAATTTAGAGATGAGTTGAACCTACCAGACAGTGCCAGCTTCAATGTGTTTGCTGAACTGGAGCACGTTGTTCACATTAGTTGTGACGATACCCGCAGCCAGACCAAAGTTGGTGTTGTTCGCACGGTCAATAACCTCCTCCAGGGTGTCGAACTTCAAAATACTTTGTACGGGACCGAAGATCTACAATTTTGGAATAAACGACTTTCATTTCTGAGTCTCATTAACAGTTCGTGTTAGTTTTCAATAAAGGCAACTTAAGATTTGAATCTCCAATTAGACTATTGAATTAAAATTCAACTAGTCTAGTTTATCTATATCGTTGATTTAATGGTTGATTGAACTACTGCAAAACAATTTTAAACATTACTATCTAGCGCCTAGAATCAATGTATAACTATGTGACGTGTGAAGTCTAATAATGTCTGCTACTTTATTGCATCCTACCTCTTCCTTTGCAATAGTCATGTCATCTTTAACATCAGAGAAAACGGTGGGTTCGATGTAGTACCCGGTAGTACCGAGTCTCTTGCCTCCCGTCAGCAGCTTAGCGCCTTCTTGTTTGCCCTTCTCGATGTAGCCCAGAACCTTGTTCATCATCATCTCATCGATCTGAAATAATAATAATAATATAATATCTCCAGACGAACACACCAACAATACGGTCCCAAACTAAGCAACGCTATTATTAGTACCTTATAATAATATACTGAGGTAATCAGGTTGAGATAAAAAAGACTTGCTAATATTTTTGATTGATGAAACATATTCGTTTAGTGCATACAACCATTTATTATGAGTGTGAGCGATCTTAGAAACACCAGACCGGGGAAAATTACAAGAAAAACAAAAATTCAACGAAGAAAGTTGATATTTTAAAAGGGAGAGTAATACTGAATTATCTAGCAGAGTTATGAAAATAATGATTACCTGAGGTCCTTGCTGTGTGCTGGCCACAGTTGGGTCGCCGATCTGAATGCTCTTCGCATGCTTGACGGCAGCCGCTACGAACTTATCATAAATTCCCGACTGGACGAACAACCGCGAAGCGGCTATACATATCTGTCCTTGGTGGAAGAATACTGCCGTACCAGCCAACGGTACTGCTATATTCACTAAAATAATAAAATTTTTTCGTGTAACTAAACGTTTACGGTTGAAGATACTATTTGTTACAAGTTTTCACAGTTATGAGAAAATATGGATTTGTAAAAAAAAGGTTGTAAGGGGTAATGTGAGATTAACCAGTTTATTATGATACGACAACAATGTGTATTATTGAACAAATTTACCAAAATACCATTATGACAAACGAAGCATAAGTCCATAGATTTCATGATATTTCAGTTTATGAAGGAAGGAGTAAGTTTGCTGTGAGCAAGAAGAAAGATCACATGGCTTTAATAATTATAAATTGAATAGAGGATGGATTCAAGGGAAAAGAAAGATTGAAGAAAAGATGGATGGATGGAGAGATGATATTAATGTTGAGGCTACTGCTTTGAGACAGAAGTGAACTGAGGAGATGAATTAAAAGGAAAAACCAAAGGATGATGATGGTGAATTTAGAGTTAGCTTACAATCAGCATCATCCATGATGATGAGTGGACTTTTGCCACCAAGTTCAAGGGTCACTCGCTTCAAGTTATTCGCTCCGGCTGCTTGCTGAATTAACTTGCCAACCTGTTATGAAAGAAATCAAAATGTCAAACTACTGTAGATAAACTAAGAATAATTCTATATATAAACTGAGATAAACTTACTTCAAGCGATCCAGTGAATGATATCTTGGCAACATCGGGATGGTGTGTGAGTGCGACGCCAGCAGTCTCACCGAAGCCATTGACAACGTTCACAACGCCTTTAGGTACTCCGGCTTCAGCCAGTAGAGCAGCTAAGGCTAGAGCTGTTAGCGGGGTTTGTTCTGCCGGTTTGACCACAACTGTGCAACCTGGATTTATATTATTGAGTGTGTGAGTAGACGCTTTTCACACAATAAATCTTAAAGTACTTACTATAACTGAGTGTACATTCAGATGTTAGCTTAGCTTGGTAGCTAGCCTAAACGCTTTCAGCAACAGGATTTATTTCCTCGATTTTACAAAGCTTAACTTACGCTATTTGGTTGTAGAAAATTTAAGTAGCATTAACAAATGAATAATCTACTCTCACTCGACTCAAAAACTTACCAGCAGCCAAGGCAGTGCACACTTTGTAAATGAACATCAGTATAGGGACGTTCCATGGAAGTATCTGTCCGCAGACGCCTACAGGCTGTTTCAGAGTGTAGCTGAAAAATTCTCCATCTGCAGACCAAACAAAATAGTAAAATTGCATTATAAACAATTTTAATAGACGATTAACAGTAGATCAAGAACCTGTATGTCAATATTTTATATAATCAAATAAAAACCATAAAAAATATGCTAAAGATCATTGCACAAATTATTAGAAATTATTTCAAGACTGAGAAAGGAAAGGACATTACATTAAATTCATAAAGAAATCATCAATATATAGTAATAAAAAAATCCATACCTACTGGAATCGTATCGCCTTGAATCCTATCCGCACTGCCAGCCGCATACTTAATGCTCTTAATCGTTCTTTCTACAAGTCCATACGCTATACTCAAAACCGTTCCGTTGTTGTAAGACTCCAATTCAGCAAGATAAGCAGCGTCACGCTGCACAAGGTCCGCGAACTTGCGCAGGAGCTCACCGCGCTGGGATGCGTCTAGGAGCCTCCATTCGGAGTTGCGGTGGAAGGCACGACGGGCAGCAGCTACTGCTAGATCTATATCAGCCTGTTATAGAACAATCATTTAGAACTAACTTGCTCTCCCGGCGTGCTTCGTACCGCCTTAGAATCAAATGTGAATGTTTTTTTTTCTAATTTAATGGGTACAGACAAAAGAAAAAATCAAAGATCATAAAAATCAGCTGACCCGTTCTTCAGTTATACATAGTGTAGCTAACACAAATTTGTTTTATATATATAGATGGTCACAGTTATAAGCTTAGTTGCGGTTTAAGTAGAAGCAATGATGAGTTAAAGGTTAAAGGTCATGTTATTGTTGTTGTTAATGTTATAAACATTCAAATCTAATGGAAAAGTTTACTTTACAATAGCTTAAAATGATATCGTAACAACAATAACAGTTACATAACCTAAAGTCGTAACAACGATAATGTTGAGCCGGTACTCTTACTATCATTTGCATGACAAATGATAGTAAGAGTTATCAATAAAAAACAAGTACAGAAAAAAAACAATAATCATCATGCAGTAGCATAATATTTTTGTAACTTGACGATTCATAAGTACTGTACAATAATGGTCTACGTGAATAAAAAATATTCTGATTCTGATTCTGATTCATGATTACCTTATCTCCTTCGGCTACTTTCGCGATAACAGCTCCGTTGTGTGGGCTGTATGTGTCGAATGTTTTGCCACTCTTTGAGTCTACCCACTCATTGTCGATGAATAACTGAAAATAATATTAAATAAGTACTTCAGTAATAGCTTAAACATTCGTGTGTCAGTCAGTCAGACAGTCAGACAGTCAGATGTATCTAGATATTTCTTCTAGACTTAGTGAATATCATCGAAATCTGGTGGTTGGTCGACGTTACCATCCACATCTTCACTGAGAAACAAATTTTAAGGAACTTTCCGCTGTTGTGGTTGAGGTCTAGTTCGCCCAAATCTGTACTCATTCCCGGTGCGGTTGAGGCCTCTTCGACCTCAAATTTTAATAGTTCTCCAAGTCTATTATGATTTTGCCATCGAATCATGGAATGGTATTTTAGGTATTTGTACATTATGACAAATGTTTAATTAGTATTAAAGATAGGAATGAGTCTTTCGACTATAATATTCACGTGAATTGAAAAAATAAGATCTCGACAGAAGGCGTATGTATTTTGTTGTATAGGATAGTTGAAACTTTTACCAGTTTTCGAATTTATTACATCACTGATGTGAAATTTATTAAATAGTATAGAATTTTTTTTTTTTTTTTTTATTACATTATAGGCAAGTATTTGATCTCGATCTCACCTGATGGTAAGTGACGATGAGATCTACGATGGAGCATACTTGCCTAGGTAGGAAGGCGGCAGTAGATAGAGACGCTACATTCACTAGGCACATGCAGCGCAACTGATCTGACCCGCCATCCATGAATGGCAACACCGAACATCATGCCGGAACACGGCTAGGCCGCTTGGCGACATGGCTTTGTTCAGTGGGTGGTGACTAGCCACGGCCGAAGCCTACCACCAGTAAAGAAGTTTTTTCTTTAATTATCAGAAAATAAAAAAATCTACCTATCATGTTATGACATGATTCTTGAGCTCGAATTAAAGTTTTACTAGATAAATCGATAACAGCTATCGATAACTGTCCACGCACTAAAGCCTAGCGGCCGACTCCCGCGACGCCCACACTCTGTTTAGGGCGACCTTGAGGTTTTTAATCTTCAGGCGGAATAAACCTCTTCCCACACTGTACGAAATAAAACTCAGTACGTTTGAGACAGTTTCGACCTTAAACAGTTTTTCTTTATAATAAAGTTGAGTTTACGAAAGCAAATATATCTATATTAATTTTCCTTATCCTACGTCTTGGGGGTAAGCGTAGGTAGCCCCAGCGCGGAAGAGAACACTAGCGCAGCGCAAAGTCTAACTTAAGGAAATTGCCTCCTGAACGTGTCAATAATCTGATTTATGTAAAAAAGAAAATGAGTAAATATGGTTTTTATTAAGTATACCTACACTTTTTACGTTTTAATCTTGCACGTCTATGACGTGGTGTTATTTTAAAATTTCTAATAATTTTGTTTATTTTTTTGGGAATATAATACTTATAGCCATGCTACGTACGTACGAGACCATTGTTTTTTTTTTACACTATAATTGTTATACCAATATAAAAAATAAAAAAATACCTTCGTATATTTTATTTGTGGAGCCATATCGCACTTGTTCAAACTCAAAAACACAGACGCAACTAGTAATGATAAAACGGTTCACGGTTTTATATGCGATACGAGAATTATTTTTCTATATATTTATCATAGATAACGTGCGTGAGCGGCATGAAATAGCAGAATTTCAATTATAATCATTCTGATTCTTATTAGCTTAATGTATGAGTTGCAAATGGGCAAAGGTCAAATCATAATTTTAATAGTTGTACCTAAAAAAAATCGATTTTAGGGTACCGTAGTCTTTGAATAGGTTTGTGAGTCAAACCAGAAACCTTATATTCGCTATATCCATCTGTCGGGGTCACATAACAACCATTTTATCTAGGAATAATGTTAGGACTAGTGTGGCAAATTTATATGTATTAGTCGGACCACTTATGTCGGAGGCCTATGTCCAGCAGTGGACGTGTATATCGGCTGATAGATAGATAGATAGTCGGACCACTTCGTGTGGGATTTGGAAAGGTATTTTGAAATGATTATGAGGATTGTTGTACAGGTTTTCAAGTCATGTAAAATAAGTTCAATTTATGATTGAATCCCCAAAATTGATTGTCTAAATCTATTGCATGATTTGACCAGTAAATTGTGAATCTTACGATATAACTCCGAGTTGTTTTAATTTAATAATAGAACACTTAAAACTACTAATACATACAAAATGCTCCAATAGATAATTTTATCACACGTACGTCAACGTTTTGTGCCTTGAGGGAAAATTCTGCCTAACCAGTGGGTATTTTAGCCTTTGAATAGATATTCAATAAGGTCGAAGTTAGACATGTCTCTAATAATGTTAACTGCAAATATTAAGTAGGTAATGACATGCAAAGGATTTCAGGCCAAGGCGACATCATCGATTACCGAGTGAGTGCACGATATATCACTAAATTTACAAAAAAAAATACTAGCGTACTTCGTAATTATATCGATTACAATACGATAATACTTCGGTCGCAGTGCGGCGTAGTTCCTTCTTTTAAAAAGTTACTATATTTAATTTTTCGTAGCCATGGGCCGCTATTGTGTGCAGTGTTTGATCACTTGGTCGAAAATAATGTCCTAGTGACAAACTTGAAAAAAGTAATCCAAATTTTCAGCTTTTTAATTTAGCCAGTGGTTTTTGGATTTTATAATGATCGAACGAATTAGATCACGATGTGTTTATGGAGCAAAAAAATGATTGTTGAGCAAGCTTGCATTATAGACGCATGGTATATTAAAACTGAGAGGCATATGATAGTTTAATGATGATGCAAAATACTTGAGTTAGATTGCTCCTAAATTAACACTAATGCCACGTACAGGGACTATAAATATTATTCTTCTTCTAAATTCAGTTCCGTCGCAATGCGTAAAATGTATCGAATGAACACGACATGACGGCATCATGGTTTCTTAGTAAATAGGTTAGGTAGGTTAGGGTTAGGTACATTATAAATGAATAGTACCCATCGCAATTTAAATAAATACTGGCTAAACTAGCATTATTAATAATTATCATTGACGTCAGAGCTGGCTAACCCTTAGAGTTAAAAACACTCGTTTTGGCGTGGGGTAATATTATTTCTACCACTTTGATTCTTTTAAAACCGCCTGTAAATCTTAGAACTCTAAAAATAGAACTGATATTTGCATGAAACATATTATTTGAAAGTGCACTAAAATTGGAGATTAAACTAACTGCTGTTAGTAATGCCGTGTTGTGAAGCTAAAAATAACCTAATGAGTGATTTGAATAGGGTATTTTATAGGTTTTAATATTCTGAAAAGCAAAATATCTGGCACGGTGGCTTGTTTTTAAGACCACAAGGAGTTTTAGGGACAATTGTTGCGTAAAAAAAAAGCAAGGATTTTTTCTTCCAACTTTATTGCCGCTTTTACAACTTGAGGATTTTTTTCTAATAATACGGATGACGACTGACAGATTTTACATCGCTAGTTTTATATGTTTGGTAAGCTCTAGTTCTTTAAACACAAATACAATAGGCCTCATTTTTACAGATACTCACAGAAGTAAGAAATCAATGAACGCTCAGAAAAAAGATTATAATGTACCTATTCAGACCGATTTACAATCCATTCATTTTCATTGTAAAGGGCCATCCATCCATATGAATCATATTTGAATGTTACTAACAATGGGGTAAATGGATCAAGTAATCCCTAGACTGTATCTGACAGATAGTTTCCATTTGGGATTGATAGCGATAAGAACTATTTAGTCCGCCTGACTTCTGAAATGTACGCGTCCAAATATACTCCTGAAGAAATATCACTCTAAAAATGTTCTAGTATAATTTGATGGAGTTAAAGATACGAGTAACACAGTGGTGAGAATTTTACAAAGCATTTTGCAATTAACAGACCATACGCATTTAATACTACTGTCAGAGAGTTACCATACCATGTTACCTCTAATCCATCTGCTCTTCGGCGTTTCAGTTTTAGAATTTCTACTTAAACACGCATCGAAAGTTGAGAAACTATATTGGATTATTGATCGTTCTAAAAGAAGTTTGTATTCCTTTCCAGGCTATGCAATGACGTTGTATCAAAAAGGAACCACACTTTGAAGCCACGGGTCGTGTTATCTGAAGACTATGTCAAAGGTAGAGTTACGTATAATGTTGGTAGCCGTAAGGGGAATGTATTATCTGTAAGCCGCATCCCGGTGCGAGCTATTTGGATTTACATTCTCTAGAGTTGTTAATGTTGACGACAAGCAACAAGATAAACAAAACAAGATACTTTAAAAATATCTAGGTTAGTTAGTTATTCAAAATCAGAAGTCTATAAGCTTATTGCATTTTGATTATGTTACAGCTTTTAGTTGGGATGAGATAGTTTTGATTATAACGACTAGACTGTGACAATGAACTTGTTAAATTAGACATCTTACCGATATAAATAAAATCAAGTTTCTTAATATATAATGTTCCAAAATCAATAATTGGATAAATAGTTACTTGTATTGAACTTGGTATATGTGTTATATTAAGGGCCTGTTTAATTATTTCCTTATTAACCCTATCCAGCATGAATTATATGATATAATATAAACGTAGTGTTTGACAGATATAAAGTTCTTTATTATCAGATGATAGAATATGAATATGTTTTATCCTTTCCTGATCGGAAAAAGTTTAAAGTCTGTATTTTTGTTAGTATTTCGTAGTTCTGTTAAGTCGTAGTTAAGTTATTTTGTAGTTCCTAATTTTAAAACATATTTAACCATGCGCTCAATTTCCTTTTTGCATGTAATTTTGTTATTGCTGTCTAACATTATTAATTACAATTATCTAGAAATGCGGCCACCGTCTGGAAAGGGGCAGCCAGTCATTGTGGAGTTCAGCATATACGTAGTGGATGTTAATTCAATTAATGTTGAAGATATGGACTTCAGGTGAGCTAATTATCAAACTAAATGACACAGTATTGGAGCAGACCACATAACATTCATCATTCCAACGAGGCTTAGCGTGCTATGAATAAATGTGTTGCGAAGTTGGTTTTCATATTTGTTTTGCTGAATGTTTGGGTTGTTTTTGAGGGAAATTGAAATCTGTGTTTATTCGATTTCATAGCCGATTTATTGCTTTGATTAGTTTGGGTCTTTGTATGAGATCGAAATCGACATTTTATACAAATAAATACAGCTTACCGAGACAATTGGAACGGGTATCCGTATTTTATGGATTCCACAGAGTCCCGCAATGACCCATAGGCCTAAATGCAAACAGATGACCTTATTGTTCAAAAAGTCGCAATGTTTGTGTGTTTGTAGTTCCCGTGTCAGGAATAACTCACTTTTTATAACTAAGACACTATTTTTGTAGCGCTGTAGGTAGAACCACCTTACCTTACGTGCGGTAGTTCTACCGTAGATATTTTGTGATAGTTTGACCAGTTACTTAATCTTTTTACAAGATCAATACTCATTATCGATTCTCAGTGAAAGTTTAATAAAAATAAAGTGAGTTTTTTTTAATTTATTGGCACAGATAAGCGAGAATGTATATGATACTATGTTACCGAGTATGGAAGCCATGAAGGTTTCTTTTTTTTCAATGTTACTCTTGTGGGCTATGCAGGTTGCAATGGCGGGCTAGGCAGGGTGCGGATCGAACCCGGCACCTCTCAGCCATGAGGGTGCCTCTCTATACACTACGATATTGATGCTTTTTAGAGGGTACATTTTGTAGAGAAGCTTAATAATAATAAACATCATCACATCATCACCATTGATCACTTTAGTCGACTCCAATTCACTCCATTCTTCAGCTTACTTGGAATCTTTCTAATGACTGATTTCTCCCACTTCCAGAGTGGATATGTTCATCAGACAGACATGGAGTGAGAGCCGACTGAAGCTGCCTGAAGATATCTTTGAAGAAGGAGACGATCATGTGACTCTACCGCCGGAGTTCTTCGAAAACTTGTGGCATCCTGATCCTTATTTCTTGAACTCTAAGGTTACAGGTGTGTTGAATAAAGTAACCCTATTTTATCTTTCAAACTATTAATACTTTAAAGCTAATTACAAATTCGTTACAAATTTATATTTTGACAATGACTTTCTTTATGAGATGCCTTTGCGAATGGATTACATCTATGAATTTAGGGAAGATTATGCGTCAGTTAATATAGTTGTTTGCTTGCAGATCTTGAAGATAAGCATAACATAGGCAAAGAAAATTACAATGACGTTTATTTTTGAAATAGGTACTTAAGTGATTCTGGTTTGAATTTTAAATTAATTCATTTAAAGGATTGTCTGCCACAAGTTTTTTTTATTGATCTCAATTCTCATTAGATCGCCAACTACGCAAACACTTGTTTTGAGAATGGGCTCATGTCAATAGTTTAATGACCAGGTCTTCGATCGAACCCGAAAGCTCTTATTTTGATGGCAGACCCTCTAACCACCAGACAATTGATGCTTAAATACGTTAACGAATAATAGAATATAATATTATGAGCTTTGCAAAATGTGGAACCGTTCTACGAAAATTTTAAAATGCGGTCCTATTTTTATGTTTATACACTAAACCCCAAATTTATTGACAGTTATAATGGATTATAAAGCCATTATAGGTTTCTATAAATTGGATGTTAAAATGTTGTATTGCATTCATATTATATGAATGTAAAATAGGCCACTGTAGACAGAGACAGGTGGATAGAGTTTCAGCAGCTTCATTTAAATTAGACAGGAAGAATTATTTCAATAATAATAATAATATCGACAACGTTACTGTTTATGTACTGACTGTTCACTGGCAAAAGAACTCTCAAGGGACGAACGGAGGGAATGATATTATAAGATAGATCCCTTACCGTATTCTATACTTATAAAGAGCTTGGTTTGAACCAATAATATGTCTAACTAAACCTTCATTATTCTTTTTTTTTCTCGGTCCCCTTTTGATTGGATTGCTAAAGGCTATAATGAAGTTTTTCATTCTAGGAGGATCACTGCATTATCGACCTCGATCGCCCGGTAAATTTTAAACGTCCTTACATTTAATATCACACAGTATAATGTAATCTGTAGAAAAAAAAAATGCTAGAGATCACATTATTGGCAATGTATTTTTTTTAAAATAACACGCTGAAAAACGTAGACCTAAAAGCGTCCAATTTCAGCCTTTCCAGCCTTTCTAGGCTCTTGCTTGTATTTGTATGCTTACACTTTTTCTATTTTGTTTTTCCTCATAAGCACTTTGGTTTTACCACTTTTATTCGAAATCAAACAATTTTATGGTCTACCGGCAAATTGAAAGGTTCAACCCGATCGTTGTTTTGAATGCACCACTGCCATCTTAAATTTTCTATAATGGCACAGTGTAAAATAGATAATGCAGGAAAAATGATCCTGGCTTACAGGAGTAGCAGTAGTGGGTGTGTGTGCCGGGCCTAGTCCCAAAAAAAGAATGCAGGATAACTAAGTGAAAAATCAGTATAACAAGCACAATTTAGCTTTGGTTCTTCACGTATGGCCTTTAGCTTACCCAATTGTATATATTTCACAAATTTTATCAACGGACCACTATTACTTTCTCTGCACTGACAAAACCGAGGCTCACAACTCTATCAAAGTATTATTAGGGTAACTGCAACCTCTTGAAAGCCCTGAGAGCACTTTTGCAGATTCTACCGATAACCCGGAATAAATCAGAAAACTGATCTAAGTATTATGTTACCTACCGGTTAACTTGGAACTAGGTCTCGAAGGAAAGATGATATTTATTCCGTGTAAAATCACACATAGACATGAAGTCGGCCCAAATCCTAAAATGATAGAACCCAGATAGCTCTCAATCGTTACTGGTACAGATGAGTAATTGGTATTCGTTTACGTTAAAGTTGCTTACCAATATTTGGCAATTACCATAACCATGTAAGGAAGCTATATTAATGCAGAAATAATAATAATAGTTAATTAATACCAACTATTAGATAACTTATTAGCAAAAGTTTATACACTATCAGAGTTGATCCGGAATTCAGGATACGTATTGAACATGTTGCTGTCTTATAGTTGAGATAGAATACGGGAATACTACTTAATATTTAAATGGGATTTTAGAAGTGTATTTAGTAGTTAGTCTGAATTTAATACTATGATAGACAGAATGCTGTATATGGAGGTAGGTATATCATTTTCTTCAAAATAGTATGACAACAAACTATGTATCAAAAATGCAGCCAGCATTTTTGCCACCATTCCACGCGGACAAGGTCTTTTTAACCGACTTCAAAAAAAAGGAGGAGGTTCTCAATTCGGTTGTATTTTTTTTTTTTTTTATTTTTTTTTTTTTTATGTTTGTTACCTCAGATCTCCGTCATTTATGAACCGATTTGGAAAATTATTTTTTTATATGAAAGGATATACTTACAGATTGGTCCCATTTTTTTCAAAAAAATGTTCTGATCATGGGATCCATGAGGAATTGAGAGGACTCCTCAAATTTTATAGGCAAACCTATAGCAATTTTGGTATTTTCATCAAGAAGTCAAGCATTTGCATTCAGAAAGTATCATTTGCTGAAGTGAAAGTGATGAAGAAGACCACAAATGGCCACCGGAACTTGTCAGTGATACGTATTTCACGGGTTGCGCCAAGATAATCTCGATTATGATCGTCAAGCGACAATGAAAAAGCAAATTTAATGAAATGGTTCTGATGAATATGGTACCATCGAACTGATCTGATGATAAACCCAGGAGGAACCGGAACATTGTAATAAAACAATGTATCCAAGCCGTGTTTGGGCTTATTGAAATTGTTATGGGATGCACTTTGGCTATAAATAAATCTTTTTCGTGGATGTTCCGATTTGGATTATTCTTTTTTACAGAATAAGGTATACCCTTTTAAAATTCAGCGAGATTGATTCAGTGGTTTTTGTTTTATCTTGATTTCTTTGAATCTATGTTTTTCTCGCGATGATGTTATAATTGGTATACCTATTATCCAGTAAAAAAAGATTGATATTACATTCTTTTTAGTGACAAATAATAGTAAATATATCCACTAAAAAGTGTAAAATAAAAAACTTTTTAACAAAATAAAAACCGTCTTCAAAAAACTAAAAAGCCAAAAATAATCTAATCTTGAAATCTACCTTGTCTAACTAAATCAAATATTTAACTAATCTGAAGTCGGTGCCAAATAAACTAACGATGAAGAATAACAAAAGTATCCTCAGTAACGAGATGCGCGGACCAATTTGTAGGTATAGTCTTTGGCGCAGACCGGCAATATTCGACTCAGCTGTTTGTTTGGCACCGACTTCAGATTAGTTAAATATTTGATTTAGTTAGACAAGGTAGATTTCAAGATTAGATTATTTTTGGCTTTTTAGTTTTTTGAAGACGGTTTTTATTTTGTTAAAAAGTTTTTTTTGATACATAGTTTGTTGTCATACAATTTTTAAGTTTTTCTATTTTCCTATTTAGTTTAACTGTAATTGTAAATTTTTATTAATCGTATTTTAATTCAATAAATAAACCATATCTTGAAGTTTTCTTCAAGGAATCTTAGACCACCTTGCAAGCCAAGTGTTGAGCTTGTTAAACGAGTTATGTGACTTCAAATACATGGAAAATAGATACACAATGTCTAATTAGCGACAGGAAATGATCTGAAACTTACTGAAGGCTTCGGTATTTGCTCATTTGCAAGTTCTATTAGTCTGTCAAACTTCGTGATTTATTGAAACCGAGCGTAATACAAATTTATACTTTATCTTTGACAGTACAAAGTTTAAAATTATTCGGTATACAGTGTAATCCATCACAAATCACACGAATTGGGTTGTAATGGCATTAACATTATTTCAATGCCCTTTTGAGAGTATTGGCTGTCCCACTTCTTGTTTTGTTATTTTGATAGTTAAAAGTGGAAACTCAATTTTAATAATGGAAAAGGAGAAATTAAGGCAGGATGGTACATTGGTATATGTACATATTTTGTGATTGAAAATTAACATAAATAATTCAATGAAACATTTCAAAATATTATGAAAATTGTGTGCTTCAGTCAGTGTTAATTAATCTGTAAAAACTATAATGTATTTATTGGAAAATGTTTGAAAAGAGATTTAGTGTAATTACAGTTGTTTTAGAAGTCTTCCTGATGACCGAAATGTTGGGATTCTCATGATAAGGGCGGTGCAAGTACGAAGTGACGAGTGTTCAGAATAGATTACCATACATTTCCAAGTTTGTTACTTGTTGATTGCCTACTGACCGTATGTAAATCAGTGGGTTTCGAAACTACAATCCGTCAGTTGGCTAACAACAACGTGAACATAGTCAGCTGGCGTTTTACAACACATGCTAAGTTTCTCTAACATTAAAAGCAAATACCACTATTTTTGTAAGGTCGATCGTCGTCAACAGAATAAGAGAACAGCTGTTGTTGAAGATATAAAACTCGTAAAGAATTTTGATATTAGAATTTTGAATGTTATAAAGATTATTTCAATGCCCAAATTCATACATTCTAAATTTGAGTATATTTTGTTGATTTGTCTTGAATATACAAAAGATATAAGGAAGATGCCTGTAACTTTTTAGTTTCAACAACTACTATTACGAGGACACTAGTACTTGGATATCTGGAATTCATTATTTACATGACGTTATCTAGATCTGGCTCTGCACCTGTAGTATTCAAACTATTTTTAATCTAAATAAAGAGTTAGTCTCCGGCAGTACTTGCTATAGGCCACCAGCTGCCCAGAAAATTGCCACAAACATGCGGAGTATTCAATTAGATGCTGCATATTATAGTTGGAAAAATCTTAATTTAGCTTAAATTCTCATTTGTCCTCAGAGATAGCAGAGCTGACCCACAAGTTCTCCTCAGTGACCCTATATAGGAACCGGACTGTACGGTATTCCGCCCGGATGCACGCAATCATCGCTTGCCAGATGGAATTTCAGCTCTACCCCATGGATATACAGTCCTGCCCTATCTACATTGAGAGTTGTTAGTGTGCAATATTAGTTTACGAAAGAAATATGAAGTTTAAAGAATTTGGGTTCTCTAGATTGTTTTTGTTCTCTATGTAATATTATGTTGTCAAATTTAATGTGAAACTATAAACACACAATAATAATCATGACTCCATGTAAACGAAAGTGCCCTTACAGACTTAGCCTCTAAAAACTTATTTCTATTCACAAAAAAAGGTACCGCGGTGAAGTCCGATACTTAGTATGAGTATATATATTTAGTATGAGACGTATAGAAGTCCATGTGTCTATCGATCGTCAGCCAAGTTAGAATCGTCTGAAGAACACCTCAATGTTTTTGGCAAAGGTAAACCACTTGACTTACTTTGTTTACTGTTCCCCAGTTTCATATAGTAACCAAAAAGTGCGGTTCCGTTGGAGCGAGGCTGGCGTCACCATCAACCCTGAGCTCAAGCTGCTGCAGTACAACATCGGAGATCCACTTAGACTTGAAGAAACTAATGGCTACATGATCGACAAAGATGGTAAGATCTTAATCATTGTTGGTACCCGAAATATATAATCTACCTTCAATATTTGTTTCAATAACTTAGGATTACAAGGCTCATTTTAGCGTAACATTATATCTACTAGAGAATCCGCCTACTGCCATTCAGTCAGCTACAGACAAACATGTTGCCTGGAAAAATAGTAGAGTAAAAATGCTTAACTAAAGAACAATTTCTGATTCAGATACTTATTTATAGGGTGTGATCCTTTTCAAAGGTTTATGAGAATAAAAAATAATTGATGCAAATCCTCAATGAGAGAGAGGGAGATGAAGGAGATCGTAGACCAACATGCGTTGGCACATAGCAGATATTATATTTACTCTTTTCTACAGTTTGCTAGAACCAAAGTGGTGCTTTGGTTATACCAATTTGATTTTGCCTTCAGGTAACTATTCAAGACTGGTAGTATACTTCAGATTCGAGCGTCAAATCGGTCACCATCTCATCCAAACCTTTGCACCATCCTCACTCGTCGTGATGCTCTCCTGGTTCAGCTTCTGGTTGGACTTAGACGCCATCCCTGGGAGAGTCACTTTGCTGGTGACGTGTATGCTAACACTGGTGACCATGTTTACGGGACTGAGGGCTGATATTCCACCGGTTGCTTATGTGAAGGTTTGTTGCGAATTTATAGGGTTGGTCGTAAGAATTTGATGAGTTTTCAGAATCAGAATCAGAATCAGAATATTTTTTATTCACGTAGACCATTATTGTACAGTACTTATGAATCGTCAAGTTACAAAAATATTATGGTACTGCTTTACCACCCGTTCGGAATGCCGTTCCTATGGAGAAGAACGGGCAAGAAACTCCATGGTTGCTCTTTTTTTAAAATAGATCTTTTACATTTTTGAGCAATACATTGTTATAGGTATGTGAGAACAATGTAGGAACGGCTAATCAAACTTTAGCAGCAGGTCAAAAAAAAACAAAAAGTACTAACTAAGTATAAAATTACAGTTAATGGCTACATGGTTCCCACATTTACAAATTACTTATGTAAATGAAAATAAGAAGGAAGAAGATAAATACAAAATCTTAATAGTCTGCTCAAACAAGGTCATTTATATTCCTGAGGAGCCGGACCAGCATCCAACCAAGCATTTTTATCCTTAAGATAAGCATCTAGTGTATAGTATGCCTTCTTACACAGCGTACGTTTTATGCACGCTTTAAATTTATTTTCACTAAGTTCGGTAATGTCAGAGTGTATTTTATTATAAAATTTAACACAATACCCCATGAAAGATGTGTGAATCCTTGCTAGTCGAAAGTGTGGTTGATCTAATTTGTTTCTATTTCTTGTATTATAACGATGTTGATCACCGAGCCTTTTAAAGAGAAATATTTTTTTCCTAACATACATAATGTTTTCATAAATATATTGGCATGGTACTGTCAAAATATTAGTTTCCTTAAATAATTCTCTTAGGGATTCGCGACTGCCCAAATTATAGATGGCCCTAATAGCCCGCTTTTGTAAAATGAAAACCGATTCTATGTCAGCTGCTCTCCCCCACAATAGTATTCCATAGGACATAACACTATGGAAGTAGCTGAAATAAACTATTCTTGCGGTGTTCACATCGGTTAGTTGCCGAATTTTCCTAACAGCGTAGGCAGCGGAACTAAGTCGTCCCACTAAGACTCTGATATGAGGACCCCACTGTAACTTAGAGTCGAGCGTTATCCCTAAGAAAACCGTGTCGTTAACAAATTCAAGCTTCTCATTATTCAGTACTACATCGCAATCACTACTTTTGACATTTGGTAAAGAAAACCTTATACATTTAGTTTTCTTGCTATTTAACGCTAAGTTATTAATAGTAAACCAGTTATGTACCTGAAGAATAGCGTCATTTACGTCGTCAAAATTATTTACATGTCGTCCCACTTTAAAAATCAAGGAGGTATCATCAGCAAATAACACTATCTTCATCTTATTTTGAATTATATGCGGTAGGTCATTTATATATACTAAAAACAGGAAAGGACCTAAAATCGATCCTTGCGGAACACCCATTTTTACTGCAGAGCCTAATGATTTAGTACCATTTATAAGAACACTTTGCCGTCTGTCTCCTAAATAAGATTTTACAAGATTAAGAGCATTATCTATAACACCGTAGTGCTCTAATTTAAGTAAAAGGACTTCATAATTGACGCAGTCAAATGCCTTTGAAAGATCACAGAAGACGCCAATAGCATCCTGTGAGTTCTCCCATGCATCATAGATATGCTTTATTAGGGTTACACCGGCGTCGGTTGTGCAACGTCCCTTGGTGAAACCATATTGTTGATCGTGCAGGATGTTATTTGCGTTAAAATGATGTAACATTTGTGTAAGCATTATCTTTTCAAACACTTTACTAAAAACTGGCAAGATAGAAACTGGCCTATAGTTGTTAGGATCGTTACTATTACCGGACTTAAAAAGCGGTATTACTTTACTGTACTTCATTAAA
Source organism: Pheosia gnoma (assembly GCA_905404115.1). NCBI lineage: Eukaryota > Metazoa > Arthropoda > Insecta > Lepidoptera > Notodontidae > Pheosia > Pheosia gnoma. The sequence continues at coordinate 9,540,032 of FR989900.1, forward strand.
TCCGGAAAGACTCCCTGATCTACACATTTATTAAAAATTAAAGCTAAATAAGGGGCTACAGTATCAATAATAGTTCTACATGCTTTCAAAGACATTCCCCATAGATCTTCTGTTAGTTTAATTTTTATATCATTGAAAGCTTTAACAATAGTTCGGCCACTAATATGGTCAAACTTGAATTTAACAGGGCAATCAGCTATGTTTTTTTTAAGAAGTGAAATTGAGAGACGGGGGGAGCAGTTCAGAGATTCTGTTGTTTTTACAGGGATGTTAGTAAAAAACATTTCAAACTCCCGTGCTACCTCGGTATCTGAGCATATGAGACCGCGTGGAGTCTCCAGGGTATAATCTGTGCTGCGCTGTTTCGTCTTCCCAGTTTCACTGTTAACTATTTTCCAGGTGGCCTTTATTTTATCATCGGCAGATTTTATTATTTTACTAATATATATGGCTTTAGCCGCCTGACATACTCTCCGAAACATTTTCGAATAATTTGAAACATACTGAGTGAAGGCTGGATCACTAGTCTGGACTTTTAGTTCATAAAGTTCAAATAACTTTTCCCTACTCTTACGAATTCCTCGTGTCGCCCAATCACTAAAAGTAAATTTAGGTTTGATAATTTTAGTTTTGAGTGGGAAAATATTATCAAACTCAGTGTGTACAATTGAAAAAAAATCTGAGTAAAATCTATTAGGATCAAAGTTACAACTGGGAGAACCTAATTTACTATTCAAAATGTTATTATATTTTTGCAAGTTTCCAGCTGTTACAACCCTACCTTTTATTTTTATATTTTTTAAAGTGGAGGTAGAATTGATGGCGATCGTTTGTCCACTATGATCTGATGGTAAATAATTAACAACCGCTTGATCTAAGTATTTACAACTACAAAAGATATTATCGATGCATGTGGCGGAAGTTGAAGTTATTCTAGTCGGTTCAAAAAATACATTTTTCAAATTAAACGATTTAAAAAGGCCTAACAGTCAGTTTTATAATGAGTAATATTGAAAGCTGTAGTTTTGAACAAACGAGGAGATTATGCTTGATAAATATATAAAAAGTGTGTTTGTACATTTCAGGCGCTAGACTTATGGATGGCCGGCTGCATGATGTTCGTGTTCGCAGCCCTCGGGGAGTTTGTTGTGGTAAAGGTCCTGGACAAGCAGTACCAGATGAACAAGACTAAGGAACGGGAGTCCATGCCTAGGATTATTCCGGTGGTAAATATCTTCTTCTTGCCATATCATGAACCATACTGCCAATAGGTCTACGAATTGAGTCTTGTGATGCTTTGGATAATAGTTCACCTTGTGAATGAGGGTTCCACACTACAAGACCTGTTTCCTTGTTGAAAAATCTAATATTTGGTCCTCAAAAATCAGGCTGTAACATTGAATTTCTGATTTTATCGTGTAACAACTGTGGAGTCTCTATTCAAATCTATCCAATCCCAAGAACCAGCTAAAATTTGAGCCAAGATTATTGAGACAAAGATGTTTCGTTATCTTTGGCAGCGTCTTAACGGTGACAAGGGCTCGTGCGGTACCCTGGCGGCCTGGGATGGCAGCGGGGTGAGGTGCAGGAAGGTGGATCTCACCTCTCCTACCTCCCCGGCGGCGGCGACACCAGCGGTACATCCAGCGCCTTCTGCTACCCATACAACTGCGCATTTAGTTGGTGTTGAGAGACGGCAGAGCATAATACAAGTAAGTCCATAACTATTTTCTTTCCTCAGTAATAGGCAACTGTAAATAATCACTATAAAACATTCCTTGATTTTTTGATGAAATCAACTATCCTCTCATTTAATTCGTACTCTACTGGCTTCTTTCTTCATGTAGTCCATTTGGTACTATTAGCACCAATATAGATCTGGGATTTCTTTAGGTACCTACCAAGTAGGCTCTTAGATTATGTCCCAAAGTCTTACACCAAAGGCATGGCAAATGCCAAAATGCAAGTGTTCTTCTAGGAGCTATGTGGAAATAACATGTGGTCTATTGAACATTTGTTCCCAGGTTGCCTGGCTGGACGCTGACACCGGTCAAGAGCGGGTACTCTGGAGGGAGATAGACAAGCTGTCCCGCGTGGTATTTCCAGCCCTTTTCCTGTTATTCGTCACCATGTACTGGCCGGTCCTGTTACTCAAGACGAAAGCTTCTTCATAACAATTAGAATTCGCGAGCTATAAATGGTGAACGGTTTCTCGATCACAAAAAGTAGGAGGAATTACTTAGTTACACAACTTCAAGTTGAAACCTGAGCTATCACTAATTAAGGACAAGATATTAGGTATCAACGTACAATGGAATATTAGCACCAATATTTTACCTTTGTTCATGTCTTCCAGATGGATAGACAGATGGAAAGAGATCAAAATTTCGGAGACGTGTATAATATTAGCAATGCATTCAAAACTAGACATTCGCGTGAAAGATTCTTTGAAATAAAGATACAAGGGAGTTGACAAACATGATGATGCAATATACTTGTGAGAAATGATTGCAACATATGATAGTGAAAAGAGGTTTCTCCGAAAAGTCTGTGGGCTTCAATAAGCGCTTCTAACAAACTAATCAGCGTAGCGATCTAAAGCGACAAAAATATAAGTGGGTACACGGCTCTCATAAAAGAATCATTGAAAAAAAATATGGCACTTTATGACAATTCAACCGAGGCATACATTTCAATGGTTTTCTAGAATTAACGTAGTAAGTTAGGTAGATCGCTTAAAATTTTCAAAATTCGAATGATCAATGTACAAATATTGCACAAAATTACGTTTTATTAAATTGACATGAAACATAGAAATAATTATGTAGATGTGATTTAAATAATTTCCTTTCTTTAAATAATACAAAATGGATGGTGAGATGTATGTTGTATAAACGGTAACGCAGGACTGGGTACTTTTATTGTTAAAATAGAATAGACTTAAGGTGCTCATAGTTAAAGTATTTATTAGAACGTGTTGTTATGTACAGGATTGTTGCGTATTGTTTTGAAATTAGAAGTAGTTTCAAAATTAGCGGACCAGTACGAATAACAACGAGAAGTATGTAAGGTGCTTTAGTCATTAGCGTCATCGAATTATGTCGCCGTCATCGTCCAACAGCTTTAATTCATTGTGATAGCTTAAATTGTTATAAGGCTTATAATAATTTCCTACATTATAGTATTATAGATATTTATATGTAGTGCGTATGTATTTTATTACAGATACATATTTATTATGACATTTTCAATTATTATATTTATATGAAATACAGTTTAAATTAGACCGTTATTGAAATGTAAATTAAATAAAATATCGTCAGGTAGTTAGGTATCTGGTATTTAAGAAAGGACAATAGTTGCAATTGTATAAGTACATATCTATATATTAACCTTTAAGGTCGAAGCCAACGCGCAGAGGCTACGAAACGACTAATCGATAACAATTAAACTCAACCTTATAGAAACATTCCCAGTCCGACCGTTGGCGCTGACCCTTAATGTTAAGCGCACAAATCTCATTTTGCGACACATAAGCCTTGCCCATTTGACGTGTGAATGCGCAAAATATTAATTAATAGAGAGTTTTGTTCGATGCGGAAAGAAAAGTGTAAATGTATTGTGAATAAATAAAGAAGATTTTGTCACGTATCCTTTTTTATTTATTAAAATATACTCAAATAGGTTTCCATTTATTTAGAGATTTATATTATTTTAGTTTTGTTTTTACATCCATTGTTGTATATTCGATAGCTTAAAAGTGTTTTACTGGAAAATTGTTCGTTGGCGTGATTGTAGCGGATGAAAAAAATTACTCAACGCAGGCACCTTATAGCTTGACTGGTCCCGGAACTTTATAAACACCACAAAACTTCACTGCGATAGTCTTTGGCATCACTGGCGCTGTATTTATGTGGATTTTATATAGATTTTCTAAATCAAAACGGAGCCACGCGCGCGCGTGTCGATCGAGATGGGACAGTGGCGCCACTTGTTGATGCGGTGTTGCACGTAAAATAAATTACGTTCCGTTCAGCGGTTTAGGGCCTCGAAGATTGTTGAATCAAGCCAGAAACCCAACATTCATATTAATTATATCACACCTGGAAATCACGGAGGCAGTTAGATATAAAGCGCCTGATTAACAATGAAAAAAAAATACAACCGAATTGAGAACCTCCTCCTTTTTTTGAAGTCGGTTAAAAAGAGAGATTAAGCGCCTGATAAATAATAAAAAGCAAATATCAGATCGACAAACGCTCCTGCCGCAGCGCCTACCGCTGTCATCTGTCATTTGCGTCATGACAGTCTGAAAGCCAAAGTCTCGATACGATCAATAATCTTTATTTATTAGGGAAAAAAAACATTTCGTTGTTTGCTCTGGTCTCAGTATTCCTGGGATCATCCTCAGTTAACTTTGGACCATACAAAAGGCATATTACGATCCCATTTACCAGGCAATTGACATCCCGGCCTAGAACTTATCATCTGTCTCACGTTAACGACATAATTTCCTGCTAGATATACTTTGTCTCAGTCCGTTATTGTAACCGCTAGATAATACTTCGTCTCAGCTTGTAATTTTGACCGACAACGTTTGTAAAAAAAATGATGTTAACGACCAGATTAGATCAGCTGGTGGTCCCCTGCTTTCTATGCCGAGGGTCCCATGTTCGAATCCTGGTATGAACAAACTTTGTGATGAGCATTATTTACTGGGTTTACCCCCAGTCTATTGGACGGTATCCATAATGTAAGCTTTTTTTTTTTTATGGGACTAGGCCCGCCACACACTCCCACCACTGCTACTCCTGTAAGCCAGGATCTACAGTGGTGTCCAATGAAGACACCGAGGTTTGACCCTCGGCGAGTCCCGGGATAAAGTTAGTTGTCTTGGAACCCGCACGAAATTAATCGAAAGATAAATAGGAGGAGTTGGAAGAAAATTATCCACTGTACCACATCCACCACATCCACATCCAATGTAAGCGTTGCTGAATTTGGGACCGTACAGTTGGTGTGTTCATCTGGTGACATTTATTTATATTCTTCAGCTCTCGTTCGTACGAATATTTATGTTCAATCGATGTCACGGCCGTCACAGTGCGCACATCGCTACAATAATGGCTTCACACTTCACGCACTGCGCGCCCGGTACCTGCAGACGAGATGGCCACGGTGCACAGACATCCAGTACTAAGACGTTTTGATACAATTATAGCTAGTATGTAACTCATATGAAGTTACAGAAACTCCAGCGGGGATACTTTATTAATCATTCAAAATCTATATCAGAAACGGAATTTTAAACATTCGAGATGATTTTCCGCAATCAGAAGTCTCATAAATTAAACTAAATGGCATCCGACCGCAACTCTAAATAGGCTTTTGATAGCTCGTCTGTAATAACAGCAACACCGGAAAGTTTTGGATTCCATTTCCGCAGTCAATTTCAAATGATTTAACAGCCCCGCTAGTAATATTATCACATATAAACTAAATAGGAAAATAAAAAAAAAACTTAAAAATAGTATGACAACAAACTATGTACTAAAAGAACCTTGTCCGCGTGGAATGATAGAAAGAATGCTGGCTGCATTTCCTCGTTGTATTTACAAGCAAATTTTTTGAGCGAGGAAAGAGCCAGCCCTCCTGTCACCTGTGGAGGCAATCAACCTAGGTGATATTTTGTCTATAAATTCTTTAGCACTATGGCTCCATGTCACATATTACAGTTCATAAATGCCGCCATACCTTTTTTCAGCAAACCAAAATGAAGTTTGTTGTATAACGACTTTATTCTGTGGGTGGTGCGCTGTGACACTTATCACGACTATCAAACCACGTCAATAAACAGCCAATTCCAAAGGAAATGAATTCTAACAGCGAAGGGTTCTATACCGTCATTATTTTTCCGGAGATAGCATTCAATGTCATTGATCAATGGTGAACGAGGACTCCTTTTTGTGAGGACAAAAATATTACTTGTGTCATTCATTGTTATGAGAACGAACCTTTATATTTCTAACTATGTAACGTGTTTAGCTCTACCTACTCAGATCATCATCAGCAGAAAATTCCAGCGATTTAAACATAGCAAAAAATTTTAACCGCTTTCAACGCGGCGTCAACTTTCATTTTATCTCGTTCTGGTAAATAAAACTATGACGTAACTAATGGCCATGGGCCAGAGATGCGTGATCTAGGTACGCAATTGCCACCGCCAATAAACATTATGGTAAGTATACTAGTAGGTATCGCATCATGTCGTCATCGTAGGTCGAGATGGTGGAGGTCAATGGGAATCCCTGGGTATGTTGCCTTACCTGAATATTATTACGAAGCGACACGATAATGTATCTGTGATCCCATTCGCACCACATTCCATAAAGTTTTGCTTCTACTTTCATCGTACGAACTGCCAAGGAATGGAGCAAGCTACCGGCGTCTTTTTTCCCCGTTGACTACAATCTGGGTGTTTTCAAGTCGAGAGTGAACAGGTACCTTCTAGGCAAGTATGCTCCTTCGTAGATCTCATCGTCACTTACCATCAGGTGAGATCGAGATCAAATACTTGCCTATAAAGTAATAAAAAAAAAAGAAGCATGGTTTCTTGATGATGAAACGATAAGGTTAGGTAGTTGTTCCAGCTCGGAACACTAGTATCTAAATAGATGATCAACTCTGAAAGTCGTCTGCAGCGCCATCTGTGTAGCTTGTGGCGCAGTTGAAGAGGTCGCTACAAACATATTGATTAAATTAATGTTGAGGCTGGTCAGTTGTTCAGCATATGACTGGCATTTTCATCTAGACATTATACTATCTAACATATCTAGCATTATCTCTGCCGCATTGTCTAATTCTCTCACGTTTCCTAGATGAATCGCATTATTTATCACGATCGCTGCCGGCAACCGCCGACCGTTCCTAAATCACGTCTAGTGCGCGCAAGATGTGTTTTGTAGCTTTATCGCTCGGAACAAAAAATTGTTACTGGAAAGGTCATGTTAGTCAGTGCAGCATGCGTCGTATGTGTTGAACACTCCAAAATCTTCGTGAATGAATACGCGTCAACGCTTTTAAAGACTGTTTACACTGACCTTAACTAGCGGAGTGCAGTTAAGTCTTCAGAGTTGAGATTAGTTATATTTATTTGAGCGGGCCCAGGTTTGGTTCATATTCATAGTCCTTATCAGTTCCCGAGTCATGTACGTTTAAATCTAAGTATTATACACTGGGATCGCCTCCAATTATATACTGGGGTCGCTTCCAGTCCATTGTACGGTACTTATAATACAAGCTTTTGCTTAGTTTGGGATCTTACACTTGTTGTGTTCGTCTGGCAAGACAAATGTTGAGCGAAGGCTATTCCATTGATTTTATATTCTGTGATACCGTTACTTTGGCATCATCTTTGTTGTTATGTTGGATGGCGAAAATGAGGTACCAATTTGATACAAGGATCTCTTGATTCGTCATTGAGTTGATCGTCAAATTCTAAATGCTTTTTAGCTGGTACTGCGGGCTCGCTTGAGATTACTCATGCACTCCAATACTGATCTCAATCAATTTGTAAAGATACCTACCTGTTTTTTTTATAGCCATGCCCCATTCCTGGTCAAAAGCCTTATTTTAAATTCTCCACACGACTCTACCTTGCGCCATCTCCAACCACGATGGTCCTGCAACAGTGTTACATCAACTTCCCATCTTAACGGCCTGATTAGCGCAGTTAGTAGTGACCCTGCTTTCTGTGCAGAGGGTCCCGGTTTCGAATCCTGGTAGGGTCAAACTTTGTGTGAAGAGCACTAATGTGTGTACCCGAGTCATGGATGTTTAATATCTATATAAGTATTGTATACTGAGTTCGCCGTCAGCTTAGTGTGGGACCGTATAGTTGGTATTTTTTCCTGACCCGGCCTCTGCACCTGCGACCTTCATCTACGATATCTTGATAAATTGAAAAGCAGCACCCCATACTTATATGGTGCAAAAAAGCGAACGAATCGATCAAAGTCTAGGAAGCAGGAAAGGTACCCCGCCCTCACTATGCCGGAGGGACCCGGAATTGGAGTAGGATATATTGGAACACAAACTTAAGTGCGTTCTGCTTCATGGTTGTAATGTACGAGCAAGACAGCTATATTTTTAGTGCTGGGAAATATTGTTTGGTCTTCGTAGATTACAGATTTGGCGTTACTATCCAGGATGCAAGGTATAAAAAATAAAAAATAACGTGTCTACAAACTTCCAAACTTAAGTCTTTTATAGTTTATTAAATTATTTATTTACGATTTTTTTTTAATAACAATTGTCCAACACATCAGCATTGCCATTCAACGTACCAAAACTGTCAGTGTTTCGGGCACCCTGCCAGCCGATAGTGGTGGGAATTTGCTGCAGAGTGCTTTTTAATACCAGTTTAATTTTAATTTGTTTTAATCTATTATATCTTTAATTTTATAAATATTTAAATTATGTTTTTCTAATAATTATTGTAAAAAAATATACATTACAATTCCAATCCAGATGTTTGACTTGAAATATTATACCTATTATTAAAAATATCAATAAAAGTTACATACATACACTCGTGCAAAGTGTGAAGTGAAGTGAAATACGAATTCAATCAAAATTGTAATCGATTATTGGAAAGCGAATGGGTGCAAGTAACCGATAACCCTTGAAATGAGCTGTTCTTGAGCACTGGACTCTATGAAGGTAAAGTATTCCGGGGTAAACAGTATTCCCCAAAATTGATTCAATTTTTTCAGAAAAACAAATGACGGCATCAGAAAAGTAAGCGGGAACTGCTAATGTAATCGTGACGTCATCTAGAACGCTTGTTGTCACTGTCATTTTTATTTTATAAATCCTGTGGTGTGAGCGTGACAGAAGAAGCGAATGTAACCCCAACTGAAAAGAATTGTGCTTGAACGAAGGATTGGTGCCATCGTGGTTAGGAGGTGCTAGCGTCATGGTTTTGGCGAGTGGTTATGGCAGGCTTCACACCATGCTATCCGATCCTAATTATCCGATGAAATTGGATAATGTGTGGGAAAATCCAAATTTAGGACGTCCGATTGCCCTCACACTTTATCCGATTCCATCCGATAGTTAGGATTGGATTAAAGTGCAACTTAAGGCCTCACGTATTTACGTCATCGTACGTCATAAAGAAAACTTTGAAGGTTTATGACGCCAAGAAAATCGTATTCTTGGTACATTTGTGTGTTTTTGTGTATTGCCTTCGGGCCATTTCCTTAAACATTAACCTACAGATTTGCAGTTCAAAAACCCTTTGATAAGTATATTCTTTACACAGATGCAACACGTTCAAGTCCGCAGTGTTCAAATCAGAACGACTTTTAGTGCAATTGTTTCGAATCCAAACGGTCTCATTAGCATTTATGTAAATAACACAGGTATTTACTGCACTGAAATGAGTTCAGAAGCTAAAAGCTGACTGAATTTTACTACATCGATATCCACCAAGTGTACTCGTTCTCGTTCTGAGAACCTCAAAAAATCTTTCAGATAACCTTTTCTCATATCCACCTCACACCACCATAAAAAAAAGCCTACTATGACCTGAATACAGGACGTAAACAAGATAATCTCCCGGATTTCTTCATACCCGTCAACTTTAAATACCGTCGAACCTTGTCTCTGAAGCCTTTCGACCATATAATGAGTCACCAATTTATCACCTACAAAAACCACCAGTTTAAAACGACCCCTAACAAAGCTCGCGTGCAGACCAACTAGTGTGATTTGTAAAGGTCAATGTTGATTGGTCACTTTGTCCTGCCGTGCGCCGGAGTGGTTTTGCAATTGAAGCAGTGTTGTTACGGCCGACGATTGGAGTGCACGCGGGTTGACAGGTTTGCGTAATATCGTGTCGAAAGTGATGTTTATGCGAAGGGCCCGCGAGTGAAGGGATTTTTGTATTGACAAACAGCAATAAAGGTAGGATTTGTTTTATCATTTCATACAAATTTATGACTTCTGTGCATGGTTTTAGCTCTCGTTTTTCATTTTAATTAAGTACTAAAGTAAGTAAGTTTGTTTATTTTTTATGAATTAAGTTTTTACATTGTTTCTGCTCTAGTTGTTTGGGTGTACGGTTTATGATGGTACATTAATTCTATCGCGCTGTTGTTTCGCGGTTGCAAAACTAATTTACCTTTTTTAATTTTGTAGGTGCAGATATTTGCATGAAAACTATTATGAGATAAATACTATCTAATACGATTAAGGTCCCAATTTGTGGCATATGACTATACCTATACAATATAAATATTTTTATTTATTTTCTAACTTTTTATAGGTCTTAACTTTTTACAAGTTCTTGACACTTAGACCTAAAACTGCAATGTAAATAAAAACTCGATACGCTCGAGCGCAGTCGCGACTTGCATGCGCCAAGTATCGCGCGGAGCGTTGTGTTGTGATCGCGTGGTTTACGATACATTGTGCGTTCAAAAATTACAATATTTGTAACCCATGACTTTCGACAAAAAATATTTATATAATTTTATTATAGGCATGATGTGTAATCTTTACCTAAAGTTATCGTTACCATGGCCTTTATACCTTGTATTATGAACAAGCCTCCAACTATTCAGTACACAAGACTTTCCTTGAGTCAATATTTTGATTTTCATTCAGAATCAGATTTTTTTTTTTTTTTTTTTATTCACGTAGACCATTATTGTACAGTACTTATGAATCGTCAAGTTACAAAAATATTATGCTACTGCTTTACCACCCGTTCGGAATGCCGTTCCTATGGAGAAGAACGGGCAAGAAACTCCATGGTTGCTCTTTTTTTAAAATAGATCTTTTACATTTTTGAGCAATACATTGTTATAGGTATTGCTCAAGACACAAAGTAATGTTATATAAACATCGATATCTATTAAGATTTTAAAGATGTGTATACTACACATAACTTAAAATCATTTAAACTTAAAAGACCTTATTGATATAATAATGAAAAAAAAATGCAATTCCATTTTAATGTCCTCATTCTAGCCTAGCTATAAAATAACCATATCTATAACCTGCTTACCTACTGAACTTACTTGAACGTATATTTAGCGGCAATAAAAAAAATATAATCTATAAAACTGTTGGATATTTCGATTGCAGCAATCGCCTTCAATCTATATTTTAGGTTTCGCAAGAAACTTAGACGCCATTAAAAAGATAAAAAAAGCCAAAAGTATTCATATTTAATTAGGTACTCTTTGGTACTTCTGACGCTAGGTAAATGGTTCATTGGATAATCTGTGGGCCGAGCTCAATCTAAACGTAGCGTCACGTTAACGTAATCGTGTTCTATCTCGCTTACATCTTAATTTCATTAACAAGAATGACAGTGACAACATGCATCTCGATAACTATACGATTTAATAGAAGTTTATGCTAAGGGCACTGTTGCTATTTCTGATGGCAGTAAACATAAAATTTTACTAATTGCAGTATACTGATTATACCAAACAAGTATATAAGGTTTAACAAAAATAGTGTAAAATATTTTAACAGATGAATCAGTAAGTTATATGGATCACGTTGATGTATAAATTATGTTTATATATTTTTTAAACAAACGAACCAGTAGCGTTTGATCGAGCGCTCGTCATTTTTTAAATCTATACTTACTAATATTATAAATGTGAAAGTTTGGATCGATGTTTGTTACCCTTTCACGCCCGAACGACTGAACGGATTTGGATGAAATTTACCACAGAGATAGATTATAGTCTGGAATAACACATAGGCTACTTTTTATCCCGGTAAAATGCATGGTTCCCGTTTAATTTAAATTTATCCCGATTTTGTTAACAACGCGATCTCCTTGGAAGCTGTTTTATATTTTTTCGTAAACTTTTGTTTTGCGCCTTGTCAATTATGTCACTTTTATGTCCGCATGGTGACATTTTCCTTTAATATAAGTTTCTTATTTAACCATCCCCCTGCCGTTTCATTCTTAACCCAGCGTGTGCCGCACCTGCGGCCATCGCTTACAAGTTGTTCTTCGGTCGGATCCAATGATTCGCACACCGCCACGTTCTGCAATGGTGAGAACGCGCATGATGGCATGTATGGAGCATGCACTGATGGAAACAGCGGATTTCAATCCACAACAAGGTACTCAGCAGCCAACTGATGTAAATAAAACGCAGATTGATGTAACGGTACCTGTCTTCGATCGCACAATTGTTATTGCGGGCGGCAGCACTTTCGTTGAACGTTGGCGCGTTATACTGGCGCGGAGGAAACGACTGGAATAGGAAGCTGCACGCAAAATGGACGGATACAAATGGAACTTATTGATAAGAAATCGGAAGCGGACTTGGCGGAATTGGACGAGAAATACAGTTCACGCGGTAACGATGGCACGGACGTGAAGAGGTGGTTAGAGCGCAACCAACAGGATCTACAAAACGTACAGTCAGCCCCCGAATATGGTAATAAAACGGGCTAGCTGAGCTCGCCAGTGGAGACTGGCCCTGGCACCAATGATGGTACAGTTCAGCCGTTAACGTGCGCACCGAAGGATTTCACCGCCACCTCTGCTGCTAACGACGGAGTGCTAACTTGAGTAGGATATGCACGACACTATTTATGGAGACCTGTTTGAATCTACCCAAGAGTTTAACATCAACCCTAAAGAATTCGCAATCGAGTCCTTGGCCGTGACAGGTATGCCACGCAGTAATGATGATGACGAACAATCTGTGGCCGTACTGGAACAAACGTCTATTATCGTCGACAGTAGGTGGCATGTGAACCTGCCATGGATGGAACAGTACTGCGAAATGCCTGTCAGCTACCAGAATGCACTGACATGGTTGTAGGGCATCGAGAGATAGACGACCGCAAGTGTAGAATTTGCCGGCAAGTACACGAATAGGGCGAGTCATTTACTTGAAAACGATCATGCGAAGAAAGTAGAGAACACACAAGCTGCCGCTCAGACGTGGCATTCACCACACTACAGTGTTGCTAGCCCGAATAAAGCAAAGTTACATCTGGTCTTTGACAGTGCTACAACGACTAAAGGCATAGAGGACCAGGAATGATTTGAGAATTCTAGGGAGAAGAGTTCCAGATAAGCCCGTAAGAGTACATGTGATGACCTCTTTGATTTTACTCATTAAGCATGCGCAGTGGACGTCATTCAGTCAAGTCATACTCTTGTCCCTGGTACCGGACAACGAGTATATAGTCCAGATTGATGGCCACGTAGATTTCCCATCAGATTCTAAGATGCCCAGAATGGAAGACGAACCTGGCGCCCAAATGGCTCATCGCTAGAACCCTTTTCACCCACTGCGGCTTGGACCTATTCGGACCAACGGAGCACAGTTGACGTTTATCGCTCCCGTCAATTCACATTGGGGTGGGGCTCGGGAGATGCTTATTGGTCAGAATCAACACTAGAACTCTAAAGCTACGGCGGCACGCGTCGCTCGAATCCATGTTGGTTTGGAGTGTTGAACCAGCACTAGGGTGGAGAATGTTAACGACGATCTCCTTGGAAGCTATTACATATTTTTTTGTTGACTTTTGTTTTAGGCCTTGTAAATGTTGTCACTTTTATGTCCGCACGGTAACATTTTCTTTTAATATAATGTTCTTATTTAACCATCCCTCCCGCCGTTTTATTCTCACCCCGGCGTGTGGCGGACCTGCGGCCACCGCTTGCAGATTTGTTTCAATTTTTCATAGCGCAATGGATCGACATGATTTTTTGCGCGGGTAACACCGCGGGGCGCAGCTAGTGTCTAATAATTTGATTTATTTCTTTCGGATTGTTTTCTTCATAACCTATAATTGTTGGCCCTGTTAAAATATTTTACACAATTTTTTTTAATAGTTATATAAGGAGAGGTGTTGTTTGGGGATAAAATAAGATATTACTAAAATGAGTTTGGTAAATTTCCATTTTGGTTAAAAATATATATTCTATGATGGTAAAAAATTACTTAACTAAATAGTACTCTTAAAAACTCATCATAATATTCTAAGGTACATTTCCACTTAGTCATTGTCATAATGTTAATTTTGCAACTATGGGTAACAGTCTGAATTGCTCTTGCGCAATACAGCATTAAATCCAAGCATATAACGAATTATATATTCAATATTCAACCTTAAATCCTCACATGAAGGTTAAACGTTTGTTCGTTTGACCTTTTGACACTAAACATTCTCCCCAAAGTCGTGTCTTAGGAAACAACGTATTAAGTTAGCAAAAAAAATGTATTTAGCTGGAGGTGAATTCGGTTTAAACAAGACACAATCATAATTCTGCCATTATCATTGGTTTGATGATTCATACATTAGTATGTATGTATATTATAAAAACATTACAGTGGAACATGGTAAGGTGATTTTCAGGTAATTATTATTATTATTATTTTTTATTGCAGTATAGGCAAGTATTTGATCTCGATCTCACCTGATGGTAAGTGACGATGAGATCTACGATGTAGCATACTTGCCTAGAATAATGTACTACCTAATTTAGTAGAGGATTTCCCCTCCTCCATTCGCCGGTTCACTAAACAACATAATTTTATTAAAATACTATACTACACGTTCATTATTTATGGTAATCGTAAGCTAAAGGCAATTTCATCTAATTCCGCTAATAACATCAATTAAATATCTCCGCTCGTGTAATTATTCACTAACTGTTTGGCACTACGCACTAATTCAAATCGTATTGGCTTGGCTCAAATTCAGTGTATAATTATCTAAATTTGTGTATTCTGACGCTAGCAATCCTCGATGTCTATTAAGAAAAACGTAGATAGGTTTCTTGCGCTCGGAAATGGCTCAACAAAACCGGGCTGCGCAGTGCGCCTGCTACTCAGCCTAATTATTCTAACTAAATTAAAACGACGCAGCCCAACATATCTGTCTTGCTTTTGCGCTTGCTAATTGTCACGCTATCTCATTAACACTGCCTTTGTATCGTTAAGTTTGCACCCAAAAGTACGTTATATTGTAACGTATACGTGTGTGCTTCAGCTGGAACATTAATGACAACGCTTTAGTGCTAGCATCACATATCTACTTAATTGTACATCAATGCTTGATATGCATGGTTGATTTTTTTTATTTAATTTTCCAATGTAAGATAATATTTTATTGCTGCCCAAAATTTATCGAGTTCCTGTACTTTTGCAAGACCAATGCCATCTTTTTATAAAAAGGGCAAGACTAATCCCGTGGGACTCTTGCATGTTGCAGTTACGTCAAACTCTAGCAAAACTTTTTTTAAATAGCTGACCTGGCCGATGCTGACCGCTGTCAAATAAAAAAGAGAACTTTCACTTTTCCCCAATTTTCCGTATAACTTTTTCATTTTCTCTTTGCCTACGAACCTGATTCGGACTATTACGATCGTAGAAAAAAATGCCAAATCGGTTCAGCCTTTCTCAAGTGAGGCGCTTACCAACGAACAACATTTTATTTTTATTTATAGGTACTAGATAATGTCTCATAGAACAAACCCCTAAGACAGTCTATTGTTGTCTGTGATTACGCCGTATTTATCTTGCGAAGATGCAAGACGCAGAACAACACTAAAATATTTAACAAATAAAATGTTATACTGACATCAGCACCGTACCTACAAGTAGGGCATATTACCAACTAGAGACCGGTTCACATAGCATATAAGGCTTGGTCCGCTCTTGACATTTCTAAAGTGAAGAAATCCCATGTTGGATATACAATACATACCTACATTTGATTACGACCAATTTACAGGACTATATAATCCAAAATAATGTCTCATAGCATGGTTGTTCATTTTCTAATTATTATTCAATGTATGTACAAATCCGACCGAGTCGCAAGTCTTCTGATTATACGTCCGGATAAAAACCTATGAAGTTTTATTTGTAAAATATAATAATATAAATGAACCCTAAATACATTAACAACTTAACTATGGGTTCAAAACGGTACAGCTATGCACGTTTGGGGATACGGGTGTGAGAATATAGTTCGTTAAGACAACTTAATTAAAGCTATTACAGATACTAAACCTGCGAACGTTTGTTCGCAGGTTTAGTAGAAAATATTTATTTTAACTAATATAGCTTACTGACACAGATGGTAATTCAAGTTCCTAAGGTGGTCGTACTTAATATTTGTAAACACATATTCATTCACAATAACCCACATACTATTAATACAATGACGTAGCTATAAGATGACCATGACTGCATGCCCACCAAACTAATAGGCACGTGAAACAGTCATTGTCAATATGAATCACCAAACCTTGACAGAGTTCGGCAAAATATTTACAAGACGTATTGATGATTGTACCCGGAGATTGGCCGTCTTTATTGTCGTTGGTGCGCTAATCAATTTACAATGGCATTGTAAACCATTTGCAATAATAATAATTTTAAATTAATAAATATCGCAACATCTACTCACCAATTACTAAACAGTCTCAAACTCAGCATCGCTTGGGCTACGTGTAACGTACAATGGACTAGCAGGTATATCTTGACTGATATAGATATTGGGCATCCATGATTCGGGTACAAACATTCGTGGTCATCACACAAAGTTTGCCCTTCAAAATCGCTTGAATGTTTTTGCTGTGTAGTTATTTCTGCTCCATGCTTCGTTCGCCTCGTTAACTCATAGCGTGATATGAAATTGATAAACAAAAAATCAGGCATATTTTCCAATACATATCTACCTAACAACATAAAGCAACCTTCTTCCTTGCCTTCCTTCCTCGTTCCCTCAATTCTGAGAATCGCCATTGAGAGTACTGTATCACAGATTTCATTCAAATTATTACAGACCGCTGCGCGAAGCATTTGTAGAGCAAATAATGTAGACTCAGTATAATTTTTGTAATAGATCAGTTTTCAGTATTATGGGTATTATGGGTACCGAACAATGAACCGAGGGTAAACTCAGTATATAATACCTATACAGATATAAAATATCCATGACGCGGATACAAACATTCGTGCTCATCACACAAAATTTGTCCCTACCAGGATTTTAATCCGAGACCCTGAGCACAGAAAGCTAGGCTACTACCAACTGCACTAATCAGACCGTTAAACTAACTAATACCAAAGAGTGCTCTACAACTTTTCTATTTAATAGAATGTGAACATAACACACAGTAAATAACAAAGTTTTAAACGTCTCATATAAAAACTACGTAACTTTTCAGGGGCCAAACGATAACAATTAACTATAAACATTAATTCATTTAGTTCATAGTTTAATCACAGCGGCGGTTAAAACTTTTTCAAGAAACTTTACATTTATTATCTCTTGATAATAAATAATGAAAAGGTTTATTACTTAACATCTCTTATTAAAGATTATATGAGCTAAAGTTAGGCATTACGTGATGCATCAATGCGCAGCTATGCAGCAGATAATACAACTTTTATTAAAATCCGTGCAGCAGTTTTTGCGTTGTGCGTGCAAAGACACAATACACAATGTGAATTTGCCCTCTGTATCAATAAACAGTAGGTACAGTATCCTTCAAAGTATCTAGGGCGAAGAAGTGAATGTAAAATTAACATTAACTGCGTATCTAAGTTCTTAACTAAGTATATGTTATTAGATACAATGTAATTTAGATACCTAAGCGACCAGTTATGAAATCGGGCCAGATTAATAAAGAGATAAACCGTTCTCAAGTATTTATTGCAGTAATCGACAGATAAAATTTGTAAATTTACATGGTTTTAATCTTTTACGAAACTTGTTTACTAATAAATTGATTTAACCACGCAATTCTATGTATACATAGAGTTACGTTCCTTTCAAATTTGTGATTCAATGGTACTCGATAAAATCACATTTTGGATAATGTTTATTTCTTTCTTTCTATCTTCACCAAGGGTGGTTTTGTCGAAAAACAATTGATCCAGGCCTGTGTTTTGAGTCTGTATGGTGGACACACCCACATCACATTCACCACATTCCCATAATATTATTTCCTTCGTACAATGTAATTTTTTTAACACTAGATAACATTTTAAATATAAAAAAAATATTGCTTTCACTCTTTCGTATAAAAACTGAATTATCGTCTTAGGATAATTTCACTTACACAATTGTTTACTGAAAACATTTTTATACAAAAATTATATGAAAACACAAATACTTAATTCATACCATCAATAATTTATCGCGAGCCCAAAATAATTATCTATCCATTCAACATTTTTAATATTTATAACTAGAAGTCGTAAGAAAAAGAAAATAATCACCTACTCCGAATTCATACTTACGTGTAAATGTAAATAAATAAGTATTCCAAATACACTCGAGAGCAATAAAATCGCACATGTTGAATTTTTGGAGTTGAAGTTAATTTTTTGTCTGAATATTAATTATAATTAAAAAATAAATTACCCTAGCTGAAAGCTAATTTCAGTACCTTTATAATGATACCTAACAACAGTTTACAAATAACCCATAACGGGTTACAGGGCGCAATATCCCGCGTACCCAAAAAAAAACCTTTTTACTCGTTTCGCTTGCATTACTTACTTGTAGTTTTTACTGAAATAGTATTTGTATTGTAAATTCTGTAGCATAAATATTCAAAATGTGTTATAAGACTATTGAGTCGTTAGTGGGAATGTTATTACATTTGTTGTATAATCCAATGACTTCAAGTCCACATACATAACTCGAGTTTTACTGGACTGAATTGTGTGGGTATCTTATGAGTATACTTATCGCTCAAGATTTAATGTGCTATCTTATACCAAGACGACCTGCTGATTGCGATTTTCATAATCGCCATTATTAACCTTCCAGGACCTTGGACTCGAAAATTGAAGGGCCTGATGGTTTATCAGTCATGAGGCCCATCTTGTTGCTGACACTTGAGACCAGATTAATTATTTAACCGTATCTTATGATTAAGTACAAACCTAAGTACAAGAAAAAAACAAACAAGTTGTCGTCAGTCGTTTGTTTTCAACCCCAGTGACGTCACGTTATCATGCATATAAAAACTGCACAACGAATACCGACATGTGCGATATTATCACGCTATCCCCATATCCGGGTCGACACGTGCGAAGTGTCCGTTATACTGGTGCAATAGTATTCATGTTCCGGTTATAGTTATACAATGCACGTGTAAGATCGCAATCTGGGTATTGTGAGGTAAGTAGTTGTTGTGCTCTAGTAGAGCAGATAGTTAGTAGGTGGTTATTATTTTAAATACAATTAGGTTATATAAATGCCTCCGCATAGTCTTATATGTCATCTCATGATTCCAAATAGGTCTTGGGGTTGAGTCACCTTCGTCCGTAGGAGAATTAAGTACCCTCGAGATACCCTACACATGACCCTGGGTGGTGCCAACCAGGTGACAACTCTACTGGTGGTAGGCTTCGGCCGTGGCTAGTCACCACCCACTGAACAAAGCCATGTCGCCAAGCGGCCTAGCCGTGTTCCGGCATGATGTTCGGTGTTGCCATTCATGGATGGCGGGTCAGATCAGTTGCGCTGCATGTGCCTAGTGAATGTAGCGTCTCTTATCTACTGCCGCCTTCCTACCTAGGCAAGTATGCTCCATCGTAGATCTCATCGTCACTTACCATCAGGTGAGATCGAGTTCAAATACTTGCCTATAATGTAATAAAAAAAAATAAAAAAAATAAAGAGACGAAGCAGTACCACTATCAAATCGAGCAAGCAAACATATAGTCGGGCCCTTTTCTTGAAGCAACATGGAAACTTAAAAATTATCCCTCATAGAGCGCACCAATTTAAATTGCACAAAAACTATACGCACCAAGATTATTAAAAAAAATAACTACAGATAGGTATTGTTTAATAAAAAACATCAATAATACAAACTGAAAAGTAGTAGGAGTACATAATAGCGGGGGAGGTAGTAATCGCAGCATCTAAATGCGGATGCAGTTATAAAACTAGTTAGTGCTGCAATATTTCCTTCTCCAATTACTAAACTTTATAAGCAATTAGGTACACAATCCGATTTTCAAATATTTTATAGGTACGCCTCCTTCTACTTTATGATATCCTAGTACTTTTAAGTTTCAATTTTCACTCCACCTTTGAGGTTTTTTTATTAGATAACACCCATATTTAGTTAAGTAAAGTCCTTTAATAGAAAACAATATTTTTAGTGCAATTATTATTGGGTGTTGCGCTCCAAGGAACGCTCCGATGTTAGGGTTCTTTATTTTTGTTATAACATTTGACATGTTATATCCACTTATCCAACGTGGCAGTAGCAACAAGGCTATACCTTTTAAGAATTGTTCATTTTCTTCACAGGAGAACGCGGCGTCTAGCATTAATAAAGTTCGTTGACACTTGTTTGCTGTTTTAAATATTCTGAAACGAATCTCAAGTATCATAACAGCACGCACGACAAATGCTAGGTACTACACAGTGGCGTAGTATAGGTCATTAGCACCCGGTGCGGATTTCAAATTTGCCGCCCTCTTATTTTTGCTATTCATTATAAAAAAAATGGGGCATGGTAACGACAAAAAAAATGACGAAAAAAACAGTGAAAGATTTTTTTTTACATATTTTTTTTTCATATCTATTTTTTTTCTCTAACCGCCACCTGTGAAATGCCGCCCCCGGCAAAGTGCCGCCCGGTGCGGACCGCATCCTCCCCCCCCCCCCCACCCCCCATACTACGCCACTGCTACTACAGACATCTTATGAAAATCATCACGCCAGCAAAAAGTTTATTTTGCTCCAAACACAGCGAAGGATCATAACATGATTCTCTGGAGAGTTAAAATTACTCATCAAGCACTTTTCTAGAACTTTTTTAGAGTGCTTGACAAGCAGTCTTGGTGAGCGATCAAGTTTACTTGACACGCACACAATTGCTTCACAGGCAAGATTAGATTAATTCTAGGGAGTATGCATCACGGATACCCCACAATTATTACATTTAATGGTATATTTTCAGGCAATAAAATATAATATTTCCGAAGTTTGTTTATGGAGAAAATCCGTTTTAAGATCGATTCAAATCCGATTCACAGCCATTGCAGCAGCATAAGCTTGCTAACCAAATATTGAGTATTGCTTCCAAAGCTATTAAAAATACATTTTTCAATGTCCCATAAATATAATAACGTATTCAATGGATCTACTTAACTTATTGCCGATTGGACCGACATTATGAATGGAACGATCAATCACTGGGAAATATTTTGGTTTAAAACCAAAATATTAAGATTACGGAAGCTGTAGGTAATCTTCAAGAAACATATTTTCTCACAACGTCTAATTTGTATTCAACCTTGTTTTTTTTACAACGTGTTTACGAAAAATACCGCCTAAAATGACGGTTTTACGAGGACGTATTAAATTAGTTTATGGTGATGTTTCGCAGTAATTCTGTATTTTTAATGACCCTAAGAATTACGTAGATATCATTCCTTGGGCTATTAAAATATCAAAATATTTTAATATATATCTATAGTAAAAAAATATTATCACACAACAAAAAAATATTATCACACAACTTTGGCCGAGGATTCACCCGCGCAACCGCGATATTGCTCTGCTACTTGACCACCCAAAAGTCAGAGCGTGATGATACAACCATAGCACACATTTCATGGCATAAGCTATCCAATAGTAAAACACTGTTAAAATCGGTCGAGTTTCTATATGGTTCATTGTGTTAACCCATTTAGGACAATGCATTTCTATTTCGTACTACATTCCCTTTGCTAACTTCAGAACTGAGACATCCCATTTTATGAATGAACGGTACAAAATTGTATTTATTATTTTATCCTCCGAATGCTTTGATGGGTAGGGGAAATCACTCAACTAACCGAGTTTTTCCTCAGTAAAAGCTTTTTAATACCTATGATTCAATTATATTTTCACTCCCGTACCCGACTTTTTCCTTTGAAGCGTTATGTAAAGGAAATGCTGTCTGAGTTATTTCAAGAAAAAAAAAATTGAAAGTCGTCTCCGGGTAAGAAAAAAAATTAAACTTTGAATATACCCTTAAATTCAAGACATTAATACTTTATTTTCACTTACCTGATGCTAAAATGTCATTCAAAGCATGTAATGCCAAACGATCTCTCTCAGAATTCGTGACTCGACATAAGTTTATTTCCCACAACTATTGCTATGACATCATAGTATAGAGTTAGTGTGTCTGTTAGATTTAATATCACGTTTAATTACAAGTGTTTGGGGAGTGGATACCCAACATTACACATAAATTGCCGCTAATGCCTTGATTATACGTAACGAGTGAAATGGCGAGACAGTGCTCTCGGCCTAATGCTCGGTGGGTGTAAACAGTGCTCTCGGCCTAATGCTCGGTAGGTGTAAACAGTGCTCTCAGCTTAATGCTCGGTAGGTTAAACAGTGCTCTCGGCCTAAAGCTCGGTAGGTAAAACAGTGCTCTCGGCCTAAAGCTCGGTAGGTGTAAACAGTGTTTAGTACATATAAACCTTGTTACTCTGCGAGCACTGTCTAGCCCTTTTACTCGTTACGTGCAATCAAAGCATAAAGGAACTATCTACAAATGATCGAAATTTTTTAGTAAAACTTGACAAGTTATAAAATCCAACATATGAGGAATCAGAAGTTCTCTATTAATTCAATGTCGCTAAACAAGTAAACCCTGACCCAAAAAAAACTATTCTCTCGGCATTCAGCTATTCATATTGTTATTATGCAAATTTTTACATTTAGAAACTTCTGTGCATGTTATTGTATTTATAGCTATTTAATTAGCACTAATTTTAGCGTCTCTTAGTAAAACTTTATAGATTTTAACATCTTTAGCAACATTTAAAAAAAATCTTAACCTTCTTCTTTTTGTTAGGTAACTGTATGTATGGCTCTTAGTACGAGTTTTGAGCGTATTCAAAAATTTACCGATAGAATGAACAATTGTTTACATTATGTTCAATAGCAAAACAGCGCTTTTCCACTAGTGGGGCTGCTCCAAAATATGTATATCATTGATGAACAATTACGTAGATATGTGATGCCAGTATTAACGCGTTTTCATTAATGTTTCAGCTGACGCACACACGTGTATGTTATAATATAAAGTACTTTGGTTGCACACACTAAACGATACAATGGCAGTGTAAACGAAATAGCATGACAAAATTAGCAAGAGCAAAAGCGGGACAGATATATGTTGTGCTGCGTTGTTTCGATGTAGCTAGACTAATAAGACTGTGTAGTTGGGTGCGCTGCGCAGCCCAGTTTTGTGGCAAGAAACCTATCTACGTCTTACTTAAAAGACAACGATGATGTATATGCAAAGATTCGATCATTCGATGTCTGTCTGGTGAAACATATTATGCCGTTAACGTTTATGTTAAAGTGCCTTTTTGTATTCCTCTTTTAGTCTGAACTAACTAACCCTCGGTAGAATGTAGGCTCCACCTATAAATGAAGTAGGTACATAAATCCATTCCATAACAAAAGATCTTTTTAAAAAAGAGCAACCATGGAGATTCTTGCCCGTTCTTCTCTATGTATAGGAACGGCATTCCGAATGGGTGGTGAAGTTGTAGCTTAGCATTTTGTAACTATTTTGACGATTCATAAGTACTGTACTTAATGGTTTACATGAATAAAAAAAAATTCTGATTCGGATTCTTTGTTTAAACGGACTGCCAAAAATAAAGAACAAATATTTTAGGCCAGAGTTTTGTACAGTCAAATTAACACAGCGGTGAAATATCAAGATTTTTCTATAAAGACATGTACAATAAATTCTTGTAAATCGAGATAAAAGCCAATGAGAAATAACTTCACTAGAATTCCATATACTTTCATCCCAGTTTATTTATTCAATATTTAATAGGTCCACATTTTTCCTGATAAATGTTTTGGAGAATTTATTTTATTTTTATAACGTTAATACAACCGACAAAGGCTACACAACAGGAATCGTTTTAGCGTTCGTTACCTTTGATTTCTGCTTTGTTAAGAAATAAACTAAGTTTTTTATAAGAAAATTAGCAAAAAAGATTTCTAAGTTCTGTACACATTGCCTATTAAGATTATCGTATTATTAACTAAATTGTATTTTGACTCTTTGATTAAGGTTGAGCAATATATAAAAAAATGCCATTGATATATAAAATCGAAATCCGGTCAGCACTTTACGCAAGAAGATAACCGACGACCCGATTAGCTCAGTTTGTAATGACCCTGCCATCTTCACCGAGGTTCCCGAGTTCGAATCCTGGTCGTGCATGAATGTTTGATCCGAGACATAGATGTTTAATATCTATATAAGTCATATTTACTCGGTTTGGCCCACATCTATTGTACGGTACCCATAATACAAGCGTTGCTTAGTGTGGGACCGTATAGATGGTGTGTTCGGCTGGAAAATAAATATAGCCGCGTTGACCAACCGAGCAGCCTTGTAAGACGAGTTTGCCTTGCCCAGTCAGGGCATTTCTCATCCGAGGCAACCACTACCATGCATTATCAACAGTTATTAACGTTGCTTGAACTGATTACTCGAATCAAAACTGAGGCGGCCGAAACAGCCTCGCTTGGTCAATACGCGCGCCGCGGCCTGTGTGATTTCTATCAACCACGATTATCAACATTGCTCACGAATGAACACAGGGTTCTCTTGAAATGAACTTTAGAAAAATAATTCTCGAGTTTTGAAATTTAATTAATGATAGTTGAATGTCTTTTACGAAATGTATAGTTCCGATTGTTTTAAGCGTTATTTCATAGGTAATGTTTGTATAAACGTTTACCTAATAGAAAAGAAAGTAGGGTTTGGAAAGCAGACTAGTATTTAATTGCGGAGATTGCAATTATGGCAGTATGTGAGCTACCGAGGTTATTTGGGTCACTTTTCACTGAGCTCTTTATAGTGTTGTGAATATGTGGACTAAGTCCATAAAGTTCATTATTGCCTGAACTAACACGTGAAGGATTTTGTAGATCCGGTAGTCGGTCACCTATGTGATATGTTAGGTTTACATCTATAAAATTTGGTATTCATTTTGTGACTACCTACGGTAAAATTATAATTCATATTACGATAAAAAAATTATTGCAACATTGCTAAATTAGCGAAAGATATAATACCATTTGTAATTTTACTCAAAATATTTATCTTGGAATGTTTATCTTGGACTTTTGAGCGAGAAAAGTACACTCACAAAATATGTTTAACCCTCATCTGTAAACAAAACCGAGGCTCAAAGACAGCTTTAATTACAAAACCGTAACTTTTCATGAAGAGATGTTTACCGGAAGTTGAAGGGAATATTGCGCAAGTTCCGAATGAAGAAACACAATAAATAGAAACTCATTCAATCAACGGACAATTCAATTTCATAATGCTATGATGGATTCGAAAAATAAGATTTGTAAATTGTTTTTGGAATGGGTCAATAAAATGTTCATGTGAATGTGAAAGTAATTTTATTTTTTTTATTGCTTCAGGCGCGAGAGGGAGTTGTATGAATATTTTTTTTAACTGTTACAATGACGAAAGTATAGCAACATTTAAGCTTCAAATTTATGTGAATGTTGTTACCTCAACTTTCAAGCATATAAACATATTACTTGCCTACATTAATAAATTTACAACATACTAAATAAACTATCTATTGCTAGTTAAAACTATTATCCGCCATCGTGCAATTAGTGCGCAATCGACGTCATTGCAATTTACATAATGCACTGCGGCGCGGCGTGGTTGTAAAACGTAGGTAGCTCTACAAGGCTGTTTTGCATAGCAGTCTTATTTCATTATGTATTAAAGCTGACGTAATTTTCGACACAAATATCAACTGACGTAAGGTTCAAACTACAATATTCTTAATATAATGATTCTATTTGAGCTCTAATTAATTCCACAGTGAAAGGTCGTTACGCCCTTGATTTGTCTGATGTAGCCAATATTCGCATGATTTTTGAGATTCGCAAATGCAATAAGGGTATACATGTGTATGTCCGCATATAGGGCGTAGAAAACAATGGCAAGTTTAAAAAGTAGACATTCTCATTTGCATATGTGAGTAATATACCGAAAGATATAATAAACTAGCTGCGCCCGGCAGTGTTACCCGCGATAAAAAGTATGAAAAATTAAAACATCTATCCCACGGGAACCATACATTTTACCGGGATAAAAAGTAGCCTATGTGCTATTCCAGGCTATAATCTATCTCTGTGGCAAATTTCATCCAGATCCGTTCTGCCGTTCGGGCGTGAAAGAGTAACAAACATCCATCCATCTATCCATCCATCCAAACTTTCACATTTATAATATTAGTATAGATAGTATAGAAGTATAGATTAAAATTAAACAGGTATCAGAATCTATTCCCTCAACTCAACGCCTCAAATATGTACCCTGGACCGAGGAAACCATATTTGCGGCGTTTGAGGCATTATACAGAGGAGTGTGTGACGAGTATTCGCATCGCATTCGCAAATATGTGATAATCGACATTGATTGCTTACGTCACTAGTCTTCTTCTTCTTCTTCGACCATCTTGGTGTGAGCCACCTTCAGTGTCTTTCATTTGTTTCTGTCTTGAGCGACCTTTATCCAGTTCGATCCAGCTGCTTTCTTGACGTCATCCTTCCAGCGCATTTGGGGTCTTCCTTGCGGGCGTTTGTTCCCCCATGGCCTCCATTCCAGAAGAAATTTGCACCAAAAACCCTGCTTGCGGGCAACATGCCCAACCCATTTCCACTTCACTAGTTTATAGTTATCCTTTTATGTATTGCATTGAACAATGAACACTTATCTCATACCAAAACGAGTACATAATGTAACATTAAGTTATCAATAGCAACGGGCAATAGCTCTGATATTTTCATCAATGTTCCAGAATAAGCTAACAATACATTGCTATGATAGCTTCGAGAAGCTTATTGAGATACTATTGCTTCGTTTCTAATTAGTACAGCTCAAAAATAACAGTATTTTGCTTGGGTTTGGACATTGCCTAGAGACATCCTACGGGGTTATTATACCGACCGACTAATCTGATGGTATGCACATCAGTTAGTTACGAGTTCGACTCCTATTGGAGTCAAATATCGGTGATAATCTATAAGTTATTTGCCTTGGACTTCTTCTGGGCCGTTCATAATTAAAATGAAAATAGCTTGCATGTTGAAGGAAAACATCGTGAGGAAACCTGCATATCTGAGAGAACCCCTCGAAAGATGTGTGAAGTCCGCCAACCCGCGCTGGGCCATCGTGGTGGACTATAGCCTAATCCCCCTCGAATTGAGAGATTGAGATCGATGATATTCGCGTGCGTATAATAGCAATTAAGCCGGTTTTGACACGACTGGCACGTGTCTACACAAGAACATAGCACACGTGTAATTAAGATATAGATTAACTAGCTGCGCCCCGCGGTGTTACCCGCGCAAAAAATAATGTCAATCCTTTGCGCTATGAAAAATTGAAACAAATCTGTAAGCGGTGGCCGCAGGTCCGCCACACGCCGGGGTGAAAATAAAACGGCGGGAGGGATGGTTAAATAAGAACATTATATTAAAAGAAAATGTTACCGTGCGGACATAAAAGTGCCAACATTTATAAGGCCTAAAACAAAAGTCCACAAAAAAATATGTAATAGCTTCCAAGGAGACCGCGTCGTTAACATTCTCCACCCTAGTGCTGGTTCAACACTCCAAACCAACATGGATTCGAGCGACGCGTGCCGCCGTACGATTTAGAGTTCCAGTGTTGATTCTGACCAATAAGCCTCTCCCGAGCCCCACCCCAATGTGGACTGACGGGAGCGATAAACGTCAACTATGCTCCGCTGGTCTGAATAGGTCCAAGCCGCAGTGGGTGAAAAGGCTTCTAACGATGAGCCATTTGGGCGCCAGGTTCGTCTTCAATTCTGGGCATCTTCGAATTTGATGGGAAATCTATGTGCCCATCAATCTGGACTATGCACTGGTTGTCCGGTACCAGGGACAAGGGTATGTCTTGACTGAATGACGTCCACTGCGCATGCTTAATGAGTAAAATCAATGAGGTCATCACATGTACTCTTACGGGCTTATCTGGAAATCTTCTCCCTAGAAATCTCAAATCATTCCTGGTCCTCTATGTCTTTAGTCGTTGTAGCACTGTTAAAGACCAGATGTAGCTTTGCTTTATTCGGGTTAGCAACACTGTAGTGTGGTGAATGTCACGTCTGAGCGGCAGCTTGTGTGTTCTCTACTTTCTTCGCATGATCGTTTTCAAGTAAATGACTCGCCCTATTCGTGTACTTGCCGGCAAATCCTACACATGCGGTCGTTTTTCTCTCGATGCCCTTCAACCGTGTCAGTGCATTCTGGTAGGTGACAGGCATTTCGCAGTACTGGTCCATCCATGGCAGGTTCACATGCCACCTACTGTCGACGATAATAGACGATTGTTCCAGTACGGCCACAGTATGTTCGTCAGCATCATTACTGCGTGGCATACCTGTCACGGCCAAGGACTTGATTGCGAATTCTTAAGGGGTGATGTTAAACTCTTGGGTAGATTCAAACAGGTCTCCATAAATAGTGACGTGCATATCCTACTCAAGGTAGCACTCCGTCGTAAGCAGCAGAGGTGGCGGTGAAATCCTTCGGTGCGCACGTTAACGGCTGAACTGTACCATCATTGGTGCCAGGGCCCGTTTTATTACCATACTCGGGGGCTGACTGTACGTTTTGTAGTTCCTGTTGGTTACGCTCTAACCACCTCTTCACGTCCGTGCCATCGTTACCGCGTGAACTGTATTTCTCGTCCAATTCCGCCAAGTCCGCTTCCGATTTCTTATCAATAAGTTCCATTTGTATCCGTGCATTTTCGCGTGCAGCTTCCTATTCCAGTCGTTTCCTCCGCGTCAGTATAGATGGCAAGGTCGACCTTCTAATCTTCGATGCCTTACAGGAACGTGGTGGCGGCGACGTCTCTCGACGCTCAACTACAGTGCTGCCACCCACACTAACAATTGTGCGATCGAAGACAGGTACCGTTACATCAATCTGCTTTTTATTTACATCAGTTGGCTGCTGAGTACCTTGTTGTGGATTGAAATCCGCTGTTTCCATCAGTGCATGCTCCATACATGCCATCATGCGCGTTCTCACCATTGCAGAACGTGGCGGTGTGCGAATCATTGGATCCGACCGAAGAACAACTTGTAAGCGATGGCCGCAGGTGCGGCACACGCTGGGTTGAGAATGAAACGGCAGGGGACCCCCCCTGCTTAAATAAATGGTTAAATAAGAAACTTATATTAAAGAAAAATGTCACCGTGCGGACATAAAAGTGACATAATTGACAAGGCGTAAAACAAAAGTTTACGAAAAATATAAAACAGCTTCCAAGGAGATCGCGTTGTTAACAAAATCGGGATAAATTTAAATTAAACGGGAACCATACATTTTACCGGGATAAAAAGTAGCCTATGTGTTATTCCAGACTATAATCTATCTCTGTGGCAAATTTCATCCAGATCCGTTCAGCCGTTTGGGCGTGAAAGAGTAACAAACATCCATCCAAACTTTCACATTTATAATATTAGTATAGATGGTGGTGAAGTTATAGAACTTAGTTCGGTTCAGTTACCTTAAGATTTGGGTCTCGTCAAATATAATTCCATTATAGACCTATTCTATTGGAATATTCAAACAACATATGGCGTACACTAAAGTAGACCCTAAAAATGTCTGGGCTAGCATGTTGTTAAAATAGTAAATCAGAGTTTTGTAGGCTTCACTTTTAGCGTATGCAGTGTGATGTCTGATTATTCTACCAAGTCCGTGACAGATGCGGTCAGAAGATCGTTGTCAATAAATCTTAGACCACAAATACACCTTTATATCTCGGAAACTAAGAATATTATAATACAACCTTTAAATAACACATACTTTTTATTATGGCTAAAACATAAAACTTGTTTATTATGAAGTAATTAAGAAAAAAATTACAAGAAGCCTTTCTGACATTCAATATTCATTTATTAATGTGGTAATATCATTTACAACCGAATAATGTGGGTGCGAAAATTCTCACAGAGATTGATGACCCGGATTTATTGCTACTGAGTGTAGTTTGTACTGACACTAGCTAGATGTTTCTGAATCTCTTTGGGATCCTGGGTCCCCAAAGCCACGTTGGACTTTTGACAGTAATAGAACTAGAAAATTTACAAAGTGACAATGACCATGCCATTGCTATTCGATTGTGCG
This sequence comes from Pheosia gnoma, assembly GCA_905404115.1. Classification (NCBI taxonomy): domain Eukaryota; kingdom Metazoa; phylum Arthropoda; class Insecta; order Lepidoptera; family Notodontidae; genus Pheosia; species Pheosia gnoma. The sequence goes on from FR989900.1 coordinate 9,570,308, forward strand.
TCGATTGTATTAGCGCAAAAATGTAAATTGCAATGTAACGTCATCTGGTTTGAGGTTAGCCTTGACACGCACATACAGGTACGGCCTTTCCTTAATCGAACAAGGTTTCTTGATGACAACCTTATTTGCATACGGAATACTGATAGTTTAAAACAAGCTAGCGTGTAGGTACAACATTTCTACGTTGTAAACCTTACACTCAAGTGTCCTTGGAACACGCTTAAGAGATGGCGAAAAAAACAACATGGGCACAACAAATTATTATACTTACTACGAGCAGATCCAGTAGTTAGGTTTAAATTTGATTTCTAAAGTGAAACACAATACCATTGCAAAAGGGACGTTATAAAATTAAATACTTTTTAAATACTTTAATAACATATGCTATGGATGAAATGCGTCCATATTAGACACTGGAAGAAATGCGCCGTGTCTGAAGGCATCAATTTTGTTACAAAAAAAATAACTCTACAAAAGATATGTCCACTTATGACACACCAAACAAACTGCATTTGATTGATATGTGCCCGACATTAAAAATTGGCATCAAAAATGACGAAGACAAAATTCAGATCAGTTTACCATTTGGTTCCAATACAATGTTGCAGCCAAAAAAATACTTTTGGAAAGTCGGGTTCGCGAGTTTAATTTGCCATCGTCCGAATTTTCGATTGCCAATTACGGGAAGGCCGGTTTTAACGAGAAAAAAAAAGAAATTACCGTCCGCTTCAAAACGTTAAAGCTGTCGAAAAACGTGGGAGTCATTCATCATGCCGGCATCAGATTCTTTTGACGGCCGCGGATGTTTTCATTACTGGATGTTTCTGTAAGGACTGAAATTAATGAAGGCATTGTTTGAATTTTTCTATAGTTACATAAAAAAGTATATTTTGGTTGAAAATGAGATTCGCACATGAAATCCAGAAATCCCAGAGGTGCGAGCCGGGTTTGAACCTGCGATCCTCGTTACTGAGGCAAGCGTTCTACCAACTTGGCTATCACTGCTTAAGTATAAGTGTTATTTTGAAATAAAACTAATTTTGCGGACTTTATCGCGTTTATTCTATGTTGAGGGACGACTCCTCCTCGTGACTATGGTTGCTGTAAAGCAGCCGAAATGTCAGGAACGTAAAAACATGAAATAAACGCGATAAAAACCGCACAATTACTTTTATTTCAATGTGTAGTATTCGCGTTAATATAAGAAATCAACATTATAAGTGTTACTTCCAGAAAAAATACGGGAAGGATTGCATAAATGCATCTCGTGTGGTTCCATTAAAGGCTACGGCTGACGGCAATTTTGCTCGCATCGCCGGAAATTTACCGAGTCGTGCGATTAATATAACCACAGCTTCGCAAGAAAACAAAAAGTTTGACGAAACTCCTACTTACTTACTTTTGGGGTCGAGTCACCTTCATCCGTAGGAGAATTAAGTACCCTCGAGATACCCTACACGTGACCCTGGGTGGTGCCAACCAGGTGACAACTCTACTGGTGGTAGGCTTCGGCCGTGGCTAGTCACCACCCACTGAACAAAGCCATGTCGCCAAGCGGCCTAGCCGTGTTCCGGCATGATGTTCGGTGTTGCCATTCATGGATGGCGGGTCAGATCAGTTGCGCTGCATGTGCCTAGTGAATGTAGCGTCTCTATCTACTGCCGCCTTCCTACCTAGGCAAGTATGCTCCATCGTAGATCTCATCGTCACTTACCATCAGGTGAGATCGAGATCAAATACTTGCCTATAATGTAAAAAAAAAAAAAAAACTTCGTTACGTAACGATGAGGCTTTATGTGTTGTTGTTTTGTATAGTAACATACATATATGAGTAGATAACATGTAATCTGTAGTAGCGATAATTATAAAAGTACCATTATAACATAAATGCCGGCCTATAAACATACGAGTGGGGATTTTTTGGTGGAAAGTTGAACAGTAATATGTATTATTTAAAAATAAAAAAATCTTTGAGATATAATGTGTGATATCAGTGGGATATTAACCTTTGTGTGTTCATAAAGGTGCCGAGTGAAGGAACATGAAATTAAATAGTATAACTTGTCTTTTCAAGTTCTCGCAAGGTGTCCGGTAATCTTTCAGTAAAGTATCCACAGCTGTACTGATAGGGCTAGGGAACGCATTGTATCATCATTATTGTCGTCAACATCATCGTTATCACCAGGGGTTCCTATCATGACAATTATCAAGACATACTCGACACTAGCAAAAATGGCTTTATTTTTTGTCCGATTAGACCAGCGGTTCCCAAACTTATTTTGTCTACCATTGAGACATTGAGAATGAATTATTTTTTAGCGCCCCCATTTTTTCACCTACTTAAAAACCACTATAACTTCAAATTAAATTAATTATTGTAAGCCTCTACACAACGCCCCCATTTATTTTTCTGGGTCTCTTACCGCCCCCCTTTAGGCCTGCAGCGCCCACAAGGGGGCGTTATCGCCCACTTTGGGAAAGGCTGGATAAGACCTAAAAAAAGAAACACACGAGTAAATACCTATGTTTATGTCGTATGAAGTGGAAAGCTAATTATGATTCAGACCGTATTGATCGGGTAAAACTTTCTTGACATGTATACTTAATATAAAATATCTTTCCATTATGTTTAGAACATAATAAAACAATAACCCATCAAGTAGATCAATGCAATAATCTGACAAATACAATATTAAATTAAAGCGGAAATTTCCAAATATACTATAATATGTTATTATTCGTTGTTACAGAAATCCTACATAATGGGGCAGGATGAGAAGAAAGGCAGCATTGTTTTGGACAATTTCAATTCGACGTAAGCACCGACCGACTTATTTTTGACATCAAAGGATTGTGTTGTATTGTTACATTGTATAAATAGTACTCACAAAGTATTTGTTATTGATACCGGCGTTCTATATAGCCATTCTAAAATCCATATAATATGTTTAATAACCAATTGTGTAGGTGAATCACAATAATAACATTGGTAAAAAGAATAAAATGGTGTATTTGAGAAATATCGGAAAATTTGTTACCATAAATTGTAAGGTGAAAAGATTTCACAATTTATTTTCTTTTTCCAAAAAAAAAATTGCGTTTTTTTTGCTCATTGTGGGTGGTGTTCCTAAATGCCAATAACTGGTTTATATCCAAGTAGTATGATGAATAGGCACCATTCTTATTTATTTTTATTGCGTTAAAATTTATGAATAAATAAAATATCGCCAGCAAATACCACCTATACGGTCCTATACTAAGCAACGCTTTTATTATAGGTTCGTTCAAGGACTGAGGGCGAACTCAGTATATAACACATATAGATGTTAAACATCCATGACTCGGGTACAAACATTCGTGCTCATTCGACAAGACTGTTCCCTACCAGAATTCGAACCCGGGACCCTCTAGTCACTACCAACTGCGCTAATCAGGTCGTCAAAACAATCTACATTCCTGCAAAAAATATCGTGCAATAAGATAATATCTTAATTAAGTGTTAAACTTGGCCGTATTGTGTCACATACATTACACGGGAGGTGACAATTAAGTTGCTCATTTCAAATGCGATTACAGATAAAAAACATAATCATTCAGTGGTAGTGACTCTGCTTTCTGCGCCGAGGGTCCCGGGTTCGAATCCTGGTAGGGACACAAGCTTTGTGTGATGAGCACGAATGTTTGTACCCGAGTCATGGATGTTAAATATGTATATAAGTATTATATACTGAGTCCGCCCTCAGTCCATTGTACGGTACCCACAACACAAGCGTTAAGCTTATAGTGGGACCGTATAGTTGGTGTGTTCGTATGGCGATATTTATTTATTTATATTCAATCTCGGATATTTATTACTATATTATTTTATTCTCTTTGCAGGGCGAACCTCGCCACCAACCCAGGCTTCCAATCGACATTAAGCTTAGGGTCAAAAGAAGTCATCAACGAGAAAGCATACAATCCCTTCGAACACAGAAGAGTGGAACACCCGAATTCGTGAGTATTATACCAAAAGTAATCTTATTTCTTTGTAAATACAGACTGAAATCTTTGATCGTATATCCAAAGAAATATACTACGGTCTGATGAAAAGTGGTACCCCGGGGTCTCGAAATAAATGCCACAATACATGGTCACCATACACGCGACTAGCGTCAACATGAAAAATTTCGCAAAATGGACTGACATTTTTCTTTTTAATACCAACTGATTAACAACATTGATTGCTATGCTAAGTTTTTAAATCGATATTTTTCAGAACAATCGGCTCCCTTGTTCACTTGCTGAAGTCTTCGCTCGGCTCCGGTATCCTAGCGATGCCGGCTGCCTTCAAGAATGCTGGTCTGGCTGCTGGCGCTATAGGAACAATTGTCGTTGGATTCATTTGCTCACATTGTGTTTATGTATTGGTAAGCAAAGTCATATCGCGTTTCCTTTGTACATTACCCGGTCGTTGCGATAATATCTTTGTAGCTTAGTTTGGGACTGTTCTGTAGGTGTGAACGTCTGGCTATATTTATTTATAACGCAATCACTGAGTCCCACATATCGCACCCTCAGAACGATAGCTCAAAAATCCATTTTTTTGGGAAATCGCAATCAAAGATCTTTCGAACTGAACGGGGAGGACGAAAAGTACCGGTGTAAAAGAGATGGAAATATAATATGCTGTTTCTATCATAAAAACTTATTTCTTTTAATATTCATCGGATAGAACATACATTTTTAAGTATCTCCATGATCTTAACTCATTTTCGCAAATTTTTTGTTGAGCCCCTATCGTTCTGAGGATGCGATATATCTAATGGACATCGTGGCAGGCAAAAAAGGAGATGCAAATTAACATAATGGAGGTTGGAAAGGGAGGCCTATATTAAGCAGAGAGAAGATCGAGGATGAGAAAAAAACATAGAAACAAACACACGGCAGTTCTGGGAACCTGGTACCATAGGTAAATAACATAGGTACTACGTGGTAGAATTTAGCCAATAAATATCGTAAAATACAGTAGATATATAGTACATGAATTAATGGGCTAACTTGTAAACATTTATAGAAGCGTGTGGCTTAAGGCCAAGGTTACACCGCTGATTTGCGATGCAACGTTTATATGATCGCATCGTTAAGCGAAGTATACAACGATCTTAACTATTTCTAAATATTATATGTACTAACAATCATATCAAAGTAACAATAGAATCATCAAACAAACTTATAGTGAACTGAAACTTGAAAAAATAACATTTCTACAATTAAAAGTCTGAAAAAAAAATCAAATTTTTAACTTAGTTTAAAAGAAAGTAAAGCAATTATCCAAAATGTTTCACTTTAGAATTTGTACAAAAGAATTTTTGGTTATATATAAACTTTTTTTTTAATTATGTATAAAATAGTTAGAGGTCAGTGAGAAACTACCTTTAGCTATAAATCCGTGAGTGCAACATCTTTGTTTACCTGCATGTTTAAGGGCCGTATACATTACCTATGTGTAGTTACGGTGTAGGGTACTGTAATTTATGTATTGCTTATTTATTGGAGCTATAAACATGGCAATCTTTTATGAGACAGTTAATGTTCCTAGACAGTTTTATGACCAACGACTATCTGATCTGAATTTGATAAAATCCCAACTTTAATTTAATATAATAATGTTAAAAAATATAAGTTAAATTCGCCTGAGGCAGAGAGTGAGGAGTTTATTTTTCTTTGTCGCATACATTCTGGCTAATAGCGGTGACGTCGCCTGCTTGTTCTTTATTCTATTTTAACATTTCCCATCACTCTTTGAAATTTTTAGAGTGTTTAAGAAATTGTTTTGAAAATATATTATGTTCAAAAAGTACTTAGCATTATTATAATATAAAACAATAGTAATTGTTTTGCATATTTTCGTGCTAATGGTTCAACAAAATATAAAACGCCATACAACAGATGTTTGGTCATTATCAACTTTGTTGACAACTTAGCTCTCATACCATCAGAAAATGACAATAAATTCGTTCCATTCCAATTCCGTTCGGTCGTCGGACGAGTAAATCAAACTAGACGTCATAGTATTCATGCATTTATTGCTAAATAGACACGTGGAAACTGTTGATGCTAATAGGTAAATAGCTCATCTATTATTGTGACAAATATTTCAACACATAATATCTTGTAAAATCTGTTTACTAGGACATTACCAATCATCGTTGAATTTTCCAGAATCTTACGTTTGTAATATTTTTAATTGCATTTTCAAACTCCGGAACAAAGTAGAGCAGGTATTATATGATATGTTTACACCCGTTGTTTGTATATCTGGCATCGTAACTCAGTAACGGGTGGAAGGATTTCCACGGTATTGTTTGTCGGGGCAAATCATATAAGAATATCAAGTCGTATGTTGCTTTGTAGGGTAGTGAACTCCGAATGTAATCGTAACGTCATCGAGAAAACATGCTGTCGCCATCACTCTTGTTTATGAAGTCTGTGTTGTGAGCGGGACAGGAGAAGCTTACATTACCGAAACGCTGGGTAAAAAGATACGGGAAATAGGTAAAAAGAAGCCGCTGGTCTGTGTTATCTATTGAACCATACAATTCGTGTGTTCCTCTGGCCATATAAATTTACAGTACAGTGTCCTCAATCATTATTTGGTACCCACTCAGGTGTACTATCGGAACATTACTTTGGTCATCTTTGAAATAAAATGAAATGAAATGAAAAAAGGTTATTCGACACAGACACGAAGATACACAAATAGGCACATACATTAAAAAGTAAGGAACATAAAGTAGGTATATACTATAATATAAAGGGTTAGGTTGCAGTTAGTAGGTATTGTGAATCTCAGTGTGAGCTGTGACGAAAGGCGTTTGGCTCAGCATGAGCTGGTGGGGAACGGATTCTCCTCCAGCGCTGATTTTCAGCCAAAGCCTCCTCAGTTTTTTCCTCCTTTGGTAATTTTCGCTACGCTAGGTTCGTAACGGCTGTACCCTTGCACTGTTGAAATGAAAAGCCACTACATTTTTCAGAAATCGAGATATTTTAAATAATTCGCAATAATATCAATAATTCGGAATTGTTATCAGAAATGGATTCCAGAACATTCAGCTCCCGACGAGCTGTCAAAAGGTTATTTAGAATAGCGGTCCGATGACAGTTCCAAACCCTTCAATGTGCATTTACGAAGAATAGCGATTACTAATATAATAGAATGTCATAAACCCGTCTTGGATGTTTTGGATTGCATTTCTGATATAATTTTCGAATAATTTTAAAAAGCACCGCTGGTTAAGAAGTCACGATATAAAAAGCCATAAAACTTTCGCTATATCTGTGGTGTTTAACTGAAATATTTGTTAAATTCCTCACAAACTTTTAAAAAGTTGAAAGTAGCTTTTCTTGTTAAAAGCAATTAGCGAAATGGCCAAATGTGTCAACTGCATTATTATTGTTAACAGCGGTGAAAGTTAAAACGACAAAATTAAATGGAAGTTCTTACTTTCTTAAAAAAAAACAATGATAATAGTTGATTATTACTTACACACACAAAGAACATACACTTAGCAAGCTCAACCAACCTCAAGAAGACTTTTCAATATACGTGAAATTTTCTGTGAGTGATAGCTAGCAAGTCCAATGCTCGCTTTGGTAGCAAGGTGTGCAGGTTCAAACCCCGGCTCGCTTCACTGTTGCAATGTTGTTTTAATGATGATTATTATTAGCTGTACGATGATGGCAACCATTGTAAGGAAACCAGCACGTGTTTTGGATGCCGTATTAATTTTATCATGCTGGGCTAGTGCCGCCAAGGTGGTGGACCCTAAGTGCCGTCGCATCGAGGGGGACTATGCCCGGTACAATGGCAATCGTACCGGGAAAACATACCTTAATATAAAGAAATAAAGTATACTAATTATGCGCGTGATCTTGTTTCGGCAGCAGGTACTTTATGTTTTACAAATACAAGTTAATCGTCCTCTCTGTACGTGGTATCGTACGTAGCTCCAGGATTCCAAAATATATACAATGACGTAACAATGACATCGATATTGTCACTGTTGACAAATTGCCTTGAATATTTTGTGCAAACCCTTGAATAAATAAGAAGAGTTAATTGTTATGCTGCTGGTACCATCAAGATAGTTCGAGGATGGTTGATACGAGTATGATGCAATAATTTTAAGATATTTAATATTTCCAGGTTAAAACATCACAAGAAGTCTGTGTAGATGCTAAAAAGCCATCTATGGGCTTCGCGGAAACTTGCGGCGCGGCCTTCGAGTTTGGACCGAAACGATTAAGACCATGGGCTAACTTTGCAAGGTCAGTCATCTTTATAAAATTTATTGTACTCATCACTTCCTCTAGAATTTACTGAGCATTCCATAGAGAGCACCTATGGCATCGCACCAAAAATATGTTTCTCTGTACTACATAGCACACTAAAGAATTTTAGGTATAATGAAAACGTTGATAACACAAAAAATGCATCAAATATCCTAGAAGATATTATTTCAAACATACAAACATTTTCATTGTCGGATTGCCAACAGAGTTTAGTTTGCCTTGAGAAGGTAATTTTGTTAAATATTATGCACACACTAATTTATTTTATGACTGCAGTAAGATGTTGCGTTGTCTATCTTCTTATATATCATGTAATCCCAGTACTTATTCAGTTTGAGTTATTTTTTATTAGATATCGTCCATCTCTTTACCTAAAGACTCACGGTATGCTTAGTGGAATAGTGTCGGTGTGATTAATATTAGTGCGATTCAAATTGTTGTGGTCCCAGGACTGCTCCTGTTTCGCTACACCACGTAATACAAAGCTAGGTTTACACAAAGCTTCACAATTTACTGCCCGCCAAATCGCTGGGCTGGCAATAAAAAGTAAAGTCTGTCTGCGAATTTTATTTAGATAACTCTTTTTAGTTTTCGTAAAACTCGTAAATGTCTTAAGATTATTGTTATTTTTATTGAGCTCGCTTTGAACTAGCGTAATTTTTATGCTAATCTCATATTAGCCGTGTACTTACTAAGCGAGCTGCCTTGCGGACTGCCTGCGACACATACCATGCGTGGCCGGCTCTGTATAGAACCGAGTCGTATATATCCAGCTGGATCGACTGCAAGACAAATGACTGCCTTGGTACCCGGTACATAGACAAATGAGGACCTCGTGGATAGATAGAGCCTCGCGGGTATGCTCAGTCAGTCAGTACATGTGTACATACGATCAACGTAGGTACTCTAAAATTAACGCACACCTATCTCGTGCGTAATAACACACACGACAAATAAACCTAGACTCGCAAAATTAGGTACAAATAATAAGAACATTGCTCCCATTTTATAGCTATTGTTATAGCTTTTCATTTTGTTGTAATAATGCTATAACCATTGACTATCTTTTTCCAGAACATTCATTGACTACGCCATGACGTGTACTTATTTGGCGGCGCTTTGTGTTTACATTGTATTCATCGCTGAGAACTTCAAAGAGGTAAGATTTGTATGAGTATAGCTATGCTGTTTTTAGATTTATTTTAAACTCGCCTTTGTTTGTTTAATGTGCCTGCCTGTCTTTTCTCGCAGCACAGTAATTCTATCGGATGGATTGCAATGAAAATTAATAGCTTAAAACCCAGATCAACATAGAGAATACTGATTTCTTATATTTACGCGAATACTACACATTGAAATAAAACTAATCTTAAGGATTTTATCGCGGTTTATTTTTTATTTTACGTTCCCGACGTTTCGGCTGCTTTGCAGCAACCATGGTCACGGGAGGACTGAGGTGGTTGACGTCCTAGTGTCATAGTTTGACGGGGGTACCCTCATATTTAGTTGTTCGGACCGCAAGTAACAACCAAATATGAGGGTACCCCCGTCAAACTACGTTAAACTACGTTGCTGCAAAGCAGCCGAAACGTCGGGAACGTAAAATAAAAAATAAACCACGATAAAATCCTTAAGATTAGTTTTATTTCAATAGAGAATACTTTTTGTCCTGGGATAGAGCTTTATACACGGGCGGTCGGGGCCGCAATGCTTTTGCAAGCGATAAAGTTACGCGATAAAAAGAGAAGCGCATAGTTACGTTATAGTATATTTTAAAACGCATAGAATGGAGCAGTGTGCGAGCTGAAGTGTACTTTATTGCTTTGTAGCAAGTCGCGTTTCATTTAAATGTATTTGCGGAGTAAAATATCTGTTCGGAAAACCTATTAAGTAATCTGTAGCATGGCTGGATAGCTTTTTAAAAGCGATCAACATCTAGGATTGATTTTTATCCTGGGAATTGGATTTATGTCAGCAAAGTAGCAGGCGCTGCTTGTACCTTCAATAAGCTTCTTATCACCACACTACATTCTAAGCGTAAATTCTCGTCTAGATTTTCACATAAAGGCATTACGTTGGATTTTTACAGTAAATACTCTTATGTCTAATACTTTAGTTACGTTCCTATCACTTTACAGAGTTAAATATTTCTGCTAAAGAAAATACCTTAGGCGTTGATTCCTTACTTCGCAATAATATCAAAGGCAGGTAATAAAAAGGTCTTTAATATTGCTTCAAAACAAGAATTTAAGGTTTGTCAATACACTCTCAGCATTCCTGTAACGTTCTTAACTTGAGTATAGTTCCAGTAAACTGTTTGACTGAAAAGTTTTTGTTTTCAGATATAATATGCTGTTCTCATGCTTATTTACGATAACTTATTTCATTATTTCAGGTTCTAGATGAATACATGCCTGACTACAAGCTGTCAGTAGAAACCTACTGCGCGTTAACTCTAGTGCCATTGGTGCTGATCTGCCAAATACGGAACCTCAAGTGGCTGGTACCGTTTTCAGCGATAGCCAACGTATTCCTGGTTATATGCTTTGCTATCACCATGTATTACATCTTCAGTGGACTTCCGAAGCCTGATGGAAGGGAGATGGTGGCTACTGTGACGCAGTGGCCTTTGTTTATAAGGTAGGAGTTGGATGTTCCTTCTTTCCCACTGTTTGTTTAGCATCTTGCCATCGTCTCTTATTTTCAACGCCCTAAGACGCGAGTGCCAGGGAGAAAGAGTGAACCCATACTCTCCTCACTGATGTCGCTACCAAATTTCAATAGCAAATAACTTTCAGAATTTTATCTACAAGCTTTGCAGGCACCGATTAAGACATAGACATTGTTACTTGTTTTTTTAATCTATGACTTAGGTTCAAGGACTAGTTAATTTAATGATGATTTATCTTAAGCTAGAACGTTACTTTTTTATGTCTACAATGTTAATTAACGTTTGCTTTTTTAGCCTTTATATTATACCATCATTATTTTCCATCTCCTTTCAGCACGGTGATATTTGCAATGGAGGGAATAGGAGTCGTGATGCCTGTGGAAAACGATATGGCTAAGCCCCAGCAGTTCCTAGGCTGTCCTGGAGTTCTGAACGTGGCTATGAGCATCGTCATCAGCTTGTACGGGATCGTAGGGTTCTTCGGGTACATGAAATATGGAGATGACGTCAGAGGGAGTGTCACTTTGAATCTACCTCAGGATGAAGTGTGAGTATAAGAGTAATGTTGTAGGTTTCATTTTAGGTCCGAACAAATAGCCTGTGTCAGAAAGGTAAAAATTATAGCACCCTCAATCGACTGAAGTGCATGTAACGATAAACGTGGGTGAAGTGAAAGGTTAGTAGAGCCTTAGCATGTTGAAATCAGTAGTTTACATCTATTACTACGGTATACAGGTGTCAGAATACTTAAGTAGGTATATAGTTCTGTTGAACCTTGAATTGAATATATTTGTAAAAAAATAACCGTAGAGGACATTATTTTCATTCTACAAAACATAAGTACTAATATCTGAAAGTGGTTGAATATTTTGTATTCCGAAAAGTTGAATGTTTTCTGGTTCACAGGTTGGCCCAAAGCGCAAAGATCCTGATGGCCCTGGCTATCCTGTTCACCTACAGCCTGCAGTTCTACGTGCCCATGGAAATGATTTGGAGGCAGTTGCATACCAAGATCTCAGTGAGGTACCACAACATCACGCAGATCAGCATCAGGACAGCCGCTGTCGTTGGATCAGGTAAGAATTGAATCATTTATCATCAGCATCGAGCTCATAATTCCTGAAGAGCTGAGAGAAATATTATAAAGAGTTTAACAGATTTGAATTTAATTTCACAAACACGCAGTTCCTATTAATTAGATGGTCTGTATTGAATTACTGATTGGATCCCACATACAATGACAGTAAATATTGTAAAATACAGCATTTCAAACCTAAAAATAGCTTAGAGGGCAAGACCAACATTCCAAAGCGGAAGATGTCTAAGAAACCATAAATCCAAGCTTAATGATATCTTTGAGAAAAAACATATTCAGTGTGGGATGATAAGTTTTGTGATGGCTATGATACCTCCAAAACGTAAAAGACAAAATTTGTGTAACCTGCAATGTTGGATACAGGTATACAAACGTGTAATGATGTTGACCGAAAATTATCAAGCTTCATATGACAAGAACATCTGCTAATAATTGCATCTTCTCCACAGTGGCTCTAGCAGCAGCCTTCCCCGACCTAGAACTTTTCATCAACCTTTGCGGAGCCATCTTCCTCTCCAGCCTTGGCCTTCTCACCCCCGCCATTATCGATACCGTTCACAAATGGGATAGAGGCCTGGGTGTTTTCAACTGGATCCTCTGGAAGAATATCTTCATTGCTATGATTTCCCTGATCGCTCTCTTTGCTGGATCCTATGTGTCTATTAAAAGTATGTTGGAGAAGTTCCACCATGTTCCAGTTTTGGGGATGGCTGGAAATATCACTAGTTTTGGTAATGAGACTATGATTGTTTAATTTTGAATTTGAGTTGACGCAAACGTTGCAAGGTTGTGGGGTTGTGAGTCTTTATTGTCGTTTCTGATACAAATAAGTATATCAACAGTATGTATTGGTTATTTGCATGACGTAAATAATACAAGAAAGACGAATGTTAAATTGGGGTTAATAACGTGGTTTATAGTGACAAAAACAAAGTTGACTGTTGATTGACCAGAAGATAGAGACTCGCTATGAAAAGGATAGTGTTGATACAATGAGCCCTAACACAATATTTTTGGCTCCATGGGCCTAACGTCTTATTGTTATTATTATTTATAGATTATTAATTAAATAAAAAACGAACGTTGTGATATATGTTGTGAGTAATGAAATCACTAAGTGCCTTAAAAATGTAATAATGAATCAGTATTTATTATTAAACATACAAACTAGATTCATATAGTTAGACTAGGGACTTCCAATTGCAATTGATGGACGCATCTTATTAAAATTATGCATGAAACGGTAAAAATATTCGTTATGAGTCCATTGTGACTTTCCGTTTGTTCTCGAATTATAATCGCGGTATCACAAAAGTAATAGTCCATAGTTGGCCAATTACCACAAATTTACTAGTTACTTATTACTAGTTACTGTACGTTAAGTGTGAGATTATTTGTATACTAACCGTATATACTTTATAGTCTACGTTTTTTTTTTATTACATTATAGGCAAGTATTTGATCTCGATCTCACCTGATGGTAAGTGACGATGAGATCTACGATGGAGCATACTTGCCTTGGTAGGAAGGCGGCAGTAGATCGAGACGCTACATTCACTAGGCACATGCAGCGCAACTGATCTGACCCGCCATCCATGAAATATACATATTTAGAATTTTTATATGAAGAATTGAACAACGCCTCTAGCGGACGGCATTCAATACTTTCAATTCTCTATACAAAATGCCTAAATACGTAGACTATAAAATATACATATGGAATTGTAATTGATTCCGTCCTCATTATATTGTGTTCAAACTAAGACATTCCAGAAGATATTCTTTATGAACGTAGATATGTGTTTAATATTAATTGTCAGAATAAGGTTGTGATTATAAATTACAAATCTTTATGATGGAGGGCTTGTCTGATAAGCTTGGCCTCGTTGGTTGACGAGGCCTCTTTGAGTAATACGTTTTCAGGACTGAATTTAATTTTCAATATTTTAAATACATTTTTTTAATGGTCCTTGTCTATTCTTTTTTTCTTTATCTTGAATAATAACTTATGCATTTATAAAATTTTCTTTTCATTTGAAATATCTCAGACGAGCTCTCTATTAAAATTAATGGAGACAATATTAGCTCATACATATTTAATAGGATAACATAGATATGGTTCTGTAGGTATATACAAATATACAATATAAGATTACATATGTACGGTCGCTAACATCAATATGGGACCTATTTCCTTAATATTTTCAATGCACTCATAATGCAGTAAGGGCGTATATCGGAGTGTCATCGTATCTGAGAGCAGTTGCCCCTAGTAACGTCAGTCAAAATAGTAGCTCTGATGGAATACGTTTGCTGTACGATATTCAACCTTAACTAGGTCCCAAATTAAAATTCACGAGTGTACAATATTAGTATTATATAAATAAATCGAAATTATTATTTTTAATAGGACTTCAAGTAATGTAAAATATGTTTGATTAGTATTTTAACAAAATTGACAATTTTTTTTTGACGTTTTAGAGTTTAATGGTTTAACTAACACGACTTTGTTTTATATATATAGATATAAGTATACATAGATTATAGCGAGTAGTGATCTTTTGTTAAAATATTATATATAACATTCATTGCCAGTTAAGATTAACATATATTATAAGAGGTTATCTAGGCTATTTATTCCAGTCTTAATGATTTTAAGACACAAAACCCGCTAGTACTAGTCTGAATGTAATTCCTCTTTTTCGAAATATCATATTTTGAAAACGAGTTTTTTTTATGATAAGTGAACAATCTATAACTAGCGTAAATGTTATCTTATCACCTGAACCTTTTTGGGTAGCCCCTGTAGTATGAGTACAATGTTATATTACCTATTTTCGGAAATTAGTTCTTAATGATAATAAAAAACTGAAATGTGATAATAAATATTTTATACAAACATTTGGATGTTAAGGATAATACTAAAACATTAAATAAATATGTAGTTATAGAAGTTATTTTGTTGTTTTATTTGAAAGAAAATAGATGGCGTGTTTTCATTGAGTCCAGCGAGGAGATAATTTTTATTCTATTTGTTTAGGACGGTAGGTTTATATTACAATACAATATCATACGAAAATAAAAGCTAACTAAATAATGTAGACTATTTATACTAGTTTATGAAATCTAATTTAACAAAATTGACAATAAATGCAGTTTAATCAACTACAATGTATATCGGCTTTCAGTCTACATTTTATTTATCTTTCGAACGTCAAATAGAACTCATTGCGATTTACATTGAAATCGTGCTTTTATTCCTTTGATGCAGAAACTGGATTCCAATTTAATGTTGTATAATAATATTGTCAGAATAATAGACCTAATATATGGTCCCACACTAAGCGACGCTTGAATTATGAGTACCGTACAATGGACTAAGCGCGATCCCAGTATATAATACTTTTATATAGATATTAAACATCCATGACTCAGGTACACACATTCATGCTCATCATACAAAGTTTGTCCCTACCAGGATTCGAACCTAGTACCCTCGGTGTCGAAAGCAGGGTCACTACCAACGGCACTAATCAGTTCGTCTATACAGGGTGTAAGGGGCATGGTAACGAAAACTTTGGAAAAAGGTTATTCTTAATATCCATAATAAAATTATGGAAATCATTTGTCTACTATCATGCGCTTAAATTTTTGAAATGTTTGAGTGCGCAATGTATCGTAAACACGCGATAACAACACAACGCTCTGCACGATAATCGACTTGTGCGAGTGACGAGCGCATTGAGCGTATCGAGTTTTAATTTACATTGCAGTTTTTAGTCTAAATGAGAAGTTATGTTTTTTTTATTTGAATCCACGTTGAGATATTCTTTAATCACGATTGATAAAAATAATTTTAAAAAATCATGAAAATATCAACGAAATATTCCAACTCTGTGGGCTCGGAATCATTATTTGAATCCATGGTATCAGTTTTTGTTACGAAGACACTTACATCCCGTATTATTTCTTCTTCTGAGACTAAAACTAAAATCAATCACACTCTTACGATCTTCTTCACCGATTATATGCACACATTGCAATTGTGTGTATACTTACATAATGTAAAATAAGCCGCATTAGTTTCGTAACATATATGTTATGAAGTCTACAGTCGCTCGGATTTTAATGTGATGAATAATTTTGGGTGAACAAGAATATTATTGCATGTAAAGGTGTATCCACACTGCAAGTAGGTAACTATTCCTTCGTAGAGTATTCGACCCGTGAGTACGTTGATCATTATAAAGTTTTTTCGCGTAAAGCTCCCACACAGAGGAAGTTGCAACGTACACAACCCTTATAAGTTTTGAACGCTCTCAATTTTTTCTATGCGAAAATTTCCTGTAAGCTATGCCATGCCAACACAAACTTCAATCACTCGATCGGTACTATTTGAATTCTTTAATCGTTTCGAACTATAATTAATTAAAAACTCATTCTAGAGGCACTGTATTTTAATAGTATTCTACGCACACGTAACACTATGTATGCGTATAATACTATTACATTACTATTATTATACTATACACTATATTATATATATTATATTTTAGTTGTTTTTTGTACTGGCCGATTGCCATTCTAAGCTTTGTCGTTAGAAGAATCATCTCACCAGATACCACACAATTATAATGAGAAGTACAATCAAGAATTAAATGACACTAGCGATCAAAAAGCTCCTTAAATTTCAATAATAAAAATCAAAATAGATTCCAATAATAAAAATGATGATTACAGAACAGATTTCATAAAGCATATTGCCTAGATTTTAGAGTTATGAATTCGCTAACTCTTAAGTAATCTACGTGTTATTATTTCTGTGTTTCACAAGTCGTGGTATTGGGTAACGGTTTATTTATAGAATCCGCTTCAATCTCCATCTATCTTAGAATTGAATAATTGTTTAAATTGCAACAAATTGAAGTCAACGTGGTAATTTGTATTAGGGTCAAATGACGTATCAGTTTGAAGATAAATGGAATAACATGGCATTAAACACAAAGATCAAGATAAAATTACGGTGTGGTTCGCAAACAGACTTCACACAATGAGATTAATTCTGGTAATAGTCCACAAGATCTAGGGATGATGAGTCCTCTTACGAACCGTAAGGCTTCTAATGCCCAGTTCCTGTGTGTTACTTACCGTTATTTGACACTAAGCCTATTAAAAGCCCTTTTAATGTCCCACTTTTGGGCTCGCGCCTGCCATCAATGAGATGGAGATTAGGCCATAGTCCACCACACTGGCCCAGTGCGGGTTGGTGGACTTCACACGACTTTATAGGAGTTCTTTCAGACGTGCAGATTTCCTCACGATGTTCTCATTCACCGTTCCTATTACGTCGGTGAAATGTGGGTGCATTGCAGTGCGTACCTTTTGGGGAATACATATGAGTATCCTATTTCTATATAATATACTTTATAGGTAAATAATCTATTTGTAGATATATAGGTTATCTGTAACTAATTTAACTATTGAATGTCAATACATATCAAATCATTTTACTATTTCAATAAATGGAGAAAAGGATAAGGCTTTTTGAGTTATATATTTTTAATATATATTTTAATTCCAATCGGATCCCCCAAAATTCTTTGGATAGTAAGTACAGTCAAAGCAAAAAGAGTTTTAATATAAAACAATCATGTATATAAGTTTTTATTAGTTACTATCTGACCCTATAGTATATTACTATTAATATGTGAAAAACAAATCAAAATAGAGATATTTTTAGTTCAAAAAATTACTTATATATATTCTTATCGGCCGCTGAACGGTAAAGGGAAACATTGTGAGGAAACCTGCATGTCTGAAAGTACCCCCAAAAAGACGTGCTTAGTCCGCTGACCCACACTGGGCCAGCGTGGTGGACGAACCCCCCTCGCGTTGAGGGGAGGCCTGTGTCCAACATTGGGATATTAAAAAGGGTAGGCTTATTGTATATTGTTATTATCGTAATATTGTATTAGGGTACTGTACCTCGATCACATTTTTTTTACATAACATTTCGGTAACGTAAGGTCTTCCATCCCTATCACACCATAGTATTCATAAATAAGTATGATGGTGACAGCATGTTTTCTCGATGTCGTTACGATTACTCGTATATTAGATGTTCCTGCTTACCCTACAGAAGGCGACGCTAAGTCACGTAAGGACGTTTAGTTTCCTTTGTCTAGTAAAGTAGACATGATAAACTGGTGTTATTAATTCAGACACGTTCTTTTTTTTTATCTAGTAGAATAGTGTGCAGTAATATGTAAATCATGACAATAATAGACTGCATTGCGTATTCTGTACCGTTTATTTTTCGTATTACACTTAGACTATAATTAAATGCAGGTTATAGTCTACCATCTGTGGAGACAATTTACTAAATTTATTTGGCTTTTTTGGTATCTCAGATATCTAAATAAGGTGTAACAAAAATAATCTAAAATATTTTAATATAGGTCGGTATAACCTAATTATACACATCTTAAAATATTATTACTTATTGCTATACTTTTATAAATGTTAATATGATTCCTAAAATTGTGTCAATTCCAGTCCCCGTCACTCACTAAATAACGAAAAACTGGAATAATTAATTCCAGCGGTCCTCAACCAATTAACAAAAAATCCCATCGCCAGTCAGACGTAACAGCTATTCCTACCTATTCTCGAAATTAATAGCACAAGCCTAAACCATCGAAGCTAAGTACGGATATTGTAAATTACAAAATATTTAGTTTTTCCAAAAAACGGGAGTATTCTCTGTAGCGTATCGGGGCCTATAATACAGCCGCGAGGCCGCTCCGTCCATCTAACGAAGGCCAAACATTGAAAGGGAACGAATAGATATAATGCGGTGTATGTAACAATACCTGCGCAAGAGTAATCTCGAGGTAATTGCTGGCCATTCACGAGCTATGAATAATGTAACTTGGCCACTCGATTGTAGCCAAACCGTCAAATAATTGGCATTTACTTTTTCAAGTAGTACTGCCCGCGACTCCGACCGCTTATAGCGTGACAATGAGATAAACCATTATGTTATCTTATGCCCAACGAAATTCGTTCATTAGATTTTTCATAATGGTCAAACATACAGACACACGGACAAGAATTCTAAAAACACCTGTTTTGGATTAAGATACTTTCAAATATCCTATTACACGTTTTTATTTTCAAATATATTCTAGTTCATAGAACCTAAATAGGTGTATTATTTTATATTGCAATGTTAACTATTGACTTGATATTTATGTTTAAAAAATCTATTAATTATACTCAGTTTTCTGTTAAAAAATCGTTTCTAATTTTGGATATCTACTTCTATACATAAATTTGGTAAGTTAGAACAATAATTTCAACTAAAGTATCATTGATTTCTGTTATCCTTAATAGCCCCGATTGTATTAAATTTAATAACAAGGTACCTAAAAGGAAGGAAGGAAGGGTTTCCTTGATCCAAAACGAAATGGGAATTACCTGATCTGAAGTACCTTTGAGTTCAATAGCCTTAACAAACAAGTCTCATGTTTTATTTATTTTTGATAACAAATGCGATAAGCATCGTATGCATCGGTAATGAAAAGAATCGAATGCGCTTATCGATTTGCGCCAAAAAATCGAGAAGCTGCGAGTACGATGCTCCACCTCGCGAATCAATGACAATTCGCTGAATAAGAACATATTTAGCTTACATTGCGCCATTTCATTTACTGTGGCCCTCTCTCCTTTACCCAGGTTTTAATTGGGGTCAGAGTACCGTCCATTATAGTTGATTTAATATATTTACACGAGGCGCTACCGTATGCTTTCAATGACCTAATCAGTAGGACTACCATTACCAAGGCTTCTAAAAATATACTGAAAACCTAATAAAATTAAAATAAAACAAATAAATAAATGAACGCTGTATCACATGTTTTGTCATGATACTCTCAGTAGCTGCTATATTCATGACGTTATCATGTAATACTACAAATACATTCCAAGCAAAGCCTTTCATATTCTTCAACGTATACTAAGTATACCTACAGCCACCTTCAGTTGTTTGTAGATGTCGTAGTTTAATGTTTAATTTATGTACGTGGTGATCGCACGTGTATACGCGCGCAAAAAATAAACGCGCTCGATATTTGAAATTCGACTGATGGAATGTTTTTTTTTTAATTTTTTTTTTGTGTTCTGTGCCTTTCAAATCCGTGCGGATAAACCTTTTTTTAGTGCGTAAGTATTTTTTGTTTTATATTACCACTAAATAATTATGGTAGGTACTTAATAAGTTGTTGTGTTTTAATATAAAAAACTTCATATATTTAAAATCGCACGACGGTTGTGAAATTATTTCGGGCCGCAAATATTGCAGATATACTACTTGGGTTCAGACAGAGCTGCTTCAGTAAGTCGAAATAGAGCATTGAAAATTCTAAGGATCTCTTTACACTGTCGCTAGACTCCCATATACCTACCTACTCGCCCTGGAATACCATATAGAAAATACTACCTAGTAATAAGAACAAAATTTAGGTACCTGTTAATTTATATTTATGATATTTATTCTTTCTATTAATATATGTGTAGAATATTAAATATGAAGAATACGGCTTTGAACAATGAATAACTACCTGATTAGCGCAGTTGGTACTGACCCTGCTTTCTGCGCCGAGGGTCCCGGGTTCAATTCCTGCTAGGGACAAGCATTGAGTTATGAGCATGAATGTTTGTATGTGTTTAATATCTATATAAATATTATATTGAAATAAAACTAATCTTAAGGATTTTATCGCGGTTTATTTTTTATTTTACGTTCCCGACATTTCGGCTGCTTTGCAGCAACCATGGTCACGGGAGGACTGAGGTGGTTGACGTCCTAGTGTCATAGTTTGACGGGGGTACCCTCATATTTAGTTGTTACTTGCGTAATAAACCGCGATAAAATCCTTAAGATTAGTTTTATTTCAATGTGTAGTATTCGCGTAAATATAAGAAATAAATATTATATACTGAGTTCGCCCTCAATCCATTGTACGGTGCCCATAATACAAGCGTTGCTTAGTGTGGAACCGTTAATAGTTGGTGTATTCGTCTGGCGATATTATTATATAATTATTTCGCTGCGATGGCCCCCAGCCATAATACAATAATATAGACCTTCAGCTTTAAATATAGTATATTAACTCACAGTTGTACAATTCTAGTCTCCGAAATATTGAGATCAAAAACATTATTACTTAATAGGTATTGGAAATTGGAAAACATTTTTAGCATTACAGAAATCTCAGCGTTATGGAAGAAAACACGTTCGTTAAATATTGTATTTATATTCGTAAATTGAATACGAGCTAATTTCCATTGTTGGTTTTTCATTAGACTATTCTTCAGGCAATTTTACTATGAACATATAACATCGCTATTTGTAGATATTCGAAAACATAGTAAAAAAAAACTTTTAACTTTTCACCAAAATCAGACACCACGCGTGGTCAACCCATCACCGTAGCTTAGTTGGATGATACATGGTGTTAATTCATTTAATCGCCTTTTACAACACTGACAGGTTTTTTTTGCAAGGCTATCTATCTATCGCGTGGAATATTTTCACGACTTAAAAAGTGTAGTTAGATCTCTATGCGGTCACTGTCACATAATTATGTGACTGGTAGAAAAATAAATGCTCATCTCTAGACGTGACAGAAAAATAAAAATTCACCCATATTTTTATTACGAAGCACTTTTCTTTTGAAAAAATGGCTTGTAAATAATGTTTTGTAATGGCTTGTAAATTGTGAAAAAACAAACAGCCATGACAATCGTCTCGCTCTCACAACGGCTAGCTAACAATCATGAGAGTGTGGCGTAACTGTACTTACGTAACTTATGATAATATAATTGTTTGGTATATTTAGATCACAGTAATAAAACAGTGATAGCCATGTTGGTAGAACGCTTGCCTCGGTAACGAGAGTCGCAGGTTCAATCCCGGCTCGCACCTCTGGGATTTCTGGATCTCATGCGCGAATCTCATTTTTTTAACCACGATTATCACTTGCTTAACGGTGAAGGAGAATATCGCGAGGAAACCTGCATGTCTGAGGGCACCCCTCGAAAGACATATGACCGCCAAGACCAGAGTGTTGTGGCCTAATCCCCCTCACTTAGGGGGATTAGGGGATGGGGGGTGATTGAGGAGAGGCCCGTGCTCTACAGAGGAACATAAAAAAAGGATTACCTACATAGTGATTACTTTTATTATCAGTCAGTTGTTCATTGTCAGTTGTTTATCTGATTATTAAGGTACTTATACAACCGCTTAACTTCTAAGTGGGTTGCTTTGAATTATAAAGCCTTTATCATTATAATATATACAGCGTCAATGTCTACAATGTCGTCGATACGGCAAACAAATCTGTTTTGACGAATTTCATACTTCTTCAGTGGCCTTCGAATGAGACAGCATGAGCTCAGGTTACGCTAACTTTGCGTGGAAAAACAAATAATTAACTGAAACTAATTGAAGTTATAACTAGTTCTAAATACGTCCAAAAACGAAGCACCTGACGACCGATGTCTGGCTTAATTATAAATTCATACAACCTGCAATGAATATTTCACAAATAGTTAACAAAATATTTTAACCGAAGTGAAATTTCGAATATTCTGCGTTCGATATTTCAGGCGCTTAATTCGATAAATACGCCAAAACAGTCATATTTCAAGGTTTCTTTCTCTTTGACGTGTTAACTTTTTTTTTTTAAATATATCATTTCTGAACTTCCTACCTATCAACTCAGTTTTTTTTTTTTTTTATTACATTATTTGATCTCGATCTCACCCGATAGTAAGTGACGATGAGATCCACGATGGAGCATACTTGCCTAGGTGGGAAGGCGGCAGTAGATAGAGACGCTACATTCACTAGGCACATGCAGCGCAACTGATCTGACCCGCCATCCATGAATGGCAACACCGAACATCATGCCGGAACACGGCTAGGCCGCTTGGCGACATGGCTTTGTTCAGTGGGTGGTGACTAGCCACGGCCGAAGCCTACCACCAGTAGAGTTGTCACCTGGTTGGCACCACCCAGGGTCACGTGTAGGTTATCTCGAGGGTACTTAATTCTCCTACGGACGAAGGTGACTCGACCCCTAAAACTCAGTGTAAGAAAAAGCGGCACGTGTAATTTTAATATGTGTAAAAAAAACTCTGGACTAGGATAGTTCCCCTTCTAATTGTATGGTGCCCATTACGTAATCGTTGCTTAGTTTGGGACCATACAATTTGTATCTCTTACAGTGGAATACCACTGTACTTATTTTAAAAGTTATTTTCATTACAGTACCAGTATACCTACAGATACTATAAATTGTATTCTATTAGTTGCAGTTAACGTTGATCGTTGAAGTGGTATTGGTTTTGCCCACATTTTATTATCTTGAAACGATAAATAATATAACAGGCACTATAGTTATAGTAAATTGTATGCACAAGAATAGATGGTTTTCTGAAAAGGTGACACACTTATGGATTAGTGGTCACACTAAGACCAAAAACATCGGCCCTGATGCCCAGGGCCTTAAACAACGGGCTACCATCGGGGTCGAGGACGACTGGGGTGTGGGCCCCGGACGTCCGGTGACGATGACGACTCCTGAGGAGGACGGCGGCGGGCGTGGCTCCCCGCCGCCGTGCGCAGCGAGGGCGCAGGGGGAGCGAACATCTGCTCCCCCGAGACGAGCCCCCATAAGGGGGAGAGGCACAAGAGGGGCACCGGTGCGTTCCGTTTGGAGATCCCGGAGGCCCTCCAACATGTGTCGAAGGCGGCCACCGGGGGGGTTTTAGTGGGTAAGAATCCCACATAAACCGCCCCTTTCCCACACAGGCAGCGGGCAACAGCTAGTGTCTGAATAAGATGCTGTGACCCCAAGGACAGAGGGGTAGACGAACTAAAGGTTTCTAGTTTTACTGCGGAACCCTAAAAAGGGTAAACATTTTTCTTAATTTACTTTCACATTCTACTTTTCCCACAAACAATCAACAACGTTTATTGTTTAACTTTGCAAACAATAGCCGCCTCGGTAATGCAATTTAGTAAATTAGTTACTTGTCGGCAGATCTGCAACAATGTTGAAGAGAAATAACAGTATTTTGTTTCTATACTCAGAATATTGTTCTTTGATATTGAATTTAATGACATTGGACTACATTATTCAACTTTTGATTATACAAAGCATGAATATAATGTTAAAAATAAAATATATACTTATTATTGAACTTCTAAACAAGGAGTTAAGGACGCCTTTGCATTTTCCATTTTCAATCATATCGTTTTCTTTTTTTTAAGTAGGCAATTGGCTACAAAATAGTGTCATTTTTGCCAGTGTCACATATTTAGTCGTTATTTTAAATATTATTAGTACCCCTACTCCATCAACTTGTCTCTATCTAGAGCAGTCTCTTTCATTTCCTTATACGACATCACGCCAAATCTTTCTTTTATCAGACTGATGTAACTCTACCCCCATTTTCTTCTAAAATTCGTATGATAATGGTGCGACCTATTATTCTCTACTCTATTTAGTTAGGCCCATGGAGCCATAGCGCAAAACAATTTGTAAATAAAATATCTCCAAAGTTAATTGCCTCCACAAGTGGCTGGCTGACAGGGGGGCTGGCTCTTTCCTCGCTCAAAAAATTAGTTTGATTATACAGCGAGGAAATGCAGCCAGCATTCTTGCCACCATTCCACGCGGACAAGGTCTTTTTGATACATAGTTTGTTCTCATATCATTTGTAAGTTTTTTATTATTTTTCTGTTGTAAATATTTAGTGAGATTTTAAAAATAAATGAAAAATTAAATAATAAAATGAAAAATAAAAAGAAATTGTATTTCATTAATGATGTGTACTCTGACAATTATTCCAGATTAAAACAATTATCTGTACCATATTTCAATAAATTCTAATCAGTAAATTATTCATGGTTCTCGGTCGCTAACAACACACAGTTAAATTTATAGAGTAGGATAATACAACTAAAAGTATTACTCACTTTTTTATTTACACAACCAACAAGGCGTGTTAAAACAAGTCAGACCTGGATTATTCCTGTTGGCTATTACTAACATATCGTTCCAGAATTTCCCAAGTCCGGTTACCCATAATCGCAGGGAATCCCGGAGACTAACAAGGTAAGTATTGTGCCTACAAGAAAGCTAGAGAAGCTCACTCTTTCACACACGCAACGATAAATCGTATTGTGTGTATGAGAAAACAATACAGTATTATATAATGCACACGTTACGATTTATCGTTGCAATTCGAACGGTTCAGTCCGATCGTAACGATTTCTGTTAATGTGTATGGCCTCGGTTTTAGTAGTAAGCACGACATTTTTGTCAGCCGTAATAAAACTCTTTTGTAAGATAGTTTTACCTTGTCAAATCGTAATGCTGTTAAGTATTCAATAGATATGTTAATTTACCTTTTAAATTACGTTACGCCGTTCTACGTGTACACGTCTACCTTCCTCTTACCATGAACTTGAATGCGACTCAAACCGAGACCTCGATTGGATATTAAGTCACCTAAATCAATTCCGTTGGTATATACAAATTCGCGATGTATATAAATTGAGGTCCTGGTTTCAGTCACATTAAGATTATGGTAAGGCCCCTGTTAATAGTATTGTGAAGTCAAACAGGGCCCCTAGTGAAAGAAGTATTTATGACAAGTAGCCAATTGTCACCTAAATAAGCTTTAAATGGTAATTAAACCTGTTTAAATATAGGTGCAAACAAACTCAACATTCGTAGCCGACAGCTGATAAGTCGAGCGATGAACGCAAACTGTTAGTGACCTTAAGTTAAGTGGTACAAGGTTCAAAACGTCGACAATACTGGTGCATAATATTTGAAAAAAAAACAGCCTAGTTAGTCTAGTTATTCCTTTATCTATGGTTTTTATTTACTTCCTTATGTTGCTATTTAAGACACAGTTTTTTGGTAAATTAAAAAGTATCATATAATATAACTCGGATTATAAGCTATCACATCGAAGATTTTTGAGTATGCGCAGACAGGCAGACAAAGAAAAATATTAAAAAAAATGTGGGTTCTGCCTCTGTATTAAAAAAAATATTCCCTAGGATATATATATTTTTAAATATTAAATGTAAAGATAAATCAATTCTCATACCTATATATTTATTATGTGTATCGATATCCTTTGCTTAGGAATCATTATTGCGATCGCGTTTTACCGCATCGTTTTGACCACAAGGTGAAATAAGGACATTGAATAAGTAGGTACTGTATGTAATTATTTTTTTCCTTATACAAACATTTCATATCCATTTGTAATACTTTTTGTACAACATTCAATCGTATCTTATTCTCAAAATAAATTACTGAGAACTGTGAAGCGATGTAGCCATACCTATTATTTATCCTGAATTATATTTACGGGTAGATACATTCTGCGCTCGCAGAAACATACAAATATAGAGCCTTAATATGAGTTTTATGTGCCTAAAAACTTTATTAAGGTAAGGTAAGGTAAGGTATCAAATATTATTCGATCATTTTTTTTATTTATTTAGGATATTAAGTAATACCCAAGTTCCTGCTTGCGGCGTATATAACTGTACATATCACATATCCTTTAAAAGAAAGATTATCCGCTTTCTGAGATCGCCCTCGATCACGAGCCGAATCGCAATGGCCAGCAAACCGAAACAGGTTAGCCATAATAAAAAAAAAATGCTCGCGGTGCATGCTGGCAACTTTTTTTAAACCTGTTTCGCCTTAAAAGTGCATCGTAAGGTTCAAAAGAAGACCTTGCATTGGATATTTTATAACACGCTCCTTTGGTGCAGCGACTCAAAGTAGGTCTTGGTCTACAACAAGCAAACACAACTGTCTCTGACCTGTGCTCCCCCCCCCCCTCACCCTGCCCCTCTCTCTCCCTTGGCCAGATGCTGGCTTGAAACCTGCGCCAGGGAAGATCCGTTCAACTTTGTCAAGAGTATCTAGTTACTATCAGGTTCTTGATAAGATTTTTTTTTTAATTACGATATAGGCAAGTATTTGATCTCAATCTCACCTGATGGTAAGTGACGATGAGATCTACGATGTAGCATATTTGCCTAGAAGGTACCTGTTCACTCTCGACTTGAAAACACCCAGATTATAGTCGACGGGGAACAAAGACGCCGGTAGCGTATTCCATTCCTTGGCAGTTCGCACGATGAAAGTAGAAGCAAACCGCTTAGTACGTACCGAAGGAATGTCCACAGTGTACGGATGACACTTGTCCGTGCGTCTTGTCGACCGATGATAGAATGGAGATGGGGGAATTAACTCGTGTAATTCCGTCGCACACTCTCCGAAATGTATTCTGTAGAAAACTGATAGGCTGGCAACCCTACGTCGGTGTTCTAGGCTCTGTAGCTTGGCCTGCACTAGGGTCTCACTGCCAATGAGCTTTCTAAATTCAGAGTTCAGAGTTTTGTTACAATTTAGTTATAATATAATATCATTACAGGATAATCTGGGATTTCCATTCCTTGTGAGGCATATATATATCATAGTTTCTACAAGAATTAGTGTTATATCAATCAGTCCATCCTTTCATCAATCAAAATCTATATCTATACATATAAATAAAATTGGAGTGTCTGTTTGTAATATTAAAATAACCGCTTTTTACTAAGTGCATTTGGATGTATACACATTACCTATACCGAAACAACATTTTTCAAAAATTTTGTCTGTCTGTCGGTCTGTCTGTCTGTCTGTCTGTTTGTTCCGGCTAATCTCTGAAATGGCTGGACCGATTTTGACGGGACTTTCACTGGCAGATACTTAGCTGATGTAACAGGGAGTAACTTAGGCTACTTTTATTTTAGAAAAAAAAATAGGATCTCACGAAAAAAAATTAAAACCAATGTTGCAGCGCAGCGCCTGATTAAGTTTGATAGCAACAACCTGCAATGCGTCCCGCGGGCTCAGAACGCGCGAGCCTGTTGTTGTCTTTGTTAAATACCACGCGGACGAAGTCGCGGGCAACAGCTAGTGAGTGATAAATTCTGTCGCTTATTATAAATCAATGCGCATAAATTTTCTAAACTTTAGGTCTACCTGTGGATTCCTATTATTTCTAACGTATTACTTAAAAAAAGTTGCCAGGCATTACCGGCTTTTCTGGCTTTCAATAATACAGGCTATTATGTTAATTGTGACAGGTTTTGTTGTCAACCAGCAAAATAACCTACAAGATGTAATTGATACAGATCTAATATTTTATAATTTATTAGCTGTCCCGGCGAATTTCGTACCTCCACACAATCAAATGTATTAGAATATGAATTATCTTTATTTATTTATTGCTTGTTTATCCCATGTTTTAATTTAATTGATAGAACTAGGCGATACATGGCGGAAATCCATTGTTAAACAAATAGGGGAAAAGGAACCCACCAATGACCCTCGGCTTGTCAACTTGTTTTAGTTTTAATTGTTATTCTGCTATTCGGAGCGGAGACATCAAAAAAATGTAAGATCATAAACATCGGATCCCGTTTGTGAGTTATAAATGGTTAGCTATACCATACATACATTTACAAAATCAACATATATATAATATACCGAAATAAAATAATAACCGAATAATTAACCGAATAAAATATGAAGTGTCACACTTCAAACATGATTGTCGCGGTATATTCTTATGCTAAATTTCTACATTTAGCCTCCGAGGCATGAAAATGAATACGTACTTTCAAGTGGAAACTTCATGAGAATATATTTAATTATAATAAATTATTCATCTGAATTGTATAACTATTGCTTGCATGAAGAATTGTTTATATTATTAATTTACTAGCTGCGCCCTGCGGTGTTACCCGCGCAAAAAATCATGTCGATCCTTTGCTCTATGAAAAATTTAAACAAATATATCCCACGGGAACAATACATTTTACAGGGATAAAAAGTAGCCTATGTGCTATTCCAGACTATAATCTATATCTGTGCCAAATTGCATCCAGATCCGTTCAGCCGTTCTGGCGTGATTGAGTAAGAAAAAACATCCATCCATCCATCCAAACTTTCATATTTATAATATTAGTATAGATTTCTTGATAAAATGTATTCCGTAAATAAATGAACCTATAATATACTCGTATCGTAGTAGGTAATTTATAATGAACTAGCTGCGCCCGGCGGTGTTACCCGCGATAAAAAGTATGAAAAATTAAAACATCTATCCCACGGGAACCATACATTTTACCGGGATAAAAAGCCTATGTGCTATTCCAGACTATAATCTATCTCTGTTCCAAATTTCATCCAGATCCGTTCAGCCGTTCGGGCGTGAAAGAGTAACAAACATCCATCCATCTATCCATCCATCCAAACTTTCACATTTATAATATTAGTATAGATTTCATTTAATAATTTTCGTCAGTTCTTTTACCAAAAGTAGGTCACTGTTTGTTTACCTACTACCTTTCAACCTTTTACAGACGGTAGTATTTGTTTAGACATAACCAAACTTATTATCGTCAATTAGCACTTATCCGACCATACTTTTTTTAGAAATGCCGGTTTCTTCGCATGTTCATGTGTTATTTCTTTAATGTTATTATAGGCATTATTATTTTATTATAGGCACTTTTACCCAAAGTTTTCGTTACCATACCCCTTACACGCTGTATTTAAAAAAATATGTCGCCCGGGTTGGAACTTACAAAACAAAACTTACTAAAGAAAATACAAATGATATTTGTTTACTTTGTTCAAGTAAACAATACAAACACAAAAAAAATATCCTGTTTACTGTACATCACACAGATGTCGACAAAAACCCATGAGATTGCCATAACATATGATTTGAAGCCTTGCCCTTAGAATTAGTCTTTGCTAATTACTAGAATCGTGTATAATTCGACCTTAGCGATGGAATTGCGGTTACAAGTCCTGATATTAATTAACCGCAGTAATATAATGTATCGTCCTATAGTATTATGGCGGAATGACAAAGCAAATGTAATCAATATATAGAATGCAGAATATAATTTGAAATGCTTGAGATACTGGACCTTTCCAAGTGGCATTGCCTTAACTTGTAAATATTGTATTTTTGTTAAGTTATTATTTTTGACTCCAATGTTGGGCTCTTATTTCAATATAATGATAATAATATCGCCAGATAAACACACTAACTACACGGTCCCACACTAAGCAACGGTTGTATTATGGATACCGTGCAATGGACTAGTGGCGAACCCAGTATATAATACTTATATAGATATTAAACATCCACAACTCGAGTAGAAACATTCGTCCTCGTCATCAAAATGTATCGCTATCAGGATTCGAACCCAAGACCCTCGGCACAGAAGACAGGGTCACCACTGACTGCGCTGATCAGATATATGACTCTTCTACTACGGTACCTTATTATATTTCGATGTTATAAATATAAGGAAATCTCATCTCAAGGAATCTTATTTATATTTTCTTAAATTGAGCTCTAATTTTACCCAAAAAAAACCATCACTAAAGTGTTTATTGGCGAGAATATTCAGATATCAAAAGGTAGAAAATATCATTAACAATAATGCATACAAATAATTATAGATTAGGTTTATCAATTTCTTATAAATAATATCATTTGGAGTGTCTAAGGTTTGGCTTTACTTCACAAACACGTTGTAGGATAAAGTCAACAATATCGTTGCTTTACGACGAGATTATTTACAAAACAATTTACTGATATTAGCCCATGTAACCTAGAAAATTCTGGGTATTTAAACCCAATAAAATCCCTAATTCTGTGTGTAGAACATTGGAATGAAACCGTTTTCCTTGTTTTTAAACCTTTTTAACAAAATTCGCTTGAAAGGAACCACTTTAGGGCTTGGCGCGTGTGTAGAATAGATTATCTTGCGCTACCTTTTTACGTTCAATTTCTTTTTATGTATTTGGTCAAATGTTATCTTAGTACATAGGTACTCTTATTTATATAATATATAAAAAAACCGGCTCTGTACACTGTTAACCAGACTTATTGGGTCCAATTAAATCAGCACATGTTATCTGCGCATGTTTCAAACTATACAAACAAAATTGCAGATCATTTTAACACAGAAACAGTGATAGCCAACTTGGTAGAAGGCTAGCCTTGGAAACAAGGTGTGCAGGTTCAAGCCCTGCCTCGCACCTCTGAGATTTCTGAAATTTCATGTGCGAATCTCATTTTCAATAATGATTATCACTTGCTGTACGGTGAAGGCAAACATCGTCAGGAAACCTGCACGACTGTCAAAGGTCGTGTGAAGTTCACCAAACCGCACTGGGCTAATGTGGTGGACTACGGCCTAAGTTCTCCTCATATAAGGAAGGAAAGTTCCCGGTACAATGGCAATAAGCTCGCCCCCTATTACATTGAGACCAAAATATGTGGCAAAATGTTGGTGCACTGCACGACACCTTTGCCTACCCCTTCGGAGATTACAAGCGTGATGGTGTATTTTTAACAGAGAACATTAATACTTTTACGGTTAACACAACGCGACGAGCTAATGCAGTAATAGCTGTGTGCTGACAAACCGCGTAGCCTTACAAGGCCGCCTCGGATAAATGCCACGTGGAGCTCAATATTTGATCCAAACAATCAGTTCACGCGAGCGTGACATTAAGGCCTCAGCCTCGAATTTAGCGGGCAGCGGGGCGGCGGTGGCGGCGGCGCGGGAGCGGCGCTCGTTGGCCGCCCCGCGCCGCTGCCACGCCGCTGTTTTCGAGAACCGGTCCATTTGATTTTACGCATAAGATCCTGCCGCTCCCGCGCCGCCGCCGCCTCCGCCCCGCTGCCCGCTAAATTCGAGGCTGAGGCCTAACGGTCAGTCTGGCAGCAAGGCTAACGGCAAATGGCGCGGCTCGGGTGAAGTAGGCTCCGGCCTCAGGCGCACCACGTACTAACTGACCGTGGTTACCTTGCGAGACTGCTTAGTCAGTCAGTACACTGCCATTCACTATTTGAATGAGTTATTTGTCGTGTAACTACAGACTGGTATCTCTACTCTGTAGATAATACCGCTTGAGTAAATAATTATATGAGATAATTTAAGATGAGAAACATTTGTGTGGTTGTATAATATATTCTGTTATATATTCTGTTATATATTCTGTTATATATTCTGTTATATATTCTGTTATATATTCTGTTATATATTCTGTTATATATTCTGTTATATATTTTTACTAGCTGTTGCCCGCGACTTCGTCCGCGTGGTATTTAACAAAAACAACCGTTGACAACAGCCTGCTCACCCATTCTGAGCCCGCGGGACGCATTGCAGGTTGCTATCAAACTTAATCAGGCGCTGCGCTGCAACATTGGTTTTAATTTTTTTTCGTGAGATCCTATTTTTTTTTCTAAAATAAAAGTAGCCTAAGTTACTCCTTGTTACATCAGCTATCTGCCAGTGAAAGTCCCGTCAAAATCGCTCCAGCCATTTCAGAGATTACCCGGAACAAACAGACAGACAGACAGACAGACGGACAGACAGACAGACAGACAGACAGACGGACAGACAGACAAAAATTGTAAAAAATTTTGTTTCGGTATATGTATCGTGTATACATCCAAATGCACTTAGTAAGAAGCGGTTATTTTAATATTACAAACAGACACTCCAATTTTATTTATATGTATAGATTGTGAAAGGTACTTGCACGATCGTCAACTTTCAGTAAAGTGTAATCAACCTTGAAGTTGCGTTGCACTTTAAGTCAAATTAGTTTCCATTTGGGTAAACAATTGTTGGAAATTTTAATGATCTAGCAGACCCAACAGACGTTCTCCTGTCCCAAGTTTACCAATTTTCCGTAAAACTTTTTAAATTTTCATTCACTAAAACCTTATTCGGGCTATTGATGACATTAAAAAAAAAATAGTCAAATCGGTCTAGACGCTCGCATGTGATGCGCTTACCCAAGAACTGCATTACATTTTTATTTACCTACACAAATTAGAGAAGTGATTCTTACGAATCCCATGAAAATCAAGAACCTACTGATTGTAAATACATATAAATACGAGTAAATATAGTTTTAATAAAAATAAAATTGGAAGAAAGAGTAGGTAGTGGTGGAATTCATAGGCATTAATTATAAAACGTTATGACCATTTTGTTGTAGCTTTAGACTTTAAAATGTATTGATGACTAGCTGTTGGCCGCGACTTCGTCCGCGTGGTATTTAACAAAGACAACCGTTGACAACAGCCTGATCGCCAATTCTGAGCCCGCGGGACGCATTGCAGGTTATTGCTATCAAACTTAATCAGGCGCTGCGCTGCAACATTGGTTTTAATTTTTTTTCGTGAGATCCAATTTTTTTTTCTAAATAAAAGTAGCCTAAGTTACTCCTTGTTACATCAGCTATCTGCCAGTGAAAGTCCCGTCAAAATCGGTCCAGCCATTTCAGAGATTAGCCGGAACAAACAGACAGACAGACAGACAGACAAACAGACAGACAGACAGACGGACAGACAGACAGACAGACAGACAAAAATTGTAAACAATGTGGTTTCGGTATAGGTAACGTGTATACATCCAAATGCAATTAGTAAAAAGCTTTTATTTTAATATTACATACAGACACTCCAATTTTATTTATATGTATAGATTGCTGTAATGATATTTTTATATTTAAAGGTAAACTAGCGGCAATGGATGAATAACCCAAAGGTTGCGGTAAGAAGATCCTTCGTTTGACTGCTCAAAGGAAAAACAAAACAAAATGGCGAAAGAAAATCCGTCAGCACCGTCCATTCAAACCATCAACGATAATTACAGCTCAAAGTGAGTAGAAGTGTTGATTTAACTCGCAAATGGATATATACAGGGTGTAAGGGGCTTGATAACGAAAACTTTGGGTAAAGGTCACACTTACTGTATCGAAAGTCATGGGTTAAATGTTGTAATTTTTGAGCGCGCAATGTATCGTAAACAACGCGATCACAACACAATGCTTTGCGCGATACCCGACGCATGCGAGTGACGAGCGTGCTCAAGCGTATCGAATTTCAATTTACATTGCACTTTTAGGTCGAAATTAATAATAAAGGTTTTTTATTCATAATAACGTTAAGATAAACTTTCATTAAGATTTCAGGCTAAATTCAATTTAAAAGGAACTGAAATAATGCGAAAAAGGTTGACGCCAAATTTCAAACCTGGGGGGTTTAGAATTATGAGTTGAATCCATTGTATCCGTTTTTGTTACGACGCCACTAACAACCTGTATATAGAAAGTTTTCGTCCGTAGTAAATTTAATAAATATGCAATAAATTGTAAGGTTAGTTTAACGCAATATACGGTGAATCTGCTTCTCGATAGTAATTTATTAACAAAATAGTTCGTAAAATGAATCTTATCCCACCACTTTTAGGTTCATAATGCAGCAATACACTCGCGTGCTTTTTACTTTATATTACTGCACACATTTATAAAAACATCAATTTTATTTTACTCGACAAAGATGTTTTATGTCTAAAACACGGTAAACTATTATTGTGATGAAATAAATTGTGCTACCTCTATGCTCGAAATATAACATTCGATTCATCAAATCATTTCATTTTTACAAAAAATTAACATTAATTTCTGTTATAATTTCATACATATTTAGTTGTTTTTTTTTTACTAGGCTCTTTTACGGCTTCGTTATCTCGTCCTCTCTTTCCACTAGTATTACTAAGTTCTAATAGATATGTATTCTGAGTTATAGATAATAGTATTTAGAGACGTGATGGTGTTTTATTATTACAAAATATTATACGAAGTATACTGAACCCAACCGTCGCAATAGAATTCTGAATTAAGAACTTACAATTATGTCTTACGAATCTGTCCAAAACAATTTTTCGCTAAAAATGTCTGCGAATAATTGAAATATCACAGCAGTGTCGATGGCTCTTTAAGGTCACTTTGTATTTTTTAATAACGGATTTTTCATGGGCCCGGCCGTTGACTTTCTTTCAGGCCCTGTAATAGCAGAGGCTATGGGTCACGCATCTACTGAATTCTGAGCCCTTTTATGTATTGATAATTTGTTATAAAATGACACCTTTAGATATGGATGTAAAATTAAATATAATAACAACTAGAGCATAACTAAAGTTCGGGTTTCAAAGGCTCCGACCACTGATCCATTCCCAGGTTGCGTATATTCCACTTATTGGGTCCTAAAATGGAAAATATCGAAAGTCAACAACATCAAAATATACTGAAAGATATATCTTTTTGACACATTGTTTGTTTTCATATTATTTTTAAGTTTTTTTTTTATTTTTCTGTTCGTAAATATTTAGTGAGATTTTAAAAATAAAGTATGATACTGAAAGTAGAATCCGATATGATTAGCCAAAGGCCATCCGAATAATAAAATTCACATTTCAATTTTTTCGATATCGCGAAACTTGTTCTACTAATACTTCTTAACAATGTAATAAATATTATGTATACACACAATTATATAATTTGGTCGTGTCTGTATGTTAAGTATTTTTGGAAAAAAAAATGCGGGCGACTTTGTTTGGATACAAAGACCGTGTCAGCCGTTTTTTTTTTCCTATTGTCTATAACAATATGTTCGCGCATAACGGGAAATCTACCGGACCGATTTTGATGAATCTTGGCACGGTGATACCTTATAGCCTGTACCAAAACATCTAATACTTTTAAATGCGGAAAACGGAAATCCACGCGTACGATTGTACGATCACTGCTGATTGATTAAGTAAAAAAAAAAACTTGCCATTATATTTGACCAAGAGTCATCTGGCCTCCTTCACGCTTCAGAGGGCACATCAAACTTGATGCTTGTTCATCAGTGACATGGGTTTCAATTGAATAGAGATGTGCAGAGACCTTCACAAGGTACTATTAGTTAATCATCATTCTTGTAGAGTTGTTGTAGAGTTAAATAAAAAAATGACAATTTGTAACTGCCCCCGTTGACCTATACGGAATAAATGATGTTACTTTGACATTTCTTTGTGCCTTCACATTGCTCTTTAAAACAGGAACTATATGACTATTTTGAAGTTACGCCATTTTATGTAGCGTTGTTGTTTATCAATGCTGTAATATCTTAGATAATTCTTACATCTTCATGTAACGAGGTGTTCAATCTTTAGAGGCCTAGTAGTGAGCCTGAGACTTCTATTCTGATACATGGCAGCGATCGTGGTATCAACAGTGGCTTTTGGGCGGTTTCCATAAAATCTCATCTAAGGTTTGGCGACCTGATTAGCGCAGTTGGTAGTGACCCTGCTTTCTGCGCCGAGGGGCCCGTGTTCAAATCCTGGTAGGGACAAGCTTCGTGTGATGATCATGAATATTCGTATCCGAGCCATGGAAGTTTAATATCTATATAAGTATTATATACTGAGTTCGCCCTCAGTCCATTGTATAGTACCCATAATACAAGCGTTGCTTTGTGTGAGACCGTATTGGTGTGTTCGTCTGGCGATATTATTATCAATCTGGCAAGAATATTTTAATATAGATGATGAATTGGCTGCATCAGCCATCTAATCTCCGCCATTGTAACCCAACCTCTAGTAGTTTCAGAAAGTCTCCTAGATGCTATTACAAAGTTTGTGTAGATTGAATAACATTTTTATGGATTTATTCAAGCATCATTATTAATATACTACTGCTACTGGATCCTGGGTAAAAAATACCTAAGTACGGCGACAAAATCGCAAAAAAACGGTTTTATTCTTTTGTCTTTGCATAATAACGGATCTAAATATACCTAATGTTTCATTCCAAATATTTTTGCATAAACCGGATCCAATCCATGATTTCTCTTTAACTTGATATCTTGACTTTTTTCAAGGATGTTTTTTATGTGTTAAATTATAAAATCTAGAGCCATCTAATAAAATCTAATTTACATTTGACCTGGTTGGCAGGACAAATGCAAATTAGCACTTATTCGGAGTCGTAGCAAGATATAATCACAGATGGTTTTTACCATTTTGGTACGAAACCCTAATAATGCCACTACTATCTAGACGCAGCAACCCAGAGACACTGAAAGTTGACTCTCCTAGGACCTTAAATCTATGGCCGTATCAATCCAGTGTCAGCCAGACATTGAGATCACAGCACAATTGCTGTTTTGGTGCCTATGAGTGGAGTCAAGTCGTACCCGCATCCAATCGATCCAACGAACCAAGTAACGCTTAGACTATGCAGTCTTTAATGTAGGTACTTTAGGTACATAGAATAAGTATATGATTCTAAAATTTTCCTCTTTCATATTGATTTCTTATACTTACGCGAATACTTCACATTGAAATAAAACGAATTTAGATCATAATGCGTAGATCGGACCGCAAGCAACAACTTAATATGAGGGTACCCCGGTTCAAACTATGACACTAGGACGTCAACCACCTCAGTCCTCTCGTGACCATGGTTGCGGTATAGCAGCCGAAACGTCGGGAACGTAAAAACATGAAATAAACGCGATAAAATCGGGAAAAATAGTTTTATTTCAATTTTCCTCTTTCAGTTATAAATCTTTGTGGTTTTTAGAAAAAACAACGTGTTTGAATGCGTATGCCAGGTGCAGGGAAAGTACCAATTAAAACAATGGTTTCATTAAATGACACACCAAAACATTTTCCTCTTGAATGACAGCACTATAATGTTTATACGTCATAGTTACGAGTATCTTCCACATTTGATATTTGAACGACGTCGCGTTTTTTCATTTTGATCTATTCGAATTTTAACTTTGTAATCGTAATCAGAGAGTTCAATCTGCAGCAGAATATTCTTAGTACTCGACTTATTGTTTGCTTGTGTCGTTTTAAGAGCACTATATCAACAATTATTAGGTGCTAACAATAGGTTTATCTCGTCATAGCAATAAGCCGGTGATAAGATATCGGATTTTATTCTAAGAGGTTGACAACACAGGTTTAAGAAACTATCTTTGCATAGCTTTTAATTTAAAAATGTAAGTACTTACGTCATGCTAGTAAACAGATATCTTAATAACTACATACTTTTTTTTCATACTGGCATACTAGCCATAGGCTCGTTTGTAAGTACTATTATAGCTAATCTCAAATACAAGCTATATGTGTGCAGCTTGGTTAAAATGCGCAAAGTTAATTACCATCGATGGTATTAACATTTTTACGTGCAGATTAATTGGTTTACAAATCAATTAAATGGTTTCGTTCATGACACAGAATTATGTATGCAAGATTATAACGCAGATTGTCTATGACGGATTTTTATAGTTTTGCAATAGAATAAGCACGATGTATCAATAATTATTATATACTAATAGCTTTGACATAGCTCTATTGCATCTAATATAAAAAGTAGAATTTCTAACTCTACATATTTGGTAGCACATATTTGGTAACCCTTCCTATAAGCCGTATAAGTTCTCGTTGAAAAGATAAGCCTAAACATTATTATAATGTTCACTGATGAATATTTTTCTTTTATAAATACATAAATATTTATAAAAGAAAAATATTAAAACTGAGCGAACAGGCAACGCAAAAATATGAATATACAATAATAATTTATACATTAAATATGAATACATAGATATAAAATAATTATAATACGTAATTTTATATTTAAATTGAATTCGTGCCGTTTACAGGGTGAGTTGGGTTTTGTAATTGTCCGTAGTTCAAGTGGGTAGCGGGAAGAGATTCATGATTCGTTTCGACCCGAGGCTAAAATGCGCTACCTATTTCGTAGTATACAGGGTGTACTCGAAATCATAAGCTAAATTTTAAACTACAACACTACACATGATTCCAATTATTTTGGGATTATTAAAAAATAAATCGATTTAGAAGAAGAATAATTAAACAAACCTGGAAATAACGCATATAGTTAAAATTAATTATTGCTCAGGTGAGAAAAAGATATCCTAACGGGATACTTCATCACCTGCTGTTTTAAAATAATATCTACTATGGTAGAACATAGTCAGTTTATTTCAAATATGTTTCAATCAAACTATTTCAATATTTATTTAATAAAATTAGGTACTAAAATAATCTGAATCATGTAAAGATTTATAAGTAGTATAAAATATTGCCAATGATTTCGATATCATTCTGTAGATCTATACCATCGATAGATGTCATATTCATCTATTCTTTGTGCGGGAAAATTCTGTTTTAGATTCATTTATTTCTCATAAGAAGGAAGTCCACTTCCACAAGAATTATACAAAGAAATAAAAGCTATTTTTTTTGCCGTGACATACATTTAAAATAAATGCAGCCTTTCTACTCAAGTACATTCCAAAACCATGCATTTAATATTCTAATTTTGAAAATGGAAACCTCTTTGAGTAAGTTGGTATTTGAACATAAAGTTTACTGAGTAAACATTTAATTCTATAAAACTAGTTAGTTGGTAGTCATACAACCGCAAACATAAGCTATATAGTAGTGTAGGTTCTTATTCCTAACCTCACACGTGTTAACCACAATTAATGTGCACAAATCTGTCTCAAATGGATGATGCAATGACAAATAAGTGTTGCATCAAGCACTTGGCCACTATTGGGGTTAATTCGCCACCAATTCCTGTCAATAAGTAACGTGGTTACGCGTATTTATGCTGCTGCTATGTTGGCAGCTCCGAAGATGGTCGGGGAAGAGCGAGGCGACAGGACTAAGTCCTGGTACTGCCCCAGTCTGGACAGAATGTATGGAAGTTTGTCTATACTTTCTTGAGGCTATTTGAAATTATTTCTAATCGGGTGTAAGAATTTAAAAAAATTATAGTTGCCGGTATTTTTTGTGTGGCTGCTATAGAATCATAAATTAAATACATAGTCAATATTAAAACCATTTTTTAATAATTAATTACTTTTGTAAATATTATGTTGGTAGTAAAGTTTTTCTATTCTCTTTTTAATATCTATTTTCGTTTAACATATTGTATAAATAAAATTAATTCAACGAAAAAAATATTTACAAATATTTATTCACCCATTTCAAATGACAGCATAATGCGTCATTTGTGTTTGCTTGTGACCACATTGTGACGTCACAATGATTGTCATTCAGTGCGTGCACCGTGTCCCCCGCGCCTCGCCCCGCGCGGGAAACCCTGCCATAATGACGATGTGTATTAAGTTTATACTATTGCATACTAGATGGCTCTTTAGCTGCGTCTCAATAGTAAAAACAAAAGACACTCAATTGTCAAATTTGTTTTTAATAAAGTGTCCTAATTCTTATTCTTGTACCACCTTTATAAATTCACTTTTTTTTTTGTTCACAGAATAGAGCTAGCCTATAATGGCTCCAGAGAAGACTTGGACCCCT
The DNA here is from genome assembly GCA_905404115.1 of Pheosia gnoma. Taxonomy (NCBI): domain Eukaryota; kingdom Metazoa; phylum Arthropoda; class Insecta; order Lepidoptera; family Notodontidae; genus Pheosia; species Pheosia gnoma. The sequence continues at coordinate 9,610,808 of FR989900.1, forward strand.
ACGTCCCTGCCGATCACAGACCTATTGCATCCAACACTTCGTAAGCACTCTATTTTAATGACAATAATAATAATTATTACATAATGAAGTGTTACCGAGGCCGAAGGTTTAATTTACATAAAGTATATGTGAAAATAAGGCTTAGCGAGAGATCATTTTCATTCATAAGTACTGCTTAAAGCCTGCTTCAACTAGATTATAAAGGTCCGCCCAGTATCTGTTAAGGAAACGCGTGAAAATGCTAATAACTGGCGACATTTCTGACAATATTACCGTATTTACTTTGCTTACCTTTCGCTCTACTATTTGCTCGCAAATGGAAAGGTTTGCTTACATAAAATGTATCCAAGGGAAACCTTTATAGAAGTATTTGCGTGACGAATTAACAGCTCATAATTACAGTAGATTATTTGTGAACTGGTTTTAATTGAAAACCATTTAAAACTAGCTTTTGTTTTTAAAATAACAATGGAGTAGCTTTTTTCTGTAGCTACACGTTATCATCACACGTGGAAGTTTTATAAAGAGGTTTAATGTGTTCATTTGTTTCTGATATTTCTGTTTTCATTGATATTCAATTGCATTTCTTATAATATGTACAAAGAATAATACCTATATAAATTAATTGAAATGAAAATAGAAAAATTTAAATTTCTTTTATATTATTAATTTAAAACTAATTATACGTATTTCATCGCGTTTCCTTCTCACGTCTCAAGACACTGCACTGCAAGCACATTCTGCGTAGATCGGACCACAAACAACAACTAAATATGAGGGTACTCCAGATCTAGCTATGACAATAGGACGTCTAATATCTCAGTCCTCCCGTGACCATGGTTGCAGTTAAGCAGCCGTAACGTCGGGAACGTAAAGAACATAAAATCAACGTGATTAAAATCCTCATAATTCGTTTTATGTCATTTTTTATTATAACTACCTAGATAGGGTACTAGCGTCACAAGCACAAGCACAACCAAGCACACCCTTTCGCATTTACGTGCTCACGACCCTCAAACTTGACTCAAATATATAAATCCTTCCTTAATACTTAGGATGTTATCTTGTATTTTGCAGGTATTCGCGTTGTGTTTGAGTATCTATCCAGCTAATAACCGTCTATTCACGGAAACATCTACTCATGTAATTCAATCCATATCGTAACCCTATGCTATCGGTTCCTTCCAGGAGTATCGGGGCTCTGGCTCATCTGCTCAAAGCCTCCCTCGGGTCAGGAGTGCTGGCTATGCCTCTCGCTTTCAAAAATGCTGGCCTGGTCGTGGGTAGCCTGGGTACACTAATAATCGGGTTTATATGCTGTCACGCTATACATGTACTGGTAAGTTGATTAAATACCTACTTAATTGATTAAGTTATACTTTAATATACATTTTTAATTTATATTAGATCAGTGTCGAGGACTTGTACTCGGGGACATTATATTTTTGGCTATCCCGTGAGAACCCTATCATTTTCAGGGGCAAAAATGCTTCTAGATGACGATCATATTATCAGCTATCACTATGCCGAGTTTCATCGAAATCTGTCTCGTAAATTTCTCATGACGCGCGAACAGACAGATGGGCATAATATATTTTTTAAATCGCATCGTACAGAAACGTTCAAGTTTTATTATCAGTTAGTTTTCCTGTCTGGCCAACGAGGCAACTAGTTTTAGGTGTCTAGGTTGAATAAGCTACCTATAGTTCAGGTAATTTAACCGTGTCAGAGTTAGATGAGTAACATGACGTGACCCCAACTGTGCCGTCATGAAGTGAGCTTCAAATAACTGCGCAGTATTCCATATTGCGACCGTTGCTTTCATAAAGCCAGAATTCAGAGCGGCACGCGAACTATATCTAAACTAGCAGGCATTAATTAGAACGATAACTTTCTAATGGGTCTATAACAGCTTCTGAAAGCGCTAAGAGGATTCGGTTATACATTTAGAAATTACATAAGGATCGTAACTATTAAAAGCCTTGCGGGTACTGAAATTATTTGGGTCTGAATGTATTCGGATTGACATGAAATCTTAGCTTTGTTTGGAAATAGTGTTTCATTAATCGAAACACATGACAACATTTTCATGTTTATCTTTCTCTAAAAACCTTATACAGAGTATAATTAATATATACAAATGCACAGGGTCCCAAGTCTGCTAACACAATCGATTGATAGTCTAATAGTAACCGCATAGTAACTGTGACAGTGTGACAGTTACTATGAGGTTGCTGTTCGATTAGGAATCGATTGTGTCAGCAGACTTGGGGCCCTGGGTGTCCAAACGTTCTCAGTGATGTGCTTACCAACAAACAGTATTTAGTTTTAATTTAGTTATACAGGGTGTAAGAGGCTTCGTAACGAAAACTGATACCATGGGTACCACTCATAATACTGGACCCCCAGGGTTGGAAATTTCCGTCGATCTTTACATGAATTATCCAATTTAATTATAGTATCGCGCGTACCGTTGATTGCAACATTTTTTACCTTTGACTTTCATTCGACATAAATGATTTATATCATGTTATTATAAGCACTGAGCCTTTACCCAAAGTTTTCGTTGCCATGCCCCGTACAGCCTGTATACTTCACTAACCAAACTTATTAATTCGACAGTTTCATAAATTATCAAAATTCCCTAAATAAACACGACATTGCAAGCAGAAATGAAAGTGCAACATTGCGTCACACTTGCATGATGCTGCGGTTCCATTGTTAGCGACTGTGACACAACTATTTGGCAATTCGAGTTGGATAACAGGCCCATTGACTTTCTAATGCCCATGGTTACCTTCACTTTGAAGTTTCTAACGATTATGGTCGGTATCTTATTTTCTAGCGTAATGGGATATTTGTCTTATAGAATAGAAGAGGGAAGTTGATAGGCTATCTCATTGGATATGATAACATCTTAGAGGGGAAGAGTGAAGGACAATGTGGACGAGGGAAACCACGAATAAGCTACATGAGACAGATTAAAGATATGACCGGTGTAATGTCGTATAAGGCAGGGAAAGAGGCTGCTCTAGATAGAGAGCAATGAAAGAGATTCATCAGCTATACCAAGAAGGATCTTACCCTTAAATAAAAAAAGGAGAATGGGATTCCCAAAGTCTTGGTCAGACAGGCAGTCTCAAGATCATGATCCAAGAGTCATAAGTATTTCTATAAAACTCTGGAAGAATTTTACATCTTGATCATTTGCCAAAATGATAATTACTGAGCGTATTTAGTTGAGTTCGACGAATCAAATTTCAAGAATAGCAGTTACATCTTTCGATAAAAATGTTCACTATTATTTATTTTGTCTATGGTCCACTACGCGGAAGTACTTTTATAATATTTCTTTTTGTTTTCTAGGTAAAAACATCACAAAAACTTTGTTTAGAATTGAAGCGACCTGCGTTGGGGTACGCAGACACCTGTGATCTTGTCTTCCAGCATGGACCGAAACCAGTGCAGAAGTTTGCACCATTTGTCAGGTAATAATATAATTCTGAAAAATTAACTGATACCTTAACAAAATAAACAATGTTATATTACCTAGAATTTAAATGAAAAGGCATGTGGCGGATGCCTTAACGACTTGAGTCAAATGAATAAAAAATAAATAAATATTTATCCAGTTTATTCTTAAAACATCGGCATTAAGGGACTTGTCTGTCTGACATTAAGGTATTTGCCCGCCTCCAACTCCCACCACTGTTGGTCCTGTAGGCCAGGGTTCTTGATCTCGTCTTTGCTTATGGCGTATTAACTATTAGTTATTACTACTACGTCACAAGATTATTTTTATAGCTATAACAGAATTTATTATATAATTCTGTGTCTTTCTACCGCCTGCAATTCAGGCAACTTTAATAAAACCACAAGTCTCGTAAGGTAAATCATAATTTACAGTGCTCAACATTTTTCACAGGGAGCTCGCGGATTGGGCATTGGCATTAACGCACGCTGGCGCCTGTTGTGTATACGTCGTTGTTATAGCCGAGTCGTTTAAGCAAGTAAGTAACATTTTCATTCATTTAAGTACACTTTTATATGCCTGCCTGCCTGCCTATGTCCAGCAGTGGACGTCTCTTAGCCTGATAGATTTAGAAGTAAAATTTTCCATCATACCAGTGCGTATTTAATATTTCAATTATAATTACACATAGAATTGGTTATTAAAAGTAAGAGCTGATAGCCAAGTTGGTTGCACGGTAGCTTTAAAACAAGCTGTGCAGGTTCGAACCAGAGGCTTCACCTCTGGCATTGTTGAATTTTATAAGAAAATCACATTTTCATTGATGATTATCACTTGTACAGTGAAGGCAAAGATCGTGAATGAATTATGTATGTCTTTCGAAAGACCATTTAAATTCAACAACACGCACTCGGCTAGAGTGGTGGACTATGGCCCGAATTCCACTCGCATTGAGGAAGAGTGTGCTTGTTATAATAGCAATAGACATTGCTACCAAATACCATGTGAAGTGCACCTCTACCTACCTCTTCGGGAATTACTGGCGTGATAGTGTTTCTATTATTTTAATTACTTTCCGATTTGTTCCTTTTCTTTTTTATAAAACCTTTCATACCTCTCAAAAAGATGCGTAGTTAACTTACGAATCAAACAATAGCTATATTTTTTAAAAACATTTATGCAAGTCTGATTTGCATTTGACCTACTCCTTTGACAAAAGTTTACTTGATACATTCAACACCCCAGGACAATTAGAGGGATCTAATATCTTCCAAGAAAGGGGGACATTGAACTGTCTTCCCTTTCGAGAATATGTGGGTAGTGTGCGGTGATGTATACATAAAGGACAAATTATTATTTTTAGGTTTCCGACGTCTACGGCGGTCCCAGCTGGTCGGTGACTGCCTTCTGTGGGCTAAACCTTGTGGTCCTGGTACCATTGACTCAGATCACAAAGCTCAAGTACTTGGTACCGTTCTCGGCGGTCGCCAACTTCGTGTGGGCAACTGCGATATGTATCTCCATCTATTACTGCTATACAGACCTGCCAGATATCTCGGAGAGGAGTTTGGCGACCTCGTTCAGTGGGCTGCCTACTTTTATAAGGTAATCTTTTAATGCTGGGTAATTAAGTTCCTGTTTGTCAGGCCCACTTCGAAAGGTTGACATACAGATAATAAAATTACCGGTTGATGAATAAATAAAAATATTGAATACCAAATTCAATGTACAGAAAAAATAATTCATTCGATTTTGAATGTAAAATCTAGTGTAAAGTTTTTTAATTCCATTTCTGATATCAAGTAATTATTAGTAATTCCTTCCATATCTCCATGATAGACACGCATTTATAAATTGCGATAAATAGACTGATCACTTATTGGCATATATTTTATTTTTTGCTGCAGGATCAGATCATGCCTGTTATGTGTCTTAGATTGAAAATTCCAGTCAATTTAGTATGTTATTTGAATTGGAGCTAGGACGGATTGCATACATACCTAAACCTTCGACCATCAAATTATATTGACCTGTGAAATTTGTGTAGAAACAAAGAATTAAAACTATTATTTGACACAGCGCTAATAAGAGCATCTAGCATCCTATTATTAATTCTTATAATTACTTTCACAGCACGAGTCTATTCGCTATGGAAGGCATAGGGGTCGTGATGCCCATTGAAAATGAAATGAAGAAGCCCCATCACTTCCTCGGCTGCCCCGGAGTCCTGAACACTGCCATGACGGCTATTGCCGTGTTATATGGCTTCGTAGGCTTTTCTGGCTACCTGAAGTTTGGCGAGGAAGCCAGGGGCAGTCTGACATTGAATCTACCTCAAGAAGAAATGTGAGTATTAAATATTTTTTAGAATAAAAGGGTTATAGAATTGCGACCATGAGTTGCAAGATAATAGAGTCCTATATCCATTGGAAGTCTTTCTAACGGTTCGTGTAATTGCTAGTGGTACTGTAAGTTAAATGACTTATGAATCTGACCTCTATGTTCAGGTCGGGAAGGTTATGCCTTAACCACATCCCTAAACCCAGCTGGTTCCATCAGCAACGATATTGAGCATAGCCTAATTTGAACTAAGCGTAGGCATGTCCAGATACGAGGCCGTATTATTTATCATATAAGTGACTACTCAGAAAAGTATACCGTCGATAGCTGAGGGTAGAATTTTAAACTTCGTCAGTCTGTCATTACAAATATTCAAAAAACAAAAATGGCTTCAGACATACGAACCAATCAAAGCATCACTGTTTTCATAGGTATGTACCAAACGATTTATTGCGAACGATGCCAGAACATGATATAATAAAAGAGACAATTTCTAAAATGTACTCAATCAAAATCGAACCCGTCAGTTTTGTAGGATTTTTTTTTTTTTTTATTACACTATAGGCAAGTATTTGATCTCGATCTCACCTGATGGTAAGTGACGATGAGATCTACGATGGAGCATACTTGCCTAGGTAGGAAGGCGGCAGTAGATAGAGACGCTACATTCACTAGGCACATGCAGCGCAACTGATCTGACCCGCCATCCATGAATGGCAACACCGAACATCATGCCGGAACACGGCTAGGCCGCTTGGCGACATGGCTTTGTTCAGTGGGTGGTGACTAGCCACGGCCGAAGCCTACCACCAGTAGAGTTGTCACCTGGTTGTTTTATTGATTGATTTATTATATGGATACCCAAACCATCAGACCGAAGTGTCAAATGTTTAAGTTACCATTTGCTGTTGAACTAAAATACTAAAGTATATTTTTATGGATTTCAGTTTAGCGCAAATAGCGAAGCTTCTGGTGGCGTGTGTGATGTTACTGTCTTTCGCGTTGATTTATTACGTGCCAGTGGACGTGTTCTGGAGGAGAGTACAGGACAAGATACCAGCGTCAGGACACAGATGGGCCCTCGCCGTAGTGAGGCTGCTGGGTACTTTGTTGATAGGTAAATAAGATGTTACAAAGCAACGCTTGTATTATGGGTACCGTACAATGGACTGGAGGCAAACCCAGTATATATCACACTAATCACATTATCACACTAATATTATAAATGTGAAAGTTTGGATGGATGGATGTTTGTTACTCAATCACGCCAGAACGGTTGAACGGATCTGGATGAAATTTGGCACAGAGATAGACTTAGTCTGGAATAGCATATAGGCTGCTTTTTATCTCGGTAAAAAGGACATACTTTTTAATCGCGGGTAACACCGCGGGGCGCAGCTAGTTACTTATATAGATATTAAACATCCATGACTTGGGTACACACATTCGTGCTCATCACACAAAGTATGTCTCTACCAGGATTGGAACCCACTAGCAGCAGGGTCACTACCAACTGCGCCAATCAGGCTAATCAGGCCGTCAAGTTAATTAATAACTATGGTCAGCTGCCATTTTATTATTCTCCAACGCTACCTAATATGTAACAAACTTATTGCTATTAAGTCTGTAACAGGCGCTATTAGTTTTAAACTCACTGTAAATTTGCTAGAGGGTTTTCTTATAAGAGCTAGAAGTTTTCGTAGCGCTAGTAAGAGCTGAATTTTAAACAAGCATTCACTTTATGGTTGGCCTATTTAAATTTGGAATGTTAATGACCTTACTTACCGGACCTTAAACTTTCCAAGCGAAATGAAAATAAGGTAGTATTAAACAAAATAGATGTGACACTTTCTGTGAATTTAATAAGACGCTTCAGACGCCTGAAATCTGAAACATTTGAGTGCTACATAAGCGTCAGTATCGCATCTACTACATTGGATATAAGTAACTCTTAATGCCTATAATAAAAATATAGAAATCATTAATGTCGAAAGTCATGGGTTTTAGAGCCCGCAATGTATTGTAAACCACGCGATCACAAAACTTTGCTCCGCGCGATGTAGGTACGACTCGTGCGAGAAACGCGTGTATCGAGTTTTAATTTACATTGCGGTTTAGGTCAAAATTAGTTATAATTTTTTTTTTATTAAATTGCATATATTTCATGGACATATTAATAGAAAATCGGAACTGTGAGGGATTCAGAATCATGAATAGAACCCACGGTATCAGCTTTCGTTACGGAACAATTTACACTCAGTATTATTTGGAGTCAGTGTCAACCAATCCAAATCTTCTTACATTAATGTAGGTGTTCTTACCTGAGATTTTATTTGAACTTGGATTGGATTAGAAAATTATTTCCAGCTATTTAGTGTACTGTATTAAATATTTAATTTAATTTACCTACACATCAAATTGATTTTATTATGGTAACAATAAAACATTCCAGTGTTTCCGTGGACGTTGTAAAATACGACTAAAGGAATTAACACAGTGTATTATATAAATAAGAACTGCTAGTTTGCGGCAAACGGTTCACCGCCTGTCATTTAATTTTGTCGAAAAGATGTTACTTTATTAAATGATTTGGAATTTCTCTAGCCAACCCTTGGAACATCACAGTCGTGAAGATGTACTTACATACCTACTCTTATTAGTAAAATTAATTATTTTCTTCGCAGTGGGAGTGGCCAGCGCGATACCCCGCCTAGAGCTCTTCATGGAGCTAATTGGAGCTATATGCTTGTCCGTCATGGGGCTACTCCTCCCTGCCATGGTGGAGACCACGTGGCGATGGGGCAAGGACGTCGGCCCCAGCTCCTGGGTGCTATGGAAAAATATCCTGATCGGGGCTTTCTCTATAGTAGCTCTGGTGTCCGGTGTGACTTATGCCATCATGGCCATCGTTAAGGAACTGTGATTTAGTTATAAGGGAATAAATTATTTTTGAGGTATATTTTTTTTCCTACTTGCCTTTTTCTCTTGGCCTCCAGTGTACACTGAATTGGTTGATAACTGATACATACTTTGTTTTATTGTCTAATATAATGTTATATAGTATTACAGTGTAATGAGCAGCGCTACAATTACCTTTACCAATACATTATTTTTAAGTATGATTAAGCAGTGATAGCTGGTAGTTGGTAAAACGCCTCGGTAACGAAGATCGCAGGTTCAAACCCCGACTCGCACCACTGGGATTTCTGGGTTTAATGTGCGAATCTCATTCTCAACCATGATTATCACTTTCTAAACGGTGAAGGAAACGCTGGCCCAGTGCGGGTTGGCGGACTTCACACATCTTTCGAGGAGTTCTCTCAGATATGCAGGTTTTCTTCACCTTACTGCCTACTTTAAAAATTCTCGTTTAAACGGTACGAGAGCGGGGCCCTGTTAATCCATAATCTTAGAGCTAATTATTGCTATGATAGAATGACCTTAATGTCCAAGCAATTAAGTCTCTTATTATTAAAACTGTATGATTGAAGGCCTATAAAAGATTCGATCACTCAATTGGCATTTGATGAAGATTGGAGCAGTATGAGTAATGAGTCAGAATAAGTATGTACTATAGATGAATGATGACAAAATAATTGAAGTATTAAAATACAAAATAATTACAGAAATAGACAAACTAATATCAAATGGAATTATAATAACACGACGTGTGTCTCCCTCTTTCAATTTTTATCATAAAGGTCTACCATAATAAGAAGGTAAGGAAGGAAGGAAATTTCAACCTTTCTCGACCGCGCGTATAATTTCAGTATGCAATAATAACTTTATTATAAGAAAATTGTTGATTACTAGTTAATGTCTAAGAATAGGAAATATCGCGATTCACCAAAAATATTAAATGTGTGAGCATGTCGCAGTGGTCTGGATTATGCGTTTACAGATACCACACGAACAAATAAATACCTAATCATGTTTTGTCGACAATTTAAGCTATAAGAATCCTGAAAGTCGTACTTTATGGTCCCTACTACTTTTGGGGTCGAGTCACCTTCGTCCGTAGGAGAATTAAGTACCCTCGAGATACCCTACACGTGACCCTGGGTGGTGCCAACCAGGTGACAACTCTACTGGTGGTAGGCTTCGGCCGTGGCTAGTCACCACCCACTGAACAAAGCCATGTCGCCAAGCGGCCTAGCCGTGTTCCAGCATGATGTTCGGTGTTGCCATTTATGGATGGCGGGTCAGATCAGTTGCGCTGCATGTGCCTAGTGAATGTAGCGTCTCTTATCTACTGCCGCCTTCCTACCTAGGCAAGTATGCTCCATCGTAGATCTCATCGTCACTTACCATCAGGTGAGATCGAGATCAAATACTTGCCTATAATGTAATAAAAAAAAAAAATACCTAAAATCGGAATGAAAGACAAAACCCTGTCTAAACAAAACAATACGTCCAAGCGGTAGGTATTTGTACAGATAAGTACATCATGTGCGAGATTATTCGTGAGCTAACCGTGTACCTTATATTCTACATATTTAACCACTTCGTACAGAGTATCAAACAGCGCCTCTAGCGCACGGTATTCAAGTACGGTATTCACTTTCAATTCTCAAAATACGTAGACTATGAAGTATACGGTTAGGTTACAATGAAATCTTAACTATAACTATCGCAAGGCGACAAAAACATATGTGACTCACTTGGCCTTAAATTATTTCATCTCATTAATGCGGTTACAGATACCCAAGGAACGATTAAATACCACATTATACTTTTTAGACAGTCTAGGCATACTAAGTAAGGAATACTGAAAAAAATTACCTTATGGTACCCAACATCGGAATGATTAAATATAAAAATGATTAACCAAAAATACGCCATTGTATATCAGACAATTAAATCTTAACAGCCGGCCAAGTTTTCTTGGTAAGAACTTTCCCTTTAGTTAGGAAGGCACCGCGTTCTTTCTTAACTGAAGATTTAACTAGGGATTTGACGGTTGTTCAAATAAACTTTCAAGATTATATAATCCAGACTTATATGTTGATTTATGAGAGAACCCTGACCAAAGATCCGCCTACACACGATCTAGCAATTAAATAACATCTAGTCATGATGACGTGGCTTACTACTCGCCTTGTGATGCCCGAAACATCCTGTCTTGACGTACAATTAGGTTCACTTCACGAGTATATAATCTCATAAAATTGTACATATTTCCTATCATGCGAGTCTTACCAGCCTCTTTAATTAACATAGTCATTAAATAGAACCAGAATGTGGCGCTTTCTAAATTGAACTTTACTTATATTATAAACTATAACTCTACGCCTACATGATTCAGATTATTTTAGGACTATTAATAAAGAAATCAATAAAGCAGTAATTAAATAAGTTTGAAATAAATCTACTATTTCAAACTCATTTTTAATACATTAAGGTAATCACAATCAATATGTATTGAGTTATAGTTTGATATATTGATAATGTTTTCGTATTTAAAGTATGCAAGTATACCTTATTTATCCTTATTTATTTCTTATCGCATTCTGCGTACCTATCCAAACTCACCGAGAGTTACTACATCATGTGCGGATATAGAGCAACTATGTGCAATATTTATTCATAACGAATACAATAGCCGATCTCCAAATTACCCATTAGAAAACAAATTGCATACAATTTATCTACAGACAAAGATGACGGATCAATACGGAAGAATAATTACAGAGCATTAAAGTAGTGCTGAGAATTTTTTTGCATATTTTAGATTTACGTTGCTACTTTACTTTGCAATTGGAAGTATTTAAAAACGAACAAAAATAAAACACACTGTCATGCTTGCACGATAAATATTGTTACAACCAAACAATAAAGTTTTAAAAATAAATTAATCTTATCTTACAACGCAATATTCTAAACTTTTAAAACAAAACAATAAAGGTCAATTTCCATTCCAATATTCTTAGTGGTTAATGCAGTTTACGCCTTTGTATGGTTCGCGATAAATTCCCATATTTCTTCTGAGCCGATGTAAGCAAACACACTAGGTGATAACCTCTGTCCACATCCTCTGCCATATGACACGATGCCGAGAGCAGTGCCGTTTTGCACCGCGGCACCTCCAGAATCACCCTGAAATACTGCCTAGTTAAAACTCTATTCACACACGTTAAAATCCTCAAAATCAAACTCCAAAACTATTTCATTCAAAACCGTTAAACCATTCCCCTAAAACTCTTTTATTTCCATACTTCGCCCACATTAAAAAAAATATTAAAAACCCTAAAACCATAGCTTTAAAACCCATTATGTAATGTAATTCGGTAAACTAACTTAGGATGACATCTTCGAAATGACCCTGTATACAGGTGTTATAAAAATATGGATCAATGTAGTTGTTGGTATTATACGGGCGGGGTATTTAAAAACGGAAAATTGACACCGGCTGTAGAAAATTTGCAAATAAACCTTATTAACCGACTTCAAAAAGGAGGAGGTTCTCAATTCGGTTGCTTTTTTTAAATGTTTTTGTGTGTTTTTTTATATTGTGAACCAATACCCTACAATATTATTTCATTATTTTGTTACAATTTGTATGAAAAAATCGACTAAAGAGGAAAATACCTGACAAGTACTCTTGCCGCCCATAAAGAAATCGCCGCCACACCACATGTTTCTCGTCATCAATGATAAGTACGACAGATAGCACTGCCAGTATGGAACCACCGGGATCTCAGCGCTCATCAGCCGCTCCGGTATTGAGCTCGCGCCTTGCTGGAAAAAAAAGAGGTTTCTCACCAATATTAAAAAGAGGCTGGAGTTTTCAGTTATCGTAGTGTATCACCACGTTCGTGGAGTTTATTGATAACATATAATGGTCCCCCCTTTCCAACACATAATAAGGAAAAATAAGCAAATGTATTAGATCCCAAAGTCTCTATATATAATGGTTGTGCCATCAGACAGACAGACAATGCCAAACTAAAAGGGATCCTAGTTTGACTTCGGAACCCTATAAATGACTTAAAAGACCTGTAACATTACACATTTCAATCAATATTTCGCATGTTATACCGTTGTGTGGTGCCCAGTTGGGCCGTACATAGATAGCACAAATTCAGAATAATATAAAGAAATACAAGAAGAGACCCAATTACCGTTCATTAATAGTATGATTGTACTCTCAAATATTAAAATAACAAAGTAAATAGTCACCTCGGCCCTCCCCCATCCACTGACAGTGACCATACTATGTGTTTCCATCGGCTTGCCCTTAGGAGGCAGGGCTATTGGTTGAATGGTGTCACTGAACTCTATAGGGCTCACGGTCTTCATAACAGCCACGTCTTTATCGAACCTGGGGTCATCGTACTCTGGGTGAGGTATCACTTCGGCGATGGGGATTATGGTACCGTTCCTACGCCACGAACTGCCTGCTCGGAGGACCACGGTCGATGGGTCCACACTGTAATAGTTGACATTACTCTGAGACACCAAAGTAATATCGTTTTAGTCACTTATAACCGGTTACCGGTTAATACTGTTAATTACCGGTTATTGGTAAATAACCGGTCTGACGTCACTTATGCCGATAATTAAGGGACGGATGGAATTGTTTATTACCTACTTACCTACTTCCAATAATCGGTTTTTAACCGGTAACTGGTTATTAACCGGTTCATCTGGGATTCGTACCTAACCGACTAGCTTTAGTGATACAACCATTCGTCCTTTATTGGCTTATACCTATGGTACGTCAACGCAAATTTGAGTTATACCTTGTACATAGTTGTACATAGCATAGGTATTTAATGTATACTTTTTTTACATACTCTTGTGCGCAGTGACCAGCCGTTAGTATATAATTCTCGCTGACGATGAATCCACCGCAAAAGTAGGAGTTGTTGACTGTAAAAGAGACTTGATATGGGTGGTCTTCGATGTTCGCCTCTTGACCTTGCACTATTCTCTCCGCTAGATTTACGGGCTCCTCTGAAAACTCCTCTATCGTTGGCAGATTACCCAAGTCGAAGGGCATAACTGAAAAAAAAAGTTTTTTTTAATAATATCGCCAGACAAATACACCAACTTTACGGTCACACATTAAGCAACGCTTGTATTATGGGTACCGTACAATCGACTGAGGGCGAACCTCATTATATAATACTTATATAGATATTAAACATCCATGATTAGGATACAAACATGCATGCTCAACACACAAAGCTTGGCCCCACCAGGATTCGAACCCGGGACCCTCGGCGCAGAATTCAGGGTCACTACCAATTGCGCTAATCAGGAAGTCTTGAATTGAAAAAAAATCTCAATGTTGGGAAATATACTCTACTAAGATATGGCAATTGTCAACGTATATATAGTGGCTTGTCATTTTACAATAATTATACTTGACACATATATCAACCGATAGAAACTCAATCCAGTAATATACGTAGGTATATTTAAACTGAAGCCAACATCTAAGATATTGTATCGAGAGACAGAAAAGGCATAGAGATATTTAATTAGAACAATGAATTCTCTACTTCGGTCCTATTCAAAAGATTCTCGGAATTTAAGCCTATTAGGAAATTAAAAAAAAAATCCGTCCAAGTTCACAACAAGCCACCAATTAAACGGCGGTTTTATTTGTTTTGTTATTGTAATTTGTCTTGTATTTCCTTCAGAAACGAAGCAATTTCTTCAAAGAAATTATTAGCTGAGAACAAAAGTAATTTTAGAAGTAATAAGAAAACGATCACTCGTCTTTGTTGCTTAAGCTCAAAGTAATTACCGAATACTTATGATTATTCGCCGATTATTAAACACTCAAACACACATAATTTATATAATATTTCTAGGCTACTACGTATTACCTACTTAGTTCGTTTAGCACATTTCATTCCAAAACTTTATAGGTACCTACTCATCACTAAGTCATGTTAAGAACAACCCTATTTTAAACGATAACGTGAAATAAAAAAAGGAAACAAATATACTCACCAAAACTGAAGTAATTCAACCATAAAGGAAGAATAATTAGTCCCAAAGCAAACATTGTCGAAGTTTCACAGCACTAAAGGAGAAAATGTAGGAACCTATCTATATAGACAAAAATGATTACTCCCACATATAGAGCATAGTATACAAAATACCCACATGCAGTTTAAACGAATTCCCCTGTCATAAAACTAGATAGCGATAACCTTCTGTGTATTGTGACTGAATGTATGTCCTCCCAGCTGTACTGTAGGTACCATTCATGGAGCGACTAGCGATTAAAAGTCGCAAAACACCGACCAACATTAGTCGTTTAGTCGCAAACGAAGCAACGCTTGTTCAGAAACTACACAACGGCTTAGCTTTTCCCTGGGACTCGCCGAGGCTTAAACCTCGGTGTCTACATTGGTTGTAGCTGTAGATCTTGGCTTACAGGACTAACAGGGGTGGGAGAATGTGGCGGGCAAAGTATACTATACAGTAGACTGTGGCGGTCCCAATAGTAAGGAGTACCATTCAACGACCACCTGTTCCTTAGATCATTTGTTTACGCGATTGTTTAGGTAAATACTGTTTTTCTTCGTTGATTATAGGGTTGTAATTTGCAAGGTTTTTTTGCGACAAATCGTACCGTGAATATGTCGCGAATGCGTAGTCAGGTAAGGGTGAAGTAGTGGGGCTGCCGTTACACTTATAAATAATGGATACACTTGAAATCGGCGTCTACCGAAATGCATATAGAATGTTAAACAATCCGATAACATCTAGCGCACGTAAACGATTTAACGGTATTATTTTAGTAGTCACCTAAATGTGTACCACAAGAATTAAGTAAAATTATGTGGTCTGAACTTCTAACCCTGGAATATTGGAATTACCAATAGACATATTTCTTCTTAAGCGGTTCAACTGCTTAAATGACGCGAAAAAACTAAAATATACTTACATTTAAAAAAATAACGTCTCTACAGCATTCCTCACCTCATTCATATTTTAGAAGAGCAATGATACGTACCTAGTAGTTTTCCCTTTCGTATATCTTAGTTTTAATGTTTGAATTATAATATTACAGGGTTGTATTGGTGTGTCATGTATGTTGGTCTGTGGTGATAGACTGACATAATTACTTTCTTTATTCAATTCTATTCATATCATATGAATTCATGTTCATACAAATAAGTATATGTGTACCTTACAATTTGTATTTCAATTTGTGATTTCGAAGATAATGGCAATATGTACACGTTAGTGAATGACTGGACTGGGCCTTTGACTTGGTAAAGATCCCTTAGTTATATTCAGACTAAATACTTACTAAAGATTATAAACATCATATAAGCATGTCATTATGTAATACATGGAAAGCATGAATAAACCCGTTTCCACCAATACACAGACACACTACATGTACACCCTATACACTCACTCACAACACATATGCAAACACGTACACATACACACACATGTAATCACACGTACACAAATTAGGCTATCTTTTTCATTATTTCATTGTTACCACAACACTATTGTTAACAATAGAGTTTGCAAATGCAATAAAAAAATGTTTTTTTTTTAGTGTACTGTCCGTAATCGCAGGTATGCGGCATATCTTACGTCGCATTACGAAAATGTGACGCGCATCTCGATTGATTTACGAACGGCGTGACTACACTGACTCTACCTTGATTGAGGTTAGAGAAATTTTCAATGTACTCTACGAGTATAACGTCATAGTAAAAGTACTTTTTCCTATCTTTAAAACGTTGTGACTTCCTCATTCCATTTCATCTGACGACCTGGGCCCCAAGTCTGCTAACACGATCGATTCATAATCGAACAGCAACCGCATAGTAACTGTCACTTTTGACAGATATCCCATACAATATCTAGTACAATATCAAGTCATAGTGTTAGCAGACTTGGGGCCTGATTAGTGCATTTTATAATGACCAGCATTCAGTGCTGAAGGTCTGAGGTTCGAATCCCGGTAAGCTTAAACTTTGTGTGATGAGCACGTATGTTTGTACCCGAGTCATGGATGTTTAATCTATATAAGTAGGTACTCGTGGGTTCGACCCCAGTCCATTGTATACGGTACCCATAACACAAGAGTTGCTTAGTGTGGGACCGTATAGTTGGTGTGTTCGTCTGGCGATATTATTATTATTATCTATCCTTGTACAACCCACTGATGACTGACGGGGCTAAATTATTATCATCCATAGCTTTTTCATTACATTCTTAAAGCTATTTTGGATCTTTTGGACAAGAGAATAGACTCCGAAGATGGAAGAAAACTAATTATAACGTAGAGGATAAGGCATTATGAAGGACACAAACCACGACTTAGTCAGCTTCTAGCCAGAATTTCCTCGCACAGAAGGGTAGAGTTTCCGATTGGTACCATGGGGGGAATGTTGGAGCACATAGCAGCCACATTAAATTTATGTTCTCTGAGTGCACCTCTGCTTACCCCTTTGTGGATTATAAGCGTTTTGATTATTTGTACAAACATGAATAATCAACAAGTCAAAGTCAAACCAATGTTCTTTTTTTCAGATAGTTTGTGCTTAACTCCATCAGTTCTAGGATTTTTATCGATTCAACATATTTTTTTTTCAATTCTGCATTCTAATTGACGTCATAACTTTACCTGATAGTTACCTGATAGATAGTGCCCGTATAAATGTGCATAGCGATGTAGATTGTATGTGTCCATTAAATAGGTAATTCCACTATGGCATACATACTGACTGCGAAACAGGTTGGAAAATGTAGCCTTTCTACAAGTAGATAATAATTTCTTATATATAGGTAGGTACGTAATAGTCCTCCCGTCCGAATCTCGGTCATGGCGGCTAATTCACGGAGACTAAACATCTGCGCAAGAGATATTATAGTGTACGTTAGTGTGTGCAAGCGCAGTGTACTCTCTCTTCCCTCATGCTCATAGTCCGATGGGCGGCAATCCGACACGACCGGAGAGAGACCAGGCGCAGGACCGACGGCTTTACTTCCTCTCAGAGGTACAATATAGGTACATACCAGCATACTTACCTACTACACATTTTCAGAATTTTATGTAGAGATCTATAGTTAATGTTTACATTTATATTGACGTCACAGATTTATATCTGTGTCCATATGGCTAAAGGAAAATCACCAAAGGTTGAAGGTTAATGGCTTCTATCATGGGAATAGGGAAACCATGTCATCAAACCATTGTGATATTACACCGTGAGAGGTGGTATGGCAATTTATATGTATAGTAATCGGATAAACAGCTACTTATGTAAGCAGTGATAGACAAGTTGGTAGAGCGCTCGCATTAAAAGCAAGGTATGCAGATTCCGACCCCGGCTCGCACCTCTGGAATTTTCGGATTCCATGTGTGAATATTGTATTTAATCACGATTATCGCTTGCTGTGCAGTGATAGTGAACATCGTGAAGAAACCTGCACGTCTTTTGAAAGCAGTGTGAAGTTCGCCAACTGGGCCAGTGTAGTACTATGACCTAAATTCCCTTCATATTATAGGAGAGTAAACCTGGTATAATGGTAATAAGCTCGCGCACTACGCCATAATATATGTATGAACTGCAGTTGAACTCTGCCTAGCTCTTTCAGGATTACCGGCGTGATGGTATCTAAGAAATGTGTACGATTAGGTTAGATTTGTTAAATGAACGTTCCATACCGTAAAGTTGATTGCGTGAAAATGTTCATCAAACCTTATGTCATTTTCATGTGTGTCTTATAGATCTTACGTTATAAAATTTCACGAAGGGCTCAGTGTAAGTTATGACGGCATCCAATACCGATTGAATATTTCCATAAATTTGATAGAGCACCCATAGCGAGAACGTGCAGCTTTACTGATACTATCAATCACTCGATTTGTATTCGAATACCTACGATCAAAACTCCTACTGAGGTATCTACAAAAGTAATATCAATATTGATCGACTCCCTCGCCGTTTCAATTAAATAGTTCAATAGCTGTTTGTGTTCGTTGGACCCATGGGATTGAATAAAACTATTACAACCCTCTACTAAATAATAAAATGCCAATAACTATTTGCTGTTACATTGAAAACCTATTGGTGGAAATCAATTTAGATTCTTATCTACGAATGCATCCTGTTTTAATGTATGTTTACTGAATCGAAATATACCGAAATTACTTTACAGAGCGTCAAGTGCGAGATTATTCGTGAGCTCGCTGTATACATTATAGTCTACGTATTTAGACATTTTTATGGAGAATTAAAAGTCTTAAATACCACCTGCTAGAGGCAGTGTACAGATAATTCTCCATTCAAAACTCGTAGGGCAGGTTGAGTTAAGAAGATTTTACGTAAGATAAGTACAGTAATCATGTACGAGTAGTAGATATAATAACGAAAATGACAAAATTGTTAAATCAGCCACGGTTCAAAATTCACTAAAATTACTTCCCGTAGCCTCTGTTCGTATTAAAAACATGTTTTGTTGTTATAATTACCCTATTGTAACTATAGGTCTAATAATTATTATAATAATGTAAGATTATGGCAGGTGTCCGCAACCCTTCCAATATCCCCATCCCATATCCGTCCAATCCTCAATTCTTGGCCCAATTATCTTTCCATATTCCTGCAATAGTTCCTCCGCCTGCTGAGGTCAATTCGCTGTTTCTGCTATCATTTTCAGCAGTAACATAACAAACTAACATAACATTGAAATTGTCAAAAAGGGCCTCTACGTGTTGCACCCATGTCCCCGCGCAAGCCTTCCAAAGATCCGGGTATAGCCCGTGTGGAGAGAGACATAATAATACCAGCCTTTTTACGATCGCTAGCAAAATAGGACGACGCCTTAGGCACGCGTAGGTGTCAAGCTTCGTATCTCTGGTTATTAGGGGAGCCAAACAAATTAGTTTCTAGTTGAGTGCCCTCAAGCATCGGAAGGTTAATAAGAAATCACAAAGATCTCCATGCTATTTATACATGCCTATTGTTGATGCTGACAGGAAGAACGAGCAGAGGTAATTGATCTTCAATCATGTGTTGATGGCGATATAGAGGGATGTTATTTTTAAATCACGTTATAATTAAGTGAGTTAAGAGCTGCTATGACACTTATATTCCTTAACGGGGTGGGCAGGACTGATACAATATTATTAGTATACTATAGGTATAGGTATTGAATTAATCCCACTAATATTATAAATGTGAATGTTTGGATGGATGGATGGATGGATGGATGTTTGTTACTCAATCACACCAGAACGTTTCATAGAGCAAAGGATCGATATGATTTTTTGCATATATAGTGAAATGACATAGGCTAATTTTATCCCGGTAAAATGCTCGGTTCCTATGGGATAGCATACAGGAACCGTGCATTTACAAAAGGACATAGAGGAAAAGGACGCACTTTTTACTCGCGGGTAACACCGCAGGGCGCAGCTAGTATTTATATAAATAAACATAAAAATGAGTCCATATCGTGGTCAATACCCGATTTGTTTAATTTGGTTTGTTAATGGACAAATTAATAATGACCAATAATTGTATATCTAATGTCGTCGTTTTAATATACCTATTAACTTTGAGGAAAAATATATTATTGGGCCCATAGGGACATACCTAATTGATTCAAACATTTAATAGCGATTACTCAGGTACCCAGGTATGATAGTTGTTTAGATTTAATGATATTTATTTGCGTTGGTGTTAGCGCCAGATAGTCAGGTACCTTCTTATGCCATGTTTTATTAAAATCCATCTCCGTCCATAGACAAATTAGCCTAGACCTGGTTTCCCAAGCCCTCCCCTCTGCCGAGGCCTTAGGACCATCCCTCATGAATTGGCAGAATGAAATCAGTACAGAAACTAGCGCTTAACAACTCCATTGTTAGATACTCCATGAGACAGATAGAAAAAATGTGATATGAAAAAAAAAATGCAATGCCAATTGTTTCATCTCACTGGCGCGAAAAGGCGGCCTTTATTGTTTTTTTTTTTAATTTGGCATCAACATAGGTATTTTGCCAGTGTCAAGTAATATAAATTATTTCTGTTTTTGAGCATATGCACAGGCCCAAAGGCTAGGCCCAAGTAAAATACCCCCCATCCCTCAATCAGTAAAGTGATGGATACTTTACTGAAAGATTTTTCATGGATTTTTTGTGAGAAATTGAAAAGCCATGTTTCGTCACTCTGTTTCAATTACCTACACTTGTGCACTTTACCGAACCCATAATCGTTAATATTCCACTTATATCATTCACTATATAACTCGCAGGAACACCAGTTTTAGAAATTAAAACATAACTGACGCCATGACTTTTCAGTTTCCCGCCAAAAAAGTTCGGCCTTTATTGTTCGAAATCTGCTCGCAAAAGTTCATTATATCCCCATGGGTTGACAAGATTTTCAAATTTCGAACGTGACAAACGAATGTATAAGAACTGCTGGTTAATCTGTGGTACTGGTATACCGGGTTTGTGAACCTACCGAACATTTTTGTTTCTATTAATAAAAAAAACATAATAATAGTTTGGCGGGAAGTTGAACTGGGCAGTTGTAAATTTTATTTTATTTTCCAAAAAAAATGTTAAATTGATAAGTAATATGATAACCAGATAAATCATAAAGTTTGCAGGGTGGTTTCTTGCTATGAATAATGAAACGCCGATTAATTATATAGTCTTAGGGGTCGAGTCACCTTCGTCCGTAGGAGAATTAAGTACCCTCGAGATACCCTACACGTGACCCTGGGTGGTGCCAACCAGGTGACAACTCTACTGATGGTAGGCTTCGGCCGTGGCTAGTCACCACCCACTGAACAAAGCCATGTCGCCAAGCGGCCTAGCCGTGTTCCGGCATGATGTTCGGTGTTGCCATACATGGATGGCGGGTCAGATCAGTTGCGCTGCATGTGCCTAGTGAATGTAGCGTCTCTATCTACTGCCGCCTTCCTACCTAGGCAAGTATGCTCCATCGTAGATCTCATCGTCACTTACCATCAGGTGAGATCGAGATCAAATACTTGCCTATAATGTATAAAAAAAAAAAAAAGTCCAACATTTTCCTCGCTGTAATGAGATGAAAAGTTGCGTGTTTCACAGGGCTGCAAAATTATATGAGTGTCGGGCCTTTAAATCCCTCGCTACGCTCAGTATTCTATTTTCAAAAATCTTATACTTCCCTTGCTCGGTATGCATTACAAGCACTCGCACCAAATAACATCTTTGCATCCTTAGAAACAAATAAATATTTTTCTAAAACTATTCAATATACAGACACGATCGTCATACGGTTCCTATTTCATGGTAACACATCCATGTAACAAAATGTTCAAATCGATTTTCCCAACTAATTGTTCAGGTGTATCCCTAATAGCTATTAGTAGGTAATAGATCCGGTATAAGCCGGTCGGTGTATGCAATTACCTGTGACAATGGCGTGACTATGATACCTCTAGTATCATTCAGTGGACAACCGCACCACAGAAATACCGCACGATCTGTTTGGTACCTATGTGCATTTTTCTTAAGTGATACTTAACCCTAATTTCATTAAAGGTGTTTTTTTTTAAATGCTCAAAATGAGGTAACAATTTAAAGAACAATAGTGGATACGAGGTAAAATCACAGTGTATTTTGATGAAATATAAAACAATATGATAAGATATTTCTTTTATCCAACTTCCGAATGGAAAGGGTTATGATTGTAGCATGTATGTATGCTTTTTACAATTAACTGAGTACTTTTTGGATGAAATCATTTTAAAATACTGTTCTATAATAAGTAGTAAACCAAAATTAAATTAAAAATATAGTGATAAAGGTGTAAGATTAAAAATCAGTTGTAAATAATAGACCTCGCAATCTCCAGTTTGTTATTTACGATCGCGGTTTCACACGTTTTTACGACATTTATTCAATTTTTCAAACAATAGATCGTTTTTTTACAATATAAAAATAATAAATACGTAGTACTTGTACGTAATTTAACCAATTTAATATAATACACACATACCCACGTATCATTTGTCCGCAGAACATTCTAGATAACATGAGTGCACTTCATAACTTTATACTTACAATAAAATATTTTCACTTTCTTCTTTTAGCGGTACCTTATAAGTAAATGGCATATGGCTTTATTCTTCCATCAAATTAAAGTTCTAATCTATTCCATCGATAATTACTGCAGCCTAGACCTGAACCCAGAATCTCATAGTTGTCAGGCCACATTTAGGGAAAACAAAGTTCTTCCTCTTTGTTCCTTCAACTCTGATGATAGAGATATCTCTCCAAATGCTACGGTCGTGTCCACGGCATACCGCCTTCGTAGACCAAGTCTGTCCACCTTGTTGGTACCCTTCCTCTGGCGCCTCTGCCTTACCTAGGAAGAGGCCCGGACGCCCTTGAAGAGAGTTCATAGAATAAGAAGAGTCTTCAAAACTATATCATCTAGGACGAAATTTTTATATAATAATTTAATAAAGGTATCATCCATCTATCAACATTTTTTTTCCGATAGAGTCATACATTCATTGATGGCCATATATATGACCATATCCATGTCAGAGATAGATATATTTACAATAATTTATTATTCCTCTTACGGCTACTAGAGAAACAGGCAATATTCTGTTGATGAGAAAAATATTTTTTCGATAAAAAGCAGAAGACAATGTGTTACGTGAGAAAACATATTTCCATTCATAATTGAGAATATATAAATAGCTGCGTTCTGACTGACCGCGCGGCCTCGCGAGACTGTTATGCCTCGCTATCAGTGACTGTTTAATGTCAACGATAGGGTATTTGCGTATTATTTATTTTTTGTATTTTGGTTATATATATTACTTAAATAATAAGTACTAATTTTTATATAACTGTTAATGCCTTGCTCTGTCTCCGTCACACCCGAGCTCACTTATGGCGGTAACATAATCTTAAACTGCATGTATGCTTTCGTTTTTTTCTAATCGGACCTATAAATGTCTATATTTTGATTATTATTAGAGTTATTTTGAAAATGATTTCACTTTTAGTATTCATAATACTAAAATTACCTATTTAGAATCAGAATCAGAATATTTTTTATTCACGTAGACCATTATTGTACAGTACTTATGAATCGTCAAGTTACAAAAATATTATACTACTGCTTTACCACCCGTTCGGAACGCCGTTCCTATGGAGAAGAACGGGCAAGAAACTCCATGGTTGCTCTTTTTTTTATAAAACACGCATATTGTCTATTGCTCGGGCCAAACTGAGGCAGCCGCGCGAGGCTTCTCAGCTAGTAAGTACACGGCTAATGATAATTAATATCTGGCCATTACTCACATTATTATGTACATACATTACTTGTTTA
Organism: Pheosia gnoma; assembly: GCA_905404115.1. Taxonomy (NCBI): domain Eukaryota; kingdom Metazoa; phylum Arthropoda; class Insecta; order Lepidoptera; family Notodontidae; genus Pheosia; species Pheosia gnoma. The sequence continues at coordinate 9,634,958 of FR989900.1, forward strand.
ATATGTGACAATAGCGTTATCAAACTCAAGGTGGATCGCTTCCGAATGTGTAACTAGACTAGATTTAGCCTACAGTTTTGTCTGTGATTTAGGGAAATCTGATACGAGCGAACCTTATGCAAGGTACTCACCTAATTTGTGTAATGTTGGTTTATGATAAGGGCCCGAACAAGGGGTTACGGAAAAAATAATTAAAAATATATCCCGAAATTTTGTAAATTCGCGAAGATTAGTATCGTTAAGTTTAGTATTATTTACATTATAATTAGTCAGTTTAATGTCCCACGGTGTACCCCCAATGCAATGGTAGTCGTAGGTACCTATCTAGCATCTACTAATAATAAAAATACAATGTATTACTAATGCAATATAAAATATATTTGTCTATAAATTTGCCACACTACTTCACTGATATATTCGTGACAATTCAATTAATATATATAAAAAGGCTTTGACAAAACGTCGCGGATCACCTTTGCATATATATTCTTTTTAAACTTTTGTTGTCAAATAATAATAAGGAACCTGTTTCTTTATAAGTTAATCGGCTTCTTGCAGCTCAGTCACACATTTGTCTGTGAAAAAAAAACACAAGGAAAACTGTATATGTGTGAAGAATCCTTACAATTCGTTTAGTTGTAACCGAAGACGGACATGTGAGGAATAAATTAAATAAATATAGATTCTAAATATTATTTTCAGAAAATTTTAAGGACTTAAGTGTAACGTGCTCAACCTGTGTGCAACATGTTGGCGAAACACTCGAAATTATTCTTCACGGCGTCCTTGGCTTTTCTGATAATAGCCATAGTGTTGGCTGCGTGGGGTTTTCCAAAAATTGTCGGCATACAGATACAAAAAGTGAGTTATTTTCATTATTTTTTACATAGATTATAAGAACACTCTCCCTGCTTAACTCTATTTTTTATCCTGCTTCAATTAACGTGATCGTGCTCTCCTCGGAAAGTTTTAAATCTTCCGTAGAACCTATGTTTTCCGCATACATCACCTTGAACCACTACTTAGCTATTATACTGGAATTTCCTCATAATATATCTGTATACAAATACAACAACAAAAACTTACCTTCATGCATACATATAAGGGTTGTTTCTTTGTGGCACAATAACGCAAATGTTTGTACAAATATGGCACGTTCAGTACCAACATTAGAGGCACAATCATTCACCTTTAAAACACACGCATTTAGCTTATTTGGAGGACCTAACATGACTACTGAGTAATATATTTATAAACACAAGCATATTACTAGTAATAATCTATGTACTTATATACATGACAAAGTCGAGTAAGTTACACAATTTTTAACCCAAAAATGGGAGAACATTTTTATGATCTTTGATTTTTTTTAATTTGCTTTCCCACCGAGTAGCAGAATAACTATTAAAACATGGTAAAAATTAACTTAAATAATTAAATAAAAATAATTCATTTTCTCATACATTTCATTCTGAGGCGGTACGAAGTTAGCCGGAATAGGTAGTCATATAATATACTTAGTAATTTAAAAAATACCTAATGCTACCTGATATTAATTATCTTATATTTACGCGAATACTACACATTGAAATAAAACGAATTTTAAGGATTTTGTCCGTGACAATGGTTGCTGTAAAGAAGCCGAAACGTCGGCGTCGGGACCGTAAAAACATTAAATAAACGCGATAAAATCCTTAAAATTAGTTTTATTTCAACATGCTACCTGAATTAACATTATACTCTGCAACATTAGTGTACATACGAACTCTCTGGTATCGAATACCTAATTATATGGTTTTAGTACTTACCTACCTTTTTATGGCTATGGTAAGTAATAACTGTTTTTATTCTGTTCGTACGTGTTAAAACTAACAGATTTATAGCAACCTTAGAAGAGTGTTAGACATAGTAAGGAACTATTCATAAGCCATAAATTATTATTTTTTAATGTGAAAAAAAAACAGTGTAAACGATACCGCAGGGTTACTGCTAACATTTGTTTATTTTTTTTTCAAGTACATGTTTACTACATTTGTTGTTTTTTTCATGTTTACGTTACCGTCACGTCGTCGTGTCGGATGCTTTGCAGTACTCTTGACCATGAAACTGGTTTCATTTCAATGTGTATTTCTTACTAAAGTGAAAAAAAAACGAATATTATCTTCAAAAACCGGTTGTAAGTCCCTTATAAATAACATTCTTTCTGCTAAATTATTTTTATTTGTTTATGCTACGCTGTATATGCAAACAGTATAGTTACCTACTTACTGGTAGTGGTTTGGGGTGGTTCTATTCTTATGAAAATTTACAAACTAATGAAAAATTGCATTGAATCTATTGCCAACTTGGCCGTGTCTATGTGTATATTGAATACACTACACATAGAACACATTTTGGAGAATAAAATCGAACAAGGACATATTTTATTTACAGTTGATAGATGTCCATACGACGATTTTTTTTCTTAATGTCTCTTTGCAGAGCGCGAGAGAACTTCTAGACGGAATTTCATGAAACTCAGCTCAGTAATAGCTTACCTATATCCTGAGCCATTAAATAGATTTTTTTAGCTTTACAACTCGTTTTCAAGGTGATCACTTATTTACTAAGTACATAGGTATTTCGATATACTATGTAACTGAAATGGAAATATACATACACATAAATCTGAAAATATTAACAATTTATTTTTTTCATACAACATCTAACTTAACTAACGTAATGTGTAATCAGTTTCTTAATTTATTTTATATTATATTAAATTAAATTAATGTATTTCCGCCCATTATTATAGTCTATTATCTCTCTTTATCTATGAGTCGATTCAAGATATCTTATAAATTGTCAGATGAACGATTACTACAGAGAGCCGTTTTGCAACCCATTCAACTGTAAACGCGATAATGTACCCAGAGTTTAATGTTTTACAAATCTCCCATTAATTTATAAATTGATGATCTAAATTCGGCCTTCAAATTAGGTACCCAAAACGTGTTCATTGTTATTTTTAAATAACAGAGGCAACAAGAAACACAAATAAAAATAAGTATTTGCATCGTTTTTTTGTTTTAGTAACTTATAAAGAATACTTTAAATGTATATTAAGTGCAGGGACCTCACTTTAGGAGTCATTAGGTTTTGAAATATTTTTGGTGGTAGATTGGCGTATATCCCCCTCTCATAGAGGGGAGGCCGATAAGGTTAAAACATGATTTAGCATAAATAATCTTGTTACAGAATGTTCAATTGGATAACTCGTCACAAATGTTCGCAAAGTGGCAGAAGCTACCGATGCCTTTGGACTTCAAAGTGTACTTGTTCAACGTCACCAACCCCGATGATGTGAACGAAGGCGAGAAGCCGATATTAAATGAAATTGGACCCTATGTATACAAGTAAGAGTTTAGTTTTTATTGGGATATTTTTATCTCTATAATAGGAACGAGGGAAGAATCCCTTTTCAAGAGCTTGTTACACAAAATAAGGATGAAAGATATGATATGGCCTCTTTCATTCGGTCTTTTTAATATTTGCTATATTTAAAAACTTACTTCATTGATGTTATTCAAAGCCGAAACTAAATCTACAATCAAATTATTATGAAAGTACTTAATAATTATCACGTATTATGATTAACGATGTGTTTTTGTAAACCTTCATTTTGTGTTACACGTGATTTCAATTAAGACGATCAGATGTTTGGTACCTACTCAAATCATAATAATATCGCCAGACGAACACACCATCTGTAACTATACGGTCCCACACTAAGCAACGCTTATATTATGGGTACCGTACAATCGACTGAGGGCAAACTCAGTACATAATATTTGTATATAGAGACCACTCGATCAAGGATAGACAGTTACAAACGAAGGATGCCTCAAAACCTGCATTAATCATTATATTATACTATTGAAATTATACTTTATAGACATGACATTGAAATTATTGTTTTTGCGGTCATAAATAAATACTTTAAAGTTTGTTTTGGTCGTCAAAAACGTAAGCTCGTTCAACAACAGTCAATGACCAATAATTGCAAATCAGGACAATGTACTAAAAACCTTCAAAGAATTCGTAAGGCTGATATTGTATTCCTTTTTCCTTTTGTCACGGCTACTATGTGTTTACTAAAAAGATATGTCGATTTTTAACCCTTAACTGGATAACTGTTTTGTGTTTATGTAGCTAGAGCGGACATTTTTTTTGTGGTTTACATTAGATACATTTGACGGTTTATTCTTTTGAATAGCTCGTGAAAAACACTGTTAAATATTCGACCGGCCTATTCGGTTTCGATTTGGTGTACGGAAATTGTAATGAGAAAGGTGGGCAACAGTCAGTTTATTTAATAACAATGTAGTGACCCTTTTTTTTTGTTGACGGAGGGAAATCTTTGAAAGATACCCGGCCTCTGTGTGGGAGAAGGCTGGGTTAAGTGGGATTCTTACCCAATAAAACCCCCCCGGTGGCCGCCTTCAACACATGTTGGAGGGGCTCCGGGATCTCGTAAATTAATTAATTTTATCTTTCAAATACAATTTTCTTTTTTTTCGTATTCTTTGCGCCAAGACAGTTAACTTTTTAAGGTATTTTTCTTTGAAATAAAACTATTTTTTAAGGATTTTATCGCGTTTATTTTTCGTTTTTACGTTCCCGACGTTTCGGCTGCTTTACAGCAACCATGGTCACGGGAGGACTGAGGTGGTTGACGTCCTGGTGTCATAGTTAGAAACGGTTGCTGTAAAGCAGCCGAAACGTCGGGAACGTAAAAACGAAAAATAAACGCGATAAAATCCTTAAAAAATAGTTTTATTTCAATGTGTAGTATTCGCGTAAATATAAGAAATCAATAATGTATTTTTCTTTGTTGGTTACGACTGCAAATCCTGGGCTTACAGAAGCAACAGTGGTGGGGTGGTTTGGTAACACTATGGTTTATGTAATTTCTACGAACAACCAAAGTTGGTGATCATAAAATATATTATTTTTGTATAAATTTAACATATCAATATTGTATGTTATTGAAATAAATTGACAAATGGTAGTATTAACACAATTAAAAGCGCGTAAAATTTTATATTTTTATCGTTAATATTTACATTTTTATTGATCTGCAAACTTTATTAGGTACCCACCTACCGCTTGTAATCACGTTGTTATTTTTTATAAGTGAATAATTTTAATAAAACATAAATACGAGTACCTACCAAACTTTTTGCAAATTAGTGCAAATCAATAAAAAAAACAATCAAAATGTAATCTTATTCATTAGCGAGTGTATGTGAGATACGATTTAAATTCTAGGTATGTTATATTCAAATAACTAAAGTACCTATTTACAAAGTTGAGATGAATCAAAACAAAAAAAAAACACATCACTTGTTGTTGTGGACGCTTGTCTCTTCATATAATCTAATATAACGACCTACAGATCGACGACCTGATTAGCGCAGTTAGTAGTGACCCTGCTAACTGTGCCGAGGGTCCTAGGTTCGAATCCTGGTAGGGACAAAATTTGTGTGTTGAGCACGAATGTTTGTATCCGAGTCATGGATGTTTAATATCTATATAGGTATTATATACCGAGTTCGCTCTCAGTCCATTGTACGGTACCCATTATACAAGCGTTGCTTAGTGTGGGACCGTATAGTTGGTGTGTTCGTCTGGCGATATTTATTTATTTATAAGTTCACGACCGTAATTTCCGAAGGTGCTGGTCACAGTGTCTCTCAACAGTTGAACACTCTTCACTAGCACTTTAGGTGATTAATTCCCATAAAGTTTCCATATATTTTGTAATGTTTATAATGTTTGTTTGGTATCCAATACTTACGAATTACAATTGAATAATGCTGTTTGTCTGTCTTGAAAAAAAAACAGACCGTTTACAAAACTTCGGAATTGTTTAAATAACTAAATGAAGTGCTTCGGTCGTCGTTGTGAGTTTGGGGGGGGGACTACACTTATCGCTCCCGCCCTTCCATATCCGACGCTGATCGACAAACGATTACCCATTTTTTAGATCAAAAACGAAGTTTCCATAACATAAATGTATCGTTTACTGTGCTACAAGTAACTAGGTGATTTGCATGTGTGGGTTGCCAGTTAATAACTAGGTCATTTTCACGTGTTTGTTGCCAGTAGGTGGTCGCCATAATTATAGGTTCGTACAACGACACAGAAACTAATTTACGTTCAAAGGTCATCATTTTTCATCAGATTATGCATATTTTTATTGATCACTGTCGCTCCGAATCGTAATTATGTATCGCATAAATAAATCCTAATATTTATTATGTAATAAGTACAACGAGTTTTAAAGAAATAATAATAAAACTTTAGGTACGTAAGGTAATGTAGATGGGAAAACTAGAATAAGTGGTCTTTGAATGTTTGAATAATAACTTCTACCGACTCTCTAGAGACTTCTAATATTTTTCAGGCAGTACCGGGAGAAAAGAATCTTGGGGTATGGTGCCAATGACACCATCAAGTATATGCTGAAGAAGAACTTCGTATTCGACATGGAAGCCTCAGCGGGTCTGACGGAAGATGACGAAGTCACTGTCATACATTTTTCTTATCTGGTAAATAAAGCACCTACATGACAAGTTAATTACTTTATTTACAGGATATTTATTAGGTTTTTCAATGACATCATCCATCTCGGATGTATCTTGAACGTGCAGAATTAGAATAGGTACTTTTTATTCATGAATTTAAAACCAGTACAGTATAGTCACGAACTTTAATTTAGGACCCATTCATAGTTGAATATCGTGCAGCAAACGTATATCATAAGAGGTACTATTTTTACTAACGTTATACGACGATATAGCATTAGAAGTGTCATTGAAAATATTAAGGAAATGTCTCGTATTAATGTTCGCGATCGTACCTAATCATGAATCGCCAAAAATGTCACAGAATTATATTAAGATATGATTCCATCGCCCGTTGGGAATGTTGTCTCTATGGAGATGAAGGGGCAAGAAACTCCGTGGTTACTCTTTTAGAAAGGATGTTGCATGGGTATACATTTTTGTGTAGCACATTGTTATTGGTATGATAAATGATGTATGAACGTCTAGAGAAGAAATCAGAGACGGTCCGTTCACATTATATGATAGGTTTTATTCTGCCTTTATTAGGTTATTATTAACCATATACCTACCTACTAACTGTCCAAAAGCCTCGCTTGACTCCGAGGCACTAGCGATAGGTTCACCCAAAGTTGACACATGCAGCTCCTCTGCCAACAAGAAAATGACAACAGCCTTTTGCTTGGGCTAGCCACGTACTGACTGAGCGAACAGAGCCGGTAGGTACACGTCTATTAAAATTTTTTTATTACTTTTCCAGGCGGCATTACTAACCGTTCATGATCTAATGCCCGGCCTCGCAGGAATCATCAACAAAGCGCTGGAGCAGTTCTTCGAGAACCTCGAAGATCCGTTCCTGAGGATTAAGGTCAAGGACCTGTTGTTTGATGGAGTATTCCTGAACTGTGATGGTGATAATGCAGCACTGGGTAAGTACCTACGGTGGCAGTAAACTAAAGGCAATAAGTATAGAGTCAATTATGCTGTACTTATATTGAAAACATTTGCGATCCCAAGAATGCGTAGCACAATATATGTATATATTGCCTTCAAAATTGTCCTGTCCTTTAGTGCGATTCTGTCTTATCTTTAAGGACTAATAGTGGAAGGGAAAACACAAAATGTGAACACCACTACAGTATTGAGAGTAAAACTGATGACAATACAATACTGTTTACAGTATCTATAAATGTGAATAGCTATTTTATTGCATATCTGTACCTATTAATTTAGTTTTATCATCTCCCATCTAAATCTCAAGTATCTCCGGGAAATGTGAAGCCTTAAGTTTATTTATGATACTTCCGAGGCCTGCGGAATACTCCGCACGTCTACGCGGTAATCTTCATGCATATTTGATGTCTCACTCATTAGTAGTTTTTTTTCTTCCATGAACATTTTTTGTGTAGGTTGATGTTTTGGAATGTTTATTATGGTAGATCTTTTTTTGATGCTTGAAGTATATTGGGATCAAGCTAATTTTACAAAAGTATTTACCGGTCGTTAGGGAAGATCATGTTAAAGCCCGCCAAATGTTAGGATCAAGAAAATCGGATTGGCTCCACTAAATCTTACTGCGTCAGCAATTTCACTTAACGACGTCTTTAGTCTATGTGATGCTGTTCGTTTCTATTATCCGAAAAATGGAAAGGGCCTCTCTTAAACTATTTAAACAGGAAGTTTGCATTTAATAAAATGTAGACTTTGTTTTCAGGTCTTGTATGCGGCAAAGTGAGAGCAGAAATGCCCCCGACAATGCGCACAGCTGAGGGCAAAAACGGATTTTATTTCTCCATGTTTTCTCATGTGAGTTTTGACGTCAAGTAATTATATTTATTAGCTATATAGATTACTATATAATTTTATAGATTAACCTCCTAGGTAACATTAGAAATACTTAGGCTGGTACTCTCTTCAAATAAATTTACTAATATTAACTACTATGATCTCTAGATCTTATAACTTATGCTTTACTGCCAAATTGCAGAATTATAAGGCGGGTGTGCGGTGCTTCGTCGCTCATTCGTAGCCCAGCCGTCCTGAGGATGCCTCGTTTAGAGGAGCTACACGTATCGAATACTTTTATAGATTCGCTTCGTTTCGCGGAGAATTGCATTTTATTTGGGGTCCCGTCACTCGTGATAGATAGTTTCTCGAATAACATTTAGAGGAGTTCGGTGTTGCTGGCTTCTTTAATTATCGATCAAACTTGTATGGTTTATAATTGGAAAAGTTGACAAGCCGAGGGTCAGTGGTGTTTCCTCTTCTCCTATTTGTTTGACTATGGATCTCCGCCAAGTATCGCCTAGTTCTATCAATTAAATTGCAGAATAATTATGCAAGAAGCCTCATCTCTATTCGTCAACAAAGTCCATTTTGATCTTTATTACTGGATGTTTATGCCTATGCATATTTTATGTTCCAGATGAACATAACAGAATCCGGTCCGTACGAAATGATCCGTGGTACCGAGAACGTGTACGATCTGGGCCGTATCGTATCGTACGCTGGTGAGACCAATATGTCCATGTGGGAGGACAAGTACTGCGTACAGATCAACGGCTCCGACTCCTCTATATACCCTCCGATAGATGAGAATAATGTGCCGGAACGAATTTACACTTTTGAGCCAGATGTGTGCAGGTAAATGACGTCACTGATAATAGCAACTTAAGATGATTATATATAGTTGTTATAGGACCTATAATGTCAGACTCATAATCCTAAAAGAGTCATTGAAAGGCGTGCCACTCTGCCAAAAATAGCATTGCCTAGAAGCTGCATAATTAAACTAGTTTATTCTCGATCGCTGACATTTTAAATCGCTATGAACTTTTTGAAAATAAAAAACTACATGGGTAGGTACTTTAATTTTAAACAAAATGCGCAATCATTTGATTGGTAGGGATGTGGTGATAAGAGCTCTACCTATAATTGGAAATCCATTTATATTAATGCCTAGTTTATCGGATTAATATACCAAAGCTACCTATTACCCAACTTGCCATATTAAACTAATTAGGTAAATTATACATTATTAAGGAGTGGATTAGATTAATCCCTTTATAACGACGTTACATAAAGAGGTAACCAAATGATCATTCATCGTCAGTCATCAGTTACATTTTAAAATAGTAACCATAGAGTTTAAAATGATCTTCCTCTATAGAAATTGCTAATGTCGAGAGTCATACTCCAAAATGTATACACCATGACTTAGAACGTGTATACTTACAAAACTTAAAATAAAACGTCTAATCTGACACGCACTTGGGACGTACTTGATCGGTAGGTAAGTATTTTATTGTAAGTAGGGTCATGTGTAGAAATTTAATCGTTACACCATATTATTACAGCATTTTTAAGGGATGAAAACATTACTCTCCTTCTGGGGCAGTAGGGTAAAGAATCCTTTGCTATGCCAATGTGAATGAACGTAATTCTTATTATATGCGATGCATGGTCAGCTGATATTGATAGAGAACATTCGAATACCTACTTACTATCATTTCCGATGCCATAATAAACCGACACTACCTCTACTGTATATATATTATTATTTTATAAGTCTTCATTATATTATTTTAAATAATTTTCTCTAATCTCGTCTCCTCCTAGGTCCATGTACGCCAGCCTCGTTGGGAAGAGAGAAATCTTTGACATGAGCGCGTACTATTACGAGTTGACGGAATCCACACTGGCTGCAAAGAGCGCTAATCCAAATAACAGATGTTACTGCAAAAAGTAAGTAGCTACTTGGCCGCGTTTGAAGTATTTTTTTCCACTTGCTATACGTTGAAAGCATCATATGTTGTAGTCCACACTGGCTGCAAAGAGCGCTAATCCAAATAACAGATGTTACTGCAAAAAGTAAGTAGCTACTTGGCCGCGTTTGAAGTATTTTTTTCCACTTGCTATACGTTGAAAGCATCATATGTTGTAGTCCACACTGGCTGCAAAGAGCACTAATCCAAATAACAGATGTTACTGCAAAAAGTAAGTAGCTACTTGGCCGCGTTTGAAGTATTTTTTTCCACTTGCTATACGTTGAAAGCATCATATGTTGTAGTCCACACTGGCTGCAAAGAGCACTAATCCAAATAACAGATGTTACTGCAAAAAGTAAGTAGCTACTTGGCCGCGTTTGAAGTATTTTTTTCCACTTGCTATACGTTGAAAGCATCATATGTTGTAGTCCACACTGGCTGCAAAGAGCGCTAATCCAAATAACAGATGTTACTGCAAAAAGTAAGTAGCTACTTGGCCGCGTTTGAAGTATTTTTTTCCACTTGCTATACGTTGAAAGCATCATATGTTGTAGTCCACACTGGCTGCAAAGAGCGCTAATCCAAATAACAGATGTTACTGCAAAAAGTAAGTAGCTACTTGGCCGCGTTTGAAGTATTTTTTTCCACTTGCTATACGTTGAAAGCATCATATGTTGTAGTCCACACTGGCTGCAAAGAGCACTAATCCAAATAACAGATGTTACTTCAAAAAGTAAGTAGCTACTTGGCCGCGTTTGAAGTATTTTTTTCCACTTGCTATACGTTGAAAGCATCATATGTTGTAGTCCACACTGGCTGCAAAGAGCACTAATCCAAATAACAGATGTTACTGCAAAAAGTAAGTAGCTACTTGGCCGCGTTTGAAGTATTTTTTTCCACTTGCTATACGTTGAAAGCATCATATGTTGTAGTCCACACTGGCTGCAAAGAGCGCTAATCCAAATAACAGATGTTACTGCAAAAAGTAAGTAGCTACTTGGCCGCGTTTGAAGTATTTTTTTCCACTTGCTATACGTTGAAAGCATCATATGTTGTAGTCCACACTGGCTGCAAAGAGCGCTAATCCAAATAACAGATGTTACTGCAAAAAGTAAGTAGCTACTTGGCCGCGTTTGAAGTATTTTTTTCCACTTGCTATACGTTGAAAGCATCATATGTTTTAGTCCACACTGGCTGCAAAGAGCGCTAATCCAAATAACAGATGTTACTGCAAAAAGTAAGTAGCTACTTGGCCGCGTTTGAAGTATTTTTTTCCACTTGCTATACGTTGAAAGCATCATATGTTGTAGTCCACACTGGCTGCAAAGAGCGCTAATCCAAATAACAGATGTTACTGCAAAAAGTAAGTAGCTACTTGGCCGCGTTTGAAGTATTTTTTTCTATCGCGAGCCCAAATCTCCCTCATATTGAGGGGTAGTGTACCAGGTATAATGGCAATTACGCATGTTCACTTTGGGACCTTAGGGCTACATTGGGACCAAATACCATTGACAAATGTGGATGAACTAGCTGTTACCCGCGAATTCGTCCGCGTAGTATGTAACAAAAAGTCTAAAATAAAAGTAGCCTAAGTTACTCCTTGCTACATCAGCTATCTGCCAGTGAAAGTCCCGTCAAAATCGGTCCAGCCATTTCAGAGATTAGCCGGAACAAACAGACAGACAGATAAAAATTTTAAAAAATGTTGTTTTGTACCGCGTATACATCCAAATTCACTTAGTAAAAAGTGGTTATTTTAATATTACAAACAGACACTCCAATTTTATTTATTTGTATAGATATTAGCGTATATTTTATATTAATCAGTACCCAAGAGTGCCTTTTTTATTTTATCCGTCTCCTTTTCCCTTATAGGTTGTCTGGAAGAGATCACATTTTAGTGATAAGACCGCCATTTGTCCTATCTATCTGTTGTCTTTTATTGTTGTTTTGTCTTTGATTATTGTTAGGTTTATTTCTTTGGTGTACAATAGTTAAATAAATTAAATAAATAATTATTATTATGGTATTCGCAAATTGAGGGTTACAGTTTATATGTAAGTACATAGACACGCCAGAAAACGGTTGTCTGGAGTTAATGATCTCATCTCGGTGTCCATAGGCTCAATTCCACTATCAATCGTCCAGGATTCATAGTCCATGATGTTGCGGTTGACACTTTTATACGCCATTAATTAGAGTAAGAGCCCAGTATTATTAACCTTCTATGAGCTTAAATTCCCTTTTCTCGTAATAAATCGAAGGTTGGATACTAAATGCGCCTACAGTGGGACATTAGCAGACACTTCAATTGTTTTAATTGCATCTGAGACTAGGTAGTATTACTTTTTATTTTGTTGTAGACATGTTATAGTTGTGTTGTGAAAATCGTACCAGTTGTTATACCCCCTATTGAGTGAAGCTTCGCTTAAGACACAACTCAACCCGATTGGCCCGGTAGGTAGTAACCGTGCTTTCTGTGCCATAGGTCCTGAATTCGAATCCTGGTACAGGCAAACTGTGTGACGAGCACGGTTTTTGTAACCGTCATGCACGTTTAATAGTTTAAACAGGGTGATTCAGATAGGCTTATACTAACCTTTGATTGTGCGCTACTTTAGCGGATTTGTAATCATGATGTAAAGTCAACATTTTAAAAATATGCTTCCAAGAAATCGACAATTATGATTTTTTGTGAGCATTTTTTATGCGCTAATAATGAATAGCAGGTTAAAAGGTATACCTATTCAAAGTTGCCTGTATAGTTAATTATATACTGGAATCACCTCAGTCCATTGTGCGGTATCTAGCCACAGCACAAGTGTTGTGTAGTTCAGAGCCGTACGGTCGAGCGATATTTATTTAATTACAAAACTAAGTAGGTACATTCAATAGCACAACGTTAGTTGACAATTATTTTTTTTCCAGGAACTGGAGTGCTAAGCACGACGGCTGCCTGCTCATGGGCCTCCTGAACCTGATGCCGTGCCAGGGCGCCCCCGCCATCGCCTCGCTGCCCCACTTCTACCTGGCCTCGGAGGAACTGCTGGAGTATTTCAACGGAGGCGTTATGCCTGACGAAGAGAAGCATAATACTTATGTTTATATTGATCCGGTAAGATAGTCTGATTATTATTTACTCCCAAAAAGTTAATCAGAAATGTTCAATCGTAATCGGGTTCGCTAGTTTTTCAGGCAATGCACCACACAGCCTGGCAGAAAAACACAGACACGCTTCTGTATTTAAAATAATGTCACCAACTTTTTTTAAGTAATTATAAATAGGTCCTATATGTAAGTTTAGGTAATAGAGTATAATTCGTTTTATTGATATACATATTAGCAAAATTCACTTTTTGCTATATTTTGCCGTCTCAGTTAAGGCCGTAGCCAGGAATTCACTTCTAGGGGTCGAGCTCTGGATCAGAGACAAAAAGAACCACATTAAAATTCCAAAAAGAGTTGATTTTTTTTTTATAGTCCTATGGATAAAACGTTCGATTAGCCAAAGCATTCCATGGGGGGGGGGGGGGGTTGAACCCCAAACCCAACCCCCGGCCTTAGTACCAATTAGTGTCATCTGATATGTAGCTGTTGTTTGTGTATAACTAGGTTCTTATGTAGACCTAACAGTAAAAATATACCTATTACCTAACATTTGAACTTTATCTATTGAAACAGATAACAGGTGTAGTCTTGAAAGGCGTGAAGCGACTACAGTTCAACATCGAATTGCGACAAATTCAATCCCTTCCTCAGTTGAAGAATGTTCCCACCGGCCTGTTCCCGCTGTTGTGGCTCGAGGAGGTACGTATTGCCATAGGCGTAGCCAGGTTTACTTTAGTTTGGGAAACACAACAAAGCAAGAAATCCCGATTTGAAACATTATTTTTTCATCCTCAATTATCTAACACTATAGAGTCGCCTTTTCCCTGAAGAACCTTTTTAATTATCCATCAACTTCTTTGGTTCATAATTGGAATAGTTTACAAACCGAGGGTCAGTGGTAGGACCCATTTCACCCATTTGTTTGACAGGGAATTTCCGCCCAGTATCGCCTAGCTCTATCAATTTCACGAATGTCATTGCTCTCTTATTCCAAGATACTATAGAGGCACATAATTTGTTGTCGTTATTTTTGGCATGACCCCATGTGGCAGGGGGGGCATCCCACTTTGCCCTATTGTTGCTACGCTGCGTATTGCTACAGCTTAGTTCGTCATAGATAAGATCATCTTCCATCCGTTGACCTCGTACGGGGTTATACTCTCCGCGATTTTTTTTTAATACCCGACCGTTATAGCCTTTGGCACCTGGTCCTGAGCGACATCAAGATAGAAAACTTTTCTAATTATCTTCTTTATCCATTTCGATTGATATAAGATAACCTTGAACATATTTTAGTTTTAGCCGGGACCATTATATAGGCTGAATGTATCGGATGATTAAGTCAAGTACGACCGCCTTGGGAAGTGGTCTCTCCCAAATTTAGCACACGACTGTCGGACGCGTCCACCGTTATTATTCTAGCCTAACACAAAATGTAGTACCTACCCTACTCTTATTACCAATTCTGTGTCACAAGGCTTTGTTTAGTTTAGGGCCTTAGGGATAGCGTTTTTATCTGGCGATATTAATTCACAAAATTACGTCTTTCTTCCAGGGTGCAGAAATCCCGGAATCGATTCAGCAGGAGCTCCAACAATCCCATAGGCTATTGAGTTATGTAGAAATAGCCCGATGGTTGATACTAGCGATCGCTATCGTAGTAACTGCGGCGGCAGCGTTAGCGTTTGCGAAAGCAGCATCGCTGGTCTCGTGGCCACGCAATAGTAATAGCGTTAGTTTTATATTAGGACCTAGTGCTCCGGGCAATGTTACTAAAGGGCAATGATGTGGGGATTTCGAATAAATAGAATTAATAAAGATAACTTTTTTTCTTCTTTTTTTGCATTGATAAGTTAAGATAACCTGGTAGATCGCTCGCCTTGATAGCGAAGTTCGCAGGATCAAATCCCGGCTCGCATATCAGGCATATTTTTCAACCACGATTATCACTAGCTAAACGGTGAAGGAAAACGTCTTGAGAAAACCTGCAAATCTGAGAGAACCCCTCAAAAGGAGTGTTATATCCGCACTGTACCAGCGTGGCAGACTATGGCCTAATCCCGCCTTGCATCGAGGGGAAGCCTTGTGCCCTAGCAACAGTTGGACAATAAAAACGGACTATTATAATTGTTTTTTTTATCTGTCTCTTGTTCATTCAGTATTTTTTGTGATGTCTATTTTTAGTATTAAAGTTTTACCTTCTGGAATTCGAACTAAAATAATGTATATATGAAGACTGTCAAAATATCTTGAATTGGCAATCGAGAATGGCGCACGATTACCTATATCGAGATTCATGTTCTTACTGAGAAACATTATAAATAAATCGTTGTCTAGACACGTGCGATCTTCGCGACAGCCGACAATTATCTAGACAAGATGACATACGAGAACATGATATAGATATTTTTATCTTGTCACTGTGGAATCATATGGCTGCTTTCATTCTGAGATTATAATGTAACGTTACAAAATTGCGATGATCGATGAGCTTCGCAAAAAAAACCTTTTTATATTCCCTTTAGCGAACAAAACTATGAATTACATTAACAGTATCAGAATATTTTTTGTTATGTAAACCATTAAGTAAAGTACTTTTGAATCGTCAAAATTGTTACGAAATGCTAAGCTACAAATTTACCACCCGTTCGGAATGCCGTTCCTATGGAGGAGAACGGGCAAGAAACCCCGTGGTTGCTCTTTTTAAAAAGGTCTTTTACATTTTTGAGCAGTACATTGTTATAGGTATGTGAAAGCAATGTAGGAACTACTAGGCAGACTTTAGCAGCTGGTCAAAAAAAGTACTAACTCGTAAGTATATAATTACAAGTTAATGGCTACATGGTTCCCTTAACATATACAGTATCTTGAAAGTTTCAAATAAGAACTTGTGTTAATTAATAGGGCTCAATTTTTAGACCGCGTCGACCCCCAAAATCGGTTTTCGTTTATGTCGACCCTTGGGAAACCGACATCGACCACTTTGGGAATCCCTGGTCTAAACTCAGCATAAAGCTGTAGTAGTTATCTACGAGTACTACAGCGCTGATTTTATGATTAGATCAGAATGCCTTTGCAGAGTGTTCCTTCTGTAACTGTAACTACTAGTTGTCATAATTTTGTAATGTCGAAGAATAAAATAAAGATGTAAAGTCGACCAAGAAAATCCTTTATCATCTTTAAGGTTGTGTCATTTGCACATCGTAGAATCGCAAGGCCTATTTTTGTTATATGTTATTTATTTGAACTTAGAACGTCTCAAATATGTTTTTTTAGTAACTAGTACTAGTAGTTCTTTAAATTTATTTTATGTTTTTACGTTCCCGACGTTTCCGCTGCTTTACAACAACCATGATCGCGGGAGGACTGAGGCGTTTGACGTCCTAGTGTCATAGTTTGTACTGGGGTACCCTCATATTTAGTCGTTGTAAAATAAGTTTTATTTCAATGTGTCGTATTCGCGTGAATATAAGAAATCAATACTAGGAGTTCTTGTCAAATATGATAAACCACTTTCATGGCCGACATTACAAAAACACAAGTTTATATTATTGTGAAACGTTTATTAGTCGCTGTCGGAGAAGGTTCCTCTGCCGCTCGAGTTGTCGCTGTCCATGTCCACATCCAGCTCGGGTTTGGGCACCATGTCACCCACACTCTTTATGCAACGAATTGTGTACTTGTTGAAGTCACAGCTGTAACAAAACCATTTTTTTTTAAATTACATTATAGGCAAGTATTTGATCTCGATCTCACCTGATGGTAAGTGACGATGAGATCTACGATGGAGCATACTTGCCTAGAAGCTACCTGTTCACTCTCAACTTTACAATGTAGTAATGAAAAATAATCAGAATATATTTTATTCATGTAAACCAGCCTTTCCCAAAGTAGGCGATAACGCCCCCTTGTGGGCGCTGCCGGCCTAAAGGGGGGCGGTAGGAGCCCCAGAAAAAAATGGGGGCGTTGTGTAGAGGCTTACAATAATTATTTTACTTTGAAGTTATAGTGGTTTTTAAGTAAGCGAAAAAATAGTTGAGATACTTAAGTCAGATTCACAGCGACGCAAATGACAAGACTCCTAAAAAATGCTTTGCATTGTCATTGTAAATTGTTTGCGAATCCTATACATTTGGGAGCTAGTATGTAATATTTAACCTTGAACATAGCATTATGTATTATATTATCACACACTTGACCTTAAATCAGCGATAAACATTATCATGTGTGATTTATCGATATAACGTGGTTAGCATGTCAGCGACGCAACGAGTTTTGGAATCTCACGAAATTTATGCAATAACATGTTAAACACTCGGAATATTCCAATACAAATTCAACATCATTGCTTCGCAGTTTAAGGTTTAGATTGAAATATCACTTTTCTACTGATTAATAATTTTCTTTGTAACTATAAATAACATTTAATTGTTACACAACAAATTGAGATTTACAGCAACAATTTTATAGTAGAAATCGAATTTTAAGCACTTTTGATGAGTCAGGCACGACCTGCCTCTTGCAGTTGTAATATTATAAAAAAATATGCAATTAGGCAAGATGCAGTTGTTTGAAAATTGACGTAATTTTTTAGCATGTAGAGTTTAAAATTCTAGGAGCATGCAGTCTACAATACAGACGATTGGCATAAGTGACCTAACACATATCTCAAGTCTTTGTACGCTACCGTATGGGCCAATTTTTTTAGACTTATTGTA
The DNA here is from genome assembly GCA_905404115.1 of Pheosia gnoma. Classification (NCBI taxonomy): domain Eukaryota; kingdom Metazoa; phylum Arthropoda; class Insecta; order Lepidoptera; family Notodontidae; genus Pheosia; species Pheosia gnoma. The sequence continues at coordinate 9,653,159 of FR989900.1, forward strand.
AATATTAAGTAGGTAAACTTTTCTATTCTCTTCTTAAACTATATTTGTTTTGTATCATAATGTAATTTTCATTGTTAGGATTTCTTGTAAATACTAGCAGTTTGTAAATTGGTTAAAACCTTTGAATGATTCTTAAGTATGCCAAAACTTTAATTTTCTATAGCTATAACTTTCTTAACCATAGCAAAAAAAACATTCATAGTAAACATTCTCAAACCGTTTTATGACAGTTTTATTTAACCATAAAAGGTAAGGGGAAATAAATCTACACATTTTATGTGCATCAGGTTATTCAATTGCGTTTTTCACAAAAAAATTGCCGAATACCGGATTGGAACCTTGTATCCTCCGGACAGAAAGCTGGGTCACCACCAACTGTGCCAATTGAGTCGTCGACCACTTTTAGTACTTACATTTTACTCAGCTGCGAGTACTTGACAGTGAGTACTTTCTCCAGCGCCAGCAGTATGCTGGGCGGGTACTTCCTCTTCCTGATGGTGACGAGCGCCTTCACCCACAGCAGCAGGTGCTCCAGGTGCCTGCTGTCCTCCAGGAGCCGGGCTATGGACTGCAGCAGACGGTCCGAGTAGTCCGCGTCCAAGCTTGATACTGTTAGATTTACTGTGGAGCACAGACTTGTTAGAATATTCAGAGAACACACAGCATACGCTACAAGTGAAGCCTAAAAAGCTCTGGTCCAGCATGTAAACACACGCACTCACGCCCAAATGTACAAAAAACTATGTCCAGCACTCCGTAGTCTATGCCGGACGATTTACTAGGCAAATAGCTTTGTATGTGGTACAATTTTCCACTACAAATGCATTGAAAAAGTGACTGCACTTCGCTATTGACAACATAGCCTCTGAACTACTAAACAAGGACATAAAAAATAAAATAATAATAATACCAGCCCTTTTATTGTCAATGCGAGGGGGATTAGTCCATAGTCCACCACGCTGGCCCAGTGCAGTTAGCGGATTTCACACGTTTTTCGAGGGGTAATCTTAGTCAGGCAGATTTCCTCACGATATTTTCTTTCTACGTTAAATCTAGTGATAATGATGGTTGAAATGAGATTCGCGCGTTAAATCCGGAAATCTCAGAGGTGCGAGCCGAGGATTGAACTGCTTTTTTAACATGACTCCACCCATATTCATTTACTAGCTGTTACCCGCGACTTCGTCCGCGTGGTATTTAACAAAAAGCGCTAGTCTAAAATAAAAGTAGCCTAAGTTATTCCTTGTTACATCAGCTATCTGCCAGTGAAAGTCCCGTCAAAATCGGTCTAGCCATTACAGAGATTAGCTGGAACAAACAGACAGACAGACGGACAAAAATTGTAAAAAATGTTGTATCGGTATATGTACCGTGTATACATCCAAATGCACTTAGTAAAAAGCGGTTATTTTAATATTACAAACAGACACTCCATTTTTATTTATTTGTATAGATTACAGTGACGTATATCTAGTGGCATGTCCTGTTTCTTCAAAGATGTATATTTAGGTGTGGGCTATTTGCTCTTAGCCTGAGGGCACTACTTACTGTCTCCGGGTGGGACAGCTTCCACGCACTCCTGTATGACGATGTGTTCGTTCAGTTGTACCGCGCCGACGAGCGCGGCGCCCCAGGAACCTTCTTTGAGCAGTTGCTTCACGGCGTACGGCGTCGTACCGGCTTCGAGGCGGTACGGTCTGTGGGGGAAACATATTTGTTTTTAATAACGCCAGACAAAGCCAAAGTGAAACTAATTATACACGGGGACACTAATGTCCTCTTCTTCTGCTAATTTAAGGGTTAGACCCTTGTCGGTGTAGCTGATGAAGCTCTTTCCATCTGTCTCTATCTAGAGCAGCTTCTTTCGCTCCCTATACGACATGACACCGATCCTTTCCTTTATCTGACTCATGTAGCTTATTCTTGGTCTTCCTCGTCCACGCTTTCCTTCGAACTTCCCCTCTATGATGTTCTTTATGAAGGTATCATGTCGTATGAGATGGCCTACCCTGCATGCATGCATGGTAGTTGCATGTCGTATGCAACTACCCTTAAACTACTATAGTCACTGGTCGGTCTACGATTCTGTTGAGATTCTGTATCTATACTGTTGTGAGTCTATTACGAACTCCTTAGAACGTATATATTATTTAAAGGAAGAATGTTAAAGTAATTTAAACATGAGTTGCGAACATTCTTCCTCACTCAAACTATAAAACTTTCCCGAACAACATCTATTTTATTCCTACATCCACTAATATAAATAAAGAGAGATAGTTTATGAGTTTGTGAGTTTGGATGTTGAGAGTGACCTCCGGATCAACGTCACGATTCTGGAAATTCTTTCACTACACCCTATTGCGTTAGTCTATGTTTTATCGGATACCGCGAGACGAATCCAGAAACTAGTGTTATATATTATGAAAACACTAGGTCATTTTTTATCCCGAAAATCTTTTTTCTTTTACGGGATTAAATCCACACGGTTCCCATGACTTATCAGTATATTATGTATAGAAACGATTAACTAACCTGAATGTGCCATCGATGCCTGCGTTCTGACTGTACATGAGGAGTCCTTCGGTGGCGGCCACCGCGAAGCTGTCCCCGGTCGGGGAAAACCTTATACAGTGAACACGCACCTGTGCAGAAAGCGCGAAATATTTTTAATTTATCACGAAAATAGATAAAAATGTATTGCGGCACGACTACAATTGGACCAACCTAAGGGGAAACGTGTATGTACAGCTTTATCTTTTTACTCTATGGTATATGACTCCAGCTTGTGGTCGACACAATCGTCATAGCACCGTCATGATCCTTAAAGCCGATTTTTATAACTAAAAAATAATAATTTAATTTTTTAAATAAGCTCACTATACGATTCGTCCTTATTAAAAATATGAAATTACTAGTATTTTCTTTTTTTAATTGCTACACCATAACCATGTGAATGCATAAAATAAGTCATTAAATAAGTCATTATTATCAGGTACAAGAAGCCTGTGGTGTGAGTGAGACAAAACACGTTTAAACTACAGTTACGATACATAAATCGATTGTACTTTAATCACAGGTTTAAAAAATACCTCGGGTTTAACTCTTCTATCAGCCATGTCTCCATCCTTGACACCAGGCAAGCGGACGCTGACGTCACCTCCCTCCAAGTCGCCCCTCTCCTCAACCAGCGCCATGTTGCCGAACTCAGTCATCAGACGACGGTTTATGAAGTCCTGGTAACAAAAAAAGTAAATAGTTATGTAGCGACATCTATACCTCGCTATAAGGAACATATTCAGTTCACCGAATATAGAAGGCGCTGCATATGCGCGCTTGATACAGTTGAATAATATCCCTATATGGTTGAAACGCGGTATCAGAGTTTACAAGACACGTGACGTATATATATACAAGATCCTGACAATGACCCGAGTGGCCTTTTGCGACGAACATAAGAAATTAATTTTCCTAGTCAATAAATAATTTTCCTAGTCCTTTTCCCACATTTAAATTGGTGTCGGCATCTAGTTTAAAATGATTTGGTTGATGAAATTGACATTGTTTTAAACGAAACGATTTCCATTTGCCCTCTGAGACCCGACTAGACTTGAGGGACTACTACTACTTAAGAGTAAGACCATTTTCCAGATTTTTTCAGGCTTCTGTATGACCGTAAAGAATGTCAAACATGTTGGAATGACAGCTTGAGTGGTCAGCTTAACGTGACCTCCGCAACACAGACTATATATAATACAACCTAATATTGGGGCATAAAATGTAGCTGACCTAATGTGAATAACAGTTCGAGAACTAGACTCTTAGCAAAAAGTGTTAAGTACTCAAAAGAGTTATCAGTATTTGGAATAGGGCTCGGCAGAGGTGCATTGTATGTAAGCCCATATTTCCCAGAAGATGTCCAAACTTGTATACCATTTATCATACACTTGATTACGACCGATACTTAAATTATCTTAAAAGAGAATCCAAATATCCTTTTTTACAGCCCGAGAATCAAACATAGAGCCTCAAGTACGTCAAGTAAGAACATTCAAAGGGACGGAAAATAAAATATGCTTACATTTACAGCATCCAATGATCTATTCTGCGTTATAACGAACTTCTTGATAAGTATATTCTCTGCAACGTTGTATAGGCACACATGTTTCGAGTTGCCACCTCCCAAAATACACGTGCCGTCTGCTGAGTAGCATATTGTTGTGAATGCCCTGAAAACAATATAAAAAAATCTATAAAATGTGTTTTTTTTTCAAGTACTCTAATAGCTTGACTACACTCATACCAAGAATTAATGTAATGAATATTGACATATTTCTCGATAATTTTAAAAATAGCGAGAACTATATAACACGTGTCAAAACCTCCGTCATCGGCCTTTCTGGCATGTTCTTGATGAGACTGTGGTCAGGTCGAGATATTCTAGAAAGACAGAATACTTAAATGTTCTCGAGATTTCTATATTTGATAGAATAACCGTTATCAATGTTCTTGGCCAGAATTGTTTGCATGAGTGTAGTGAGGATAAATACCGAGGTATTCTTTTCATTTTGTGTTTTAATCATACTCTGAATTTTAAAAAGAAACGCTGACAATAACATAATGGCAAAACTAGTTACAGTTTTGTACTTTGACAGAATTGGTGAAAATGTAATATACTATTAAAATGATAGGGATGCCCTTTTAAACGATAGGCCTGTACATTTGAACTACTGGTTTGCATATTGGAACGATACGTTAAAATATCAGGTGATATAGAACAGACTACATATCTTTATTGAGGTAGAAATTGCACAAGAAAAGAAAAAGATCTTTCTTGCTTTGTATCTTTCGCTTATGTTGATAACGGAAAGACACCAAGCAAGACCTGCGGCCCTATTGCGTATCTCAGTTGACAGCTCATAGTGAAGATAACTTAGCAAAGTTTTCAACGATTAACTGTCAAATAGCTAGTTTCGTATTGGCTAACTTCAGTGACTAACTGGGATGACGTCATGAGCACCGAGTACCGGCGATAGCCACCGTAACACGTTTTGACAGATGTTTTTGTATCGATACTTATAAGATTGCGATTGTGTAAGCTTAGTGGACATCAAATTAATAATAATTTAAATCGTCATGACTTTCGTGAAAGACACTACTCAAAGGCAGTGTTTTAGAAGTTCTATTGATTATCACCGTAGCCAGAATTTAGTAAAATGGGTAAAAGTTGCGACTTTTGTTGTGTTTTATAGTAAGTGTCGTGTGTATAGACGAATGGCACGTCTGATTTTGTTGGGATTTACTGAAGAAGAGCGAAAACAAAGTCTTTTACGTATTAAGAGACACCGTCTGCGCGACGCTAGTAATCCATTGCAGTTGCCAGAGAGAGAGTTTATTGCAAATTTTTTGTTTCACCAAAGATTCCAACATGTTTTGGAAGAACTCAATCCATACCTACCACAGGCTTGACGAAAAACATTCGCAAGGAACTAAGTAAGTACTATTCTATTATCTTCTAAAATAATATCTTTGGTGTAAAAATATAATAATATCATTACCAACATGTTTAGATTGATAAACTTAATCATGTTTTTGATTGCCAATGGGTCCTACCAATGCAATGAAGGTGCCTCATTTATATGTAATATATCCCAGCCCACATTTAGTTAATGTCTGCATGAAGTTACTGATGCAATATGTACGGGAAGTAATTCTTAAGTATATAAAGGTTTCCTTCATCTCAGCAAGAAACGTAAATCATTTTGAAAGTGAAACTATTAATTATGTTTTAATTTTAATAGTATTATATTAATATTTAAATATTTTATATTGACCTATTGTATTGTTGTTTTCAGGTTCATGGAAAAAAAATGCGATTTCCAGGCATTATTTGGTGTATTGATGTTACACATGTGGCAATAATCCGATCTATAGATCATGAGGAAGCATATTGTAATAAGAAAAATTATCATTCTGTGAATGTTTTAAATGTAAGAATTATTACTATTTAGATTATTGTTAAAAGTATTTAAAATATGAGGGAGGGTATAGGAAGGGTATTTTCATATATCATATATGGTTATGGTTACATATATTTTTTCTTTACTCTCTTTATACTTACATGTGTTTAACAACTGAGTAAAATAATACTTTTGTTTTAGATTTGTGATGCTAATTTAAATATGCATGTTGATGCATCATTTGGTGGTGTTTCACATGATTCATATGTCTGGAATTAATGCCCCTGCAGCCAAGATAGTGAATGAAGGTGTTGTTCTTCATAACATAGCCAATACACAAAATGTTCCAATGCCTGAGCCTCAGATTGATGATGTTCACAATGACCAACAGAGACAAGTCTTCAGAGTTGGCAAGAATTGAGGCAATTCCAAACATTTCTAGGGATATATTAGTCCAAAGATTATGGAATATGACATTTTACTACCTACACAAATAATAAGTAAAGTAAGGTCTAAAGTTATTAACATATTTTAATGTATTATTATTTTTTAAATTATTAATCTTACTTTATTTACTATGTTACAGCAATTTTTTATTGTTTTTTATGTGAATGTACTTACAACTACAATTTGGTTTGTGAAACATTGAAAAAAAATGCAATAAATAATCTGATGTATAAAAATAATTGTTATTTGAATTTGTAGCATAATTATGTCAATCATCAACCCATATGAGCTACATAACTGTGTACATCATCCCATATATCCTTCATTAAATCCACCATCGCTTCCATTGTGGCTGCATGTCATTGTGACCTCAACCTTCGACTGGTGAGGTGGAGCACTGAGCATGTCCTGTAAATAACATGTTTTTTAACATAGTTCTACTTATCCTAAGTGTTTTTTTTTTTGGTACTGAAGTGTTTTGAGAGTCTGGGTTAAGTGGGTGCTCTTTATGGATTGAAATGGGACCAAGGATAAAGTGACAAAAAATTCATGAGAATAAAATTGCTGGTATTATTAGTTATGATGAAGTTGAAATGTTTTAGGTAAGTAATATTTTAAGATGACGGTGTATTTATAGAGGATATAAGATGCTAACTTACTCTACGCCATTGGTCTGGTGTTTTCCCTCTGCCACAGAGTTTAGTTGGACCGTTACGGAGTTCCACGCTTCTCGGGTAATTCGAACTGCCTGTGGCCCCCCCCCGGAAAGCGATCCAATGCTACGTCGCGATGTGACTCCGCAAATTCCACATTGCTTGTGTTCCATTTGCCTTACGGAAACTGTTCTTCGTGCCGGCATCTTAAAAGTAGATATTTTACATCATTATAAACTTAATCTTACCCTGCATTATAAACAACGGTGTTATTTTGTTAAGCTGATTATGAAGAAGAAATTTATCCCCTATGAAAATAAACTTTGATAACATTTTTCACATTTATTAGCAAAACGTTGTCGTTTGATTGGGAACCTAGCAATTATGTGGTTTTACTTACCTTTAATTTATTTTCACAAACTCGTAAACACATTATTTAAGTAATCCCATTAGACGATCGAAGTAAACAACTTGTACAAAATAATGAATTTGCTGCCAGCTTCACATGTCATTTGTATATAAACCGCTTAATATGATATGTTCTCTACAATATAGTCTTGTAACGCTTAAAAGGCGTTACTCAACATAGCCGTATAATAGTCGATAAAAAATAGAGGCGTCAAGTGGTGATACGATGAGCACCGGTCCCCGCACGTTAGTCATCGTAACTTGATATCCACTCAATGTGATACGCAATACCAATGTTATGAAATTCTCAGTTATCATCAAAGTTCGGTGTACAACTGAAGCTTGATAGTCACTGACCATCAAAAAGATAGCCAATAGCCCTGCTGAAGAAAGGAAAATAAAATATATGTAGAGTCGCGTAATATATTCAACTTAATTCACATACAAAAGAAAGATAACGGTGGTACTAGGCGTGAGCCTGTCTCATAATATTCAATGGTTTAACAGCGCTAAGTCTCAGCTTGGATCATGATATCAGGTAGGGCGCTAGGTACTCACTTAGTTTTGAGCATCTTCCCCGGTGTGATGAGGTCCGTCTCGGCCCGGCCTGAGCCGAGGTCATTCCTGCCCTCAATGCTACCGGCTTGCTCGCACGTGGTCGCGTTGAAAAACGTTATATTGCCATCCAGAGTCGACACTGCTATCTGTTGAAAGGGTCACGAAGAAAAGACAATGTTTTAAATTCAGCAAGTATATTATTATACGCGATTGAATCCTATAAGTTGTATGGAAAAGTGTATGTATCTAGTGATTGAACTTGGTTTCTGGCAGGAAAAAAGCTTTGACTCTACTCTGAAGGCAACGGAACTCCCAGTATGTTCGAAGGTGAGATAGCGAAGCGACGGTAGTTTGGGTTCCTCCAAAACCTAGATCTTTGGATTGATTCCAACTTGTTTTTTATCCAATAAAACCGATAAATGGTTTTTTTGTGGGTCTAGGCCCGCCACACACTCCCACCACTGCTACTACTACACTGTAAGCCAGGATCTACAGTGGTGTCCCATGATGACACCGATGTTTGACCCTCAGCGAGTCCCGGGATAAAGTTAATTGTCCTGGAACCCGCACGAATTTAATCGAAAGATAAAAATAGGAGGAGTTGGAAGACAATTATCCAGTTCCCTCCATTACAAAGCGGGAGACAAAAAAGACCGACCGAACCGATACATATATCAATCATACCCTACATTGTTCTCAAATACCCAGAGCAATGTACCTACTACACAAAAATGTATAACAACCATATTAAAAGAACAACCATGGAGTTTCTTGTCCGCTATTCTCCATAGAACGGCATTCCGAACGGGCCGTAAAGTCGTAGCACAACATTTCGTGGCATTTTTGACGATTCATAAGTACTGTAATAGCTTACAACTTTAGACTAGTGCTGCGTTCTAGCGGCACAAAAAGACAATGCGTTTTTGTCAATGTGTGTGTGCGTGGGTATACAATTAAATGTTAAGTTCATTATAAACTATACGAATTCGTCCATTATAAATGATTTCAGGTTGATGTTTTTGGATATATCAATGCTGTTATGAGTAGTGCTCGCGATTTGCAACATCACGTCTCATAGATGCTCGATGTTCGTGTAAAATTAAAAAAAACTAGGTTGCAGGGATATAGCGCCATCTATAAAAAAATGTTTGGCAACCGAACCTGCGCATTCACCTTAATAAAAAAATAGATTTAAAACTAAAATACATTACCTCTTCCCCGTCCGGTCTAAAAGCCACTTGCAACGCGTCCGACGTCAGTTGTATAGTCTCGCAATCCGTACTGCTCTCTATGGAGTTCCACATTTTAACTGACTTATCCCAGCTGGCGGAGGCCAAGCGCGAGCTGGACAGCGTGGGGGAGAACGTCACGCACGACACTGGCGCCTCATGGCCGCCTAGTACCTGTACATAGATTAAATAAATAAATATCGCCAGACGAACACACCAACTATACGGTCCCACAGTAAGCAACGCTTGTATTATGGGTACCGTACAGTAGAGCGGGGACGAACCCAGTATATATTACTTATATAGATATCAAACATCCATGACTCGAGTACAAACATTCGTGCTCATCACACAAAGTTTGTCCCTACCAGGATTCGAACCCGGGACCTTCGGCACAGAAAGCAGGGTCACTACCAACTGCGCTAATCAGGCCGTCAAATATTACACTCATACTTTAGAAACAATGAATTGGTAAGTTGAAGTCAACGCAGGCGCAGATACAGGATTTCGTTATGGACGGTGGGCAATTATTGTGTAAATCCATCATTAGAATGAAAATAAAGTACTTCAGTCGCGAGTAAGGCAGGCGCAATAGCACCCATTGCCTCCCCCCCCCCCCCCTTGCCTGTATCCACATATAGTTGCAGAATAGATTTGGCAGGCAGAAAAAAAAAACAAATTTATTCTGACGAGCCCGTTGGCACAGCCGGTTGTGTGTGAACCTACTTTATTCTAACCACTCGACTGGCAGTCCGTTGTCTGTGACCCTACCTACGAATCCCAGTAGGAGCTAAGTTTGTATATTATACCCAATTATCTTGCTACCACTACTGTTTTGATCAAACTACATATCGCTTACCTCTAAAAGTTTGCCAAACTTAATGGACCATATGAATATTTCGAACACGTCCTGTCCGCCGGCCGCGCACAGCTCGCTGCTGGAGTCTAGCGCTACACAACTGAACTGCACTAGACTGGGCGACGTTAGAGTACGGAAGTTGCGGTATCTACAATTAAAATAATACATTGAAATAAAACTATTTTTAAGGATTCTATCGCGTTTATTTTTTTGTTTTTACGTTCCCGACGTTTTAACAAAAAAAAAACGCGATAGAATCCTTCAAAATAGTTTTATTTCAATGTGTAGTGTTCGCGTAAATATAAGAAATCATTATATTAAAATAATACATCTATACAAATAAATAAAATTGGAGTGTCTGTTTGTAATATTAAAATAACCGTTTTTTACTGAGTGCATTTGGATGTATACACGGTATATATACCGAAACAACACTTTTTACAATTTTTGTCTATCTGTCTGTCTGTTTGTTCCGGCTAATCTCGGAAATGGCTGGACCGATTTTGACGGTACTCACTGGCAGATAGCTGATGTAACAAGGAGTAACTTGGCTACTTTTATTTTAGAAAAACTTTTTTGTTAAATATCACGCGGACGAAGTCGCGGGCAACAGCTAGTTTATAATAAAATCTGTGGAATAATGGCTTTTGTAACACACTGCACACTCTTGAGTATGCATGTCTGTATGTATATACACATAGGTGTAAGCCTTATAGCCAATGCCCATACAGCTTACGCCTATGAGTACACCTTGGGAAGCAGAGTCCGGGCTTAATTGTCAGAAAAAAAATATTAAAAAAAACCTCACCGAGTCAGATCATAGCACCTCACAGTGCCATCTAGGGACGAGGACACGAAGAACTTCTTATTCGCACTGAACACAATACTAGTGACCGTAGACTTGTGCTCGTCAAACGTCACGAAACAGAAGCCGTTGGATGTATTCCACACTTTGACTTTACCGTCGTACCCGCCGGTTACTATGTAGAGGCCGTCGGGGGAGTACGTGAGGCAAGTCATGTCTAGCGAGTGTCCTTGCTGCTTCATCACGTACTGCTCACCTGGGTAACATCAAGTCTACTTAAAAATCTGCTCTAAAACCAGTGAGTTAGAGTTGTTTGTTGTAGGTTCGTTATGGTCCGTCTACACTCGTGCAAGAATTCTTGACAATAAGTTCACAATTTTATTTCTCGTGATCGTACCGCCCTAACAGCAACTAAGACTATTACCAACACTATCGTTCTACGTCTATCACGTACGTTCTGGACGAGATAGGGAAAAGGTAAGATTATCAGACGAGTGGTATGCCTGGCAGGATCGGATATTGTCGGGTTGTTGTAAATATGTTACATTTTCCGAAAACTCTCTCATAGTGCGTTTCAGGATTGTATGGAGAATCGTCAGCGGCATCTGTGTATCTCGTTGTGGTACATGTTTCTTGTAGTGTTGTTGAAAATGTTGCTACAGATGTAATGCCGAAATCACAGATAAACTGGTCTATGGTCTAAGTTAGCTAAGGATTATAATCATCAAAAACAATATTAAATTCCTTACTCTGCCACTCCCAGACTAACAGCTGTCCAATATTAGGACACCCGAACGCTATCCAGTCTCCAGGCGAGGATATTGCGATGCTGCCGATACGATGCTCCGATATACTGAGCGTGTGAATCAGATTCACATCAGGCATCTCGTGTAGGAAGAATATTCCTGTTGAAAATCCTGAAAAGAAAATGAGAGATTGAATAAGTAGAGTAAAAAAATATCTTAGGTCGAATGCTGGTCTATACAGGACAAGGAAAAAGGGACCTTAAAGCTTATGGTGATATAAAAGTTTAATAAAAAGAAACAGAATAAGATTAAAGTATACTACTGAATAGCGTTTAGCCTATACTTTCAATAGTAAAAGATATTGGTCCCCATCTCAGCCTTAGCTGCGACAGATGCGCTTCAGCGCTGGTTTTCAGAATTTATTTACAATATATTTATAATACCTGTCACCAACATCTTAGTGTCCTTATGGTACTGTGCCGCCGTCAACTTCACGCTATAGTTGCCTCTACGAATGTCATCACCTATGTAATGTCTTCCCAACTTCTTGTACAACAGCCTTTTATTATCCTCCGTTTTGATTTCGGTTTCTGTCTGGGTATCTGGTTCGCCATCACTATCCTGAAAAAAAATAAGATTAGGCAGGACTGTTCCAAACTGGCACACAAATAGTGTTGAAAACTAAAATACTTACATATTCCTTAGCCTTTTCGATGGCATCTTTATCCTCAATTTCATCTTCACTTTCCTCCTCCTTTTTCACCATCTTCCGTCGCTTTCTATGCGATATCTGTACGTCAGACACCACAAGATCATCCATGTCTATGCTCGCCTCCCAAAGACAAACCTGTCCGTTCCTACTCACAGTGATAAGATCCAAACTTTTTTTCTCAAAGAAAACTCCTACTATTTTATCTGTATGTCCACTTAAAGAGTACATATTCAAGTTGTCTAGATAGTCTGCTGTGTAGACTTTAGTTGTGGTGTCCTTGGAGCCTACAGCGAGGAGCTTGGAGCAAGACGACCAGTCAAGGCAAGTTACTTCATCTCTTGCTTTCCTGAAGACTCGCTTCATGACGAAAGAACGAAATTCTCCAGTGAATGTACATGGTGCTGTCATTATGAAGACTGAAATACATGGTAAGTATTATTCGTAATTAGACAAAAATAATATCCTGTCAGATCTTGAGCGGACTCTTACAGCTTAACTATATTCATGAATTATTTAAGTATAGAAAACGCAAACACAATGAAAGGCATTCATACTCTGATTCTCGTATGATCTACACAAGATGAAGTGTGTGCTTTAGAGTTCCTGATTAATGTGTAAATGCCATAGTACTCTCTCACCGTAATCATATGACAATAGTGTGAGTACCGAGGACTTGAGTGCGGGCAGATACTTGTTTAGTGGCTTTTTTAACACAATACTCAAGTTCTTGCCAAGAAATCTTGTATATAATTTATACAATGAGTGTGTGTAATGGGGCCTTTAGTAAAAAAGTAGAATGTAGTTCAACAACCATAACTAGATTAAATATAGGTTTTATTGCTGAGCTGTTGAAATCTATAGAATTAGTATAGCTTTGCTTGAACCTACACGGACATAATATATGATTATGCTTTTTATTATTTGAAAACCTAATGATAAAAACAATATAGCTTATGAATTACCTGTGTCATCACAGCATGCAGCAAAGTACTTGCCATCAGGACTAAACCTGACAGTGTTTACTTGTTGTTTGAACTTGTACCTGTGTATTACTGTACATGTTATCAAACTTATCATCTGAGCTTCACCCTCTGAAACAAAGTTATTGCAAAATTAAAATAAAATAGTCTTTATTACTGGCTTTTGGTTCAAAAAAAATGTTGTGTGAAATAAAATGTATAAAATGTTAATTGAAAAGTAAGTATGAGAAGTACGAAAATTTAAGTTAGCACATCAGTCTGGTACCACATCAACATATCTTTAGGACAGCTCATTGTGCTCTAGCTCCTTCCAGGCTTCCTTGTCTCTGGGCACACCTTTATTTTTAGTGTTGACTGTCAAAATCTGTAAGCTGACAATCGAGCCCACCGCTACTACTTTACTACTGTGGCTCTTTTCTTGACTATGCTCTAGTAACTGCCTAAAATTACTTACTCTCATTGACAGCCACCAATGTGCATCCATTTGGAGATATATCAATAGCTGTATAATTATAGCAACTCTCAAATGACAGTGTGTTGCATTTATTTCTGAAAATGTAATTTTAAAGTTGCACATAACTACATATATTGCAGATCATTGCAAGTGTAACATACATTTGCCATATAAATAATTAATTACTCACTGTTTTAGATTGTATACAGTTATTTTGTTACCCACAGGACTTATTACACAGTTGCCATCGTTCGAAAACAGAATATCACCTCTTCGGTAAACAGTACCCAACAAATTATTGAACTGAAAATAATTAGGTTATATTTATATTTCATAAAATATACATAAAGTACACAAAAAATAAACGAAAACATTAGAGTATGTAAGTATTAAACATTCATTTTCATTAAATATTACTTATTCATAAAATAAGTATGAATAAAAAGTATTTTTCAAAAAACCTTTCATGATACATAAATAAATGCAAATGTAAGAATCTAGTCAACAATGCAACACATTGGTAACTCAAAACATTGCAAGTATACCTTATAGTGGAATTTCATTTTAGGGCTGAATTCATAGAAAATGTACAACAAAATTATGCATAAGGAGCACGCAAAGCAAGCAGCAACGTGAGTTTGACAAGTTAATAGTTATCTGTCGTCCATCTGTCACTTCACTTTTTAAAATATTATGTTATGGCTTTCATCGTATTTTGTCAATGGTATTGTCAACAACTATCGTCTGTCAATTGTCTATCAAGCAAAGCATACCCAGTGGCATAGACAACGTTTATTAAAACTGCGTTCGGATACATTCGATATAACAAGAAGCAACAAGATGAAATAGACTGTGTAGTAGATAAATCAGCTATTTTCATTTTTTTTTACTTCATTTCATAGTAATTTTATAATACATGATCAAAGGGTTAAAATTAACAAACAGTATGAATAAAGAGTGTACATTATTTTATGTATCCGAAAAAACAGCAAAAATGTGTTGCTAGACTATTACCTACATAAAACTCCTAAATTAATTACTAAAATCATTGCCTGGCCCGAATGAAAAATATGGATGACTGTGAAATACACAAGCTAGAAGAGAAGTCAATAGGGACATCAAAACTGGTACCGTGTGATATCGTAGGAGGCATAGAAGAACTCAAGATGGGTTTGTAATCACGGGATCAATATGGATAACAAAAAGAATCGTCGGAGAGTTTTTAGCGCGGGACAGACCCAAATTAAATTAAATGGGATAAGATAAATTATGGCCTCGCCTACAAATGAGTGGGTATTTTGCCAATACTTGACATTAGTGGGTATAACGACGGTTTTAGCATTAAAATTTGCGGTTTAATTAATATATTATTAGGAAGGTACTTATACCTATTTGGATTGTTCATATTTTATTTACAGACAATAATGATGTAATGTATTCACCTATACTTATTTACAACATATACAAAAATAGCTTAATTATTTACAAATGAAAAATACACTTTATTGAAAAATATAATATAATGTAAATATGCTTATTACCTACTAGAATCGTAGACGGAAAAACAAGTGGCAATATTAGCTTTAGTCAAGTTAAAATTTAATAATTTTTAATTATTATTTTTGACTAATCTGTTGTATAATTACGAGAAAATAAATAATATTTTTAATTATTTGTATGAGTTTTCAATCATAAGGAATTTATAAATGGGTTTAGTGTCCTTAAAAAGTTCTAAAAAAATCAATCTGTACATGCGCAGAAGGAAATTGCTGGCCAGCGATCCACATCAATGCTTTACGTCAGAACGCGTCGAAATCTTTAGCTCAGGATTGGCTGCGCATATCGGAAGTTACGTATCAAAACCAATCAGAACTTAGGTCATATCGAGCACTGCCTTGAACATCAATCGTCATATGACCCATTCTACCGAGTCTGCGAAGCTTGGGCCATATTTGTCTGTGCAAAAGTAGTTCCGTGGAGTGAGTGTGTGCAGATAGTCATCACAGTTTTTGGGACCTGTAAATACTCCCACAATAAACGAATCAAAATGTCGTCGACAACAACAACGGCCGAAAACCCAATCTACGGGCCCTTTTTCGGAGTAATGGGGGCAGCGTCTGCTATTATCTTTAGCGGTATGTATTTTGTGTTAGTAATCCATTAT
Source organism: Pheosia gnoma (assembly GCA_905404115.1). Classification (NCBI taxonomy): domain Eukaryota; kingdom Metazoa; phylum Arthropoda; class Insecta; order Lepidoptera; family Notodontidae; genus Pheosia; species Pheosia gnoma. The sequence goes on from FR989900.1 coordinate 9,669,131, forward strand.
CGTAGCAATGGCTGTCCTGAGTGATTATCGATCTCCCAAAACGGGCTAAATGAATTCGGCACCTAGTGAAAGTATGTGGGAGACGTGCCCTGCCCAATTATAATCATGTTGGTCTAATAAATCAGTTCGACTCTGGTTATTTTAGGAGCACTAATTATAGTAGTCGCCGCACCTTGTGCTTTAGCGCTATCCATACATAAATATATGTAGGAATGACCCAATCTACTTTACAGCAAAGTAAATTCTTGATTGCTCAGGGGCGGATTTTCGGGGCGTTGCATTGGGAAACGTATTGTGAATCATTGTCATGTGATTGATATGCGGATTTTATTCGGTTGGCAGCACTGTGTGCTGTCTTTAGTTGTTAAATACTGCATGGACATTTAAAATGTCTTTTGATTTCTGTTAGCCTTTTCATTACTTTCGGAATGTTCAGGTAGAAGAAAACATTATTTAGCATGGTTTTGAGTTGGGAAATACCATTCTGAGTCATAAAATGTTCTATGAAGGCCTAAATGAGGACTTCACATTATGCATTTCCTTACTATGATAATTCATGGAATGCCTATGATGGCACTGGGAGATTCATTAAAATGTGAATACAAGGATTAGGTTAAGTTTTGATTTTCATGCTGTCATAACATACATAAGCTAATAAATGGTATCATCTATATCAAGGTCTAGGCAATGTTCCTGGAATATTGAACTTACTATGAGGACAACCAAAAAGTCTTTAGAATTAGACATCACATGACTAACACAATCATCACATGATTGGGTCAGCTGTTCATCTAACTTAACTGGGTAATCTGCACAAACTTTACAATAGATTGTACAGAATAGGTACACAATGAAAATGTTACAATTTATATCAATTACAATATTAAAATATAGGAAAATAAAGCATTGGTAGGTAACAAGTAAGGACATCATGTGACTAGATGCTAGCTATGTACTTGTTAGCTTTACTATCAGTTGAGGATAGACATTACAAATAAATCCTTATTGTAATATAGTTAAAACCAATAATGAACTGCCTTGTTTTATTCTGCAAATTACTACCTTTTTTTAGATCAGTCAGGATCAATTATTAAAATCACATGACAGTAAGTTGTCATTGCTACTTAACTTGATCATCTTTTGTATAAAGATGGCAGTAAGCATTTAACTAACAGCAAGTTATTTTTACATTCAATATAAATTTAATGGGTTTTTTTCTAATACCACTTAGTAATTATTGTAAGTCTAGATCTGCTGACCTATTCTAATGTTATATAGGTCTTATGTTATATGAAAGTATGTCAGAGTGGGTGGGGTCAAGTGGGAGATGTCCTAAATAGAAAAAAATAAGTATCTTGGTTCGAAATAGGTCACCATAGGACATTCATCCCTTTTATAGATCATGTTTCAGTTATAAGTTAAGCCTCTGCATTATTGATAACATAAGTTTAGTAATACCTTAACTTAAAGTAAAATAGGTATCCACTTAGATATTATATAACATTCCCAATTACGTATTTATTGTTAAATAAGAATCGACATCTAAAATTTTACAAAAATTCTGTCGTTTCAAAATGTTTTTAAAACTACATTATTGGTTTGTAAGTTGAATAAACTAGCTAATTAATAAATAAACCTATCAATGAATAAAACAAGTTCTTAATCATTATTTTTCAAATATTCCAGCGCTGGGAGCCGCCTATGGAACCGCCAAGTCAGGCACCGGTATTGCCGCCATGTCGGTGATGAGGCCTGAGCTCATCATGAAATCCATCATTCCTGTTGTCATGGCGGGTATCATTGCCATCTACGGGTTGGTCGTGGCTGTCCTGATCGCCGGTTCCCTGGAGTCCCCCTCCAACAACTACACCCTTTACAAGTAAGGAACCTTGTGCTATGCTATTAGTTTTTATTGTTAGAGCCTTTTACAATGAAGTTAGTTGTATCTGCTTATCTGAACAAGAGACTTGCTTTAAAGATGTATATCATCACTAATTTGTCGAGTCAAAAGATTACTCTCGACAACTGCTTCTTTTGTTGCTTTTGAGTTCGTATCGCAAAGGAACGTGAACTTAAAACCTCAATTAATGTAGCCATATATATTTTAAAATTTGGTAGTTATAGTTTGTAGAAAGCTTGCAAACAGCTTTAATCATTTGATTTCACTATACATTTTTGAATACATATAGCATCTACCTTCGTTTAATCAAATCTCTTTTACTATTGATAATAATTTTTAGTACTTAAATATTTTGATGATTTCCAACAAGACAGTCAACTATGTTATAAATGCATCATTAAAGAGTTCGTATTTTCGGGTATGAATTCCAAGTATAATACGTCCAAGTAAGGTAGGTTATACATACTGATATTATATAACCATATTCTTGTCTGCAAAACTACATAATGATTTTTTTAACCATGATCGCGAAGTGAACGTAACTGAAAGTTTTGGGATAACATGTTTATCAGTTTGATAATGCTTATCAGGGCTTCGCTTTTAACGTCAGACACTCCATGCAAATTAGTGTAACTTAGTACTATAAGAACTTACTATACTTTCGTTAGAATTCAATTGGTAAACAACCATTCACAAACTAAAGATCTTAGCGTTCATGTTGATGCTGCCATTAATTACTGGTTAAAATAACTGGACTCACTCCCGAGGAAGTTTATTATAATTAAGCCTTAATTGATTCAGTGATGGCCAATGCCTTCTTCGAACTGTTTCACTTAGGAGCTAGTTCACGGTCTTTACTTTTAACAATGACATCCTGTATCAATATAACACCAAGAATCTACAATTTATTGCTATTTAATAAAATGTTCTAGACAAAGTCGACAGGTAGTGTTAAACATTCCTCAGTATTTAATTCAGTTCGACAATGCCATTACTCATTTTGTAATAGTTTTTTCACAGACACTTTTTTGTGTCTATGTCCCAATTACGCCTCAATGGTTTGATGGTTTCCTGTTACTACAGTTGAACAAGGTTGAATAAGCAAGGCTATTAATAGGAAAACTTGTTGCTCTTGAAGTTATATTAGGTACCTACCTTTGCCTCCCTCGGGGCTTGCGGGGTGGGTATCCATGAGGATGCGCGCACGCAAAAAAAGAAAGGTACCTATCTTCCCGCTTTGTTTTCTTATAAAAAAAATCTGCATATCTTTTAACAAAATACATATAACTGTATAAAACTAGCTGTTGGTTGTTGCTATGTTAGTAATTTACTTCTAAAAGGTTATTCAATATTTTTCAACGAACCCTGTATAGTTATATAACTTAAATATGACGACTCTGTTCAATGTTCTAGTTACGATACAGTTAAGTAAATAGTACCGTTTTTATTTAACAAGATACATTAATACATATTTAGTTAATTAAATACTCTTCACAGACATCGTTCCAATAATTTATTTTTCCATGTTGTATACGAGCAGATATTCCACTTGAAATGGAATAACTTCATAGTAGATAAACTCCATCAATCAATAAGATAAGAAAATCAGTGTATAGCATATAGGTACGGTTGTAAGCTAAATGTATTGCTTAATCATTTTGAAACTATAGATGAATTTGATAAACTTGGTAAATAATTGACTAATACTAAAAGTCAGATTTAAAAGAAAACAGAAAATAATTAGTTGTGTAGACGGGACTAATTTAAAATCAGTTCTCGTATTAAATACTAATTAAATTGTTTACGGCCTCCCCCAAATTGGCAGGATTCATGTCTTGTCCTCCAACCTGGCCTAAGGCTAACCTAGCGCGTATTTAATCTGGTTGAAGTTAATAACAACGACAAAACGTTATTATAATCTTTTTTCATAAATAATATAATTGCTTTAATAAGATACTTAATTAAACAAGTCATACGAATAATAACGTGGGTTTGATGGTAATTAACCAGTTTTTTGCCTTTAGCACTTGTCACTCCACAAACTTAAGAATGGTGCAACCTTTAGGCGAATAAATATCTATCTGCCCGATAGCAATTTGGCGTATTGTCATGATACTTAGTTTTTTTTTTCTGAATTTTAGTTATTAGTAGCAGACAATAATCATGTTTATAATTTTTATAAGTGAATTTTACATGATGCGCAAAGCCTAATGAATTAGGACTAAAAATATGGAGCGTTACTTTGTAATGAAGATTCTTGTTCCATTACTTTCTGTATTTATTTACTCTAAACATGGTGTATTCTTTATTTACAGAGGGTTTATTCACCTGGGTGCTGGTCTGGCCGTCGGTTTCTCCGGTCTTGCGGCAGGTTTCGCCATAGGCATCGTTGGTGATGCTGGTGTACGTGGTACCGCACAACAGCCTAGGTTATTCGTCGGCATGATTCTTATCCTCATTTTCGCCGAAGTGTTGGGTCTATACGGTCTTATCGTCGCCATCTATCTGTACACGAAACAGTAAACGCATAGAGCACACTCTTACTCCCGTCGCCCGTGCTCCGAGCTTCTATGCCTCCAGAATCTGCCCAGTCACTCGTCGCGCACAGGGAAGTCGTCGCCGGTAGCGAGTCACCGCATAGGGCCTCGGAGCACCCTTGTATAATACTTACTTGTTGATTACTTGAAATAAATCATTTATATCATGTCGCACATCTCCGGCCCGGTGCCGCCTAGATGCTGCCGGCCGCACCGCGCCCAGAGACGCGAATTGTATAAATAATTTTGTCATTTCAATTTTGTAACTATCACTTTTCAAATTCCTCAATCATGGTTTTAATTGCGAACGCTACCGAGCGATGACTGCGTATTTATTTTATTTATTACAGCATTTTTAATTTGATTCACGGTGACAGGAGATATTTTGGTTTACTATCGACATATCAAAGTTTCTTTGCGCGTTTCCATCCCTCGCGATTGTATCTTCGTACTATCGGACGATATCAATTTTAGATTATTTTAGCGTTAAGGCGAAACTAATGTACAGTTAGAGTAGAAATTTAAGTCCAAACGATTATCTTAAATAATTTATAAAACCGTTGAATCCCCCAGGTACTGTGTACCGGTGTCTATCGCTGACAATGTTAAGTTAAACCTGGCTATTGTATTACATGCTATATAGCTTTCAGTGTTATAGGTGGATATATGTATCCTTATACTAAGCCTGTAAATGTTATCTCTCGAGTGGCTGTTGATAAATTCAAAAGCGAGTCACAAACATTGTATTGCCAGGAATCAGTAAATAAACATGGTTTGTACATTCCATATTATTTTGTTTCTACTTGATTATACTGTGTGTTTTATTTTCCTTATTCGATCTTCATTAAATTATGCGAGCAATTTATAAATATTTAAAGTATTCGGAAAGCGATGCTTTTATGACATTATAATATAGATAGGTATATATAACTGTCGCAATCAAATTAAGTAATTATAATAATATTTACATAATAGTAGTAAAATTACATTTCTGACGACTTATAATGTAAACAAAAAAATATAATATTTATTCTGTACTTACCTCATAGTCGAAATGATGTTTGAATGGTTATATAAATTGGTAAAATAAAATACATCTAGGTAAAATTGTATTTTATTTTAGGTTTCATGTTAGAGAATGTTATAATCTTTGGTGTTATTGAATGAATTGTGTTAATAAAATATTTTAAAAACGATACATTTTAAATTATGAATTGTTTCAATAAGGTTGATCCACGTAAGTATATGCCAAAAATAGTAAGTAAATAGCTTGATGTCTGACTGGCCTAGGTACTGTTCAATTTCTAAACTCGAGAACTAAGTAGGTACTAGGTATTAAGTTAACCTGACGCTGCATTTATAACAGGTGACCTTAATTTCAGGATCTATGGAATAATTTATCATTCCATAAAATTATATTATAATCCGCATAGGTACCTAACGATGTAATATTTTTTTGGACAAAGATATTAGATGAGGGCGCGAAATTCTAATTTTCAACGGTTTTTAAATATGTTTACATGTTTGAACCACGTTTGAAATGACGTATGGGTCGTACATTGTACAAAGATATTAGATGAGGGCGGGAAATTCAAATTTTCGACTGTTTTTAAATATGTTTACATATTTGAACCACGTTGTAAATGACGTATGGGTCGTATTTTTTTGGATCGCGCGCGACTATGGCCTCATGTTCATTCAAGTCATTTGCTGTTAAATTTTCTTAACAATACGAATCTGATTTTTTTGTAAAAATTGCGGTTTTTACAAACTGGAGATTTCTAGCCCTCGTCGCTCGGCTGTCTGTCTTTGCGTTTGTCCGTGGTATCGTAGCACCCTAACGTGTGCACAAATTTCAACACTGCTTTTGCAATCAGAACGGTCTGCAGACTACCCAACTCGTCGAAAATTTACGGCAGATGTATCGTGTTTGAGCTTATTGAATTGGTATAAATGAGTAGTTGGCTCACACATGACGGGACGAGGACCAAATGATGGGGCAGGAAGTGGCCACAGGAACTCAACTATACTCATCGTAGAACCTCTGAGTTTGGACTCATTCAATGGGTCTCGACGAGTGTAACGTTGATAGATATGGGTATGTGATGAACGAGTATTGAAGTTAAAATTGATAAAAAAAAATTAGGTTTTTTAAAATTGTTATAAAGATATGTTAATACATACTATACTATCTATATATGTTAAAACATGGAAACATTCAATGCAATATTTTGCCGTCGTCGCAAACAACAAATTCTCATCGCAAAAATGTCCCAAAGTTCTTAAAACAATCTACGCCAAGGAGTAAAGCTATAACTCGTTGGAGTAAAGTATTCTGGGGAATTTTTGGCGAGAATTGAACCGTGAAGTTGTCAATTTTGTTTTATAATTAGTAAAGTATTCACAACTTTACTGATGGAGGTAGGGGATTGATTTCATCATAATCATCAGGGGTACTTATAATTCAATCGCAATTATGAAGAAATACTCAACACTAGCAAAAATTGCACTATTTCGTAGCCGATTGCAAACCTAAAAATCATATCTGCTTACGATAGATATGTATAGGGCCATAGATAATATATATGTTAGGGCTGCGTTTGTTTGCTTTGACTGACATCGGTAACTAAGGGTTTTCGAACGCGGTTCACGTCGCCGCGCCCCGCCGACGACACGTCGTCCAGACGACGTTTAGGAACGCAGCCTAGGAGGTACACGTCATACATTTGACGTTGACGTTTGTTTTGAGTTGGCAAACGTCAAAGTCGAATAGTGAGAGTCCGCAATAAATTAGTTTTATGAATTTCTGAAAAATATATTAACAAAATGAAGTATAAGGCTTTGCTATTTCTTACTGTAATCCTAACTTACTATGAGGGAGAAGCTCAATCTCGTGCAAAAGGTGTAAGTGCTACATTTCGGTAAATATATGTAACCGGCGCGGCAGCGTTCTGTGTGATAAAAGGAAAACTATTAATTTTCTCGTTGCAAACACATTTGTTAACAATATCATAATAAGATTAATCATAAGAAGTTTCCTATTTGAAATGCGAACACTGGTTAACGTTGGTCCTGTAGGTATTGCGTGTTTATTTTAGATGTAATACCTACTAAGGTCCTTTAGTAGGTATAACACCCAAAATAAACACGTCACCTGTTTCCGTAGTTATATGAATACCTACTGTACAAAATAGGTGGGGGTGAACCCATTAACACCCAGACCAGACCAAACTAAAAGATTCCACTTTGTGGCAATCCGAAAATACCAGGGGTTAAGTAATATTTTTTAACTAGTAATAATTTACGAAATTATTTTTCAGCTAGATGACAAAGTCCAGCAATTGACAGACCTCACAGCCAAAAAGTCTATAATAACTTTAAACCTCAGCAAATTCAAGGAATATGTTAAGTCCCCGCCCAAGGACTACTCGTTCGTCATTATGTTCACGGCGATGGCGCCATCACGGCGTTGCGCGATATGCCAGCATGTGTACGATGAGTACATGATCGTCGCAAACTCATTCAGATTCTCACCAGCTTATAATAACAAGCTGTTCTTTGGTATGGTTGACTTTGATGAGGGGTCTGATATCTTCCAAATGGTAAGTAAGTTTATTAATTCACACACATATACACTTATCCTACGCACCTGCAGTACTGAGCAGGAATGCAGTGTCATACGTCAAGACTGGATGATTCCCATTGCCTATAAATTAGTACAAAATTTGATTCACCTAGAAGAATAAAAATATGAATGGGCTTTATGGTCTGATCAACTGTTTAACAATGTGAGTTGGAGCAGTAAGAAAATATAAAATGCACTGCAAATGCCTCTTGGGTATAACTGTGCCTGCTGCTGGATGGGTTGATCTGTCAGAAGCTCTTAAATAGGGATGTAATGCTTACTCCTGTTGTACTATTATTAAGGCATGCTTGATTGGTCTTCCAAGTACAAGTGTTCATTAGAGAGGGCTCCCAATAAATGATACAAATGAATTTGCCAGTCAGATTCAGTGATGCTTACATATTCAAACACACACATTTTCCAATTCTTCAAGCAAACTTGAATGGTGTCAGATACAACTATACTACTCAATGGACTGTTGCCATGCGTTGACTGAACATGACAGTGTCCTTGAGTACAAAGGTCCTAAGATGCTTATAAACTTGTTTTCCAGCTTCGTCTCAACACTGCCCCGGTTATCATGCACTTCCCCGCCAAGGGTAAGCCGAAACCTGCTGACTCCATGGACTTTGAGAGGGCTGGCCTACATGCTGAGGCTATTGCTAAATGGATCCAAGATAGGACTGATGTTCAGGTATATACTTTCCTTATACTATAATTACTTTGTACTTTATCTCAGTGCTCTATGTGCTTTAATTAAGATAAAAAGTTTATAATTTACATTTATATGACCTTTTATTGTTTTTCTTTTATACTAGATTTTGTTCACTGCTTCTCCCGCGCCCCTATTGGTCTTCTTCTCCGGCTCACCCCCACTGTCATAGCGTGAGGCCTACGCCACTCGGCGATAGTGTAGCTTTCTATCAATAAAAGAATTTTCGGAATCGTGTCCGTAGTTCTGGAGATTTTAAGCCTATATCAAAATAAAACTTTATAATAATAATTTTATATGAAATATAATAAATCTTATTTACATAGGTTAAACTTATAATTCTATCTATGATCATATAATATCTCCTAGGAAAACGGTGCCGCTATTATACGGTCGTCTGTAGTGTAGCAGTCATCACTAGAATGTTCCAATTTCAATTAAAAGTTTATGGCTCCATTGTTTATGATTCTGCAAACATTTTTTTATGAGAGAATAAAATATAAATTAGACGACAGTTAGCCGGTAGCAAGAGCGCTCATTTTATTTGGGTAATCGCAAGTTTGCAATTGCGGATACGTTGCTGCCGAATATTAATGCCGTTATTACACTATTGTCATCCATTTTTCTTATATCTATTTTTATTCATAATTTTTTAATTTGTTATTGCTTTTAAATACCTGGCAGAATACCTACCGTTGGTTGGATGAGACCATTTTAAGAAAGAAAGTGATCTTCTTTTGCAAAAAAAGAATTTTTTTTTTTCTCTTTGGTTAGTTGTCAGTCATCATTTACGTAGGCTGTTACGACAGTCCAAAAATCGGCACCGCTTTCCTTAGCAAAAATCAGAGTTAAAAAGCCGTTTCATACTTGGTCATGTTGCTATGTGCTTCGAATTTTTAAACTGGATTCTCAAAACATTTCATTCACAGATCAGGATATTCCGTCCACCAAACTACTCCGGCGCCGTCGCGTTTTCTATGCTCTTCGTTCTTGTCGCCGGCTTCCTCTACCTTAGGCGGAACAACTTGGAATTCCTCTACAACAAGCAAATGTGGGCCGTGGGTGCTGTTTTCTTCTGCTTCGCTATGGTTTCCGGTCAGATGTGGAACCAAATCCGAGGCCCGCCTTTCTTCCATAAAACCAAGAATGGACCAGTTTACATTAACGGCGGATCCCATGGACAATTTGTCTTGGAGAGCTATATTGTGGCTATTTTGAGTATCCTTTTTGAATATAGTTTTCTTTTCCTGTAAAGACTGACTGAGCAGCCTCCCGAGGCCCCAGTACGCGTTTCGCCCGAGGCACACGTGATAGCACCCGATGGAGGAGCGTCGCACGAGTGACATAATGATAGCTGGGGTTGACAGTGACAACTGGTCACTGTCGACCCCAGCTATCATTATGTCAAGCTCATATGGTCATGACCTTGGTTTACCAATTGCAAGAATCACGTAGGGCCTTAAATAATTTAAAAATGCAGTTAGGGTAAGAAAATAAGTTGGAATGTTGGATGCTCCACTGCATAAAATCTAGTAGCCTTGTTCAATAGGAATTTTAATGTTTTGGACAAAAATGGTAGCGTTTCGTTTCCTTCAATTGTCTCATATGAGCACCCCCACACACATACCTGCCACACATTCAATCCCTACATCCCCAAACACGCAACCATATATGTTAAATTCCTAATTCCCCACACTTATTCAATTCCACAACCACTTGCATGCACATTTTACGACTATCACATTATACTTATGTTCAATGCGCGTCTGTCTAAACCAGTCGCTACTTAAATAATGTTTATAATTATTGATGGTAGTCTGAAACAGCGTAGTGACATTTCAAGCCGTCGCATTGTTTAAAATGAAATGTATGTTGACAAATATTAGAAGTTATATTAAATGTCCGCGGCACCTCGATAAAACAGCCAACAGCACTGATGGATAATATAGCTTTAAATCAGTAAAAGCATTTTCAGAATCGGCTCAGTAGTTCAACAGCTTACCTCCTAAATCCAAAAACAAACTACCTCTATAATATACCATCATATCCTTGACTCTCACAAAAGACGCCGCAGTAGTGGTCGGCATGATACTGATGGTGGAAGCCTCCGGCGGGGTCAAGAATGTGGACGTTGCGCGCACGCAGGCCGAAGGCAAGCGGCGGCGGTTCCAGTCCGTCGTGGGGCTGGTGCTGGTTTGCGTGTTCTTCTCGCTGCTGCTCTCGGTGTTCAGAGCCAAGACCCAGGGCTATCCGTACAGGTATGTTGTCTCAAGAAAAGGGTCCATTACAGACGCACCGTATAGGGCGTATAGTAGTAAAATACAAGTGTGTTTGGAGATATTTATTAGTTAGTCCTTATAGTCTTTCTTATAAGGATTTGGGTCCTAAATGCTAAGTGAAAACCGTTCAATTTCCGGCATTTTTTAAATATTGAAAACGACCACAAAGCTGAGTCGACAGTCCACAGGCTATGCGATGCTATAGAAAGAGAAAGAATTGAAATTAAGCCGACGATTGTCCATTGAAAGATTGTCATTCCGCGCTGGCGAAAACCATCGCTATATAGCGGTTGAGATTAATGTTAACCATGTCACCCCGCAGATGCAATGGTTGGAAAATCTTGCGATGGAAATTAGTGTTACGCGATATCCATCAGATAGTTCTTGAAGTGAAGGCTTGCGTGCGAAATACTATTATTGAAATGGCGCGATTTTTGACCAAGGCATCTGCAGTTCAAGTTTTGACACCACACTAGAAAAAACTACTCTAGTTTGGCGGAAATATGGTTCAATTTTTGAACTAACGAACCTTTTCAATTCTCTTACTTCTCATCCTGGCCTATATAGTTCATGCTTAACAAATATGTAAGTTTTGTCAAATTATTTCCAATTGTGTTTTTTTTAATTCCTTCGCAAATTTCCAATCTAATTGTATCCTAGCTGGTGGACTATCACTTTAATTCACAATGGGCTAATAATTTTGTTACAGCTTCCTGTTCAAGTAAGCTGTTGATCGAATATTAGTAGTTAAGACCGACGTGTGAAGATTGGATGTGTGTGTCAGTGTGTGCAATTTTACCTTATTATGTGTGTTATCATTGGTAGCAATAATATCTGTTGGTCATTAAATGATGTTCTTATTTATTTTAAATGATTTTGTTAACATACCTCTGCAGTGGCCCTTAGTAGGGTTTGAACGCATTCCAATTAACAGTGTAATAATTATTACAGAGTAAACCACAGATCACGAGAGATATGCCGTGCGGTTCAAAATGTATGGGAACTCGCTGTCTCCGTTTTGTTCCCCACCACTCGCCACAAAACATATGCAATTACATAAAACCAACCAATACGAAGTCTCACACACACACGCGTGCCAATAATTCGGTGCGTGCTGCGTCGTCGCCGCATACAGCGGCCGTACCACGCGATGCACCAGTTTAAGTATCGTTAGACGATCTATCCATTGCCTCGTACATTCACTCAGTAGCGAACATAGGTGGTACTTAAAGAGCCATGTATTTTGTACAAAAATAAAAAAGTCGTTGTGCTACATGAAAACTAAAATAACATAATAAAGGCATTAAATATTTTTTGATTTGTTGTTTTTAATGATTTTAAAGACGAATAAATAAAATACTTAATACTGGCTGGTGAAATGAGATTCCATCTTTCGCGTAGTTCACTTTGCTGCTAGTATTTTTGCACACAACCACGGAATAACACGGCATTTAAAAAAAAAGTTAGAGCTCCGATACCGACGTGCAGTTGCAGTCGACTGACGGCGAAAACTGTATGTTAGCCTAATTTTGGCTAAAGGTGAGCGCAAGCCCACCGCTTTCATAACATATCTCCTCTAATATATCTGTGGAGTAAACAGTACAGTACAGACTTAGAAGAACACTTTTCTCAAATAAAAGCACAAGAACAGTAAATAAATATTTATTAATGACGAACTATAATAATATTGTCATTTTGATAGCCTCTAAAAATAAATAAATGCTCAGTTTACCTTAAAGCTATGTGGTTGAAAAGTTCTGTTTTGTTTTTTCTCATTTATAAATAAATAAACTTAACTATTGAAATAAAACTAGTTTTTAAGGATTTTATCGCGTTTATTTTTCGTTTTTACGTTCCCTTCCTTAAAAAATCGTTTTATTTCAATGTGTAGTATTCGCGTAAATATAAGAAATCAATATAAACTTAACTACATAATTCAACTTAGGAATGTGAAACTTGCAACAATATCGTATATATGTATTAAATTAAGTACCTAGCTCCTACCCAAATTTTGTCTTTATATTTTTTCCTTTTGGTGCGGGATCTTATTATGCTATATGCTTTGTTTGTTGTTTGTTAACATCGTTAACGCATATAACATAATAAGGCGTAGTCCTAAATGGCTGGCGATTGTACGATGCGATTTCGTCGCACGACGAGAGGTGTCTAGACTACTCGCAAGTCATCGTACGAGCACAGTAGGCACTAATTTTCGTCGTGCGACAAAATCCCATCGTTTGCTCCTCCGATCGTTGGCCTATAAGGACGACGCCTAACGTGTTATGTAACAGACACACCCGAAATTTTAATATAGCGACTCCGTTTTCTTCAGTTCAGTACATGTATACGGACGGAACTCAATGGAACCATAAATAAAAATCGGTAAAAAAACTTTTAAGTTAAACGGTTTTATTTTATGTGCACTGAAAACTACAAAATAAATAAATAGTTACTTACCTATCAACCTGCGTAGGTGATCTCGGTCATTAATATCTCTGATGGTAGTGGTTGTCATAACATGAACCATGTCAGCGGCCGAAAGGCAGTTCATGAAAGAACACTAACACCAGGGTTTGCTTGGTAGGTAAACTAAGCAGCCCACACTATAACAAGTAGGTATTTTGACCTTCTAGTTCAGAAATATTTTAGTACTAGGCAGAATAGCTTTTAGGCATATTAGACTAAAATAAAAACGTGGGGCCCATTAACTATTTCTGTATTACTTTCTACTATACTAAGTGTGGATTGCATCGACTTATTATAATCGTCATCATCATCATCCTAGCGGTTTATCCCGGTCGCATCCGAAACCTCATAGCTCCGGAGTCCAGGGTCCGCTGAATCGACTTACTATAATCGTAACTGGAGGTTTTGACCATCAATAACCAGCCGTAACGGCTTCACCAGCGAACGCCGAGCTCATGATCTACCAAAGTATAAGATATGCTCTGCCATAGGTATGATTTCAGAGGGGCCCCACGTTTTTATTTTAGTCTAATATGCCTAAAAGCTATTCTGCCTAGTACTAAAATATTTCTGAACTAGAAGGTCAAAATACCTACTTGTTATAGTGTGGGCTGCTTAGTTTACCTACCAAGCAAACCCTGGTGTTAGTGTTCTTTCATGAACTGCCTTTCGGCCGCTGACATGGTTCATGTTATGACAACCACTACCATCAGAGATATTAATGACCGAGATCACCTACGCAGGTTGATAGGTAAGTAACTATTTATTTATTTTGTAGTTTTCAGTGCACATAAAATAAAACCGTTTAACTTAAAAGTTTTTTTACCGATTTTTATTTTCTTGTTTTTAGTATTTAGTGAAATTGTCTACCGAATATTCCTCATTCTATTTAATTCATTCAGTGCATCATTATTACATGGTTTCTTACCTGATAATTTAGTACAATCTAATTCCTCAATACATAGCCCTTCCAGAGACTTGACTCGACTTAGAGCCACGTATGCTTGTCCTTCCTCAATCAATTTTGAGCCCAAATATACTACTGCATGGTCGACGGTGCTGCCCTGCATTTTATGGACGGTGGATGCCCATGACAAAACTAAGGGCAACGTCCTTCTTTCAGCCGTACCATAATTGAATTTTGCTGGAAACTGTATGGCTTTAGGGTAACGTGCATGCCGTCTCTGCCAAAGTCAATTTGAACTGATGGTATATCTGTTTCGTACATTTGGGTTCGACGGAACTGAGGCCAAACAATTTCTGTAATGTGGCCTATAGCGCCATTTACCAATCCTTTTGTAACGTCAATGTTGGACCGCAACATTACTTTTGCACCTACAAATATTTCAAGTACTGATGGTAAGCCTCCAGTCTTATTTATATCTGTTGGTATTATTTTTGCTAAATTTAGATTATCTGTATTTCGTGTGGCGTCAATTATTTGATCCTGTGCTTTTATGGTATAAATTCGAGATCCCTTGCTTCGGAACAGATTTAAAACCGTAAAAAACATACAAATTTCGTAATTTTACAGTGTTTCTGATGCTAACAACTCTCTTTGTCTGTCACGTTGTGATGCTAGCCTGGACTCATGACGCTCGGGTGTTTCTGACGCTATTAGCTCTCTTCGTCTGTCACGTTGTGATGCTAGCCTGCACTCATGACGCTCAGGTGTTTCTGACTCTACCAGCTGCCTTTGTCTCTCACGTTGTGCTATTAACCTGGTATCATGTCGCTCAGGTGTTTCTGTTGCTAACCGTTCTCTTCGTTTCTGTAGTCGACTATGGGTTTCATTTTCACTTTCCTTTGCACGTTTCGTTCTATACTTTTCTTTTGCCTTTTCGAGCCTTCTTTTTCGTTGTGTAGCAGTTTCGTTTTTATTTTTGTTTGCTTTTTTATTTATTGTTACCATGTTGTTCCCACGATTAAGGGGCATTTTGACGGTCGACCCCATTTTTTTTATCTGCCCCTCTAACGTCACACAATCTTGGACGCAACTGTTCTCGACACGACTAATCATGCCCCCACCTAATACGCCATTTTGTAACAGCGTCCATCTTGAGTTTGAAATTTTGACATAATGACAGTATTCTGCTAGTGTAGTCCTATTATTTGATACCCATATTGTGGTGGTTGTGGAAAAATATGTACCTAGTCCGCCATATTGGAACGGCGTCCATCTTGAATTTAAAATTTTGACATAATCATCGTGTTTTACTAGTGTAGCCCTTTCATTTGATACCCATATTGAGGGGGTTAAGGAAAAATATGTAATCCGCCATTTTGTATCGGCGGCCATCTTAGATTTATAATGTTATTGATTTTATTATATTGTATTGTCATCTAAATTAAATGTGTGTACCAAATTTCAGATCAATCTGACAACGGGAAGGTGCTTAAATTTCAATTTCTAATTTTGACCCAAATAAATAAATTCCGTACGGGTCGAGCTAAATAAAACCGTTTAAAAAATAGGGATTAAATCATAATATACGCGGGATCACAGCGCATCTGTTGGTGGGATATTTTTCAAACGTCTTCTTGTACCATTCATGAGCCTGAATCGATGTTTGTATCTGAAAAAATTAAAAAATATATGGAAGAAAATATTACACATTTACCTCCCAATTTATAGGCGTTCCATAACTTTGTTAAACGTCATATAGTACTGTCCACGAGAGTTTTGCTTTGCGCAGTACTATATGACGTTTGATAAAGTTATATAACGTCTATAAATTTGGGGGTTAAATTTTGGAATGATACATGACAGATTCAATGATTCTGTGTATTGTCGTTTATGGAAATTATCGGCGTTGCCAGAGTGGACACGGAAGACAGTGGAGTAGACCTAGGAAAGAGCAATGCATGCATAATGTCTATTACTGAATTATCATACGAAAAGACAGCAGTAGCGTCTCGATCTACTGCCGCCTTCCTACCTAGGCAAGTATGCTCCATCGTAGATCTCATCGTCACTTACCATCAGGTGAGATCGAGATCAAATACTTGCCTATAATGTAGGTAATAAAAAAAAAAGGACAGTAGTCAGTACATAATATTGATCTATTTGTACAAATTCTAGACTATAATCTCGAGAAATAAGAATAATCTGGATAAAGATATATATTATCTGCATTCAAGCTAGCTAATTTATAACGAAGTGAAAGGAGGTCGCGCGCGGTACACTATGACGGTACCTATTATCGAGTCTAGGCTAACAATCTTTTTATAATAATCTAAAGTATCTAAAAAAGAAATAAAATTAAATGTCTTACCTGATTGCCTACAACCCACAAATAAATACACAGGAACGTCTTCGTAGGTACCAGCAATATTAGAACAGTGTAGATAACAATCTCGCACATTCTGTGAGGACTCGACACGCGTTCAAAGAGTCCTCCATGAGGTATCTTATGCTCCTCGGTCACCACCGCGCCGGATTTCTTGTCTTTGCGCAAGTTAGCGAATATAATGTTTGTTTGAAATTGTTTGTACCACGCGTAGAAGAATATGAGCGTGCATGGGATGGCTAGGATCGTTGTGCGCAGGTCGTTCCAAATGATGTTATTGCGATTTTGGGGTCCTAAAAAATCAAAACGACTTTTTAAAATTCAAGTGAAATTTCGAAACAACAATTTAGTTTCTCCATATTAATATTATCAGTTGTAGATACTTTGAATACTAACTAAATTACTTTTGGTTACCACTGAAATTTATATCTTATGTAAGCAGTCAGAGTAAGTTCTTACTAAAGTAAGCTAGTTTGAGTTTCAATTGTTATTGTACTCGCGCCCGTCCACGCTGACCCTAAGTAGTCTTGTATTTTTCTTTGAACTTATGTAGCCTTTATGTCAAAGGGCTAGTGCAACAATGAGAGCTTTATAATGGTTTGGCCAAACCTGTGGCTTAGTGCACTTATTGGTGCCTTAATAACATCACTAAGCAGATGTGGTCAACAATTTAACATATTAATTTACTAAAGCCATAGTAATGATGTTAAACATTAAGCTATAGGAGCAGTTAAGTAATTTTTAATGCTTTAATTAAGGTGTATATTGGAATTAACATTAACCCAGATGTAGTTGAACCCTTAGAGGTCAGACTTTATATTAAAGATAATTTAGAGAACATTCTAACACATAGGTACATACTTGCATAATACCTACCTACTTCAATAAGCAAGGCCTAATATGCTACAACTATGACCAAGAGTTACCCAGGTATAGTTACCTTTCTGAAGGCCATAGTAACCTCTACTTACCACAAAATAAAGGTGCTTGTCCCACAACAGCAATGATGCAGGCGAAGTAGTGGACAATGCCTGCTAAATAATGGCTCAGGTTCATCTTGCTGGTCTTAGCAAACACTTGCAAATAGTAAGTCTCGTATAGTCTTCTTAAACACTGGACTGTGAGCAGTGTCATTGCAATCATGGCTGCATTAACTGATACTGAAAAAGTAAATAATTGAGTTTAATAAAAGGGAATTTAATCATTATTCTTTAAGTACTTCTATAAAACTGTTACTGGGCTGTACATGTATGTTGAAGACATTTAAATGTGCAATACACTATTAGGTGGTATATCTTAATATATATAAATTATGTGTCACGGTGTTTGTCCGCTATGAACTCCTAAACTACTAAAGCAATTTTAATAAAATTTTGCACACTGTGTGCAGTTTTATCCAACTTGAAAGATAGGATAGTTTATATCTCAATTTATTTTATAACACAAAACAATGTTTGCCGAGTAAGCTAGTTATAATATAATCCTCAACAAGTGTTTGTCGAAATCGTTCTACACACTACACTACACCGTGTCTGTATTTCTTCGAGCAACATTATCATCATTATTGACATACTTTACACTATGAACCCCTTTTAGTAAGTGTTGGAACCATGTAGCCATCAGCTTGTCATTATATATTATACTTCATTTTAAGCTTATCTAGCAAGTCCTACATTGTCTCATATACCCATAACAATGTACTACCAAAAATATTTGAGTTTCTTTTAAAAATAGCAATCATGGAGTTACTTGCTCCTTCTCCATAAGAACGGAATTCCAAATGGCTGAATGTTAGCTTATTATTTTGTCACTTTTTTAGTTTATATAAATAAAAACTATTCCGATTCCGGCACACATGTTGTCACAGGGACCATGTAGTATTATGATAACATGTCAAATAACTAATGAGTACCAACATTGATATAAGTAAATACTTACTTAATCTGTATGGTCATTAAGCATACTTTCACCACAGCCAATCAATTGCTTTTCGACTAGATTTTTGTAATAAGTAACGAATTTATAACATAAAATGTTGTGTATCCACAACAAAGTTACTAATAGGTACTCACCAGATGGCTCATTTTCCTCCAGCAGAACCTTCAGCACGAAATGTACCCAATAGCTAACGCTTCCACCAACGTAATACACAAACGACATATAAGATAACATAAAAACGCTAAATAAAACAGCGAATAAATAAAAATGTCTGTAATATGACTTTGGTATTTCTAAGACTTGAAGGAAATTGGCCTCAGAACCTTGGTAAGCGAAACTCCCATAACGATACCCCTTTATAATAAACGCTGGCACATATTTCTCGTAATTATTTATTATAACACCGGTAAAGGTTACGGCGAAAGCTAGATTTAAAAATATAAAGTCTATCACGTTAATATCCAACATGGTGTGAGATAAACAATGAAAGAAACTGAATATGTGGTCGATTGCACACGATTCTAAGTCACCAATATAAAATCTAACGGGACACTGGTGAGTAAACTTTCGTTCCAATTCTTACGAAAGTTTTATTTGAAATAAATAATCCCAGCATCGATTTGACACACAGATTTAACATATTCACTGACGTCTGACAGTGACAGCGAACACCATTTTTTTTTTTTTTTTTTTCGCCCTTTCAGGCAGGCTATAGTCTATTGACCATACAGCCTACAGCGAACACCAGTTTTTTAGGGTTCCGTCAATGAAATAATGCAACGAGCTTGCGGGAATTCAAACTGACTTTATTCGGTCTCTATGGAATGAATTACATTTGAATGAATGAGTTGAACGAATGAGTGATGGAATGATTACATGCTTATAATTAACACTATTCCTCAGTAGGAATATATGATGTGTATCTGTGCATATATTACATCTTAATAGAACACTACTGCCTTATTAATAAAAATCGCGTATTCCAAACATAATCATAAATTAGACTTATTAGTCCCAGAGTAAACGAGCATTAACTTCGGAATGGAAATGTTATTAATAAACATAGAGTAACCTCGAACGAACAATACAGCGTAACTAACGCTTACGCTATGGCAACCCATATGTATTAAAATTAAACAGATCATGTCAGCGGATGAACCAAATTAACTCAACGCTTGGTGATGACATTAATTAACAGACAAGTATGGTATTCTGAAATTTGCCACATTTGTAACGTGGTGGGTACCGCTACAATTTTTTTTATTCAAATATGGAAAACAAAATTATTTGATGTTACCTCTCGTACTTGGAAACAGGAATTGATAAAAAAATCATCCCATTGAGTGGGGTGTTCTTGAATAGGTATTTTAAAATCATTATGATCGTAATTGGTAAGTTTTTCAAAATTAAGTTCCGTTTATGAAATATTACGATCCAAAGAACCTTTTTTAGCTACACGATTCGTCCTCTAACTCCTGAACTACATTTAAAAAATCTGAGATTTCCTAGAATACTAGAAGAGAGAGAAAGAAATTAACCGCAAACATAACTTTGTTTTTTTAAATGATGTAATAATATATTATATCGCCAGACGAACACACCAACTATACGGTTCCACATTAAGATAGACTTGTATTATGGGTACCCTAAAATGGACTGAGTATAAACTCAGTATATAACACGTATATTACACGTATACGTATATATATTTTTTTTTGGGCAAATGGATGGATGATGGCTTATGTTGGTACATTTGATTACATAATGGTGCTTAATATTTTTGTCTCTCTGCTAATGGATACAGAAATATATAGATATTAAACATACTTGACACGGGTAAAAATATTTACGCACATAAAACAAAGTGGCCCTACCAAGCTTCGAACCCGGGACCCTCGGCACAAAAAGCAGCGTCACTACCAACTGCACTAAGCATCAAAGAGTATATAATCACTACGTTTTAAGAGACGGCACTTAGAACATTATCTGTAGCTCAAAGTCACGCAGAATAGTAGTACCAACATTGTAAAAATAGGAAAGGCTGCCAACATTTCCGTACAAAAGTCACTGACAGTTAGAGATGTGCTAAATATTATCGATATCTAGGGTTGTACTTACGTTAAAATTAAAATGCCGATATCGATAGACAATGCTTGAATAGCGGGTTTTAGAACTACTATACTTAGAATACTCTAGGTGTAAATAAAAGGCATATGACATTAGTTTTATAGCTTTATTTCAAACATTATGTTATCATCCCATGTTTACATAAAGTTGTTTCTTGTCATTATATTCACATCAAAATATCATACTGAAAAAAATATTCTAACAGCATTATTAGCTTAAATATCATAATTGAAACTCATATCACACACTTTTGGAAAGATTTGCTGGCCATATTCATGAGCAAAATAGAGTCTCTGTCTCGAAAATAACTCGTTTACCACAAGCACACAGCAGAATCACTAATAGGCGGAATCTTCACGCTAAATCGGAGGAGAAGGTCTCAACTCGACGGTAGTAACGGAGAATCCAAACACAAATTAGTAACAGCTGTAAAATAACAAAAGAAATACGCAAACAGATCCGAAATCGGCCGGTATATCTTTGTATTGAGGTTCTATTGACGCCATCTTGCTTGTCATTTTGAACGACGTACCAGCATTATAATACAAATGTATGATCTTTTCCGTTGACTTTCTAATGTTGGCCACCCAAGTCTATGTGAACCAAAATAAAATGAACCCCGTCGAGTACGTTCTCCTAACACATCATAGTTCAAGAATAATTGGACATTCTCAATGTATGGAAGTGTCCACCCACTGCTAAGCATGTTGTCATAATTTTAATTCATGACATTGGTTAAGCTACGGAAGCCTACATCGTACGTGATCCGACACGCACCAGGCCGGTTTTTTATGAGTTGTTTTACGGACATGGGTACTAGCCCTTTCGTCAAAAAAAAATAAAGTGACATTTTGTCAAGGCCCGGAATTCGGTAAGTATGAATGTTATTTTTGAGCGACTTAACTGTTGCCAGATTTGACTTAGGTATGAATTGGGCTCAATTGGGCTACATATTATCTATTCGTAGTGGTAACAATTAAACAAACGAATTGAATGATAGTAAGCTACCCGGGTATTCACTGTATTTACCTTTGGATCCGACTAAGTTAAGCATAAAATATTCGAAAGAGTTCCGCACACACCTGCTTTTTCATAGACAAAGTTACTTTAAAAAACCCGGAAGCCCTTGTGAATCCCTTTTATACGGAAAAGTTACGTTATTAAATGTCGAATAATCTGATTTTTATTTGGAATGTTATCTTTATGACTTACTGTTAGTACAAGAAGCATAAAAAGCGAATACTAAACATTGAGATAAAACTAATTTTACCGATTTTATCGCGTTTATTTTATGTTTCTACGTTCCCGGCGTTTCGGCTGCTTTACAGCAACCATGGTCACAGGAGGACTGACTGACGTAGAAACATAAAATAATCACGATAAAATCTGTAAAATTAGTTTTTATTTCAAGGCATAAAAAGCGTTAAAAAACACTCATGCTTCAAGAACTGAACAAAGTGTCTAATGGAACAATTGCACACAAACGCACGGAGCATTGGAGCTCCGCTGGTTGAACGGAGCATCCCTATTGAAACGCTTTGCGATACCTGGCAGTTCCAGTTTTCTTCGCTTTTGTCCGCCCATCAAAGCTGAGAACAGACAACCCAATCGGGAATCTGTCTAAACATCCGACAATCGAAAGAGCGAACATCTTAACGGAATAGGTACCTACATTTCGTAATAAGCATTATCTCTTGTTTCTTATAGGTATTAAAAATAAACTCTTCAACAAAAGTTTATGATAGTTGTATCCCAATGTCTAACATTCCCCCAAATTCCGCAAATACGTAGGCAAGTAAGTGTATTGCGTTGGACTTGCCGCTTCAATATAGAACTGGTGACAGATGGCGCGATAATGTCTTCCCCGATATTGGAAAAATGTGGCCCCACTGAATGACGGTCCACGGGCAGATATTAGCGTGTCAGTAATGCCACACACTGAGGCCTTAAACATCCGGAGAATTTAGAAACGGAATCCGGAATTTCTTTGATGTACACCTTATTCTGTAAAAAAAGAATAATCCAAATGGGATCACCCACGAACAAATTTTATTTATAGCCATAGTGCATCTAATAACAATTCCTATAAACCCAAAATACGGCTTGGATACGCTGTGTTATTATAGAATCCCGGTGCATCCCGGTTTTATATGGAGTGCCACAAGGCAGCGTTCTAGGTCCTTTGTTATTTATTACCTATATTAACGATCTTCCAAGGGCAATAAATCATCCAATGGTACTCTTTGCTGATGACAGTACAGTAGTTTTTTCAGGGAAAAATATGAAACTTGACATGGAAACTGATATTAATAATAATATGATAAAAATAATAAATTGGCTGACATCAAATAACTTATTAATAAATATCGATAAAACAAGTATAATGACATTTAAAAATAACTCTTATCAATCACGATCAATTGACATCAATCATATGAATAAAAAAGTTAGTGACATCAAGGAGACAAAATTTTTAGGATTGTACATAGATTATAGGCTAACGTGGAAACCTCATATTGACAATATCTGTAATAAATTGAATAGTTTTTCGTATGCTCTCTATATGATGGCTAAAATTGTAAATCAAGATACAGTATTAATAGCTTATCATGCACATGTAACTTCTACTTTAAGATATGGAGTCATATACTGGGGTAACTCAACAGATAGGGAAAGAGTATTTAAAGCTCAAAAAAAGTGTGTTAGAGCAGTATGCTACTTAAACCAAACTGACACATGCAAACCACACGTTAGGAAATTAAAAATATTAACGTTCCCGTGCCTCTATATTTACGAGACATTAGTTTTTGTTAAAAGTAATATGAACCTTTTTGAGAATTTAAAAAGTGCACGAAACAGACATAAAATAAGAATGCCTGCACATAGGACATCACTTTATGACAAAAATGTGTTAAGCATGGCCCCGAGAGTTTATAATGGATTACCAAAAATTATAGCGCAAATAAACGACATAATATTATTTAAAAAGAAAGTTTTTGCATTATTAGTAGACAAGGCATACTACTCAATAGGAGAATACCTTAATGACAAATAAATGACAAGTAATATAATGACATAAATGATTGTAATCTATATAATATATTGTATGTAAATAATTGATTGAATGAATGAATAAATAAAGTAGGTAAATATAATTATTAGAATTTTAAATATTTGTACACCTTCAATGGTAGAATATAGATAAGGACCCATTGTAAATTAACTGTAAGAACATTTGTACCTATATTCAATGCAAATAAATATTGATTGATTGATTGATTGATTGATTATCATCAGATCAGTTCGATGGTATGGTATGGTTCGATGGATTTATCAGAACCATTTTTTCAAATTTGCTTCGTCGTAGTCGTTAACTATCACAATCGAGATTATCTTGACGCCACCCTTGAAATACTTATCATCGAGAAGTTCCGGTGGCCATTAATGGTCTTCTTTATCAGGTTCACTTCAGCAAATGATACTTCCTGAACGCAAATGCTTGACTTGTTGATGAAAATACCAAAATTGCTATATGTATGCCTATAATATTTGAGGAGTTCTCTCAATGCCTTATGGATCCTATCATCAGAACGGAGTTCTGAGGTAACAAATAAAAAAAAACTACCATCGAATTGAGAACCTCCTCCTTTATTTTGAAGTCGGTTAAAAACGGCCACCATTGCATTAGTTTAATTTATGTATATCATGATTTTCTCAGATCGATCTGATATAGCGTTACAAGAGACTTGTGAGGCGAGCGTCTATTTTTAAGATTATAAATTTGAGATGTATGAGGCCGTCCTTACTAACAGTTTGTTCATCTGAAGAACTGAGACAGTGGCCAGTTTCAAGCTGTGAGTCTGTGCGATCATTTCCATACTGGCCTGTTGCCTATAGGTACTTAATACTACGGTTTATGTAACCATGGGCGTATAATATACAGTAAGTACTTAACTACTTTACTGAATCTTTCAAAAGATAACCATTAATTTATGTTTCCAACTACATATCTTGGCGATTAATATATTCAGGAGCATCATGTTTTATTAACATCTCCCGTTTGATCTCAACTTTTTGAACAAGCGAGCGAGCTTTTAATTTATCTAAAATCATTCTCTAAACATTTATATTACTGAATACCTACATAATTAATCTGTGTTTGACAGGCGTTATTGTTTAAGGCTTTACTTGTAAAGCAAGAGCAAAGTGTATTTTATTGGGTTACTCAATCTAATATATCTCCTTCTATTATATTCTACAGGTCATTCAGAAAGTGTTCACTAAGTCTTGAATTGCGCTTCTCTTGCGCATTTGTAATCTAGATGTTTGGGGACCATGCAGATCTTGGCTTACTTAATCAACTTCTGCTGCGCAAGTGTAGAGGTTTACGTACCTCTAGTCGAGTAACTGGCCACAGCGGGGCGTCACGTTTCCTATTAGCACGCAACGCGAGCCCCCCAGCTGGGAATATAAAGATGGAGACTGTAGGCTATTTGCTGTCGGAACCAATTTTTTCTGGTAATAATTATTATAGTGTCTTTATTGGGCGCTCCTAGAGCCCATGAACTATAGACCTTCCGTCTGATCTGGCTCTATGGTCTGTTAAACTTTATAATTAAAAAAATTGGAACAAGCACTCTCTACTAGCTACGTGGTCTTAGACATGAAACTCAGGGTACTGAAAAAATGTTGCAAGTCAACTACTGAAACGACTGTTATTACAGTTTGGTTTTGTTGCTTTTGTTGTTTGTAAGTGCGGGAATACCTGAGGGAGATTCGACCACTACAACATCAAATATGGTTTTGATGGTTTGGCTTTTTGGGCTGCCTCTCTGACTATTGAGGGTTTATTTATTTATTTTATGTAACTTTATAAAAGTTACCAAATTATAGAGTAAAATACTTTAATCGGTAGGTAAGAAAGATACAATTTGCAAAAAAGGTATGCCCTAGTAAGTAGGTCCGAATTGATCCGACCGTGTGTAAAATCGTTAAATATCTTCTACAAATAGTTTATCACCTCCAGTTTCAACTCCCCAAATGATTTAGCAAGACGTACACGTCCACTGAGTTACGTAGCTGCTCGCTAAAGGCACTGATTGCGACTGGAGAGTGAAAACAAAAAGCAACCAAGTGAAACTTTTGGTTCACAACAAGCCGGTAGGTTCCGCCGGCTAACAGAGGAGATGCATTATAATTCACTTTCGAATTAGCTAATGAAACGTTTCAAGATAAATTTATGGTTTATTTTCAGAAGCTGAAGTTGAATGGTCGCCTTTAAAATATGGGGAGATAGAATGTTATGAGAATTAGAATGTTTAAGATTATTAAAATATACACATTATCGCGATCGTGATGAGTTTGCCAAAGCCTAACAGTGTACTTTGGGGTTGTCTTTATTTACTGCTGATCCAACGATAAATTGGCCCGCGTTAGGAGTGACGGCACGGCTAGCCCTGGAATATCACGTTGTTCAGATGTTCACGGCAGCATTTACAAAATAAAACATATCTAAGCGTGTAATTAAATTATGTCACATAACACCTTATCTATATAAGATAACTACCCTACATATGAATGAATGGACTGATTACAAGTGACTACGATGTGTAGTACGTTACTACGCCGAAATGTTTATTAGTTGTATTACGTAGTCCCAAACACAGGGGAATAAATCTTGAAGCAGAACAGGGTCATTGCTAAGACTATCTAGATAAATAGGCTTTCGCCACACGATGCCAAGTGCTCAGCCATCCAGTAGATCAACATCGTTTGGACCATTGGTATGAGTATGTTTGATAACACCAGATATGCTATCACTGTGGTATGTAAAAAAAACTTACTATCACAACTTTAATCTCTGAAGGATAAGGTGCATTGCAGTGCACACAAACTTCAATAATAGTATTTGCTTCTAATGTAATAAGGGTCAATCCTATTTATCGAAATCTCTAAAGAGTTTACAGAGATAACAGTCTTTGTTTTTACTAGCAATATGTGTTTGTTACATTAATGTTACTTTGCTGCGTGACTCCCAATTACTATAGCGTGATTAAATGTATACTTTATTGTGAGTCTAACTACAGGCTATCCATTAATTAATACTTTATTCTTAAATAGCCCCAGTAGATTTTTAGTGATACTTGATTGAACTCACACAGAGATTTAAGAATTCCAAAAATACTTGTTTTGCCTTCGAAGACGTTAAAATATCCTATGGTGTTGCATTATTTTTTTAAATTATATTTTCATTGTACAGACCCAGCTTAGTTACAGTAAATAGTATAGGTAGCTTCGCTTTAGTATAGCTTTTAATGGACGACATATTATACCGTTATCAGTGTTCCGTGTTTGGCCAAAATGTGCGAAGTTCCATTCAAGTTATACCTAATTTACAATCATTTGGGGTCAAGTGCTCGGAAGGACGCAGATTCGGCCTTATCTACGCTATAAGGGTTAGGTCCAAGTTACTACTTTGAGATTGTGATGATTTTGGGCTGGCGTAATCTTGAGGAGATTTTGTGGAGGCAGTTACGTGGTAAGATTTAATAATTTTGTGGGATTATATAAGTGTAGTAAAAACGACTGCAACTTTAACTCTTATCAATCAACTCAACTCAAAAATCAATTCCTTTCCTCTAATGATGTAGAGGATAGGAGTTGACTAGTTGGAGTTCTTTTGA
The DNA here is from genome assembly GCA_905404115.1 of Pheosia gnoma. Taxonomy (NCBI): domain Eukaryota; kingdom Metazoa; phylum Arthropoda; class Insecta; order Lepidoptera; family Notodontidae; genus Pheosia; species Pheosia gnoma. The sequence continues at coordinate 9,696,688 of FR989900.1, forward strand.
GAGGAGTTGATAACGGATCCTCATGACAAAAATTAACAGTAGAAATGATTTCAAATTGTTTCAATGCCAGTCTTGCGTTTCCCTTAAATTTATTGTAATCTATCATGCAGTAAACTTTTTTGTTCCCTATCAAGAAATTTTCAATTTATTCAAACAAAATTCAGTCCAATTACTGTATTCGGGGAGTTGAATTGGATAGCAGTAATCAGATATAAGACCGGCGGACAATTCCTGATTGTTGAGGTCCCATCTCGAAACCTAGCTCCATTCATACGGTAGTCTTATTTTCTCAACAATTTAGCTTTCAGCCGGTTCGGTTTAAATAGAAGTTCCTTTTGTGTGTTGGATGAAAAGAAATTGGGTCTGCGAGGGACAAATCTTATGATTCCTAGATTTTAAATATAATGAGTCCCTAATTCTTGAATATTATTAAGACCAAAAGCTCTTGGATATTAGGACGTCTGTACTTTATCTTTTATGGGTTACACAATAATTATGGTAGATATTCTCTTATGAATATGTATGGGTATGAATGATATTATGATGTGTGACTTATCAGCGATTTCATTAGATTTGGGTACCTATTGTAACGACCGCATACTTGGTACTGGGCCCAAAGTCTGCTAACACTTTTGACTTTAACTTTTGACAGATATTGTATGGGATATCTGTCAAAAGTGACAGTTACTATGCGGTTGCTGTTCGATTATGAAATGATTGTGATAGCAGATTTGGGTCCCAGGTCTATGGATTAGCAGGGTTAATTTCTGATATTATTCATTCATGAGTTATACGGGGTTTGTTACTTTTGGTTACCACCGGTCTACTGTGTGGTATCAATGTCATTTAGCTGATAAGTATGTTTGTTTGACTTACGTACCTCTTTATTTTCACCAGAATCGACGAAAATATGGTCTGAAATAGGTCGAGAGCAAAGCTTGATTGTGCCTGTATTCTGTTTTATTTGTGTACTATGACAATGTGGGATAAAATTTCACCCTGCGGTCCCGTAAATAAGACAATCTTGCGAAGGTGTAAAGAAAAATATACCCACCATCCCTCAAGGGGACCATTAATGAATTGGAATAGGTACTCTGGAGCCGCACCCATAAATACTATCAGGGCAAAAATATCGTTAGTGTCTCAAATAAATGAAAGTGAATGTAGTATTCGTTACATGCGATCCTTGGATCGTGTGTAGCGAGCTTTGTTTCAATATCGCGGTAAGAGCGTTTGGATATGTGGGCTTAAGTTAAATAAGTATCTACTTTAAAAACATATGATTTGATAGAAAAAATACAAATTATACCAGTATAACTGATGCGTAGGTAGGTATATTAACTTTTTTACATGCCTGTACCGTCGCGTCGTTCTTTGATTTCGGTGGGTCTAACATTGTCTGTTATCGTTTCTCGTTTACATATTATTTTCCTTCGGGTCTCACTTGGACCCCAAAGTTTTGCCCTCAAATTCGATTATTCCAAATGATACCGCAGCATGATATTATACTTTTGATATTTGTTTTTTTCGACCCCCATATTTTATTTGTTTATCTTTTATTAAATTTCTGTTAGAAATTCTTATGCTGATGAGGGAGACGTGTTTGAATGAAAAATATTTATATTATACAACAAATGTTAAACTCTATGATTATGTAGAGTACCATCTATGATGAGCAAAGTCAAAGTCAAAGTCAAATCATTTATTTCGTATAGGCCTACGGGGGCACTTACAAATTGTCATTACATTTTTTTTTTCTTAAGTCTACAACCGGATCGGAACGCGACCTCAAGCAGGATGATTATTAACAATGTATGTATATTATATATATATATATATATATCTTACTTGTACTTTTTACATTTGGCTACAGTCGTTTTTAAGCAGCTGTATAAACAAGATTTTTTTTTAAGTTTCAATTTTGACTTTGTCTTGTCTTTGCCCTACTAATTAAATATCTACCTGTAGAAGTGGGGTTAAATTATCGTGAAAATGGTAAATGCGGGCAGAATGTGAGCAGAAATCTCTTGCTCAGGAAGACAAGTACGTGATTATTCTCAAGCGAACCGTATACTTCATAGTCGACGTATTTAGACACGTACAGTTAGTTAGTAGTTACAGTTAGTATATATACAGTTAGTCCACGAATAATCTCGCACTAGACGTACAGAAGCCGAAGGTGCTTCATCCGTTAAATTCCTGGAACATTCAATTGATCATAAACTTCCCTATTATCGTTCCCTGAAAGTTGGGGATTGGATAAATCAATAGGTATCTTTTCCGAATCCTCTTTAGCTAATCAGCGGACCGACTACCCATATTTAAAATTCTCTTACGTTCAAAAGGATTAAATCCGATTTAGTTCAGTGTTGCTGGCACCGACTCAAACGGCTTTCGTGTGATTTAGAACGAAGCCAGCGTCATGTTTGAACTTTTGGTGTGGGGCTACTAAATGAGCAACCCAGCACGAAAAAACTAATAATGTATATGTTGCAGTCAAAGCTCATAACCAGTCAAAATTAGTTTTGACTGAACAGGTTGGGCAAAAGTAGCTTTTAATGAATTAACAGTCAAAACTAGTTTTGCTAAATCGAGCTGGTTAAAAGTAGTTTTGTTTGGTTATACTGACATACTCGTATTACTGACATTCAAAACTCATAAAGAGATAAAAAGTTTGATAAGCTAACCTAAGGTTGGGTTATAATAATATAAGATAATGATAGGATAAGTTAGATCCATACTATGCCAGCGTGTTATTTTAAAATAATAGGTAAGGTTATTTGTTGGGCATGTCTTTCCACGCCAACTTAATGGCCACGCGCCGAGACATCGCAGATTCTTGGCGCTTACTTAGCATTGTCCAATACTGAATGTTTGTTCAAATATTTGAGTTTGGGGCACAATTTGAGGTGAAGTAAGACGCTTTATTGAATCAGATGACGAGGTGTTTTGAATGTTTGAACGTACAAACCGAACTTCGGGAATCCGAGTTGAGTTTGAAATAACCGAGATATATATATTTTATGCAAATATAATGAGTAAATACAAGGTGATTTAGGGTGCACAACCTTTAAGCCTGCGCTTCTACAGAGCAATTGTAATTATCATGTAAAGTCAGAATTTGGAAATGTTGATCTTTTCACCTGTGTAATATGTTTCTTCGGGAAAACGTCAGGTCTATGTATTTCCAAAAGATTATCATATATGTATCAGTCTGTCGCTGCGTCCACCGTTTTCCTGCAAAGCGCACGAGTTTATCGATGTAACATGTAACACTCTCGGGAACCGAACCACAACACGTGTTCGGCTTCACCCATCTAACATCTTTCTCTCGTAAATACTTATATACAAACTGCAACACTTCAAAATTTTTCTTATACCGGTTATTTTAATCTAGACCTAAACTATCTTTTAACTAAGTTCATAATGCGTAGTGAGTCTGATAACCTATGCAATGTTGAAAGCTCACATATCATTGCACATTGCATTTTAGTGTTTTTAAAAAAAATCGCTTTTGGCATAATTTCAGTTAAACATGTTTTTGTTATACTGATATTTAATATATAAGGTTTAACAATAATAGTGTAAAATATTTTAACAGGGCCTACAGTAGGTTATAAAGATTACATTCCCAAAATAAATAAATCAAGTTATTAGACATTACAAAAATTACAGCCTGCACCGAGAGCATGGGCAAACGCTACTGGGTGCCCTTGTTAAAAAAAATCAAAGATCATTTACATAATTATTTCATATATTAACGTGATCCATATAGCTTACAGATTCATCGGTTAAAACATTTTATAATTTTACTACCTATATCTTAGTAAAAATCTCAACTGTAGAATAATATATGGTAACCATAGCATTGCCGGGTCGGTGGCGGCTAATGAATCGTTACTAGGATTAATATTGCGCTGCTTATTGCCATTTTTGCTTTGAATCGGTCCGGAATCGGAAACAGCGTTTGGCAACTTGCCCGAATAATGTTAGTACGATATTCGATTCGGATGTATCATGGTTTATTCATTTAACATTAAAGCTAATACATAATCCACAATTTGGGAATGCAACACTTTACATAAGTAGGTACCTGGTAGAGATCGCTATTAGTGATAAGGCCGCCCATTGTGACACTCTCTGTGTAAGTTTAAGTTTAAGTTTTTGGGGTCGAGTCACCTTCGTCCGTAGGAGGATTAAATACCCTCGAGATACCCTACACGTGACCCTGGGTGGTGCCAACTAGGTGACATCTCTACTGGTGGTAGGCTTCGGCCGTGGTTAGTCACCACCCACTGAACAAAGCCATGTCGCCAAGCGGCCAAGCGGCCATGATGTTCGGTGTTGCCATTCATGGATGGTGGGTCAGACCAGCTGCGCTGCATGTGCCTAGTGAATGTAGCGTCTCGATCTACTGCCGCCTTCCTACCTAGGCAAGTATGCTCCATCGTAGATCTCATCGTCACTTACCATCAGGTGAGATCGAGATCAAATACTTGCCTATAATGTAATAAAAAAAAAAGTCAAGTTTTTGTAATTTTGTATTCATTTTATGTGGTGGAACAATAAAGTGTTATCTATCTATCTACCTACTAAAATTTCAAGCGTTGAGACAGATATTTGAAGGGCCGTCTGTTTCTTCGATACATAATGTGTAATATTAGTGGGATATTAACCATTGTGTTAATATTATGCTCATAAACGTGCACCAGGAAGGAAATTGAAATAAAATAGACTTGACTTTTAAAGATCTCCCAAGGTGACCGGTAAATTTTCAGTAAAGTATTCACAGGGTTACTGATAGGGGTAGGGTATTCATTTCATCATCATTGTCATCAACATTATCATCAGAGGTACATAAAATTCAATAACGATTATCAAGAATCACTCGACACTGGCAAAAATTGTACTATTTTGTAGCTCATTGCCAACCTAAAAAAATAAGAAGGAGGGCCGCCTCTTTATTAACCACATATTGAAGTTCCTATGTATGTAGGCATGTATACATCCTTAAATATTAATTTTCCCCGAAAATTATATTATACGTCTAATATTGCTTTCATACTCGCATGGTACTTACTGAACACTGAAAGGTTTTCAGCAGCAAGGCGCGCGTGAGATTATATTAATATTTTAATATCAAAGGTGGGGAACATGAAAGTAAAATCAATTCTTACTTAGTCATACCTTCACAACAAATTTACTTATACCGAGTAATATGTTATTGACTAGTTGATGCGTGCTGCTTTGCCTGCGGTGCGCTGAATCTTTTCGATTACAGATCCAGCACAAGCTTGTAGTTATTTATAGACTCATGTTGCATGCATGCAGATGGGTTACTACCATCCTTCAGTGAGTTACCAGGGTAAATGAATAGAATGAATATATATATATATATATATATATATATATATGTTTATTTGTATCTCCACAATATTGTTAGCAGAATATAATGTGTTACATAATACTTCGGGGAGTGATGCCTGAACTAAGATCGGGACCTTGTGTTTCAAGTCACCAGATCTCCACCCTTGGAACCACAGCTTGTGCGTAAATAAAAACAAAAGCATACGTAATTGGTAGTACATTAGAGTGAAACCAATCTCTTACGTATTAACAAAGTTACGGATACTACAAACTAAATGAACAGATTACATAAAAAAATAAAAGGAAGTATTTTGATTTTATACATACTGCACTTTGTTCGCCGCGTTGAGGGGTAGTTAAAAATAGGCATAAACTTCCCCCTTTTCAAAATATATAATAACAGATATTATATGAGAGAAATGTGTAACTAATTTAATTTATTAATTTGTTTTTTATTAATATACTCGGACGTCTCCATTCTTGATCAGATCAAGATTAGTTAGTGCATCAAACGGATTTACTAAAGTTTTCAGTATTAGTAAGTATCTAGATAAGTATAGACACTTTCAGAGTTAATTATGTTTGTATCAAAGAATTTATTAGTATACGAGAGTGCTCCGGGAATTACTTTGTGGAGTTAATTGGGTAAGTGAAGCAAGCGCGTTCTTGTTGTTGTCAGTTCCCAGCTCGAGATACCCTGAAGCCTTAATCGCGTTTTTGGAAAAATATGTACTTGCATTATAATACCCAACCTGAGTAAAGTTTACTTTGTAAGCGAATACTTTAGCAAAACATATTGTTACCAGCTTCGATTGATATTTGCCACAATAATGATATTTATAAAAGTTTACTAATAAGGCAACTAAAAGAGCTCACGTTGTGCAACTAGGCAGCATTTTTTTTTATTTAATCCCCTAAACCCCACCTGTGACTCCCAGTGGAATTAAACTGACTACCATGCGATTCGGTTGCGGAAAAAAACGAAGAAGACCACTTTGGTAATTTGTATTCTGTATATGGTGATAAAATTACTTCCATTTAAAATATTATTAAATTATATTAAAGACCAAATTCAACTTAAGGTTATTCTTTCTTTAAACTAACTGCTTATTACTTTCAACTTGATCATACTCTCAGAATAATCTACGTTTTTTAGTCAGTGAATTAAAGTGTGTCTTTTATGAATAAAAGTTTAAAAAGAAACTAGCTAAGCAGTAGATTTTGTGTAGCAGTTTGATCGAGAAGGTCAAATATTAAGCACTTTACTTCTGAAAAATGCATGGTAATACCATTGTAAACTTCTATTAATTTGAGGAAAGCCTATTTATCAGATTTGCCCCCAGTACTATTAAATTTAAATTTCTCACTTGATTCTTCTGTTGGTGCGACTCCTATGTAACATCGGGTGGCATCTGACTTCATTATTGTATATCGCTGTACAAACTAGAAAGTCAGTATTCTGACCGAACCAGTAACCGAAGTTTTATCAACTAATCACCAATGCCTTCCTTCGATTGTGCCTTGGATGAGTCTCCACCATGAGTAAGCGCAAGAAACACAACCGCGTGTGCTCGGTGTTTATAAGTTCATGTTTTTTTTATCATAATTTTGAAGTTCAAAATGTCATTGAACCCTTCAGATTATTATACCCAACCTAAATATTTACGTTAGCATCACCCATTCCATTATAAACATGATCGTAATGTTGAGTACGAATTTAATTTTGGATCGACATCCGCGATTTGGATCTAAAATGCAACGTCCTATCATTGACTGAAAATTTGCATGAATAATTTCAGAGCACTCCACGGTTTTACTGGATTCCATTTTAGCAATCCACACAAATTGTCTCCTAAAGTGGACTAAGGGGGATTCGGGTGGGATTTTTTCGGGATTCCACGTTTGGGCTGTCGGCATTTCAGCTAATTGCAGTTCATTTTCATTTCATTTTATTCGTATAAAGGTTTATGCGGGGTTCAAAGGTTTTTACGGATTACCTTTTTTATTGGGTTTAATTTGCTTTGTGTAATTTAGAATTCGGGCATATTGGTTGCATGTGTTAAATTTGAGATGGTAATTTGATTTAGATATATTTTTTAACTAGGTTCGTATCTTGGTTGTCATTTCTATTATTGCACAAATATACCGGCCACCCGATTCACAACCTTACTACAAGTCTTGAAACTTGCATTGTGAAATGTACTAATAAAGTACAGCGAATGGTCGAAACGATCTATTCGATAGCGTAGTCGGATCGAATCTTCGATTCGGTCATGAACTAGAAAATTTCTAATCGAATCGATTCGGATACTTGTCGAAACATTCTGAATCGACCCGCGGGACTAATTATAATTTCGCGCATTCTAAACCGTGAAATCAAGTAACATAAGCAACCATTCCACAACTAATTGTACTCCAAAAATACCCAAAACTACTAATTGTACTCCAAAAATGCCACATAATTTGTAGTCTTCATCAAAAACCAAAAATATCAGATTGCGGTGACCATGCGAATCGAATCCAATATCACCCATTGCAAGTAAGACAGGCCAATAAGGCTCAGCGGCGAGACATGCCCAGTGACGTCACCGACGTGATCACGTCACGTGATCGGAGCGGAACGGAGCGCAGCGGGGGGGGGGGGGGGAGCCACGCGAGCGTGATACATCGTGATTTAGACTTGGTATTAGATGCACGTATTATGGTGGTTTCGTATTGAACGATATTTTGTGAATGAATTTTTAATGTATCTTTCGTACAAAGATGTCAGCGTCGACTTGCCGACAGCGGACGCAATACACTTAATGATTTGGTGAATTAAGTAGACGCAGTTCTAAAGCTCTTGGGTCTGTTGACATAGTCTATCCAAACTCTATCCCTAAAAATCAAAATTTAAATACAGGGTGGGGATGGTAATGAAAACTTTGAATAAAATAACACTTAATGCCTTAAATTGTAGAAATCATTTACGTCGAAAGTGATGGGTTACAAATGTCGTCATATTTGAGCGGTTAATGTATCGTAAGCAACGCGATCACAATACAGCGTTCGGTGCGATACCCGAAGCGTGCGAGTGACGAGCGCGCTCAAGAGTATCGAGTTTTAATTTACATTGCAGTTTTAGGCCTCAATTAGTAATGTTTCTTTTTATTCACAATCACGTGACATATTCATTGTTCACCAATTAACTTTGGTAGAGGTGAGTCGCCACTTACTAAGTCGGTCCCAAAGCTATTGTTATGAAAATTATTTTCCAGTAAACTTGGCGGTGATGCATATAAACTAGGAAACATTGCATTAACTGCAGTCGGCTCATTCAATAAAGTCGTATTCCGTTCGCAACTGTGAAACGCACGTGAAAAGAATACTGGGTGTAGAGTTCGCGCCTTGCTCTATCTTGTAGAAGAGAGAACACGGTACATAGAGCTTTGTGTAAAAGACACACATTTTTTTTTAATTTAAGTACTATCAAAGAAGTTGCAACTAAACAATAGTAAGGGCAAAATAAAATTATATCTTCCAGTCACAGACTTATTAGAATATTCAGACAACTCACAGTGCACGGTAAAAGTAAGGCCTAAAAATCATGTTGTTGAAATGATAGACTAGAGTTTTTTTAGGCTTCACTTAAAGCGTACGCTGTATGTTGTGTGATTATTCTAACAAGTCTGTGCTTTCAATACGAAAGACTGCGTAAGACATACTAAATGATTTTTATTAGATACCTATATTATTATATAATATTATTTATTATATTCGTATTTGGGTTAAGAAGTGACGTCACGCGTTCTGCGACTCTGTGTTGCGACTGGTGGCGCGGACTGGCGCGGGCGGGGCGGGGGGGGCGACGCGCGGCGATGCCTGGTGGCACGGCCGTCGTCGGCTCTGTTCGCCGCTCACTGCTCAGGCGCGAATATGTGTCTATTCTTTTAAATATAATTTGAGTAGGCGCGCTATTATGAAATTCCTTTCAGCCATATTTATTTTATGATTTAATATATTTTACGTAATAATTACCAGCAAATTTAAATAAAACAAATGTTATTGCGTTTTATACATTTTCTAAACCTACATAAATATTTTCAGTTCACATTTTTTATTACCCTCCGGGCACATAACACATACACAAAGTGTAACAAAAGTTATGTAAAATATTTCAAGGGGCTAACAAGTAGGTCACAAAGATCACGTTTATTTAAAAAAATTATGTGTTAACAGTGTTTGATATTTCTCAGAGAACGCAAGCCAGTATAGTTTCCCCGCGCACTTAGTACTTTTTATCTTTATAGTTTAATTATAGGTACATATTCCTTTAATTCATCTAAATTATAATAATTACATTAATGATTATACCGTATAATATTGTTAGTTATTATTCACATACAAAAATTATCTATAATCTTGAGATTACACAACTTTCAATTTCCATTTCCTTTTTACCCAAAGCTTCCGCTTGTTGCACGCTGTCGGGGAGAGCATGATCCGATGTATCCGGCATCATGGTAATTAAGCTGGCTGTAAAAAGGGATAGCACGCCGACCAGAGCTGATGGTAGAACAGGCCAGTATCTGATCTGGAACAAGATTATAATAATAATATCGCCAGACAAACACAACTACTGTACGGTCCCAAACTAACCAACGCTTGTATATACAGGTACCGTACAATGAACTGGGGGCGATGCTTATATTTGTAATTACTTATATTGATATTAAACATCCATGACTCGAGTATAACATTCGTGCTCATCACCTAAATTTTGTACCCTTCTACCAAAAACAGTGGCATTAAGACCTAAGATGTACCTACACACTAGTTTACTTTCAATCATTGTCATTCTGAATCGCTTAGAATTTCAGACCCATTATAAGGATGGGGCTCAAGAAGTACCAGAAAAATCCTCCACTTCTTATACACTCACAGGTTAATAATAGTGAAGATATTTAATAATTTTCAATTCTTACCAATAACGGAGTCTGTGGCGCCAAGAGAGCTGCTACTCTTCCTAAAGAGGAGCACAGGGCATGTAGGGTGTTCCTTGTATACGTTGGGAACAGTTCAGAAGTGTATAAATACACTATCCTGATTGCAATAGACGTGTTCAGTTTGCCCATCGTATAGAGCGATAAGGAGATCCAGGGGTATTCTGTGAAAAAGGTGAGACTAAACATCGTTTGCGCATTTAGTTGACGACTCGTGAGGCTTCACTTAAACTCCAGAGACTTCACTTTTAAAACGAGAGGCTAACTTGCGCTAATTCATTGCAGAAAAACTGTTGCTTAGTCTTAAGATGCAAACATTGATTAGTAGAAGAATCGCTGCACATTATAATGTCTCTGAAAATTGTGCAAGTTTTCTCACAATAAATATCGCTAGAAGAACACAGCAATTATACGGTCAGACACTAAGCAACACTTGTATATGAGTACCGTACAATGTTCTGAAAGCGAACTCAGTATATAATACTTATTTTGATTTTAAACATACATGACACGGGTACAAACATTCGTGCTCATCTCACAAAGATTTTTCCCTACGAGGATTTGAACCCGCGATCCTCAGCACGGAAAACAGGGTCGCTACTAACTGCGTAACTAATCAGGTCATCATCATCAGGTGTTTGCTTTATCCATCAATCCAAAAATCAATGATGTTATCTTGAAGCAGAAGCATAATCGTTAAGAAATAAATCGTATGTCGATGAAAACGGTCTAGGTTGTGGAAGACATGGTCAACTACGCCAACCTGAAAAAGCCCATTTTTTCATAGTATAAAAATATGCTATGCCCCGTATCACATGATTGGCTATTTTTGACCAATTAGCGATGATTATTTTTTTTATCAAAGATGATTATCTCTTCCAATAATAGGGCGATTATTGGAAGAGAATACTTGGCGTAGCATATTTATATACCACGGTTGTGTAGGAATGACAAACTTACCTTTAGGTGTAAAAGTTTGAGCCATACAAAACGCTCCAGTCATCGTCAACGTTACTATGATTGGGATCTTCCTCTTACACTTTTGTAATAAAAAGTACAAAATCACGCTGGCAACCATTTCAGACGAATAAATCATAGCATAATTTATGTACTTATTCCCTTGTAACGATTCAGCGTTTATGGATAAGGAATAAGTATTAAAGAGAGTTGTGAACCACAAACAAACACAACAAAATATTCTGAAGAAAAGTTTCTTCGAAGTGAAAGTTATTTTTAAAAGCGTTAGCAGGTCAGCATTCGCTTCTTTAACTTCAGTTTGTATAGTATCGATTAGGTTCTCATCAAAAGATATTTGATTCTGTTTTGCAGCTTTTTTCAAAATCTTCTTAACTTCTTCCTTCTTTCCCTTATTGAACAACCAGCGGACGCTTTCATCGATTAAGAAAATATATGTGATGAAGAATAACGAGGGTGCATATATGGCTACCAAATAATTTCTCCAATATGGTATCAACCATGCTATAAGCACATTCAATAATTCCGAAGCGCTTACAATGAATGATACGAGGCATATGATGAAGACTCTGTTCTCCTTCGTGACTGTTTCAACAGCTGCAAAACAGTATAAACATTAAAGAGCAGGTTAAATAGCCGTGTACTAACTGACCACGACACACGCGGTAGGCTCAGCTGTCTTCCAAGCAATAAAGGCCCCCAAGTCAGCTAACGATATTGAGTCATAATCTAATGGCATGGCATCATCATTGATACTTGAATCTTCTTCTTTCTTGATAATAGAAGAATAGAATAAGATCAAATATAGCCTCGTCCGTAAATAGTCGGTATTTTGCAGGGCTAAGAATTTTAATACCGATAACAAATTCAATGGCATCCCCGATAAATTTCTCACACAAATAATTCTAATATGACATTAACTATTCCATTGTCTCTCGACCGACTTGGGGCCCAGATTCCGCGAAGTTGACATCGAACTGACAGCAAATCAAAAACTAGTTGACAGCGTTCGAACGAGGCATAGTCAGCATTTGCCAATGTTGAACTACATTCTGATTGAGCAAGCAGAGGTGGCTCGGTTAATCAGTACGTTGCTAGTTAGTTAGCGTCTTGGAATTTAACGTTTAGGAGACTGTTACAAGTATTTAAATTAGATTTAGTTACTTACTCAAAGTATACGTAGGCGAATTACTCTCTCCAATAATAGGTTCTAGGAACTCCAGCGCTATGTACAACCAGTAGGACCCGACTACGCTCTTTGTAAGACCAATCACGCCTGCAGTGACGGCATTGAAAACTAGCACACTCTTTCTGCCGATTCTAAAACAGACGTATATTGCTATTTTATAAAGACTAATTGAATGAGACTATAATGGAGCCCACCCACTACTGACCACCGAATTAACATAGTTTCTATAGTGCTTTCTGAACTGTGGATCCAGAGTTCGAATCTTGGTACGGATAAACTTTAGGTGATATTTACGAAATCTTGTGTACTCGAGTCATAGACTTTTAATAAATTTATAAGTATTTTTTAAATACTGGGATCACCGCCAGTCCATTGTTCCGTACCCATAATACAAGCGTTGTTTACTTTGGGACTGAACAATTGGTGTGTCTGGTAATATTAGCCACTACATATTTATTTGCCTACACTACATATTTAGTGCCTATCCGACGCAATGTAGACTGTTCAGAGGATTTGGTATTTAACTAATGAATGATAACTTACTTATCTGATAGTGGTCCAACAAATAACAGTCCAATCATGTAGCCAGCGCTATGTACAGTCCCCACTAGTGTACGCTTCCAATCTTCACATCCTAAATTAAACTGTTGGAGAAAAGATAATATTAATAAAATAATAATACTAGCCCTTTTTTATATCCAACCATGGGACATGGACTTCCCCCCAATGAGAGGGAGATTGGTGGATTTCACAGGTCTTTGTAGTTAGCGAGTGATAGTAATGGTTGAATACAATAAGACTACTTTATGACTTTATCTTCAAGTTCTAAAACACAGTAGGCAGAGGAAACCAGGGACAAAAGGATTTAACTAGGTAAACCACATTTTATGCGGTTCTAGAATTTGCATTATATGTTATACATTAAAATAAACCTTTTGTAAAGTATCAAAATGAACAACTGTGATGTGTTATTTTAAGTGATTTTGTTTGGTACCAAACAGCTTCATTATTACTCCAGTAACTATCTGGTGTACCTGTTATAACTGAATAATTGGTCATATATTTTTGCTTAGTACGAGTTTTGATCGCAATCGTGATGATGATCAAATCAAGTAAAGAACTCCTTCCACGCTCCATCGTGAAAACTCGTCAATAATTATGAATACATTCGAAATTTAAACTAAAAGTTCAGTATCTGAATAATATTGTGAACTTCACCTCAGCAACAAAACTGTCCGGATTGTCGTATACCCACTCGTCACACTCTTTAGATTTGGATACGTTCAAATTGCTCGCAGTGCACGCCACATTGTCATCGGCAAACTCATACTTACGACATCTTCCGTCAATACTCGAGTTATACGGTACCGAAAAAAATTCAATGCCTCCACAATTTTCTTGTTTGCATCTGAATATATATAAATATGGTTAATATACAAAGGAAGATACATTATAATGTGATAGTTGAAACAAAAGAATGCAGCTGCTGAAAATAACCATGGCTAATGACGTCAATGTCATGCGATGAGGAGTTCTTATGCCGTTTCCTTAAAGTTTACGAATTACGTATTTATTAATAACTAGCTTCTACCCGCGGATCTGCTCGCGGTACCTGCGATGAAACATAGTCTTAGACATAATGTAGCTGCCTAAATAGTGAAACATCATTTAGAATTGCTTCAGATAACCCGGAGATGATCCAAACTCATAAACATTTCACCTGTTTGTATTATTAGTAAAGATATCGAAACTATTATAAGTCAACACGTATTTTTCCAAAAGGTTACGTAAAAGCTCAAAGTAATTTGACGTCATGTCAACGTTAACCCTTAAAAAGCCTGTTTTTTTTTTGGCAAGATATACTTGTAATTCGAAGCATACTTTTAGGAACTGGTGGGTCGATGGTTTAGGACAGGGATATTAAACTTAGATTACAACAGCCGCTGGAGTAAACGAGTTCTCCACGGTGTCCAATTTTCCTACATTGGCTATCTTATTATGGATACTATACTGCCTCTGGGAGTGGCGCCGCCTAGAGGGGGCCCGGGGCCCGTGAAAAAAAAGTCTAAGTAGTTTTTAAAAGGACACACAATTTCACATAAAGTGTATTCCACACTTATAATAATAAAACTAATTTTATATGAATGATGTTATATCACGTTTATTTTATGTTTTACGTTCCCAAGGTTTCAGCTGCTTAACAGTAACCATGGTCACGGGAGGACTGAGGTGTTAAAAGTCCTAGTGTCATAGTTTGAACTGGGGTACCTACCCTCATATAAAGTTGTTTGCGCTCCGATCTACGCAGAAAGTGCTCTCTAGTGTCTTGAGGCCTTGCAATTGTATTATTTACTGGATAAAATCCGTAAAAATTGTTTCATTTCGAAACAAGTTTGAAGGTGTTGTTCTATATTAATCAGATCTCAGTAAAAAATATTAAAATCCAGTAAGATTCTGCTTGTAAATCAGAAGTAATTGGTAAACAAAACAGTTTAAATATGTACTAACTATCTAGAGACCTATCTACCTAAGGGGCCCCAAGGCATTCATAATCTGTCCCTGGATCTCGAGTGGAGACCACGATTAGGCCACCGTATGTAGGATCCATCCTGTGGCCAGTTGGAGTTACCACCTGGATATAGCCTAAAATCTGGACACTTGATGACGATGATGCAACTTGAGGCACAGAAATAATCACTAGTATGTAGCCTTACCGAGGGGCTTGCGAGTGGAGATTCTATTAGGCTTATTCTTTCGGAACCTGAATGAACAATGTCTGGATACTTTCGATTGAGTCACGAATAATTGAAATTGTGCAAACTCCCTAACCTATCAAGAGCACTATTTGCTATAACAACACTGCGCCTGCAGCCTTCTCGATTTAAATATTCACAAATGATAAATTTCTTTGAACAAAAAGTCAACGCTGTTTGTTGGTGAGCGCATCATTCACAATACTCCGAACATGGTATCTAGAGAATGTCAAAATTTAACCACTGTCAGAAAAATTGGAAATTTGAAAGAGAAAGTACTTTTTTCTATGGAACTTTTGTTTACACTCAAGGAGATATCTTATAACTCGTACGATATGGACAGGACTTATACTTAGCTTACCTGTAATCAACTTTTTCGACTGCAAATATATAATTAGTTGCATATGTATTATTAAAACAGCCCACAAATGCGACCAGTATTATGAATTTTATATGATAAAGTCCGTTTAATTTTAATTGACCCATCACACTTTCCAAATCCACAGTTTTCTCATTTTTTTTCTCCTCCATGACAACGTTACTATAGTAGTTATAGACTGCAAATGAGCTATGCGCATACGTATATAAACGCTAACCTCGTGTATAGTATTGTGATGTATAGTGATGAGCGATTGATTTTAGTATCGATTCAAAAAAACGGTTACTATCGATCTATAGGTTTTATGTACATCAAAATTAATTATAGTTTTTATTAATATTTTTTATATTTTTAGAAGCTATTCATTTTTAATATCCGATGCACGTTATGTTGAAAAGATATAAATAAGTGTGATTTTGTATTTTTTTAATGAAGTAATAAAAGAATAGATCATAATAGCATTCTTCTCTACCTATAAAAACAGTACAATAAGTTATTTTCTGGCCATAAATTTCCTTCACAGTTTTTTTACTACAATCTTGGTTTTTTCAAGTCGAGAGTGAACAGGTACCTTCTACGCAAGTCTGATCCATGGTAGATCTCATCGTCACTTACCATCAGGTAAGATCGAGATCAAATAATTGCATATAATGTAAAAAAAAAACCGTTTGGCTTAATATATTTTAATTATCACAAGTCCAAATAATGATACCTATCTGTCTATTCTCTCTAAAAGTAATATTGCTGGGTAACGTTTTGTACACCGACGTAACAAATAAAATTTACGTAACATTTCAATTCAATAAATTATACGCCGCCCGCTCTGATCCAATTCATGGTATGGTGTTATTTGAACTTTCAGCTAATGCTTGATCAAATAACAATTATTACAGCACTTGTGTTGGTTTGAGAGATGTGAAAGGAGCCTATTGTTCAACAATTGACGACCTGATAAGCTCACTTGGTAGTGCTTTCTACGCCGAAGGTTCCGGCTTCGAATCCTGGTAGGGACACACGTTGTGTGATGAGCATGAATGTTTGTATCAGTGTCATGGATGTTTCTTTTCTACATAATGTAATGTTCCAAGTTTGAAATCCAGTCGCGAAAGAGTGAAAAAGCTTGCGAGTAGGTCAGCGTAAAGAACGCTGGGAGCACATGTTGTTTACACATAAGTTTAATTTAAAACGTCTCTTCACGTGTACGTATGAAGTGTAATATTCTTATTTGGGTTAAGAAGCGTGACGTCACGCGTTCTGCGACTTTGTATTGCGACTGGTGGCGCGGACTGGCGCGGGCGGGCGACAGGCGGCGATGCCTGGCGGCTCGGCTGTCGTCGGCACTGTTCGCCGCTCAGGCGCGAACACGTGTCTATTCTTTTAAATATAATTTGAGTAGGCGCGCTATTATGAAATTCCTTTCAGCCATATTTATTTTATGATTTAATATATTTTACGCAATTACCAACACATTGAAATGAAACAAATGTTATTGCATTTTATATTTTTTGTAAACCCACATAAATATTTAAGTATAAAATTTTATGCAAAAAAAAACCACTTCACTTTGTGTCTTGTTGTCTATGCCGTGAGTAGAAAGCGCATGGGCTCAAACTAAGGGTTATCCTTTTTTGTGTTTTTTTATTCTCCTCTACACTTGTCGTTGGCAGAATCATCAGTAAACGATAGAGCTATAATATTTAAATGGAATTGGAAATTGGAAGGGTTATCCTGACCATAGTTTGATACAAACTGAAGCTGTCTAGAGTCCAGTGACAGTGACTAACTAGTAGCTCACAACGATCACGTTTATGTACAAAACATATGTGCTAACAATGTTTGATTTCTCTCAGAGAACGCGGTGAAACGGTACTGTTTCACCGCGCACTTAGTACTTACATAGTGTTATTTTTATTATTTCAAATAATTTGATGATGATGATGATTTTACACTATCATTGGTACACCTTATATAACATAGTTCTCTAACAATTATAGCTAAACATATTCCTTTAATTCATCAAAATTATAATAATTACATTAATGATTATATTGTTAGTTATTATTCACGGACAAAAATTATCTATAATCTTGAGATTACACAACTTTCAATTTCCTTTTCCTTTTTACCCAAAGCTTCCGCTTGTTGCACGTTGTCAGGGAGAGCATCTTCAGATGTGTCCGGCATCATGGTAATTAAGCTGGCTGTAAAAAGGGATAGCACGCCGACCAGAGCTGATGGTAGAACAGGCCAGTATCTGATCTGAAACAAGATTATAATAATAATATCGCCAGACAAACACTTAAGACCAAAAAGCTTGGACATGGCCACACGTCATCAAAGGACGTACCCCTCTGCCAAAAACAGTGGCTTTAAGTGCTTCATTTTCTTCCTTTACGAAATGAGATGCGATGAAATAAAATGGATATGAATATGGCCTCACCCACAACTTAGCGGGTATTTTGCCAATGTCAAGTAAATAATAGCAATAACACATTCAATAAATACACATTATAAATATAATTATGGATGTGACATGATGATACGATAAGACCCATATGTACATATAAACTAGTTCACATTCAATCGCTGTAATTCTGAATCGCTTATAACTTCTGCCCGTTTAGAAGGATGGGACTCAAGAATTACCAGAAAAAATCCTCCACTTCTGAAGATATCCATTTGTGAAGATATTTAATTTAAAAATTTTCATATCTTACCAATAACGGAGTCTGTGGCGCCAAGAGAGCTGCTACTCTTCCTAAAGAGGAGCACATGGCATGTAGAGTGTTCCTCGTATACGTTGGGAACAGTTCAGATGTGTATAAATACACTATTTTCATTGTAATGGACGTGTTCATTTTGCCCATCGTATAGAGCGATAAGGAGATCCAGGGGTATTCTGTAAAATAGGTGAGACTGAATATCGTAGGACTCTTAAAGACTAGTCGAAGTCGTCTGCGCATTTAGTTGACGACTGAAAACAAACTCGTGAGGCTTCACTTTTATAACGAGAGGCTAACGTGCGCTAATTCATTACAGAAAAACTGTTACTTAGGCGACAATAGTCTTAAGATGCAAGCTTTGCTTATAGTTCGAGAATTTCAAAACCTTATAATGTCCCTGGAAATTGTTCAAGTTTTCTCACAATAAATAAATAAATATCGCTAGAAGAACACGGCAATTATACGGTCCCACACTTAGCAACATTTGTATTAGGAATACAGTACAATGGTGTGAGGTCGAACTCAGTATATAATACTTATATATATTTTAAGCATGGTCAACTACGCAAACCTGAAAAAGTCAATTTTTCATAGTATAAAAATATGCTACGCTCCGTATCACATGATTGGGCATTTTTGATCAATGAGCGATGATTATTTTTTTATTAGAGATGATTATCGGACGTATTCTTGGGCAATTATCGAAAGAGAATACTTGGCGTATCATATTTTTATACCACAGTTGTCGTCTATAGGTCTTGTAGTAATGACAAACTTACCTTTAGGTGTAAAAGTTTGAGCCATACAAAACGCTCCAGTCAGCGTCAACGTTAATATGATTGGGATCTTTCTCTTACACTTTTGTAATAAAAAGTACAAAATCACGCAGGCGACCATATCAGACGAATAAACCATAGCATAATTTATGTACTTATTCCCTTGTAACGATTCAGCGTTTATGGATAAGGAATAAGTATTAAAGAGAGTTGTGAACCACAAACAAACACAACAAAATATTCTGAAGAAAAGTTTCTTCGAAGTGAAAGTTATTTTTAAAAGCGTTAGCAGGTCAGCATTCGCTTCTTTAACTTCAGTTTGTATACTATCGATTACGTTCTCATCAAAAGGTATTTGATTCAGTTTTGCAGCTTTTTTCAAAATCTTCTTAACCTCTTCCTTCTTTCCCTTATTGAACAACCAGCGGACGCTTTCATCGATTAAGAAAATATATGTGATGACGAATAACGAGGGTGCATATATGGCTACCAAATAATTTCTCCAATATGGTATCAACCATGCTATAAGCACTTTCAATAATTCCGAAGCGCTTACAATGAATGATACGATGCATATGATGAGGACTCTGTTTTCCTTCGTGACGGCTTCAACAGCTGCAGAACAGTATAAACATTATAGAGCATATAAGAGCAGGTTAAATAGCCGTGTACTAACTGACCTCGCAGTCTCGCAAAGCTGCCTTGGGTACACGACACGCACGGTAGCCTCAGCAGTGATCCAAGCAGTATAGGCCCCTAAGTCTGCTTACCATATTGACTCATAATCTAATGGCATGGTATCATCATTGATACTTGTATCTTCTTCTGTCTTTATAAAATGAAATAAGATCAAATATAGCCTCGTCCGTAAATATGTAAATTCAATGGCACCCCCGATAAATTTCTCACACAAATAATTCTAATATGACATTAACTATTCCATTGTCTCTCGACCGACTTGGGGCCCAGATTCCGCGAAGTTGACATCGAACTGACAGCAAAGCAAAAACTAGTTGGCAGCGTTCGAACGAGGTATAGCCAGCATTTGCCATTGTTGAGCTACATTTTCATTGAGCAAGCAGAGGTTGCTCGGTTAGTCAGTACGTTGCTAGTTAGTTAGCGTCTTGGAATTTAACGTTTAGGAGACTGTTACAAGTATTTAAATTAGATTTAGTTACTTACTCAAAGTATACGTAGGCGAATTACTCTCTCCAATAATAGGCTCTAGGAACTCTAGCGCTATGTACAACCAGTAGGACGCGACTACGCTCTTTGTAAGACCAATCACGCCGCCAGTGACGGCATTGAAAACTAGAACACTCTTTCTGCCGACTCTGAAACAGACGTATATTGCTATTTTATAAAGACTAACTGAATTAGAGTATAACGGAGCCCAACCATAACTGACCACCGAAATAACATAGTGCTTTCTGAACTGTGGATGTCGAGTTCGAATCTCTGTAGGGGTAAACTTTATGTTATAATTACGAATGCTTGTGTACCCGAGTCATAGACTTTTAATAAATTTATAAGTATTTTTTTATATACTGCGATCCCCCCAGTCCATTGTCCGGTACCCACAACACGCGTTGTTTAGCTTGGGACTGTACAATTGGTGTGGCTGGTAATATTAGCCACTGCATATTTATTTCTAATTCAGTGCCAATCCGACGCAATTAACAAGATAAATTGTAGAGTATTCAGAGGATTTGTTATTTGACTAATGAATTATAACTTACTTATCTGATAGTGGCCCAACAAATAACAGTCCAATCATGTAGCCAGCGCTATGCACAGTCCCCACTAGTGTACGCTTCCAATCTTCACATCCTAAATTGAACTGTTGGAGAAATGATAAAATTAATTAAATAATAATACTAGCCCTTTTTATATACAACTATGGGACACGGACCTCCCCCCAGTGTGAGGGAGATTAAGCCATAGTCCACCCACCAAGCTTGAGTGCGGACTTCATACGTCTTTGTAGTAAGCGAGTGATAGTAAGGTTGAATATAATAAGACTACTTTAAAACATTATTTTCAAGTTCTGAAACACAGTAGGCAGAGGAAACCACGGCCTAAAGGATTTAACTATGTAAACCACATTTTATGCGGTTTTAGAATTTGCATTATATGTTATAAATTAAAAAAAACCTTGGGTAAAGTATCAGAATGAACAACTGTGATGTGTTATTTTAAGTGACTTTGTTTGGTACCAAACTTTCATTATTACTCCAGTAACTATCTGGTGTACCTGTTATAACTTAATAATTGGTCATATATTTTAGCTTAGTACGAGTTTTGATCGTCAACATCAAATCAAGTAAAGAACTCCTTCCACACTCCATCGTGAAAACTCAGTCAATCATTATGAATACATTCGAAATTTAAACTAAAAGTTCAGTATCTGAATAATATTGTAAACTTCACCTCAGCAACAAAACTGTCCGGATCCTCGTACACCCACTCGTCACACTCTTTAGATTTGGATACGTTGAAATTGCTCGCAGTGCACGCCCCATTGTCATCGGCGAATTCATACTTGCGACATCTTCCATCAATACTCGTGTTATACGGTACCGAAAAAATTTCAATGTCTCCACAATTTCCTTGTTTGCATCTGAATAGATATAAATATGGTTAATGTACAAAGGAAGATACATTATAGTGTGATGGTTGAAACAGCTGACAATAAGCATGGCTAATGTCGTCAAGGTCATTTGATGAGGGGTTCTGATGCCGATTCCTTAAAGTTTACGAATTACGTATTTATTATTACCTCCGATGAAACATAGCCCATAGAACTTGGACATAATGTAGTTTCCTAAATAGTGAAACATCTAAACAAAACTAATTTTACGGATTTTATCGCGTTTATTTTATGTTTTTTTTTACGTTCCCGATGAACGCGATTGAATTCGTAAAATTAGTTTTATTTCAATGTGTAGTATTCGCGTAGATATAAGAAATCAATAGTAGAACGGCGCTTAGAATTGGATCAGTTAACCAGGAGATGACTCAAACTCATAAACTAATAAATTTCACCTGTTTGTAATATTAGTAAAGATATCGAAACTATTATAAGTCAACGCGTATTTTTACAAAAGGATACGTAAAGCTCAAAGTAATATGAGGTCATTAGATGTCATAAGTTGTACCCTAAAATGTTAGATTATTTGCTTTATAAAAGTTGCTTTAAGTTGTTATTTGCTATAAGATTTCATTGCCTTTTAAAATGTACAATAAAGATTACTTTTACTTTATTTAAATAAAAAATCCTATGTACTTATATTTTAATATTAGTTTAAATAAGGTCTCTGACCCCCATGTCAGAGGGATTCGCGGGCCGGGCCAGGACAGCGCCCGGAAAAAAAAAAAAAAAAAAAAAAAAAAAAAAAAATATGAGGTCATTTTATCGTTAAGGGGGAAGCTCAGGGTCAAGGCGCGAAATTCAAAATGTCAATGGTTTTTATTTTTTTACGAAAAATTTGGACATCTTTACGATGTAATTTAGTGTTTTGCGATATTAGCATTCTGAATTGCATGTCTCGATGTATTAAATTTGCTTAAAAAAGAACCTAAACCGATACAATACCATAAGGTTTGTAAAAACCGCTACTTTTACTAACTTAATGGTGTTGTATCGCTTTAGGTACTTTTTTAAGCAAACTTAATACATCCAGACATCCAATGCAGAATGTTAATATCGCAAAACACTAAATTACATCGTAAAGATGTCCAAATTTTTCGTAAAAAAATAAAAACCATTGACATTTTGAATTTCGCGCCCTGACCCTGAGCTTCCACCTTAACCCTTAAAAACCATGATTTTTATTTGACAAGATCCTTATACTTGTATATAAGCGACCCCATATTTTTAAGCATACTTTTAGGAACTGGTGGATGTCGATGGTTTAGGGAAGTAGTTTTTAAAAGGACAAAGTATTTCACATAAAGTGGAATACATAATATTGATTTCTTATATTTACGCGAATACTACAAATTGAAATAAAACTAATTTTACGGATGTTATATCGCGTTTATTTCATGTTTTACGTTCCCGACGTTTCAGCTGCTTTACAGCAACCATGATCACGGGAGGAATGAGGTGTTAGACGTTCTAGTATCATAGTTTGAACTGGGGTTCCCTGATATTAAGATGTTGTTTGCGGTCCGATCTACGCAGAAAGTGCTCACAGTATGAGGTCTTGCAATGGTGCGCTTGGTTTTGGATTTAAGTGTGTTAATTTCTGGATAAAATCCGTAAAATCAATGGAATACACAAATTTGGCGGGTATTGTTCTATATTAATCAGATCTCAGTTATATTTATTAAAATTCAGTAACATTCTGCTTGTAAATCAGAAGCCATTGGTAAACAAAACCATTCTTTCGGAACCCGAATGAACAATGTCTGGATACTTCTGATTGAGTCACGAATAATTGAAATTGTGCAAACCGCCTAAACTATCAAGAGCACTATTTGCTATAACAACACTGCGCCTGCGGCCTTGTCATTTTAAATCAAGACACAAAATGATAAATCTCTATGAACAAAAAGTCAATGCTATTTGTTGGTGAGCGCATCATTCATAATACTCCGAACATGGTATCTAGAGAAAGTCACAATTGAACCACTGTCAGAAAAATTGGAAATATCAAAAGTACTTTTTTCTATGGAACTTTTGTTTACACTAAAGGAGATATCTAATAACTCGAACGATATGGACAGGACTTATACTTAGCTTACCTGTAATCAACCTTTTCGACAGCAAATATATAATTAGTTGCATATGCATTACTAAAACAGCCCACAATTGCGACCAGTATTATGAATTTTATATGATAAAGTCCGTTCAATTTTAATTCAGCCAACACACTTTCCAAATCCACAGTCTTCTCATTTTTTGTCCCCTCCATGACAACGTTACTATAGTAGTTATAGACTGCAAATGAGCTATGCACATCCGTATATAAACACTTACCTTGTGTATAGTATTGTGATGTATAGTGGTGAGCGATTGTTTTAGTATCGATACAATAAAAACGCGTGCTATTGATATATGGGTTTTATGTACATCAAAATTAAACAGTTTTTATTATTAATATTTTTCATACATTTCTATATTTTTTATAAGCTAATCTAATTTTTAAAATCCGATGCATGCTATGTTAAACATATACAATAAGTGTGATTTTGTTTTTTTATTGAAGCAAAAAAAATGAGATAATAATAGCATATGGTACGCTCTACCTATAAAAACTTATACCCCAACAATATGATAAGTTATTCAAGTATAAATAATATTCTTGCCATGAATTTCTTTCACAGTTGTTTAAACACATTGGCTTGATGTATTTTAATTATTACAAGTCCAAATAATGATACCTATCTGTCTTCTCTATAAGTAATATTTCTGGGTCACGTTTTGTACACCGACGTAACAAATAAAATTTACGTAACATGTCAATTCAATAAATTATACGCCGCCCGCTCTGATCCAATTGATTGCATGGTGTTATTTGAACTTACAGCTAATGCTTGATTAAAAAACAATTATTACAACACTAGTCTTAGTTTAGGAGACGTGCAAGCAGCCCATTGTTCAATAATTGACGACCTGATAAGCTCACTTGGTAGCGCTAGGCTGGCTCTACGCCGAGGGCGTCGCATCCTGGTAGGGACACAGTTTGTGTGGTGAGCATGAATGTATAAGTGTCATGGTTCGCCCCAGTCCATTGTACGATACCCTTAATACAAGCGATGCTTTAGTGAGGAACCGTTTCGTTTGTGTGTTCGTCAGTGGATTTTTATATATGTCTTCTACGTACACAGATCCCAGTTCTAGATGTATAATAGTAATAGATAAATGGATATGAATGTAAATATCTACGTCATAGCTTCAAAATGACTGAATATATTGCATTCGGGACATTCATTGCGGGAATGTAAGAAAGAAAGTCGAGTCCATTATTGAAATGTCTTTATTAACCTAATTAAATAAGTTTGTTGAGCACAATAACACGTGCGAGATCATCGAGGGCCATAACGAAAAATTATCGAAATATATATCTATTACCAAAGCGTTATTTTTATACCTGATTGAGATCATGAATTAATAAGAACTCCAAATTGCACTGAAGAGGCAACCCGCCCAGTATTCAAATACAACTTAAATTTGGGAGCTGCTCAAAAAATGCAATTTAAGTACGGCTTAAATAATTAAGAAGCGTTTGAGTATTCATCTAACATACATACATAAACTTTTTATTTTATAAATATTACTGTTTATTATTACAAGTATACCTGATATTCTCTTCAACTAAACTAAAGCTTGCACTAGGAGTGCTTCTCGTAATTGTTTGTTGGCTAAGGTGGGAATCGAACTCAGAACTTCTCGGTTACGAGGGCAGCCGGTCTAACCACGCTATTAACACTTCAGAACTACTATGCGACCATGCAATAACGGATCAGGCCCAATTCAAATTGGAATGTAAGGTTTGGCACAATGATGGCTAATGAAGCCAATCTTTCTTTAATTATTCTTTAAATTCTTTAATTATCGAACAACTTCTTTGGTTTATAATTGGAAAATTTGACAAGGCGTGGATCAGTGGTGGGTTTCTTTGTTTAGTAAGGAATTTACGTCAAGTATCGTCTGGTTCTATCAATTACATATACTCTTAGTGAAAAACTAGTCTCAACTAAACCTATATACAGAGGCTGGCTACAGTAATGTTTTTGAAGCATTAACATCTTTAGCTCTTGAATGCTTAGTTCCTAAGGCTTCGGCTTGCTGAATAGTATCTGGGAGAACGTCCTCCGCTGTGTCCGGCATCATCATGACGATAATAGCGGTCATTAATGACAGGCCACCGACAATGAGAGATGGAAAACCCGGCCAGTAGCGAATCTGAAAATAACGTGAAGAGGTGACAGCGATTAATTAATATATTGTGGATTTATAGTGTAGGACCCTGTACCCCGTCTAAACATATTTCAATAAGGATCAATATACAAAATGATTCAGAAAAGGATCTTTGAACCTGCGATGCTTTAGCTGATTTGTATTCATTATATGGAAGGCTGAATTTCGATATTACGGCAATTTAAAAAAAAAACGCAACAAATTAAAATTATAAATTTTATCTTGTGAGAGAAGTTTTCTTTTAGTTCTGAGTTTACACAATGATTAAAAAATGCGCTAAAGCGCAAGGTCACAGGTTGGTACACTTTCTGAAAAACAAGGTATGTATATACGGTCCCGCGTATAGTTGTAGGGTTCTGGCGATATTATTTAAAAAAACAAAAGAAGTATTTTGCTTTTTTTACGAGATCAGTTTTTTCTTAATATATATTTTTTCTTCTTTACTTCAGAGCCTTGAATACAAAGTGACACTGTACAAGTACGTAGTATTTTTTTCGTTTGAACAACTGTATATAACATTGAAAATTTAGAATGCAAGAGAAGTCACAGTATAAGTAAGTTTTGGTACTTTATTAATATTACCAGACGAACATACCAACTGCACCGTGCCAAACTAAGCAGCGCTTGAATGGTGCCATGACATGGGCTGGGGGCAATCCCAGTATATAATTTCTTGTACAGTGTGATTCAGAAAGGGTGTACAATCTTTTCTAACAATAATTAGCGCATTTTAAGCCATTATGTGAGGTCAGAATATTGATACGTAAATTAAAAAAATACTTCACAACAAAAAAAACCATTGAACACTGTCATTTTGTTGGAGCCAAAATTTATATTTCTTAAATCGATATATCTAAATTCCGACTTCACATAATGAAAAGTGAGCTAAAGTAGCGCAGGCTTAAATGGTAGTAAGCCCTTTCTGTATGACTCTGTATAGATATTGAACATCCATAGCTTCAGTACAAACATTCGCGCAAAACACGCAAACTTTTCTCCTACCAGGATTCTTGCCCGGTACCATCGGCACAACAAGCGAGATCACTACCGACGCCATTTTCATATCATCATGTCACATCCATTATTTTATTTATAATGTGTATTTATTGAATGTGTTATTGCTATTAATTACTTGACATTGGCAAAATATCCGCTATGTTGTGGGTGAGGCCATATTCATATCCATTTTATTTAATCGCATCTCATTTCGTAAAGAAGGAACAAGAACAAGAGATTACTACCAACTGTGCTAATCAGATCGTCTAATTAACCTTTAAGATTATCTAATACCTACCAATAATGCTGTCTGCGGTGCTAATATGG
Source organism: Pheosia gnoma (assembly GCA_905404115.1). NCBI lineage: Eukaryota > Metazoa > Arthropoda > Insecta > Lepidoptera > Notodontidae > Pheosia > Pheosia gnoma. Next base: position 9,724,083 of record FR989900.1, read on the forward strand.
ACCCAATTCTGCCAATAGAAGAGCATAGAGCGTGCATGGTGTTACGCGTGTACGTAGGAAACAGCTCTGTTGTGTATAGATACACAGTCCCTGATGCTATGGCGGACATGAACTTGCCTGCTAGGAACAGCGAGGTTGAAATTAATGGATAACCTGAAATTTAAATGGCAATAATTAGTGTAACTGACATCCAACCTTATACCGTAGACGTAAGTCATGATTTTGGTATTATGTTTGAGGGTAAGGTAATAGTCCTGACGTCAGAATTTCGGTCACGAATTGTCGCTTGAGATTGGCTGCTGTGACCGATATTTGTGCGCAAGCACAGGTATATTCTCTCTTCCTTCGCACAGGTGTACACTCTCTCGCCTCACGCTCATAGTCTAGAGTGAGATCGAAGACTCTCCGTGCAGACACAAGCGAGTGATAATCATGGTTGTAAATGAAATTGTCACATATAATCCAGGAGGTGCGAGCCGAAGTTTGAACCTACAACCCTCGTTTCCAAAGAATGCGTTCGACCAACTTGGCTATCACTGCCTAATACAATTTTTATATAAACAAAGTATATAAAAAAAGTTTATATGAATTAAAGATTCAACCACTACAAGTCCTTCAAATTAGTTAGCTGGCATATAGTTTGATGGAGGTTTTAATCACAAAGTGGTATCAAGGTTATATAGATAATCTTGATTGAAATGAAAATGGTGTTTGCATTCCAAAACATTACAGACAATATGTAATTACCTGAGTGTATAAGAGTGCCCGGATTAATAATAATAGGCTGGCTCTTTATACATTAGGACCGAAATACCATGGGGAAAATGGAGATGCTTTGCATTGTACTTCCTACTATTTAAGTAAAAAACAGGCGTGATGGTATATGTATGTAGATAAGCACATGTTTAAGCAAAATACGCAAAAAAACTCACCCTTTGGTACAAAAGACTGCACCACACAAAATGAGCCAGTCATAAGAAATGAGAACATCAAAGGCTTTTTCCTCTTAAACTTTATCAAGATGAACACCAACAGGATGCTGGCTGGCAAGTCAGCGAACGACGTTAACGCATAATTCAAATATTTGTTTCCCTCCAATGATACTGAATTAATCAGAAGCCCGTATTTGTTGAATGTCGCTGTGATCCATGCGCAAACACAGGCTAAGAACCTTAACAACAAAGTTCTGGATGTAATAGTCATTTTCAATAGTGTTATTAAATTGACGCTGGCCGTACTCTTTTCACATTGAATTTTGTTTAACGTCTCTTCAGCAACGAATACGTTACTGATCTTTGCTGCTTTCCTCAGAATGTTCTTGGCTTCCTTCTTACGACCTTTTATGAGTAGCCATCTGACACTTTCGTCTAAGAAAAACGCGTAGAATATGAAAAGTAGGGCCGGTGCGTAGATGACTCTTAAGAAATGTCTCCAGTAAGGGATCAGCCACGCGATCAATGCCATTAACATCCCCCCTAGAGACATCGTCCCTATCATGAGAGGAGCGAAGAGTGCGCGATTCTGTTTCGCTACCATTTCAACACCTGAAATAATTGTAAAGTTGAATTAGATTTAAAGAGTAAATAAAGGCAGTGCACATTTACGTCGTTTCAATTGGCACATCGAACATTGAAGAATAAAATATGTGTCTTCAAAAAAACCTTGGTCTATGATCAGGTAATGATACCTAGCCCATAAGTTAATACTACAGATAAAGCTTTGATGAATAAAATGTATTAAATTCTCACCTAACATATAATTCGGCGAATAAATATCCCCCAACAGCGCTTCAAGCAGCTCGAATGCTAGATAAGTCCAATACGACACGGTTACACTCCTTCCCAGGCCCAAAAGCCCACCGGTCACTCCAGTGAATATTATCAATTTCTTTCTGCCAAACCTGAAAAATAGCAATGAAACGTAATTTTTAAAAATGAAAATCCCAAAATTAACTAAACAAGTTTCCATACATACAGGAAACCAGCTTCCATACATACTTTAATACCTAAAAAAACGTACCAAACTCATTACCCCCACATGGTGCGGTCGGTTCATTTACTCACTAAACAGCACGCAGAGACAATACAAAATGCCGTCTCGGCCAAAACTGCAAGTAGCTGGCATACTGGTCATGACATACATAATCAGCCGTGCAGTTATTGTCATGTCAGCGTCTTCGTTTAAATATCTAGGTTATCATAGCATAGAAAATTGTAATACATTACTTGTCAGATATTGGCCCGAGTAGAAGTAGGCCAAGCATGTAGCCTATACTGTGGACCGTACCGACCAGGGCTCGCTTCCAATCCTGACATCCCAAATGGAACTAGAAATAAATAATCTTCTGAACTGATATTATCTTGCCAGAAAGACTCACCGACTTTTTGGTCCCAAACTAAGCAACGGTTAAATTATGGGTAGTAGACACTGGACTAAGGGTGAACTCTGGATGGATATTAAAAATCCATGTATCGGGTATAAATATTCGTGATCATTACACAAAGTTTGCCCCGAACTCAGGACTCTCACTTGAGAAATCAGGGCCAGTGCCAACTGTGTCAATCTGGTCATCACATAATATCACACCTATAATCGCCGAAGGGGTTGGAAGAGGTGCATTGTTGTACACCCACGTTAAGCGGTTTGTATTCGGTGCCATCTTAATGCCGGCATGGTCAGACCTTCAGCTCGTAAACTGATATTGAGACCAGAAAATCTGAATAGGTAGGATATTAGCACGGAACGGGAATCGACCGCACCGCGTCGCTTGCGACGATATTTGATTCTTATTTCCACGAGGCTATGACCTACGGAGCCGAAACGTGGACACTCGCGATGAAAGCATAACATTCGGAACGAGATAATCCAACAGTGAACAAGAGGAGTCGGCATAACTCAAATGATAAGTAAGCTGAAGTGGCAGTGGGCGCGTCCCGATTCGCGAAGAACTGACAGCCGCTGGAGTAAATGAATTCTCGAGCGGAGACCTCGAAATGTAGTGTAGGGCACCCTGTGTCCAGATGGAGTGAGGATCTGCGGGAAGTGGCTAGCACAAACTGGATGCAGACAGCTACTGAACGAGTTTAGTGGCGTGCATTTAGGAAGGCCAGTCCAGCAGTGGACAGGAATAAAGCTGATGATGATGATGATGATCCACGAGGCAACGATATTTTATGATTAAGTACATAGTAATCTACTCACGTCAGCAACAAAACTATATGGGTCTTCGTACATCCATTCTTTACACTCCACAACACCGCTACTGTTGTAATTGTCAATTGTACAGGTTCCGTTGTCGTCGATCAATGGGTATTTATGACATCGGTCGCCTTCTAGTGTTGAATTTATTAATGTCTCTGTCATTCCCATATTTTCACATTCCGGATATTTGCACCTGAAAGATTAATTTGACGGATTTCTAATTTCGTGTCGAACTATACTTTTTATATAAATAATAAAAAAATGCAATGAAAGTGATTGAAAAATGTATGAATAATATATTGAGAAGCTTCTGTAAAACTGCAAAGTAATAAAACAATTAAGCTACAGATTATAAAAAAATATTGTCAATTTTGGCTTGAAATGTAAAAATGTTTTGATTGTATATTTAATTTTTCTAAATTAAATATATTTCTTAATTAAAAAAAAGTGTTAAACTGGTGGAAAGTCTTCTTTGTTACGTTCGTATTATGTCACAATTAATGTCACCAAACGTCAAATTGTCTATTAAGTAATGTACATTATCAACTTACTCGTAATTCACAACAACAGCCGCAAACACATAGTTCATACAATATAACGAATTCGTCATACACGCGATAATAAGCAAAGGCATGAGTCTCAAATAATAAGGTCCTAGAGGTCTGAACTTCGACAGAATTCTCTCCAAAACAATATCTTCTTTGTCTTCTTCTGTGATTAACACATCTTCATTAGTATCCGAATTCATTTTAAAAAGAATATTCGCAGCCAATTCACGTGCGAATTCTTTTGAAGTGATAATAATACAATCGGTTAAGCGGTAGAACTATTTCTGCAAAGTTAACATTTCGTTCGAGTGTTACGCTTTATTTAACTATTGTAATGGAAATAGAGTAGATTTTGAATAGTTTGAGCTTTTTCGGTTGTAATAATATTTTTCGTACGTCATTTGTTTTGCCATGGAAGCACGTTTTGTGATCGATGCTACTCAGCAAAATATGGAGTTAATTATTAGACTCAATACATTTGCTACCCAACTCAATATTTAATCATTGTACATTAATATGTGTGCGCGTGTGTGTGTGTGTGTAATTAGGTAAATGCAAGATCTATATTTCATGCCTTACTAAATATAGATAACTACAGATCATAAATGTAAGATAATTATTTGTTATTAAACCATCAAATGTATTATGATCGTTTGAATCATGTTTGTATTTGGGGTAAATTCACAAAATTTCTTTATTAATTATATACATAAGGTATAGCAAAAATAGTGTAAAATATTTTAACAGATGAATCAGTAAGTTATATGCATCACGTTGAGTCATAAAATAATTGTGTGAAAGATGTTTATTTTAATAATTATAAAAATAAAGTGTCATTTCATAAATGTCTATTTTTTATTTATTTCTTTGGGAATGTTATCTTTATAACTTACTATTAACCCTGTTCAAACATTTTATACTATTAATGTTACAACTTATATAACAATAATAATTATTAACAGTTGAACGATAATTACTGATTTATTATTAAATTTACTTTAAAAATAGTTTGGTTTATTCAAGTGTGTCAAGACTGTTCATAATTGTTACTGTAGAACATATTTACAAGAATTAAAACAAAAACCATTGGGTAATCGATTAAGCAATGGTTATTTGTTATTTTTGTGGTTTGTTTGGTATCACCTCCATTCTATTATAGTGATTTTAATACAAGCGTTTCGCTTAGTTAAATCGATACAATGGTCTGGTTTTGGTCTGGCAATATTTTACAAAGACATGTCGTAATAGTGCCATTCAGAATTGCACCCTATGCCTTTTGCATTCTAAGGCAAACTTTCCAACTTGCCGACCACTTTCCCGTGATTAAAGCTTATTACGCAATTAGAAATTCCAATTACACAACTTTACAAAGTTCGTTATGAGTAAAGTTGCGGCGGTTGAATAGTTCTTCACATCTAACACAAATACGGGACCATCGAGACGGTTTGCATTACACTTTGAACTTCGCTTTGTTATAATTGACTCGGTGGTCACTTGGAGTAAGAAGAAATGGTGAATCTCATCCACCTACCAGTGAAGGCTGAATATTATTATCCCACAAGTATAGGCAGAGAATAAACCTCATCTGTGAGTGCACACAAAACTTAAAGGGCTCGTACTCAATCTCCATAATAATATACTATTTTATTCTGCAGAAAACAACCAAGACCAGTTTCTGCAAATTAAAAAAAACATTTTGGAGCATGTAGGTTGGTACATATCCAAATTTGAAAAGGGAATCCTATAGGAATCGTGTTACATGAAACTTCCCCTCCGTCACCGAGTCCATAACTACTACGCCATTAATTTCTATTTATCAATATGTAGACTAGTCCTAGCACGTAAAACCCTCCGTCTCGCAGTTAGGCCACTTCAGACCGACCGCGGAGACTTCTGAGTCTAGCTCAGGACCTGGTCGAGGTCCAGCAATAATAATAAAATATCGCCAGCCGCACACACCAACTATACAGTTCCACAATAAGCAAGCTTGTATTATGGATACCGCACGATGGACTGGGGGCGAATCCAGTATATATTACTTATATTAATATAAAACATCCATGACTTGAATACACATATTCGTACACAACACACAAAGTTTTTCCCTACGGATTCGTATTTGGGACCCTTGGCTCTGAAAGCAGAGTCACTAAAAACTGCGCTAATCAGGTCGTCAAAAACCCTAAGGCTACTGCTATTCCTACTAACCAATTAGCCTTGGCAGGCAGACGGCAGTTAATAGAATAGTTAGCCATACGTCCATTTATTAGCCGTTACGATAGCTTCTTTACAACTAATAGACATTTACGAGTAATTCCCATCTCTATTTTTAGCGGTATCGATAATAAAAACGTAAGAAATACGTTTCCAATGTTGTCGCGTCACTATAAAACGTTATGTATCCTTATTCTAGAGAATAGAAGCTTTAAATATACAAAAGGCACGATATAAAGTGATATAGCGCTCTATTTGGCCTTTATGGGTGCCCTCGTAAAAATGTTATGGCCTCAGGTACAAGAGAGGCCTACCGTGTCAATAAAACAGGTGAATATATATTTTTTTATTTGATCGCCGTTTCATATTTACGTTTTACGTTTTAAATGGCAATCTTATTGGCGTCGTTTTTCGTCACGTTTAAGTGCGTACTTGACGTTTACTTAGGTGGACTGTTTTAGTCTAAAGAAATGTATTTAGAAAACTAATGTATTTAGAAATGTATCGTACGTTGGTCTTCATAATATTTGACCATATTTTTATTTGCAGCATGTTTGTCTAGGTTAATTATAGGTTTTTTTACAGAGACAACTAACAATATTTATTATGATTCCTATATTATTCGGTTTCAAATTGTCTGTCAATATTAACATAACATGGTTCTCTTTCTATTAAAAAATATATGGTTGACATATATTTCACAAATATATTAAAGCTCGAAAAATGTTCTGCATCTATGTACTTAAATCATTACAAAATGTATTAAGTTTCAGCATATTTATATCAACATAATATCCTTCGCGGCCGACCACAAAAGATTAAGACAATCCGATGAAAAGCCGGGAGCAATTCTCTTTCCGATACAAACCGCTTTATTCTCAGGTCGAAGATGAGCGTGTGAAGGGCGCAATATCGGCTATGACGCGGCCGGCGCGGCGGCGCGGCGGCGGCTCTACGCTACACATCGCTACACGATATGTGTTTGCAGCCACTACTATTGGTATTATTTCGACCTTACTGTATTAAGAAGAAAGAAGAAATGACATTTAATTATTGTATTTAAACCCTAAAGGGCCGCTGACGCGAACGTTTATAATAATGTTTATTATAAACGTGTTTTATCGCACGTGTTTATTGCACGCGAACGTCTTTAAAAATAATAATAAAAAAAAACAGTCTCCAAAAAATCCTCTCCGTTTTTTTTGTTGATTTTTTTAACATATTATCCGTTTAATATTCTAACAGTATATACTGTAAATGATACTTAAAATAAAGTACAACTCATAATAAAGTCTGGTGATACTGCATTCGATTTCCGACCCAATGGTAGAGCCAACGATAACTGTACAGGAAATAAGGGCACACTGGGGGCCCGATACTGCCTCGGAAAACATTCGGCCTGATTGGCTCGGCAGGCTTAGCCGCAAGTGGAGATGTGTGACCGACGAAAACGGTCGGGCCTTTTTGAAAAGAACCGCCATTTTCGTATCCGGCAGTTAGGTTTCACAGAAATAAAAAGATTTCGATTCTAGAAATGAAGACTGTTTCGATGTAGTTTCATTGCATTATATTCTTCTTAGGCTGGCTACATGTAATACTTTAGAAGGCTTGGGCACATGACCCAACACATGGAGGAGACAAGATAGGTTTGGTGTAACACACCTACGGCCGTTAAATATGTCAATTTCTGACTTAAGATATTATTTTTCTCATTTAATCTGTGATATCTAAACTAAACTTTTGACTAAAACTATATGTGTAACAACTATATGTGTAACAATGATGTAGCAGCTAACTACGCATAGGCATAAGAGCTATGTAGGAATTGTAGGAAAATAATTATTGGTAACATAATATGTCTTAACTACAGTGGCTCAAGCACAACTATTTACGTAGCGTTGCTCGTAAGTGTTTTTCGTCTCGTTCACACCATAGGTCTTATAAATAAGGATGACAGTGCTTTCTCTATGACATTAAGATTAGGTATTAAAAAAAAACAATAAACCCGACTGCAAAACACTTCTCTAAAAATTGTTTTAAGTAGTTTTTTTTTAATAAATTGTTTATTTCAGACTTTTTATTTGTAGTTTGTGTCAAAATGTTAGACACCTAAAGTGTTAAAATCCATGATGCAATTTAGGCTGTAGAACGTGCCAAAAAAATAGACATACACACACTCGAAAAACATTACCCTCCTTCTAGCGCAGTCGGGTAATAAGTATTACTTTCAGGAAAGGACGAGTGGGTATTTTAATACGTAGCTACAATTATTACGATGTACTTGCCATAAGGGTGAATATGTCTCATCCAGCCTCCATCAACGTTTTCCACGACACGTGTGCAAACAAGATAGTTAATCTATTTGCGTATCATAGTAAGCCACTATCGTTTGTTTTTATGTTTACACATCCGATGTGTTAACTCCCACATGGAGTGTCTTTTATCGGCTCATGATAAAATTGTATGGGTATAGTCAAGATATCCGGACGGGATTATCTAGATTTCGAATACAAGTGTTGCCACTAAACATATTGCTGAGCGAGAATCAGAATATATGTTGATTGAACGATTATGTAATCATATTCATTTAATTCTGATTATTGAAGGAAACATTATTATTACTGAATCTATCTTTATAAATAAAACAAAGACGTGTTAGTTAAACCATTTCTCTGGAGACGGGGTGGGCCGATTTTTATCATCTTTGACTTTGTATCCGCTCCAAATAGCAGAATAACTATTAAAACATTATACCCACAGATTATCTATACTAATATTATAAATGTGAAAGTTTGGATGGATGGATGGATGGATGTTTGTTACTCTTTCACGCCTGAACGGCTGAACGGATCTGGATGAAATTTGGCACAGAGATAGATTATAGTCTGGAATAACACATAGGCTACTTTTTATCCCGGTAAAATGTATGGTTCCCGTGGGATAGATGTTGTAATTTTTGATACTTTTTATCGCGGGTAACACCGCCGGGCGCAGCTAGTACCTAATAAAGATAATTCATTTCATCAAACATTTGATTCCGAGGCGGAACGAAGTTCGCTGGGCCAACAAGGATTAAAATAAATAACAATATACATTAATATTACATGTCACAGAAATAACAATAAAACCATAAAATAATAATATTTAATTACTATCAAAATGAAGTAATCCTGGCATTCAAATCACATTCAACAAAAGACGGCAAATTATCATAGCAATGCCATCTATCGGATCACTAATCTGTAGATTGGATCGCATTCGCTGAAGCTAATGAGCCCTTAATTGGATGGCTCATTGCGGCTCTAATTGCTGTCGTCATTAAGCTGTTTCGTTTGTGATGCAAACTGCGAATGTTTGCAACTATGGATGTATTAGAAACGGATTTTTGAACGATTATTATTATATGGTCTTAGTGCCAAGGCCTCTCTTCTCTTTATTAACTCCTTTTATAGCCCCTTCATCAACTCCTTTTCCAGCTGGGGTATGACGTACCATTTCCAGTCCTTTTAGCGACGCACTCTGTGATTATTTTTGCCCAGTGTCTTGTTGATGCTGCAGATGTATGCAGCTCTTTTAAAATTTAGTTTGACAGCTCTTTGACCTAGCATTCGATAATTTTGGTTTAATAACATCTCAACTGTCGTTTGTTTTTCTCCTTATTGCTTTACTTTATAATAATAATATGTAAGAAGTACAGAAAGATTGCTCTAAAAATGTATACCAGTTATGTAGAACTACTTAACTATAAATAAATCTATTAGATGCAGTTCAATATTGCATTCAAAAGCTTGCCGCACAATTTAATTTTCCAAATTCATTTAAAAGAAATATTTTTCAAGAAAATTGACCTCGGTAAATACTTGGACACCGACAACGAGATGGCAGAGCAGAGTGGTGCTCGGCAAAGTAACGAACTGACTGCAATCCGAGCGACTCTCTATTACATTACACGAGATTACTCTAGGATTTTCCAACATCACGGAAATATTTTTGGGAAGATGTAGACTTGAGGATATATATAACCGGTTGCATAAGACCATTCATAGGCCAATAGTCCTCCTCTTGATCTCTCCCTCTGGTCACGGCAGCCAATCTCAATAGAGACTAGTCACCTACAGTGGAGCATTTTATAGTGCATAAGTTTGTGTGCAAGCAGAGGTGCGCTCTCTCTTCCCTCTCTCTTATAGTCCAATGAGACGGCAATTTGTCGCAACCGGAGAGAGGTCAGGCGCGGGACCAACAGCATTCTGTGCTCTGCAAGACACAAGCATTTAATAATCAAGTGCGAAAATGAACCTCATGAATTCAGAAATCTCAGAGTTGCGAGCCGGGGATCAAACCCGCGACCCTCGTTTCCAAAGCGTCCGTTCTAGCAACTTGGCTGTCACTGCTTTTCCCACCATATAACTGTTAGCGCAATATGTTTTGTTTGCTGCAGGACTCACCAATTGTTACATATGCAGTTCTTATATGTAATATTTGTAAAAATGGATGTTGCTCTGTTTCAATTGTCCATGCCTTCGGGGATAAGGATAAGTTAGGGCATGGAGAGCGGCGCGTACTGCATATTTACTAACTATATTTTGTTATTAATAGTGTAGTGTAGTTATTTGTTGTTCCTCAATAAAGAAAACAAACTCCACTTTGTTTTTTTTTTATTATCTTGCGCAATGCATATCTCGTGATTATTATCATTCACTGATATTTGGATAGTATTTTTAAAATTCTTCACAGTGCTGGTTTTTAAATCACTAAAACATCGAACCATGCAACTTGTGCTAATTTTTCTCGCGATATGCATATTTCAAAATGTTCAAGGTGTTGATCCTTTAGTATATACTAATGTAGGTCTCATCCGTGGTGTTCGGGCCACCGATGGTGACTATGCTATGTTTATAGGAATACCCTATGCAAGAGTCATTGAAGAAAATCCTTTTGGGGTAAGTGATACTGTTGATAAGACTTAATCTTTTTTATGTCATTTGATTATAAGGAAGAATATTAGAATATCTTAGAATATACTATAAAATAATCTATTTATTTAAATTTTATAAGTAGATAGTAGAGAAAAGTACCTACTTAGATTCAGATTACTAATCATGCAATGCCAATTCATTTTATTTCCAGGATTCAATTCCATTCCCAAAATTCAATGATACGTTTGAAGCTTACGATGATACTGCTAAATGTCCACAAGTATATAATCAAACGATTCTAGGGACACTAGATTGTTTGCACCTAAACATCTACGTGCCTTCATCAGCTTCATCCGAAAACCAAATGCCTGTGATGGTATGGGTCCATGGAGGCGCTTTTAGTATGGGATTTTCAGGAAGATATACGTACAATCCGAGGTTTTTAGTCCAACATGATGTTATCGTTGTCGCACTAAACTATAGAGTAAATGCGTATGGTTTCATGTGTCTGGATATACCCGAAGTACCAGGGAATCAAGGTCTCAAAGATCAATTTCTGGCATTCCGATGGATAAAAGATAACATTGAATCGTTTGGAGGTGATGTTGATAAGATAACGTTATTTGGTCAAAGCGCCGGGGGACATTCTATAGATCTACATTTGATATCGAACAAAGAGAAAATATACAATAATGTTATATTACAAAGTGGTAGTGCTCTAGCAACTACAGTACTTTTTGATCCTCCAAAATCAGCCCATTTGGATATGGCACGATATCTTGGATTCGAAACAAATGATACGTACGAAGCATTATCATTCCTCGCAACGTCTGATACGAATTTAATTATTGAAGCGACGAACGAATTAAATATTATATTTAAGCCGTGTGTGGAGAAAGAATTTGATGGAGTAGAATCATTTATATCAAGACAATGGATAAACTCCGATATACCAAAAGTTACGGATTTACCAGTGTTGCTAGGCTTCAATGAACATGAAATGGCTAGGGTCCATAACCATGAAAATCCAGATCAATTTTTGAATTTAGACATAGTTTCTAGATACATAAGGCAAACGTTTAATTTGGATGATGAAGAGTTTGCAGAAATGAAAGCAGTTGTAGAACATTTTTACTTCGGTGATGAGAGTACGAATATAAACGTAAAAAATGATATTATAGCTTTTGATTCGGATTACACTTACATCCATCCCATTCATAGAACGATAGGTAATTATTTAGAACATGATGCGAGAGCTATATTCCTTTACATGTTTTCGTACTTAAGCGACAGGAATGCTATACCAAATTATGCCGCCCATAGTGATGATCTGCGTTACTTATTTGATATTCACTATACTGGGATGCCTTCGGTCCAGGATCAACATCTCATAGACCAGATGACAACTATGTGGACAAATTTTGCTAAATATAGGTATGTAATGATATTGAAAACAAAGTATTTTTCTCAAATTCTGGTGTATTTTCTCAGGGAGAAACAACAAAAAAACAAAAATGTTAAAAGATCTTGATGAACGAAATCTTGATGTCACAGGCCAATAATGGACAATGTTCCTAATGTGAGATAAAAGGCTCCTTCATCTACCTACATCTACACAGCAGCACTATTGTCATGTCATTTTAAGTCCATCTTGACTTTTAATTAATTATACATCTTTAAAGATTGTTAAACGTTAATTATAATCCTTTTCAGTGACCCAACTCCTGTGACAACAGAGCTTCTACCAGTGAAATGGCTGCCTCTCACAACATATAATTACCATTACCTACGCATCGACACCGAGCTACAACTTCGCAGCAGACCATTGAATGAAAGAATGGCCTTTTGGGATCTTTTTTATAAACATAATAGAGAATCACAGCGAGGCTATGACGACACCATATAAAAGGCAGGCTATGACGACACCATATAAAAGGCAGGCTAACGCAGACAGTTTTTGTTAATTCAGGGCAAAGTCATGTTCTTTGCCGACGTATTAATTACAAAATATATTATTAAGTAACTGCTATGTACTTACAGATTTTGTAATCTCTTATGATAAATAAATTATAGACTTATCATAATTGAATATCCATTGGTACGATATAATTTGGGAGCGAAGTCGCTTTTATCAGTTCGCATTCGCAATTTCAACAACAAAAAAACAAATGATGCATTCGAATCGTAATTATTTTCCTTATCATTTTATTCAGTAAGGGTATGGGTACGAACCTTTGAAACTGCGCTTCTATAGTGCATTTGTAGTCATTATGTGAAGTCAGACTAAAATTTCACAATTGTCATTTTGTCAGGAACAAAAGAATACAATTAAAAATCAAATGTATGTAATTAAAACATATTTATGGCTTCAAGTTCAATATTATTTACAAATATTAAGGTATTTATAAGAAAAGCGCCTGAAACGACCTTCATGTCTCGGACCAAATGAACAGCGCTTGCTAATTTAATGTAACAGGCTCTAGTTGGTATATCATCTTTTATAGCAAAACATCCAACTATATCGCAGGATTACAAAAAAGCTATTTTCCATGCTACAGCGACTTAACACCTCAGTCCTCTCGTGACCATGGTTGCTGTAAAGCAGCCGAAACGTCGGGAACGTAAACACATAAAATAAACGCGTCCGTCCGTAAAAATCCGTACAATTCATTTTATTTCAATTAATATTTGCATACCACCTTGTATGGTGAAATGTACCCACTTTAATAATTTAAGGTATTATGTTACACCACGTTTCATGCAAAATAAATAATTAAATTTAATTTCAATAACTATAATAAAAAAAACTCCCCATCAAAATACAAATTCTGATCGATTGCATTTACCTTTTACCAACCTAGGGGCAGGATTAACGTGTTCCAAATATGGTACGTCTCACATTTGTCACACAACAACAATAAGATTTAATCTCACACACACAGCCAACCTCGCAGAACGAATGTCGTTAATTAAAGGATAATGGAGTGGGGCCTAATTATTAATTAATTATAGCTACATGTCGTGAGCAGGCGCACATAATGGCCGACAATTGTGACGAGTGGTCATTGAGGCGGTTGAAAAGATGGTGGAGGGTAGGGCAATGATTAATGAGAACCGATAATTGAACGATTCTAGTATCGATTCGTGTGAACGATTGGTAATTGGTTTCCCCAACCGTTTGTGTAAAAATAGATTTAAACCTATGATAGAACTTTATAGTGTAGTTCGTGAGGTCAATCCTGCCATTTACTGGAATAAAAATTGGACTAGGTAGATGTTGATCTTGTTATGAGCTATCACAATGACAAGTCTACTTAAATTCGGCCTATAACATTCTTTGACTATTGGGCGACTACCGGGATATAATGATTATAAGAATTCCAGCCGTTTTTAATGTCCCACTGCTGGGCACGGGCCGCCCCTCAATGCGAGGAGGATTAGGCCATAGTCCACCACGCTGGCCCAGTGCGGGTTGACAATCGATCGAGACTATCGGGATAGCACATATTTTTCTCAATAATAACTATATGAGTTAAAAAATTCTTAGGGTAGTATTTGTGCGTAAATATAATAAATCAATAGTATTTATAAGGTAAAATATACTAGTATATTTTTACCTTTACAAATACGTTAGGCATCGTTGTAAGGCGTCAAACGTCAGGGAATGGACAGAAAAGTAAAGATAACGCAATACACCTGTCCCCTCGTGCTGTGTTTGACAGGTTTTTTATTAGGTCCCTGATATCCCATCCAATAAGTTTCGGGTTTGCATTACGCAGTTAACTGAGCCGTGAAATGCTCTGCCGAGTATTATAGTGTGGGCGCGTCCCACTCAATGTCTCGTTGTAAGTAAGTCGCATACATCAAATTGATGTGGACAATTTGATTACTATGAGAGAATACTTACCTTGTTTATGGTATGGTTCACGTTTAATCGGAAACATAATAAAGCTATTTTTGTAGCTAATAATATGGCCAACGACAACACCGTCTGGAAGGTCCCAAACTAAATGTATTATGGATACCGTACAAAGGACTGGGGGCGACCCTAGTACATAAAACTTGTATAGATATTAAACCATGCCTCGGGTACGAAGAGTTGTGCTCATCATACAAAGTTTGTCCGAACCAGGATTCGAGCCCGAGACCCTCAGCACAGAAAGTAGGGTCACTACCCAATGAGCTAATCAGGTGTTAGATAATAACTATCTCGCAAGTTTTAATAAATAGAAAACGAGTAGGTAACAATGGTAGTGGAGATTACTGTACTGCGTTCATAATCAATAACAAAAGAATAGGCAACAATGAAGTGATCGTGGATATTACTATATTCTGCGGCCATATTTATAATCGCATCACAAAACACTATTCAGAATCTGAATCTGAATGTTGAAATAAAACTAATGTTACGATTGATAAGAAATTAAGCGGGCTTATCTTTTTTTGAGTATTTTTTTAACGACAATTTGTCATGGACCTCAGTCACAACTACAAATGATTTAATAATTAGTACCTAGATAAATAACAGCATTTTTAATGGATAGCTCGTATCTACTTATAAGAGATTTCTATTTAAAAAATATATATATTTAATTCATCGCAATTTTACATACTGAATGCATAATTCGAGTGGATCCGAACGCTCTCGCGGCTTTCCGTAATTACAGCGCTTGTATTTTTACATTGGTACGTATGCAAAAATATAAAAATTTGAATTTCAATATGGGGTGTGCGGATACCACCTGGCGCGCCGTTCTTCATATATATGTGCGTGTTCCAAAACTGATACACTTGTAGCGACCTCTTCAATATCACCACAAGCTACACAGATGGCGCTACAGACGACATTCAGAACAATTGACAATTCTTCATATAATCCTGAAACACGCTATGAGAGTTTTCGGAGCACGTAACATATGTACACAAGATTCATGTAACATATGTTGAGTTCATGGTAAGTATACAGGCAAATTCAGAAAGTTTATACTACGTGTTGGAGCTTCTTTAGCGCATTTGTAATCATTATGTCAAGTCAGAATACCAATAAGTAGATTTCAAAAAAAAAAACTGCCGTACAAAATCACTGAGAACAAAATTTAATTTTAGTTTGGGCTTAGTATAGCTACCACGCATGGTATGGACCTAGTGAATCATAGGAAAACTGCAGCCTTTTTGAATCGCGCTTTTTCACAGTAAACACTATATGTAGCGCGCCATCTGCTCTACATCCGCGGTCATGATATACAGAGCTGTTGCTACTATAAATTTGAATTAAAAACTTTTATCCATTATCGCGGCACGCACACACGTATTTTTCAACCATTTTGCTCAAATATTTATACACGTGGACTGTAATTTAATATTTTAGAATCGCATTTTAGTGGCAATATTGAAACTATAGAGCTAACAAATCTCGTAGTATGTACTATATGGACACTTTGCCTACTGAATGTGGCATTATAGAGGATTCCATGGACCAACGCTGTCAACTTCATAAAGCAAATATTGCAATCCACAAATAAATGTGATGCTGTAAATCAATCCTAAAAAATACGCACGGCATACGGCAATGATAGGAATCAGGTAGGAACTTTTAACGTATCGTATGTGTAATCGTAACGTCATCGAAAAAACATGCCGTTGCTGTCATACTTATTTATGAAATCTGTGGTGTGAGCGGGTTGGAAGATGTTACGTTACCAAAACAGTACGTAAAAAAGATTGAGCTCTAACTGGTTTTTGCATTTAGGTTTTTTATTTTATTTAACGGGTTAATTTTAATTTAATTTTAGAAATAAAAAAAATAATAATTTCATTACTATAAAGAAATATATAAATGTATTAAATCAGGTTTCTTTAGGTATACATAAACCTCCGAATTTAGAAGTACTTTTAATCATTTTGAAATGATTAACATGAATAAATATGAGAGATTATCTATTTCCAACAATGTTGTGGGTATACCCTATTAGTAGAAATATTAATGGAATCTTTCATCACTCCTTTGGTACAAAAAGCATAACATTTTAATACAATTCCAAGGCTTTGAAGTGAAGTTCAGTATCTTCAGAACTTAATGAAATATTACAAATTGTTTATTCCATTAAGTACTATCAGCCGGCTAATTTATTACATTCCTTGATAATTCTGTAGACGAAAAAAAAATAGAAATTTCTGAATGGAGATCTACCTATAGACAGGCATATTTGTTATATAAGTTGATTATTTTATTTCATATCTATTAATATGGTATGTCCATAATTATGCTTTTTTGGTATTATAAATCTGAATTACCATTTATTTTATAATTTTGTTAATTAGCAATAATTGTCTTTTTGATACATAGTTTGTTTTCATATTATTTTTAGGTTTTTTTTTATTTTTCTGTTTTTATATTTTTTAAAAAAATTAATTTCAAGGTTGGTCTCCAGCGCGTGTTTTTCTGTATACACTACACAAAAACATCAAAATATTTTATACCGCGAGCTAAAATTAAGAGAGAAAGAGTCAAGACAATCATCGTTTCCAATTGCAAAAGGTAAGTAAGTATTGCAGAGATGTCTAAAAATATTTTATTAAGTTAGATGATTTACCACCAATATTTAACAGAATTATAAAGCGATATTCTGCATTATATTGTAAAATGTTGTTATGAAATATTTCAATCCCCAGCATTTTCCGTTGTAAGTATCCGAGCGATTTATAGGGAAGTTCGGCAAACTTTTCGGTTTCGCATTTTCCCCTTTGAGACGGAGTTATTGAAATAATTCCGTGGTAAATATAGGTATATACTCGTATAATGTAACACGGCCACGTCTAGGTTTTTTAAAGTCGATATAATACAATGCAGTAGCTAACATTTTGTCTCTCGTAACACACATTTCTCACATACCAACACATCATAAAATTAAAATTGACTTTTCTGCAGTTATAAATATTTATATTGTTTAATTTCCACCTTTTTACCATCTAAATGGGAGCCATTCGTTAGTAGTTTTCATAAATGACCAACAACTATTTTCTCATTACCGTTATTTTCAGTAAACTTTGCCGGTTGAAATTCCGCTATAACGTGGACACATTAGCGGCGCGGGTGTATTTTTTTGCGGCAGGTGCAACAATACATTTGGCCGGTAATTAACTTTTTGCATACATTTGTTTATCATTAACATGAGGATATATAATGATTACAACTATGCAGAATATTTCCAGTGCATTTATTAAGGCACTGATATCGTCGTCATGAACGACATCATAGATGTCAGACCAACAACTTTTTGTGACTGTAAATTTTAGTTCATTCAGAAATCACTGGGTAGATTTTGATCTAGATACATTGTTGTAGTATTCCTTCGCGAGGCATTGTATTCTTGGCTTCGGGAAGTTGTGATGCAAATTAATTTATATCCAGATGTGTGTTCTTTAGTTACTTAAATATAAAAGGTATAACAAACTGGTTACTGACGTAGAAGTCCTTCGCATTTAAGCCATTCCTGACTGGTACGATATCCATATGAACACGCGCTTATGTGGTAGGTATAACAATAAAAGGCCGTCAACATTAAGCACGAACGAAGATGAACCACTAGCCTATAAATAAACCATCACAGGCAATACGCAATAAAATGTCAACAAGCCAGCTAGCCTTTCCAATCTTCAACCATAACATTAAAAGGGTAAAGTTCGATTTGGGTAGGAATATACTTACGGGTTGACACGGTATTGTGAGGCAGTGTTCAATTAAGGAAAGGAAGAGTGGAAATCGTGCTGTATCCGTACATAGATGAGGATGTATGGTGACATCCGCATGTGTGTATGACTTGATTTACGACTAGCAACCGGTACCAGTTAGACTCTTCTTATAGGTAGGTACCAGTGACGAAGACTTTATACAACCCGATGGCTAACGACTTTTCTTTCCATAATTGACAGCTACTAATGTCAGTATTGCTAAATAATAAAGACACAGGTATTAAATAATAATATAATATCGTCAGACTAAAATACTAACTGGACCGTACCCCAAACTTTGTATTTTAGATACCATACAATCGACTGGGGGATCACTGTTTACAATAATTATATAGATATTAAACATCCATGACGATACAAACATTCTTACTCATCACGCAAAGTTTGCCGCTACCAGAATTTGAACTCGGGACCCTCGGCACGGAAGGCATGGTCACTGCCAACTGAGCTATACAGGCATCAATACACAAGTTGGCTTCCCCATTTCAATTTTACAATCATTGATCCTTCGCCGCTTTTACGGCCTGGCCACGGGACATTCGCCACAGCGAAAAATCGCCCGGCGCGATACGGCGAGTGCGAGTGGCGGGGCAGCAATTCGCGCGGCATCTTTTGCAGGCCACGGGGCACGGCGGCAGTCGCGATCGCCGCCGCGATCAGTAAGGACGTCCGAGAGCGAAATGTTGCTATCAAAGTTATCTCGATATTGCTATTAATAGTATTTTTGTTCAAGACATCACATTTGGAAGAGATTGTGGAGTACATGTTTTTTTTTATTACATTTGAATTGATTTGAATAGGAATCGAGGTATAGATGAAGAATTCCACAAGAAGTATGAGAAATACAGAATGTACCCAGAAAAAAATTTAAGAAATAATTTTAAAGACTACTTTGTAACCTACTAACTAATTATTTGTACCTATAAATAAAAAAAATCTACCTTCAGAACCTGGGATTTTTTTTTTAATTTCTTCCCACAATATCTTCTCTACATGCTTATATTTATGATGTGGGTGGCCAGACTTCCAAATAGGCGGCCTGGCTAATATTTCGGCAATAAACAGCTCCGTGTTCATAATTCGCGGCGAAAACGACTAAACAAATTTAATCGCTGCCGTGTCGCCGCGAATACCGCCCGACGCCGTGGCCTGCGCCGTACTGATTCATGTATTGGTTTCACTCGCCGGTCGCGCTGTCCGCCGCCCGCGCGATTCGCCCGGTACAAGCCGCCGGCCGCGCTGGCGATCGCCGTGCCCCGTGGCTTGCTCAGTACATTTCTATACGTTTGTTTCATTCGCAAGACGCGCCGCCGTGTCGCGCCAGGCGATTTTTCGCCGTGGCGAATGTCCCGTGGCCAGGCCGTTACGGCCTGGCCA
Organism: Pheosia gnoma; assembly: GCA_905404115.1. NCBI lineage: Eukaryota > Metazoa > Arthropoda > Insecta > Lepidoptera > Notodontidae > Pheosia > Pheosia gnoma. The sequence goes on from FR989900.1 coordinate 9,744,091, forward strand.
CGGGACATTCGCTGTAGCGAAAAATCGCCGGCGCGATACGGCGAGTGCGAGTGGCGGGGCAGCAATTCGCGCGGCATCTTTTGCAGGCCACGGGGCACGGCGGCAGTCGCGATCGCCGCCGCGATCAGTAAGGACGTCCGAGAGCGAAATGTTGCTATCAAAGTTATCTCGATATTGCTATTAATAGTATTTTTGTTCAAGACATCACATTTGGAAGAGATTGTGGAGTACATGTTTTTTTTTATTACATTTGAATTTGAATTGATTTGAATAGGAATCGAGGTATCGGCCTGGCCACGGGACAATCGCCACGGCGAAAAATCGCCTGGCGCGACACGGCGGCGCGTCTTGCGAATGAAACAAACGTATAGAAATGTACTGAGCAAGCCACGGGGCACGGCGATCGCCAGCGCGGCCGGCGGCTTGTACCGGGCGAATCGCGCGGGCGGCGGACAGCGCGACCGGCGAGTGAAACAAATACATGAATCAGTACGGCGCAGGCCACGGCGTCGGGCGGTAGTCGCGGCGACTCGGCAGCGATTAAATTTGTTTAGTCGTTTTCGCCGCGAATTATGAACACGGAGCTGTTTATTGCCGAAATATTAGCCAGGCCGCCTATTTGGAAGTCTGGCCACCCACATCATAAATATAAGCATGTAGAGAAGATATTGTGGGAAGAAATTAAAAAAAAAATCCCAGGTTCTGAAGGTAGATTTTTTTTATTTATAGGTACAAATAATTAGTTAGTAGGTTACAAAGTAGTCTTTAAAATTATTTCTAAAATTTTTTTCTGAGTAAATTCTGTATTTCTCATACTTCTTGTGGAATTCTTCATCTATACCTCGATTCCTATTCAAATCAATTCAAATGTAATAAAAAAAAACATGTACTCCACAATCTCTTCCAAATGGGATGTCTTGAACAAAAATACTATTAATAGCAATATCGAGATAACTTTGATAGCAACATTTCGCTCTCGGACGTCCTTACTGATCGCGGCGGCGATCGCGACTGCCGCCGCCGTGCCCCGTGGCCTGCAAAAGATGCCGCGCGAATTGCTGCCCCGCCACTCGCACTCGCCGTATCGCGCCGGGCGATTTTTCGCTCTGGCGAATGTCCCGTGGCCAGGCCGATAGATGAAGAATTCCACAAGAAGTATGAGAAATACAGAATGTACCCAGAAAAAAAATTAAGAAATAATTTTAAAGACTACTTTGTAACCTACTAACTAATTATTTGTACCTATAAATAAAAAAAAATCTACCTTCAGAACCTGGGATTTTTTTTTTAATTTCTTCCCACAATATCTTCTCTACATGCTTATATTTATGATGTGGGTGGCCAGACTTCCAAATAGGCGGCCTGGCTAATATTTCGGCAATAAACAGCTCCGTGTTCATAATTCGCGGCGAAAACGACTAAACAAATTTAATCGCTGCCGAGTCGCCGCGACTACCGCCCGACGCCGTGGCCTGCGCCGTACTGATTCATGTATTTGTTTCACTCGCCGGTCGCGCTGTCCGCCGCCCGCGCGATTCGCCCGGTACAAGCCGCCGGCCGCGCTGGCGATCGCCGTGCCCCGTGGCTTGCTCAGTACATTTCTATACGTTTGTTTCAATCGCAAGACGCGCCGCCGCGCCGTGTCGCGCCAGGCGATTTTTCGCTATGGCGATTGTCCCGTGGCCAGGCCGTTAAGTACCGCAGCGAACGGTGCAAATCCTTTTGTGAATTTTTATAGCATATCCTATAACACACTTACATATATTATATCCCATTGTAGTTATCTACTGATTGTTTGAACCATACCTCCATAGTTTACAGCGCTTTGGCAGTGATACTAAATTATTTGCGATTCTACTAAAAACACCAAGGCCAAACCCTCTTAAAAATATGGATGTTTACTATTAGAAAATAAAATAAGAAAATATTTTTTTTTACATTTCTTCTGATTCCATAAGGGCCTTATACACCCGAAGTTTCGTAATCTTAAAAACGGACACTCTCTTCACACCTCCGCTCGTCAGTATGATTCTGTCTTATCGATCTGAAAAAATAATATCCGAAATAATTCAGAATATGTGTGATGTAGAAGAGTGTGAATGTATGCAATTCTGACCATTTGTTTTGGTTTCATAATATGAAATTCAAATTATGAAATTCCAGATGGATAAGTCCGCCCTAAGAGCGCACACGCAAATTAAAATAAAACCTATTTTGTTTGAAATATTAATTCAATAGAAATAACATGAGCTACCCGTTCCGATGATCGATCCAGGATGATCCCTATACAGTAAACTACACTGAATAGTTGACCAAATACTGTCAATACTGGTGTCTTTAATCGATGCAAAAAATATTATATACCTAATTCTAAACTAAGATTAAAATTAAAATTAAAATTAGGCATGTTTTGAAATGCACTCAGCAATGCACACAGCTTTCAAAATACCCACCACCATTGGCCGGCATGGTGCCCAGAACGCTGGCAGCATTGCCACGTTGATCAAATAGTCAAAAGGCAATTCCATAATTTGATTTTCTGGATAAAGCAACTATATCCCCCGAGGGGAAGCATAGACATCGTTAAGTATGGAAGTTGTCGACAGTGCTCGACTTGTGAACACGAACTATTACTTGGTAGTTAACAGGCTTGAACTAGAATACGCAGTGTTACTGGGTTTTATTTAATTGTTAAAATTAATAATTGGGGTAGGAGAAAAACAATTCTAACCGAAAAATGAAAAATTTCATATAGTTAGGGTTCTAATACTTATGTCAGATAGACTCTCGCTAGACATACATCTTAGAGAAGTTCGATTTTGTTAGTTTCATCAAATACTACACACAATTTGAGGTACGGCCATTGATAGATATTTTTATCTTAAGTCGGGTCTTCTGCGCGTGTTTTTGTCTACACACTACACGAAAATATGGGCAAGGATACAATCTTCTGTCTGTATCGAAATCAAATGTATGTGTGTGTGTGTGTGTGTGTATATGTTTTTGTTGAATGTTTCGGATTACGCAGGTATGAAATAAAGTGAGTAAGTACCCTCCATCTACTTGTAATTTTTTTTAATACACAAAACAACATCACACAGAATGGGTTACAGTATTGACTAACAACTAAATTTTAAAACCTTATCTCAAAGTCAATGTACCCGATGAATTAAATAAATTTGCACTAGCATATGACTAAAGCCGAGTCTACAAGATGTTATTAAATAAATATGTGTGTCCCTTTATTTATTTAATGCAGTAATGGTTGTTTGCGAGCGGCGAATGTCGTCTGCAGGCGAACAAAGTTCCATTACTACGCACTTCTGTCGCTTAGCGGTGCAAGTGACGAGCTGAGAGCTATTTATTGTTTAATGTGGTACCTTAAAACTGACCTTCGTCTACTTATAAGTCTCGACTTCTGTGGCAATAAGATTTATATAGTATTTTGTTTGTCTCCCGCTTTGCAATGGGCCCTCCAGTGGATGACTTCCATTCCAACTCCTCCTATTTTCGGTTCGATCAAATTCTTTGCGCTTAAAAATGATTATTCATTGATTTAGTCGCCAAGATAATCAGCTGTTCCCCGGGACTCGCTGAGGCTCAATCCTCGGGAGTCTCTGCTGTGAAACCTGGTGGTGGAATAGTGTGGCGGGCCTAGTCCTATAAAAAAGTGCTAACAACTAGGAATATATTTTTTAGATGACCAGATTGAAACTAGCATTTTGAGTATAAAAATTAGATCTCATATTATCACATTATCTATGACATTAAAGTAATTATTTTGAGTATAAAAATTAGATCTCATATTATCACATTATCTATGACATTAAAGTAATTATTTTGAGTATAAAAATTAGATCTCATATTATCACATTATCTATGACATTAAAGTAATTATTTTTATCAGACCTTCAAGATCCAATACTAATACTTCACACTAGTAAATTGATTAAAACTATAAAACTGCATACTTCCCGCGATCATCTATCACGTATAAAAATCTCCAAACGAATCAGGAAATGTTCAAATTATGATTTGGGCATTGCGGTGGTAATGTGATTAGCCCAGTTGGTGCACCCTGCTTTCTGCGCTGAGGATCCCAGGTTCGAATCCTGGTAGGGACAAACTTTGTGTGATGAGCACGAATGTTTTTACCCGAGTCAAGGCTGTTTAGTATGTATTTAAGTATTATATACTGAGTTCGCCCTCAGTCCATTATACGGTACCTATAATACATGCGTCGCTTAGTGTGGGCCGTATAGTTGGTGTGTTCGTCAGGAGATATTAGATTATATTACTAATATATTTATGTATCTATTCATAAATTGCTCCTCGCTTCTCTCTTATGTCTTGTAGAAGGAAGCCCTTTGAATCACCTTTGTTTATGCTTTCGGCATGAAAGGCTTTCATGATACGCTTACCATTTGAATACTGGATTTTATCATTTCTTTTATCACAATCAAATATATATATATACTACTATATAACAATATGCGCTATTGGATGTCGTCTTAAGACTTATAAGACTATCAGCTTGAGTTAACTTATACGGAGGTATATCTTCTAAAAATGTTACTGGTTTGTGTATAGTTTTCTTAACCCTAAGAACCTTGATTCCCAAATCAACCAACGAACGGCATTTCATGTTTATTTATAAAGATTAAATGGGATGTTTTCATCAAACATACAATACATACCACACATAAGAATATATTACATTCAATAAGAATTTGTCTCGCCTTGGACATAGCCTCAGGCTTGGCATAACAAACAGGACTATATATCACTCCCTACATCTACGTTCCACTAACTTGACACCGTGCTCGCCTAACTGAATTACTCGCCTTATCACTTGGACTATTGTTTTAGCAAGCACATCGAGATGTCTGCGACGAAGTTCTTTTTATTACATTTTCGTTATGTGCCATGTATTTGCTAAGAAATGTAGTGTCATTGAATATTTAGTAAGTTTTTCGAGCTACCAAATTACAACGGACTGTTTAGGGTGAATGTCTATTAAAACTACATAATATTGTTATCTAATTGATGACATTCATTCATGTTCTTTTATGGAAATGAGTTGAAACATTTCTATAAACTGGCAATAGCTCATAGCGCAATATAGACTAAATTTATTCATGCCTATTATATATAGACCATCACCGGATGAGATGTGTGCTTATGTTAGCCTTAGCTCGAGGCATGCGTAAGCCTCGACTTAGACAATCGGAGGCTCATCTTATGAAATGAAGCTATCTTGATAATATTTGTTCATTATGTTTCCCCGGCTATCCAGAAGTTTAATATATCAATACTCTAAGGGCTTAACTAACCACGCAGAGCAAGAGGTAATACATTCCTATGTTTTTAATCATAATCTACTAAGTAAACCACAAACCTCAAATTGCTAGTATGAATGCTCATACAGAATTGATATTCTAATGAAACCACATATACCTTTTGAATGTATGTTATAATATACAAAGGTCTTCATTAGACTGTGTATATACTATACAATAATATACACGAGTGTGTTGGTAACTTTAAACAATGAGAAGTAAAACCATATTGATAACAATGTAGCTATCAAGGATTGCTATAACGTACACTACAATGTAAACTTGTACTTGTTTTACGTTTACTGCAAGATTTAACTGCGGTACATCGATGGAAAAATCACGATTCATTTTTTTATTATCTAATATACAAATTATTATATTATGTTAACAAGATAAGAAGAAAAAAAAGTAGCACAGCCCCTCTACATGTTATACAACTAAGTGCCTCGAAACATTCAGTTAATGATACCGCATCTAGTGGATTTAATAATAACGTTTAAAAATATGAATATGAAGCCATAGAATATAGATAAGTAATTATTATATACCCAAATATTTATAGCATTCTAGCTGCGCCCGGCGGTGTTACCCGCGATAAAAAGTATGAAAAATTAAAACATCTATCCCACGGGAACCATACATTTTACCGGGATAAAAAGTAGCATATGTGCTATTCCAGACTATAATCTATCTCTGTGCCAAATTTCATCCAGATCCGTTCAGCCGTTCGGGCGTGAAAGAGTAACAAACATCCATCCATCCATCCATCTATCCATCCATCCAAACTTTCACATTTATAATCTAGATATAGATAGATAGATAGATAGATTAGTATAGAATAGATATTCCATTACCGAATGACGATGAGTCTATATAAGGTTTAACTATATAGTGTGAAATATATTAACAGTGCCGACAGTAGGTTATAAAGATAACATTCCCAAAGAAATAAATAAAATTACACCTCTTACTGAGCGCACGGCCACAACTGGTTCGCCTTTTTTAAAAAGAGTCAAACATAATTTCCGCAATTATTTTATAAAGCATCGTGATCCTTATAAGTTACTGATTCATCTGTTAGAATATTTAACACAATTCTTGTAACACCTTATATATGTAAAAATATATTGATCGTCTAACCTTGTTTTGTTTAATTCGTTGTGTATTAGACAAGTTTATTCAGTTTAGTACATCAATGTTACTTATAATAATATCGTGGTTCAATCATCATTTCAGGTACAAGGTAAAATTGATTGGTGCCAGACCAAATTTAAAGCGAACCGTGACGTCAACAATGGTACTTTTAAGTATATAATAAATAAAAGATACGTGTAGGTACAAATATATGAGTACAACTTTTTCAATCCAGTATTATCATGCCAGTAGGAGATATAGCACGTTAATAACAAAATATAACAACTAAGTATGTATTAGTTGAAAGTGTCAAGTGAAAAAATTAACAGGAACTATTAAAAAGAAAACTTAGTTAATTTAAACTTTTAGCTTACGTATTTATTAAGCGAATCAGTGAGTAGACTATTCATATTATAAAAAAATACTATTACTAAAAAAATCGATATAAATGTATATGTTTTGTACACCAAAGTGATTTAGTTTTTTTTTTCAAAGAATAATTTCAAGCCCTACAAAATGGTATCGGAGGGAAAACCAACGTACATAGATGATATTTTCGCCAAGTTCGATATTTTCGCGCGCTATCATAGAACGCTGATACTTTGCATAGCGTTGGCCTACACCACCAACTCTATGCACACTGCCAACTATGTGTTTGCTGCTGAAGAAGTCGGATACAGGTAATTATTGTTATAGTTCCAAATGTCCAAAAGCGATTTAAAATTTGGTACGCAAGACAACATTACATTTATCGAAATACTAGCCTCGTAGCCGATCATAACTTAAAAAAATATATAAATTATCTTGGAAATTCGACCCCCTTAGGGGGGCTACAATTCCTCCTTAGTGCATCTCTAGGCTATTCAAGGAATATATCCTTTAAATTTTAAAACTCTCGGGCTACCATTTTAGGCTGTGCGTTCTTCTTCTTCTTTTTTTTATGTTGGCAATCAGCTACAAAATAGTGCTATTATTGTCAGTGTCAAGTAATAAAAAAAAGCATATTATCCAAAAAAATAATAATTAAGAGCTTACTTGAAGGAAAACAGCTATTCTACTATTTAAGGTTTGTACAAGTGATGTTTATACTCCTAAACTTCCATGGTTTCAGTTGATCGACTTCTTCTAATCGGATTTCAGAATCCAAAATCGAATGGCGAAACTCGTATAATTTGATTACGCCTTGGTGGCGGAGGAAAGTTGTGGGGAGCGGTAGTTGCTTTTGACAAACGAATCTTGCATTGTTTGTTTACTCCAGGCGAGCGTATTAACCGGTATTTTCTAAGTTGTAAAGATAACTTAAAGCGTAACAAATATTTCCATGGTTATCTATTATAACCATGGAAATATTTGTTACGCTACCGTTTCAAATGTCCTACGTCAATGTAAGTAGGACAAGACGTCAATGTACGGGGTAAAAAATACTTTTTTCTATGATATCAGTAAGACTTATTTTTAGGTTTATTTTTCAAAGTGAATACATAAATCATTATTCAGAAATTATATACGGTTTATTTATCTTTGTTTTATGATTTACTAAACGTTTTTGAAATGAGTAAACAAATGTTGCAACAATACAGAAGAGTATAACAGTCGCCAAGAACATAAACAAAACGTCAATTTTATTGTCGCTTAATATATAGGTGCGGATGTACGATTATAGTCGCTTAGTGAATGACCGTCATTACTGACAATCGGACTTGTCCGTTGACGGCGTCGCCCCACGGACTGTTTCGATTTGTTATTGCTGCTGTTTCATAAAGTTTAATATCTGCAATACAATCCCTGTGTTCCATTTATAAATATCATTCGATTAAAATTTAAATAGTGTGATGCATGGCCGTCCTTTTTTGAGAAAAAAAAAACTGTGATTCTAATTTTAAATAATTTGTGAACTAATAAATTTTAAAATCTTGACAATTATTTTATCTGTGATATGACTGTGATAGATAAACCAACAAACTTGGACGATGTTTTGGCGAAGTTTGGTTTATTCAAACCTTACCATAGACGACTGATTCTTTTTTTTTGGTTGGCTTACGCGTCGAATTCCGCGTATTCGGCAAACTATGTTTTTGCAGCCCAAGAAGTCGAGTACAGGTACTATTTACAGGTTTTTTGTGTTCTTATTTAATACAAACTTTTTAATAATGGAATTAATTTTAAAAACAAGAATAAAATTAGTGATTGGTTGTGATTGTGATCATACATCTTAAGACTGCTAGCAAACTTCACTTCCTTCTGAGTAATACATTGTCTTACGATGTTTTTCTACAATTTGTGAAACTTTGTTAGTCATAGCCGCAACAAAGATTTGTTTTTAAAGATCGCTAGTAATGTTCGACTTAAACTTCACTGTTATATTTATAAGTCCCTCCAACTAAGCTAAAACTAGTGCTAGGAGTATGCTCACGTCAACTGTCAAATGGCTAGGGTGGGAATCGAACCTAAAACCTCTCGGCTTAGATGGAACCCTTCTAACCACTAGGCTATAGATGCGTTTAATCTGTTGCATACTTAAGCAGTGAACGCTGCCTTAATAAATGATACTTAAGTCTCATATCAACGCAACTACCAGTTGAAAACATAATTGAATTATACTTGCGCGAATAATTACACGACCTTCAGTTAAATACGACTTGAAGGGAAAAACGTGGGAAAAATGGTATGCATATTAATATTAAACCATACAGAGTGATTCAGAAAGGGCATACTAACCCTTGATCCCGTACCGCTCTAGCGTTTTTGTAATCATTATTTGAGAGCAGAATGTTGATAATGTAAATAATAAAAATATTCCAAGAAATCACAATCACAACGTTGTTGGGAACATTTTTTAAATGATTAAATAAAAATAGGTATCGACATTTTATCTTCACATAATGAAAAAAAAAAAATACAACCGAATTGAGAACCTCCTCCTTTTTGAAGTCGGTTAAAAATACGCTAAATTAGCGCGGGTAGAAGCTTTCAGAAAGGATAACCTAATGTATACCCTTTTTGAATCATCCCGCATAACTCGTTGTACCCGAGACTGCGTGCGCGCATGGGAAAATTCTCTCTAAAAAAGGACAAGTAGGTACCCCAAATTTAAATTACCTACGTAAATGACATAGTTTTGGACTTATCGTAATGAGTGAGTTAATTAGTGAGTGCGTTTTGCATTTTTTATATGTACAGATGGTATAATTGTTTTTTTTTTTTTAAATATGAGAACATAGCTACATATTAATATCAAATTAAAAAAATAGTATTGAACCATTATATACTTAAGTATATATTATATACAGTGTAACAGTGGTGGGAGAATGTGGCGGCCCAAGTCCCATAAAAATATTGAGTTCAAAAGCAGACGTTTTAGCATGAACATCATTTATTTTTGATGATTTCTGCCAGAGAAAAAAAACTAAATGACTTTAGAAATTTCTATAATAAATACTTACTATAAAGTTTCGAATCACAAGAAACGAAACAGTACCCTTAAATCTCCAGGGTTGTCACGTCACTGGCTTTATTTGTGCGTGTGCGATAGAGAGCACGACCCACTCTGCCCACTAATTGCTCTTACCAAACTTTAATAGTGAATATTTTTGAGACTTAGTTATAAGTCGGAATTACATCCTTGAATCTAATTATTCATTCATTTAATAAATTAGCGTTCAATAAACTTTTCTCACACTGTTTTTACGTACTGTTTTCTACACAAAACCTGTATTTAGGTAGTGTAAACAACCACAACCTGTTTCAGGTAAAAACCTTGATTGTTTGAATTTGAAAACAAAACCGAGTTTAATAACTTAACTTTTTTTTAAATACGCCTTTTGTATTTTGTTACGTCACAAAGATCACCTTCGTCATCCAGTGGCCGCACCGCACCGCATCTAAACTCACAAACTACTTGTCCACTATATTAATATTTTTCTTATAAAAAAAACCTTGTTTAATAGATAAATACATGACGACCTGATGCGCAGTTGGTAGTGACTCTGATTTATGCGCCGAGAGTCCCGGGTTATAATCCTGGTAGGGACAAGCTTTGTGTGATGAGCACGAATGTTTGTACCCGAGTCATGGATGTTTCATATGTATATAAGTATTATATACTGAGTTCGCCCTCAGTCCATTGTACGGTACCCATAACACAAGCGTTGCTTAATGTGGGACCGTATAGTTGGTGTGTTAGTATGGCGATATTTATTTATTTTACATAGTATACATGAATATAATAATTATGCTTATTAAAAAAAATGTTGCTCTCTCTGCCTCCGAGAAATATGTGCCATCGAGACTACAACATGCATTGTAGCGGCCATGTTTGAAAAGTTAAAGAATCTTGTTTACGAAAACCTCGAGCAGTTATGAGCTACGATAACAAACGTGCTAAAAAAATTAAACACAATCACGCATATAATGCCCGTTGGGGCAGACAGAGGTGCATTGCAGTGCACCCACATTTCTTGGTAATGGGACCCATTAATAGGGGGCGAACCAAAATTTGCCAGTATAACGGGCATATCCATTAGGTTATAGGTGGTCCACCACACTGGCTTCGTAGGGTTTGGAGAATTTTTCACAGCATTTGAAATACGTGCAAGTTTCCTCACGATGTTTGACGAAGTTATTGTTTTAAATATTTTATTTTACTAGACATTGAAAAATTGGTGAGGGCACATTCTGCTACAAATCACAATTGGCTACAATGATGGCTTGTAGATTTGTATTTTGGGATTAGTTCATTAATAGCTAAGTAGTTGTAGAGTTCAGAAACAAAAATGACAATTTTTAAGTGCCCCCGTAGGCCTATACGAAATAAACGATTTGACTTTGACTTAGTATGAAATGGTCTGGATACGCAGTTTCAATGCGGTATCGGTATCCACAACAAGATACGATACGATATGTTGACACGACATTGATATAGAATACTCTACAATGATACTTAAAACAAGTCCACAGGGTCCTTTTTTTGTCTGTCTTTCATGCTTCAATAGTTTAACCTTTGGCAAGGCTACGGATGGCATAGTAGACATTGCTATCGTGGAACAACCTTTCCATAACAATGATTGTTAACAATATCGTTACGGCCTATACTTAATTAAAAAACATGTTTTTGTATCGAAGACAATTATACATAGGTACCTTGATTGTTCATTTCCGAAACATTGATTCGATATGTTTAAAACATATTTAAAGAATATTATAACTATGAAATTAGTGTGGTAGTCCATAGAAAGACAATTGTTTTTTTTTTTGCTAGAGTAAAAAAAATTGCTAGACGGATACACCATCTGTACGATACCAAACTAAGCAGCGCTTGTATTATGGGTACCGTACAATAGACTGGGGGTGATCTCAGCTTACAGGTATATATTATTATTTTTGGGGTCGAGTCACCTTCGTCCGTAGGAGAATTAAGTACCCTCGAGATGCCCTACACGTGACCCTGGGTGGTGCCAACCAGGTGACAACTCTACTGGTGGTAGGCTTCGGCCGTGGCTAGTCACCACCCACTGAACAAAGCCATGTCGCCAAGCGGCCTAGCCGTGTTCCGGCATGATGTTCAGTGTTGCCATTCATGGATGGCGGGCCAGATCAGCTGCGCTGCATGTGCCTAGTGAATGTAGCGTCTCTATCTACTGCCGCCTTCCTACCTAGGCAAGTATGCTCCATCGTAGATCTCATCGTCACTTACCATCAGGTGAGATCGAGATCAAATACTTGCCTATAATGTAATAAAAAAAAAATCTGCGCTTTTTTGCTATTGTAATCATTATGTGAAATCAGAATTGTGCACATTAAAATAAATCGTTCAGGAAAAATCACAATTGTCGTTTTGTTGGGAACAACATTTTCCTTTTCAAATCATCATACGTTTCCTCACTACACAAAATGGTTACAAATGCTCTAAAGAAGCGCAGCTTTATGGGTTAATATACCCTTTCTGAAGTTATAATTACTTATATAGATATTAAACGTCCATTACTACAAAAATTCGCACTCATGCAACGCAAATGCTTGTCCCGTCCAGGATTCAGAGTATCGGGACCCTCAGTACGGAAGCATGGACACATTATGGATCATCGCAGATCCGGGCATGAGCAGCAAGTTTTGCAATTGCTGTGATGAAATAGAGTTTTAGTTGGTCTAACGTCAGTTATTTGATTTCAGGTGTAAAGATGAAACCTTCGCTAACAGCACTTGCGGTATCATCAACTCTACCTCATGCTCAGATTGGGTGTACGACAATCCGAATAGTTTTGTTGGGGAGGTGAGTAAACTTTCAGAACCACTTTTGCACAATGAAATTAGAAGTAATATGGTCTACCACAAGTCGGAAGACGTGGTGTAGGAAGGCCTCCCACAAGGTGGACCGATGATATCGCACGCGTCCCAAGAAGCTGGTGCGTACGAGGGGCAGAGGACTGTGATGTGTGGAAGTCATTGGGGGAGGACTATGTCTAGAAGTAGATGTCTTGCGGCTGATGAATAGCTGGATGGATGATTATCTTAAAGTTTTATGTTTAGAACGCGTTAATGATCAATTATATTTTGTAAGTCTAATACAGTCAAAATAATGCTTTTATCTTGATAATTTAGATGTAAGGGTCTGCCTTAAGCAAGGTCAAAATTTCGAATTTGTCGAAACCATTTACGCTTATAAATTTCCATTTGCCCATGTCCCAAAGTGTAACTTAGATGCAGTCCTAGTATTATTGGCGGGTTTATTAACATACTCAATTGTTCGTAGTAATAATATTTGTAACGGACATTCTTAACAATGTTTGCACATTAAAGTGTAGTAACAAAATGTACGTGATGATAACGCGAACGGAACGACACGTGGACTTATATGAAAAAAAAGTTTCATTCTACGTCAGACAAAAAATGTATGACAAAAAATGCTATTACCTATGCTGGCAGAAAAAAAGAGCTACAGGCTTTCTAACGATACTAAACCTTTGCTGTCAAACAGTTTCAGTTGGCGTGTCAAGACTGGAAGAGGACGCTGGTCGGCACGATCCACAGCTTGGCGTACATGGTGGGTCTGCTGTTCGTAGGACCTATGTCTGATAGGTATGTTATTTTTTTTCCATGCCATTCAGCCCTTCAGGTACCCTTCCTTGTTAAGTCACTGTTGATGGAATTTTATGAACCTTTAAGTGTTTATCAAACCATTTGTTGTTAGTAACGAACTATGGTTGGACTTATACGAGCACTGTAACATCTACTTTATGTACAGTGTGTTTAATATTACAATCATTATTATATTATGTGTGGACGATGGACTATCTATTAGATAAACATTTTGTCTTTAAAATAGAGTAAATGCTTCGACTTTTATTAGCATAAATGGTAAGTCTAGCAACCATATGCCTAAAAAAATCATTGTTTCTTCAGGTTAGGAAGAAAATCAGCATTAATCATCACAGGGGTGCTCGGTGGAATCCTGGGAGTGGCGAGGAGCTTTAGCCCCTGGTACTGGATGTACATCGCATTTGAGTTCCTGGAGTCAGCTCTTGGGGATAGCTGTTCACCAGTTTATGTGTTGAGTAAGATCCTTTTAACAATTGCACCTCCTCCTATAGCTAAAGAGAATAGATCAATGACTTAATTTGGTAAAATATTCAAATATTAATAATATCGGCAGATATTACACACCAACTGTACGGTCCCAAACTAAGGAACACTAGTATTATGGGTACCGTACGCAGCGAACCCAGTATATAATACTTATATAGATATTGAACATCAATGACTCGGGTACAAACATGCTAAGAACACCAAGTTAATTGGGTGCCCCTACTGCTAAAGGAAAATGAACGGACTTAAGAAGTTCCTAAGGTCGTCTATCCAATCCATTATCATTGTTTGTCCAACAATCAAGGGCACTAGATGTAATTGATGCATTGGTGTAAATACTAAGACAATTAACCTTAAATTGGAATCAAATCGCCCTTAAAACACTTTATGGTTTATTCTATTACAGACATTGAAATAATAGCAACAAAAAAACGAGTGCCATACTACCTGATATGCGGGATGGGATACTCTATGGGTGGAATATCAGTGGCTTTAATAGCTTGGCAAGTCCCGTACTGGAGGGACTTCCTTCGAGTGATCTACGCCCCAGCGCTACTCTTCGTTGTGTTCATATATTTGCTAGACGAAAGCCCGAGATGGTTGCTAACAAAAGGCAAGAGGGAGAAAGCTATAGCTGTGATCGAAAAGATAGCCAATAAAAATAACGTGAAGATTGAAAAGACAGAATTGGATAATCTTGTTTGCGAGACCGATGATGACGTGATGGACTTTGGGAGTCTCTTGAAGAGTACATTTACATCAAAAGCGTTGTTTAAAAGGTTCATAATCTGCGTGATTTGGTGGATAACATCGACCTTCGTCAACTATGGCATGACAATTAATTCTGTGTCTTTACAAGGCAATAAGTATTTCAATTACGCTTTAATATCAATCATTGATATTCCCGGAAACTTTGTTATCATGTACATCTTGATGAAGTTTAGAAGGAAGTTGCCTTTGATCGTGAGTTTCCTAACTGCTGCTGTGTTTTGTATAACACAGCCATTTTTGCCGAATAGTAAGTATATTTCTTAAATTTACGACCAACGTTTCGCTGTCATCACGCCAGCCCAAACACGTAGGCAAACATGGATCTGTAAATTGGTTTATAGCTACTGCCTTTTATTATAGATTTCGTAAACATATAATTCAAATTCCTATCAGTCAAGGACCTAGCTAATAATTGAATTGCCGTCTGGTAGCATAGTTTTCGAAAGAACTTAACCTTGATATAACTTGTTCAATGTTGCCTTTCTCTTAATTCAGTTTAAGTTTAGCTATAGAATTTGCTGCGTTATAAATATATGATCTGAAATGTGCTTATGCTTGTATGTACCTAAAATCAGATTTGATTGGCTTGCACTAGAGTATAAATACTTAAAGAATGATTGTAATTCACTCGCAGAGAATACAAATAGGTATTTTTTTTATTCTTGGAAATGAAATATTCTTATATTTGAATACATATAAATATTATTCATAAAGCTGATTAAGTGAATTTAATTTATTTTATTCGTTGATACGCAGAACTAATACTTATTAGCTCACTAGTGTACTAAACTAAATGACTTGTTCTTACATTTTAGATCTCCCCTGGCTGTCGGTTACGATGTTCATGGCAGGCAAATTCATGGCATCTCTATACTTCAGCATCACCTACATGTACACCTCAGAATTATTCCCTACATATACCAGGAACTCTATGCATGCGCTCTGTTCTTCATTGGGCAGAATAGGCTCTATATTAGCGCCGCAGACGCCGTTACTGGTAATATTTTATACCTTTTATAATAACCTAACTTTTTCCCGCAACTCCGCTTGCGGTAGCTCAATAAACCAAAGCATATAGCTGTCACGAATGTAGCTTCCTATCAGATATATATTTTTTAGAATCTGATCAGTAGATCCGGAGATTACCACCTACATAAAAGCTGACAAACTAACAAACGTTACAATGTTTATAATATTAGTAAAGATTGCTAATTAGCGCATACAAGAGTCTCAAAAGTACACGGACGGACTGTTTCCGTGTAGGATATACATGAAAATGTTAGTGCGACAATTTAACATCTTTGTGGGGAAGATGTGGGCAGAAACAGTCATGGACGTGGTTAAGTGCGAAAGAAGGGATTCTTTCGCCTTTTTCCAGAGATGCTGTTCTCCAGAAGCGAGGCATCAACAAAGCTATTAAAAATAACCATAGCTTATCTTGGTGGCTATCTCGTAAAATCTTACAACTTAAGTTGTGTAAGAAATTCTCTTTTATTTAGTCTGAACAGCAGTGTTCTTATAAATATCTTGGTTATTATGAATGGCAGCAACAAAGTGAGACTAAGTTGAGGTTTTCCTGACGATGTTAAAGAAATGAAAAAAAAAAAACAAAGTCATCAAGCAATGTTTACAAACTGTGCACCACATTACACTCAAGGAGAACTTTTATTCACTGAGATTTGTGTTACCATTTTCAGAGAGTCTACTGGCCTGGCCTTCCGTCACTAATATTCGGTATAGTGTCACTCGTAGCAGGACTTGTGACCTTTGCAATGCCGGACATAGCGAACGACACGCTACCAGACACGGTCCGGCAAGCAGAAGCATTGGGGGTTAAGGAGAACTTGGGAAAAGAGATTGGGATTAGTTATATAATCCCGAGGGAGAATGAGGAGATAAATGACTCTTTTCATTTGAAAAACAGAAGCTAGAGATGTGCCGGTTGGGAAAATATGAAGCGCAAATACACTAGTAGAGGAGCCACCTGCTGAATTCATCGTCTAGCTAGAGTCTTACTATTATTGATATAAGGACAAATCAAGTGGAACCATGACGAAGTAAACCTTATTAATGCCTAGTGGTGTTATAATAACAATCGACTAGACTGTATACAAGAATATCAATCACTTTCGGTAAAAGGGTATTTTGTACTATACGACGTCCATGTTCTGGTTTCTGTTGTATAGCGAAATGAATGTTTAGTTAATCCAGAAGTGATAGGAATATAATAATAGCCGTTTTTATGTCCCACTATCGGCATGGGCCTCCCCTCAATGCGAGGGGGATTAGGCTTTAGTCTAGCACCCTGGTCCAGTGCGGATTGGCGGACTTCACACGTCTTTCAAAGTGTTTTTTCAGACATACAGGTTTCCTCACGATGTCTTCCTTCACTGTTTAGTAAGCGATGCTCATGGTTAAAAACGATCAATGTATATAAAATCCAGAAATCCCGAGGTGCGAGCCGAGATTTGAACTAGCGACCCTCGTTTCCAAGACGAGCCTTCTACAAACTTGGCTATCACTGCGTTCTGCTGCTAGATGTGATATTTTAAGACAATATATACAAATTATTTAATTATTCATGGTATTTTATTTGAGAGTGAGCCACAAGGTTTCATAGTGTAGTGGCATATACAAACACGAGCGGCGGCTTGAACGACACGAGAGCCGCGCGCGGTGATCCCTACATACCTGCACCGCGTTCGACGCGGCAGCGCAGACTGGAGGCTCCCGAGTCCCGGCCCGCGCCCGCGCCGCCGCCGTCGCTGTATCTTCACGCGTACAATGTTATTAGTACGGGCAGGGGTACCCTCGCTTGTACTTAGTCATAAATATATTTTTCTATCCGTTTTGGGAATTGTAAAATGTTATAAAAGGCCGCTGTGCCAAATAAAATTACTCATTGTTTGTTCGCCTTTATTCCGACATTTGGTCCCTAAAATAGCAATACTCTAATCCAGTCTTTCCCAACGTGGGCGATAACGCCCCCTTGTGGGCGCTGCAGGCCTAAAGAGGGGCGGTAAGAGACCCAGAAAAAAAGGGGGCATTGTGTAGGGCTTTGGGGTCGATTTATAATTTCATCTACCTAGCTATGAAGGCTCTTAGACACCGACTGAGCTCTCGACTCTCGACTACATCTTGTGAACATCAACTAATATTAATTAAGATATAGCTCAAACTCGGTTCGATATAAAAGACCCCGGGCAATCATGTTTTAACAAGTTTTTGTTAAATAATCCGAATTGTACATTCCTATACCAATCGGCTGGTTCTATAATACTTGTTCTTGCTTGTCGAGTACGATTGGGCGTCGAATGAGATAAACGAGTTTATGCACGTTTGTCTTATTCCTGTTGGTGCGTGCTGCTTATGCAATCCTATATAAACGACGTAAATTTATTTTATTTTCATTTGCGGTTTCGCGCATAATAGATAGCAGTACTTGATTTCAACACTTACGTATTTCTTAAAACAAAACAATGTCGGAAGTAAAAAAGAAGAGACGGCAATACTCTGCGGAATATATTAAATTCGGATTTATTGAAAATCCCACAAACCCGTCGTCGCCTTTGTGTCTTCTATGTCTAAAAACATTTTCGAACGAAGCAATGAAGCCTTCAAGACTGCAAGATCATTTGAATAAAATGCATCCAGATAAGACAGAAAAGAATGTAGCATATTTTCAAGACCTAGAGAAGAAGCATAATACTCAGCCAAGTGTATCAAAACTATTTTCGGCGGCTGCTAAGCAAGATGACGACGGACTTCGAGCTTCGTACAATATCTCTTTGTTAATTGCTCAAAAAGGCAAACCACACAACATCGGAGAAGAGTTAATTTTGCCAGCAATAAAGGAAGTAATAACTACTGTGCTTCATAAACCGGCCGCAGATATTATCCGAAAAAATCCTTTGAGTAATAATTCTGTGCAAAGACGAATTGATGAAATGGCTGAAAACATTGAAGAATCATTGTGCAATCATCTGAGGACTAGTCAATTCTCAATTCAGCTCGATGAGTCCACTTTACCAACTAATGAAGCGTTGTTGCTATCTTACGTGAGGTTTATTAAAGATGAGAAAATACGTGAAGAACTATTGTTTGCCAGAAATTTGGAGACAGATACAAAAGGCGAAACCATATTCAATACATTGGAAAAGTTTTGTGAAGAGAAAGAGATTCCTTTGAAAAATATTATATCAGTTGCTACGGATGGCGCTCCGGCTATGACAGGGCGCCATAAAGGCTTCATAGCATACTTAAAGAATAAAATTCCAGATGTCCTTGCTATACATTGCGTTATTCATAGACAACATTTGGTTGCTAGAAAATTAAGTGAACGACTATTTCAATCACTGCAATATGTCATCAAAGCAGTCAATAAAATCCGTAGCAGCTCTTTGAATGATAGATTATTTCATCAGCTTTGTGTTACTAATGACGAAGATTTCAACCGTTTGTTGCTTCATACTGAAGTTCGTTGGCTGTCAAGAGGCAATTGTCTGATTCGATTTTACAACCTGTTTGACTCTATGATAGAGTTCTTCGAAACTAAAGATACAGAACTGCGCAACAAGCTCATAACATCAAAGAATGATATAGCTTACATGACAGACCTGTATAAAACGTTCAACGACATGAACCTCCAACTGCAAGGCGATGAACTAAATTTAATTAAAACAAAAAATGTCGTTGCTGCTTTCGCAGCCAAACTGCTTCTGCACCATAAGAATATGGGCAGACGTGAGTTTCACAATTTTCCGAATTTATCAGTATACTGCAGTAACGACGACTTGTTTGCCTACTGCCAACATTTGGAAAACCTCCACATTGACTTCACCGAACGATACCAGGACATTTTAAACTTGGAAATACCAGACTGGGTGTTGGATCCGTTTTCAAATGTCAACACAGCAATGTCACCTCAGCAGGAAGAAGAACTTATAGAATTGACAACAAACGAAGAAATAAAAATCAAGTTCAAAAATGGATATCAAGAATTTTGGCTACAAAAACCGATCCCGCAATTGTACCCTGGATTGTGGTCAATTGTTCAACGATTTTTGATAGCATTCCCATCGACATATTTGTGTGAACGTGGATTTAGTGCTCTGGCAACGCTGCTTACTAAAAAGAGAAATCGTTTGCGTGTTACCGAACGTGGCGACTTGCGGCTGTTTTTGAGTAAATTGGAACCTGATATCAACAAACTTATTGAACAGCATCAGATTCAACCTTCACATTAGTTTTTATATAAGAATTGATTATGTTTGTTTTATTTTCAATAAAAGATACCCTGTCCGAATACTATAAATTTGCGTTTCAATAATCAGTTATAAGTACTTAGCGGTTTTTAAGTATGTTTAAAAAGGGGGGCGTTAAAAAATAATTTATTCTTAAAGTGGGCAGTAGACAAAAAAAGGTTGGGAACCCCTGCTCTAATCCTTACAATCGTGTGTGCATTCGCATAAAATTACATATTTTTTTCAAAATAACCAAGTGAGATTTCCGATTCGTAGTTTTTTTTTAAATGTGTGAATGCTGTTTTGTTTATCCCTAAAATCAACGACATGGTTCCTTAGAACATATTTTTCTATCTCTTATAGTTTCGGAGGTCTCCATACTGTCCCATATCGATGTGCCACCCTGTATAGCTAATGGCATAAGTGAAATGTTCTACTTAGTAAAAAAATAGTGGAATAATTGTATAGCATTTACTTATCCCTTTTATAGTGGAGATGTACTTACTGTTAATTATTACATAGTGCTAGTCCACCATAATTCCATAATTAATTATTAATAAGTAAATAAAAGAGTACAAACTTTTATCCATGGGATAAAAGCGAATATCTCCAGTTTAAGAGGAACTCTCAGGTAACCGGGGAACTTCTTGCTGTGAATAAAAAATATCTGGATGCGAACCGAAGCGGTCCACCTAAGGATATCAGCACAATGGGTACGACTTCTCTCCTCTGTGCGATGAACTTCTCTCTGTGAGGGAGGACTCATTCGATTGTCATTTATTTCCATAAATAACACAACAAGACTCCGGTAAAATTTTAATTTAAACCGGCAAAATAAAAAAAAAATGTCTTTTTAAATTATCTATGATCATAGTTTTTTTTATATAATAACAACACCGCCAGCCGATATTTATTTCAGACTATCTAACAACTTGAGAGCAAACAAGAAGAATGGCGCCGCAGAACATTATACGTGATCCAATAAAATATTCGGGTGACACCTACACCACTATTTGGGCCTAAAAACTCTCCACAAAAGTGGAATAACAGTTCCGATTTATGATCTCTCAGTGTCACCTCTGTTTAACAGTTAATATTTTATTTAAAACACACTTTCAATATTACCTTTTTTATTACCTAGACTGCCGCTACGCTGTGCTCCGACCAGTTTTATACAGTTATAATGTACCAACTATGCTGGAAATTATCCAGGATACACAGATAACACTTGTAATAGAATTATTAATAGACCAATTTTCTAACTTTTGTACCTTATTTGATCTTAATTTGGGTTTTGGAAAATTCTTATTTGTTTGTTTTATATAATACATAATAATAAAATATATATGATGTTAGATGACAGGGATATTTAAAACCTGGAACTACTTTTCAAATTACTGTCTGAGGCAGAAAATTATTTACTTAAAAGTTAACCTAATTATTTCATTCATTTTCCCTCGATAGTTTTTTAACACGTACATTCAGTTTAGCTTGCAAGAAAATTTACGTAACAACTTACGTTAAGAAACATGTTGAAAACGTCCGAGAAAATCGCCCCTATTTAACAAAAGCTTTGTTCAGTCAAGCCAACTTCAGGAGCCAATCAAAATTCAGAGCGGGTGCTTCGTGGAAAAAAATTACACATTCTGAGCCACTCACAAACTTCCTTGAATCTCGAGGATTATTTAAATCTGCAGATTATCGTTTCCCTCCCATTTATTACTGGATTCTTATCTTATCCTCGGATCAATGATAGACACCCTCCGAAGGTGTGCTCGGAAGTGCGGAGAGAGCTTGCAGAAAAATTGGGATAATTTTTCGAGGATTGCCACGTATTAACATCTATAAGGAACGGCGTTTCGAACGGGTGGTAAAGTTGTAGCTTAGCATTTTGTAACTATTTTGACGATACATAAGTACTGAACTTAATGGTTTACATGAATAAAAAATGTTCTGATTCTTATATACATACTCGTATAGTAAAAATGTAACTGATCGCTGTCTGTACATGGAAGATTTATGAGATAAACAATTGGGGATCTTTATCAACGCAATATAACCCAAAACAATTATTGTTAGAATTGTTGTCTGTTTGTATGTTGGTTCGTGCGTTTGTGCGCATTAATCTCAAATGGCTTAACCGAATTTAGTGCGGCTCCCACTAATGCATTATAGTAAGTTTCACTTAAAATTTTGTGTTTGTTTTATTTGAATCAGTTCATAAATAAAAAAAAAATATATAAAGACGCTGAAGAAGTTGCGGGCAACAGCTAGTAAATAATAAATTCAATAAATATCGCCAGACGAACACACTAACTCTATTTGCCTAAAGTAACCAAGTAGTAGTGGACCTAAAAGTAAGTGTTCACAGGTGGGGGTTAAACCGCCAGCCCGGTGCAGCCAACCTGGCGGCTTATGCTTGCACCAGTGTTGCCAGATTGGGTATTTTTTTCGCAATTCTGGGTAAAAATTTTGGCTCTGGAGAAATTTTGGAGAAATGAGATTCTTGGAGAAAAAAAATAGCATGGAGAATTTTGGGTACTTTTTAGTTTTCATTCTTTTCACTCTGCTTTTTGTCTCTATGCTATGTCATACCCGTCATACCCATGCAGTGGGGATGCGTAAGGTAAAAAAAAAAAAAAAAAAAGGTCATTCGGCTGTTTCAGTTTGTAAATTAGATCAGTGTTTCAAGGAAAAATATGAAAAATTTACCGACATTATAAATTTTATGCCTTTGGGTAAAACTCAAGCAAATTGTATCATTTTGGAGAAAAATAATTTCAAATTTGGGTAGAAATAGAAAATCACATCTGGCAACACTGGCTTGCAACGATATGCACAGCTTTTATCAACTGTTGATAAAAGCAACATACTATCAGAAGATGTTGAAGATTGTTTAATAATTATTCCGCCAAAGGAACCTCCGTGATTTCCCGTGAATGGAACTCCGATATGTGTTTAGCAATATCATAGGAAAAAAAATACTTATACAACAAACACTTTGAGTCTCTTTAAGCATAATTTTAAACGCTTTGTAACGTATTCTGTGAACCATTAAGTATAGCGTTGCAGACTAGTAAGAGTTGAAGAGATTTTCTTCTAAACTTGGGTAAAGTCAAGAAAACAAAGACCTAAGATTAAACTGAGCACTAATCTCTACCACTTAATATCCCACTATTCCAATAGAATCTTGGCTAACCTATTTTCAGAGAACGCGATGTTAAATGGCCGGCAATATATTGCGATTTACAAAAATTTGCATAAAACAATCCGAGGGTATTATAACGAGCGAATTAATCAGTTAAATGCTCTCATTTACAAGTCAAAAATTATTATGGTGTTGACAATAAAGTTGAATGTGACTGTAATTTTAGTTGGAAACTCGTGTTCGTGATTAACGTTGTCTTTCATTAACGCTTTGAACTTCTGGAGGTTTGGAGTTGGGGAGCTGGTTTATATTTTACATTGGGAAATTACTTAATAATTAAAATCTTGTTTATGTGCTGGACAATAATCTATGAAAAATGATTTATACATAATGTTCTCTATGGTTCTCGCTCTCTTATCTATGGCGTGTCCTCGACATCGGTTGTTTTGAAAAGTGTTTTGAGTATTAAATTATTATTATATAAATCACAAAAAATCTATAATTTTCACCCTACACCCTTGGTATATTTATCATGTGCCTTATTCCAAGCCTTCTAAGACAGGCTCCACAACTTTCTATCTTACCCAAATTATCGAATGAAATCGGATAATGTTTAGGGAAATAGGTCGTCCTAAATTATGATTTAAGATGTCCGACTGCCGATCGGTTAGGATCGGAAGGTATGGAGCGTGCTTTAGATTTTTTTTTTTTGAGATCGGCTTCGAGTATACCAAATTTGGCTGAGGAATTACTGACATTTCCTCGGAGCGATTGCAGCTTACTGCAGGGTTTTTGAACACAAATCGCAATCGCTATGGTAAGATCAGTTGTTAGATTGTTTCAGCCTACTGAGTAGACGTAACGACTGTCTTTTGATTAGAAGCCGGGACTTACCTTGCTATGGCTGAAGTGCTTTCTTTCTTTTCTTTTTGCCAGACGAACAAACCAACTATACGGTCCCGCACTAAGCAACGCTTGTATTGTGGGTACCGTACAATGGACTGGGGTATATAATACTTATATAGATTTTAAACATCCATTACTCATGCACAAACATTCATGTTCATCACACAAAGTTTGTCTCGATCAGGATTCGAACCCAGGACCCTCGGCGCTGAAGGCAGGGTCACTACCAACTGAGCTAATCAGGTTGTCGGAAAAACTGTACGGGAAATCACAGCATTGCTCAGATTAAAACATTAAACAACCGTTAGAATGATAATTTACCATGCATAGAATATTT
Organism: Pheosia gnoma; assembly: GCA_905404115.1. Lineage (NCBI taxonomy): Eukaryota > Metazoa > Arthropoda > Insecta > Lepidoptera > Notodontidae > Pheosia > Pheosia gnoma. Next base: position 9,768,550 of record FR989900.1, read on the forward strand.
TATGCCATGATGACTAAGGTCCGAATTTCGTTCAGTAGTTTACAGAAAAATATTTTGTAATAAACGTTCTGTGCAAGTGAGTTGGAGATTTTATTCCGGATGTTACGCAGACGGTACTCTAATATATATATTACACAAACCCATATCTGCCCACATAAAAACGTTACCCAGGGCAAAAATACTTGCTCCTACGTATCAATGAGCATAAACATACAGTAGCAAATATGGCGGGCGGCCGTGACTGACCGGAAGCGGCGGTCGCATCTGGCCGTTCACGTCACACGCCGGAAACGCCGCCACTCCTCGCTTCCTCAGCCCGAACCGTCTGTGTCGAGACCGCATTTTTAGCAATTTAGTCTGAAATTGAGTTTTATTTACCGAGATTTTTGGTAGGTGTTTAGTTAGGGATTTTTTAGGAAGTAGGTACTATTTTAGAAAATGCTGTAAAATGACAAGTCGGTTGTAGTGTTAAAAAATGATATAATATTGTAAATCTAAAATATAAATAATAAGATCTAAAATCTGATGTAAAAATATAGGTACCTACTTATTTGTTGTTGATAATATATACAGATTGTTTCAGGGCTTGCTAATTAATTCACTATAACTATAGTACGCGATTTGTGTTTAATAGTTTGAAACTCCACACATTCCTTTTTTACACAACGGGTAAAGTTAGTCAGTCCCTTAACATCAGTGAGAAAAAGTTTTTAAAGTGATATCCATTAGTGTTTATTAACTCAAAAAGAAATGTTCGTATACCTACGTACTATCCTAGCATTGCTATCACATATTTGGCGGGCCGCTAGGACGCGCAGCTAATATCAAAGATCGATATACCAAAGTGCGGATTCGTATCACGTACGCGCTGAGATCAAGAGCCGTGATTCCAACGAGCTGTTCGGTAGTTATTGCCTCGACAGGGGCCTAGTATTACTTTCCTATACTATTATATCAGTGAAAAGATTTCGAAAAGCTGTCGACTGAATTGGGAATGATACTATTTTTGGGATCGATAATTGGGTCGTAAAAGACTCGTTTTTCTTCATGGAGGGTTTCATGTTCTCGAATTTCACTTATATGTACCCGGTATAATGGGAATACGCTCGCATATTAGTTTGGGACCAAAATATTATCGGCGAATTGTGGGTGCACTTCAGTGCACCTCTGCCTACTCTCTCGGGGATTGCATGCGTAATAATGTTAATGGAATTTTGCTTATGTCTATTTCATGAGAATTATGAAAGCCTACCCCCAGCGGATACACTTGAGTAAGTCCCCAGATTCGGCAAACCCCAGACAAGCGACGATCTGTCGATTCACTAATTCTTTGACCACTGTTGCAAAGTCTGCGATCTATACGATGAGAAAGTTATTTAAATTGACTTTACCAAACCTGTGCAATGTGTTTTGCAATTAAATTAGTATTTATTATTCCTACTTCTCCTTTAAAAGAAATGACATCACTTGTTATAATGACTATTTCAATTCAATGGTTGCGCCGATTCGCTTGGCACCATTAATTACTGCCTTTATAGTTTATTTTCAAACATTCAATACATTCGAAAACAACCCATTCATATTATATCTTCGGGAGTATCTATTTGATCCAATTACAGGCAATTAAGTCGGCGCGGTTCAGTTTCTCATTTGAACCAGCAGCGGTTTCAATCGACGGGGTAATTAGCGGTTCCAATCTTAATTAGAGCTCATTAGAGGCCCCCGATTGCCGAGAATCGACGGCCAACTTAACGACGTATTGAAATTACAGTTCAAATGTCGTGTCTTGTGTTTTGATTGATTGATACATTTCAGTGTGGATTTTGATCGTGTAGGTGTAAGAATGAAAAGACGTACCTACTACTGAAGTATTTGAGAAATGGTGTGAATTTTTGGTTTCATTGAATGTAATTAGTTGATGCCTATCAAAAATGCTGTAAAAAAATTACATTGGAAATGTTACAATTTTATATCGCCCTCTATAATAGACTTATTTAGAGGAAGTTTTAAGCTGATTGTTAATTTCGAAAACCTCATTACAGGAACAATTAACTGTCAAAAACATAGAAATGAACTTTAAACTTCGTACGCTTCTAAATGAGCCAATTTTGATCCCTTTAAATGGAAAACGGAATGATATTTAGAAACATCAAATTTGTCCGGACAACTTCTAAACGCGCCGAAAGTATTCCAAGATGGGCCACAACAAAGATAATTGAGGGAGATGACGCCGGGACATCATTAATTATGCGCCTTTGTGAGACCATGGTCTTGATTAGCCCTGAGACGCGATATTTCTAATTTGAAATAGGTCTTGAAAATATTGTGAATTATTAATTTAATTATGAGACCAAACTAATAAGTAATTTTTAACAACCCAGGACTCGTATAGTTTCAATGATAATACAATATTATAGTATAATTGGGCTGGTCTGATAGTAGCCGATAATTCCCAAGAATCCAAAAATGCACTCAAGCTTGTATCTAAGACTTTAGCGCACCCAAATACGTACTAGTAGTATTTGTATTCTAATTCCATGTTTTAAAACCGATACTACATTACATATCTCTCAATAAGGTCAGTTACATTATCAATTTTCTTCATAAATTAATGTTGCTGCGGAATATAGACGTTGATCGTAGCCCTGAAGTAAGAAGAACCATTTTATATTATAATAAAAATACTAATGCATAAATAGCACACGTTCAATAGAAAAAAACCTAGTATATAATACCACCTAGTATGTAGATATTATGATTAGTGTTGGCGTGTGACTTCTCGGCCTTTCCCGCTTTGCCGGCAAAGGAGCACAGCTCCGATTGTTTTTATTACCAGCAAAGAAATGAATCTTATTTTGCACCACCACTGAGAACATTTACCGGGTCCTTTGTATTTGGCCGACGAAAATAATTCACGTTTCGTCATTATAACCCCTTTGTTTCGAAACGAAAATTGTATTGTATTGTAGGAATCTTATTTAAAAATGTATTGTTATTTTAACAATAATCGAATATTTGACAGCTGTAACATTCATTTGTCTCTCGGTTAATAGCAATAGTTGCCATTACAAGTTGTTATTCCACTGCTAGGTAGTTGTTTATCTGTGGCCATCTCGCCCTAGTGCACACCTATTGTCTAGTTTCCTACAAATGCACCGATTTCTTTCCTGTTCGATAAAGCTTGGCTTTCATGTGGCGTTCTGTCTACTCACAAAGTTATGAATAGAAATAATTGTCTAATGTATATGTTAGTGTTACGACTAAACGATATATAAAACGACGATCTGAATAAATTTGCTGTGATGCACAGATAAATAGTTTTTTTTTATTTCCATAATGCTTTTTGTTTGACCACGCGACCTCTATGTCAATCGGATATTGACTTGATTATTTTTTATGCATGATGTAATCTAGAAGAACCAGGGATTATCAACAAAGATTTAATGGCTTATTTCGCCTGCCATATATAAGTTTGCAAGTAATTAGCCTAGAAAGATCGAAGACGTAAAACAATATAGTTTCTTATGGGCTCGATTTTCTTTTCCCGATTATTGTGATCAAGTATATCGAAAAACTAAGTTAATAAAACGCAAAAACCAATATAAAAATTGAGATAAACTGATAAAAAGGGTCAAATGAAGAACCCCTTACTTTTCGTCCGTTAAGAGTAACATGAACAGTTTAAAACCAAGCTATGTAATACAAGTCTTCGTCGCCGCTCAGCCGTGTCTAGTTCCTTTAGAATCGGTCGCGACAATGTTCTCGGAGTTATTGTGGCCCAGTCGCCACCCGTGAGCGAGATGCTGTCTGGGGCACTGATTGAAAAAAATATGGGTACTAGTTACTTTTTGATGAGTTTCTTAACTATTCATCTTATCGGAAACTAGATTTTATTTTCTAGTTTCATCACGTTCCAAGGTTGTTGGCATGTGCATAACGAGGTTGGATCATACTTTGCTGATGGTATTGAAGCCTCGCAACCATGGTCCTCCCGTGACCATGGTTGCTGTAAAGCAACTTCCGAAAAATTTGTTTTATTTAATGTGTAGTATTATGTTAACAGACATCAATCTGGTTAGCCATGTCATGGTAAATCTCAGAGACGCGGAGCGGCATTTGAACCTACGACATTTGTTTCCAATGCTCGCGTTCTATCAACTTGGCTATCAATGCTTTAAAATTAGTAGTGATTTTTTTGGATTATTAGTATAGTATGTATTGATTTTCATAAGGCATAGACTCCAATTGGAAGATTATAATAAGCCAAAGTTTGCAAACACACGCATCGTCTTTGGAGTAGTAATGCAACTCGTGTGGTCTAGTGGTGCCATAGACTAATGAACAATGTAGAAGCGATATTACTTTCTGTTACTTGAACTACCGTCTGCATTGTGTAGGAGATATCCAGTAAGTTAGTCAAGTCACTGCAACATGAAATAATGATATCATCATAAGAGAAAAAACAATATACGCTTGGCAGCTGCGTGATCAACAGTTTTGTTTTCTTTTTACACACTAATATTATAAATGTGAAAGTTTGGATGGATGGATGTTTGTTACTCAATCACGCCAGAACGGCTGAACGGATTTGGATGAAATTTGGCACAGACATAGATTATAGTCTGGAATAGTACATAGGCTAATCTTTATCCCGGTAAAAAGGACATACTGTTTAATCGCGGGTAACACCGCGGGGCGCAGCTAGTGTATTATAAGTAGATACTAAACCACCCACTCTTTAATAGAAACCTTGTATCTTTGAAAGATATTTTGTCAGAAAATTTTATATCAGACCATTCGTGTAGGCATTAAAACTTGCAATGTCGACTCTATACCATTACAATCTGTGTGTATCGTCACGTGCGCCATTGGCCGGATGGGCGTCACGTCTCCTGACGTCGTCTCCGGCCAAGTTTCTTGATTATCAACACGTGGCGCGAATGCCGGCCCGCTAATCACGGCCCGCCTGCTCAGCTTATCATCGTTGATTGAACTTGACGAATTTCCACTTTATTGGACTTTCTTCAACTATGTTGGGAAAATATTTGTCACTAGCTGCGCCCCGCGGTGTTACCCGCGATTAAAAAGTATGTCTTTTTACCGGGATAAAAAGTAGCCTATGTGCTATTCCAGACTATAATCTGTCTTTGTGCCAAATTTCATCCAGATCCGTTCAGCCGTTCTGGCGTGATTGAGTAACAAACATCCATCCATCCAAACATTCACATTTATAATATTAGTGTGATTAAGGCACAAATTGCAGGTTTATTGTGCTCTCACACGACAGAAAAAGTATACGATCATTCTTCTACGTAAAGTCATTAAATGAAGAAAGTAATTTTATTCTTATTTATTATATATCGCTGAGATATCTGCCTCCCGGGACTCGATATTGTCCACGCGTAAGTAATGGATTATGGTATATTGCTAAAATACTACACGCTCGCATTCTCAGAAATTATTTAGTTAATTTGAATTACTAATTAGTTATAATGTCTGGCCCCTAAACAGAACTCTCTGCAGTCGTAGCGGCACAAGAAATATCTGCTCACTGTTGCATACAAGAAATATGAGGCTAAGAGTCGTACACATTTGCGAATACTTTCTAATTTTTAAAATAGATACTGGTCTAGTTACCCAAGCGTTTAGTGTAAATACTAAATACATTTCTTATGTTTTCTGAGTAAAATCTAGTTTGATATTAGAACAGTATAGCTCTACTCTACGAGAGATATTCTGATACAGTAATATTCAGTCGATAGCGAAGGCAAGATGGAAATAAATTGTAAAATAGATATTTAGGTACTCTATTGATCGATGTTAGTAAACCAATTATATATTCTAGGAATTCTCAATTCTACACCTTCCTTAACTGCTCGTGAAAAACGTCTTCGTATTTCATTCGTTCATTAGGCATGCAAATTAGCGGTGGGCGGGCGGCGCGGGCGCCGCGGGCGGGCGGCCCCTGGTACAATTATTACAACCGCCTGTAATATGCTAACTGCCTTCGAGTGTGGATGATGTTCTTTGCTTTGCATTTCAAAGTAGTTTTTTACGCGTTCGCCCGTCTTGGACTTAATTTGTGTTGGAATAAGAAAGCTGCGATGAGAGCTGATATATAGATGTACTGTATATTGTGTGGTACTTCTAAACAATTATAATAAGTAGTTTTATTCCACAGCTAGTAAGGTAACCTTCGGACTATAACATAAGATGGAAAGACGGTGGAAAGTCTATTGAACTAAAACTAGGCCTTGGCTTTTCGACCGTAAATCCTAGAGACTTAACAGGCAGGTTACATGATTTATTTAATGATTAGATGTGCCGGTGAACATCGTACCGCCTCAGAATCAAATGTATTAGTCAATTAATTATCTTTATTATTATTTTTTATTGATTTTTCCCATGCTTTTTCCGCTATATAGTTATTCTCCTATTTGGGGCAGAGACAAATTCAAAAAATCAAAGATCAAAAAAAAAATACAACCGAATTTAGAACCTCCTCCTTTTTGAAGTCGGTTAAAAATCAGCCCACCCGTGCTTGAGCTATACATGGTGTAACTAACACGACCTTGTTTTATATGTATAGAAGATTACAGACAAACACGTTATCGAATTCAGATTCCCTCTAAGCTATTAAAACTGGACCGTCCCCCGACAATCTTCGCAATTAGTATAATGACGTTTATTGAAATTCTTCCAAACAAGTTCCGTGAACTTCCTGAAGTTTCTGAATAACATGAATGAAATTTTGCAATCGGGACATTTAAAGGTTTAATTAAATTCGTTTTTTAAACTTAAACCCAGACCAGTGATGGTCTGGTCATTAACATCTTCTAGCTGGTAGTTGGACTAAATTAAAGCAGGTATGATTAACACTCCAAACAGAAATAGAACATTCATATTTGATTAATTCTAGACACGATGGGGTCGCGTGTTTTTCGCAATTGCAATTACAACTAGCTCTCCCGGTGCACTTCGTACCGCCTCAGAATAAAATGTATAAGAAAATGTGACATCTTTATTTTTATTTTTTTTGTGACTTTTACCAATGTTTTAATAGTTATTCTGCTGTAGTGTGAAAGCATTCAGTATAAAAGTTATGTTACCTGTATGTTTTAAAGAGTAATAAACGTAACGCAGGACATGGACAACACAGACGTGTATTGGACCCGGAAGCCATTATTACACAGATATTTGGGGCGGAGACAAATTAAAAAAAATCAAAGATCATAAAAATCGACCCACTATAAATGGTGTAACGAACAAGACCATATATATACCACATCACATATATATATATATATATATATATATATATATATATATATATGATGTGGTATCATAGCCATTATTCATGTGCGATGTAATTAAGCGGCTGTAATTCGGGAAACAACTTCATTTTCGATAAAATATTGAAGTGATTTTTGCTGGTGCAAATTTCATGTTTGGTATGAAACACACTAGAAAGCGATGCTAACAATACGATACTTAATAAATAATAAAACTCTGAAAGCGCATTAACTAGTTTTATTCTAATTTGGGGCCCACACAATATACAAGTAGCTAAGTGTTCTAATTATCGTGCATAAAACTACACTAATCCTCATGTTTATCTACATACGAGTATTATGCAGCTATGCTTCAACCAACGACTTCAACTAAAAGTAACTTGTAAATTGCCGACTTCAAAACCAAGTCGTCCGTCCCTGACTTGTGCCCACCGAACACCGACAGCTGATACATGCGCTCCCAACGGTGTCGTTTACCTCGTCCGATGACATTTATAGCAACGTCCTGAACCGAATATACGCATAATTTATGGGTGACCAGCCTTTTTAAAATAAACATTATTATACTTGGGATATTTTACCAACCTTTTCCAAATATATTTTTCCGTTACGGAAAAATCATTGGAACCGTCAATGATTGCGTTCAAAGGGTTCTAATTACGGAAACGTGGAGGTATTGCGATATTAATTTTCATTCCATTTCCTCGTTGATAGAACTAATGAGAATAGATATTTACTGAATTTGGAATTGAAAAAAGCGCCATAGGCTAATTAATTCGGATATTAGTTATTTGGGTATACTCGTTCAGTTACTCAGTACTTGCTCTATAGCCAATATCACATGGTTATAAGAGAAACAAGGAGTTAAAAAAAAACTACAACCGTTTACACATCACAGGAGAAGGAATTTCGTGGCACAAAAAATGAAATCACAAAACTTAGCAGCAACTTTCCCGTTAAGGAAGCGGTGGAAATGAGTTACTCTGCCGTGCGGGCATCTCGTGTGTTTCCTATTTACGTTTTATTCGTTTATATTCTAACCTTACATATAGAGGTTTGTACGGTGCACATAAAAATCTAGTATGTACTCTGCAAGGTACTATTTAGATAGATAGATAACTCTTTATTGTTCCACCACATAAAATTAATACAAAATTACACAAACCTACTTAACTTATACAGCGAGTGTCACAATGGCACCACCAAAAGGCAGCCTTTGGATGGAGAGGATTTTACAGAGATGTTTACGACGGGGGTGTACTTAATAATAGATAGATGCATGCTCAAACCGAAATTCGTATTAACTTTTGAGACACAAACAAATTGCGTACCAAACAAAGTAAGTGGAGAAGCATAGTATTTTTTTTCACAAAAGGGAAACTAAATCCAGGCATGGGATTGCAGCGTTCACTAAGTAATTACACGTTAGACGGTAATTAAAAGGCCACTTGAGGCAAAAACGGCCCCAATTGCCCGACTAATGAGTGCCGCGATACTTGAGACAGAATAAACACGAGCTTAAAACTGATTAGTCTGTGCTTTGTTTATAATTGTTGCTTTGAGCACCTTTCGGCTCCTGCTTTATAAATGAGACATTAAAAAGATAGATTTGTTTACTAACGCATACCTGTCGCAAGTTTCTTGCAAATATATTTGTCACGTTTGTGTAAAACAATGTTTTAAAAAATTTGAACAGATATTGATTTCTTATATTTACGCGAATACTACACATTGAAATGAAACTAATGTAACGGATTATATCGCGTTTATTTTATATTTTTACGTTCCCGGCGTTTCGGCTGCTTTACAGCTACCATAGTCACGGGAGGACTGAGGTGTTTGGCATGCGTAACGAGAAAGTGCTCAGTGTCTGTGCACCATTACAAAACCTCAAGGCCCTGTGAGCACTTTCTGTATAGATCGGAGCGAAAACAACAACTAAATATGAGGGTACCCCAGTTCAAACTTTGACACTAGGACGTCAAACATGTCAGTCCTCCCGTGACCATGGTTGCTGTAAAGCAGCCGAAACGTCAAGAACGTAAAAACATAAAATAAATGCGATAAATCTGTAAGATTAGTTTCATTTCAATGAGAACAGATTTGAAAAAGAAGACTATTCACCACAATTACCCATTAGCCTTTAGTTACCATGAAACCTTATTTTATTTCAGGAACGGATAACGTCCTGAGATCACGTTTCCAGTAGAAGTATTTATGAAATATATTTCTCCATACCGTACCTCTCTGCGAAGCCATAAATATGGGTTACCATGAAAAAGTTGAGGTTATTGTAAAAACATCTTTTGTTGATTTTCCACAAATTATTTTCTTGATTACGAAACCGAAAGCCTACTTGGCGTACATATGTTTGTTCTGTTTTATAAACGACGAAAAAAACGAGGAGATGCTCAATCCGATACGTACTAAATTATAATATATTAATTACAATTCAAGTTGTACGAAATAATATTACTTTGTACTGAAATAGGATCAACATGAATTTGTTGTCTTTCTCGAAGGGTAATTGAAATTTCTTTGTGAATAAAGATAAAAGAATGTTCAATATTCTGCATTACGAAACGATAGCGTTCAACTTAAAGGCTGCATTTCATACGTGCACCTCAGTATACACGTTCCATTCTGTTAAGGCTGGAACCATACTGTTTTCGTGAATTTCGGTTTCTATTAAGCTTATTAGCCAAAGCATCCAAATGGTTGCACCGTACCTACTCCCTTACAACACAAGCTAAATGTCAGATTTAGAATTAGTCCACCAAATGATACCTTAGCTAATTTTTCGTCGTAACTTAATTCTATATTTGTATCCAGACTTAGCTTGACAAGATTGGATGTATTGCCTTCTTATCGTCGTAGCATAGTATGAGCAGAGCATCTATGTTAAGATATGAATATTTTATTGACACCAGAATTGACACCATACCCTATCGAAGAGGCAATGATGATGGTGAGTGAATAATGATGATCACTTATCATCATCAGCAGTATTGCTGTCCATTGTGGATGCCACTCACTCAACTCAGTATTCATAGGTGGTACTACTATTTACGGAAATTTAGATATATAATAATAATTTCAGTATACCGTTTGCGAATAATGCAATTTGGTAGGTGTTAGTTGACCCTTAAGTTACTTATCTAAATGTTGGTGCTCAAGTCGGGTCGTACCCTACGGTGTTCACATTTGCGGTGGCGTATTGTAACGCCTTGAATATTCGATGTCACGTCTTGTTTTAATATTCAGTCGCAAGAGGGCGCTAGCACAATGCCATCTGAATGTTCAGTTGAAAACTAAACAACATAGTCCACCGGCTTTTGTTTTGTCGGCGTAGACAATTGTCCCTCTTCACTTTTTGGCAATAAAAGCCTCCTTTATAGAATGTTGTTATTCATTTACAATGGCATAACAAAAGTACTTTTCTTCTGAAGATGATATTTACTGCCGATTCAAGGGGGCGGGAGGATTATTTTCTAGGTTTATATATATTCTGATCCTGGTAGGGGTAACATAGTTTAATGAGCGCGAATGTTTGTACCGAGTCATGGATGTTTAATATACTATGTAAGTATCAGATACTGGGTTCGCGCCCAGTCCATTGCACTGTGCCCATAAATGCAAGCGTTGCTTAGTTTGGGACCGTATAGTTGGTGTTTTCGTATGGCGATATATATTGGGATCTGTATGATATTTAACATAGTATTGATAAACTCACTTTTGCTGAGCGAACAGGCATTCCATTATGCCAGCTAGTAGCATCAACAAAAATGATGCTGTAATTTTTATTTTCACACATAGACACCACTAAAAAATGTTTTTCCATAAACGCCTCCATTTTCATCTTACAAGATTTCATAGCGCCTTTAATAACAATCTGCCTTTGTACTGCTTACCTAATCTCAGGTATTTTATATAAAGTTTATCGGAATACCGGAGCGACAATGCGGTAAAATTGCCGACCAGAACGGACAGGCCCTGAACATTCCAGTCGTATCCGATGTCAGGTAACTGCGGACGATCTTTGGGTATTTCAGATACTGAGCTACGTCAATTATGTGACAAAGAAAAAGTTGGATGGAGATAGTGCTTTGATGATACGAAGAAGGTAGACATCCAGGTTAATAAGTACTACCATTATAGTATCCGACGGCATTTCAACAAGGCTTATCGAATATAGCATAAGTTACTGTTATAATCATATAAAAAATATTATGTCTATGCCTCTTGGGATACACGTTTCAACCAGTTCAGGTGGGGCTTAAATATATCTGTATGTTTTTGGTTGCCCCATAAACTTTACTTTTGATATTATGTTCGTAGCGGACGGATCCTCAAATAATTATAAACAATCTAGAAATGTACCCTTAAATTTATAAGCGTTTTATAACTTTATCAAACGTCATATAGTAGTACTACGCACAAGAGGTTTGCTTTGCGGGGTACTATATGACGTTTGATAAAGTTATAAAACGTCTATAAATTCGAGGATAGTCTTTTTTAAACATTCTTTAGAATTCCTAAGTATCCCAAGTACAAAGTAGGTACATCCGACAGAATTTAAAAAGGGAACGAGTACACACTTAACCGTCGAAGATAAAATGTGTCCCCACCTGAGTTGGACATTTCAAAAATTGGTTATTCCAGCTATCCAGTAGCTTTTCTCGCACAAGTCGAGCGCTCTCATGTAATATTAATACGCCGCCCGACGTTGCCTCTTTGCCTCAAAGTACCAATATATATTTAAAAAAAAACTCGCCCCAGGTCCGCAGCGTGAATTCCGCGAATGCTTATAGAATAACTGAGCAACTACCTGGAGATGTGTTATAATTATTTATAAGGGTTGTCGGCGTCCTGAAAGTGTTGCGCTAGATGTTTGTGTATCTACTGCAATATTTGAGGTTGAGGCTTACTTCAGGTCTTTCAGTGGTCAGATGGTAGCCCTGTTTTTATTGTATGATTAGTGATAGCTATTTTGTTATTAAAATCAATATTTTGTAAGTACTCTATCTCTCGATAAGTATTAAACGTATTGATTTCTTATATTAATGTGCTAAAAAAATATAAAAATCTCCAAATGAATTCTGTTAAAATAATAAGTTGCATGCAAGTTGGTATGAAACCAGTCGAGTTGCAGCAGAATGGATGTAATTTGAATGAACGAATGTCTATAGCGCGTGTATTATAAATATGCCACTATTCAAAAGTATCGCTATGAATTTAAACCTAACCAACAGCTCATCCGAAAGTTTTCAAACGAGGAAAGAGTTGGATTTTACTAATGTAATTAGTTTTTGTTTACAACATGACAGAATATTCATTCATAATGAAAGCTGTAAGGATTCTTATTCCGAATTGTAATTTGAAAATGGAATTCAGAATACAAACTAATTTCCTCTGCTTAGCTCGGGGAAGACCTAACACGTAGCCGTAGAGATTTCACCGCGGATTCCGAATCAATTCCTTTTCGATTCCTATTGCGGACGCGGCGCGAATAACACCGTCATATGTGCAATCTGTTGTTTTATTAAACGTGAGAGGCTACGTGCCATTTATAAAAAGTAGCTTTGCTTATAATATGTTTAACTACTTCCCGAGGGCTACCAACTATTACTAAGCTATTTTCTTATACTGATGATAAGATCACTAGATCTTATATTATTATTTATACTAGATTTTGATAAAATTATTTGGTAGTACATTCGTCTTTCTTCTTAACAGTAAACTTAGAAAAGATTGCTTTATAATTATTTACCATTTTTTTTTGCCTTAATGAGTAGGTAGTTGCTTATTAGTATTGAATTTAGTGATGAAGCTATACCGACAATTTAGGTTATATAATTGTCGGTATAAGCTTCTCAAATGTTAATTAAACTACACGCAATTAAATTTAGACAGCGTTATGTTTTTTCAATCGGAGTCATTAAAAATAAAAATAAAGAAATTTTCGCATTTTTTTGAGTTTTACAGATTTTTTTGGCGCTTGCTTAATGTTGGACTTATATACTGGGTACATAAACACTTAGGTGCGGGCTAAAAACAACTCTATTATCACATTATGTTAGTAGCTAGCCGGCGGCATGCCTTTAACTATTACTTAGGTCCAGTTTACTGAATATTTCCAACCTGCATTCCATTCTCTATACTTGGTGTAACTAATTATGAAATGGTTTCCAGGAAGCGCCGGCCTCAAATACCGGTTGACATCGCCAGGCCGCAGCCAGGCCCCTGCGGTTTGCACCGAATAGATATTCCGCGTACCTAATCGCATCCGTGACCACACTCCATGTACTAATCTATGCATGTACTAATTTTGAGCTGTAGTTAGAAATGTAGGATGCTGTAATGAGATGATTATCAAAGTACCCACATGTAAAGCACATAATGTATTTCGTTAATTTAAACAATAATATATATAGTATTGATTACTTATATTTACGCAAATACTACACTAAAAATACTAATCTTGCTGGGACTAACTTGGGATCCAGTAATTAATATAATTAAATCCAAAACCAATCGCACTATTGCAAGACCGCAAGACACTGTGATCACTTTCTACGTAGATCAGACCGTAAGCGACAACTAAATATGAGGGTACCCCAGTTCAAACTATGATACTAGCATGTCAACCGCCTCAGTCCTCTCGTAACCATGGTTGCTGTAAAACAGCCGAAACGTCGGGAACGTAAAAATATAATATAACTCGATAAAATCCGTAAAATTAGTTTTATTTCAACAATCACAAATATAAATAATAAACATCGCCAGACAAGCACATCATCTATACGGCGCCACACTAAGCAACGCTTGTATTATGACTACCATACAATGGACTGGCGGCGAACCGAGTATATATTACTTATATAGATATTAAACATTCATGACATGGGTACAAACATTCGTGCTCATCACACAAAGTTTGCATCTCTCTCTCTCTCATTCGAACCGCTAATCAAGCCGGCTATATATGCCTGAAGCTTTACTTACTACAACGTATATTACAGAGGATTTAACTTTTGTTGTGTTATTATCTCCAATATTCCAAAGATCTATAATACAGGCGTACTGTTCCTTAATGTTTCGTTCCGTCTCGTTGTGAATTCAGAAACTCCAAGTATTTATTGAATTGAAGCTACCTTTTGAGTATGTTGGAGCGATAAAAGTTGTACATGTTTGTTTTAAACAATTGTTACGTGCTTTGCGATTGGGGCTAAGCTTTTCATAGTACCTATATAATTTAGAAGCCTTATTATTATGTCTGATTATTTATCAGTCGACAATTGTTTATTTCGTATGCAAATAAAATAGCTTGTTTGGTTACTACATTTTTTACGCTGATTCTTATGACCTAGAGCCATGTCAGTTTTGATAGAGCTTCTTTGATTCATTGTTTTTATCTCATTTATAGTTTTTGACCAGGGTTTTGCCTCATTTTACTTATTTTTTTGCCTTTGAAATGTCTTAAATCTTTGGTTACATCAGAAAATGTTATGACACGTTTGTTCCAGTATAAAGTTGAGGCCTATCCCATTTGAATTATCCTATAAGTATCCATAAGCTTACAACTTTACTCGATTTTGGCTCTTCGTGTGCTTAAAAGACCACAATCAGATTGAGATTCAATTGTTATTTATTTTTTAGACTTGGCTGGGAACACGAAAATGTCGGACGTATTTTTCCGACGGTTCCAAGTAAGCAATATCGGTTTAATTAACGCCGCACAAATATTTGTGCTAGTCTCCACCGTGTCGCACGATCGGGTTAGACAATGGTGCTCAAAGAACTGTATTTAGGAAACACAAGTAAACTCGTTCTCATTACAAAGTTATCAACTAAAATCCATTATGAATAAATTAGGTAGGTTTTAAATGTTTGAGTCCACTATACAGTACACACACTACAAGCGTTTCTTAGTTTGGGACTATACAGTTCGTATGTTCGTCTGGCTAAATTATTACATTATACGATCCAAATAATGAGAAAGTTATAATGAATACGTATAACATAGAGTTAAATATTCCTCGCACTGAATATTTGGCAAGTGTACATGGGTGTCCCAAAAACTAAAGTAGAAATACACAAATTATGCTACATATGCATTATGACGTATCTCCCGACTTCTATAGTATGAGGCTTTAGAAACTTTGAGAGCCGCTGTTCTAAATGGAACCGCCGGGAGCCTTCCTGTCACATTTATTGTGGACTCACTTGACTTGACGCTGGGGACTCGACGGATTTCATACGTAGATATGGGGCTTTTAGAGTCTTAGGATTATTCTTTAGAGTGTGTAAGCAGCCTCCCGCCTAAATTCAATTGCTGGCATTATACAATGTTTCCATCAGTATCTCCCGAAATTTACGTACAATTAGTATAACATTTCTAATTTTCTATTACCAAATTGTATTCCAAATAGTCTGAAAGTAATGGTTTGGACAACCAAGCTTGAACGTGGACTTACTATTTCAGTAATACACGTTAAATGTTATTGAGGTTTCGTTTTAATTAGCGTTGAAAATATTTGTAAAGTTCGGAGGGTTGTTTCTCTTATTTAATTATTTTTCATTATTATTATTCAGCCTTATGTCCCACTATTAAGCAAAGACCTCCTTCCACTTTCCCCACTCCTGTGTTGGCTATGGAGCAATAGATAATCCTTCATAAATAGGGTCTGCCTTGTGGGGGTTTTAAGTGGGAATTGTGGGACCCAGTTAGTAGTAGAAGTTTTGGCCCCCATTTAACTTACAGTTCAATATACCTACTCCTGAACAATACCCACTTCACGTTTATTCAACTGTTCAGCTTGATGAAGAACAAGATGGCCGACCATTCATTTTAAATGACTATTTCTCTCCATTAAAACGCGAAGACACGGCGTGTACAAAATAATTAATTATGCCTGGGAGATTACGAAATTCGCTGATATTTTAAAGGTTATTGCTGTGCTTAAGTGTAAAGGGATGCCTCGTTGTGTAACGGGTTTCGTTATGTCGAATGATTAAGGAACGTGAAATATTTGGACGACGAAATTGTAGAGATGTAGGAGTAAGCAGTAACTTCTAATGTCATGATAACGTCATCGAGAAACATGCTGTCACTGTCATACATATTTATAAAAAAGCGAGAGGGAAGGAAAACGTTACGTCACCGAAATTGTACGTAAATAGGCAACGAGCTATTAAGATAAACATAGGATTGTGTTCGAGGTACTGTATGCTAGGTCGTTTGTTGAAATGATCAATGCATGTGATGAAACGTGGTGTACGAGATATAGTACGTAATCTGAAAATGTCTAACAACACCGTTAGAGGTAGGTAAATGACCTTAGATTTAAAATGGCAATGCAACGGTAAATCTGGATGTGCTTGCAGGAGAGCTATGTTCAATAATACATGAATTTTCATTGATGATAATGCTGCCACCCACATTGAGAAAAGTATGAAATTATTTATACAGTTTGCATAATTAACCACCAAATAAAATACTTGATATTATGCTATCATCCAAGCATCCCTCTTCCCATCGTTGCCAAAGTTTTATATTGTAGTACCAAAATGCTTATGAATACAAAATAAGTGCAACTGTTTAATAATGCAACATTAATCTGAAATCTGAAGTGGCAATATCCAAGTTTTCCCCTCAACCGATAAATAAAATGTAAATGGACCGTGTACTGTCTGATACGGATGGGGTTTTTAATTATTAATCACAGCTTCGAACAGAAGAGATATTAAGATTAATAATAAGCTTCAACATAGCTAGGAATAAAGTTGCTTTATGTATCACCACTTATATCTGACGTCACGGACTTGTTTTGTTTTACACACATGTTTGGTCTCAAATATTACTTGCTGACGAGATACTTGAATGTAGAGTTATCATTCAGCGCATAAATACTCCCTCTCTCTCACACCCTCTATTATACCACTATGTAAAAGCCTAAATAAAGACACTGCTTCTAATGGTTCCAAGATTTGAACACCCCGTCTGGGTTATGTCAAAAGTAATTATGTCAAAATTGTTTTTGATATAATATAAGCAGCTTCTATAAATACACATCATAATCTAACTGTCATATTCTAGAAAACTGCCGACGTTCTAAATGGATAAGGATCATTCAAAGCCGAAACACAAAGACGTCACAAAATAAGTCTCGAAGATGAATAGACTGTCATAAAGCGCTTTTTGCCAGAATGCGCGTCTGGGATACCGAACAATCTTCCTGTGCTGGCACGTCAAAGACTACTGTTGGTGAGATAAAATATGGCGCTGCAAGAACTGAATTAATGAACGCTAAAGTCTGTTATATTAATTACGTTTGCCGTTTTGTTTGTTTTTTATGTTGTTTGGGAGGTCTACTGTTGCACAGCAACACTGTTAATAAATAAAAAAATATACTATACATTTGTATTAACGACCTGGTTAGCGTAGTTGGGCGTACTCCACCACGTACAGAATTTATTGGGAAATCTAAATTATTTTATTCCGCTGTATAAGTTTATTACTAGTATAATACGAAAAAAAAAACTTTATCTTATACTTACGTATATTATAATTGAATATGTGAATGTAGAGTTTTCTTCAGAATCAGAATATTTTTTATTCATGTAAGCCATTTAGTACGCAGCTAAGGTTGACTTTTTGAATACACTCTTAAAGCCTTAAAATATATTCCTTACGCAAATCACTCAAATAAAATTGCCTATAAAAAAATCAATCACAAATCACACAAATCCCCAAAGTCTCGTTTTAAATCTTTGATCCCAACTTAAATCGTATTAACCCTTCAATTCTCCCAGCTAATTAATTGAACCTGCAGAAATAAAATGAGATAGAGCACGGTCGAATCGACCCCTCTAGTTAGAGTAAATGGTGTGTAAAATTAACGGTCCCCAGTTTTTGACAGCTTTCTATTAACACGGAGGATTAATAACAGAGAAGGTAATTGATTCTTGAAAACGGTGGAATGTTTTATGTGTGTGATAGTGTGGGGCTCACAGATTAATAACGTTTCTTGATCCTATTACTTGTGTTGTTGAATGGAGAATATTTTACTTTTGATTTGTTAATTAAAAATTAAGTGTATTTTGTTGGTAAATGATTTAACGTTGATCAAGTTCACCGCAGTTTCGATTCTAAAATTGTTTTATTATTCTATCCCAAACGTACGCGGAAATCAAAGAGCATCGTTCATTTCATTCCCTTTTATCTCAAATGAAAGCATGACCAATGTTTGAAGGGGGACAAATTGAGCCGTCGCTACACGGCTGCGCTGATTGGCGCGGCATTTACGGGTTAATTAACTACGGGCTCATTAACTTTATTAGTAATTTTGATAATTATGTCGTCGAATTGAGATTTTAGAATTATAATCTTTTTTTAAACCATTAGGCGTTACTTACTTATAATGAAAACAGATCACAAATCACAGCAAACGGCCACCACTTTGAAATGAAACCTGCCCCTGACAAATTGTTGCGGAATAGAATCCCTCAAATATAACTTTAATAATGATATAACTATTAGTTTATATCCGACACTGGCGTCTATATTCCTCATAAATTATCTGTTGACAATGTAAAGCTGATTGATTAGAATTTCAACAAATTGGCAGACAAACAGGCAATTTTGAATTATCATAACAAAAGATACCCCCGTCTTTATAACCACTAATTATATAGGATTAAAACTAAAACAGAGTACAATTGCTTACTCTTTATTTCTGTACTATCATGTTGCCTGTTATTTGTTTTTTTTTATGTTTTAAAACACCACATTGCCGCCACGATACACTCGTTGTAGATGTTTATTCTTCAAGTAGAACAGGTCCCAGAATGCTGATCGCGCATTAAAAGGTCGAGTACCTAACTTCAACTCGGAGTCTATGTCCATATAATACAGGGATGAGCCCTTGGTGATTGGCAACCATTCAACTGGCAAAAGATCCGTTGTTTGTGGAGTCGGGTTACTGAAAAAAAGTTCAATGTGACTCCATATTAATATGTTTGAAATATTATGTAACTTTGAATTAGGAACACAGGTAAAATATCTCTTTTTTTCCAAATCGAGCAATCCAAAATTTGAAGTCTAAGAAATACTTTTGCCTTAGTGCCAATTTAGCTAACAATTTGCAAAGCAGTTTCGTTGGAACTCAGCTGTTGTTAGGGCACAAAACTCGCAAGAGAATACTTACTTACTTTGGCAGTTTCTTACTGATTGGTCTTTCAGAACGGAAGCGATACCAGGACTCCGAATTCAATACTGACCAATGTCAGACTTAAAAAATAGAAAATTATGAATTTCAATAAATTCATAATTTTCTATTTTTTAAGTCTGATTTTTAATGTTTTTACTTTTAATAACAAAAAAGAAACAGAATACTTCACTTACCCGTATTTCACAAAATTAGCCCACATTGTAGTCATCTGGTCAATCACTTGTTGATCATTAAAACTGATAGGTTGATTCTTCATATAGGATACATCGAATAAATAGCCTATTTCATCAGCATGGGTTGCTTTACCCACATCAGTGATGTTCAGCCTCTGTCTCACAAAGTTCCTTTCACCAACATACGAAAATACAAACATGAATATATTTCCAGCATCATTTTCTATGTATTTATCTATACTTCTATAAGTAGGATGGATGTACATAAAGTCAGATTCTAGATCAATGACACCGCGTTTATTTTTCATACTCATTGGCTCATCACCGAAATAAAAATGATAGACGATTTTATCCATATCTTGGAATTCATCATCATCTACATCAAAACTATTTGATAAGTGCTGGTCAACTGTATTTAAGTTTTGAAAGTGGTCGTCATCACCGAATACATGTGATCCTAGTCTTTCATCGTTAGTGAAACCAATAAGTATGGGCATGTTTCTAACTTTGGGAATGTCCGCTCTTATCCAGTTTTCTGTGATAAAGCTCTCTGCACCTTCAAATTTCTTCTCTATACATGGCCTAAAGCTGGTCGACATACCTAAATCCTCTAAAGCACCTATAACTAAATTAGTATCTATTTTAGCTAAAAAATTGATTGCTTCGTCCGTATCATTTGTTTGTAAGCCCAAATATTCAGCAAGTATTTGTGGAGCTCTTCTTATAGGTTCATAGATTATTGGGGATAGAGACGTCCCACTTTGAAGTATAACTTTGTCGTATAACTTTTCATTGTTTGATAGCAAATGGAAATCAACGGCTATCGCTCCAGCACTCTCTCCGAAAATCGTTATTTTATTGTCATCTCCACCAAACGCTTCTATATTGTCTTTGATCCATCTTAGAGCGAGTAATTGATCTTTAAATCCTTGGTTACCTGGTATTTCGGGATGGTCTAAGCACATAAAGCCATACGGGCCTAGTCTATAGTTCACAGTTACTAGAATTACGTCATGTCTGACTAAAAAGTTGGCTCCATAAAGATATCTGTTGGCAAATCCGATGCTGAATCCTCCTCCGTAAATCCACACTAAGACTGGGAGGCGATTTCTGGACGTGGCTGTGGAGGGTACATAAATGTTGAGATGCAAACAGTCAAGTGTACCCGTAAGTGTGTTGTTGAACTCTTCTATTTGTGGACAAACAGCTGAGTCGTCGTAAGCTTCGAACGTGTTCTCGAATTTTGGATATGGTGTTGAAGCCTGAAATTAGGATGAAAATATTAATTCAGGATTTTCAAATCTTGTTCTACAAGTCAAAAGTATTGTATAAAAATAATCGTTCAAGTTGTGTTATCAATGTAGATTTATCAAACAAAGATAATAGACTACCCGTGTGGTGTTACACTGTGGCAATTTTATCAGGGCTTGTATATTGTATAGGTCAAGATAATGTCATAAAATAACCTGTTATTACAGATTTGCGATAACTTATCACTGATAATAATCTATAATATATAATTAATAATTAACTTGATATTTTTATGCAACAGGAGATTTAAATTTCGATTGCACGTATCGTTGATGTACTTAATGGAATTATTTTTTAATGAAAGAATTTATCGGTATTCTGTTTTTTTTTTTTAAATTGTACCTAATAGTAACAGCAGATTGTTATAAGGTTTAGTACACAATCTGTATCAAAAAATAGTGAAACAAAACCATAGATTAGAAATATATTTTTTTATTTACACAATAATATGAATAGAATAGAAAACTGATTAATGACAAAAAGTGTAAAAAAATCACTCAAATATCCATAACATAAATATCAAATATAATTAAACATCATTTTAAATATCTTAAAAATTTAGAAATATTTTTGATCACACATTAAAGTTATTCTTTTGTACAAGAAATCATTTTAAACCTGAAACTAAAATTAAACAACTAAAATCACTTAATTTGAAAGTATAATGTAGTATTATGGTTCCTCAAAAATTATACTTACACCAAAGGGATTATTTTCATCAACTTGAGCAAACGGGATTCCCAAAAACATGGAATAATCACCATCGGTAGCTCTCAGTCCTTTGATTAATCCAACATTAGTATCAACTAGAGGATCTATTCTTGCTAAACCATTAACAGTTCCTATTAAAAACACTAACAAAATAGTATCACCAAAATAGGTCATGTTTACTAAAAAACTTTCACAATATTGATGGATATGTTTTCAATACACTTTATATAAACTCTAGATCGGATAAGATTGTAGTCTGAAGTTCGCAGGTATCAAATATTACTGATTATACTTTGTATCTCAAGTCAATACGATTCTCTTATGCAGCACACTACTCGAAGCAAAAAGTTTCAAAGAGTCACTAGTAAATCTTTGGAACTATATATACCACTAACGTACTAATCCGATTTTAAAAAACATTACACTATTAGGACACCAAATTACTTCTCAGTACTAAATGGAGTCACCGCAGGTGGAGCCGAGGGCTGAAGGAAATATCTTATAAACTTTATTGGTAATAGGAGCTGTTGCAGTGATAGCCAAGTTGGTAGCAAGCTTGCCTCGGTAACGAGGATCGCAGGTTCAAACCCCGGCTCGCACTTCTAGAATTTTTGGATTTTCATGTGCGAATCTCATTTTCAAAGACGATTATCATTTGCTAAACGGTGAAGGAAAACATCGCGAGGAAACCTGAGAGAACCCCTAGAAGATGTGTGAAGTCCGCCAACCCGCACTGGGCCAGCGTGGTGGACTATGGCCTAATCCCCCTCGCATTGAAGGGAGGCCCGTGCCCAGCAGTGGGACATTAAAAAGGGCTGAAAATATTATAATAGGAGTTTAAACACACGTTCTGAGGTAACTAAATGGTAATCTGGCCTACTATAATCCTTTATGTGTTTAAGGGTGGCACACAAAAAAAGAGTTGACAAAGATAGTCTATTGATCTGGACGTCATGTGCGAGAGTATTCGGAAGCTAACCGTAAACTACATAGTCTACGTATTCAGACACATGGTATGGGGAATTGGAAGTTTTAAATATTGTCCGCTAGAGGCGCTGTTCAATTTGCCATACAATGTGTCTAAATACGTAGCATATGAACAATATAGTTAGTTTACAAATAATCTCGCAGTTGACGTACATGAAGGTTATTTTTAGATTACTTTGATAAGTACTTGCTGGGCCTTTTCAAGATTATTACCTAAGCATTGATAAGATCATGTTTTGTTATGTCAGAGTCAAGAGATATTCTATCTCATGTTAAGTGGTATTACTTATCAGAATTTGGCGTGCAACTGTGTCTAAACACTCGAAAAATTGACCATACTAAGATACTCGTTTCTTAAGTACTTACTTTTATTAAGTCTGGAAATGAAATAATCTCATCATTAATTGTCTACATAGTCCCTTTGAGGTTTTTCGTTGAATATTCAGAATAGATCCCTGAAGGCTTTTCTCTGTTTATTATATTTTAGCCAAGGTTAAGTTTAGTGTCAATGTTCAGATTGCAGCGATATAAATCTTCTTAGTGGCCACCGTTTTATTGCAGAAGTTCTGATGGCTCTCGAGTCCCCAAATTGAAACAAATATCATTCAAGATTGGTTTACAAGTTACCTACGATCTTAATACTTTGCGTTGACTTTTAGTGATGATGGGTAAGGATAATGAAAATGTGATCAAAATGTAGTTTTGTAAATTACCAAACCAAAATAGTGATAATAATGTTAATGCATAATTTAAAAAGATAAAATAAAATTAATTTATTTAAAAAAAAGGGCAACGTTTGCGCTGTAAAGTCTATTAATTATAGCCGACCATAAAAAGACCGAGACACAATTATTTTCGGTCCACTACTGAAGAAAATAATTACTTGGTCGTCGCAGACTAAGATCCATTTTCATTATCCAAGACGATATTGTTCAAGATCATTTTGCTGGAGAGCTTGTCGCCCGAGAAAAATAAGTAAATGTCCGGCCGAGGGCGATTCATATTCATAATGTCTCAGCGAATAATTAGTTTTCATTATTCACGGGAATCTGTTCTTTAAGTCGCCGGGAGGATCACGAAAGGCGCTGTTTATTAAATATTGATAATTATATCAAGATCTCTAGAGTAAGCGGGAAGTTCTAATGTAATCGTAACATCATTGAGAAAACATGCTGTAACTGTCATACTTATTTATGAAATCTGTGGTGTGAGAGAGATGGACGACGTTATGTTACAGAAATGTTACGTAAAATTACAAACTATTTAGTTTAGTAATTACAATTATTTAGACATATTCTATGGCACCTTGAACAGCGCCTCTAGCCGACAGTATTTAAAACTTTCAATTATCTATAAAATCTGTATAAATACCTAGACCATGAAGTACACGGTTTGCTAATGAAAATCTCCCACTTGACGTCCTGAATGAAATGACCTCCGGTTAACTGTGAACCCTGACATTAGATAAGTAATTTTTATATCATAATATTAATCCGCAAATTAGTTGTCACATAAAAAAAAACATAATTTTACGTGTTGCTGTAACGTAAAAGGTAAAATTATTATAAGTCCTTTTTTGCAGTCGCAAAAAAGTTTAATATTAGCCACCAAACATAAAAAAAACAAAATATGAGCAAATAAAAACTAGCAAGGCTTACTTCATTTCTCCGTTACATTTAATGTATGTACCTATCCTATAGATATCATAAACAAGATAGTTAATTATACTCATTGGGTGTTACAATAATACGCACTAAATGCGTCGCGCTGTCATCATTTGTCAGTCGCATGCCCCCGCCTCGCGCAGAGCTCTCGGCACTGCATTAATAACTGCATATTAAAGCGGCTACAGCGATTTATTACCTCAATATCGCTTGTAATATGACCATTTAATTAGTTCAATGTATTTGCTGTACATCTTCGGTAATGTGAGAGTAAGGAGACGTGTTAAATGGTCAAAGTGCGCAATGTGATAATAACAATTACGTCTTATAATATATCATTCATGTGCCAAAATATACCTATTTAATCTCAAACTTGATTTGTTTGCTTCTCTTTATCCTAAGTATTGAAAATAGTGGAGTTTTAACTCAGAAGATTGGTCTACGAGTATATAGACATCTAAAAAGGCTAGGATTGATATGGGATGATCTAAATACTGTTTACAGCCTATAATTTGTAATCGCTTCTGTTATGGGATAAACCTAGTATTTCTTGCAGATTATAAATATAACATTCCCAAAGAAATATATATGTAAAAGAAAGAAGAAGAAATGAGAGAGAGAGAGAGAGAGAAAGAAATGTATATGTAAGAAATATATGTGTAAAATATTTTAAGGGGGGTTATGGTCACATTCTCAAAAAAAACAGATTCCTTGAAATTTTAAAAATAACACTTCGTACTAAGTGCGCTGTGAAACCGTACCGCTTACTCACAGAAAAAATAAACATTTATAAACATATATTTAATACATTACTTTTTAAGCTCTTAAAATATTTTACACTATTCTTGCTAAGTCTTATATAAACGAGATTTCTCGTAATTGAAAATATAACTATATAAACCATTATCTTCCACATTTTTTTATTTCGCCCCGTCCTTTGCGTTATAACTTCTGAAAGTACCCGCAACTTCGCCTGCAGAGTGTATTAATAACTTATAATAGCGAGGTCTCGGTACAGGTGTTCAAACAACCCGACTCGCCCCGACAGTCATCTATTACAAGGGATTTTGGGGCTTATTGTCTCTTACAAATTAATAAAACAGTACACTTTTTGTTTGTTTCTTATTAACTGCGGAACTCAAATTTATGCGCGTTTTAATGTGCCGGTGATTCAAATTTATGGTGTTATTAAGACGTTACGATATGGTTTGTTTTGTTGTTTTTCCGTAACGTGACTGACCAATCGCAGCTAACAATTTTAACCAACTAACCAGTAAATTTGTGGAGTACTCCAATTACAGCTTCAACCCATCTGATTTTGAGATATCTTAAAACGTTGTCATAGCCCGCGTGAAGTGTAGAAAACTTTCTCTAAAATAATTTACGCTACACCATTACACAGTAATGTGTGTTATTACTGGTATAATATTCTCGGGATAAACTTGGTCATGTAACATCAGAGGAGTTTCATGGTATCAAGTAATAGTAAGTTGTCTTACGTTGCAAAGATATACATGAACCTTTACCAA
This sequence comes from Pheosia gnoma, assembly GCA_905404115.1. Taxonomy (NCBI): domain Eukaryota; kingdom Metazoa; phylum Arthropoda; class Insecta; order Lepidoptera; family Notodontidae; genus Pheosia; species Pheosia gnoma. The sequence continues at coordinate 9,794,450 of FR989900.1, forward strand.
AGAATCCAGGGCTCTACACAAGGATCATATTCTATAAAAGGTTATTAGAATTATAAAAATTATACTACTTACAATAACTCTATCTATCATTAACTTATCTACAGTAGTCATTGTATTATCTAATCTTGTAATCTATCTTGTCTAACTAAATCAAGTATTTAACGAATGTGAGGTAATAAACATAAAAAAAATACAACCGAAACCTTCTCCCTTTTGAAGTCGGTTAATAAGAAGACAAAAGTGATGTTTTATCTTCGCACTTCCCATTAATTAACTCCATAATTTTATTAATCGTGTCTATTCGAATTAATTACAATTTAAATTAGTAGAGCTCGATGAATGAATAGGTAGAGAAACCGAAACAAATGCGTGTTCTTGTTATAAAATATCGTCTTTGGATTCCTGCGGCCGGAATAATTAAATAAACGGGCCGAACCAATGGACCGTGGCGCTACTAAATTAAAACTAATTAATATTAAACATTGAAGTGAGAGGAAGACAATGAAGATATAGACGCCTCTATCAGATAACGATGACTGTGTGTCCGTTAATCGGGTTTTTGAACGTCAAATACCGATCGTGTGATCGAATGTGTTCACACTAGCATCAGTAGAGTAAGCGGGAACCCCTTTTTTTTTTTTTTTTATATGTGGAAATGCGTTACGCATCCCCTCATGCCCCGGGGGGGACGAGAGGGGTATGTGGGACTCCCCGGCGGCGGCCGGTATACCCACTAAAACCACATGGTGAATCCACTCGGTCGCTTGTGTCGGGGACACGGGAACGCTTGCGCATACTTCCGCGAACCCCGACGCGACTGCGGCCTTTTGGCCTCGTCCAGGCCTTGCGGCCAGGCGCTATGTTGGACCACCAAACACAGCGCCGATCCTCACGAGCCCGGAGTGGTACGACGAACTCCCCCGAGTCCGCCGCCCGGGGCTCAGCGCCGACCGCCTGCCACACCAGCTGGCGGCAAGCAAGTCCTCCCGGGTGACAGCAAGCTGCCCCCCGGTCGGCCTCTTCACCCGAAAGGGTGGAGGGTGGGTCCGCCGCGTCCGAGCACGAAACCCAGAACAACGGCCCCCCGCATCCCGGGCGTCCTCCGAGGGGTGGGCCCGCCGCTACACACGCAGCCTCCCTCCCCTACACGAGGTGGGTCCGCCGCGTCCAGGCCAAGGCCCGGTCGCGGCCCCCCTCCCCATCCGTCCCCAGTAGGGTGGGTCCGCCGCGTCCAAGCACTAGGCCCGGTCGCGGCCCCCCTCCCTCCCTCTACCCCTTGCGGGGCTGCCCGAGTGGTGGGTCCGCCGCGTCCGAGCACGAAACCCAGAACAACGGCTCCCCTCCTCCTGGGCATCCTCCGAGGGGTGGGCCCGCCGCTACACACGCAGCCTCCCTCCCCTCCACGAGGTGGGTCCGCCGCAAGCGGGAACCCCTAATGTAACCGCAACGTTATCGAAAAAACATACTATCACTGTCACACTTCTTATTATACAATCTGTTTTATTTATACAATCTGTGGTATGAGAGAGATGGACGACGGTTACGTATCAAAACGGTACGTAAAAAGGATTGTGCTTGAGGTACCGATCGCTATTTAAATGTCAACATTTAAACTAAAAGCACACTAACCGTAGAATCAGCCATTTCCACGAAACCCCTAAACGACAGCCTTAGTAGTGTCATTCACACAGCATGTTTGTTTTACCAAGTCCACCATATTATAACAGTATAAGGAACAAGACTATTCCTCAGTCCAGACATCGATCTTGCCGGCGAGGTCGAAGAAACACATCCACTGCCCACAGGTGCGTTTTGGCACCTCCTCGTCCCCCGTCGTCACCCCCCTCATTGGCAACAGCCCAAGCCGAGGTCGTGCCTCCTGAGGAGCCCTTGAGCTAATTTCCCCCCTAGACTCTGGCTGGAGCGCTGGCCCTCTCGTCCGGTGAACCTGTAAAGGTCATCTGCGACCAACAGCATTAATCATTTCGAAAAAAAAAAACTATTCGTCAGTGTTGTTATTTTTTTTTATAAGAGCACTAATGTGTCGATTAGGAATATCATGTAATGTATTCCAAGGCTGCCCTTCAAGGAAATTTACTAGTAAAGTTGTATTTAAACCGCGGTGATAATAACGTATTTTCTCCCCCTCAGTACAATTCCTACAGCATATCCTGTCGCATTATACCGTTTTCCGTATTCTTTCCATTTTATATTTCATGAGATGTGTACTTAGACGCCGGTGCCGATAAAATTACGATTTAGTGTTACTGCTCGGGTCATGGCGCTGGGAATTGGTGTTGCTTCGTGTACCAACATTATTGTTTGCTTTTATTAACATTATGAATGTTTTATTCGAGATTACTGAGTATGTAGGCCGCTTTGATTGCCTATCTGCTTATTGGTAGGCTATTTATTAATGAAAATGCTCATGGAGTCGTAACCAAAAGTAAGTTACTATGTAGCTCTCTCGTTTACAGCCGCCGTGGCGTTTCGTATTGCTAATAAATAAATAAATAAATATCGCCATACGAACACATCAACTATACGGTCCCACTTTAAGCTTAACGCTTGTATTATGGGTACCGTACAATGGACTGAGGGCGAACTCAGTATATAATACTTATATACATATTAAACATCCATGACTCGGGTACAAACATTCGTACTCATCACACAAAGCTTGTGTCCCTACCAGGATCCAAACCCGGGACCCTCGGCGCAGAAAGCAGAGTCACTACCACTGCGCTAATCGGGCCGTCATATTGTTTAAGGATGTCATGTCTATCTTTAGTATAGATACCAAATGCAGCAGGAGCGTGAATGATGGCCATAAGGTACACGATGCAGCATGATCTTGAGTTTTAAGTACAAGAAATGTCGGACAATTTTAGGGTTTAATACTTTTTACGTCTTCAAAATGCGGTAAACCGTGCCACTCTCGTAGAGGTCTATTTGTCTATTTATTCCTCATTTGTTATTAATTTATTTAGTAATTAGTTAAAATAGGACACACCCTATTGTAGAGACATGTCTTCATTTGCTTAAACTGTCTGAAATAGATGCACAGGCTGCTGTTGAGGTATTTAAATATATAGAGAGTAGTATATTTCAAAACGTGGTAATGAAATTGACATTGATCATTTAACTATAAACCTGGTATCCTTATCATTCTTGAAATATATCCTGGCACAAATCGATTGTCAAGAATCTACATCAGTTGATACGGTACACAAACTGCATGAAACTAGTTAGAAACAGTTTATAAATAGTTTCGACTTCCAGGAGACAGGTCTGTCCCCGCTCAGCGGGCGCACCAGCAAATTTAATCTTAGGCGAGAACAAACAATACACCTCCGTAAACCAAGGAAATTCCATGACCCTTAGTTGCGGTACTATTCTGTAAGAGACAGGGAAACGTCAGCCGAAACGTCGGGAACGTAAAAAAACAAAAAATAAATGCGATAAATCCGTAAAATTAGTTTTATTTACAAGAGACAGGGACATTATCTTCTTCATGTAAATACATGTTGCATAACTAACAATGAGTATTGAAAGACGACATAATGGATATTTTGTTCACGTTGTCTATCTATGTACCTCAGTCCTATTGGCCTCTTCAACCAAATTTAATGCGTGTGCTAGAAAAGGAACCTTTAAATAGTGGCTAATCGAACCCGAGAGATTTCATTCAGCAGAAAAACTCTTAGGACAAAGAATCTCCGAGCAACGAGTTAATGAATGTAAAGTTGAATCGTTTCAAAATCACAATGAGATAGGTATCGTTGTTTCGGAATAATCCGTGCCACAGCTAAAAGCTTTGCACCTTCGGAAAGTGCTAGACCCTTGTCAAGAGACCACCAATCAATATTCGCGGTGTGGCCTTAGCAAACATTAACTCCGCTACGCTCCGGACTAACAATGTCTTGGAAATTTAATCTGTTATCAATTTAGTGGAGCAAGAGTATATGGTTATAGTAGCTAAAACGGTCCATTTATAATCAGATTTATAGGCTAACATAGATATATCAAAACTAACCTTGGTGCATCCATAACATATTCAAACACAGTAACGTCTGTCTCCGACGTCTTGCGAGAGATTACCGCGGCTCAGCGCATATAAGGCAAAGTGGACACGATGATCCCTGGACTAGACACGTTCTGTTCTCAGCGCATAATGCTACTACTAATTATTATAGTGTTTAGTAAATGGAAATTGAACACCGAATTGCAAAGAATACTAGTAACTCGATTGCCTGATTGACACAGATGGCTGTGACCCTGCTTTCTGTACCACCAGTCCCTTCGAATCTCGGCAGGGGCAAACATTGTGTAATGAGCATAGATGTTTGTACTAGAGTCATAAATAATAGGACATCCTGAGTCCATCGTACGATACCAATAATACAAGCGTTGCTTAGCTTGACCGTGCAGTTGGCGTGTTTGTCTGGCGGTTTTTTTTTTGCTAAAATAATGATCTAAAAAGACGAAAACTTACAACCTACTCCTATTTAAGTGTCTTCTTTGTATTCTAAAGATCTCACCACATCCATATCTACATACCTACTATCTTCGCTGGAGGTAGGTAGTGGACATAGGCCACTACCTACATCACCGATACCCATTTGCATGCAGCCACTACCTATAATTGAATCTACGGTGTAGAATCGCATCTGAATTGCTCGCACTTAGTGGACCTTACTAATAGAGCAATGGCGTCATGTCATGCAATGAATTGCTTGTGTGATTGCTATTGTGTTAAAATTGGTAGGAAATTGCTGTTATTGATTCGTACGATTTCATCAATTGTATTCATAAATTAAAGATGTTCATGGCGCCCATGTAATTATTTTTTGACACGCATTTTTATAAAGTGTATTTAATATTAGCTTCAATAGTCTAGTAGTTATAAGAGCTGCCTTCAAAACCGGGAGGTTCAGGGCTCGATCCCAAAATGTGTTTAATAGTACATTACCCATAAAAAAGACAAGAAATTATTTAAATATGCGTTAAAAGGAGGCGTTGGATTTTGCTCACATTTGACATTCGGATTGCAATGTACAGATTGTCTCCTTTACAGTAGCAATACATTCGTAGCAATTGTCAGTTACGTGATAGCTGCATCAGCAATTAAATTAAGATGCACTTTAGATGGAGTCCTTGTGCTTTGGGTCTTCGTGAGTGTCCCTCGCTAATGTCAAGAATATTCAATGTAACGAAGCTGGGAAAGAATTCATTTTCGTATTGAAATATCCGTTAACAGAAATAACATAATACATGTTAAGACAAATGCCAATGCTGGCTCATTCCAAGTTATAGTCTATCCATTATTTATTTTACAGAATTCGTGTGGACCGTTTGTGAAATAAGTTGTGGATAAGGTTTATAAGTATTCTATAAAACAATCACTTCAATATCGTTTATCTACAGACTATCTTTCTATTTTTTTTTTAAATATTTTTAAACCAGTCAGAGAGTATAGAGCTACATCAAATAGACCACCAAGTCCATTACTGATTTCAAAACGAGGTAAGCTCTATCCGATCTCTAACATAAAAATATGTTGGCCGGAATGAACTCTATCACCTGCAAAATTACATATAAATTTATTCAATAGTTTTCCCATGATGTGAATTCATACATACAGACAAAATATCCAAAAACGTCGGATTTGTGTACAATGTCTAAAATGGCCTGTACAATTTGTTTCCATAACTATTTATCTATACATCTATACATACATAATATAAATAAAATTGGAGTGTCTGTTTGTAATATTAAAATAACCGCTTTTTACTAAGTGCATTTGGATGTATACACGTTACCTATACCGAAACAACATTTTTTACATTTTTTGTCTGTCTGTCCGTCTGTCTGTCTGTCTGTCGTCTGTCTGTCTGTTTGTTCCGGCTAATCTCTGAAATGGCTGGACCGATTTTGACGGGACTTTCACTGGCAGATAGCTGATGTAACAAGGAGTAACTTAGGCTTAGAAAAAATAAAAGGATCTCACGAAAAAAAATTAAAACCAATGTTGCAGCGCAGCGCCTGATTAAGTTTGATAGCAACAACCAGCAATGCGTCCCGAGGGCTCAGAATGGGCGAGCAGGCTGTTGTCAATGGTTGTCTTTGTTAAATATCACGCGGACGAAGTCGCGGGCAACAGCTAGTTATAAATAAAGCTTACGATACTGCTATTAATATTATTAAGTCTACTTATTATAGTAGGTATTTATAAGCTCACAAGAGCCCTTACTATCATACAAAGCCTCCAACAGAGTAGCATCACGATGAATTCTCAGTATCTGCTCCTAATGGATTCCTGCAATCTAGAGCCACTTGACGACAATAAGTACTAGAACTCGTCTCGTGCTGCGTTTACTATGGCCAGTAAGAAAATAAAGTGTACTTAACAAAGCGCATGGATAGTCGATGTGCAAGCTTCAAGAATATATAGTAATGTATTATAAATATGCCAATATATGTTTGTGTGGACTCTTGATTCATGACTCTCTCGTGATCCTTTAATTTTACTTCATTTACTATTTTACAAATATTAAATGTGTTAATCTTTTCATTTACTCTTATTTAAATTAATATTTTTTCACGTATTTTCGTACACTATATTCGTGTTATTTGTTGTTTAACCTTATTGTTAGAATAAAAAACACATTAATTCAATTTTAGAACAATGTGGATGCTTGTATTATTGCAAGCTTTGTTAGAAATACTTGAAACTAATGTACAGCACCGATGTAAATAATCAGTGGTTAATTTTACTCACTTTGGCATTTCAATATATGGACAAGCTTCACAAGACTCAGGTATGAGTATAGTACAGTAGTAATAGTATTGTTGGCCAGTTATTGTTCGAATTTGAACGCGGCATCACTGCTTATAACGATTTGCGGGCATCGGCCGGTAAATGGTAAATAATTGCATTCGGGATACGGGGATGGAACGGTGGCGTGAGGCTTCAATTAAATCGAAACACTTTAGGAATCGATTCAATCGTTTCAATGTGACTCTCGTAATCGAATTAAAATCGAGCTTCATTCTATATACTTGTTTTATTTTTTCTCCCATTGCATTTCCGATACGGTTCTGCATTCCTAATTATTTTCGCGATTTAATGGAAATTATTTTTATTTGAGTATGTACAATATACATATTATGTAATGTTTTCATACATTATATATACAAGTAGAGTTACACGTTTTAGCAAGCTAAGGGCACCGCTGTCAACCGTATCGATTCGATTACTCAATCGGTATTTGACGGTGCTAAAATATGCACTAAGCCCCACAAAAGCAAAGGTTAAAGATAATCGTGGGAACATCACCTTTGGATTCCAGACAAATAATTAATTCCGTGTTGTAACATGCTTTACATTCCACGTGAAAATTAATAAAAAAAAATGATTAATCACTAGAAATAAAAGCGGAAACATCGTATGTAACAAATCAATCTGGCAGCGAGGAATCGGCGCGCGCCCTGCAAATTGGAAAAGTAATTGAATTTAAAATGTGTACGGGTGAGATGAAAAAGCGACGGCCATGTGATAATTCAATAGTGACCTGTTAGCCGCGCGGTATACATGATGTATTCAATGATATAGTCGGTAATATGGATTCGTTTGATGTAGTAAAAAAAATAAAAGCTTATTTAAAAGAGTTCAAAGTTCATAATGATGCAAGTCGTTATTTATGGAATGCCAATATACTACGTACGTTTAATAAGCAAGTCTGGTTTATTGCACTGCACATTATAATAATATTAATTATTAAAAAAGTGCATTGAATTTTATTTTAAATAGATTGAATATTCTGAAAAATATCGGCTTTACATTTTACATACTAAGCCTTAGAAAACAATACCAACGTAGGAATAAAAAAATACAAAATTTTGCTCTTTGATTTAAACATAAAACCAAATATTTTCTTTAGATAACTAAGTACTTATAGAACAAAAATCAAACAAAATTCCACATCCCACGCTCAGGTCGCACGAACATAACAATATACCAACAAAATATATTGTAAACAAACTTGTCGAGCAAACAACGGGCACTGAACAAATATTACATTGAAATAGAAAACAATTATTATACGAAAATACGACGCGACTCCGTATATTGTTAAAATGTAGGGATGCCGATATGAAAACGCATTCCAGGACCATACTAATCTAGATTTGTACTTCATCTAACTCAGAACTACATTGGCTACACCTACTAGAGTCGTATGACTGGGCCCCAAGTCTGCTAACACAATGGATTCATAATCGAACGGCAACCGCATAGTAACTGTCACTTTTGACAGATATCCCATACAATATCTGTCAAAAGTGACAGTTACTATGCGGTTGCTGTTCGATTATGAATCGATTGTGTTAGCAGACTTGGGGCCCTGTACTCAGGTTCAAGGTTTAAGTTATTTATCTCTGCAGTGTACCCAACGAGTGACGAATCCCGATACGGGCAAACTTTGTGTGATAACACGAATGTTACTTACTTGGTTCATAATGTTACTTGCTTCATCCCCAGTCCATTGTACAGTACCCGCAATACAAGCGTTACTTAGTGTGGGACCGTATAGTTGGTGTGTTCGTCTGGCGATAAAGAGTGAGTAATTGATGTAGTCTATGAAGACTAGATGATAGAAGATATGACATAAGATGATAAGACGTTTTCTTTTACCTGGCTCATGTAAGCTTTCTTTTCCAATGTTTTCCTGCCCAGCTTTCCTCCTTCTATTCTTTAAGATGATCTTCTGAATTAAGAACTTCGCTCGTCTTTCCTACAGTTTTTTCCAGAGGACTGAAAAAAACTGATGAACCATTTTCCTGCTAGCTCCTTTTTTTTCTATTTCAGACAACAGGATTTTTTTTTGTAATTGATGTCATCCTCTATAAATGTATCGGTTAAACATTTTATAATACTAGGACTTTTTTATCAATATTCAATCATAGTTGACTGGAATTGCATTTATATAATAATAATATCGTCAGACGAACACACTAACTTTACGGTCCCACACTAAGCAACGCTTGCGTTATGGGTACCGTGCGGGGAATGGGGGCGAACTCAGTATATAATACTTATATAGATAATCAACATCCATGACTCAGGTACATGCTTATCACGCCAAGTTTACCCCTACGAGTTTGAATCGAGACCCTCAGTACAGAGAGCAGGGTCACTATACCAACTGCACTAATCAGGTCGTCGGAGAATGACCCACCAGCCACATGTAGCGTGGTCTCTCAGACAAATTAGCTTAGACTTGTCATCCCAAGCCAACAGTACGCCTGCTAAAGCCATTAAGAGTTGACAATAAGCGTTATAAGTATCAAACTTGTGATTGTGTTTAAGATTTTCTTTAGTATGTCTTCGTTGACTTAGGTGTGAGACCACACGTGGCCAAAGTCTTAGAGGAGTGTCTTACTTGGACTTTGAAGGAGAATTAAGCGTTGGTCTTGGCAACACAAAACACTTAGACTTGGCAATTTAGTTCAATTAACTTATAGACGGCACTTACGAACGATTTAAGGGAATTATTATAATAATATTAAATTCTTGAGATAGCTCAAGTTAGAATCGGTGTAAGTACCACTCCCGCTTGATTGGTTCGATGAATAATATTTGTTTAGCGTTGGTAACAAAGCTTCTAGAACTAAATAACTTCAATTAACACTACATGAATTGTATATGGAAACAATACAATTTTGTTTGAATAATTACTTATTGTTATTAAAACCTCTTTGGTTCATGGTTAGCAAAATACCACGAATAAAAAAACATAAGTAGGATTTTAGGGTTGCTGGCGATAATAGTTAATTTTATGTTTCTAATATTGTAGCAATTTAATTACTTTTAATCATAAAGATATATGATAAAAAATAGTTTTCTTGCAACAAAAAAAACAAATCAGGTAGGCTTCGTCTTCAAAAACATGGGATTTATTTCCATTCGAACATGCAATCAATTTACTAATACTCGGAGTTACTTATTTTATTATATAATAATTAATTAATTGATATACCACCTCCATACACCACCCTTTAAAAAGATTACTCACGCACAGAGATAGCACGGACTGGCACGAAACAAAACAGCGGCGTTCGAATTTCGAACGCCACCAGTGCGCCACCAACTGCCAACCGTAGCCCGTCAAAATTCAAAATGTCGGCAAGAACAGGTGACAGGTCAAAATGGAGACGCAGAAAATGTTCTAAAAGTCCAACAGAAGATGACAATGACTGTGTGAGCCTCGCGTGGCTGCTCAACTTCAGATTGGACGATTTCGTAAACATCAAAGTGCCCGATGATGAGCCTGTTGTGAAGGAGGCGAAGGTGGAGAGCCCTGAAACGCCACCAGCGCCGAAGAAACCGCCTTATACGTATCCTGAGCTGATTGAGAGAGCTCTCAGGGAAAATGGAGAGTTGACAGTGTCTGCTATATACCAGTGGATATCGTAAGTTTATTTTAAAATGTCTTTTTTTAACATTATTGTTGTTTACAAATCAGATTGGCCATGCAATGGTGAGTTACAAAAATGAAATGATAATTTTATTAAACTATACCTACTAGTTTTTTCCGGTTACCCTGTCCGCGTAACCTTTGATAGAACTCTGAAGAGCTACTTCCAAAACGGATGAGGACTTCAAAGGGAAGGGAAGACTACTCCTAACGAGGATAATATATCTATATAGGGTTTTCGTACCCAATAATAGTGTAAAACAGTGAAGTTATTGGTATCTATATAATTAAGATCACATTCCCAAAAAATTAAATTAAATTAAATAATTAAAATTAAAAAAAAAAAAAATTAAATTCCCAAATTTAAAAAAAATCACTCAAGACGTGTCACACGTTATTAGTTGGCATTGTTTACAAAATAATTCAAACACGATCTATACATTAATTTTATACATACCTAAACGTGATCCATATAACTTACTGATACATCTGTAAAAATATTTTACACTATTTTTGTCAAACCTTATTAAGATATTAAAAGCATATATTTATTCTATCAATGCAATTTACTCGTAACGCTGTGGAATCCTACACAAGGCGCATTCGTTGTCGAACTATTTTTACGAATGAATATTTCCATTATACATCAATAGCAGTTCAAAGAGGGAGGTGTTGTGGTTCAAATATGGTGTCATTTTCTTTTGTCCCCTTTGTAGGCTAATTTCCAATCAAATCCGTTGTTATTATAAGTTCATTGTATTCAAGTGATTAAGTTTGCAGTATGTATGTAACTTCTATTATGCTGTTAGTATTATGTTCCATTCTATTATGGACAGCTTGCTAGAGATATCAATCTAGAGTTTCTATTGCTAAATTTCTCACAGATTACCGGCATAGAAATCCTTAGCTTTTCTTTGATTCGTTTTAATTTTGTGTAGAGTCCTCTTTTTTGGCGAAAACAAATAAATAAAGGTTTCTCTTTTATTCTTATTCTTGCATCTAGAAGACATTAGAAATAGACATGCATGCCTTTTAAGTTTCTAGGATAAGGCAATTTTTTGTTTGAGTCCGATTTTGATCGGACATTGGCCGACTTAAGACAGTGAGGAACGGCCTCCGACTTTAGGTTGACTCAACTCACGCATCCTTTGCCCGCGGACAGTGTTTAGCTTGTCCTAATTCGTATGTTCTATCTATCATCCTAACACAATTTTGACCAAGTTGCAAAGAGGTGGTCATACTTATTCTGTTTTTTATGGACGTCTGTCCTAATAATAAAACAGTTCATGCAGTCGCGTTAAACCTGTATGTATCCTACCTTCTATCATTTACCGACTTTTGTGAGGCAGGTCGTTCTCAAGTCTACTCTAGACCAGTTTATAGTTCCTTAGATTTGGTAACGAGTGTTTCACACAATATAGTGTTTGGTGTTAAATATAGATGTGTTCTAGGAAGCTCACGTTCATGTGTTAAAGAAAATCGTTCGATCTCAATAACTAATACCTTATCTACCCTTATCTATACGTTTTATTAAATCACCGGACGTTTACAAAACGCTCCCCATGTTACCGCTAAACTGCTGAGTGTAAACATTGAACGATATCGCGATAATAAATTAATAACGTTACGCCCCTCGTTCACGGTCCGATTACTATCGCAATCCTAGCGAGCACGTCAACAAAGGCACTGATAGTGTAATTAGCACGTAATTTACGTTTTTTTTATGTAAGCAATGTTAAGGCGTAGGTGTAATTGTATCGGTGGGAAAACTCAGGTACAAAAATATAAATTTTAAAGTACCATTAGCCCCAACGAACGAATTAGCCAATTGCAAGCAACTGAAGGACGCTGCAGCTGGCGGCAGATTGCTGGCGTCGATTCTTGTTTTAGGGGGGGGGGGAGTGGGCATACATACGCGTTCGAATGATGAAGTTAAATGATCGATAGCCTAATTCGGTTTCGTGAACACAGGGTTGCCGCTATACCTACTCAGTCTCGACTTAGTATGCGTTTATAGAAACATATAATATGTGCATTGCAAACATATTATATTCAGTACTTATAGAAATAGCGCTTAACATATCGTGTATTTTTTTCCAAGGTGTTAACATTGGAATGGGTTTCCAAATAAAGCAGTCTGATAGAATCAGCGTCAGTGTATTTACAACCTCACTCGCTCACATGAGCATACTAAATTAAATAAATAAATACAACCGAATTGAGAACCTCCTCCTTTTTGAAGTCGGTTAAAAAAGAGAAAAAATAAAAACCCTGGATTGTATAACATATATTTTTTTTCGGTATAAAATAATAAAAAAGGTCTGCACCTTTGAACTTATTCTGAATTCGCACTCAACCTGTCTTTTGTTATCCCTAATTCCACTAAGCAGGTGCATTCAAACCTGTATTAGGGTAAAAGGCCCCCCAAATCGTCCGTTTAAGCCATCACGAGCATTCGTCGCGGTCTGCGGGGCAATCGATCAGTGGTGCCAGCCGGTAACAGCACCACGCGCCCTACCTGGCTGCCGGTCGCGTGGCATAGTATGTCATTTGTAAACATAATGCAAGTTTTGTAATATCGAGATCCGTGAACTATTTGACTATGGGCAAAGTTTTGTTTGTTTGAATGTTAGGTTTAAATAGGAATTCGTTTGGGTAGTTCGATTTTCCGTCAAAGTTTAACCCCAGATTAATATTTAATTAATCGATCAAACGGCAATAAACTTCATCTACATAATAGGGCTTCTTGTCTTTGATGAGAGAGGAGAGGTATCTTATGTCTTCAGAAGTTTGACTCAAAGCGTACTCACAAATATGGGCTAACTGTAGGCTTATAATAATAACCTATATTTTTCAAAGATGATTAAATGAAAACAGAGCATCTCTGTTCTAATCTTATGACATCAAGCAAAGTAATAAAGCAATCTAAAGATGCATCCTTAATCTATTACAGTGATCGATTTCCCTTCTACAAAGCGAATGATGAGCGCTGGAAGAACTCTGTCCGGCACAACCTTTCCATCAACCCCCACTTCCGCAAGGGCGCCAGGGCTCCACAGGGCGCCGGCCACCTCTGGTCCTTGGCTGCGAACGCGATAGACCTGCTGCCGCTGAGAAACATGCCCATGTACGAGGAGAAGAAGACTGTCCCCTGCGTCGAGAAGACCAGGGTTATTGGATTTCCAAAGGTAAGGTTGTGGTGCATTTTATTGTAAAAGGAACACGCCTGTATTTATAGAAAGATTTCGTCCATTTTCAATGACATTCCAAACTACAAAGCTCTAGCTTTTCTTTTCTAAGCTATGTACTATCGGCGTTATTACTGGGACACTATTAAGACTATTTTTGTTTGGTCATATTTTTCTCTACGGCGCGCGTATGCTTTATTGTATATTCAAACTAGATAATGTGTTAAAAGCAAGGTCTTTGATAGTGCCTACTTAGAAATAGTTTTCCATCAAAGCAAGTTTCTAATGCTATGTTCAATGTTCATGGCCAGAATTTCGGTAAGCAATAAGATTGTTGGATGGATATTTAAGCTTGTGTTACAGGGTGAATAAATTGGGACTGATCGCTCAAATATCTAGCGTAATTAAGATTTATGATGAGCGTAGCGTGTGTGCGCCTGACATGGCAAGACACTGGAGCTTATTTTTTTCGGTTTAAAATTGTTGTTAAAAATAGAGTTTAAAAAATATTAAAATAAAGACAGGCCCACTGAGTTTCTCGCCGGATCTGCTCAGTTGAGGTCGCGGTCCGATCCTATTGTAAAGTTAGAAAAAAAATGTAAATAACAATTTGTAAGTGCCCCTGTAGGCTTAAACGAAATAAATGATTTGACTTTGACTTTACTTAATGAATTATGAACTAAAAAATACACGAGATACATATTATAGAGATACATATATTAAATAATAATATTTCAGGTGATTGTCCTCGACGAGGCGGCAATCGCAGCCGCCAGCATAATTCCCGACCAAGACCTATTCAGTGGGAGTACAAGTAAGTTTAAAAAAATACCACTTTAACATAAACTATGTAATTTAATTAAATAGGCCATCAAAAAAGTTAGAGGCAGGCAACCTTTCAACTGAAGTCGGCTTATCGTTATTATTCATAGCTCTACATTGTCGTGTTTGCAACATCTTTTATCACCAGCACTTTGGTACCTAACTCATCTTTGATACTCACTCAGATTTGGGTTACTCATGATGTATAATATCTTATTATTCTTAGAATCAGTTTACCTTTCATTTAGGGTTTACAGCTAGTGTTTTAATTATGACAATAAATACTGAAAAACAATAAAAATAGCGAACCTTTAGTTAAGGGTTATGCGTCATAGTCGTTTGTGCAGCTAATAAAAATATGTCCCAGCGTTCACGAGTTGATTGACGGACGTCCGGCCCCAATATCGGAAGCACCGTGCAAGTTTCAAATATTATGTACAGAGAATTCTCGTTCAATATTTCATAGAAAACAACCCAAAAGTTCTGTAACGTTTGATTCGAGCATAAGTTATTTTTTACAGATTTATTTTGGAACACTTTGTTTTAGATATTTTTTTAAAATAATTATTAGTTTTTTTTACAATTAAATTTTTCTTAAGCTTATACAAACCACCGAAAGTTCGTTTCTTTTGATTATTGAACTTATTTTTTTTCAGATTTTGTTTTGGGACACTTTGCTTTAGATGTTTTTTTTTCAAAAAGGATTACTAGTTTTACAATTTCATTGTTATCAAGCTAATACATACTCTATTCTCATTTTCCAGTGTTCCTAAATCCGGTGTCGACGGAGCAGGTGGTAAGAGAGAGCGGACTCATCACGGTCGATTAGACAATACAGGTGCTGTAGCACGCGGGTCAAGAAAAAGCCTATGTCACGGATTATGTCGCACCGAGCAGCTCTCTCCCTTCCGTACTTGATACGAGCGAAAGAAACAAAATCGATTTATCTAACATTTTGTCTCGTCACAGCCGGCTGTGCTACTAGTGCAGATTGTGTCAATTTTAGATGTATCGGAACTATAAAGATGTTTTGTCGGTGTCAAATAGTCAAATAGACTTGTTTTTTTGTCCTGCTCAATTATATTACATCAATATTTTGCTAATCGTGTCAACTTTTGGTTAAAAGCAAGATAATGCCCACTTCACTTCAGTAGTCGGATTTTTTTTTCTGAGGTACTACTTATTTTTTCCCTACAAAAACCTCGACCTGTTTAGGTTTTTGTAGAATAAAATTGTCCAACGGCAAATTCCCATTACAGTATTACATTTCGAAATGAATAGACGTTTTCCAGTCTCCAGAGAACTAAGGGTCTAGATTCAGTTAAAATATCGCCAGCCAGGCTTACTCTGAGCTCTAATATTTTATTCAAGTTAGGCCGGCAGTCTGGCTTCCCAGAGAGCCTGGCAATCTCTGCCATATCACGTGAGCTTCATTTTTTTATACCAATATTCTATCCCCTTTATTTGACGCTAACAAAAGCAATATAGTTCTTGTTAATATTATACTATTAGTTCTAATTAATTATTATTGAAATACAAAAGTAGTTAGTTAATAATTATATTGTTCGACGATCTCATAGTCGCTAGTTTTATCGGTAAGGCTACATAATGTATTTGATAGTATTGAATAAATAATGTTTAAAACTCCATCATGCATTTTAAGAATAGTTGATTATAAATAAGTATATAATGGAAAACATGAATACGAGATAACACAGGATTGCGTATTTCACCATTGAATATTTCTCTCAGGAATAGCGAAAACTTATCTCAAAATTCACTAGGCTGACTCAAACTATGTGATACATTTTATCACGAAAAACGAGCATCAGTATGTATTGCAGGTTAGAAGAGGTACAAACTAACTCCACACGTACGATGTGTCGTGAGTACCGCTATTTAATACTAAAATCATCATAAAGGGATCGAATTCCCTCGTTACATTCTCAAAGAACTCCTCAGAAGTTTTAATTGCTTGATGTTTTTCTTCGTTCTATTCTATTTGAGTGACTATGTTGTGTGTACTACTAGGTTTGCAACATAGACACACCGAAGCCGACCAGAACTGAACATGTTTAAAATACAACAATACAATAGCTAGAATATTGGTGATAGTGATAGGAAATGATGGTGATAAGAAAGAGACCGTATTGGTTGTTCGGCTTCAGCTATGCTATATCTAGTAGACAAGCATTTCCGCATTGATTACTAAAATAAAATATAATACAAGCATTTAGTGACATTTGAATCTTTGCTTGTTTGCGACACAAAACCTCAACCAACAACATAGGTTCTACAATATCACACACTACATGAAGATAAACGTGCAAGAAGGGCGCATTTGATTGCATTCCTTCAGGCGGGCGCTGGTGTGACGTCACGTCAGTTAAACAGGCGGACCGCATGTCGCGGCTTCATAATAATAGTACATCACCGCTTGGAGGGACGTTCGCCTTGATAATATAGATGAAGAACAGAATTATAACTTGGCTATGATGCAGAGTTTTGATGGCAACATTGGTCCACATTAGGAATAAAACAGACCATGTATAATGAGGCAGTGAAATAATATGTTTATCATCATGTTTGTTATTTTTTAATTTGAACAGGATATCCTAAAACTTTTAATTACGTGTCAACACTCATAAAAAATCTCATGATACTTATTACTGATGCAATTGTTCATTCCTTACACTGAGAGAAAATTCCACGAGTAGCATAGGCATTAATTGCTGTGACACCGATGTAGCCCCGATATAGTTAATAAGTGTACGTTCTGCTTTATGCAATTCATTTGTTTTATTGAAACTAGTATTATAATACTTCTGTGTTATCTGTACAGCGGGCAGTTAGAATGCGGTTAACCTTTTCACCAACGCAGCCTTATCCTGGGCCCATCCAACAGGGCTGGGAGCGTTAGGAATTATGTCTTATGGATTACTTCATTATTTAGACTATATCTCTAATAAACAAGTTGATTCAGTATTGTAGTTACAATTGAATAACTTCAAAATTATGCAACCAAAGGGTACATGCGTGGTTTGTTTTATCTTTTAAATTGGATCTATAGATAGCCGTAATTAATACAAATAAATAAAAACGTAAGGACAACTTTTAATAAAGTAGGAGCACGCTGGTACAATACAAGAAGCGGCTAAAAAAATGGAACACAAAAACATGTTTTGCATCTTACTCGAATCAAAACAAGATGCTACATTCTGCTATCATTAGAAATTCTAGTCTCGCACAGAAATCTCCTAACGACCTAGTAATTATTCCGGAGTGGGCCTAAAAAAATAAATAAATTTCTTAAACAATACGTGACTGAACTTAACGAGGAGGCGTCCCAATTTTATTTTCAATCGTAAATTGTTATTGTTCAAGATGGGTACAATACATAATGAAATATGTAGTATGTAATATGTTGACGGCCTGAATAGCGCAGTTGGTAGTGACCCTGCTTTCTGTGCCGAGGGTCCCGGGTTCGAATCCTGGTACGGACAAACTTTGTGTGATGAGCACGAATGTTTGTACCCAAGTCATGGATGTTTAATATCTATATAAGTAATATATACTGAGTTCGCCCTCAGTCCATTGTACGGTACCCATAATACAAGCGTTGCTTAGTGTGGGACCGTATAGTTGGTGTGTTGGTCTGGCGATATTTATTTTATTTATTTATTTATTTAATGGGATGACTCGTTGAACTGGTTCTTGCAAACGCGAGTGTCCATGAAGTTCTGAGTGTCGCGAAAAGTGGTTGCTATCGTTGATTTTTTGTTTGCCAATTCTGTTCCGCGATTCAGGTTTAGATTTTAGGTGGCATGGGATAAACTTACATTTAATGAAAAAATATGTATATACACAGGTCAACTTGTAATTTTATATCTATATGTATATTTGTAGGGGCTAATATCTCCGGAACTCTACTGATCAGATACACGAAATAAATCATGTTTTTTTAAAGAAATTAGGCACTTAAGTTTGATGAGTGTCATGGGCCACGTTTCATCACGCTACTTAAGTGTCGTCTATCCATCGTCTAGCCTACAGCAAAATCTATGACAACGATGGAAGCCATAATGTTTTAAAAAGTTAAGTGAAGTGATTGCGCGTGCGAAGCCGCAGGCAAAAGCTAGTGTAAGTATAAAATCCTTTCGCACTGCACCTAATGTTCGATGGGCGTGTATGCCATACGTCACTAAAGGTCAAGTTTCAGCTAATTTAGCGCCCTCTGGCGATCCGCAACGTACTCACGCGGGGATTATGGCTCATCCCGGGCCGCTATTATGGACCAAATTGATTTACAACGGCGCGGGCTTAGGTTATTCGGATTATGTGTTAAGCTTTGGAATCAGTGGTTAATGTATTAAGGTGGGCGATGGAATTCATAGAGATGTTTCTTTTTCGTATTAGATAGATCATTATGATTCACATTATAAAGAAAGACAAGGAATTAATGGTATGGAACACAAAAATAAATAAAGTTGCCTTCTGTTACAATCTGTGGTCGTCTATTTTCATACTTTTATAGTTATGCGCATTTGAATTCTCTCGTTCTCTCTTTTGCATTATTTTAAGCTACTATAACGTGTAGGAAACATGTAAGAAGTTAGTTTTACTTTTCTGCACGCAGCCACGCGGCTCTATATGGCGGCCACTGCAAAGAGTTGTCGCGTGTTTTTTTGCTTGATATTTTGATTGTTGTTTTTTGTGTGTTCGTGTTTATTCCTCATTTTGCAAAGCACAGCAAGCCTATATTCTCCTAATATGTGGTTTTTCTTCCGTGGAACAATGCTCCTCACTCATATTGGACATGTTGAATTTAACATTCGACTTTAACAACAGATTTTACTACTTATAATCAGAGTTTTGAACCGTGTATTGTTGGTTATAAAAAGTTTTTTCATTATCCCGTACGTAGGGAGCTTATTGAAAATAACAGTGTCGTGGGAGCTCTTGTTTTATTGTAAATCGCTGGTCTGGGGAGAAAGGAAGTGCTGTTTGTGTATCTTTACAATAGTTATTGCTTCGGGTGAACAGATTTTTTGTTTCAAAGTTGTTTTCTGTTGTTGTTGTACAAGTTTTGAACAAAATTTATGTCACTAGTATAAACCAGCAAGTCATGTTGAGATTGAGACTATTATTATGTTTGTTATCCAAAAATCTATGTGTATATAAAACAAAGTCGTGTTAGTTAAACCATTTATAACTCGTCAAGGGGTGGGCCGATTCTTATGTAAGTACATACATTTTTTGAATTTTTCTCCACCCCGAAAAGCAAGAAAAACTATTAAAATATTAGAAAAAATAATTAAAGAACTAATTATTAAGATTGTTTTCTTATACATAAATAAATTACAAAGATTACTTGTTTGAGGAAGCTTAAGGAATACTTAAATAGAAAGTTTGTTACGTTGATTCTAGTGTTCTTAAATATATATATATATAATGTTTTCTAAAAAAAAGACTAGGGTGTACTTGAAAAAAAATGCTTTAATAATATACAGTAGATTAAACACAACCTCACCAAAAACAGCCGCTATCTGCCTCTTGACTTCTCAATAACATAGTTTGTTTCCTGACACACAACTCACATTTTCAAAATTTTACTGAATGTTAACTTCATTTATCTCTCTCAAAGAATTTCGTGGCAATGTTTTTGAGTCTTCCAAAGAAGATGGCAGTTCTGAATTCTTGGTTTCAGGCAAAGGATAACAAAGCACTCCGCCCATAATAGCCATTATTCCAAATATAGCAGCTGAAGCAGTTTCAGGCAAAGCATTTATTGGTGGTGCTACTATCTGTCCCATCCTGGATAGTACTGATAGAAAGCCTAACACAGAATTCCTTATAGATGTAGGAAACAATTCCACACCATATAAAAATACTATAATAAATGACAAGAAGAAAAAACAGTTGCATATACAAGCTACTACAACTCTCGCCCAAGTTAGGGATGAAGGTATACAAATCACTACAATCATGAACAATCCTGATAGGAAGTTGGTTGCCATTAAAAAATATCTTCTGCTCAAAATTTTCAACAAAAATATTGCGGCTATAGTGCCTGGGAAAAGCAAAGCCCCTGATATGGCTACATTTAAATGGATGTTACCACTCATTTTGCCAATATACTGGGACACTCCGTAATACCCCATGCCGCACACAAAATATATAAACGACATGCATGCAAGGTTCAAAGTAAGCGTCCTGTGACGGAAGATTTGCCAGAAACTCATTTTTCTGCGCATTTTGGATGCTTGTTTTGCGTGGTATTCTTCTATTTCGTCTTTGAGCTCAACGCTTGGCAGTCTGTTACTGAAAGTAAAATTGCTATGATCATTTGGGTTTGATAAACCATGCCGGGTTTAAATTCTGACTAGCAGCATTATTGATACCAGGTCAAGTTTTCAATCTCTAACTCACTCAGTCTTGAGATTACTTTCATTATTATTACTATATAAAAGGTTATATCTAGCAATAATAGAAACAAGTCTTACAATTCAGCAATCCTCTGAATCACAATTGTCGCTTTTTCAATATGATCATTATCCAACAACCATTTAGGTGACTCCATCACCATCCACCTCAATGCCACAAAGAAGAATATGGGTATTGACAGAGCCAATTGGAACTCATCGCAATCTCTAAGCAAGTATGATATCCCTGCTAATGACATATGACTTAAGTTTAATGGCACATGGAATAGGGCTGTCACAATCTCTCTGTGTCTGACGCCGCAGTATTCAACGCAGAGGACGTAGCTGGTCACGACAGCTCCACCAACTCCAATGCCTTCGATACATCGCATGAAAATGAATGAGGCGGCTGTTGGCATTGCGCTAACGAGGCAGCCTGATACGGCTAGTGTTAGACAACTGATTGTGAACATGGAAAGTCGGCCATATCTGAAAAGAACGTAAACATTATAAGGTACATTGATTAAACCACCTTCACTAACGTTACGAACACTACTAACAGGGAGCAAAGCACTAACACTAATAGGTAGGTAAGCACGTAAATATGATGTCAGTTACCATGCATAAAATAATTTAAATAAATTTCGCACAGGAATCTTAGCTTATAATTTTTCAAAAAAATCAATTGTCACTTCCCACGTAGTGGTCGCACAGCTTTAATGTAAATGAAATAGCATCATCAGTACATACCTGTCAGACATGAATCCAAACAATAGAGACCCTAAAAGCGTCCCAACATACAGCATACTTTGCGAGAAGCTGATCAACCAGACTCTATCGCAAACTATTTTGAATTTTGTCTGCATCGTCTGCGTAAACACGGTTCTATTCCACACTGGATCATCACATGGGCACAGGCCCTTCTTTTCTAATGGTTCATTAACTGAATTACATACGTACTCCATTGGAGGGGATAGGAAGATCAAACTAAGAACATGCCAGAATATCGGCAATTTGCTCAAGAAAATTAAAGAGAAGAAGTAATAATGATAAGGGGTTAGCCGATGAAACTGTATCTCGATTGGGTTCTTTAATTTGGGCATTTTAACGAAAATTTATTTAGATTTGAAGTTTGGGAAATCGAGATGGTTGTGGATTTAATGTTTAAATCACATTATTGGCGTTCCTAAGTGTGAGTTGCCCGGAGTCAGCTTCGTTGATGATTAATATTTCTAACTGTTCTTTGGACTTCTTTTTAAATATCGTAAACAGAAAAATTCAGGAACATTGACCAAGTAATTTATAAAAATATTAGGTATTAAGGAATAAAACGATTCTACTTACATATCCATAACAATGTACTGCTCAAAAATGTAAAAGTTCTTTTAAAAAAGAGCAACCATGGAGTTTCTTGCCCGTTCTTCTCTATAGGAACGGCATTCCGAACGGGTGGTAAAGTTGTTGCTTAGCATTTTGTAACTATTTTGACGATTCATAAGTACTATACTTAATAGTAGACATGAATAAAAACATGTTCTGATACTGATTCGCGTGATCGATGATACGCGTGAAGTCTAATCAATATAACAGTAGAAGGTCTAAGTATTTTCACCTGCACTTTATAGTCAAATCAAAACTGAAAAATATCTAAGTGAACATTATAATAGAACACGTTTTCAAGCTAGCGATAAAACAAATTCCTAAAGTTACATCCGGGTACCATAATTGGTTCGTTACGAAAAAAAAACAGAAGGATTTTTTATTGCCACAATAAAAAAGCTAGCGCCAAGTTTCCGTGAAAGCTTTTGTAAATAAGCAAAGTTCGGTTACGTAGTGCCAACGACAATACTGTTTGAAACTGGGGTTTCGAAACATACATAAAAGAACGTTTTGTAAATCCGTTTGCTAAGTGAAATAAAGTAAACGGGGGGAACTGTTTATGTAGCTGCTTAGCCATTTTTCTTGGATATTTTTAGGTACTTAGTAAAGAACAATTTTGAGTGTTGTTGTTACTAAACAATTATTATTATTTCTTGTGTTTCCGTCATCCTGATGTAATTTGCATTACTAGAAATACATATGTATTTAAAATGTAGTTTATTTAACCACAATAACACTAATAAATGGAAACGGTAAATTGTATAATGCCAAGCAAAGTCAGACAGATAAAGATAAAGTTTTAGGATTCTACACAAAAAAAGCTATTCACTTTTTCCAAGGATAAACCTGCCACGTTAATGCCTAAAACATAGCTTATGAATGAAAAAAATATCCGTGTATGCGGTACTTAAAAGCGTATCAATCAATTCTGCCTACGGCAGCGCCCCCGTCATACATTATCAAAGGCGTTACTTGGACGTCTTCCATGTGAGGACCTGTAGCCTCTAGATAGGACTAGCTATAGAAATGTGGATTGAAGTATGTGAATTTATAAGTATGGTTGTAATAATAATAATATCGCCAGACGAACACACCACCTATACGGTCTCACACTAAGCGACGCTTGTATCATGGGTACTGTACAATGGACTCAAGGTGAATCCAGTATATATTACTTATATCGATACTAAACATCCTTTACTCAGGTATAAACATTCATTTCGCCACAGTAGTATGCCAAGTGCGATCCTGTGGCGCCCCGCTCAAAGGCGGTGAAGGCGGACCGTGGGGCTATAGCCGGTAAGAGTCCGGCATAACCACATCGTCACCCCGGTGGCGGTGTGGTATCCATGAGGATTTCCCCACGTAAAAAAAAAAAAAAAAGGTATAAACATTCATGCTCATCACATAAAAAAATGACCGTGCCAGGATTCGAATCCGGGACCCCCAGCGCAGAAACGAGGGTCACTACCAACTGCGCTAATCTCGTCATCAAAGTCAGTTGTCGTATAACAGTGGAATAATACATTATAAGGTCGTTGTTACAGAGCCGTGTCAATAATTAAAAGCAAATATTGCTTATAGCATAGAGTATAAAAATATGAAATTTGCCTACCGCTCCATTTACTTTGGTAATTGTTCAAACTGTGTATTTGTTAAGCTTTTCATATCCAGTCATCTTCTAGATCTGCACGCCAAAATCCTTCTACAACATTACATTTGCTGATGCCAAAATCCTTGTACCTCTCAAATTCAAGCCGTAAGAGCCAGGATATATCCATTATCGACAGCATGATAAAGCTTGTCGCAGAGTAAATGCTTCGAGTACTATCTCGTGAACGTATATTTTGGGCTGTTAGCGATTTGGCATGTAAAGATTGATACATTTTAGCTTGTATGCTGACTTGGTATATACCAAGTCAATTTTGATAACAGACTCTCTGACTATTAATTTTAAAGGTTAGTTGATTATGAAAACTGAATCGATTTTTGTCCGATTGGCTTATTTGCTTAAAACTAGTCAAGGGCTAGGAATTACCTAATCATTAATGGTTTATTTTAGTAACAGACTTATTTGCACTCAGTTCCCACTAATATACAGGATTTCAGAGCCATTTATATAAGTAGTTATCTTACAAACCATTTATTTTCTGTATACTATTTTTAATACCATTGTAAATTTGTTTTAAATAAATTGTAAAACATACATTTACAAAAGGTTATTAGGTATATTGTTTGACAGATAGCCGAATATGCTTTCCATGCCTTGGTCAAAACAGTCTTTGATAAAATATTGAGAGGTGACTTAGAAATGGATGCCAGAGATGGTTGCACTCAAAGCGAATAGGATATTGGTACAAGAGACGATGGCTGTTAAAGGTAATATGTTAGTTAGTATAGCTAGCATTCGGCATGTAGCACTCCATTTCATAAATTTATTTTGATTTCTTTGAAAAAGCAAATAATAATGACAATATTCACAGACAAACACATCGAGTTCCACTATCCCAAAATAAGCAAGGCTTCTATGGGTAGCGATCAAATAAAAAGAAAAACATACTTCGTGTATGTATTTTCTGATAAATGGAACTTAAGTAACACACACACTCAGCTCTAATAATGATAAAAAACACGAAAGGATTTAAATAAATCTAAAACTGCACTTGTCCATAGCTCACTCAATTCAATAATGTTAAATGCTCTCAACTTTTCGTCACGTTTCTTAACTCAAGCGAATCCATCGCTCATTTACTCCTAAATTAACTAAGCGTGTTCTCTAATTTAACTAACAACATAACACTTAATTTGATATTGTAAACACGGTTTCGCATCGGGGCTCATTACTGCGGTTAACTACTCCACACTCCGCATGTAGGCTCAGCTACCAATTACTTATTTGATTAGACAAACAAGCAGTTGATTTATTGTAATTAACTAGTCACAATTATGTTATAAATGCTTGGGATATTAAAGGATTCAATATTAATTAGGTGCCGTGTAGCACCATCGGGGTAATAAGCCTGGCGCAATACTGAACTGGAAACTAGTTTGCCGCAAAATTGAAACATTATTTACTCTTCGTTGACTCATTGCTACTGTCTATTTCTATTCTAATATGTCATTTGTCTATGTCAACAGCTTAGCTGTAACTTTATTTAACATAATGTTTTGTTTTTAAGGTTACCTTGCCGTAACACAGTTTTGAACTAGCACGGAAGGTAAGGATTACGTTAAATTGTATACCTACCGCCATTATTATCCATGTTCTACCTATTATGGTATTTACTACCTATTTACGTAGGGTACACAACTGTTTTGTATGTTTGATTAAATAAAAAAATGATTTTGATTTGATTTGATTTATTTTTTGTTAATTTTGTTTCTCGTACCTTTCTCGCGTGTTTGTCTCTTTTTTCTCACAAATTTACTTTCACCTTTTCTATTAGAATATTAAATATTGCAATTAGGCTTTTAAAAAATTTAGTACAATAATTATAAATTGCCAATAACATTGAAAAAAGGAAAACAATAAGAAGCTCCTAGGTTGTGACGTCAACACCATAAGTCAGCGCGTGTGCGATAAGGAAAGAACATGACCCTACTAAGTCAGTCCTTCCTCAATTAACCTGTCGGACTTCTCGTGTTTAGCTCGACGAAAGTCCTATAAGTTCCGTTGTCCTATAACATGTGACAATCATGTTTGCACCTTTTGTACTTTTCGTAAAAAAATAATGCCCTATGTATTATTAGGGCTTAGGCTTAGTGGGTATACACTAGATTAATTTACTCTGCCTTGCACGTCTCCTTATCGCGGTGTTCAGTGTTCACAGCGAATAAATCACTCGCAGTTCGCTGATACGCCCTGTTGGCACCGGGTGCCTAGTCTAGACCTCAGACGAGAGGCATTATCTAATGCTGGTGAGATTAAATTGTTACGATGGGTATTGTTGCTTGTTGCATCAAGTTGGGAGCGTTTTATTTACCGGGATAATAAAGTAACCAACGTGGGTATATGTGACCTAATATACATGTGTGTGTGTAAGTAGGTACTTAACTATGACAGTTTCATAAAAATCCAACAGTGCATTGCGTCCTCATACACAAGTAGAAATAAATATGCAATTGACTGTTACTGATATTGTCCGCGTCGATTACATGCTATATAGTATTTATGGTATTAAACCTTTCTAGCTATTGGTAAAGGGCTGGACTACCAAACGATCTGTTAGAAATCCTAATGGAAGAGCTAAAAACAGAAATACCACACATATTAACATATCCTCGAACACAGCAACGAAAGATGCACCAACCGAAACAAAGGGTATCCCTGTGTCATGCATACGTCCGTCTGTCCGGTCTATTCTCCCACATTTGACGTAGACCTACAAATTTCGGGATAAAAACCGTCTAGCGAGCGGGTGGGCCAGTGAGACTTTTAAAAGATATAATATATTTTTTTTGGAACGAAACAAATATTTTTATGTTTATTATTTAAAGGTTCATACTGTTATTTACACTAAGACATGAATAATATACCTAATTAATGATATCAAGGTCGCCCGTAAACAAAAACAGCGGCCAAAATACTAAATTGGAATGTATTATTCAAACAGTAACATTGTTTATACAACGAAC
The DNA here is from genome assembly GCA_905404115.1 of Pheosia gnoma. NCBI lineage: Eukaryota > Metazoa > Arthropoda > Insecta > Lepidoptera > Notodontidae > Pheosia > Pheosia gnoma. Next base: position 9,821,375 of record FR989900.1, read on the forward strand.
AAACACTATGTTAAAACCTCGAAGCCTTTGAGCACGTTAGCCAAACAAATGTAATGTATAAAGGGATATCGGATTATTGTGTGTTGCAAGAGGGTTTATACAAATCATGAGAAACGAGCGGGTTTTGATACATCTTCGTGAGCATAAACTATTATTTATTTATTTATTATTATTTTATTATTATACTTACAGTCCCACACTAAGCAACGCTTATATTATGGGTACCGTACAATGGCCTGGGGGCGAACCCAGTATATAATACTTGGATAGATATTAAACATCCATGACTCAAGTCCAACATTTGTGCTTATCACACAAAGATTCTTCCTACCAGGATTGGAACCCGGGAACCTTGGCACAGCAAACAGCGCAAAACAGGCCGTCAAAGCCAGCTATACTCGTATATGCGTTGTAACAATAATAGTGTAAAATATTTTAACACGATCAACAGTAGGTTATAATGATAACATTCCCAAAGAAATAAATCAATTTATTGGAAATTTAAAAGTAATTAAAGCTATATTTAGCAACAGGTTGCCCGAAATGTAGAGCAAACCATTTACGTTTTTAATGTAATTTTTGTTTACTGATTTGATAAGGCATATTTAATAGTTTTTTTTTCAAGATGGAAATGACGTAATTGCGTCATAATATGTCTTCTAAACGGTTGTATCACCCAACAGAAAGCGATAGAGCTACGTATTGCCGACGGTAGATTCAACTCAGTTATCCGTTGTTTCTCAAAATTTGTACCGCACCCACATCTCTATTGAATGCCAGAGGAAATATAGAGCACAGAGCGCTCGCCACTCCGGACAATAGCCGCTGCGATCTGACCGCTCCCCTTACACCGACACTTTGAGCACCGCTGGATTTTACTCAGTGTTCTCGCAATTAGCTGAAGTAGAGTTTTGGGTGTCTAATATATTGTGTAAGGATCTTGCTGTAAGTATAAGAATATTAGAACTCCGTTACGTTTTTACGATGCCCTTATTTAAAATTATTAAACTAGGTATGTATATAACAAAATTAAACACATGCAATTTTTATGGGTACCATACAATGGACTGGGAGCGATCTCAGTATATAATACCTAAATAGATGTTAAACATCCATGACTAGGGCACAAAAAATCTTGTTTGTCACCCAAAGTTTGTCCCTGCCAGGATTTGAACTGGTGATTCGCTTAGTACAGGGTGTATTTTTTTAAATGTCTAATAATTTGATTTATTTGTTTTATAATGTTATCTTTATAACCCACTATTAGTCCTGACGGATATGGATCTGGATGAAATTTAGCACAGAGATAGATTGTAGTCTAGAATAGCACATAGGCTACTTTTTATCCTGGTAAAATGTATGGTTCCCGTGGGATAGAATACTTAAATTTTTCATACAGCAAAGAATCGACATGATCTTTTGCATAGGTAGTGGTAGTAGTTGGGTACAGAAAAGGACATACTTTTTAATCGCGGGTAACACCGCGGGGCGCAGCTAGTCATACCATATAATATATACAATATGTAGGTTTTGTACGAACATACTTATTGGGAGAATTTCTCATGAACACATTTTGCTTTCCTAATCAGCAAATTAATTACATCAGACATGCGCGTCATTGACATCCCTCTCGTCCCAGATTAGAGACTCGGCAGCTCCCCAAATTATATTTAGTGGTAACAAGAAAATAATTGTTTCATCATCGTCGTCTCTCTCGGAAGCTTTATATTGGGTACAAGTGCTGAAGAAACTGACCTTATAGGTATACATTATTGGTTTAAGTTCATTAATATAACCAGCGTATGAATATTTATCCCATCTAAAACAGTTATTGTTAAAAGAGGCCAAGTCTCAGGATGTCGCAGGACCAAAAACTTGAGTGAAGTTCTGGAACCAAGTCCGATGCTATGTATTGATAGCGCATCATTAGGAGATTTCTACAGTCTTGCTAATACTCAGAATGTGATAGCGGATCATCTGTATTTATGGCGCTCTCTGGGGAGTTTACTTCAAACAGTATAATAAAAAAAGCATTTTCCAAATCGGTTCATAAATTATGGAAATCTGAGGTAACAAACATAAAAAAAAGATAAAAAATACAATCGAATTGAGAATCTCCTCCTTTTTGAAGTCTGTTAAAAAGACATGTCAATCACAATATTTATGGTTATAAAGATGACGATGATGATGTAGGTACGTATTCAATTATTTTGATTAAGGGTTCCTTGCAAATAACAAACGTACAAATCATTTAATCGTAGTTAGTGATCCTTATTCGCTCTTTTTTAAGCTTTTAGCTTATTACATAGGTAAAATATAGCGTAGTTTTATAGTAGAAACTGTGCCTTCTCCCCGCACATTATTGATACTGGTTCTGTGATGCCGGTACGAATGCATTTAATCTTCGTAGCGCAAGCACAGCGCAATATCAGTCGAGCCGACGACAATGGTAGCTCGATGTCTAGTGGATATTAAGTATCCGTCTACATCACAATGGTTAATAGCCGACTATTGTCCAGATTATTGGCAAGGATGGTGGAATATGTTATTAATTTTAAGAGTGCTACATTCTTCTACGCTGAGGGTCCCGGGTTCGAATCCTTGTAGGGGACAAACTTTGGGTAGATTTTTATATACCCTTAATTTTTAATTCATGATTAGACATTGCCACACCAACTGTACGATCCTAAACATCACTTATATTACGGGTACAGTACAATTGACTGCCAACGATCCCAGTATATAATTACTAAATATCAAACACTAATGACTCGTGCACAGAAATAAATTTCTTATCACTCCATGTTTGCTTCTATAGGAATGAAGTGGAACTGGACTAACTACCAACTGCCAATCAGGTCGTTAAGATTGATGCATGATGAGTACTTTTTTATATAATAATATAGTAATACCAGCCCTTTTTTAATATCCCACTGCTGGGCACGGGCCTCCCCTCAATTCGAGGGAGATTAGGCCATAGTCCACCACGCTGGCCCAGTGCGTGTAGGTAGGTGGACTTCACACATCTTTCGAAGGGCTCTCTCAGACATGCAGGTGTCCTCACGATATTTTCCTTCACCGCTACTTTTTTTTAATATGGTGTCAATGATATTACTTACAGTATGTTTATATTATAATCAAAGCCCTGGCTCTGTGGTCTGTGATTAGAAATGATAATCCTAATCATTATACATATACTTTTAATTACTACTACCCCATGAATGCATTCAATCTCGACAGGCGCATAGTGCAAGCATAATATCAGCCGCATCCAACAATGGCGTCCCGATCTCGAGTGGATATTAAGTTTCCGCCGATATGACAATGAAATGCTGAATAGGCCGCACACTTGGAAGTACGACAATGCTTCGCTTTCCAGAATTAAATCCAGCATACCAAGTAAATTATAGTCATTGGTCAATTTGACGACCTAATTAGCGCAGTTGGTGGTATGTGCCACAAGTACCGAGTTCGATCCCTAGTAGAGACAATCCTTGTGTGATGAGCACGACTGTTTGTACCCGAGTCATACATTTTAAATATCTATATAAGTATTATATACTGAGTTCACCCTCAGTCCCATTGTACGGTACCCATAATACAACCGTCGCTTAGTGTGAGACCAGATAGTTGGTGTGTTTGTCTGGCGATATTATTAATTGGAATGCGCGGGCGCTGGGATCATATCCATTTTTACTTGCATAGTGTAATTTCAGAAAATAGTAACCATATTGAAACAACTAAAATCAACGCTAACGTTACGTCAGGCGAAAACTGCATATTAAAATTGATCAAAACTTACACTGAGGCCCCTGGTCTATCTAGACGGTGGGACCCTAGATCCTGAGCGGCGGCGGTATGAGCCATAGTAGACGAGAGAGTGTAGACATACATTATTGTTCCTGCGATTTACTGCGATTTTTTTTTCAAGAATTCTTGGCTTTATTATACGTGGGGCGACAAAACATTTAGCAAACTATAATAATAGTTCTAACCTATCACATAAACCGACAATCGCTCCCGCAAGCAGTAACATTACAGTCTAACCGCCCAGTGTGTCAGGAAATTATTGTTCAACCATAGCCGTAATCAGTTGTCAGCGCATAAATTAAACGTCGCTACCCGGTATTGTGTGGGGATTGTAATAAAACATTGTGTTAGTAGATAGTGCTTGAATTATTTCAAGTACTATTCTTAAATATATATGTATTTACAATTGCAATACAGAACATTTGTCAGAAGAAAAGTAGATTGTTGTGATTGATGTGAGATCAATACAAAAGACGAACGATAATTTTTGACTTCTCGTGTGAATATGAAGCTTATATAACTTTATTTACAGTCTGGTTTTAATTACTCAATTTCGCTGTTTACGACTGAAATAATTTAATCTAGTGTATCTAATTAAATAACAATTAATGTTTAAGCCATCAGCAAAAGTCCACTACTCTGAAATTCATGTTTTTTCATTTCATAACAATTTTATAAATCGGATACAAAGCAATATCAGCATACACACAGCTCATCTCCTGCGAATGTAACCTCCAACCGGATGCGTACGTAGTTTCCGGGATAAAATGTAAAATAAACATTGCATTGAAATCGCTGCATTCTTCCCGGGGCGTTTGTATCGTTTGTTTCAAAAGATTGGAAAGGAATTGCATAGTAGGTACTTGTGTTTATCTTTAACTTCCAATGCTATCGGTAATGCAGGGTTCCGATTGGTTGTCGATTTTTACCGAATCGGCTTACTGTTACTTTGCTAACCATTTTATAATAACGGTTATAGGTCATAAAACAATCGTCAAAAGTAAACTATATCATAAAGGTTATTACAGAATTTTGTCTTATTTAGATGATAAAGCAGCCTGGGACTGATCGCTCAAATATCTAGCGTCAATTAAGATTTAAGATGTCGTAGCGTGTGTGCGCCTCGCGTGGCAATACACTGGTACTTAATTTTCTTATTTTTTCTCATAATAAACATGACTATTCAAAAGTTAAGTTAAAAAAAAGTATTTTGTAAAAAAATAAGCCCGCTGAGTTACTTGCCGGATCTTCTCAGTAGATGTCGCGTTCCGATCCGATTGTGGAGCTAAGAAAAAAAATGTAAATGACAATTTGTAAGTGCTCTCGTAGGCCTTTACGAAATAAATGATTTGACTTTGACAATCTGCTAAATTGGTAACTTAAATTCAAGGCTCTGGATGAAAAGTGCAAGATAACGTCCTAAACAGATAAGTACAACTTCAAAATTGTAGTGGCGATACTTAGTATCATGATATTTGTTGAATACGAACGAATAAAAAATGTAGCGTTTGAGTATCTTTGTCATGAAATTGTCCATATAAGTAGGTACTGCGCGCTACAAATATAATTCAAATCAATCAATCTGATTTCACCTTCATATAACCTAAGATTGTCTGAACCTAACGCAAAACCAACATATAAAATATTTTTACACACCATATTTTATATATAACTTTCTGATTTATTCCAGACTAGCTGTTGCCCGTGACTTCGTCCGCGTCTTAAAAAATTTACACCTTTTTATTTATGAACTGATTGAAATAGAACAAACACTAAATTTTAACCAAAGCTTACCACAATAAATGATTGAAAATTGCATCGAAATCACTTCAACCGTTTCTGAGATTAGCGTGCACAAGCGTATAGACAAACAGGCAAACAAGGAATCAGACATAAAATCTAACGATCATTGTTTTGGGTTCTATTTCGTTGATAAAGGCCCCTAATAATAGTTTTTTTTTCATATACTCGTATCTTCCATGTACAGACAGTGATGAGTTAATTTTTTATTGTATGTGAAGAAGATATAATATATTTTTCTAGGTAGGTGCTATCAATCATTTTGTGGGAAAACATGCCTTGAAGCGGAGGGTACGTGCTTACACATCAAGTTACTTACGTAAGTCCAAGTTAAAACATGGGAGATAATGTGATTTTGAAGTACATTTTTAAGCAAAAAATTGGATTTGAATAAGTAATACTTGGTATCACTGTCTAGTTGTTTTATGGATATATCGGCCTAATATTTAAACAATAACCCAATATTTTAAACTAACTTAACTGTTTGAGACGCTGTTATTTTATTGTATTTGGTACGTAACCCTAACATTTTAGTTGCGCACTTGTTATTCAGTTATTGACGCATGCATTTATAGACTTAGGCGTGTTTACTTCGGTTCCAAAAGTATTAGTTAAGTTGGAATTATTTATCTCCCTTTCATAAAACTTTTGACTTTGCAGCTCAAACAACTGTTATGGTACAACTTCAGCAATATCGACTTACCGAAATTACTAAGCAAATAAAGGCAACAAATCGCGGCAGCCAAAAAACCGTCTCAAACAGCGGTAACTCGTTACAAACAACAGTGTTAAGTCGCAGGGTGGGAAAACAATAAAATAGCGGAGACAGCGTAGCACTTAGTGTGTGGATATGAAATGAGCGGGAAATAAGAGCGGTAGAGTAAACAATGTAATTGGATACTTCGTCCTTTCATCGTATTTTCATAATTTAATTTTTATATCGGCTTCCAGTCTGTCTTGATCTCTCAAATTACCGATGTTAACACGAACGAGACTCTGGGACCCAGCCAGTCTGAATACCGGTAACCACAGGTGACACTAATACAAAAAAAAAATTAGGCGTGCCTGGAATGAATATCAAAGCTGTTAAAATGAAAACCAGACGAGACGAGAGAACCTTGACGTGCTTTCTAAAGCACGGAGAAGATCGAATGTTATAATTCTGGCCACCTATTCCAGGTCTTGCGGAGGACCGGGATGTGTGGCAGTCATTGAGGGAGGCCTATGTCCAGCAGTGGAGGTCAGTCGGCTGATGGATGTATACTGATGGTCTGACTCACTCACGCGTCGATCTACCGAACATTTTAACCTACTCGGCTACGACCTCTTTATAAGGCCACCATTTGTTAGCAAAGAGTTTAAATTTTCAACAGCTGTTTGAGACAATTATTTATTGGCCGCGATTTGTGATATTTATTTTCTTCTGTAGCAATCGAAAATTAAAAAAATGGGATAATCACCTTTGCACCGTTGACTTAGAAGCCACGTTGAAGTTGCGTAGGTAATGAAAAAAGTAGTGTCATGTTGGCAAGCGGACGCTGGTAACGACCGTTTTGTTGTCATTTCACACTTCTCTCCTTGGGTTTGATTTGTCACAGACTGTCATTTAATTTAGAGTACTTTACTGAACACCTATAGAATCACAAAGGGAGTAGATATGACACATATGTATCTTCATCTCCTTGTTAGTACTACATATAAATGGTGCAACTTGGCATGTTACCTACCTAATGAGACCTCTAACTACATAATTCGAAATAATATTGAACCGTGAACGCTTACGTATTATCTATCAAAACAGCGTGTGTGGTTTACTAAAGCTATAGACTAACTTGTTGCAATAAATTTGACTCCGTACCAGTTTTTGCGCCCGCGGCACCCGCTTGGCCATATTTTGCAAACAAGCTTAACGCATAGAGGGTGCGCATTCCAAGCCATTGAATATTTTATTTTGTTATTTAGACACTAACGGCGTTTCTACGGTATATTGGCCCCATGATAAATTGCACCCCTTTATTGGTTTGTTCCATGGATTTTATGGGACATTTCCTATAAGGGATCTATATCTACGTGACGAGAAAATCTACGGGATAGTTTACTTGGATCTTTATTTCTGTTGTTCGTGATACGCTTGCACAATACGAGCAAAATTATAGACATTTACATAGTATGTTATAATTATATACTTTGTTACTGAGTTTGAGAACGAGTGTTATTTCGCTATCCAAGTAGCCCTTCCTTGGCTACTTGGATAGCGAAATAACACTCGTTCTCAAACTCAGTTCTCAGCTAGGAAACATAAATTGTTAGGTAGCTCTCTAGTTCTGCGTACCCGTTTGGGGATTACAAGCGTGATGGTGTGTTAGTTTTTTTAGGGGAAGATTATATTTTTTAACTAGTTTGTTACCTTGATTAATAAATAAAAATACTGTAGCATATAGTTGGTTTAATTGATACCTAATATTATAATCCAACCGGGATATCAGTAGGTTATGCGGTTTCAGTATGTGCTGTGAATTTATAACTAAATTATAATTTAGATTAAATTGGCGCGTAGATAATTACTAACCGCTGTGTGACGTGTTTTGTTTAATTTAAATTGGATTGTTTATTTAGATAATGACTAGCTGTCCTGGCGAACTTCTTACCGTCTCAGAATTGAATGTATGAAAAAATTAACTATCTTTATTATTTGTTGTTTTTTTTCTCACAGTTATTCTGCTATTCGGGGCAAAGAAAATTTAAAAAAAATCAAGATAATAAAAATCGGCCCACTCGTTCTTGAGTTCGCTACCAATTAAATACACTATTACTGGCCGCCACTAACTCCTGAAACAACATCGCCAAATAACTGTATCCATTTAACGCAGTATGCCATTGTCATTCGATCATGAGCCAATTGTGTTAGCAGAAGATCCTCTTGCATAAACTCAGCTAAAGTCCCCTACCACAGTTTTGCAATATGGATGGATTGTAAAATAACTACAACTCGAAATTCTCATTAGTTTTAAAGGACTTGATAGGTACTATTTCTACTGTACCAACCACATTACTTTACTAGCTTTAAACTATTCAAATTTTATCGAGCGTCGCTAACATGAAGTATATCTCCATTTAATATCAAAACAAATATCACAAAAGCAAAACGGTTTGTTTGGCTGTAACAAAGTCCCGATGCGGGCGAAATGTAAACTTCAATTTGCTCTGGCTATGAATGGAATGTGTTATTTCCTGATGGCCTACCCTGTTTATACAATAACATTATGAAAAATCTGAATGTTGCTGTTCCAGTGTTCTTCAGGGGTCACGCGAGTTAGTTAAACTGGTTTGAATCGAATTACTTTTTTAAAATCAAAATACAAATAATAGGTATACAAGAATGCTCGTAGTATCTATCACTATAATATTACAAATGTGAAAGTTTGGATGGATGGATGTTTGTTACTCAATCACACCAGAACGACTGAAAGGATCTGGATGAAATTTGGCATAGAGATAGATTATAGTCTGGAATAGCACATATGCTACTTATTATCCCGGTAAAAAGGATACACTTTTTAATCGCGGGGCGCAGCTATTGTATAATATTTTCAGTTATACACACTAGCCCCTGAATTTATTGAAATTATTTAACTTTATCAAACGTTATATACTTAGTATTGCGCAAAGCAACACTCTTGTTCCCATTACTACATTAAGTTTGATAAAGTTATAGTACGTTTTTAATTTTGGGGGTAAAGCTTCTACTGAGGCCAATATTCCCCTAAAAAATTCTCGCCGCGCGCTACCACCAGCGGACGTGGCATTTGACGAGTGACGGTAGACACCCGTCATAACGTCACTCCCCGCTGTAAACTGTGACGTATTTTGCTTACCAAATCTCTGGTCGGAACATAGAAAATACTAGTGAAGAGATTGGATTCATTTCAGTTTGGCTTATAGGTCTGATCTTTGTGGAAAAATATTATATTAACCGCCTATGGTATGAACAGTGGCATATGTGATATTTTGAGCGCTGTGTAAGCGAAATTCAGATTATAGGTAATTTTAGGAATTTTCTCATAATTTAAAATACGTTATATCTATTTCGTCACCCTGAAGCGTACTGTAATGCGTAATGTGTACTGTAACTATAAAATAGACTTTATTGTTTTCTATAAAAAGCTTTCGTCCATTTACAATATCATCACAAAACACTTTGATTTTTCAGGAAAAATGATTAGTTACGCAGCTCTAAATATATCGGTTAAAATGTTGTATAGACAATATCTTTGCAATATTAAATATTATATTGTTTCCAAAACATGATATATAACATGGTATTACGTAACACCGGTCCCATAATCGTCGAATATAGGCTACAGTGAAAAAGGGGCCATGTCCGTTTCACGTATGCACGCTTCGCTTTGCGTTTGACATCTCACTGAGCGCCGACACCGCCCCGGTCAATGTAGCTAAGCGAATATAAAAGCTTTTCTAAAACTCCTATCATACATTCTTTTAGTCATCTCCATAGAGAAATCTCATTGTTTTGGACTTGTAATACCATCGTGAGTCACTAATTACATACTTGAAAAATAGCTGGTCAAAACTATTTGTAAATATTAAATAGGCTAGCTTTTCTATTATCTTTTTAAAAAAAAATTGCGTTGTGCATATTGTATAAATAAACAGATGATATTTGCAATAGCTATAGTTAAATGTAGGTTGGTAGGTACAAGTATTTGCTGGTGCAATAGTATCCGGTACATTACATCATTCCAACTGAAACCTTAAGTGTTCCTATTACATTCTCCATCAACTTTCCAAGGAACACAGCCGACTTGCAGCGGTAGTATTCCGTTTCAGCGTTTTATTATTTTGTTTTACTATTATATGGTTGCTATTAATGTCTTATAGTTGAAACTGTACAATTTTACTAATGATGGTACAGAGTAAAGCTCTATGCATTTTACCCATCGAATTATCTCAATATATTGTAAAAGCTCAATAATTTTACCATCAACTTTAACAGCAGTTTGACAGTTTAGCAGTTTGATTTTGTTTTTAAATCACAGCCACATGGATATTTTCATTCGTAAGCCTATCACTGGTCTCCTTTAGGACTCAAAGTGAGTCAACAGGAGAAACTACCATGAGTAAAGCCTTCATGCTTTTTGTTTTTGTACGAACTACCGGAGGCAAAGCTTTTGCGTGGTCTGAGCGGTCTACTTGAAAATCTGTCGTGTCGTATTACTGCATTAGTAAGAAATGACAGTTTTATTGGAGGCAGTACTATTTTAACTCCAAACTGACACAACTAATATGCCAACTGAAATTTAAAACCCACGCCAGAATAGCTAGAATACCTCTTTGAGGAAACATCGCTAAAGTGCATTCTCACTGCTCGGATCTATTGTCTAGCGGGAACGCGACTAACAACTGTTGGTTCGCGCCGCGAGCGCACAATGACGCTTTTTAGGATGACGCCGACACGTTTCTGACAGTGGACGGGGGTTTTAATAATTTAAATTGCCTACATTACGAACGGATTACCACTGGAATAGACAAGTCGACGAGTGAGGGCTACGATTGGACTAATATAGCTCTGCGTCCAGATGGATTGATGACCTGTACAAAGTGGCTGGCACAAACTGGATAACCAGAGAAGGCCAAGTTTAATGCGTGCATGTACATGTCTAGTTGTAGACAGCAATAGGCTGATTAATGCCACTTCGAACAGCTTCGTATGTCTAGTATTTGTAAATGTGGCTTACGAGGGCATGGGTACGATAATGGATAAGTCGTAAGCCCATCGCTAGAAACACAATTCGTTATATGGTTTTGGTGCTAATGTTTTGAAGCTCTATTTGAACTCAAAAAATTGAATTCCTAAACAAAACTTATTGTTTTGAATACTCGTGCACACACGGCGCATGATTGTTGTTCTAGCCCGGGGACACACCGGGTACAAGTATTGACAGCAAACATTTGTGTAAAGTTAACCGCGCGGTGATGGCGCTGTTTGTTCAACAAATAGGCAACCCCCAGCAAGTGTTCTGGTGTACCTAAGTGGAAAATATTTTTAGTTACGGCAATTCTTGCTATAGTGTATCGTACAGACCAGCGAATCTGATAGTTTCATAATCTCGTCAAATGAAATGAATTATTTAATCTACGCAGATTATAACCAAATGTACAAACATTCGTTAGATGGGTTCACAGAGGAAATGGAACAGTGATGATGACCTTAATGCGTGGCGATAGGTCTTTGGCTTAGTTTGAGCTAGGGAAACATATAGCGCTAAATTTAAGACAACCCCTGCTCCACAATCATGACAGCAAAGATGACTAAACGTACCGTACGTGTCGCCTTTGAACTTCATAGTTCAGTTTCATGAAACTGGGTAGGTGAACATCCTATTAATGGCATTAATAAAAGCCATACACATGTGAGCCGAAGGAGACCAGTGACTATAATTTAAAAACATATATTTCATACAATAAAATTATTAATAGAAGTAATTTTGACCCCCACACAAGGCCTGGCCTGTATCGTGAGGGTCCATGTTAAAAGATGTTCATCTCTACGTGTGGTCTGATGTGCAGTGTCTGTACACGATGTTATTCATGTGGACAATATGTTATGTACACAATGTAGAAATGGAAAATAAACATTATCTGTGTTGATTTTTTTTTAGGAAAACAGCAACTTTGTAGTATTGGCATTGCAATCTTGTAGTTTTTTTTTCATCAAAAATTTAAAGTTTAAGTTATAATATAATTATTAGTTAAAACAATTTTATGCTGAACTTACGTGAGAGGATCGTTGAGTGATCCTCGTAGTCAGGTGCCAAGTCCTCTCAAATAATTGTCTCTTAATTGAATGGCGATGATTTCTTGGTGGTCACTTCTAACATACTTTCTATATTGATTTCTTATATTTACGCCAATATAACACATTGAAATGAAACTAATTTTTAAGGATTTTATCGCGATTTTATTTCGATTTTACGTTCCCGACGTTTCGGCTGCTTTACAGCAACCATGGTCACGGGAGGACTGAGGTGGTTGACGTCCTCGTGTTATAGTTTGAGACGGGGTACCCTCATATTTAATTATTACTCGTGGTCCGATCTACGCAGAAAGTGCTCACAGTGTTTTGAGGTCTTGCAATGGTATGCTTGGTCTTGGATTTAATAAAATCGAAATAAAATCGCGATAAAATCCTTAAAAATTAGTTTCATTTCAATACTTTCTACAATTAAGCTATCCAACCAACTCATTTTCGAGTCGATGTGTTATGCTAATAGACTTGGGGCCATGCCCTTTTATACCGTGTTCTTAATTTCACACATAATATACAAAGAATACATAAGTACCTACAGTAGCATTAAAAATCGCTACCGTTATAATATTTTGTTAACGGTTATTACAAATATGAGTGACAATAAATTAATCCTGCGTACCGTTGACAAGGATATAAAGTGGGAATAGTTTACTAGAACTTGTATATAATTATTATACATGTGATCATAAAACAGTGCGTGTGACTAGTTGATGGGATTGTGTGTGTTGTGTGCCTTTTAATAGGGTCGTCCACTATAAAAACGATTAATTATATATCTTTTTCAATAGTTTTATGGAATAAGAATAAGCATATTGGCATTAACAATATTAGTTTTAGTAATAATATGAATATAAAATTTGAACATATGTATTTTTTGTTTACTAGTCACATAAATAAATTAAATTAGTTGAAGACACTGTAAGCGCTTTAACACATATGTTTTCTACTTCTCCTTTTCCTTCAAGACGAAAGTTCTTTTTCAGTGGGTCTACAATTAGTCGTACCCATATTGATAACCTCGCTCGTGGAGTCATTTAGATAATCTCAATCATCACAATAAGTGCTGCATCGACTGATATAAAGCTGGCAAAAATATAAAATATAGCTGGTGAATAAGTTGTAAGACGTACCATTTCCAGTGTTATCCTTATTTCCTTGTTTTAGTAACGCATCCGAATCCATTTGCATCGACCACTCGGCATATTTCGGGAACATTCGAGTGTCGTTTATCATTCGCCCTCTGACCATTTACGTTCCATGCGGAATTGTGAAATATTATGTGAACATTTAAATCCGGAGCGAAAATGTTATTTTTCATTGAATGCCTCTTTTGCACTTTAACTTTGCACTTTAACTTTGGGGGTATATTGACGGCTGCATACTGCTAAGAGATATGGAACAGTCTGCAAAATGAAATTCAATTTATTTTGCCGTAATGTTAATATCGCCAGACGAACTCACAGACTGTACGGTCTCAAATCATAATAAATTATATAATACATTCCTTATGCAGATATTAAACCATCAAATCAAGTTAATTGGTTTGTTACACAACTTCTCGTAACTAGCAGAAGTCTTAGTTACCCTGATAAGTAATCGAGATAATAGATATCTGACAAATAATATAGAAAAATAATTAGTATTATAAATTCTATAAATTTGGGAGGTTCATTAACACTAAAACATGGGTATGTTTTAGTGTTAATAGCGACGCACCCTCATCGCATCCTTTTAGAAGAGATCCAAACCAAGGGTAGAGACACTAAAGCACTTATTATTATGATTATATTTCACACAAAATCAAAACAAATTTACAGAAACAATGGTATTTCAGTTGGCAAACCCACCAATACGAGATAGAGCACGTACAGCGTTATAAAGTTTTATTATAACAAGTCCGCAAACGTAAAACTGAACTCAACAGTCTAAATGTGAATTTGTAGAGGCCCCGGTGAGCGTAAAGGCGGCAAAGCTAAGGAAATAAGTATGTAAACGCAGTGCTCTCAAACCGTGCTGCGTTTGAAGAGGCAAGTTTGATAGAAAGTACTTGATTCGAGACAGTAAAGTAATCAGTAGTCAATTTGCACTCGATTCAAAATCTTAATTTTAGTGAAAAGCCGCTAAGAAACTGTTCCCTGTTTTAAAAAAAACATTAAGCAATAGCCTAGTTACTGAGCTACTTTATTGTAAAAGACAAATTATTACTTGACTTGACTTGCTTTCTTTATTTGCTGATAATGATTAAAAACATCAAATAGTGAACAAGAAAAATATAGAGCTAAATCAATGTTATGCTAGTTGCAATCTTAAACAAGTTGGAAAATACGTGAGCATATTTAAAAGATAAAAGAACAAATACAAAGAGTTTCTTAAAAAACTAGAACATTTCTTAAAATATCGGAGACTATGCCAATAATCAACACAGTTACCTATTGCAGTTTGACAAACATCTGACTCTAACTAATAATCTTTTTTTCGATTTCTTAAGCATATAAATATGATAATAATATTGAATATTTAGTAAACCCAAACGAAGCACGACAATTCAAAAGTGGCAACTTATAAATGTGAGGCACCCCAGTTTATACGAAATGCTATAGCGGAATCGTGCCAAATGCGTGTTGTTACTAGCTCTACCATTTGCTAGAGAAATCTATAACTCTACTGGGCGTGACCAGTAGTAGCCTAGTTGTCAAAACTAGCCATCACTTGCTGGTGATCTATATCTTGCATATGAGAGTGTTGTGGATACAAAATTAGATGTATAAACCTATGTTCCTTTTCATTTAGAATCATGTAGCGTTTGTAAATTAATACATTATTGAAGCCATTTTTTTGCTGTAAAAAACAACTCTGGTAAGTATTGAATGGTTTAGAGGATTCATAGGTCAATCAACTTTCAAAGCTTAGTAAAACCAATGGCGGATTCTATACCCAACTGGAACTATTGAATTTCAGAGGTTTCATAAAAGTGGGGAGCCTAACCGTCACGATAATCTTGTACTCAGACGACTATATTATTGAAAAATATATCAGTATCTATAGTCAGTCCTTTGGGAATAAAAAAAAAATACGTTTATCAACAACTTTAATTTTCATTTACAAAAGTAATTTGTAATTGTGGGAACCATGTAGCCATTAACGTGTAATGAATACTTAGAGTTAGTACTTTTTTGAAAAGCTGCTCAAGTCTGCCCAGCCGTTCCTACATTGTTCTCACATACCCATAACAAAGTACTGCTCAAAAATGTAACGGATGTTTTTAAAAAGAGCAACCATGGAGTCTCTTGGCGGTCTTCTTTATAGGAACGGCATTGCGAACGGGTGGTAAAGTTGTAGCTTAGCATTTTGTAACTATTTTGACGATTCATAAGTACTGTACCCAATGGTTTACATGAATATAAAATATTCTGATTCTGATACTATGTATGATTTAATTAAATTAGGACTAATATACTATAAGGCGCCACATCAATCTCAACACAACTTCGCAACTACCTTCTAACTTTGATTTTTCTACTTCCAACTTTGACACAAAAACGAAGAGACATAAAACAACGTACTATTACCATCCCTAAAACAAAACTTAACACGTAAAATAACAGAAAGTATGGGCGGACCCGAATACCCGAGTATCTTGATATGACAAGGGGAAAATATCAAATCATTCGTTTCCCCCGCATCTGCATTACGTACTTTCGATATTCTTGGCGCTCGGGAAATATTGAGGGCACCGAAATGTTTTATTCATTGGCAAAGGTCAACCGTGGCGCGTATGATACAAAAAATACAATACCGCTGCTTGACTGACAGATCGTATCGTTTAGCATACGGTGCTAATGTTGCGGGTGATGTAGGGAGCTTGGCACGTGCCAATTTACATTAGGCTGACTTCGCTGAAACAGCAATACGTGGAAAGTACTTAGAATCGTGTAGATTTGCGAACGTGATAAATGATACGGGTCAACCATATTGGTGTATACAGCGTGATTTAGAAAGGAACCTGCGCTTCTGTATCGCATTTGTAATCATTGTATGAAGTCAGAATTTTGATATGTTAATTATTATTTTTTCTCACAAAAAATACTAATGTGATTTCGTTGGGAACAATATTTGCTTTTTAAAATCGACATATTACATTTCTGACTTCACATAGTGGTTACAAATGCAGCGCATTTGCAATGCGCAGGTTCAAAGGTTAGTATAATATCTTTTCTAAATCAGACTTTAGAATAGCACGTATTTTTGAAAATATTAATAAAACTACACCGCCCACTTTGTACGCGTAGATTTTCGGTTTCTTACTATCCGGGAGCAATTTCCAATCAAATATTTTGTACATTGATTTGGTTTATTAACTAGCATGCTTATTTTAGTAAAACCAGCCCAGTTGATTTTCAAATACAATTTTCTTGGTTATATCGCGGGAGAAATCTTCAAAAAATATTCTATAACATTTGATCCTGTTATAATCTGTCAGTATACCAAATATCATTAAAATCCGCTTAATGGATTTTGAGATAAGTAGGCTAGTACGTAGGAAGGTACGGTTTCTTCGACTATCCTGTGGGAATCCTTCATCATTCTTCGAGACAAAAATGAAAAGGACAGGTATGACAAGATTCATTTCTAAAAATAAAAAAAAAACGAAGACGAATTTTGTATCGAAAATAATGTAGTATAGCAAAATATATAATATACGAACATATTATTATGTACCTACTTATATATAACTGAAGATGGCGTTAAAATTAATGTGGTACGTTAGTAAGTTAATACGAAATAAATGATTTGACTTTGACTTACACAACCAGCTTTTGTTCTGATATAGACCCTTAAGACCATGTAACCCAATACCCCCTTGTAATCCCATATAATCTGTTTGATAACGCAAATTGTGTCTCATTGTGTCGCTATTATGACCTCTACAAAAGCATATATAATGGGTCTAAGTAAGCTGGTTATGTATTAAGGCAATTACTATTAATTATTAGTCAATTCAAAATGTGTATTTTGAAAGAGTGAGAGGGAAAGAGTGATTTAATTGGTTCATTCGTGGATTGAGTCAAGATCTACTCATAATCCAGTTGTAACGTGTCATAATTGTCACAAAGAATGGTGTCAAAAGTGACTAAAGTGAAGTGGTAGAATGCCAATGGATGGCGGGTCAGATCAGTTGCGCTGCATGTGCCTAGTGAATGTAGCGTCTCTATCTACTGCCGCCTTCCTACCTAGGCAAGTATGCTCCATCGTAGACCTCATCGTCACTTACCATCAGGTGAGATCGAGATCAAATACTTGCCTATAATGTAATAAAAAAAAAAAAGTTGATTACAAAAAAAAGTTTTTTTATGATTGGTTAGTTGATCCAATTTTCGTTTTCATCAATATCGGTCGTGAGAGTCCTTTAAGTTTTTTCGATATTCCCTATACATTCGGATTTGGCCATGCACGTGCTCTTGTAACATTCATGAATCAAGCAAGGGGTTCACCTAATTGTCATAAATAATGTCTCTTATTACGTAAGCGATAAACCCAGTCACCTTGCTCCCTAGCGGGGCGAGTTGCCACTATTAACGTTAAACCTCCTCTCCCTGGTCCCTAGCGGGGCGAGTTGCCACTATTAACGTTAATATCAGTAGGCCCTGCTTACTAAATTAAGGCCTTTGTCTTAATTTATCAACTTGACTGTTTATTAGTTCAAATTGCACATTTAGCTGAACACGTTAAATTGTAGGTGGGTTAGCGTGACCTACTGTGGCGCAGAGTAAGGATCACGTTATTGTGACTATTTTAACGTACATTAAAATTTTAAAGGGATTATGTAGTCCGCAAAATATAACTAAAATATCTTATATACTTTGCATTGTAAGTTAGCATCTGTGAAGTTATTTTTAGAGACTGGCCGCGCACATCATTGGGTACGTATTATGCCAATATGTTTTTAAATATAAAAATTAGAAGATTCTATGCAGACCTAATTCGTAGACTAGACCTAATAAATCCCAGTTATCCTATCAGTAAAGTGGAGGATACTTTATTGACAAATTACCGAACATCTTGAGAGAACTTGAAAAGTCAAGTCTCGCTATTGAATTTTCTGCATTCGTGCACGTTTATGAACACAATGGTTAATATTCCTCCAAGATTAGATATTATAATTCGTAGTAACACTTTTGTCACAAAATTAAACAAACTTGATAAACTTTCTCTCCGAATACCCCATTTGTGAAGACGGAAGCAACTTCATGCAGCTTCAACAACTCCGTATCATCCAAAATCAATTTTCAGTGCAGCGTCCCACACTATATTCTTTCTAAAGATTATTATATTCGCCCAAGAAGTCCGTTGATTGCCCAGTAAAGAATCCTCCACTAAACTAATAAAGTCAGGGAGAGTTACATACGTGTGGGGTTGTGGAATTTAGCAATGAAGCATCACATACAAATTCCAATAAGAAAATGCTCCAATCGTAAAGTATACACTGTTTTATTCAATCAACATAACTAGTCCATGTGATAGAGCAATTCGCAATGAGCGGTACATTTTTATTCAAAATAAACGCGTGCTCTTGTCTTGGGAGCAAATACCCGAATGTATTACGCGCTCAACGACACAGAACGTTAAAAGCCTCCGCGTTCTACCATCAACACTCGAAGTATCGAGATATTTGTGACGGAAATACAAATAAATTTGAACTAAGAATGTAAAACAATAGAAAGTGAACAATAACAGGTGCCAATATGTCACACACAAGTTCTAGGCTTACCTCGAGTAAACCCTTGTCTTTGCGTTCAAGCTAATGGTCAAATCTTTACAGATTCTAATTCATGCTAGTATCACTAAATGCCAACTAAATCGTGTCGTTATCAAACAACCATGCTGTCACTAGCATTTTTATTTACCACACCTGTAGTGTAAGTGGGACAAAACACGCCACCTAAACTTCCCGCTCCGTAAATAGTTTTGCGCTTGAAACACAGATCGATCGAGATTTCTCGGGATCGAAATATGATCGAGTCGAGTAGCAACAGTAAGGCTGCCGGTTAATACCCGTTCATTTGGGACCGTCATTTGTCACCGCGACATTAAGACGACTGAAAGGGCTCCAATGACGCGTACCGTATATTTTATACACAACTATACGAGCTTACATTATATTTGTTTGTTTTGATTTAATTTGATTTTGGGTATTAATAATAATAAGTGTTCCATTATTGCACCCCCATATCTAAGTCTACATAATGTTATCCAATAGCTTTCAGGACATCTATGCATTGAACCCAATATCCCAATACAACTCTTTTATATGAACCGACTTGCCTCAGTAACCGGTTGTTTGCGTATTCGATTCCCGTATCGGCAAATTTCCAAAATGATCACATCTGTTCTGGCTGTTTAATCTTATACCATAATATATAGCCCAGAGTTAAACGAAAATTAGTCTCCACAAGCGTTAATATCTTTGCCACAGATCACGAGAGATATGCCGTGCGGTTCAAAATGTATGGGAACTCGCTGTCTCCGCTTGGTCCCCACCACTCGCCACAAAACACATGCAATTACATAAAACCAACCAATACGAAGTCTCACACACACACGCGTGCCAATAATTCGATGCGTGCTGCGTCGTCGCCGCATACAGCGGCCGTACCACGCGACGCACCAGTTTATTCAAAGTATCGTTAGACGATCTATCCATTGCCTCGTACATTCACTCAGTAGCGAACATAGGTGGTACTTAAAGAGCCATGTATTTTGTACAAAAATAAAAAAGTCGTTGTGCTACATGAAAACTAAAATAACATAATAAAGGCATTAAATATTTTTTGATTTGTTGTTTTTAATGATTTTAAAGACGAATAAATAAAATACTTAATACTGGCTGGTGAAATGAGATTCCATCTTTCGCGTAGTTCATTTTGCTGCTAGTATTTTTGCACACAACCACGGAATAACACGGCATTTAAAAAAAAAGTTAGAGCTCCGATACCGACGTGCAGTTGCAGTCGACTGACGGCGAAAACTCTATGTTAGCGTAATTTTGGCTAAAGGTGAGCGCAAGCCCACCGCTTTCATAACATATCTCCTCTAATATATCTGTCATCTTTGCCATAAATTTTAAAAAGGAACTCCTGTCAAAGTTGGTGCGGGCGCGCGCGGTCTGTGGTCACTTTAATTTTGTTTTCTTTGATTTTTTAGTTTTAAGTTTATAATTATTGCAGTATCAGGCAGGTCAGTGTCAAATGCAAAATATTTGCATTTGACACTGACCGACACAGATACGAGATCTGTGCACTTGTAGCCAGATGCGACAAGACAAATGTGGGATAAATCGATTGTGTCTCTTTCGCTCTTATGAATTAGGGAAGGGAGAGCGCGATTCAATGTGACATAGGTTTTGTCTTAACTGCACTCCACCTTCCCCTTCTCCAACTCAGTGTCGCGGCAGTGTACGTAGATCGACACTCTATCTATGTTTTAGTGTCGTCGGAGACTTCGCCCACAAACCATTCTGACCAAGTGTAACGACACAAAAAACTTTTGACGTAGGAAGTACACGAATTGATTTCTTGTTACCGATGTATTCTTTTTGAATATGGAATTCCCAACTGGAACTCCGACAGATTTATGACGTCAGTGCGATAAAGCTTTGTTAATAATTTAATAGATTTGAGTATTCCGACATACAAGTACATTATTAATTTATCAAAAAAATAGGCAATCTGTTCCAAACATCCTAGCTTTGTCCATAGTACGGAAAATGTTGATAACTAATAGAAAATTATTAAATCGCGGAGTCCGAAATTAAGCGTCGCACAGAATACCGGCAGTGTTAAGGTAACTTAATAAGCTTTAGAGCTTAAGTATGAGTTAAGTGAGGCTTCAAAGAGCTTGCGCAGGTCCTAGCTTACGTGAACAGAGGCCGGCTTAATGGAGTTATTTATTTTTGTGGGCACAGGTTAGTTCTATTGTGGTGATAAAGAAAAGTAGACAATATGTGTATTTTCAAAATACCCAAAAGAGTATCAAACTGTCTAACGCTAAATCATCTTTTGTAGGCCGAGTACGCCGACTGTTGGCCCAACTCTTATTCAATATTGATCATTGATACAACAGAAATATTATTTATACAGCTCTTATGCAACCTTTAGCTTCGACTATCAGAGCTTATAACTACTACAATGTTTGCAGATAGGTATAGAAACCTACGTTATTATTTTGTACTTAAATTATTTCAAAAATCAAACTAATTATAAAATAAAACATACATTAAGCTTTTCAAAATACAATTCAACCCATTCACGTAAAACCGTTTTATATTCAAAGCGACACTTGTGGTGATCCGTTTCAATCCATACAACTCATTACCAAGACGTAGGGGTGCCATTAAAACACAAATCCGCAGGCTATTAGCGGTCGAAGCGGTACTTAAGTACCACTGTGTCCACAATAATTGTAGTTGGGGGGTGCGGTGTCGTTCAACCCTAAACGATTTGTACCAATTTGAATCGAGTGCCGTTAATGGTTCAAAAGCAAGCTTAAGTGGTTTGATTTTGTTGGGCAATGAGTTCAATGTGCTACATTACAATGTATCTTTTGATACATACAGAACACCAAGTCATTAAACAGACCAAAAGTGACTGAAAAAAGATGATTTTATAAATTTTCCCTTAGTCGTCATCGAACTCGGAGCCGTTAACTCAGTGACCCGATGATCCTCCGTAGATGCTTCAAAATATTTCCTTAACATAGTTAAACACAAGTCGCGAAAGTTATGTTGGGAAAGTCAACAAGCGGAGGGTCAGTGGTGGGTTTCTCTTCCCCACAAGTCTCGATTCAAATAGGTTCTTCGACGAGTCGAATAGCGGCTTCGCGGCGGAAAGAGGAATTCGGTGTTACTAGCTACTTTCATTATCGATCAACTTGTTTGGTTTATAATTGGAAAAGTTGATAAGCCGAGGGTCAGTAGTGGGTTCCTCTTCCCCATTTGTTGTTTGTATTACCGTCAAGTATCGCCTAGTTCTATCAATTATGACAACAGTTACAACGGCAAAAGTTTTCGGGAACCTAGCAAAGAATATTAAAACCCTTACTCGGCACTTTTCGAATTATTCGCAATTTTATCTGTATTCGCTGTTTCGTTCTTTTATTTTTGTTTAAAACGTTGAACCGTCTATGCGCATACCGGTCGAAATGGAATTCCTTCCGAGCGCGACAGGAATGCAACCTTCCAGAATGGAATGGAAGATATGAGTTAAGCTATGTAAAATTTTGGGGAATTAATAACCGGTATAATCTAACATAATCAACACGACCGGTTTATTGATGACTAAGTAGGTAATAGCATACTAGATAGGTATAGCTACAATGTTGGTAGGCACTGATAAGATAATAATGTGGATTTCATACATCTAGTTATCTATTTTTCGTTTAACGTCCTGATTAGTGCAGTTGGTAGTGACCCTGGGTTCGAATCATGGTATGGACAAACTTTGTGTACTGAGCACGAATGTTTGTACCCTAATCATGGATGTTTAATAATTATAAAAGTACTATCATATACTGGGTTCCCATAATACAAGCTTTGCTTAGTGTGAGATCGTAAATTTGCTTTTTTTGTAAGGCGATATTATTATTATTTCAAATAAGCAATCATCTTCTACACATCAAAATTGAATCTTTATAACGTTGTATAGGTATAACAGAACACATAATTTATCACGTACATGATCAAACTTTCTCTTAACAGTATTATCGTACCTAAGTTTTGGATTCAATTTCCTCTCGAAGCTATTTTCAAGGAGCGCGACTGCATAGCTTGGCTCTCGCAGCGCCTCCGAGGTTGTGCTGCGAGAGTATCAAAGATTCAGTTTCCAACGCTGGTTTATTATGACTGCTATGTAAGTTTACACTTATTATAACGATAATAAACACGTTCGTGGTGTAACTTTACAAAAAAAAAATACAACTCTCTAGACAAAGTTCTAAGATTAAGGCTTTATAATATTAATGTTGTGGGATAACTCTATCTTGGCTTAGAGTGAGTTCAAAAAATTCACGTACAATCTTGCTGAAAAGTCGTGTCTGTCGTAATTTGTCTGAGGGATTCAGAAATCCAATAAACATTAGTGGAGAAATTAAATATGAGTAATATTATAAAATGCACTTCAATATCTTGTAATAAATAAATATCGCCAGACGAAAACACCGACTAAACGGTCACACACAAAGCAACGCTTGTATTATGGGTACCGTATAATGGACTGGGGACGAAACCCGTATACAATACTTATATAGATGTTAAACATCCTCGGGTACAAACATTCGTGCTCATCACACAAAGATTGTTCCCTACAAGGATTCTTCCCACCAGGACCCTTGAAACCAGGATCACTACTAACTGCGCTAATCAGGTCGTCATCTTTCCATGATTATTTTGGTACATTTTCTTCATGCCGATTTAAATCCATTTGCAGAAATCACAAAGTGTACATACAAATTGAGAAAGCTCTTGCCATTACATTTTCTTGAAAAATATATTTTTAATTACTGTACCACCACGGTATATTAGAGCCGAAGCGAAAGGGGAGACGGAAATACTGCGCCCATTAAAACATAGTTAAGTTCAACAACTATATATTAATGAGGGTTCCGCATGTATTTATATTTTCAATATTAATCTTTACGGGTCGCACCCTTAGTGCCCTACTACGCCACCATAAACTACAACACGCACTAGACCTACATCATTAATAGAACCCATACAGTTGTTTCCATATTCTCCAAAACATACAGTAGGGTCAGTCTCAGACCACGCTATATTATAACGGATTCCGTAACAATGCCGTTTCAGTCTATTGCTAGATTGTTACTTACGCAACTGAGTCGATCTGTATAAAAAAAATGTTTATTTAATTATATTTTATGGATAACTCACGCTTAAACAAAAAAAACAAGTAAGTATGCCATAATTGCTTAAAAAAACCTAGTTTATTACAAGTATTTTTTTCTCTCATCTCCTATGGATTCGGATTTCTCCATACTGTCCCACTAAAGAATAATGGTATAAATATTGTCCCAGTAAGAAATAGTACTTCAGTCTCGTTGAAAGTCATGTTTTAGCAACCCAATGTGTTTCCATAAACTTCTACGGAACCACAGCCGGTTCCACCAGTAAAAGAAACCGTTTACACGGCAATGATTTCTGCATTTACCTATACACACCACACAATTTATGAACTCACTAAAACCATCCTTAACCCCGCACCATAGAGTCTAAAAAATCACAAACTGTTAAAGAAATTAAAAACTAAAGCACAAGTTGAAGAGCCTTTAAAAGGGATTTCTAATGAACGACTTTATTCCAAGTGTTATTTTTTATGTATTTTTAGTCGTTTTTCAGAATCAGAATCAGAATATTTTTTATTCACGTAGACCATTATTGTACAGTACTTATGAATCGTCAAGTTACAAAAATATTATGCTACTGCTTTACCACCCGTTCGGAATGCCGTTCCTATGGAGAAGAACGGGCAAGAAACTCCATGGTTGCTCTTTTTTTAAAATAGATCTTTTACATTTTTGAGCAATACATTGTTATAGGTATGTGAGAACAATGTAGGAACGGCTAATCAAACTTTAGCAGCAGGTCAAAAAAAAAAAAACAAAAAGTACTAACTAAGTATAAAATTACAGTTAATGGCTACATGGTTCCCACATTTACAAATTACTTATGTAAATGAAAATAAGAAGGAAGAAGAGAAATACAAAATCTTAATAGTCTGCTCAAACAAGGTCATTTATATTCCTGAGGAGCCGGACCAGCATCCAACCAAGCATTTTTATCCTTAAGATAAGCATCTAGTGTATAGTATGCCTTCTTACATAGCGTACGTTTTATGCACGCTTTGAATTTATTTTCACTAAGTTCGGTAATGTCAGAGTGTATTTTATTATAAAATTTAACACAATACCCCATGAAAGATGTGTGAATCCTTGCTAGTCGAAAGTGTGGTTGATCTAATTTGTTTCTATTTCTTGTATTATAACGATGTTGATCACCGAGCCTTTTAAAGAGAAATAAATTTTTCCTAACATACATAATGTTTTCATAAATATATTGGCATGGTACCGTCAAAATATTAGTTTCCTTAAATAATTCTCTTAGGGATTCGCGACTGCCCAAATTATAGATGGCCCTAATAGCCCGCTTTTGTAAAATGAAAACCGATTCTATGTCAGCTGCTCTCCCCCACAATAGTATTCCATAGGACATAACACTATGGAAGTAGCTGAAATAAACTATTCTTGCGGTGTTCACATCGGTTAGTTGCCGAATTTTCCTAACAGCGTAGGCAGCGGAACTAAGTCGTCCCACTAAGACTCTGATATGAGGACCCCACTGTAACTGATGTGGACTCATACTGAAAATGCTTCTCTCTCTATTAATCCTTTCATTGGATGCTGTGATATTAACATTTAATGAAAAAGTACCATGTGACGCATGCGTATAGAGTTCCAATAAATTACACTGACCTTAAAACTAACTAACCAAACTTGTCCGCCTCTAAAAACTTCTAACAGGTCCAAAATCGACCGCAACCGTGAGAGCTAAATAAAAATAATGACCCGAAAAGACCCAACTTAGAAAAACACATAAATTGTTTCGCTAGTTGAATCTTTTAGATGGAACAAACCAATAACTTTCCTTCCAACCAAATGTAAACCTTATTTTGAAGTGATACGCTTTACTATCCTTCCCTTTATATTTTATAACGTCTTCAGTTGGATACGACCGAATACCACATTTATTTTGCAGTTTTCTTGGATTTTATGACATTACAATAAGAATTAATGTCGAGTGCACCAAATTGGGTGTAGGGGCGACATGTTAACGCCTTTAGAAGCGATGAGATAATTTATTAAGGTTTGGTGAACATTTTTTTCGCACCCTTTCACCATTTGTTCTTAACTTTCGTTGTTGCTAGTGATTTTTAGGGTTCAATAACTTTTGCGTGTCAATCAATCCCGGCACCTATCCTAGAGAGAGGTTTGATGGAAAGCATTTAAGTGAATTGCATTGTTTTATATACTATTCCTTGTTACGTTTGCTGTTTAACTGCGGCTTGATGCTTAGTCACTTTTTGGTAGGATGCGTTGAGTGTGAGAGTGAGTGTGAATGTATGTGTGTGAGAAATTAGAGTGATCACAACAGTAGTTGGTGTATTCTTGAATATGTAATATAATTGAAATAGTCACAGGAAATAGTCCAACTAAAGATAACCGCAGATCTGTCTGCCTGTCTACAAGACGCGTTACTTTATGACCAACTTTTAATTAAAAACATAATTGACACTGCACAACTAAGTGTGCCCAATAATTGAACTTATAAATCTTTACGGGAGAAGTGAATTAAAATCCTGACAGGTTGTAAGTGCAACAGAGAGGGGGAGGGGGTATAAAATATCGCGTTCGGTGTACGTACCAACAGGACACTGGCGTGATGCCAAAACGGTACTTTTTCATTTGGCAACCTTATAGATTTGTAATAAAATCGGGAGGTCCGTGATTTGAATATGAAACAGAGTTTTTTACATTCCTAAATTTGAAAGTAATACCAAATGTAGGCCTCGCGACATACCATGAAGACACTGGTAGATGCTGGAGAAGCAATAAGTAATTTGTCACTTATTAACACATTTTTGGAACTGTAGGAGTACGGATGAATTTCATTGTAGTATCAAACACTAAGCTCATGTTTTGACATAAGTTGACGGCCTGATTAGCGCAGTTGCTAGTGACCCCGCTTTCTATGCCGAGGGTCCCGCGTTCGAATCCTGGTAGAGACAAACTTTGTGTGATGAGCACTAATGTTTGTACCCATGTCATGGATGTTTAATATCTATATAAGTAATATATACTGGGTTCGCCCCCAGTCTATTGTACGGTACCCACAATACAAGCGTTGCTTAATGTGGGACCGTTTAGTTGGTGTGTTCATCTGGCTGATACTATTATTATTATTATTAAGTCACCCAGGTCATCAGGGCAGATAACTATTATAAACCAGGTTAGATATTAAATCTGTCTTGCTCAAAAATTTAACCTATTCTAAACATTCCAGGATACTAGATTTGGTAATTTTACAGCAGCCATTCCAAAATCCAGATCCCCTAGCTTTTAAGACTTGTAATTATACATGACATAAGTCACAAGTTGCGCTAGAAATCTCGGTTGTTCTTAATATTCCCGGATTCCGGCAGGAATTAGTTGGCGGTGTGCCAAGCGTGGTCCGCTACAATTAGCCCTAGCGCCATCGACGGTCGTTGCATGCGAAATTGCGAAACAAAGACAAGAACACTGCGGAAAAGTTTGAGCAACTTTTGCTGCGGCCACAAGGATTATCTTGTGTCGGCAATAAAATTTGGTCTATTATAATCCTGGTGGCTTAATAGTCGTAGTAGATTTTTTATACTTTTGGTGAGAGTTCTCAATGGCATTACAGATAGCAACCCCCAGTTTAGTGTACGGGTACGAGTATCCATTAAAAACCATTTTTAAATAGAGATCAATAATAAAAGAGGTTGTTATAATAACATTGATAGTTAAAAGTACATTCGCCACACGTAAATTGATGTAGTTGTAGGACATGTATGGGTCAATACTTTTTCTTACTTAACACACTTTTTGGTAGGTATATTGTCTATAATTTAATTTTTGGTGTGCGTAATATATTTGGCCATGGTGCTACTTTGGTTTGACCTATATTATATCGTTCGTGTTGATTTAATACTAAAAGAATTCACACCACATTATAACAAATCTATTTTATTTAAAGGAATTCCATCTAAACTTAACAGAAACTAAACACCAATATACTTCCTCTTTCTTCGACTACGAAAACTAAACGGCCAGTAAAGTTGTTAAACTATGCCCGCGCCAAGTTTAGCTTTTGTTTCGTTTACAGCTGCCGATGGCAAAGGCTAATTTGTAGCTTCAGTCGATGTGCCGACTAATTTCTGTTGGAATCTGAGAACAGATAATAAAAAAGTTTACACAAAGCATAGGTATATCATTGCAAGTTATTTTTATATTATGTTTTGTGTTCAATAAATAAAATAAAATAGTTTCCTACACACACATACAGTGTTGAAATATTTCTATAGATTTTTATGATTACAAATCTGAACATGATATTTACAAATCTGAACTAAAGATACTAAAAAAAATAAGAAAGCTAAAGAGTATGTATTTTAATCAATATCATATAATTGGCATAGCAATAGAAAGTTACTCGATCTATATATCTTACAGAAAACACGCACAACATATCTTTCTCTTCGCGATATTCTAAACATATTCTGATCAGACGCTCACATCTACAGCATGTACCTACAGAATGAATATAAAATTATTGATTTGACACGAAACGTGAAATAAAAGTAATGCCAGCCCCACGGGACTCTCCCAGAGACAATTTAACCGAGACAAGAGAATGTCTTGTGAGATGAAATTTATATATTTATTTAGTGGTTTTATTTTTAAAATAACACAGCTCAGGATAAAAGTTATAACATAATTTCCATCAACTAAATGAGTTAGAGAAAAAGCATCATTTAGCAGCAAAAATATTTTTTGTTTGATAATATTTAAATAGCAGTGATAGCCACGATGGTAGAACGCCTACCTCGGTAACGAGGATCGCAGATTCAAATCCCGACATGTGGGATTTTATGGCATATCTAATTTTCAACGAATGTTATCACTTGCTAACCGATGACGGAAAACATTGTGAGGAAACTTGCATGTCTGAGAAAATCACCTGGAAAAACGTTTGAAGTACGTCAACCCGCACTGGGCCAGCGTGGTGGACCATGGCCTAATCCCCCTAGCATTATTGGAAGGTCCGTGCCTAACAGTGGGACATTAAAAGGTCTGGTTTTTAAATACAAATTGTAATAACGTCTGAACGTAAAAACATTACCTATGTAGTATATATGAACCCATAAAAGTTGGCATTTTTGTAATTAACGATAAATAAATAAGTGCTTACTTAAATTATAAAAAAATATTTACTTTTTCGAATTATTAGCCACCAACAACGAACATTCGAATAATACGTACGCTGAAACCATAGCAAATTCTCTAAAAAACAGTTAAAAATAAGCAAGCGGCTATCTCCGCTGTGGATCGCCATTTATTTTTTAGTTCATCAAAAATGCAAAATTTCATGTAAATATATGCAACGGGTATGCGTTGGGAGTCGTCGCCTCCACAGGAAAAAAATCTCGGTTGTTTGTGATGCAGATCGCTACGCGCTGCATCGAGAGCGGAGGAACGTTAGCGGCTGTGGCCTGTGAGATTTCCACAACATCGGTGTCAATCTTATTACCTTAGCGCTTGTTGATTGATTGATGGTTGATTATAAATTTGAAATATCTATTGAAATAAAACTATTTTTACGGATTTTATCGCGTTTATTTTGTGTTTACGTACCAGACGTTTCGAAAATTAGATTTAATTCAATGCGTAGTATTCGTGTAAATATAAGAAATCAATTTTTAAATATCTATTTCATATTGTTTTAACACTGACTGACAGACAAGCACAGCCTAAAAAAGGACTAAGAGCTTGACGATTTGGGGGATATATACCTTGCCTACCCTAGAGGTGCACTATGAAAGGAAATCGACCGCTAAGGGGATTAAAGTTTGTATGAGATTTTTTTTTTAAATTTCATTTGGGCACATGATTGTTTGTATTTATAAATTTGTGTCAAGATAACAAATTTAATTTGCAGTAAATGCCCCCGGTCGAGACTTGTTTTAGACTATCGTGACTTCCAGTCTTTATAGGTGTAAAATGTGACTAAAGAAGTTAAGACCTTTTAATAGGAATTGCATATGTATACGTTGATACATTGGACAATTCATTACAAAATCTGTAATTTGTAACGTCCGACCATGATACCTAAATTATGATAAAACACGTTTTCGTTTTAGTTATCAAACTTCCGATCTCCAGTGCCTTTATAAAGTCATACATATGATCTATATTAATAAACTCATTACGATGGAATTTGCTGACGTTATAGCAGTCGCAATGGAAAGCGATCGACCTATCGTTCGCAGCATCAGTATGCGATTTGTTGCTCTGTATCGAGTATCGTGATCCTTTGTCTTCCAAGTTGATCCAAGGCAAAACAATATTCATACAATACACGTTTTTTCCCGCTTGGTTCCGTTAGCGTGGCTTTCGGATGAAGATGACTAACTATTCCTTTGTAAATAACTCTGTAATTCAGTTGATGCTCGGGAATAATGCCATTTGTGTTGATGAAGTTGCATATACATATAGGTAACAATGCTTATATGTATCATTTTTAAATTGGATGTGTATTGGCTGTATAATCATGATAGGTATATTCTTTTTTTGTTAATATATGATCAACATAAGACTGTCTTGTCACTTGGTATTAGATTTAAAATGATTCGTATTTAGGGGAAACTAAAAAATAATTAATGTTCCTTAAAATTAATTGAATGTGGAAAAATTGTAGAAGGCAAAGTTAAAAAAAATCTATAAAATTAGTTGAATATGGAAAAAATCTAAAAAAAATGGTGGATACTGGCAGTCCGGGACCCTCGTTACGATTTATGTAATCAAAAATGCAAATCTTTCCGTTGAAATTACGCTGATTTTCAGCGTCGGCTGAAGCGGTTTTTTTGCCTTTCAGCGTTTGCCCATAAATTGTGTTTTGATTTTTTTATGCAATGGTTACTTGTATAAACCATAAGGTTTTGACAGTTGAACGTAAGTGTGCGATCCATTTTTTCGTTCTAAAAATGTGTATGTTTGGTTGTATAAAGAAGTTACTCGCTTTGACAATAGCGATGTGTAATCGGACTCACTATGGGGATGAACTTACTACAGATTCAATAACAATACGAAAAAGCGCGTTAAAGAGAGCATTTAGTAGCAAAACTTGGAATAAATCACAGCGAGCTCTCATGAAACGCGCGCCGCTAGTGTTTGAGAAATCAGGAGTGTTTGACACACGCGGGAATACTTTATATGCTTTTCATTTTTCCCATACTGATATGCAAATGAATGAAACATGTCAGTGGCAGAAAAAACTATATTTTACGTAGAAACGCTCAAGTAAATTGATTCAGTTCTAAATATTCGCTCGTAACACAGTTACAGATGTTTAAATACACCATTACTTCTATATTTACCGAAGAAATAGGCAGGGGTGGACTTTAGACCTAATATAATAGGAGGTAAGCCTGCCACACTCCCCACATGATGACAGGGGGCTCAGGTCTTAGTCACGCATGTATATTGGCGAACTTCATACGGCAACCAAACGTATTGCCACTTGAGTAAAAAAAAAATATTTCTACAAATCCTTTATGACATAACTCTATTCCATTTGAACCCATTACATTTAATTTAATTGCGTTTCCACATCACATCAGAATGCAATCTCACATTTTAATATCGCGTTGAATGCATTACAATTTTCAAACGCACTCCCACCGCTGGCGACGTGGTTACATTTCATTCCTTTTTTTTATAAAAATGTTGAAACAAACTTGTGTTTGCACGTCTAAAACACTCATTAGTGTGACAGCTCATTGTATGTGTATGTATGTTGTTGTATGTTGGTTGAAAAAATCACAACTGTTCGTGAACAATCCGCGTGCAGTCCGTAAACACCCTGCAGCCGCACTTTAGCAGACCGGCACCGATTTTTTTTTTTAATACTGCTTGTAATGTCCCGTAATATTGCGCCCCCTATATCGCGGGACATTACATATTCCCATCAACTATTAGCTCCTCAAACTAAGCTAAAGATTGTATTACGATTTACGTCAATAGTTTAATGACTCGGGTCGGGATTGCACCCGTAACCTATCTGTTCCAAGGGCAGGCGCTCTGAACACTAGTCGATTGAGACTTGAGAATTCAAAGCATGCTACATTTAAGTCATTTAAATTACAAATTGTAGAGTATTAAAAGGTTTCAGAAGAATAAACGTTCTTATTAGCGTCGACAGCTCCCTCTACACGCAGTTATGTTACTGGCTTGACAGCACTGTTGTTACACCGTAGCCAATATAATGTATAATTAAAAATTAAATTATGTTCTTTGGTAAGCGTACCACTTAAAAACGGCTAGACACAACAATGTTCGATATAGTCCGAATAAGGTTTATAGACAAATAAAAATTAACAAGTTGTCCGGAAAATTTTAAAAAATCGTAACAGTACAACGACTGTCGGGTGTGCTAGTTACGAATAAAATTAAAATACTGCTCCAACCACAGGTAGGTACTTTGAAATGCCTTAATCAGGGAAACAATTTCAATCGGCTGCCCCAACCGTCCGTTAATTGCAATGCCTGCAAAATAAATTTGCGTATGTTAATGTAGCTGCAACCTTATCCCGCTTACGTTCACGCCCTCTGACATCAAAAATCATGTTCTGCGCAGCGTATCATACGAACTTGATACCCAAACTTATTGCGGCCATTGTACATAGAAATCTTTTCTCATAAGTTAAGAAAAAACATTTATACTCGTAACATATTAAATTACTTATAACCTTCGAACTTTTGCAGTACATTACGTCAATGTACAAAGTTACACTCCGGTGTGACAGACAGCTCCTCAGCAAGTCGTGCTCGCCGCTCGGATAATTTGATTACGTATGCATTAAGTGCATTTCCATTTCCTCATACTGAGTGGGTCTGAGATCTCTTTTAAATCCACCGATGTAACCTTTGATGTCACTACTCTGAACTTTAGGTGATGTACACAATAAGGTTCAAATATGTCCACTTAGCACCCAAAAATGTATTTATATTTGATACTAACAAATTTATAAACGTATAGAGTAATTTTTGTAATTTGTAAAAGCCCTTATAGGCTTATAAGAACATAATGATATTCCATTCGTAGAAATTCTCCCAGACATCTTGGTATTGTAGCTATACCTATGTAACTTCAATTTTAAAATTAGTCTGCTGGCTCTTGCCACCTATGATCGTGCCGCGATTTGACCTCTCTCAGAGTCTCTCATACTTCTTATATAATTCTAACACATTCCACACAAGGCATAAGACCGGCGACACGCTTCCATCAACACTACAACTAGCCCAAAAAGCTGTCATCTATAATACCTGCCGCATAGTTAGGAAGTTCCTTTCACAATCTGGACCATAGCAACTAACTAACACTTGGCTTTGGCCCATGCTATTATTCACCTCTTCGGAGAGAAAGAAATCTTCAACACATTATAGTAATAATAAATGAGGTAGTCTGTGTTTTATTATAACTGGTTGCAGTTGACATAACGTACTTTCCACGTTTCAAGTTAGAATTTTAAGAGCTCTTCGGAGATCTCTCTCGTTTGTGTGCATAAGACCTAAACCCGTGAATGCCGCGAATCTTAATAGTCTGCTTAACTGGTAAGCTGTGGAGAGATCGGTTTCAATGGTGGATATAGAATTTAATGGATAACGGCTGGCGATAAGAAAGAAGTGCTTGTTCTTACAGTCCTCTTGGATATATTTGGTGGAATTTAATATGGTTAAATCGTGGAATTACTGGCTAGATTAGTCTCAGAGGTATCAATGATTGCCAAACATTACCAACTTATCTACAGACTGGGTAGGCCCGGATATTGGTTGCAGTGAACTGGGAGATACGTATTAATTTTCAGCTGATATTAACAATAACCATTGCATTATTAGCAAGGTAACTGGTGATCGAATATATTTAATATCAGTAGCTGTGAAAGATAATATGCAGTATATCGCAACAAATTACAAATATCTGCTCATGTCAATTGCGGGTAATATAAGAAATTTCATAACATGTTGAGTTTCATATGAAATTATTAAGTACATGTTGTCATACCACTTTTGTTTATTTTAAGTATCAACAATCTGAGTAGGTAATTATTTCCATGAATCGTTTTTCAAAAGATACTTGCATTGCCACGGTATCTATGTAGCCCGCCTCAATTCATATTATTTCATATTGAGCGTAGTCCTTCGCGACTTGTGCACAAATTCTCACAATACGTCACGCAAACCGTACCGCCAACGTACCGAATGATAGCGGAGCATTTAAAACGGAAATTATTATAATAAATCGCATCCGTTAACCGCGAAGACAGTAACGTTTCAGTCGGTTATTACGGGTAAGCACGCAACGCTGTCATTTTAGTTTTAGGGGAAGTCTATTCTTGAGTTATTAGTTTATTTTGTTCTTGAAGTTACGGTTAAGTAACTACGGGTAAGTTTGCATTGGAGTCTACATTAATATCCCTGAAAGTCACTGATGACAGAGCTCCAAACTCTTAATTAGCATTTAACTACTATATGGTACTGTTAACTAGTACCTAACCAGTTTTAACATCATCAAGCAAGATTATGAACAAATTTAGAAATTACATACAAAACCGACATTGAATTATTTTGTTGATGTTTTAGGACTATCACCGCTTTGCAATGAAATTCTGTAACGCTATATAGGTATAAAGGCAATAACCCATATGAGACGCTTAATATCCACCAATCAATCAGATCCCAATAAATGGTGTTTCCTTCATAAGATCTACATTGATTGTTAATTTCCTTCGCTTATATATTTTAACGGTGATATCAGTCGGTACAGACAGACTGTTGCGTAGCTTTAATACTTGTTTAGCTTTCAAGAGAAACAGATTCAATACAAATATTTAGTAGCAATTTATTTCCAATACTCTAGTGTTGGCACATATATCATCTACCTATAAGATACCTTATCGATAGTAGTGGAGGAAAATCCATAATTAAGTATTAAAAAATGCGTTAATAAGTTGAATGCCCACCTATGTTTTCTGGATAAGGGTCTCATGTAATAAAACAAGGTGATTTAACCTACATGATCTTCTTTCTCTGTTCTTCCTGTTGCATTTTTACTTGGCTCTTTATTCTTTTAATTTTCTCAGTAAAAGTACCTAAGAAAAGCATCGAATGTCTTGTGGCACTTTTGAAATAAATTCGAGAATTTAACAAACATTACCATGCAATACCGCGTCGGCGCGCAGTCATAGCTCGAAACGCGAAATAAAACCAGCAATGCTTGCGTAAGGCGATTGTCGGCACATCCTTTGTACCCTCCTCCCGCCCGCTGCACGCCTCTCCTCCCTATTTAAACTGCATCGCATACATTCCTCAAGGAATTGCTTGTAAGCGGAGACTGATATGGAAATTTCTGTAGTGGTATTGTTTATTGTATGATTGTAGAGAATTCGTAGGTTAATATTAAAGTTGTGTTAAAATTTTACAGGCACTTCTTCCTAGAACATTAACTACAGGCGTAATTTATAAATATATAAGTATCTAAATATACAGAATACTTGTATATTCTGAACAACAAGATTGACATATTGATTTCTTATATTAACGCAGATACTAAACATTGAAATATAACTTAATTTACAGATTTTTTGCGTTTATTTTATGTTTTTACGTTCCCGAAGTTTCCGTTTAATGCAGTCAAAAATACTTACCAACCAACAAAACAACTTCGTATACTGCAACTTTTCAATTACCGTTAAGATCGCGAACTTGGTGATAACAGAGATTAGTCATTCGGTCCGGCGCGCGGATCTGTGACCAACTATTCCGTCTAATTTAAACTTTGATCTCGCTCGGTGTCGCTACGTTGTTTCGGTAAAGTATTTAATGAGTAAACTGTTGTCCTTTAAGCGTAAAAACAATAAACAATAAAGTATTTTAACGTTAAGGTACTTCATTGTTGTTAGAAAGTGGGTGTATTTAAAATTGGTAAGCGCATTTTACAAGTAATAGGCAATGAGATAGATAGACTTATATTATACCAGATAATGAATAAACAATAGGTGTGTATTGGGTGGTGAAAGTATGTAATCATATTTTCCAGACAATAAGTAGGCATATAGATACTCAAAGTTTTCAGACAACTAGATGTTGGATGGAAGATATTTTTTTTTCTTTGAAATGAGCTAGTCTCAGATAAGATTATTTTCTTATAGCAGTGATAAACTCTACGTATCGTAGTCGTATATTTAGCTTACTCATAAATTATAAGCAGGCACACAGGATATATATATGTTTTATAATATTAACAAAATTTAGATTGAATGTCTTTTTAAACTTGTAATTTTGGCTAAAAAAACTAGTTACAGGACATCTCCACATTGTAACCATTACAACTGTAGCACGTAAGCGTTTCCAGTTGATATAAAACAAGTGTTACAAACTCCTAATGCCTTCGAACGTTTGTTTAGAGAGCTCGCACAGAATTTTGTTCCCCACCTGTTTAAACATTCACGGATTTGTGTTGGAGAATTCGCTTGGACAAAATAGAGTTCTTTTTCCATTCAAGACTTAGAAATAGTTTTGTTTTAGTTCCACATCTTTGTCCTTGTTAAAAAAAAACATGTTTAGTTTTTTCGCACACAAATACACGCACACACACACACGCACACACACACACACACACACACACACACACACACACACACACACACACACACATACACACACACACACACACACACACACACACACACACACACACACACATACACACACACACGATGTGGGCGATTATTAACTTTATACTATTATTATTTTTGTCATTTTATTACTCCTATTTTCTTATGTAATTCCATAGTTTAAGACAAAATTATGTAGTTGTTTATTGGAGCAATTTACTATGAGTCGCAATAATTATAATTATAAGAGGTGGGCGCTGACACTGCGACATAGTTTGATAACTTTGCGGATTTCAATGTTTTTTTTCGTTAATGCCCTGTATGTTTTGTTCCTAATAAATTTATTATTAAAAAAACTAAACTAGCTGATATAAAGAGCATATTCACATAGTTTTGAGTTACACGATCCACCAAGTTATTTTTCCATACAAACTGACCCCCTTAAGGTGTGAACTTTCAAAAAGCTTTTCTTTTGTCCATCGATTAATTCAGCAAATGTTAGGTTAGGTGAGTTAGTAACTTTAAAAATTACATTTAATTCAACAGGTCCAAATCTTAAAAGCAGATTCATAAAAACTTGGTAATTCAAACAAAAATCACAGCGACAATTCCAAGCTGAAATTTACCTTATCTGCACACACCAGAGTTGGATTTGATTAAATGATCTACCAACACTTGTTGCTACGACTCTAATCCATTGTTGTGAGATTGAATCTAAGAGATTATCCGTAGTTTTACTAGACGTAAACTTGCAAGGGCCAGTGAGCACCTACTGTGTATAGTGATATATCCTGAGTGAACCCTGTAGTTACTGATAGATCGGTAGCCCATGTTCACTTAAATGTGTTATGTGTGCATGTGATAGATTGGTTACGATCATTTATTTAACTCACTTCGCTCTATTCTAGTTCCACTTTGCGAGCATTTTATAACTTTGTAATTAGGTCCACTACAATTTTTGGTGCTGATCACATTGACCATGTATCTTAGCTGACTCATCTTCATCCCAGATGATGTTAAACATCTTAGAGTTAAGTAACACTATTATATACCAAGAACCAAGGATTCCCTGGAACGAAATAAAACGATGAAGAAATAATTCAATTGTTTATTCTCAGTACATCCAAAGCATTGTCACGTGCCTTTAGTCTATGCTTATAAATATTATTTACATCTTACTGTTGTAACGTATTGAGATTGTTCACTATGAATATTTTGTTATCAGCAATGAACTCATCGAGCAGATATATAATAACACTCTCACTAACAACTGAAGTACAAGTAATTGATTTTGGAGGTCCGATACACCAATCATCCATATAAAACTCGGTCTTACTTTTAGTAGGAATTTCTATGTGATCTATTTTGCAACCTGCGTGATTGGTTACAAAGTATCCGTTGTCATTTGTTTTCACATTTTCTTTAAATTTTGCAGGA
This sequence comes from Pheosia gnoma, assembly GCA_905404115.1. Classification (NCBI taxonomy): domain Eukaryota; kingdom Metazoa; phylum Arthropoda; class Insecta; order Lepidoptera; family Notodontidae; genus Pheosia; species Pheosia gnoma. Next base: position 9,859,790 of record FR989900.1, read on the forward strand.
CCTACTAGTTATTAGTCTTGAGTTTGTAAAGTTTGAATACCATTATCAGTAAGAAATTTGATATTCAGCAAAAATATGTCCAAAGTTGATTGTAATCGTTCATTGTTTGCTACTAAAGTTTTAACTAAACAAGTTATAAAGGAAGTTGCTAGAATATCGAGATAATTGAAACTTTTTAGCAAACTTTCAAAAACGAAATATAAAAATCCACGAACTTTGTAAATTATTATTTGTTTAGTGATAGCATTTCTCTTTTATCAAATAAAACTACGTATAAAATGAAAAAGAAAATCTTTTTCGAGACTGATCTGCTTTGGTGTACTTTCCATTAAGTTACGGACGATGTTTAAAAATATACCTGATTTATTGACTCTGCAAAACTTAGCCTAACCTTATTAAGTACTACTGTCATTGCTGTTAACAAAATAATTTCATTGTTTTTCGAATTCGAATTTGACACCATTACAATAAGTATCCTGATTATCAATGTATACAGCAAGCATCCGTGTTACCTATTCAATACTGACATTAAGGGCAAGCAAACTCTGCTGACTAGCCGTGGCACATTCCTTAGCTTTATGATCAACCACTTGTATATTTAGATTTGAATCGAATCCAACAAATAAGAGTTAAAAGGAAAAATAACAGCAAGACAAGCGTATTGCTTGTCTTGCTGTTATTTTTTATTTTAGTTCCCAAAAAATTCAAGAATACTAATTTTAGCTGAGCATACTGTATATTTAACGCTTACTATTAAAGGTGCAATGGTTTATATGAACCTATTAAACAAAAAACAAAGTGTGCTCCGGCATGACGTAAATATTCGCGAGGTTGATCATAAATCACGAAATCACTAATACTAGGTAAAAATTTGTGCACTTTCATATAAATCACCCAACTTCACTCATTCTGACAAAAATAGATTTATTTTTCTTTTCGAATTCACTACACATATTGTTTAGACAATTAGTTTTCTATCTAAATGTTGCAACGAATTTCGAAATTCCAAACAACAAAACTAGAGCAAAGTGGTTTTTGGAAGTTTGCAAATCGTTGCAAAGTACATTCTCTTAACTATGTTAAACTTGCGATATTGTCAGCATATCTAAAACTAACGCCTGTTTCAAAACGAAAAATAGTAAAGCGTTTCATTCTATACCAAAACATAAAATATTCACACTATAATTATCGCACGTAAAGTCAGAAACCTCACTTTCAAAGTTAAAGGTTGTAATGTTCATACGTTCAGGCTCACAAAATGGAGACATGCAACTTATTTCAGATGTTTTGTCACCAATTATATTACAAAGAACTATGTATTTTGGTTGCAACATTTGTCAACTTATTTGTTATTGGAATTGGTTCTTTTGTCTCTGTTGCTTATCTTACTCTATCAAACGCATTAACTTAATATGTTTTCATTAGTATATGCTCAGCGAGAGGAGCTCCAATGTTACCTAAAACATCATTCTTCTTCTTATCCTTCCTATGCAAAGTACACTTTTTCTCTTTGAGTCCTATTTCTGACTTATTATGCGTCATTTTTATTTGCGACGCTACTGATAAGTTACGTTTTTTGGTCCCACACGATTTCGCGTCACTTTTGTCGTGTTTGCCACCTGTATCTTTATTAGCACTGTTTTGTTTTAAGTCGGCTTTGTTTATGTCTTCTTTTGGGGACTTACTGTCTTTTCTAGACGCGTCGACTGCCAGTTGGGAGTGGTCGAAGCATTTTGTTGATTTCTGTAAACATACAGTTATATTAGAATATCATAAACTACCTCACATTCTTTGTTGTATATGTATACTACATGGTGTATAAAAGATATAACATATTTTTATGGACAAGTAGTAAATGTACAATGTTACTTTTTATTCGCATAACAGTGTTGTACTCCGTAAACAAACAGAATACAATGGTCTATAATCAATAGCAGTAACAATACCTTATAAAATGACTATCAACATACACCCGAGTCTTCCCACTATACTAACAAAAGCATTTGCTGATATAACTACTTTATTGGCCCCAACATTGTACAGTGAAACACTTAAAGCCACAGAGTTGAATGGTGAATCTGTCACCGTAAACAAAAATGTTATAGTTTGAAGTTCAATAGAGATTTTACTTATAATTTAAGTAAGTAGTTTATTTTGATTGAAAAATGCTTCGTTGTTTTGATTGTATGATTGTTTGATAACCCTTTAGGCAGGTTGAATGAAAATAACATAGACAATTCTGTAAGTATTTTTATTAATACGAAAATGGTTTAATTCAATAGTAGCCTGACTTCTCCAGTGTTTTCATATCCTCAATAAATTCCTACCAAATAATCTAATAGTTCATTGTTTCACTCACTGGAGGACTGACAGCCTTGGAGTAGATTCGTGCTCGACCCTCTAGCTCTATTTTTAGTTGCCAATCTCTTAAGTACATGTGCGCCGCGGCTGCGCTCGGCCATCCACGACGCCAAGTGTGCCATCTAGATAGAATATTAATATTAACATAATTGCAAAAAAGGAATGGAAATTTAAGAATAGATTGAACTAAATTCATTTTCAGATTTTAGAATTTGGGAACTGAAAGTTTAAATATGTAACTAGCATCAAAGACATGACATGTTACTTTTAATTCCAAGACGTATCACATTTAAGGGGGAAGCTCAGGTCAAGGCGCGAAAGTCAAAATTTCAATGGTTTTTATTTAAAAAAATACCTAAAGCGATACAATGCCATAAGGTTTGTAAAAACCACTCTTTATGGTGTTGTATCGCTTTAGGTATTTTTTTAAGCAAACTTAATACATCGAGACATCCAATGCAGAATGCTAATATCGCAAAAAAACTAAATTACATCGTAAAGATGTCCAAATTATATATAAAAAAATAAAAACCATTGAAATTTTGAATTTCGCGCCCTGACCTGTGCATCCACCTTAATGTGTACTTAGCGTTAAATTCATTCAAAACTATTCTTACATCATACAGTAAAATGTCTATACAAACCTGGTTAATAATTGCAGAGTCCTAGACTTCTGTCCTAACGACCGGTACATCAGCGCGGTATATCTGAACGATATCAAATCCGCTCGGACCGTCCTCTCCACGTTTCGATGCCTGAAGCTCAGTCTTGCGGCTTCCAGGTAATATTTCGCCGCCGGCCCGGGTAACCCTGAAATCGGATATTATTTAGGCACAACAAATATAATAAGATATCGTCTTCACAATCATTATTTGTAAATGACCCATTTTTACATTGAACAAAATATCATTCTTTGTCGTTTTATAAAAAGGTCCAGGGTTGACCGCTATTTCAACGTGATCGGGGCTAAAATGTTGTACATGAATGTGTGAATTCGCTATATTTATGGTTTTCTGTCGTTCAATCTTCTTAGCTACCTAGTGATCTAGTGATTTGGGGTCACCTTCGTCCGTAGGAGAATTAAGTACCCTCGAGATACCCTACACGTGGCCCTGGGTGGTGCCAACCAGGTGACAACTCTACTGGTGGTAGGCTTCGGCCGTGGTTAGTCACCACCCACTGAACAAAGCCATGTCGCCAAGCGGCCTAGCCGTGTTTCGGCATGATGTTCGGTGTTGCCATTCATGGATGGCGGGTCAGATCAGTTGCGCTGCATGTGCCTAGTGAATGTAGCGTCTCGATCTACTGCCGCCTTCCTACCTAGGCAAGTATGCTCCATCGTAGATCTCATCGTCACTTACCATCAGGTGAGATCGAGATCAAATACTTGCCTATAATGTATAAAAAAAAAAGATAAACTGTTCTGCTGAATTAACAATAATACAGGTTTTTCCTTCTTATCCTTTATTGAGCCTATTACAATGCATTACATGCTTACTCAATTTAGTCATTAAAATTCTGCTGTCTTACCCTTACTCCTTAACCAATCTCCATACAGAATATAATGTTCCCAATTACTGGGGTCCAAGTCCACCAGAGTCGTCAGTATACTCCGCTTCTCGTTCTCCGGCTTCAGACTGAGCAGTTCCACGTGGGCCTGCACGAACCTTGGCTGCAGCCATATACATTTCTCCAACATTGTGACCGCTTGCTGCGTGCGACCGCTTTTTCTGCAATTATATGTTCCATAAACCTTACTTTGAAATTGATGGCTTGTGTGGCTGTTGTGAAAGTTTAAAGTTATTTATTTAATCATAAAATTTACTTTTTTTGATCAGATTGATACTAAACATTATTTCGCATCTTAATACATGGAAAGGAAAAAATATAGAAGGCCATAATGAATTTCAAAATCTGTATTGAATCATAACTTTGTTCTTTCTTCAGATCAAAAAACTACATTAAAGCTTGTGGGTTAGTTTCTGACTTTTCCCTTATTCATTCCTCACAACTCAAACATTACTAATACATAACTCAAACAAATATATATATATATATATATTACATATAACATAATATAATCGTAAGTAAATAAACGGCGCTAGCTAGCGGCCGTTTCCGGTTAGACGTAGGACGAGTTGCGCGTGCGCATCGAGCGCCGTTTCCACTATATGGCCGGGCGGGCTCGGAACGGGATAAGTATTATAGGTAAACATTGTGTAATTATTAAGATTAATACTTATGATTGTATTATACATGTATGTACTTATGTTACCTATATGTTTGTATTGTGCATTAGTAATGTATGTGTAGTGAGGAATGGATAAGGGAAAAGTTGGAAAGTACCCCACAAGCTAATATTATTCCGCCGCGCATTTAATGTCCATATTGCTTCCGACAAAACCGTCTTCATTAACTCACTTATAAAGCTTCCCAAGGTTGTAGTGTGCGTTCACGTGGTGCCTATTAAACTTGATGGCCTGCAAGAAATGGTATTCGGCGTTATCCGCACCGGATAGAGTGCCTATGTTGTTGTGAGCGCTCGCATAGCTCGGCCATAACCTGTGGAAACATGATTCAGTATAACTGTTGAGAAAAAAAAACTGCATTGGTGTTATTGTTAAAACTATAGGCACGAGAGCACTGATACACCAACAGCAATGAAAAAGAATTGACAATCATTGTTTTCGAAAATAGTGCCATGTCATAAACGAGCCTTTGACCTATGACTTTAGGACCCTAATCGTAAAATTTTGTAACCTGTTAATATAGAAGATAAGCATTTTAATACCACGTTGGTATGACAATGCTAAGACCGGTACCTAATTGTTTATAACTCCTGATACAAATGACTATCTACGCTGTTCGTTTGATGTTTCAATTTACACACTTCGTTTAAAATAGTTTATACCCGAAGTTTAGTTCCAACTACACGGAGAATACTTTAATAAACTTCACAGCCGCAATATAGTTCGTGAAGTCAAACGGTTACCTCAAAGCTTCTTTGTAATGTTTGATGGCGATGTCTTGTTGTTCCGTCTCCCTGAGAAAGTTGGCTAAGTTGTAGTGCAGTTTAGCATTCTGCGGTAGAGTCGCTAGATCCGCTCTGTAACAAAGCACATTTAGCGGTGATTTAAGCGAACGTGGTGTGGGTAGTGTTAATATGAGGTTAAATTCCCGGCGCTATAACTTTATATGTCTGTGCACTAATGCTATAGAAGTTATTTTTTATTCTTTTTAAGAATCACTTCTCACTCATTCAATATTTTTAAATTAAATTTTCAGATTTCAATTTCAATGTGTTCAAGTACCTGTTTACAACTACAAGAAAATGATGTACAAGAACACTGTCAGAATTATTTTATAATATCACGCAAAAAAAGAAATGTAAATTGTGGCCCACTTAAATTGTAAACTTTTTAAATGTCTATTATCGCGTACACAATAATATTAAAGGGTAAACAAGTGGAATACAATACTGAAACAATGTGATACATTGCTCTACCTCAATGGCATTATCATTTCTCATTCTTGTACCGCTAGAATAAACTGCAATGAATATTGTTCCGAGTTTGAAGCGGTCGTTACCGAAGTTACCCTGCATCTCAATCGCATCGAGTTTCGGGAGTCGAGAACTTTACTGGCATAACGAATGTCCAACTCTGTTACACTTACCGCGATGTTGTTACTTAGTCGGTGTGAAATCGACTTAAAACTACAATCTATATAGTACCTACTTAATGTTTTAGATTGACTGATTATAAATCATATATAAAACGAAGTCGTATTAGTTACACCATTTATAACTTAAGTACTGGAGTGCTGATATTTATGATTTTTATTTTTTTTAATCGTCTCCGCCCCGAATAGCAAAATCACTATTAAAACATGGTAAAGTTCACTAAAAAAATAATTAACTAAGATTAATATTTTTATCACACATTTGGTTCTGAGGCCATCCGACGTTCGTCGAGATAGCTGGTATCATACAAAAAATCAGACAGCTAAATCATTCGCAAGTTAAGAAAATCAAGCTCAATATAGATTATAATAAATAAAGTTACGAAATTATATTAGTTTATGAGACGCCTCAAAATCCACAAAGGTGATGGTATGAAAATTTTAAGCTGCAATTCAAAAGGGGCGACTCGAGGGTCTATTTTCAACCACATACGGGGTTCAAATTTTAACGACCAACAAAACCGCAGAACTACCTTTAGTTATATCACACGAGTAATATAAAATGAGTATTTTCAATAACATTAAAGTCGTGTAAATGTTTCAAACACATTCGCCCCATCGTAAACAAGTTCTAAAACTGTTCTATAGAAAATTGAATGGCGTCATAAAACCGGTGAGACAATTTAATATAACCGATATTTCATTATAACATTTTACGGACTTATATAGAGCTGGTCATAAATGTGAGGATGCATTGATAAAGGGAAATACAACTGCCTTCTAGTAGAGACATAATGGGCAAATGCCGTGGTACCCGCCTTTGCTCTACAATGGATACTGAGAGGCATTAAATAAAGAAGAATTGGCAATAGTTACGTTTGAGACTAAGCAAATCTGATTGGGATTAAGAAATATAGGTGCAGACTTACAATTTTTTAATCCAAAGGGTGCAAAATAGACACCGAGTAGTCATTTGTTTATGACGATATAGTCCGGTCGTGAAATGTTTAATTATGTACAAGGCAATCATTCCTTCGCTCTACATAAAGTATCAATTGATATCAGTGTATTGATTTTCAGTAATAGCTGTAATCGATGGGCCAGTAAAGGAAACATTGATAGCAAAGTTATAGGAAATATTTCTGAACATCATCATCATCTAGTGCTTGAAATAATGTTTGGAAAATTAATGAACTTATTCGCGAACATAGCTTCATTTTTAACAATGCTATGTTGAGTAAAACACCCGGTAGGTCAGCTTATCTGTGTCAGACTTTCAATGGGTGACTAAATTATAACATCTGACCTCCTCCCCGTGCTTTGGGGGGCACGATAAGCAGGCGGTCGCAGTTGTTATTCTAACATCAGTAGACCGAAAACCGCTCCAAATACAATACAGAAATGAGAACAATGATTGAAAGAAAAATAATAATGTCAATATTAATTTTCTTGGTGACTAGATTAGACATCGCATTTTGAAACAGGCTATAGACATTACTGAGTTATATGTTACCTTAATAGCGTTGCTCTATCCCTCCAGTCGGCATTCCTGCGATACGTACGCGCCACTCCTCCTGCCAGTAGCACTGCCAGTCCTACTGCTACCAGTACTTTTGAGCCTGGCTTGGAGCACCACATCAGTTGAACTCCATACGCTGTTATTATGACGCTACCCACGCTAGGAGAAGAAAAAAAAGTCTAGTTACCCATCCTAACATACTCACGTCAAAATTAGTCCTAACCATAACAATTGGGTTTCTAATTTAGCCTTATTTGCTAATAATGAGCACCTTTAATATTTTATATTAACCTACACTAAAAATAGGTCTTCTTAATAATTTATATTCTAGATGCCCTAAGACGCGTGCCCTAATTCAAATAATCCTTTACTATAAAGGCCTTGAAGAAAAGTAATAATACGTAGCTGGAAAATTAGGGACATAAAAGATAGAACTTATTTTCACAACGTGTGAAATATAAGCTTAGCAACATATAAATTTTCTTACTATATATTGTAGCTTTAGCCAGTTTTAAAACTAACGCAACTACAAAAATGTATGGATGTAAATAGAGAAGTTTATGATGAACGATAACGAAAAGCTAGCTCAATACAGAGCTAATGATGATTTAAAGTACCTCGGTATGTAAAGTACCCGCTCGGCGATTACAAATCCGACGGTAACCAGTAAGTTACTGGCAGGCACAAAGGGCAGAACCATTAACAGCAGGCCAATAACAGCTGGAGTGTGTTTTTGTACCTGTACCAAACAAAAGAGGAATTAGCCGTGTACTCGCTCACCGCGGAGCCTGGCGCGGCTATCTCGGGATGCCATGTTACCTCCAAATCCTCTATAAAGCGATAGCAAAGAAGCAGCAACGCTCCAAACGCAGCGCAAGTGAGCAGGTTCCTGGGATCCCAACCGCTGGTGATTAGGGGCACGGATCCCATCTGCCAGTCGTGGCTGAGCGTCAATGGACACAGTAGCAGCCACCAGTTGAATGCGGCTAGGTAGCAGAAGGTCATTAACCTGTAAAGGAGAGTGTTATTAAAATATTTATCGTTTTTTATTCCTATTGATTTCTCTTATTGTGTCAGTTTAAGAGAACATGTTGAAGGGTTCTCAACTTAAGGCGTTAACAATTGAACATACAGACATGTCTGTGCTTCTGTAGGGGTGTGCGTGGTAACTGGTAACGCTTCGCATTTGAATTTCTTATGGATAATTCAACAAGTAAATTAAGTACTCAAGTAATTTTCGATTTATATTACACATTTTGTTTTATCCATGACCCACTAAAGTTTAATGTGATACATTTCTTTTACCAAATGGACAAAAAGGATTCATCAATAAAATGTCGTAGCAATTTCGCAATTGTTCACCCCTAAAATATATATTAATGACTATGCACTATTCCATCCACAGTACACAGTTCCCTATCACTGTACAGAGCAGTTGTATTCTTGTATTCACTCTCCACAGCCAGCGAACAGCAATCAATAGATGCGGAGGTATTGTGTTAACCGCATCCCATTGTTCCCGCTTGCCGGTCCGTTTTAGCGAGCTTCTTTTATAACAAGCATTTCTTTTGAATGGAAATAATAAAATATATTATTACGTTCAATATTAAGAGGTGTTGGTTGGGTAAAAGGAATATTGCCTGAGGTCGTTATTTAAATTCTGTAATATTTTTCACAGAGCATATTTTTACATAAATTCATCCGATTGATATTCGACATTGATACGCTAACCGGATAATTGTGGTACGTAGTATTATTTAACTAATCAAAGAAATCTTCGAATAGTATCGCTGTAAAACTAATTTCACATTAAACCTTCATCAGAAATTTAGCGCAGTCATAAAAGCGCGAATTACTAATACCTTATAAAAATCAAGTCTTAAGAAATGGCCATAACCAGACTGATCGCACAGCATCGCAAGCCTCGCTCGGGCACACGTCAGTGAGTAAACAACAGATGCCTTTGCTCGGCCAAGGCAGCGTTAGCTTCGGGCAAGCAATGGTCATGTCATTGCCTCGCTGACAGCCCGTGCGGTCAGTCTGTACCCGAACAATTACATAATCTCCAAAAGCCTATTTTCTCCTTTTGAATTTTATAGGCACGACTAAGTAAAATATTGGCTTGGATTGACTGACACAAGCAGGCTCGTGGAAGAATCATTAATACATTTTTAAGATAGACATTAGCTGCTTCAAAATTAACGTACAATTTAACAATTCACCTGACAAAGAAACTAGGGTGGAACGCGGCAGGGTTGTCTTGCGGTGAGAATGATGGCCAGGTTCCTTGCAGCAACGCTAGCCTGAGGCACACCAGCAACGCCAAGGAGACCACCACTTTGATCGTGCGTATTGACAGCCCTGCGCATTTCTTTTCTATTTTCAATGAGCATATTGATCTGAAAGCAAACTTAAATCGTACCATTGGAAGCTAACCGTGCCCTACCAACCATACAGCATCGCGAGAATATCTCGGGTACATGCGGGCTGAACTCACAGCGAAGTAAATGACAGCGCTCGAGGCGGTACGGCTGGTCTGGAGCCGGCCAAAGGCTTGTAGTTGTTGTCAAGAAACTATAGATCTGATCGTGAATTATGACATTTTTCCCTAGGCTGTGTGTTTTGAAGTATCAAAGCCGTCCAATTATTTGCGACCTTTGCAAAAAGTAAAGTCGAAAAATTCTAGGCATTGGAAATCTTTTCATCAATATTGTATCGCAAAAATATAAGCATTTACGTCGTAGATAAACATAAATTACTCTCCACTAAAATACATAAATCTTCCAAACACGTCCACCGCCCTCTCAGCTTCGCGAAAGATTAAAATCTATTACAATACCTTTTAACGAACGGCCAGCATCTATAAAAGTCAAAGGCTAGATTGAGTATAAATATCATGATGCCAGTCTCTTTGGCCAGCATACTGAGAGCCCCGAGGATCACGCTGAGCCACACGCATTTCTTATTGCTGGCGGGTCTAGAAGAAATGAACGGATTTTATGTGTTATTTTTATAGAGATTGTGCTTTAGAATAGAGGAATTAGAAACATTTTGTTTGTGATTTCATACATTTCAAAAGTGTAACGAGATGAATAAAAGTGTTTTGATGACGTATTTTTCATGTTTTTTTTATAATTATCACTATAAACAATAGGCACATACCTGTGATATACTAGTAACGATGATAAGAAGAATATACAAGCCAATACATCGGCTCTGCCCACTACTCCAGCTACCTGTCGGAAATAAACATTATTATTTTTATCCGGCTGCGGCAAAACTAGAATGACGTAATCTAATGTGAGTGCTTAATAGAAATCCTGACGTAGAGAAAGCAAACTGTTACTTTTGTTCCCATTTATGACGTTAAACGATTGTGTTAAAGCCACAATTCTACTGATCTTATTACTTGCTGTGGAATATACTAAATGGTACAGAATACACTGTTTACTTTTGTGAAGTTAAATGTAGCCTTTAGAGAGGGATAAAAACTCACACATCATACTAGATATTGTAGAACAGCTATGGCGTGGGCCATAGCTGTTCTACGATACAACTTGGAAAAATTATATTTTGATACTATATTGAGCACCATTTGTAGGCTGACTGACAATGTTTTCTTTTTAACTTAGATAACTCACCGCTTCTGTATGCACAGGATGTACCGCGAACAGTAACGCGGCAAGCGCGGCAAACGGACGTTGCAACCGCGCAATAGTGACGCACGCGCGCGCTACGAGCGCGCAACATGCAGCGTGCAACGCAACGTTGCACGCGTGCCACCACCACGGCCGGATACCGGACAGCGCATAGTTTAGTCTGAAGCAATGGAAAATAAGTAGGATTAGGTGTAAGTAAATAAATCTTGAAAACAAATATTTCATTAAGTTTCCTTAATCAGTACACACTTGATACAAACAATTAATTATGCATTAACTACAATTTAATCACTAGTGAACTTTAACTTCACATCCATTTCAAATTTAAATTGTGTATTTCATTCAATAATTAAGTGCGCAAACCCTTTTGGACTGAGCTTTATGATTAATGGCGTTTGTTTTGTTTGTTCCTAAAGCCGCGGCCATTTTCAACTCGTTAATTTAACTTTATACTTCGCGTTCATGTTTACTTTGTTGACGAGAGCTTTCAAATCAATTGTCTGGTGCCTCAATAAAAAGCTACGAGCCGTAAAATATAGTTGGGATTGTGATATTTTTTATTTACCTACAAGTACAACTGTACTGGAATCAAAACAGCCCATAGGTGTATCTGAGCGTCGAGGACAGAGCCTGCTCCCAAGACTAATCAAACCAATCGGCAATCGCTGAGGTATAAATATAAAAAGACCAAACTCATCCAATTATCTCGAAAGACTGACCAATTTTTATTTCCAATAATTTGGCGGACCACGATGAAACCTTAGATATCGTCGGCGGGATTTATCGTAACAAAGAAATACTTGACAATTTAAGCTTTGAACGTAAAGATGCGATAGCAATATTATTTTTATTGTTATCAGAAAATAATACGATCAAGTCACCTTGCCGCGCCATTTAAAGAAAGTGTACTAAGTTTTAAAGTTAATCTAAAAGCATGTACCTACCTACACATTTTTCCTAGTAACTGAATGGCAGGGTATGTAACCTTAACGCAATTTGAACTTAAACATTTTAAGTGAATCAATAATTAAAAATTAAAATATGTAGGCAATTCTTTTTTTATAGTAAAGATAATACCAGCCCTTCTAATGTCCCACTGTTGTGCACGAGCCTCCCATCATAGAGACTAGGTCATAGTCCACCACGCTGGCCATGTGCGGGTTGGCGTACTTCACACATCTCACGAGGAGTACTCTCAGACATGCAGGTTTCCTCACAATTTTTTCCTTCACCGTTTAGCAAGTGATAATCATGGTTCAAAATGAGATTCGCACATTGCATTTAGAAATCCCAGACGTGCGAGCTGGCGTCTGAACCTGCGATCCTCGTTACCGAGGCAATCGTTGTACCAACTTGGCTATCACTGCTCCTAAAAATATACTTACAAAAAATCTTTGAGGTCGCAAAAAGAAGTAGATCTCTGCAGTCATATTCTGAACTGACGATTTCATATCTCACGCGTGAATAATTATGTAAGAAGTGATTTAAACCACAGTTTTATGGTATCGGCCAAGGTTGCGGTTTCTTTATACCTACGTGTTTGCATATGTCTATATTATTCTCGCACACATGTGATCATGTATGTACGTAAACTACGTGCCGCGACCCTTTTTCCCAACAATTTACTTGGGCGCGTGCGAGCTCCTTATAAAAGCGGGAGCTCCGAAAATATCCCTTTATTTTTTGTTACAGCGACACCTCAACAACCGTAAATGGCTGCTATTATATTTAAGGCTATTTGCACTTTCTTTTACTTGGGCTTTTTATAACGTGTGTGAGGCCCCCTTGGCAATACTGGGGCTGCTTTTTAAAGCTAGGCTACGACAAAACTGTGATAATTTTAAGCTCAGGTGAGATCGGTTTGTTGTAATATTACGCCCACACAACATTTAAAATATTTGAGGGCTATCTAGGAGATAGGAGAGCGGCTAAGGTGACATTCGCTTTGAAGACAAAATAGGTTAGATGAAATGAGATTTTAGTCTTTCAGCGAAACTGGTTAATATAGCTTCACAAATTTGCTATTATAATAAATAATACTACATCTCGCCAGACGAACTCACCAACTATACGGTCCCACACTGACCAACGCTTGTAATATGGGTACCATACAAAGGACTGGGAGCGAACCCAGTATATATGACTTATTGTACCCAAGTCATGGATGTTTAATATATAGATATTAAATATCCATGACTTGGGTAAAAGCATTCATGCTCATCACACTAAGTTTGTCCCTACTAGGATTCAAACCCAGGACCCTTGGCATAGAAAGCATTGTCACTACCAACTGCGCTAATCAGGCCGTCAAAGTAATATAGCAATGTAACATAAATTGCTCTACAAACACTATTATTTGCAAGTTTTACTCAAACTTGGTTTAATTTTTGGCAAGTTTTCGTATTAGCGCTAGAGACTAGAATGGGGCAAATGATGCTTTACTAAACTAATACTGCTATACTTACTATGCTATAAGTTGTTTCTCGTTGATTGAAAAACAATCTTACTCGTAATATTAATTGTTAACTGATAAGAACTTATAACTGTTAAAAATAACTAGTTTATACTAGGTTGCTGCGCGCGTACACTTTAATTCTTACACACAAAACAGGAGGTAGGTACAGACAAAAATTTCATATTTATCCGAGGCGCAAGTGCGCGTGGGTTCTGACAAAATTGTTATATTTCGTGCCGCTAAATGTTCTATAATGACGGAGGCTTTCAAATTGCTTCGTTTACCCCTTTATGTAGGACGCTTTTTAACGCTGAAAACAATAATGCTACACTAGTTAGGCGTTTTCAAAATTTGTTTTATTAATAACTAGCTGTTACCCGCGACTTCGTCCGCGTGGTATTTAACAAAGACACAACCGTTGGCAACAGCCTGCTCGCACTGAGCCCGCGGGACGCATTTCAGGTTGTTGCTATCAAACTTAATCAGGCGCAGCGCTGCAACATTGGTTTTAATTTTTTTTCGTGAGATCCTATTTTTTTTCTAAAATAAAAGTAGCCTAAGTTACTCCTTGCTAAATCAGCTATCTGCCAGTGAAAGTCCCGTCAAAATCGGTCTAGCCATTTTAGAGATTACCCGGAACAAACAGACAGACCGACAGACTGACAGACAGACAGACAAAATTTTTAATAAATGTTGTTTTGGTATAGGTGCCGTGTATACATCCAAATGCATTTAGTAAAAAGCGGTTATTTTAATATTACAAACAGACACTCCAATTTTATTTATATGTATAGATTGTATTTTACTACGATGGTAGGTTCTAATAGAAGAGGGAAGATGATAGGCCATCTCATACGACATGATGCCTTCATAAAGAACATCATAGATGGGAAGATCGAAGGAAACCGTGGACGAGGAAGACCAAGAATAAGCTACATGAGCCAGATAAAAGAAAGGATCTGCTCTAGATTGAGGCAGATGGAAAGAGCTTCATCAGCTACATCGACAAGGGTAAACCCTTAAATTACAAGAAGAAGGTAGGTTTTAAAATTTCTTAGCCCATAATTTGTAGTCAATAATGATGGTAAAAACCAAATGCTATAGCGTTATACTGAAACAAGCTCATCAAACATTCAAAGGAATAAAGTCTACGATCTCTGATTGTTATATTCACCATTAGTTACTTATTCCAAATCGCACTGATTAATGATCAACCGTGGAATAGTCATCGGAATGTAGCCACTTGACTGATTAACGGTCGCACAATGGGCCAAAGTTGTAATTAAGCTGCACAAAATTACACAGACAAAAACTACCGCTACGTGAAGGAAACAGGCAATTAATTCTGCGAAAGAAAAGCCAGCGTAGTGGAATGACGGGTGGGGCAAGTAGGAGGTTGGGCTCTGTTTTTATCGTAGTTATAATTATGAGTTTGGTACAGTTATTGCGGATAAATTGACAGGTCAGTATAATATCATAATAATAGCCAGCCATTTTAATGTTCCACTGTTGGTCACGGGCCTGCCATCAATGCGAGAGGATTAAGTCATAGTCCACCATGCTCGCCCAGTACGGGTTGGCGGACTTACTTAAATTATATATGGTACCGGTTTATCGCAAAAACGTGCTGCGTAACAACTTAAAAATAAAGCAATCTCTAGAAATATTAAATATCCAGTTTCAAGTTTCAAATCCACAACGTGTCGCAAAAGCTATGCAGAAGCATCTCCACAACGACTAACAAGCAATCTCATCTAAAAGGCTGGCGTCCAATTGATTCCAAAAATACCTTCACTTCTATACGGAACACTAAAAAGTAATAGGAACCAGGATCACGTATCACAAAACGACTAAGAATCGCTATCGGTTTTAGTGCGCCTGATACCGATGCCTATTAAAAAGCAATCAACGGTCGCTTCGTTAGAACCAACCTCACCGGCCATCCTGTGTACCCACCCAGCAATCTATTACGGACACCTTTCAATTACTCGCTTTCGACTAGAAGCGATTATTTTTATCGACTTTTGCTGGTTTTTTTTTGTCCGAGATTGGATGGACGGTGCACTGTGCTCGGTATGAATGTGTTCGTATACAACTTATTATGGCAAAATCATTATTAAAACGTGATAAATATGGTTCATATATAAATATTCATCAGTTCATAGAGGACTGTTTGCCATCTGCGGTATATCAGTAGTGTTTGTAAAGTAGCAAAGTTTCGCTGTATGTTGCACTTTAAACTTTATTAGTTTTGAGATAGATAACGAACTGCATTGAATCAGTAGAGCAACTTATGGGTGCTGATAAACAGTTTATCAATACATGGTATGGTGGTGGTTATTGATACAGTTACCGTATCAACAACTTATCTGACAGAATTTATATCAGATAAGTTAACTATCCCTAAGTCTGAGGTCCTGTTTAAAAATATCCTGATAAACCCTATCCACACCCTTATTACACGAAGAGGGTTTCTAAAACATCTGTCAAACAAGTTGTAGATAAAATTTATAAGCAAATTTCAAAACAGGCCCTTAGTCTTCTCATGTATACTATTGCGTGACTTAGAAACTATTAATATGGGGTTTGAACTATAAAAAGTGGTTTATTCGCTCTAGACCCTATAAGCTCAAAACTAAGAACATAATACGGACAATTTGGCGCAACAGAGCACAAGATTCGTAAATGTTATACGAACAAAGTTAATTGCGTACCTACCACAGTGAAAGCAATTGCAGACGTGCAGCGCAGCGGTGTCAGCCGATAGGAAATATTAATACCGGAGGGCTCACGCGAACTGTTCCCGCCTATTAAACATTCAGGAACGATAAAATGATAGGTTTGGAACGATTTGAAGTGAAACCCACATGAAATTATGCATTTCAAGGAGCGATAATAGCTGGTAGTGAAATAAACACATGTCATAAATTAAAATCTTACTGACTAAACATAGTAATACTATAGTTTTACAATCCATTATAAAACTGTGATAATACTATTCTAGTAGGAAATTACATCTTGAAAATGCACTTAAGTTCGGTCTCAGAGTTAGATCGATTTATTTTTACCGCCCTTCAAATCGTGGGTATCCTGAGTGTACAATAAAGACGAGTACTGTACCTCAAGCACAGTTTTTTTACGTACGGTTTCACTCCGCAAGCTTCTTCCATCCCTCTCACAAAACAGATTTCACAAATAGTTTGGCAGTGATAATATGTTTTCTCGATAACGTTACAATTACTTTAGGAGTTCCTGCTTACCCTAGTCGTTTATTACAACATTCAGTCATCATGTGAGCCCAAAATAAGCGATACCAATCTTTATGGAAATTATATTCCTTTCGCTTTCAAATCTCTCTATTATTGAATGTAAAATTTGGTAATTTGATCTAACATACCTATACAAAAACCTATTTACCGCCATCAAAAACAGAAAATCATCAACGTAACAAATCCAAGATAACATTCTTATATCACAGCCCAATGTTCGCGCAATCATCACAAATTCTTTGCACCCATCAATTCCCCACAAAACGGTGATACCGTCTCTCAACTATTTTACAAGGAAGGGTCGACTTAACGTCACATAAACAAGGCCCTTTGTCCGGCTATCCGAGGGCAACATAGGGGAGGGAGTGTGAGATATTAGTTCATAAGGGAGAATCTTGTAAACGATTGTGAGTTGGATGATCAAATTATGGATACAGGATACGAAGATAGTGCAGGATAGGAGGTGCAGATAATACAGAATATAAACGAGTGGCGGAGGACCGTGATGTGTGGAAGTCATTGGGGGAGGCCTAGGTCCAGCAGTGGACGTCTTTCGGCTGATAGTATAGTATAGATACGAAGATAGCATCTGCTTTAGACTGTATTGACTTTATTACTCATCAGCGCTACTCATAAGATGGCATGTAACTGCAGTCTGAACGATGTTTTCATTACCTCTGCATATTTGCGTTGTACATATTGCGTAAATAAACTTAAGCTCGAAGTATTCAGGTAAGTAAGCACCTTTATTTTAAAATCGCAAGATCCCATATCCCTACTTATTAACTTAGATTTTAAAAGTATGTAACTAAGTAGACGCTGAATGCAGTATAAAGTCACGACGTTTCGTTTTCGTTTGGATAACCTTCAGATGATTAAAGTGTAAAAGGATAGAAATATCAAAAGCAATAAATGATATGAGTGTAGGATTAAAATCCTAAAGCAACAAGTTTGCAGTATAGTACATCATCTGTGTAGTGCGAGGCAACAACTGGATGTAACCGCTGATTGCTTTTTCAATTAAAATTCTGGACTCCATGATGTTCGGGATAACAATGGATGTTGAATTGAAAATACATGAGATGGAATGTATGGAAATTAACTGAATTCACCGAAAAGCTCACCCAGAACTAGCGACTTATGATACATACAGAAAAACTTTAGCATTTATTCACATGACACTGATTTGCCAAAAAATTTAGGGCACATCACTTCTTGCAGTCATCTTGAAACAAATGAAATTGAAGGTAAAAATGGACGGTATAACAAAGTCGTAATTCTTTGTCAGCGTATAAAATAACGTCCCATTTGTAATAGGTACTCACTAATAACATGTTTCGGCTAACAACCATATCATTATTTAGTTAGGTTTCATTTTTCAAAAATGTCACAATATCAACCTAAGGCCTTTATCAAAGATTGCTCCAATTTCAATAAAATCGATTACTTGTCATAAAAGGTACGCTTTAAGATCCAAATGCTTTATTCAAATAATTGCCAAAAAATTAAAGTCCTTTCATAAAAAAAAAACACTCAATAAATAATAGGGTACTATAGTAATTAATGTGAGACCGAAATGCTGAAAGCTTTTTAAAAAATATTCCATTTCGTTAATTCACAATAGCCCTACATCAAAGACCTACAAATTGAACTGTAAATAAAAATATAGTTGAGTATCAAAAATGAATTAAGAGTATACAAGTGAAAAGTTTCACGGCATTAGTCTGCTCTATCTATCTATATCTATCTATCTGCTCGGTGATTTGTGTTTCATTATTTGGGGGCGAGTTATTTGTTTTTTTTTTACAGTCAATTCAATTGAATTGACTGTAAAAAAAAACAAATAACTCGCCCCCAAATAATGAAACAAATCACCGAGCAGACTTGAATTGACTGTAAAAAAAAAACAAATAATGAAACACAAATCACCGAGCAGACTTCGCAAAACCAACAAAGGTCTTCCGAAACCCTCGAATTAACAGAACCACAATAAAACAGATTTCAACTCAATAAACCAGCACATTTGTTCACCGCACATTAACCGTGAAAACAATCGTTGGAACCGCCGAAGCAAAAACCGCTGACGCTGGCTTCACACGCGAAATATATGAAACCACTTTTTAAACGATCAAAGTAATGTTCGGATGTAACAACTTACCTAGGCATTTTTTAAATCTTTATTTTACAAAGAAATTTTGTTTCTAACCTAGGCATAGATTATAATGTCTATGGCCAATGCTTATGGCTGCCATTTAGGGGTGTTTAGGTCGCCTCAATAGGTATTTTAGAGTTTTAAAGTGCCATCATGTTGGAGTTGGAGTTCGAGTTTACGGTGTTGTGAGCTTTTCCAGCCATTTGGCAATACCAGAACTTTAGCAGAATCTGAACCACTTTTTAGCTTCAGTCTTGTCAGTTTAGTTGATGAACGTTCACGCTTGTCACGTGTCATATTGGGTAATTCTGTGCTCGAGCCGAGTGTCGGCTGAGATCACACGTTGGATCCTGACATTCGTCTCCATCAGAGTTGTTTGTATTTCTTTTTCAAAGCGCTCGTTCAGTCAAACAATAAATTATGTAAGATAAGTTCAATCTATCTAAGTACAGTTAAATCATTTGGATAAGTATATAAAATCCGTCTTCACAACATTTATTTTACTTTTTCAGAGCAGTTTTTTACTTATGGAACTCGTTTGTTATAAACGACATAAATATTAAATTTACATAGCGTGAATGTAATCCAAATTCATGTATCTTTAACTGGTAAATTAGAATGAAAAAATTATAACGACAAAGTATTTGAACGGCAAGATTATCGGCTAGATTAAAGACTAGGCCTGCAAAGCAACTTGTGCAAACAAGTGCAAACCAGCCCATTAAGCAGCGAGTATACCGCACACAGCGGGACATACTCATTGGGCAACAAAATGCGCGCGTAATTACGCGGACAATGGCGCACGTTGAACTCGGGAAGTGCTAACACAGCGATTATCTATACATCTATACATATAAATAAAATTGGAGTGTCTGTTTGTAATATTAAAATAACCGCTTTTTACTAAGTGCATTTGGATGTATACACGTTACCTATACCGAAACAACATTTTTTACAATTTTTGTCTGTCTGTCTGTCTGTCTGTCCGTCTGTCTGTCTGTCTGTCTGTCTGTTAGTTCCGGCTAATCTCTGAAATGGCTGGACCGATTTTGACGGGACTTCACCGGCAGATAGCTGATGCAACTTTCACTGGCAGATAGCTGATGTAACAAGGAGTAACTTAGGCTACTTTTATTTTAGAAAAAAAAATAGGATCTCACGAAAAAAAATTAAAACCAATGTTGCAGCGCAGCGCCTGATTAAGTTTGATAGCAACAACCTGCAATGCGTCCCGCGGGCTCAGAACACGCGAGTAGGCTGTTGTCAACGGTTGCCTTTGTTAAATACCACGCGGACGAAGTCGCGGGCAACAGCTAGTTAAAAATAAAAATAAACAGACTCGTTAGGCGGAATAATAGAAAGGAAAGTTCTTTTTTGTGTTGTCTTCATTCTTCTTTGCATTAAATTCGGCAATATGACAGGATCGGCTAATGAGAAGATATTTGAGCCATGACATGAGGACCTTTGTGTATTATTTATTTGTTATATTACATTATGAGTACTTATTATGGTACGCTATGAAAGAATTTTATAAATATGACGACAATAGGAGGGAGAGAATGAGCCAGTGCTCTTTCTCCGTCACACTCGTGCACACTTATGGCGGTGACGTCACATGATGCTGTAAAATTATACAATAAAAATATATAAGTATAATCCCTATTAAGTACCATTAACATAATTAAGTGATAACTAAATTGTATTTACACACGTAATTCATGAAATATACTTGTACATTGATATTGACAATCAGGTCTAGATAAATTAATAAGGACCATTTGAAATATACCCCTGATCTATGTTCTGAATTAATTTAATCGATAAACGATTGTAACTTTACCTACAATTCCCTATTAAATCAGTCTCAAATACACCAATCAGCGATAATAATAAATCGCACACCCACAAACCATTCGTCCATATAATATACGGTAACACAATTTTCAGTGCCGCCGTAGTGTCCAGCCACCAAAAGATTGGTACCATTCCTTATATATTTTGATTTACAGTTATTGCTGGCAACGCCGAGCCGCCGCCGCGCCGTCCACCTACGCGTTTGTTGCCAGGAGGTAAGATGAGGCTCTGAGAATAGCGACACCAATAAGCGCAACCATCGACGCTAAGCGCATGAATCAATCTGTAGTATTGGAGCTTCAAAACGGATGGAACGAGTTCAACGTGACTTTTTTTAAAATTAATATTGACGTATATATTTTTTAATATTTATCCGATTGTTAACACATGTGGGTATTTGAAGCAAAAGTAAACAGTAGGAAATCAAAAAAATAAGTATGACAATAATCTATGTATCAAAAAGACCTTGTCCGCGTGGAATGGGGGCAAGAAAGCTGGCTGCATTTCCTCGCTGTATTATCATGCTGATTTTTTGAGCGCGAAAGAATATAATTACAACAAGTATAAGTGACAATCTTTTTATCTGTTATATTAAAATAGTTTACGTCGTATTTATGATGCTGACATCGGGAATTATTTTAAATTAAAATACCTATTTGACGGTCTGATTAGCGTAGTTAGTAGTGAACCTGCTTCTTATGCCGAGGGTCCCGGGTGTGAATCCTGGCAGGGACAAACTTTGTGAAATAAGCTCGAATGTTTATACCTAAGTCATGGATGTTTAATATCTATATAAGTAATATATACTGGGTTCTCCCCCTGTCCATTGTAGGGTCCCCTTAATGTTGCTTAGTGTGGGACCGTATAGTTGGTGTGTTCGTCTGGCGATATTATCTTATTATTTATTTCGCTTTATATAAGATTATTATCACATTGATACGTAGTTTGGACGCCGCGCCGCGTAAATCTTTTCGAGCTACCATCAAAGTATTGATGGCCAATGAATCATGCATATTTAGGTTGAGTTCTCCAAAGACCCCTGAAAACTCTCGTAAGTCAAGTGATTAGTTGTCATCTTACAGTCACATTACATCAACTAATTGTAATATATATACTCGAGCTAATCGTATGTGTGTTCTCGTGGCCCCCATTTGTCGGTTCCATCGTCGGGCTGATGATTGCGCAATGCCCCTTCGGTTATTATTGGCATTGTTCGGAAATTTAACGTTTTCATTGTATTTTTTTATTGGCGTCGTTTGTCATAGGAGCCATAGTTTAGTTGAAACAATTGATGTTATGAATCAATAGGAGTTATAGAGTAAATGGAATTATTCCCGTATTTTTATTGTCGACATTTTTTGATATATAGCGGTGTATCTGTACATTTTTAGAAGACAGACAATATATACATTTTATTCATATTAACTTTAGTTTTAATCGAACAGAGCCCCCCTCCAAAGTTCGTAAACAAATGCTAATATCTACACTTCAATATTAAATTAGTCGCAGTTCAAATACGGAAGGGTAGGGGTGCCTACTTAAATATCTATAATAAAGGTTGGTCGGGGTGCGTATATTTGCAGTAAAGTAACTCTTATACACATAAATATAAAGGGTTTGATGCTGTTAATTTTTATTTCATTATAAAAATAAATATCGCTAGAAGAACACATTAACTATACGGTCCCACACTAAGCAACGCTTATATTATGGGTACCGTACAATGGACTAGAGGTGAACCCAGTATATTTTACTTATATAGATATTAAACATCCATGATTTGGGTACAAACATTCGTGCCCATCACACAATGTTTGTCCCTATCAGGATTCGAACCCGGGACCCTCGACACAGAAAACAGGGTCACTACCAACTGCGCTAATCAGGCCATCAATACAACTAATTTGTTTTTATGAAGTGGTTCCTTTTGCTGGCAACCATTAATCACCCATTTATAATTTATGGTGACTCTGGCTTTTTCTAAGGAGCAAATATTCCTGGCAATGTTGAAATATAGTCTGAGAATATCTGCGCCTGCGATTACATCAAGCAAACGCAATGACGCCAGACTTCGTCTTCTGGCGCTAAAAGGTAAGACCTTATCGGTGAAGCTCTTTTTACCTGTCTCTGTCTATATCAGCCTTTTACATCGTCTTATACGACATCCTATAACTTCTTTAAACTTTCTCATGTTGCTTATTATTGTTCTTTCTCTTCCACACTTTCCTTCTACTTTTTCCTCTGAGGATATACTTACGAAGCCGTTATCCAGACTATACAGCAAAATTGGCAATTTAATACAGTCTCATAACGCCTGGTGCATGTTGTATCAACTTTTCAAAGTAGGTGCATACAAGTTTCAGAAAATGCATGTGCACCGTACTCTGACATAGGTATATCTGTGCCTGTAAACTCTCGCTTGTTGTTTATTCGCTATAAAACACACGTTATCTATGTGCTGCGGACATGTTGAAAGTTACCAACTCTTTAAAAGCTGTAGACCACGGGTCTTGCACAAGTTTAAGGAGTTTTGACTCAGCAATATAAGTCAAAACTATTTTAAATATTTCAATAATATAGCATCCTAATCAGATTTGGTCATCAACGTTAATTTCATGGATGGTATAATTAAAATAATAACAATAAACCCCATTTTTTTGGAGAATCTTAAATGAATATATAAGATATTTCTTTACGTCTTCCTTATAGAAAATAATATCGTAAACTTGCATCATTACACAGAAATAATGGCAATAGAATGTCCAGAATTCTCCATCGCGATACCAAGTCTCTCGACCAGCACCACGGTACGACGGGCAGTTCCGTCGCCGCAAATGGACCGCGGCATTGTGAAACTACCCTCCGAACAATGGACGCTATAGTTGTTTAGCTAAAGACTAAATCCCACTTAAATAACGCTCTCAAATATTTTATAACGCCGGGCATTCGTGCGGTTGAGTCGCGCAGTGTTTTACGACTATTTTGTGAATTTAAGCTTATTGTTTTGGTAGCAAACAGACGGGAGTTGATATTGCGGATATACACACGTTAAAAGTGTGTATTTTTTTCAATTATACTTCTATGACAGCGTTCTAAGATGCTTCCATACTAGGTGGCAATTATTTATCGGTAGGTAGCCATTTATACATAGATAACTCCCATTAAGGGGTAAACTCTAACTAGGGTACTATGTGTGCATATTACCTTATTTTAAATCACACTCCCAAAGTAAATAAGTTTCGAGTTTTAATTATTGTGATGTAATTAGTCACTCCGCTTGTTGGAGCCCCTTATGAGCCGTTTACGTACATCAATCAGGATTGTCATGATAGTAATAAAACAAAAGAACTCATATTTTTTTCAATCCATTACAAAACAGTCTTGAATATTCCAAAGAAAGCTTTGTAAAGCCATTGTAAATGTATTGAAATTAGTTGTTGATGTGTTCGACGGTAAAGCTTCAACAGGTAAAACCCGATTTAGAATGAGTATCACGAACAAAGCGAGTCGTATTCCATCGCACGGAGCCACACCGTTCCGCGTCTTTACATATAGATTTATTTTGGCTTACGTGAGTCACTTACATAGTCTAAGATAAGGGATCCACATGAAAAGTTGGGTAACGCTTCATGACGTATGTGCACCTCTTTAGGGGAGAAAATGACTGTATTTTATCACTCGAGTTGTTTCACTTGGACGTATTGCTTCGCTCGGCGTTCGATCGCGTTCGCACGCAATCGCATGAAATATTGCTTGCGTTGCTGTGTGGTACCATTTGGCGTAAATGGCGCGTTTGAACACTTTTTTCGGTCGCGATGTAAAATAAAAATTGTCGATGGTGTGTTATTTTTTTTTACAATTTGTTTGGGTAAACGTTGTACCTAATTTTTTTTACAACTGGTTTAGTTTGAATAAACGTTATGAATGTTTATTTTAAGTGGTGTGTATGTTTAAAATGTAGGCTCACTCTGATTTATCTAATGAAGGCATGCGATATGGGTGTAGCTTAGTATCACAGTTTTACAACATGGATTGTAAACACAGACTTGTTTAGAAGTTTAGACGTGACGTTGCCTCTAGCAAAGTGAAGCAACTTTCAATGCATTTGTGGTAATACATGTTAGCACATACACAACTTTTTGCCTAATATATGGGCCAGGTATAGACTGATATTTTTTTGTCGTTTTTTTATTATGTGGCGTGAGTGCGGGTGTTTACATGAAATGGATGTAACAGAGATTTTTTAGGCTTCACTTTTAGGGCACGCCGTTTGTTCTGGCTGAATATTCTGTCAAGTCCGTGATTGTAAAGCTGTGTTAGTATCTGAAATTGTCGGGTGGTTGACCTGATAAATTTGGGCTTCAAATCTCAATACTAGGTTATGTGTCACTGGATTTTACACTTTCTATAAATATCCTGTACCATCCCGGGTTGGTTACTAGTATCTTCTTTGTACCTGAGTTGTCATTAAGTTTGTAATTACTTAACTAATAAATAGATAGTAACTACAGGCACTAAGTATGCTTTGCAATACCAGAGTAACAATAATGCCTCATAAAACGTAGACTAGCTAAAAGGCTGCTATAAAATTCTCAATAGGAGCTTTAAAAATGCAATGAAAATTCACTCCAGCAGATTGTCTTACGGCAAGTATCTGCATAGTAAAGGGAGCGGTGCTATTTCCAGTAAGACAGAGGAATTTTTAAAATATGTATCGTGGAAAATTGATCCTTCCTGTCCACGTAATATGAGACACATAATGGAGCTTTGCATAGTACATTATTTACGCTTAGAATGGCCGCTAGCTTCGCACGTTATTGAAGTTCTTGGAAAGGAATAACAAAAAAATATAGTGTGCTCGTTCTCTATAATAATAATAGTACATTTAATAATACAAGGCATTTTTGAATATCCCACTGTCCCTTCACTCACGGCCCTTCAAGGCGTGGGGGATTAGGCCATAGTCCACCATGCTGGCCCAGTGCGGATTGGCGGACTTCACACGCCTTCGAGGGGGTCTCTTAGATATGCAGGTTTCCTCAGGGTGTTTTACTTCACCGTTTGACAAGTGATAATCATGGTTGAAAACGAGATTCGCACGTGAAATCCAGAAATCCTAGAGGTGTGAGCCCGGGTTTGAACCCTCGATTCTCGTTACCGAGGCAAGCGTTCTACCAACATGGCTATCACTGCTTTATATTGTACATAATACGTATAAAAATGATAGTTTTGTATTAGAGCACACTTTGTCAGCTAGTAAAGAAAAATAAAGCGCAAAAGTAGTTAAGTATCTAAAGTTTTCAAACTTTATATACACCAGAAGTAAAACAGTATATTTAAGTTAACAAAGATTATTTTCTATGCGTTTTCGTAACAAATATAAGTAAACCTTATTCGACATCCGATCCGATAACGTATTCGCTCATTTTCCACACTCCATATCGACATCAGAACTAACTTTATTTTATTTCATCGCATTTCATATCTTAAAGAAAGAACAAGAAGAAGAGTTTATTTTTTTTAATATGCTTACTTAGCCACTAACTTAATACGAAAATTTGATGTTTAAACAAAATTCCTTTACTCACGCTGAAAATAATCTGAAAGTATTGTATGAGAAAATGAAAAGGATGATTTAAAATTGGAAAGTAGATAATAATATTGCGCCATTCACTGGTTTCATATTGTATATATAAATAAGATGTGATCCTGATAATGTTTCCTAGTTATTATTTAAACAAAGCATAGTTTTGTTTGCCAGAAGTATCCCAATAGGCTTAACTCTAAAATACTTGTGATGTGGTCATTATTTTGACAACCTTCTTTACTACAATGTTGACCTTTATGCATGAAGAACTATGGCCTAATCCCGCTCGCATTGTTGGGAGGCTAGAGCCCAACAGTGGGACATTTAAAGGGCTGGTATAATATTGTATTATCAACTGACGGGGACTCCTTAAGCCGTAGTTCAACGTAAACTATGTATGACTTGGTTC
Organism: Pheosia gnoma; assembly: GCA_905404115.1. Classification (NCBI taxonomy): domain Eukaryota; kingdom Metazoa; phylum Arthropoda; class Insecta; order Lepidoptera; family Notodontidae; genus Pheosia; species Pheosia gnoma. The sequence continues at coordinate 9,886,736 of FR989900.1, forward strand.
AAATTCCAAAACATCATATTCCTTTAAATATAATTTCGGTAAGTACTCAGTTTCCACACTAACTACCAAGTATGATCAGAACTGCAACAAAACTTATCTCAGCGCCGGGAGTCGAACTCAAACACGCTCAATTATAAAGTCAAATCGGAGAGTCCTCGAAGCCGCTGAGGGGTTGCAGAATTGACAAAACTAATGTCGAACTATGGAGTCGTGGCTTTGAGAGAGGCAATTCATTATTCTAGTATGCCAGCAGCCGTGTACAGACCGGAACCTTAACCTTCCTACGCCCTAAAATTATTCGTCATTGCGAGGCAAATAAGAATGCGCGCTTGTCTAAAATGTCTGCTGTCGTTTGTTATTTATATAGACCCTGGAATCGTATGCCCATCAACGTGGCCGGTCCGGACACGGCTAGTATTTTGCTTGTAGTTACATGGATATTGATACAAAAAGATTATTTCAAATGAACAAAGACAAAGCACAGCCAACAAGGACATAGCAAACATTCGCTTAAAGGCACGGGCGGAGCGAATCAAGTCCCTTATTTTCGGCCTTTCTCGGCAAGTATGCGAAGTAGAGCAAGCTTGACATCTAAAATCTATATATACATTGCGACGGTACATTTAACTACATTCCTTTCCTTATTCCGGAGTATGCGTAGGACGAATGAATCCCTAAAATCTATTCAAGATGAGATCGACCCACCTTCTAAACTCAAAACAAAGCGTAATCTTTAAAAGCGATCCTAGATAGCGACCGATCGACCGAAAAATTGTATCGAGCGGGTTCTCTAACACGGCAATAAGTAAAAGTCTAGCAAACGATTTCGTTCCAATGGGTCGCTCCTGGGATTGCAATCGCGCTGTCTTGATTGGACGCGTAATGAAAACAGCAGCATCTGGTAGCGCACTGAAGGATTTGTGGATAATGTGCCACTTGGTCCGTTTGTGAAGTAAATTGAGGTTGTGTCTGAACAGGTTTCCTGTTTGACCTACTTCAAAAAGGAGTAGGTTATCGGTTCGGCGCGCATGCTTTTTGTGATATATTTCTACATATAATTTACTAATTTAAATCACAATGTGAGGTACATAGGTGCAAAATTAGCAGGACATTACATGGTAGTAAATTCTTTTTGTTGCCTTTCGTGTGATTGATGATACCTTGAGTGACCGGTGGGGACCCAATTAGTATGCTAACTTCAGACCGTTTTTTTTAAATTTGATAGGGACCTGATTATCTTTTTATTGGGATCAGTTTTGTGATCTAATCCGTAATGTTTACAAAAAAAATATATTATAAAATACGACAAATTTGTTATTTCGAATTACCTACCATGTTTATTTACTTTATGATTAAAATGGATTCAAATCATTATAAGAATTAAACCTAAGCTACTTTTACCTTTTTGTAACGTAGTGCCTAGTTAATACATTCAACACCTTACTTCACACAGTATCTTAATGCGGGCCTACAATAAATACTCTTTCACCCCCCCTTATCAGGTCTCAAACGAATCCATAGCCTCATAAACGTCCCGAATACTCGAATATTTTACTTCTAGATAGCCGTGAAAATGAAGTTTCTAGGTAAACAGAAAAGGTCCCCCCCACTCGGTGGGGAGCACATAATGAATAGCATAAAGTTGGGAAGTGGGTTTTACAATGGGTCTCTGTTTTCCCCCTGTCGTATTAAGTAGGTGTTAGGCATTGAAGTGAGTTCTAGTAAGGTGTTTTATTTGAATTATGATGTAAGTAGTTTTGATATTATTATTTACCTTAATGTCAAATTTGGTAAATATACCTGGGGTGGAAGTTGTAAACTTCTTGAGGTTTATATAATTATAATGTAATTAAATACTCGGAGCCCTTTTTAAAACAAACGACGCCAAGGGGGCGCGATAGAGAACAGGAGCGAAAACCATAGAGCATTTTTCATAGTTTATTGTCCAAAATTAAGGTATGATTTTCTTTAACATATCTTGCTTCTACTGTGCATTGATCGGATGGTACTACAATTTTTCAATTTCAAAAAACTATTGGCTCATAAATATAAGGGTCATATTTGTTACAGACATGCTTTTACCTACCATAAGATTTAAAAAAGTTTTGTAGTGCTTTCAAAACATTCTAATGGAGTTACGAGCTTCATCGTTTTCCCAGTACATAAGCACACAAAGAGTTGTCAATTCTATTCAAGCACTAATCTCTGTGTATTAAAATAAATACTCACGCATACAATTTATTTACAAATAACAGAATTTTATATATGTTATATATATACTTGGTATAAAATCAGTTTTGTAGATAGAAAATACAAGGGATTACTGCCGAGCCGTGAAACTCGCGATAGTTGTTTACCAAGCGTAGAGTACATACGAAACTTTACATACGCAAGACGTTGTATGTTTGTTTAATATACCTTCCGAGCTTATAGCTTGCCGGTATACACCGATGTGCGCTTAATCTTGTACCTTTTGATAATTATCTCTCCCTAACCAAAAAAAGCCTTATTTCATTAAATGAATGGGGTACTTAATAACAATTAATAAATACATTAATTGTTTACATTACAGTCGACTCTATATGGTTTTGTTGCTATTGGCTGCTTTCTATACTAGACCCCAGTCCCGTGTTGGAATCCTGGTAGAGCAAACTTTGTGTTATGAGCACGAATGTACCCGACTCATGGACACTTAAAATCTATTTTAAGAATATACAAATTTGGTGCAAAATCAAACAACGTACTCATAAATCCAAATGATATCTCATTTGCGATCACAAAGACCTAATTCAAACATAACTAAATCCCTATAAATTATGTAAAATAATCGTTTTCAGGCTACCAAAACTAAATTTAATAAGCATTGCGTGCTATTCATGAGTAAGAGCACGTTCTTGTAATGGTGGTATTATAAGCCGGCACTACCTGGTACCGCGGTGTCACTTCTGTAAATACCAAATGTCACGATAATGTTCTTATTATTGCTTTATGTAAATAAATACAGAATTCCGATGTCGGAATGAGAAATTGTCTGAGCTCTTAAACAACTGAAATTATAAGGTAAAATTAGAAAAGTACGACAAGACAGCAAGGAGATTGGCAAAAAAGAGACAAAATGTCAGACTAATATTGAAACTGATGTTGACATTGCGAAAATATAAAATCCGTTGAGTAGATAAAATAACATTAATTTCTCGCGATATAATTTATTCACGGTGTAACGGTACGGCTTCGTTCCAAAAACTGATACTATGGATTCAACAGATAATTTTCCGTCAATCAATTCATGGATAGTAGCATTTATTTTTCTGCATCTCGATTTGACCAGAAACTCATAATAGAATATAGATTTTTTTATATTTACACGATCATAATAGAACTTAATCTTAACGTGATTTTAAATAAAGAAAACCGAGCTTCGAGCTAGAACTGCAATGTAAATAAAAACTAGGCACGCTCGTGCAAACTCATCATTCGCGCGCGTCGGTTATCGCGCGGAGCGTAGCGTTGTGATCGCATGTTGTACGATACATTGCGCGCTCAAAAATTATATGTCACCCATGACTTCCAACAAATTGATTTCTATATTTTTATTATAACGTAATCTTTGTCAAATTTTCGTTACCATGCCCTTACACCCTGTATGTTGTTGAGCTAAAAATACACCACCGTAAGCCTAACATGCGCTAAATTTTATTAAAATCCATCCAAAATCTAGTAGTTTTAGTGAGATGCGCAGTCCGACACAGACATTGAAATACTCGTTACGTACACATAATACATGTACAATAGATGGTAAACTGCATCCATGTAATTGCAATGAATACGACTGCATCGCTTACACGTTCCCGAAGGACTGCAGCGCTTGGAAATTAATTTCACGGCTCAATTTCACCTAATTCCAGCAGCGATGGGTATTGTCGTCCCTTTACCTACTATTACGCTGCAAATAGAGACAGTTGCGCAGAGTGGCTGGTGGACCAAGTAATTGTGAACAGAGAATGGTTTCTTATGCTCTGTCAGAGTTGCGACATCATAGTATACATTTTCAGAAACAAACTAGGTATATACTCTATGGTATAACAATACAGGTATTCTCTTCCATGACAACTAGGTCACGTGATTGGCCATAGACTACGACATAGGCCATCTTTGACGATGAGCGATGTTCATTTTGTTAATGACGTAATTTAATAATGGGAGCACTGATCGTGACGTAGTCTTATGCCATCGTCGTATGAGAATATTTTATTCTTTAGCGCAAAAGGGAAGATGTTTCAGCCGGGCGGGTGGTATGCCTGGTGGGGCGGCGGCTATGCCCCAACGATTGTTGTCGGGGTCTTGTATATATGTTACTTTCTCCGAAAACTCTTATAGCGCGTTTCAGGATTGTATGGAGAATCGTCATTTGTTCTGAATGTTCGTCTGCATTACCATCTGTGTATCATGTAGTGAGATTGAAGAAATCGCTACAATACCATGATATACACGAGCTGAAAATAATGTACACTTCGTTCAGAAAGTGGCATCACTTATTATGCAAAATTTTGGTAAATTAGTTGCAATCATGACCTAAACCATCTCATTTTAAGGTCTAATTATGAAATCTTTAAACGCTGTAAAAATAACAAATAGCAAAGCTATTAGTAATACAACATACCTGCATCAAACTATCATACCAACATACATCTAAAACACACATCTCTGGAATATTCTAGTCGTTGCAAATCGTGCACGATAATGATGCGAATGTTAGCTCTAATTAGGGGTTGTACACCTACGGCAACTACTGTGCACTTTGATGCCTGAAGCTATTTTAGAATAATCCTTCAAATGGTCCAACGTACAGTTGATGTGTTCGTCTCGCGACAGTTATTTATTTATTACTAGCTGCGCCCCGCCCAGTTACCCGCGATTAAAAAGCATGTCCTTTTTACCGGGATAAAAAGTAGCCAAAGTAGTAAAAGTGCTATTCCAGACTATAATCTATATCTGTGCCAAATTTCATCCAGATCCGTTCAGCCGTTCTGGCTTGATTGAGTAACAAACATCCATCCATCCAAACTCTCACATTTATAATATTAGTGTGATATATAGTGTGATTCAATGTGTGTACTCGGTCAGCAGTGTATGTGTATGTACCGAGTAGCCCCGAGTAGTCTTTGCTCACTAGTCAGAATGGGCTTCACCGTCATAAAGCTTGCGCTGCTATCTCCCTCGAGCGCTGTCATCCGTCTCACTCTTCGTCAATCTGAGAGCCAACTTCACAATTCCAATGTGCCCAACCAAACAAAGAACATTACAGATCCGAAAGTCATTTGAGCCCATTACGTCACTCTAACGAGACGGGCCCTCTAATGACCCCGGGATCATTTTTATGCGACAGAATTGTAATGTCCGCATTCATCGCTGACTCGAAGGGGCTTCTTCAATGAATGGGATGCTCGTGCTCTTCAACGCAATGGGAAATATAGAATTTTGCCATTATCGCTTTTTGAATGCGATATTATGATTTGAAAATACATTTTGTTTTTCGATACAGGGGGTTCTTAGTAAATAAATTGTCTGAGTTAAAAGTATGCGATGATTGAGATGAATAATATCAAATAAAAGTTAAGTCGTTGCCGCCGGTCTACTAAACACTCTTGATTTAATTAAAATTTAACATTTATTAAAGATTATCTTGATAATTGACGTGATATTAAGTAATGTCGGTACATAAACTTATTTAAGTATCTAGGTTGATTTTAGGTGTGTAGACATATACCACTCACTCTTTCTGAAATCTGCAGTACTATAACCTTTAAGTGTATACAAGTTTACAAGATATTTGTTTACAGTAATGGGATTTGACTATAGATCTGTTCCGATAAATACAGCTTTTAAATAAAAATTCGCATTGAAATCGGTCCACCCGTTTGAGCGTTACGGTGTCACAGACGGACACACAAAAGTTTTTGACTGCGCACGCACGTGGTCGAGGGAGACAGTTAATTATCCGCCGTAGTTTCAATATAAAAAATAAACAAAGTATTGTGTCAGCGGATAAAAAGACAAACAGTCGGCTGCAAGAACTGTCTGCGACAGACACGGCTTGGCACGCTCCCGTAGGTTGATTATGATGTTGCTCCTTAGTATGGTGTGGTGCAAGTCATAAACAAAGGTGTGCTTTAACTACCTCAATAGCACAGTTGGCATACACCACATACGTGCGTAATATAATGGCACAAAGGCTACCTTAAATACGTGAGACAGCACGGGTGGAGCCGCAAGTAATGCTAGTAATTGCTCTACTGATTTATTTTTATTGTAACTAAACGCTAAAAGCCTATATCCTGGAGCATATTATAAAAAAAGAGTTCGCGTGAGTTCCACCATTAATTTAGTGCGTGAAAAGAACGCTGGGGACGTTCAGTGACGAGCCGACGGCGACACGACTCCGTTTTGAGTTATAATAGACGCCCTTTGAACCATATAACCGGAGATAACTGAGATGAAATGGTTTAGCCTTTGATTTTATATGGATGTTGATGTGAGAAAATATGAAGGTGAGGCGATGCGAGCGTTTGCATGGCGCGGTCATTGGTTTGATCGAAAGTTTTGCACGCAACAAATAAACTAGATTTATAGAAAGCTAAATTATTTTATAATCACAAACTTCACAATATTCACTGCCAACGTGGCTGTGTAGACTGCCAAACCAATGTATGTACATATTATATGTATTTTGTGTTTCTTTTCGTAATGAATTTCTGAATGTTTTTTTTTGTGTAGGTGGATTACCCATAGCTTTTGTTTCGGGCGCTCGTTTTGGCAGGGACAACGACCCCTGTGCATTAGCAAAACAATGTGCACCAGCTTGGCACGGACGCGCCGTTACAGCATCACTCGGGGTTGCCAGGTTCAAGTGCAAGTCTCGGACAAAATAGACAAGAAATATTTAGTTCCTTTTTCCAAAAAAAAAATACGGGCCCGTTGCATTTATTTCGAAAGAGACGCATGTCATTTGAAGTTTTTGTTACTCATTCTTTCAAAGTGCTTGTTACATTGACAACCACAAAGTATATAACATATCAGATACCTCAGAATATGACTTCATCTATAGATATAGTAGAAATCCATAGCAAAAAGTGTCGTCATATAAGAATGGTACAACCTCCTTGAGGATACAGTGTGGTGTATTTTTTTTTTAATTCTACTGCCATCTAGAATCATATAAGGATTATTTTCAGGACAGTCCCGCACTCCAATAACTATTTGGTCATCTGAGCCCCTGCAACACATTTAAATAATTTAGCGGATCTCTAAATTGGGTCCAACGTCACACGCACTGGAGGTCTTGATATCTGTAGCGCTTGGTAACCAGCCAAGTTCCGTACAACTACTAAGTTCCAACTAAGTATTTCTACTACAGCAAACTTGCTAGAGTGTACTTACGTTTATCTTTTAAAGCTAAGTAAATAGTTTCCAATAACTTTGGTGATAGAGTAGTTCATCCTTATTTATTTTACAAAGTCATCAGCTTATGTTTTCCTTTGTGTACTATTTTAATGCTAATTTGGGAATTAAATCTTGTATTGATTTCTTATATTTACGCGAAAATTACACATTGAAATAAAACAAATTTTACGGATTTTATCGCGTTTATATAATGTTTTTATTTAAAATAAATTTCATTCGTATAATTTTACATACCTAACTGAAAAAAATATTTTATCTGAAAGGTACGAATACTATCATTGAATACAAATAAATATTTATTCCAAAACTCCAGACGCAGTGTACATTCTTTTAAAGCACCTACTAAAATATTCATGTCGCGGTCACTCATCGTAATAGGTTATTTAGACAAACGTCTAGACATTATTCATGGACAGCCCTCAAGGTTGACGACGAATGATAATTTGAATATTTGGAAATAAGTAGACTTCTATAGCGAGACATTTGTATTGGTGAAGTGGGTTTTTATTATTGTCTTTAACGGAAAAATTATATTCATAAAATGCCATTTTTTACCCGAGTTTCGCCCTACTTCTATTCTCTCTAAACAATGAACTCATATTGATTTCTTATATTTACGCGAATACTACACATTGAAATAAAACTATTTTTTAAGGATTTTATCGCGTTTATTTTTCGTCTTTACGTTCCCGACGTTTCAGCTGCTTTACAGTCCTCCCGTGACCATGGTTGCTGTAAAGCAGCCGAAACGTCGGGAACGTAAAAACGAAAAATAAACGCGATAAAATCCTTAAAAAATAGTTTTATTTCAATGAACTCATTCTGAATCTTTATCTTTAGTGGGCTATTAAGCTGAATAGCTTTTTTTATAAATAAATAAATAGTAGAAATCAGCCTTGACACTAAATATTTAAAAGTGAAAAGTCGATATTTCACGCCCGTCATCTAACTATGAATATTTGAAACGGCCATTACTGAAATATGAGGGGCGCCGGTCAGGAGGCGGGGGGCAGGGGGTTCATTAAAATAATGACAACTGTAGTGCCCTTAACTGGTTAAAGCGAGTTCTCATTAACGTCGGTTGAAAGAAAAATATCGGTCAAGTGTAGTACTACCGACGTTTTATGTTGCATTGAAATGTATACTGTGCAGTTTTTAGTGAAACATTGTTCCTTGGTCTCCTTGGTATTCTAACCGGTGAATAAATGCATTCTTATGATTTATGTATGTAATTATTTTTGTTGTTCAGAACTTGGAGCAAAAACTAAGCCTCAATTACAATTGTTTCTCATCTCCTTTACAACTGGTATTTTAAAGAATCTCTACGCTTGCTAGCCTCATCTATATTCAGCTGTCCCATTGAACTTCGTACCGCCTCAAAATCAAATGTATGAGAAAATATAAAATGTTACCCAAGTTTTAATAGTTATTCTGCTATTCGGGGCGAAGACAGATTGAAAAAAAACAAAGATCATATTAATCGGCTAGTGCGTTCTTGAGATATAAATTGTGTAACTAACACGTCTATGTTTTATATAATAGGATAAATTTATTGAAATAAAATTAATCTTACGGATTTTATCGCGTTTATTATACTTTTTGACTTATTCGTTTTTACTTTACTTTACTTTACTTTTATTTCAATGTGTAGTATTCGCGTAAATATAAGAAATCAATAGGATAGATTAAAATTAATTCATCTCATAACAATAGCAAAGCTACTACAAAAGTACCGTAAATCTATACATACAAATAAATAAAATTGGAGTGTCTGTTTGTAATATTAAAATAACCGCTTTTTAGTAAGTGCATTTGGATGTATACACGGTACCTATACAAAAACAAAATTTTTTAAAAAAATTGTCTGTCTGTCTGTCTGTTTGATCCGGGTAATCTCTGAAATGGCTGGACCGATTTTGACGGGACTTTCACTGGCAGATAGCTGATGTAACAAGGAGTAACTTAGGCTACTTTTATTTTAGAAAAAAAAACATAGGATCTCACGAAAAAAAATTAAAACCAATGTTGCAGCGCTGCGCCTGATTAAGTTTGATAGCAACAACCTGCAATGCGTCCCGCGGGCACAGAACGCGCGAGCAGGCTGTTGCCAACGGTTGTGTCTTTGTTAAATACCACGCGGACGAAGTCGCGGGTAACAGCTAGTTATAAATAAACAAGAATTATTAACTTCAACTCGGCTCTCTGAGTAAAATATGCTGTGCGTAATGTTTACCTATGCCACGACCTTGACAATGTAATTACCCTTCCTTTGTGACTTTGCTAATTACTTTCATGTTCGGGGGCATTAATTTTATATCCTTTCCCACGGTGAAAATTACGCATAATATCGATTTTCAAAGTTTCACCGTAACTCAAGATAGTTGAGTGAACTTTTAGAACTATTCATACAATTTTTTTGGCAGGGTTGCCATGTCACCGAGCTTTGACATTTCGACGATCATATCTATGATCATTTTTTAGGTATAATGTTTGACAGCACTCCACCCATAAGAATGAATTGACCTGATCCAGTAAGCCATGTGGCCTATCTTCAAACCACGACATATCAAATAATATTGTGTTTGTTTTTTGGATGCAATATACCTTGTTGTCTTTAACATTGTTATCATTCATACGAAAGCGTTTCGCTGTTGGCGATGTCGTAAATTTCCAAATTTATATTTGCTATGGCAGGCAAGCCGTACCATGTGGTACGGGCCTAACCGTGTGGAAAATATAAATCTTATTGCTATGGATATAAAGAATTGCTGGATGCGATAGAATTGCGTACTACACGAAAAAGTAAGGAGGCAGATATTTTTTCATATCGTCTTGGTTGACATTCGATAAGGATTGTTTCTCTTCTAAAACTATTTATTCTACACTAGCTGACCAAACAGATATTGTCCTGTCCCCAGTTTTTCCGACAACTTTTTTTATCCTATCAACCTGTTTCGGACTATATAAGGTACATATAACAAAAATAGTGTAAAATATTTTAACCAATGATCATCAGTATGTTATATAGATCGTGTTATATAGATTTTTTAATCGAGGCAACCCAGTAGCGTGTGACCATGCGCTCAGTACAGGGTTTCAACATCTGCTCCCCCGAGACGGGCCCCCATAAGGGGGCGAGGCACAAGAGGGGCACCGGTGCGTTCCGTTTGGAGATCCCGGAGCCCCTCCAACATGTGTCGAAGGCGGCCACCGGGGGGGTTTTAGTGGGTAAGAATCCCACATAACCCGGCCCTCTCCCACACAGAGGCCGGGTATCTATCGAAGATTTCACCCCCGTCAACAAAAAAAAAAAAAAAAAAAAGGGTGTCATCGTTTTTTATGTCTAAATATTGGATTGATTTCTTTGGAATGTTATCTTTATAACCAACTGTTAGCCGTGTTAAAATATTTTACACTAAATTTGATGCGCTTACCAACGACTATTATTTGTATAAATTGTGCTACTATGCTTAATTTCAGCGAATAAATTATAATCTTACGTCTCGGGGATAAAGCTCTTATCACCAAAGTGGGCAGCCATATCAATCATTGTAGATATTGAATCATAGAATCAAATCCCCAGATCACCTCTTTAACAATTAACCTTATCATTGAAATAAAACTAATTTTACGGATTTTATCGCGTTTAATTTATACATTTGATAATAATTAAACATAAAATAAACGCGATAAAATCCGTAAAATTAGTTTTATTTCAATGTGTAGTATTTGCGTAAATATAAGAAATCAATAAATTAACCTTATCTTTCATCTTAGTTATTGAGATGAGTTCAGTAGTAAAAATATTATTTCCAGCTTTTCTAGTATCAACGTCACCAGAATTTCGTTATAGTACTGAGCCTAATTGCGCAGCGGCATGCGATGAGACGACCCGGGTTCAAGTTTATTTCTGTCAATTAAATATTTATAAGCACGTTTATCAAGGGAATTATGTATTTAACCGCGATACGCTGAGCAAACGAATCTATTGTAGGTAATTTGTGAACATTGATTTTTACGCTACGATTTCTTAATTGTCTGGTTCTAGGACAGATTTTTGTATGGGTGTATGGGTGGCTTTGCGGTATGATTCTACCACCAAGAATCTGTAGCAAACTGATTTTAAATAATCATGGTGCCAGGTGATTATGAGTAGTAAGCAACTGCAACGCCAAGAACCTCCACAGTACAGTGAACCCGAAACCGTGCTTATATGATGATTTCTGAAGAAAGATAAGTCATGATTTATGTTTGAAACATATGAATAACACAAGAGGTATCTCTTGTGTTATTCACAAACTGCATACTTTACAGATGTCATTTTAAAACACGACGGTGTTGGAGAATAAAGCCATTTGTTATGTCTAGACGCGCGTAATGGTAAATCTACTGAGTTAGATATGAATGTAGAGACATAACCTGTCTACCTCCAGGTAGATCTGTTGCATTGATGCTATAAAGATATTCGTTTTGTAAAAATTACCGGTCAATAGAACTTTATTTAGACAAGATGCCCTGAACAGTGTGTCTACCAGAATTCGTTATTTAATTGTAACGACATCGACAAATTATGCTAGTCCCGTCATTCTTATTTATGAAATCTGTTGTAAGAGCAGGACGTAACGCATTATATGTACTTTAGTTTTTATTCCTCAAACATTTTGGCTATTAACAGCATTCGTGCTCACGAGGTAACGTAATAAATATGTAAATAATAACAAATATACAAATTTCATGGATACTGAAGGACAAGGAATAGTATTTTGCTGTAGTACCGATTCAATTGCAAAGAAGAACAGTGTATCATTAAGTGAAACAGGATTTTGGTTTCCACACTTCGTGCTCGACTGCAAAACGTGTAATTTCGTGATAGATAGCCTAGACGAGGCTACATGATAAATTGATATTTTAACGGAGCATTAAGCTTTGATACCATCGAGCGAAGCAGACAGCTTTTATAAGAAACTTATCATAAATAATGGACTATTTTTTCGGCATCAAGAACTTTTGCTGTACCTATCTACTTGACTTTCACCATTACATCTATATATATAAAAGTTACTAGCTGCGCCTCGCGGTGTTACCCGCGATTAAAAAGTTAAGTTTAAAGAAACACGGTTCCAGTATGCTATCCCATAGGAACCGTGCATTTTTCCGGGATAAAAATTAGCCTATGCCATTTTCTGACCCCTAAACTACCACTATCTATGCAAAAAATCATGTCGATCCTTTGCTCTATGAAAAATTTAAACGAATCTATCCCACGGGAACCATACATTTTACCGGGATAAAAAAGCCTATGTGCTATTCCAGACTATACTCCATCTCTATGCCAAATTTCATCCAGATCCGTTCAGCCGTTCTGGTGTGATTGAGTAACAAACATCCATCCATCCAAACTTTCACATTTATAATATTAGTGGGATAATCATTTGACAATGGTAAAACAAAGCACGTTTTAAAAATGTTCTGTTATGCGACTGTTAGTTGATTAATTTGCCTATATCGCCAATAAATTTTCCCAACTACACGTTAAATATCGTCTATATTGATACTTATAGTACCAACCGTAAGGTCCCACAGGGTTGGTTCAACAATAAAGTACGGCATAAACTCGCACCCGCGGGACACCCATGGGAGCGAAGGGGTTGTTTTAATCCTTACATTTATGCCCCTACGCTTTATTTATTGTCAGGCGTTATTTCTCAGAGGTTCTGTACAAGATCTTTAGGTATGTTATTTTTTATTTATTTTTTAATATTGTTATGTAATGTTTAGTAATCTCTTCTCGTATTAAAGTGGAACATAAAAAGGGCTTATGTTAAGTGCACACTACGGATCACGGTATAGGTTTTATTTATCGTTAATTAGAATTTAAAAAGGTGCAAAGTGTTATACAAACATTTTATCCGTTCATTCTTCTTTTGCTACGGATTATAACACAACGACTAATGGAATGGAGAGAACTCTTCTTGTGTGTTTTTATTTTGTTTTATTTGTCTATAGTATTTTTTAATAATATCTACTGCAAACTCTAGAATCATATTTAGGCCACGCTCTAGTGAAAAAAACAGTAATTTTACACTCACAACGCGATACTACAAAAACCTTTCATCCGAAAACGAAGCTTGTGCTCTCAAATGCCATCAAAAAATATTGAGCTTTGACGCAGAGTGCCGTTCAAGCCTTTCTATTTTCTTCTATGTTTAAAAAAAATCACTTGTAATTATAATGCAGGCCTATATTAATGTTGCACTTTTCTATACCTACCTAATTACCAGGTAGAGTTATTTTAATGGGCCTAGTTCGAATTAGCTTGATAGTTCGGCGCGTGATGGAATGACAGACTGTTCTGAGCTTGGATGAAAGATGTTGTAATATTACATCTTACCTTCTCCGTGCTTCTGAGGCCATGTTAAACTGCCAGTACCGCGGCTGCCCTTAGCATATCTTATGTTACGGGGAATCAGAAGTTTGGATCACCATTCTTATTCTAAATAATAATAATATCACATCAACTGTATTGTCCCTAACCCAGCTTGTATTATGGGTACCGTACATTGGTACCGTATCAATCCAGTATATAATTAGGTACTTATAAATATAAAAACAACTATGACTCGGGTGCAAACATTAGAGCTCGGCATATAAAGTTTCCCCCTACCGGTATCCGAACCTGGAACCATTGATACAGTAGGCAGGGTCAGTACCAACTGTGCCAATCGGACCGTTGTAAAGTTTGTCCTATATTTTCAGGGGCAGTCGGAAGTCATCAACTAAATATCGGTATCCTAGCAACCAACCTCAATTGAATTCCAAAAAAGCAAGGAATAGATATGAAGCAAGTCAATGCAAGGAATAACTGCAATGCAGTTATTACACATAATGTTTTACTGTATTACGGAAGAGGTGAGGATAAACTCCGTCGTAATGAAACTCTAGGAATACTGCAAACTACAAACTCGTACCTCGCATAGCGAATGAGCGTGTACCCACTATGTTTCATTTATTGCGGGTTGTTTTATAAGCGGAGTGCGGGACTAACGTTTATGAAATTATAATTTCTGCGTTTTAAAATCGAAATTAATTGTCTACAAAATGTAATTGCATATATTTTTTAAAAGAAGAATGCGTAGTATTAAAGGAAAGCTATAAGCTTCGATAACATTCGCTTTCATTTTTTTTGCACTGTCGCGTTACTTTTTACGCAACACATGTAGGTATACAAGCATGCTTTCGAGGCGATTCATCTGAGTAACTTATAACGTAGTAACCGATAGAATCCACAATATATTTTCCTTTATCTAAAAATAATATAAATAGTACCTACAAATGTGGAACTTTTAGTTGCTATAGCATTGAATTTTATTTTGCTATCGACACGATAAAAGAAGAATAGAACGTAATACTCGGTCTGCGCTTTTTCTCTACGCCTCACTCGCAACGCCCGCAAAGCACTTAGGTATATAATATTTTTATTGCTACCCGACCCCGCGAGGGGACACGACGGACTAAATAAAAATGTATTTCCCAAAGAAAGCCGACATTGTAGCTGCGTCAGTGAGTACCCGTGTGGGGATGTTCACTATTGTATCGGGCTCCGATGTGGGGAACAAAGAGTATTCTGTTTGATAATGTGAGGGGGAATATCGTTCTGCAAGTTCAAATAACGCATTGTGCATTAAGAGAAATGGGTTTTATATTTTTTTAAACAACAATAAAGCAATGTTTTCTATTTGCATGTTATTTATGCTGATTGTATTTGCTTGTAATTATATAAAGTTTATACGTACGACCGAAAATGGCACTATTACTATGTAGAGTTCCATCGACAGATTAACAATTATAGGTATGTAATTTTAGGCAGCAGTTGGTGAGTTGGTGGTATTTAGCATATTGGCTATGCTAAATATACATGGTGATACTGAAATTCGACACTAATATAAAGAGTCACAGAATGAGATGAAACTGTGTCTGCATTTCGTCGTCGAGGATGTGTAGCTGTGTACACACTTTAACATAATGTCTAAGAGACAACCCTAATGTACTAGTCATCGCGATCTCCAGAAATGAAGACCAAGATGAATCAACAGATTCTTAAATCAATCAATCAACAGTTCCTTAAGGTCTTTACAACTAACAGAATCGTTTAAAAAGCTTATTAATGTATCAAAAATAAAACAATAATTAACGCTACCGTGATTAACATCATCAAAGCGTAATTTTCTAAAGCAATATAAAGTATTACATTAACTTGCTATTTTATTGGAGCGGTCAACACGTCATGTGAGCTATAAAGTTGGCTAAATATTTAAGCTGCTCATAATAGTGCAATTTGTTCGTTGCAGCACGCCTTGCGAAGCTGTTGGCGCTGTATATTATAGCTGCTTTTACATTGTCAATAGGCACTTACTGCATTTTCTTATAAATATTTAATTAATTAATTAATATTACATTTTAGTTAGATTTATGCAATAACATAGCTGCCTCTTACATCTTATATAACGTATATGTCAACTAATAAATTTTCGGTCTCGGAGGACTAATGTTGGTCAATTTGTGAAGTTTCGGTTGTCGTTCAAATTATTGGAAGCTACTCCAATAAAAAAAAGAGACAAGAAAAATCAAAACTAACTAACTACTTATAAGGTAAGTTAGTTAACAATTCAAATTTAGCGGGAAGTTACAGGCACAACTTGTACCGAACGGTACGGTATCAACGGTAAATAAACGCAAGCTTTTATCCGCCGTCCAATTTACAAAAGAAAAAAAATCGTGTCATAACTTTTAGGAGAATAAACGCTCTATAAAGACTTTTTTACCGAGCTAACAAGACGAGACTCAATTTATTTATTACTAACAGTGGCTTTGATAAATAGGCAGCGGGAGCGTGCCCGAGCCGTGCAAACCGACTGAATTAAAGACACCGACACTCAGCCACAGCGGGGGAATAAATTGGCGTATATTAATCTTTGTCACTTAGTACCCCATAAAGTTCATGTGATGAATTAGCCCGCACCTGAGCGGGAGCGGTGGCCGATCGACGGAGAAATTATACAGTGATGAAATTAATCAGAATTGGTTTTAATGAAAATTAAAAAGTCTTACAATTGGCATAACTCTCGGGATACTCGTTGATCTCACTGGTGGGCTTCCTGAGGGCATACGTGGGATTGCAACTATAAATGACGGTTATCCGCCAAATCTAGGTAGACTAGGAGGTGACCTTAATATAAAATGGGAAGGTCAAAAGCTGGGTAGCGTTTAATCTCGTAGGTGACCTTTTGGCTTTTCGTTTACTATTCTGAACAGGACGCCTATAGAAAGTAAAGCCGATTTTTATAAAAAAATACCGTAAACTAAATCGGTATTTGTGTAATAAAGCGTATACAAGTTTTTACTTGAAATACTTGTACACTATACATGTTTTACGAGGCAGTAATGTTTTCATCTCATGCACGAGCTTTTAACGGAGTACAAAACGATATATTCTAGTCGGAGCATTTAAATATTATATATCCTTGTATATGTGAACTCTTTCAAACATGAATGAAAAACAGGTTAGATGAAGAAAAAATATTACTTATATGAGCTAGGAAAGTAAAGTACTCACTGTATTTACTTACTATTGCTAGCTTGCTATATTTATTCTATACCTGAATCGACTGAATTTCGATTACTGTACATTGCATGTTAGTCATCGCGAACTTTCTATAAAATACATGAGGACATTTTTTGAACGTAATTAAAGAAATGTTTGATCTGATTATCACACATATTTTGTCTTCCCAACCTTGTGGCAATCGGGCGTACACTCTGCCAAGCCGTGGACGATCCATTTCCATTGGTTGTTTATCCGATTAATTACACACAGGTACAGTTGCACTGAATTACATCCACGTTTCGCTAAGAAGTGAGTCTCAAACAGCGCTATTTGAGCAGATTATCATACAAACAAAACAGATGATGTCCCTATAAGCAATCTTATTGCAGTGAAATCGAATGGGCAGGCAATTAGCAGCAACCGCACGTATATTTCAGACGCGCGATCCATTGGGAGTCGCGTTATTGCGTTGTTTCATGCCGCACTAACTGTGAAATAGCTAACATCGGACAATGTCCACACTTGTGTATGGGATCATCAATGCGGTTTGTCGCTTATACACGCATAAAATTCTCGTAAGAAAATGCAAAGGACAGGTAATATATAAATAGAGATAAGGATTGAATTAAAATTCATGTACAGGTAAGCGTTATGTGACCTACATGTAACACGTTTGCTCCTGTTAAATTTATTTCCATGATTAAGAAAACAAAGTAATGATATCTTATATTTACACAAATACTACTCGGTGAAATAATACATTTTTTTTCGGTCTTACGTGAGGCCATTGAAATTGAAAAACATCCTTATTTCATACATAAGGAAGATGGCTGGGTGCTATGACCGACTTGGGATCCTGTAATTTAATAATTAAATCCAAAGCTAAGCGCACCATTGCAAGACCTCAAGACACTGTGAGCACTTTCTGCGTGTATCGGCCACAAGCAACAACTAAATATGAGGGTACCCCAGATCAAACGATGACACAAAGGCGTCAACCACCTCAGTCCTACCGTGACCATGGTTGCTATAAAGCAACCGACACGTTGGGACCATAAAAACATAAAATAAACGCGATAAAATCTGAAAAAAAAAAAAACAATACAAAGTAATCTTAAATTCTATTGATTATGAGATTCTGGGTTTTCACTTATAAAGTTCTTAGAAGCCAGTCTAACAAATAGACTGACTGATTGGCTGGCTAGTGCATTCCCTAAATTGCAAATAAGCTCACCGTCAATGGTCATAGCCTGACCGACGATGCAGCAATGTGAGGCTGGCAAAGCGGGGGACCGATTGCTTTGGGCAAGGATTATCACTGTCATCCTGCACGCGGTTTAAACCCAAACCATCTACACAAGACGGTTCGGTCAGCCTCGACACAGCCAATTACATTGGGACATAATACTTCGGGAAATAATTACATTGATATACAGATTTATCCATCTATCTTTCAGCCGAAAGATGGCCGTTGCTGGACATAAGCCTCCCCCAATGATTCCATACACTACGGTCCTCCATCACTTGCATCCACCGGCTTCCTGTGACGCCTATGATAACCTCTGGTTTCCTTGTGGGGGCCGTCCAACACTACGTCCTCCTCAGTATCTATTCATAACATCAAGTTAAATTTGGTCCAACAACACAATGCTTACTGAGTATCCTAATAGAGCTATATTGAGGAATAAATCTAGCCCCAGATAGCAATGTGATTACGCGGCACCAGAGCGTGGACAGCCAATTGATCCCCATTGTTAGCGGCAGATGAGCATGAAGCGCTTCGTTCAGATCGGCTGTTAATTAGCTTTATAACCGATGTGGGAATAAAATAGACAAGGCGTTATCGATTGACCTTGTCGAAGTTATCGAGCAAGAATATATGCTGATACAAATTGAGTAAAATAAGGCAGGTATGGAAAGCTTTCAAAAGCGCTACGATGGGCAGCCACTTACAGAGCTCAGTTCTTATAGGTAAAGTCGACCAAGAAACTCCTTTATCACCTTAAGGTTGAATATCATTTCACATCATAGAATCGCATAGGATAATTTTGTACATTTGTTATTTATTTGAACTTAGAACGTATCAAATATGAACCTTATCAGAACTGATAAACCACTATCATGGCCGACCTTACCAATATGGTTAGAGATTATTAAAATACCCATTAGCCCCCAAGGGTTTCGAAAACCAGTTCAGAATTATAGTGTTTAGAGCTCAAGGAGAAGTTGGTTCGATTATAGAATCTACTACCTATATCTTGATTCGTATCTTAAACCCACATGTTTTTTGACTCAGCCTCCATTTTTGAAAGTATGTAAGTACCTACCATAAGTATGTAAGTATGAGGTATGTAAGTACCTACCCGTAACATTGGGTGTATTACCTATTTAAATCATAACCTCAAATGTTTATCGTCACTCCCATAAATGTTTAAGCCCCATACAGTTCAACTACATCCCTTAACATAACCTCAGACGACCACATAAAAGTTTATCAGACACCATGTAAACACAGCCATTTCGGGTGTCATAACATTTCACACATTCCAACTACATGGTTACACACCACTAGCATAACAGTGACAAGTAACTGTTCTGTGAGAGGGTGCGGCACTATTATCAATAACAGTGACGATAAACTGTTCCACGGCAATATCACATGTGAGGGAATGTTCGCGTTTCTATAAAAATAAGATTAAACCACCTCTGTGCGTTTGTCCCCAGGGCGCTCACGACCCGTAGTGTTGGCATTGTGAACGGCGCCCGGGACTTGCGATCCCGCGGGACTAGCGCTGAGCTTAAAAGTTAAAATATTTAGTATCGGAGAATTTACATCCCAATTTTTTTTTAAGTTTTCATCCTTGTGCATAAGGATTCTTGTCTGAGAAATGCTTTGTGATGTCATTGTAGGTTATTAGAACTTCTATATCGTTGAATGTTAGTTTGTAGAATTTCCTTAATGTAGTCGTTTGATACACTCGTATGTAATATATCATAAATATCGTATCAGAGTTTTTTTATTAACTTTATATATTCAAAGATTTTAGTATAGTTTATAAATATTCCTAGCTAACATTTAGAAATAAATCTTTGCCTTCCTCTTTAAAATATTTCCGGACTTGCCAACGTGTTACCGATTGGCCATCACTACTCCCGGTTCACTATTGGTTTTCGCTGGAAAGCAACCCCGTGTAATCCGATTTTGGCCTCTTTTCGTGTTCCTTCTCATAGTCTCCGTGAAAGTATACGTTTTTCGTTCGTTCCGCGGTGTTATAGTTTTGCGAAAATATTTCATGTGCCTTCATGTGGCTTAATGTAGCCAACATTATGAATAAGTTTTAATAGTGTTAACATTTTTTACGTTGCAAATTAATTAATCATCACGTTTATTTATTTCTAAAACTATTGAACTGATGTGACTCGTATTAATTTGTACGCATTTTATTTATAAAGAAACCTAAAGAAATCTTGTCAACCGTAATTTTAGTTACCTAACAAGGTAGGTTTAACATCTTCTACTGATATTTATATTGGTACACATGTAAAACTATTTCCTAGACACCTATAAACATCATATTATTATTTTTTCCACTCAATCTTTTAATGTAATGATTTTTCCGCTTCAGCAATATGTTTTCCCGTATCTGAGCATGAAAACACAGCAATGATAACGTAGAAATAAAATATAACAACATTGCTATAAAGTATTTTTTTATACAAAATTTCGCCGTGACAAGGAAAATCGAGCGTTCCGTCATTATGTTTCTGTCAGTATTCAATTTCCTGATCTGCCGGATTTAAATTATGTTTCTTTTTTGACAGACTTTAAATTATGTTTGTTTTGATTTTACTAAGCTTCCTCGGGCAACGAAACATTTACGAAACATATATTTTATGTAGTATATCTTTTTCTCATAACATATTTTAATGGTGGATATACATAAGAGTACGATAGTAATAGACTGAGGGCAACCAGCGGTTACTAATAGGTAACATCCTAATTATAATAACATATAAATAGTTTGCATAAAGAACCATATAAATCCAACGTAAGCCCACATAATATATTATTTAACATGGGCAATTCTTTAAACGATTCCAATGGTTATAATGGAGGTACCTAATAATAGAACAATCACTATTTCCCGCTCGGCTTTACTCGTATTGTGTGTCCACAACAATAGTAGGATAAGTTCCCTCACGACTGATACGATTAGCAATCGAACCCATTTCATAATGTTTGAATGATTGTATGCTATATATTGATGTTGGTCGTTTTTAGGAACAAGTACTCTGGCCCATATATGTGTTAGCTATTAATAGGCCCGCATTTAAATATTTTTATACAACATATACTCATACCATTTCTTTTTATAGTCTTTTGCATTTTTTTTAAATAGGGAAGCGGCCTCCCGTTTGCCCTGAGTTGGCTGATAACCGATTTACTCGTAGCAGGTACCACCTGCAATCTGAAACCCAAATAGTGGTACAACCTTAGGGTAAGGTCATCTGCCAGATTTTTTCAGGCGTCGTCGGTCTGACTGCCCCTAAGGACTGGCAAACGGACGCGCCAGTTGGTCGTGCCCTAGCCTCCACATTACTAAATTCTTATGCATTGAGGTTTGAGGCCAATAGTTCACCAATACTGTATTACTCCAAATTAAGCTGATCCTGAATAACCTTATACTGTTAACAATATTAATATAGAAATAGAACAACGTTTGAAAACTATTCTGCATCTCTAAATTAATGTAGCGTATAAGATATGTATTCGGATAACTCAAGCTTTTATCCCGAACCCCGCGGAATAAAGCGCACAGATACCATAACCCGTACCTACATGAAAAAAAAAATACCATAAATTTACATTTCGGTAAAGTGCGAATACCAACGTCGAGATAAGAGCGGTTTTTGGTGGGCGAACGCAGTGTCTGTGCTATCATAATTTATTAGTGTGGTGCGGTCGGCAGGTAGCGACGTGTGTTTAATGCTAGGTGCACGTGCACTCGATAGCTTCGGGTGCGGATAGATGTTAAGTGCATCATCAGAGTTTTAACATGTTATTTTATAGCCGCTATAAAATTTTATATACGGCTAGCAGTGCCCAGAATATAGATACGCGATCAAATTGCAGTCTTATTTTAATATATACTTACTTATAGATTTTGCAGCAAATATTACAATTAATGTTGTAGGGATGATGAATGTAAACAACAATACCAGTGGTTCGTTTGGAGAAATTTGACAAGATCGACGAATAAAAAAAAAACTCGTGCACTCTGAAATCATTTGAACCAACTCTAAACGTGGCCATTTAGGCAATAACAAAGGATTGAGAGTCAATAGACGATGCTACCGGGTCCTTTGTAATCCGACAGCTTGAATTGTGAGCAATTTCCATATCTTTATATAGGTATATTTTTAGTAATTATTCCGACTATGGTTATATAATTATGTCCAAAAATAGCTTGTAAATAATAAACAACTTGATTTATCTAGGAACATAATAGTCTGTATATAATTTGATTATAAAAAATAAATCCGGGTAAAACTGTATAATATGTCGCCGGGCTATAGCAAAATTCGCTGTTTTGCCGAAATATCCTATATGTTATCATAGTCTTACGATTTCATGCTAAAATCAATTTAAAAATAAAAATTCATGACTCGGGTATAAACATTCGTGCTAATCATACGAAGCTTGTCCCTACCAGAATTAAAACCCGTGACCCTCGGCACAGAAAGCAGGGCTACTACCAACTGGGCGAATTACGTCGTCAAATCAAATAGAATATCAAATATCTAGATATTTTCTCGTCTCTAATACCTAAACGCCGTACCAGCCCCCCGATTCACAACCTTATCATAAGTTTTGTATAGACCGATTCAGTTATTAATTTAAAAGTTCATTATGTAATATTCTATCTAAAGCGAGCATAGCGAGCGGTCGAATCGAACCATTCGGTTGTGTAGTCAAAGATCGTCATTGAATCGAGAACATTTCTCATCGAATCGATTCGCATACATGTCGAAACGTTCTGAACCGACCCACTGTATTAGTTTACAAACGTTTTAATAAATACATGTGTAGAGAAAGAGGTCGTGTTTGTTCCCATCCCCGCCCCAAGGCCATCCCTTTGTAGCCAGCGAGCGTGTTATTTGATATCGTATTATGAATACTTATTATTTTTCGCTGACTTAGCAACAGGATTTTGTGTATTAACCATCTGGAGCACTACGATTGGACGCTTAATAAAGCCTTCGTTCGATTACGTTGTTCTAGTGATTTGAAATGAATACTCCTGTACTCGCCTCTTCTTTTAACTATGGAATTTTACTCTACCTCACAGTTAGGATACTTTTGAGAAGACCAATCTGCATATTGTCTTTTGACAACTGGTTAGATCGACTAGTTTTATGAAATGCTGTATTTTAGATGATATTTTAAATTTACGAATCTTTGTTTTATCCATTTTCTGTCAGATGTTAGCTATCGTCTTATCTATCAAGATATCTAAGAAGACTATCACCCTCCGAAAACTCAAGGCTTTTGTAATGGCTGTTTTAAACAATTAGCTAACTAACTGATCTAATGCTAATGTATTTTAGCTATCAAATAACTAAGGATTTTAATCAATTCAAACCAACATTATTCATGAATTACTGACAACTCACACAAATATTCTCTATTAATGCATCGCGCAGTTTGGACCTGCATTATCAAAATGACTAAGGATATTGCGTTGGATTTAATTACTATATATTATAGCTTCCAGAAACAAACGTTCCGTAGTATAAAACCGCACACATCTGACGCATTGAGTAAAAAATACAATTTTGCTTATACGCGTAATTGCGAGTTGGCTCGCCCTCAAAACACACTGTACGGCGTCGGTACAAAATTTGCAGTAGCAACGCTCGCGTTTGCTGGTTTGGCGGCCGCCTTGGTACCGGTTCAAATATGAAGCAATAAATTTCGTTTAATGTACACGTATGTACAGCGGGACTTGTTTAACTGTGTTTACAATTGTCCTTTTAGGGAATTTGAAGCTAGGTATTTTTATTAAATGGTTATGAAGTTAATTCAAATATTTATAAGAATTTAAAATTGGGATTAAGCCCTGAATTTAGGCTCTTTAATGTTTATTCTACAGGGCACAGGTATAGTAGTACATTAGGAGAGAGATAATCACTTATATAAAGTACATATAATATAAATAAAAAGCGTTTTAGCTGGGGGCACGGACTGCCTCGTCGTGTCGAGCAAACAATACGGGCACGCCCGTATCATCCTTTTCTCGAAGCAACTCAAGGCACTTTTAAGCCCTTTGTATCTTCATTGTTGTGGGAAAAGCTAGAAATTTACTTTATTTACTTGAACAAACCAATAAATAAAACTATCTAATGTAAATTACGAACTAAACTCACCTAAAGGACAGCGTAGTCAGTGGTCTATAAGACTTGTGGCTGTTCACATCCGCCATGGGCATGCCCCAGTAGTCGTCCAGAAACAGCTGCTTGAGCGAGTTACTGCCGACCACGTCCCCATTCGTCACTATGGCCGGGATGTCGTCATGCACGAATTCACCATTCAAACTATTTACATAGCTCAGCACAGCTGCGGTTGTCACCATGGCGTAGATGGCGAAGTCGCTGGTGCACCGTCTCGACGGCGAGTGCTCGCGGACGGTGGGTAGCGCACGCCGCTTCATCTTAGCTGCACGAAATTGAATGGTCACATTTCTACATCTGCACATTGGATTGGTATCTGGAACAAGGGGGTTATAGGTCAATACTGTTAGGATTATAGGAATTATCTAATTAATTGAAAGAATGCTCTTGTAAAAATGAATCAGAATCAGAACATTTTTTATTCATGTAAACCAATAAGTACAGTACTTATGAATCGTCAAAAAAGTAACAAAAAACATTTTTACATATATATTTATTTAGGTCCTTTGGTATTTAATATTGAAGTATCTACACGTCTAAACAGATATGTAGATATTAAGGATAGATAAAAGCCTCTATCCGCGAATTAGAGCGCCCTTCAAAAACTCATAATTTATAAAAAAGTTAATGCGTGTGCTCGGTATTCATGGCGACATCCACTGCGCGCTCACGGTTATAATAAAACCCCGAATTCCGTCCGTCTGTTCGCATGATTCCGACGCTAATCTAAATAACTATTTTTCAATATAGCAGCGGCAATATCGTCGAGTTATGAATTTTCGTGTGGCCTACTCAGAAACGCGGTACGTGCCCCAAATATAATTTGAAGGGAAAAAAATCCGTCCGCGGAATATTCGCCTGCGACTAAATATAAATATTTTGGATTCCCACCGCATTACGTGGTACCGCACATTGCTACGCTCATTGATTTATTTTTACACATAGGTAGGTATTATGTTACCAACCCACGTATGGTATTTGAGGTTGTGTTGCTACGTGAATAAACTTTATTCCCGTAGCAATAAGGAACTGATATTTTCCTACACGAAATCTTAAATTTTCACTTAACTACTGAAATTTACACAAATAATGTTCTCTCTTTATGTAAAGTTATGAACTCACTTCATCAACCCGTCGCGGGGCGGTGTTCATTAATTTTATTAGCCTAATAAACATGCTAAAGTACACAAGCTCATAAATATGGCACAAGCTACCTGTGAATTAGCCTCTTGTAATCATTAAAGTGTAATGCGAACGGTGTCAGATAAATGTGGCCTGCAGTGTAATAAAGTTAAATTAAAAATAACAAAAGCCATACCCATCAAAGTAGATAAATATTGGTGTTACTTTAATCCAATGATTAGCATTAGCAGTAAATTCTACGATTTACAGATAAATTGTGATGCTGCGTCGCTCGGTAAAATATAAATAAATACAAAAAATGTGCCCAAATTCATAAAAAGATTTAATAACTATACGATGGCATCACAAGGCAATTTTCTTTTGAAAAATGTTCCGTAACACCATGGTAAATTGAATACACATTTCAATGAATACGGGCGTGAGTTTACACTTAGCTTTAATACTTTTGTTTTCATCCAGTCATAACAACCCAGTATTTATATAACAACATGGTCAATTGTTTCAGATATCATTTAATTCACAATTAAAGGCTCTTTCACGTACCTAATAAAAATATATAATATGCTCTAAGTTCAAATAGTATGTACTACAATAAATAATAATAATATATAATAAATATCGCCAGACGAACACGCAAACTATACGGTCCCACACTAAGCAACGCTTGTATTATGGGCACCGCACAATGGACTGGGGGCGAACCCAGTATAAATTACTTATATAGATATCAAACATCCACGACTTGGGTACAAACATTCGTGCTCCTCACACAAACATTGCTCCCTACCAGGATTCGAACCCGGGACCCCGGCACAGAGAGCAGGGTCACTACCAACTGCGCTAATCAGACAGTCGAAAGTCGTCGAATTGAAATGAAAATAGTACCTAAAAGTGATTCAAGAGTTTTATTATTAGTTTGGATGAGCCAAAAAGTTGGATACAAGAGATCGATAGAATATACAATGGTCTAAGGATGACGCTAGTAACATCAAGACTAGTGCAGCGAAAATTAACTCAAATTAAATCATCATCTTTTCTTTGTCAAAAGCTGCCACCAATAGAAATTTGATCTTTCCGTAATATGTCATATATATATGTCACACACGCATATCTTGAAATCAGTAGTGAAATGCCACCACTACCAAACCACCCACTCTACCCCACCATGGCTACACCCATGAGAAATTCTAATCTCAGACTACTCAGACCATTCGAAATGTCTTTTAGACCATGTGACTGCCACTTGGATTGTTTGTCTACAACTAACAAAACACATATTGGTTGTCTGGAAGAGATCACATTTTAGTGATAAGACCGCCATTTGTATTATCTATCTCTTGTCTTTGATTGTTGTTATGTTTATTTCTTTGGTGTACAATAAAGAGTTTAATAAATAAATAACCCAGAAAAATAAACCAATATTTTTCGTGATGAAAGAAAATCTTGTTTTTATTTTTATTGTAACCCTAAACGAATTCAAAATTCACATTTCTCCCTTAATTTTTATGGTTTCAACGAAGCCGCATTAGCGATTCTTTGTTAGCCGCAGACGAATGTCCCAGTCTCTAACGAAGTCAAATTATTATTTCTACAAACTTTTTGCTTGCGAATACCTACTGTTACTGGGACAGAGTTTTTATTTTTACCGCTTTGAATTGAGCTTTAAGTTAAAGTAATAACCATAACATGAATAACGAAGCATGTATAACTTATTATTTTCTATTGAACATTTCAGATAGAAATACGTATTTTGTTTGTTTTATTAAACATTGATAGTGATTTAACTGGTCTACTTTTCTATTTTCAATCTGTTTTTAGACTTTTTTATGTTAAGTACCAACCTACACATTTATCGTCTGCCAAGGTTTTAGTGGACTAAATATACTGTAAGTTACACACGATCCTGACCTACTGATTCGATTCGATTCATAGATTCGATTGATTGATCGATCGATCGATTGATTCGATTCACAGCTCCATATCGCAAAAGCATACCCTTGAAATACAATTGTGGTAATATTTTATTTTTCATGGTTACTACTTTATTTTCACAAAGCCTTAAAACGAAATAATGTAGGTACACGTTTTGTTCCCAGGCATCGAGTTAATTATCGCGAACATTGCCCGGATGTCTATGGAGTATATGTATAGAAGCCGAGTTGATTGTTCGCGGGGCCGTTTCTGAGTATTCTTGACATGAACGCCCACTACGAATGTCAGGTTTGACGTTTTAATTCTTATGACGGTATATTTATTTTAAGAGAGAGAACTACTGTTAATTGTCCATACGTAATTAGCAATGCTTTATATAGCCGCGACAATAGTCGTATCCAAACCAACCGTAGAGCCTTACGAGTGTGGCTCACGCTCTTGCTACATTGCCCGAGCATTATCATCAGCTGTGCTTTGCTGTCAGCTCGCGCGCGGCCTGGGCCCCAAGTCTGCTAACACAATCGAATCATAATCGATCAGCAACCGCATAGTAACTGTCACTTTTGACAGATATTGTATGGGATAACTGTCAAAAGTGACAGTTACTATGCGGTTTCTGTTCGATTATGAAACGATTGTGTTAGCAGACTTGGGGCCCTGGGCCGTAGCCAGCCTCGCGAGGCAGCGCACTTGGTCTGGACAAATAGCCGTTTCTTTCCACTAACCGATCGTTAGATACACTATACATGTTAGGCATTTATTTTTGTATATCCAATTCTCTCATATAGATGAGCATAAAA
This sequence comes from Pheosia gnoma, assembly GCA_905404115.1. NCBI lineage: Eukaryota > Metazoa > Arthropoda > Insecta > Lepidoptera > Notodontidae > Pheosia > Pheosia gnoma. Next base: position 9,915,128 of record FR989900.1, read on the forward strand.
TATATTGCTAGCAAACTAAAAATGATTTATAGTTTACTCAACTTATTAATCCATGTCTTAATTTGCGACGAAGTGTGAGCGTACAGTAATTTCTCACTTCGTACCCTTCGGGGAAAACAAATGTAATATTTAATTTATTTTACTATTAAAGCATATACTAATCTACAAGCGAACGCAATAAAATCCATTGTTATCGTTGAGTACATTCATTTGATCGCATAAAACGGCCGCGGTGGTCGTAACCCGAGGTCCGGTGGCCGCCCCCGGCCACATTTATGTGCTATTCAGTTAATAACGACGGTCGCGTCGAGTTAGGAGCACATGCTTTAGTTATGAGTACACGATTTCACATGTCACAAGTGATTATCTTTTATAATTTCCGGTGTCTGTATTGGACACGTAGCGGTAGAAGCATGAACAATATAACAGATTAGTCTGTAGTTTATTATTATCCTACTAATATTATAAATGTGAATGTTTGGATGGATGGATAGATGAATGGATGGATGGATGAATGTTTGTTACTGAATCAAGCCAGAAGCGCTGAACGGATCTGGATGAAATTTGGCACAGAGATAGATTATAGTCTGGAATAGCACATAGACTACTTTTTATCCCGGTAAAATGTACACTTTATAATCGCGGGTAACACCGCGTGGCGCAGCTAGTGATTTTATAAATTGGAGCCCTCACACATTATAAAACGTCTGAGGTCGGCTCAGACGAAGAGATAATACAAATAACAGGGTGTCGCGAACAACATAGTGAAGCGCAAAAAGCAAAGCAGATACGTGTGTCCACGCGAGACAAGAACATATTTTATTCACTCGTCTAATTATAAAAGTGAAATAAAAAATATTACCGTATTGAGAACCTCCTCCTTTTTGAAGTCGGTTTAGGTAGTATCTTTGATGACTCATCGATGAGTGTTATTCGCGTGTGCTTTACAAATCGGCTTGGTTATTTGTACTTCAATATATAGTTCGTGACACTCCGCCTGTCTAAGTATTTCTTCGTCTGAGCAGGTCACCATAATTCTTAATAAACTTAAATGATTAACATGATTTGTATCATGGTATAATAATATGCCATATCAGGTATTCTCTTCCGACGATGGCCCAAGACTACGTCGAGTGTCTTTAATAGAATTAACATCACTCATGCTCAAAGATGACCAATGACGTAGTCTTGGATCAATCACGGGACCTAGCTGTCAATATAATACCTGTCGTAGCATATTTTATACCATGATTTGTATACGATTGGAGCGCCTACGTATGACGTAATGAGTCTATAACTCATGAAGACCTCCATCGTCACGAGCTCTACCATAGCTCTACCTATTAGTAGACTGCACTGGAAAAGTAAATTTGTATGTAATAAAATCTGCCGCTTTACGCCTACATTCTGAACCATTTCGTTTAAACGGAAATATACTCAGCAAATCATGCAAATTTTATGTGTCTAGCTGGAGTGTCTATATTTGGAGCCAAGTTGAAACAGTTCGTATAGAGTTGTCTACTGTTGATTCAATTATTCATTACCGTTACAATTTGTCTCAAATACAAACGCAACTTCGGGTTCTCACTCACGTTTGTTGCAATATATGATAAATATTCATGGCCGACATCAAAGTAAACGTTATTTTTTATGGATTTAGTTTTGGGAAACCTGTCCAAAATGACGATTACAATGCCTGTGAAATAAGTCAATAAATAATAATTTACATGAATAAAAATATTCTCATTCTGGAATTATTTTTCCCTACAATATCCAATGTATAGACACGGCCAAGTTAAAGTATTATGTACATACATTAAATATTATAAGAGCGCTTACACTTCCGCGAGTCTGTAGTAAGAGCTTGCAGACAAGCTGATGAATAAATTAGATTCCCTCGATGTTTCTGCGATGACAAATTTCATTTTCGTTTGATTACTTCCTGCGTTGCTTTAGAATAATGATGAGCTTATTTTTTCACGATGTCATTGTATTTTCATGTTTATTATCTGTTTTTGCGTTTAATTTTTCCATCGTAGCTATTTAAGGTATGTACCTCCATATACACATGATATTCACGTTGTGCATAAAATAAAATCTATGTAACATCATATTTTAAAGACTAGCAATTATTTACTGAGAATATCCCATATAAGGATACTTTAATTTATAGCGCTGCACTTAAGGGGGAAGCTCAGGTCAGGGCGCGAAATTCAAAATGTCAATGGTTTTTAGTTTTTTACGAAAAATTTGGACATCTTTACGATATAATTTAGTGTTTTGCGATATTAGCATTCAGCATTGGATGTTTCGATGTATTAAGTTTGCTTAAAAAACCTAAAGCGATACAACACCATAAAGTTAGTATAAAAAAATAAAAACCATTGACATTTTGAATTTCGCGCCCTGACCTGAGCTTACACCTTAAGTGTGATCTAAAAATAGTATTTCCTTGTCACAAGTAATGGGCGTGTCTTTATCCACGGTGACGTAATAATTTTACGAGATTATAGCGCATGATTTGGGCCTTATTGATGGACTTTTAATTTCCAATTTGAGATTGATAGTGGTATTTTACTAGCATATTACTCTATAAACATGCATGATGTTTGATGGTACGGCATTTTAGTTAATAAATAATGTGTTTATGAGTGCTATAACCTATAAGTTTTATTTACAACTAGCTATTGCTTTTGTACCTTTTTTTAACAATTTTTTCAGTCACGTTTCAGTGACATCCTGTGAAATAAGTAATGGATTCTTCAACCACACCTTCTATAACCACAATAAATTGTTGTAGTTATACAAATAGCGGTGCGTATCTACTAGTAGCCAGTCCGTTAGTCCGTGCCCCGGCAAAAACACTGTCACCAACGGCAAATGCGTTTTGTCCGGCTATGATTTATCGCGAAAACTGGATATCTTAATAACTCTCCACAGCCGTTCATAAATCAAACAGGGTGCTATTCTCGTGGAGCGATTGGTTTCGCTACCAATATTGTATTGGTAGAGAATGGGTTTAATAAACGCAGAAGTTTATTTTTGCAGAATATAGCTACTAACAGCTGTGCTCCTAACGTACTGGGCCCCAAGTCTGCTAACACAATGGATTCATAATCGAACAGCAACCGCATAGTAACTGTTACCTTTGACAGATATTGTATATGATATCTGTCAAAAGTGACAGTTACTATGCGGTTGCTGTTCGATTATGAATCGATAGATATAGTGACAAGTTCGAGATTGTTTGTAGGCTAACAGTATACTTTTAAGACATATCGTATGGAGAACTGAACAGCCCCACTAGCGGACGGTATTCGAAACACTTGACGGGCAGAACCATTGATTTACGAGACTTGATCAATATACAGATATCATGGTTTTTTCGTTAAATAAAAACAATTGAATGATTATTCATTTTCTTCTATGTTTTATACTCCCACAGCGTGCTTTATAATATTCACTTTGTGTCTTGTAATATTCACTTTGTGCCGTGAACATCCACATGCATGGATTTTGAACAAATTACTCAGAGACTTGTGGATGTGCATCATGTTTATCTACATCAACCGTATACCTCGGCTTTAACAGTCAGACTCAAAAACAGTGTAGCTCGTAAAACAGCGTACAATTTAAGCGACATTCACTATGCTATAAATAAATCACATTTTGAAAACCATTCTACACATTTCCACTATATAGCTACACCAATATTCTATCTCCCACAAGAATATAATAGTAAATCACCAAAAAGGAATGGAAGTAAAAAGTAGTATCACACCAAATTGCTAGTAACCCTCTATATAGAGACATAGGGCTGCCTTAATGCTAGATACGTGTACCCCTCTCGCGCCTCTAATTTACGAGCACACACCGACCGCAGTCTCTCCAACACCATTACAGAGAGACTTCCAATTAACTGGTGGCGTTTTATCAACATCGCTGTAAAGATATATCCCACTAATATTATAAATGTGAAAGTTTTGATGGATGGATGTTTGTTACTCAATCACGCCAGAACGGCTGAACGGATCTGAATGAAATTTGGCACAGAGATAGATTATAGTCCGGAATAGCGCATAGGCTACTTTTTATCCCGGCAAAATGGTTCCTGTGGGATAGATTTGTTTGAATTTTTCATAGCGGAAAGGATTGACATGATTTTTTGCATAGGTAGTGGTAGTTTTGGGGTCAGAAAATTACATAGGCTAATTTTTATCCCGGTAAAATGCACGGTTCCTATGGGTAGGATACAGGAACCGTGTTTTTTTAAACTTAACTTTTTAATTGCAGGTAACACCGCGGGGCGCAGCTAGTATTATAATAATATGATGACCATATAATGTGGGTATGAAGGCACCGTTACATATGATGTAGCGTATATGACGCTAATTGTCGAATATGGGGAAACATCCAATCACCGTGAAAGAAGATCTCTGAACTGTTTTATCGCGCAAAGCAAATGATTGAAATCCTGAATTTACTGGTAAAAAAATACCAGTAAAACCATCACAGTTTTCAGGAGTACAACATATATAACTTTGTGTAATCCGGTTTTTATGTTTCGTATACCCCAGGGCTTAAAATCTACAACGTTATTTGATTGCTTATTCATCAAAACTCCATTGCAGTAACACCAATATTGAACTATGACCGAAACTAGTGGTTAAAAAAATAACTGTGTGTTTCTAAAAATCTATACTTACTGACATTAAATTCGACCCTTAGTATGAGTTTTATACACGTTTACTGATCAAGTGGTCGAATATTTCTACCATATACCAATAAAGCTGCGCGTTTTTTGTAGAGGCGCTGCTGTGTAATGTATGGAACCATGGTATAATAATATGCTACGCCAGGTATTATCTTTCTGTGACAACTACATAGATCAGTTGATTGGCCCAAGATTACGTCATCAGTTTTCTTCAATATTCTTTTAAAGAACACAATTAATGACAGCACTCATTGTAATATAGACTTCGACAAGCATCGGAAGAGAATATCAGGCGTAGCAAAATCAGAATATTATATATTCATGTAAACCATTAAATACAGTACATATGAATCCTCAAAATAGTTACAAAATGCTAAGCTACAACTTTACCACCCGTTCGGAATGCCGTTCCTATGGAGAAGAACGGGCAACAAACTCAATGGTTGCTCTTTTTAAAAAGATCCGTTACATTTTTGAGCAGTACTTTGTTATGGGTATGTGAGACCAATGCAGGAACGCATATTATTATACCATGTATGGAACCCAACCTTCACCCTTTAAAAGGCCTTTCGAAAGTATTTCGGTATAACATTATTATAAATTCTAAAGAAATATGACACCGAGTTGATCAGATAAATCGAGTTCCGCGATCAAGTGCGACCTCCTTAAAGTCAATTTGCTCCGGCCCTCACTTCTCCCAGTTTGGCAGTTAATAAAGGTACCCCGATAGAAGCGTAATCTGAATTGCTAATGTTATTTTTCTTTAAATTACTTCGTTGTGCCGCGGATTAAGCGTCTATTATATTCAAAGATTGTTTGTCTTATCGGCACCTTATTGCTTCGGAGATGGCCGCTTTTTTAATTAATTATGTGCAAGAGAAGAATTTTTCCGGCGGAAAATTTTGTTGCTTTTCTTGCGACAGTACGAGTCTGCTATTTCAATCAAGGTTTGAGAAAATTATCGTTTATGCTAAGTGAAAGAGTTATTAAAATGTGAAAAATATTCTTTGTAAATTGGTTTAGTAATCATTTTGTTGGAATCCTGTCAATAGCCTTACTTACTAACTAATTTCGATATATATGGTCTAATATATTACCGAACAAGTTTTAACTATATACCGTTTAATATACAAACTTTGTAATCATCTTTAATGTTTTCATACACAAACACTTGTACGCTTGACAGCAATGAGTATTTAATTTAATACTAAAATGTACCTGTAAATGTAAATGTTTGACGGCCTGATTAGCGCAGTGGTAGTGACGCTGCTTTCTGCGTCGAGGGTCCCGGGTTCGAATCCTGGTAGGGACACAAGCTTTGTGTGATGAGCACGAATGTTGGTACCCGAGTCATGGATGTTAAATATGTATATAAGTATTATATACTGAGTTCGCCCTCAGTCCATTGTACGGTACCCACAACACAAGCGTTAAGCTTAAAGTGGGACCATATAGTTGGTGTGTTCGTATGGCGATATTTATTTATTTATTTATTTTGCATTTTAACATAAAATACATATTTGTAAAAATATGTTATACTTACTGACTACTTTGGCTAGACACTATGCTCGTAAGTCTACGTACTGCGCAGCAGATATAAATAATGTAACAGGTATTCTCAGACGCGACTGGGCACGTATTGTAAACATCTTTCAGTTATAGAATAATAATGCATCAATTTATTATATTGATTATTAAGTAGGTGGTTCACCTTTCTACTACGTTAGGTACCGTAATAATGTTTGTCCGAGCATTGCACGAATTTCATCCACGAAAAATAAGCACTACGGTTACCGCTTGCTGATGTCCTTGGGCGGCGGCGAGTTTTGTTCTTAGGCAGTGTTAATATTAGTCACATGAACAATTTTGCGTTCTTCCTGAACCCGCCATAACACACAAGTATTTAGCATTAATTAGGCCAATACCGCTAAATGTAACAATTACTTGTATAAACAATCATAATAATACTCAATCAATTTATCAGAGAGGGTGGTAACAATGAATTTCGACACCAAAACAATGCCATCAAGCAAATGACACAGTATCGGATGTAATGTTGTGCCAGGGCGAGCCGCGAGGTTCGATTCCCGGTAATCGACGCGTAAACATTTGCCAACTGGCCGATGTGTTTGAATGGATACACAAATCATATTATGGCAAACTAGGATTTTACGCCTTTATCACTAAACGAATAAGGGTTACAGTATAGGAACGTATTATACAGAATGATTAGGACAGGTTATACTAAGCCTTGAACCTGCGCTTCTTTAGCGTTGCGTAATCGTTATGTAGTCCGAATTTCGATTTGAGGACTTAAAAAAAAATATACCATTTTTTTTTCTAATTTACCTATCGTAATTCTAACGTCACATAATGATTACATATACGCTAAAGAAGCGCAAGTTCAAGGCTTAGTATACCCTTTCTGAATCATTCTGTAGGTGGTGGTGAAGGTAGGTAATGGATGGGGGATCTCAGTATCACTCAATCTCAAGAAAAATTACGTACTGAGGTAATCAGATCGTTATTATTATCTATACTTAATATTATAAATGTGAAAGTTTGGATGGATGGATAGATGGATGGATGGATGGATGGATGTTTGTTGCTCTTTCACGCCCGAACGGCTGAACGGATCTGGATGAAATTTGGCACAGAGATAGATTATAGTCTGGAATAGCACATAGGCTACTTTTTATCCCGGTAAAATGTATGGTTCCCGTGGGATAGATGTTTTAATTTTTCATACTTTTTATCGCGGGTAACACCGCCGGGCGCAGCTAGTTATTAATATTTCTATATTACATTATTCATAAAATGTAACCTGCATTACCTGTCAAGCAAGAATACACGCCAAATAGACAGAACACCGCGACACAACTACATACTACGCACACTACCGAGTAGCAAGCAATTATATATCTCAGTTAAATCTTTCTTAAACATTCACAAAACTATCCTCCTCTCGAACAGTGTAAATATCCCTCTAATAGAGTAATCTACTACTAGGCACGGAATGTGACCGCGATTTCGTCATGACGAAATGTACGTTCGACACGCCATTCGGCCCGTAATGAGGGTATTAGGACCGGACCGCTTCGGATTACGAGGGGACTAGGTACTGGCTAGTTTACATCGCGGGACGACGTTTGGGAAAAGATTTTGTGCGGCCTCGAGTGAGGTATTTTGTTGGTCCTTGAAATATGGGTAAATACACCCAGACTGCTAAAGCCTATTTAAAAGCATGAAATAACTTGTATAATCTTTTCGTTAATCAGATGTTGGACGAACACACGTTACGAGCCAAGCATACAACGACCAATATCAACAGCCAACATTGGAATCAATATTTTAAACGTGTGACTTCACCCTGAAAAAAGCTTTTAATGTTTTTCGTATAATTCTGAATTAATAAAATTTAGTGGCCTCATCTTGAGTTATAGTAATAACATACCATTAATAAAACAAACTCCATAGGTTTTGTAGGTCCGTGAAAGAGCTCCATTAGATTCATCTCCAGTGGATTCATTACCGAACCCTCATAATCATGTGTAATGAAATAGGAGTCTTGAAAATAAATCAATTGAGTTCAAAATCGAGAGGCTGGCTTATAGCTATTAAGGGGTTCAATTACCCACCTTCCGGGTCCTGCAATAGATCAGCTCGATGGAACCATATTGTACTGTCTGTGTAGATGAAACGACAAAGTACAAAATCGAGAATGAAAAAAAAAAAAATCGACACGTACTAGTATTTGTTACATACATATAAATTGAACCTAATAATGTAATGGAAATGTTGAATTCACATCTAACAATTTAGTTAACTGTAATATATCCACAACACATACTTATTAGAACATCAAACACTAAAAGCGCATTACAGAGCAATCGTAGCGCCTGCACCGCGGCCCGCACGCGATCATTTCGCACAATTACTGCCCACGTCCGCGCTTTATGTCAAGCCGGCACGTGTGCGGCCGGACTTATGGTGAAATGCTCATTTATTCATACGAATTGATATCTACACGCAATCGGGAATCAGTCATAATACCATCAAAGTGGCTTTTAATATTGAGTTGTCTCGACAGACATTATTTATGGGTTTAAAGCCTAACTAGGTAATTCAAAGTCGGTTATAGCACAGCCATATTATAACTTTTTACGTATTCAAACATTTAATTAATAACATTTCACCTAGCCATTAATTCCTTCATAATTAAAATTTCATACAACAAAATTGTTATTCAGGAATTGTGATTGGACATTGTTGGAAATTTCCAATAAAAACGTTCGTTACAAATTCGACGTTGAATAAACGCGCCATAACTATTGCAGCTGTTGTGAAAATCCTGAATATTTTGAATTTGGAATTCCATTGGTTTTGTTTACTTGTCTGTTACTCAATTGCTTTCAATTATATTCAACTAGCTGTCCTGGTGAACTTTGCACCGCCTCAGAATCAAATGTATGAGAAAATTAATCACCTTTGCTATTATTATTGTTGGGGATTTTTCCTATTTTTTCCCATTAATAGTTATTCAGCTATTCGGGGTGGAGACAAAATCAAAGATCATAAAAATCGGCCCACCTATTTTTATATACCACCCACATATTTTATTCGCGCTGAAAATAGTTTGATAAATGTACACATTCATATCATAATAATAATTTGTACAAACGCCAAATCATAAACTTTGGTGCGGATCAAAGTTATTAAATCCCTCTTTCTCTTTCTATATATCATGATATATGATGAAACTGGCGTAAAAATATTCTCTTAACGCTTAATGACTCCACTCTGTATGTTCCTGTGTGTGTTTTGAATGTATTTAATTACCGATCAAGCGATCGTTTTTTTTTCATACATAACCAGTATTGCTGCATGTTTCCGCAAGGGGCGCTGCTGTGAAATGTACGGAAGCGTCGGAAAAAATGCTATCAAAACTCGTATTAAGCCCACTGTATAAATACATTATCATTTAACGACACAGGTAGGTGATATAATTTAACTCGTGTCAACCATTTTCAAGCTAATTGTATAAACACCGGTTTTATCTGTTAATGACGAATAACAGCAGTCATGGCAACACTAGCTGCATTGCGCATATTATATAGGTATTACATGACCATATACCTAGTTCCTTAAAAAAATATTGCACGACTTTAAGTTTAGAGAGACGGTCCAGGTCCGAGTTTAAATATTAAGCTGACTTAGAAGCTTAGTAGTTGTAATACAATGTAGTCATATATTATATGATTCATTTAACCCGCATAATCCCACCTACACAAAAATTTATGATATCCTTTTAAAACAAGTAACCATGGAGCTACTTGCTTAATTCTTCTCAACAGGAATGGTTTTCTGAACAGGCGGTAGAGTCGAGTAGAGAAAATAGATTTATTAATGATTAGTCTTATATAGGTTATGCCTCCTATGAAATATTTATTTGAAAAATATTCTGTTACAATAGTAATATCGCTTACACTTTTAACTTGCAATGCACACACTAATTTACATATTTAACAAAACAATCGTTCTAACACCAAGAGTCTGACAGTCAATGGAAAAAAACGTAATGACGACAGAGCTCGGTAACAGCCAACATGCAAGCGACCATGTTCGAACTCATTAGTGCACTGCAATCTATTTTAATGATTCGCTCAGTGATAATGATAATACAATACAAAAACAAAGGTTCATAAATTACGTGTCCTGAAAAAAAATCAGTAGATTTCGTGAATGAAATGAAGAATGAAGGCGTGGTTAAATATATTTCACCACACATTAATTGCTACGAAGTTGCTACGAAGTGACTACGCAGCTCGTAGCAATGGCAGACTGGCTACAAAATACTACGCTCTACTACGTTAAGTAAAAATCAATGAATAGTCCAAGATACGTCATTTTACCATTCATTTGCAAGCTCCAGTACATCTTTCCTTGCCTTGAATGTACCCCAAAGTGGAACATGGCTGGGTACAAAAAACAAAAAAATATATTTAAAAGGATTCAATAATAAATTCAGGGAAACAATTAATTTAGTCCCGTAATTACAAGCCCCAATTAATTACCAGCCCACTTGATGGCCAGTGGTCACCCAATGAGTCTGCGAAATAACAGCAACTTTTAATATACCTACCCTTAATAATTAATTAAGGAAAGTTGTTTAAAATAAAAAAGCTCGGGCTACATTAGCCCCCAAATTATTTAGTACTATTACACAAAAATACCCCTTTTCATTGGGGAGCGTCTAATTTAAGACTCTGGAACAAAAACATGACAAATGATCGCTTCGCCTTTGTTTCGGAAAGTTTAACAACTGCTGGTCCTGTTAGGCGGACTACAGAATGATAAAATAATACATTAAAAAAATGAATTCGATGTCGAGGTCTGCTTAAGCGTTTTGATTATATATCGTTGGATGCATACCTAATTCTAAATTAAATTTACTGAATTTGATTGAAAAGAAGGCCAACTGTTATTTTATTTTTTTGGTAAACTACATTGCTATGGTAGTTTTATAAGAAGGTTTTTGTCAACTTAATAAGATAAGTTGTTTTTTTTAACTATGGGCAATACTTTTATGATTATGGCAAATAATTTAAATATTTATCTAAATACGTCGATGTAACAGGATCGTTTGTAGGAAACCTACATTATTTATGATCGAACAGCCAGAATGTAAAATACATTCCCTCATGTCAACTGCATTCAGCGACAAGCACTTATATTCGCATTCGTTTCAAGCGGATTGAAATATATGTTCAAACTTTCAAACGCGTGAAACTTCATATTGGAAAATATATGCATGTTCTTCATTGCGACTTGCTGAATTATTCTTTGGAAATCAGATTGGGTACTATCTAGAAGTATGCTCTTATACTGCGCAAAAGGTTCTCTATTTGCCACTAAGTACATACACATAGTCTGTAGTACAGGGTGCAAGTGGCTTCTAACGAAAACTGACACCATTGATTACACTCATGATTCTGGACCACCCAGAGATGGAATTTTTCGTCGATCTTTCCATGAATAATAGGCATTTTTTTCAGTATTTTTAAATTAATTTTAGCATGACATCATCAATCTATCTCAACGTGATTTATAATATAAAACTGCAATGTAAGTTTAAACTCAATACGCTCGAGCGCACTCGTCACTTGCACGAGTCGAATATCGCGCGGAGCGTTGTGTTGTGATCACGTGGTTTACAATACATTGCGTGCTCAAAAATTACAACATTTATAACCCATGACTTTCGACGTAGTTGATTTTTATAATTATATTATAGGCATTTAGTGTTACCCTTTATCCAAAGTTTTCGTTACCACATCCTGTATAGCTATATCCTTTAATAATATTACCGCGACTGCAATATAGCGACATACGAATAGCTGTATGTTTCCAATATTTTAGACATAAATTGCATTGTAACTTCCATTAAGAACTTTTTTAAAACAACACACTTACAAATACAAGCTAATGTTTGAGTTTTTATTCATAACACAAACTACACAGAACAGCTGAAACATTTTGAGGTTACATTGTTACTACAATGTGAGATGTACTCGTATAAGTAGACTAATATCTAAAATCACAAACAATACGCACACACACAACCTCGCTCCGACACCCCTTAAAAGGAATTAGGGCATACAACAATAGGTCCTGCTAATGCAGTAAACTGACTGTTTTCCACTTCCCTCGCCATTAGCCCGATCAAAGGAACAACGTTTACACATAACGATGACTTATTAGTGGCGATAACAATGTTGTTATTCGCGTTTCCTTTCTATTGTCGCTTTTGGGGGAGGTACAGACGCGGCAGCTTTAGTTTGATGAGGCACGTCTGTGATTTGTTTCGTTCTTATAAAACACACATATACAAACATGAAATAATCTTAAGGATTAATTAATAACATCAATACGGTGATTGTATTTATTATCTTTTTATTTGAGGAGTCAACTATCAATTAATGTTTTTATTATTGCTACTTAGTTGCTGACAAGTATCAATAATATATGGCTGGCTGGTATTACGTGGCTGCTGAAAATATATTTCATTTTCATAATTTCATTTATAAAATTAGCAATAAGTGTAGCTGCTGAAAATAGATTGTTCACAATTTGATTGATAAAATTTGCAATAAGTAAGTATAGATAAGTTGCCCTATTTGCTCGTCGTTTTATTTTGAAGTGTTTATGTGAATAGATTTCCCTATTGATCATTTCTTAGAAGGTCCTCCGAGGATGAAATAAACATACTTCAGAGAAAATAACATTAACCACTCGTATTTCTAAGCTTCAATTTGTAGGTATGAAACTCTTTTCAGATAAATAATCGAATATTATATTAAAGAAGTTGACTTCTATGTAAATGTTAAGAATAATTAAATTAAAATAAAATACTTATCAGAATTAAGTTGAGCAGTGACTCTCAAACTAAGCTAATGCTTCTATCTTGGGAGTCGTTATCTAAAGAGAGAAATAAAATAATATGAACATTACAGAATCAAACGAGACTTAGGTACCAAAAATAATTATGATATTTAGGTATATTATTTGCGTCAGACATATTATTTATTTTATTTTATTACCTTGTCATGCTGCTTACCAAAAGGTTCTCTTGAAGCTGATAGTAAGTGCCTGCGTATGCGTACAACAGTACATTTTAATAGATTTCTATATGAGATTTACGAAGCTCGAATCCCCGTCTTTTTTAACGTAATATAGTATTATGGCATCCGATAATCATGTTTATCGAATAAGTTGCGATTCATAACAGAAAATAAAATGCTATAACCACAGAGGGCCCAATCATTCACAAAGAATACCATAATTGGTGTCAATTACCAATAGCCGAACAAACAGATCGATGCCAAACAAATGAGTACTAGGAATGTATCAATCATTCATATGTCCAGCCGCGCGCGGGGACTCGATAAAATCTGGGCGAGCCCGTGCTAACAATTGGAGTCGCTAATGGCGACCCCCCCCCCCCCCTTCCATGCACCGAGCTTTTTTTTAAAGTCATGTTGGGAAAGGGTGCATATTTTATTTGAACATGAATTACGTTTTATACTACTAATGGACTATGCGTTGGTATTGCGATAATTAATAAATAAATAAATATCGCCATACGAACACACCAACTATACGGTCCCACTTTAAGCTTAACGCTTGTGTTATGGGCACCGTACAATGGACTGAGGGCGAACTCAGTATATAATACTTATATACATATTAAACATCCATGACTCGGGTACAAACATTCGTGCTCATCACACAAAGCTTGTGTCCCTACCAGGATTCGAACCCGGGACCCTCGGCGCAGAAAACAGAGTCACTACCACTGCGCTAATCAGGCCGTCATTAATGATTTTAACAAGTACGTATTTTTTTGTGTTGTAACAAAGTTACTGGTCTGAGTGCAGAGTGACAAGTAGGTTTTCAGATCTTCATGCCTTTATAAAATATTTAAAAATCCCGTTTCATTACGTCGTCATGAACTAAAAATGTACAAAGAAAAATGATCATTAATTACATAGGATCCCTAAAAGGACTGCTTTTGGTACGCGCGACCTTTGTACTATTATCTCCAGTTTGTTTAGAGATATAATAAATTATTACGTTAATTGAAATAAAACTAATCTTAAGGATTTTATCGCGGTTTATTTTTTATTTTACGTTCCCGACGTTTCGGCTGCTTTGGCTTTGGCTGGTTGCTGCAAAGCAGCCGAAACGTCGGGAACGTAAAATAAAAAATAAACCGCGATAAAATCCTTAAGATTAGTTTTATTTCAATGTGTAGTATTCGCGTAAATATAAGAAATCAATATTATTACGTTAATTTAATCTTAGATATTTTTCACCTGAAAATGGCCGTCTAGAGGTCAAATGTACCATTTATTAACAGGTTTCAGTGCTTCAATTCGCGAAATATTTATATATTATGATGTATCGCCTGAAATAATATCATATCGAAGCGTCTGGAGTACTGAATAGTTTTCATTTAATTAGTTTCAGAAAATAATATCATAAAAGTTATTATTAATCTATATAATAAATGAACAAAGTCACGTTAGTTCGTTAGTTAACTCATGAACGGGTGAGTAACTGATTTTTATATTCATTGATTTTTTGAATTTGTCTCCCTCTCGATAAGCAGAATAGCTATTAAAACATGGGAAAAAAATACTAAAAACAGTTAATTTTCTCATACATTTGATTCTGAGGCGGTACAAAGTTCACCGAGACAGCTAGTACTATATATAAATTAATTTCTATTCCGAAAATAATTTTCTTTACGAAATACAAATCTGTAACTAATTCAAACAAAGTATTAAATCGAGAATTTATTTCATCACGCTGAGTATACTCGTACATACATAAAGGCTCTCTACAACACTGAGTACAGGTAGTTAAGTATACCCACTCGTTCTAGCATGCAATCTTATAAAGTGATAACAAAATATAAGTATATCTTTATACTTTCCTGTTTTAGGCACGAAATTTTAAACGCTTTTAATGTAAGCTGCCCTGAAATTTCGTACAGTCTTTAAACTGAATACACTAATTTATGTGACAGCCATTTGGCTTGCGTAATCGGAGCACATTATGTAATCCAGGGATTGTCCCTTTAATATGGCTGGTTGTGTACACGAAGATAAAAATAAGCGATGTTTGTGCCATTTAAGGGCCTTGATGTGTATAATAATACTAGCCATGTGCCTGATCGTGACTTTAAGAAATGTTTCTTCATACAAACATTTGCCCCGATTTAACACCCTTAGGGGTTGAATTTCCAAAAATGCCTCATTAGTACACCTCTTGAGTACTCAAGGAATATATCCTCAAAATTTGAAATGACTAGGTCCATCGGTGGCTGTGCGTTGCTTGTCAGTCAGTCGGTCAGTGTTAAGAAATTTAATAAAATGTATATCACAATACAAAAAAATACAAACTTACAAAAAAATACAAATATAAATTACGTGCCACGGTGTTTGTCCGCTATGAACTCCTAAACTACTAAACCGATTTTAATAAAATTTTGCACACTGTGTGCAGCTTTATCCAACTTGAAAGATAGGATAGTTTATATCTCAATTTATTTTATATGGCAAAACAACGTTTGCCGGGGTCAGCTAGTATATATATATATATATATCATAAATAAACAGATTTCGTTAGTTTACTTCTGAGATTATTTGATCGATGATGGTTGTTCTATTAGTGAACAGTTACTGAGAAATTTTAATTGACTAATTATTTCAGCTAACATTTTGTATCTTTCTCTTATTTTTTCTAGCATTTTCTCAATTTAATTGGGCTTTGCTTTGTTTCATTTCTCCCGCGTAGCAAAGTAAAACATAATAATTATTTTTTGTAAAAGTGTTTAATTACTTACTTAAATTATTCCTTTCCATTGGCCAATTGTCAAGTTATACGAAGCTATTAGTAGATTGACTTGGAATAATGAATTAACAAGAAAATCCCGAGATAGATCCATAAATATGCCCCAACCAGCATCATTCTATGAATAAACGTAGATTTCAAGGTCGGGTAAGAAAGATTATGAGATTTTAAGGGCTAAATTAACTCACCCATTTAAGTCTGCCCTTAAAAATATACAGTGGAGTTAGCATGTTAATTACCTAGGGATTTATATGAAACTAACTCCGCCCGGGACTTTCATCAACCTTTTTATTTCCCGGGATAAAAAATGAATCGTATAACCAGTATGTAACCTATCATGGCAAATGTCCGTAAAGTCCGCCTAGTATTCAATATAAACTTTTTTATTATCGATCTTATTCGTTGTCCCGGATGAAAATTATCCTAAATGTTGACGTAGTATATAAGCTATCACTAAGATAAGCTTTATCAAAATTTGCCTAGTTGTTTCAGACAGATACAAAAGCACAAAAAGGCGAACTCGACCTCCATGTAGAAAATCTCGGACTTTTTTATCTAGAGTACTTATGCAATGTACAGACAGAAACAATATACAGGCTAACATTCTGGATAGATAGATAAATATATAATAGATGTCTAAAAGAATTAGGTAAGTACGCATAAAAGTAACGAAACATCTTGGCTACATCAATTTACATGCACAATCTACAACCTTAACACACCAAATATTGGTTTGAACGTACACCCCTAACCTTCGCTCATTTGTGCAACGTAGGGTTGTCAAAGCGAGAATCACACGTTTACACGGCGCCCGCTTTATCTTGTTTGTTCAGACTATGGCAGGCACCCCTAGCGTAGACATATTTGATTACAACTCGCTACGAGGGGAGCGTTGCATTATCGCGAGGTGCGATGATGCTTATTTAAGCTCGTAGATGTTACTTACAAATGGATAGATTATTATGACAGGATAATCCATTGTGTAGGTAAATAAAGTAAATGGAGGCAAATTAACATTAAAACTTTGCCTTTTCTAGTAAATGAGATTCATATCACTAAATAATATATACTTGAATTACTTTTAATACGGTATAATAAACGAATCACTGACTCTTGGTGTAGTGTACTCTTTTGCTTAAAAAGTGTCATCTTAGGGAAAACAAAAAGAAGTATATACATCATGAGCATGTCACCGCAAGCTGCCATTTATGAGACCACGACAAATCGAGCTGTATTTTTAACCGACTTCAAAAAAAAGGAGGAGGTTCTCAATTCGGTTGTATTTTTTTTTTTTTTTTTTTTTTTTTTTTTTTATGTTTGTTACCACAGATCTCCGTCATTTATGAACCGATTTGGAAAATTATTTTTTTATATGAAAGGATATGCTTACAGATTGGTCCCATTTTTTTCAAAAAATTGTTCTGATCATGGGATCCATGAGGAATTGAGAGGACTCCTCAAATTTTATAGGCAAACCTATAGCAATTTTGGTATTTTCATCAAGAAGTCAAGCATTTTCATTCAGAAAGTATTATTTGCTGAAGTGAAAGTGATGAAGAAGACCACAAATGGCCACCGGAACATGTCAGTGATACGTATTTCACGGGTTGCGCCAAGATAATCTCGATTATGATCGTTAAGCGACAATGAAAAAGCAAATTTAATAAAATGGTTCTGATGAATATGGTACCATCGAACTGATCTGATGATAAACCCAGGAGGAACTGGAACATTGTAATAAAACAATGTATCCAAGCCGTGTTTGGGCTTATTGAAATTGTTATGGGATGCACTTTGGCTATAAATAAATCTTTTTCGTGGATGTTCCGATTTCGATTATTCTTTTTTACAAAATAAGGTATACCTTTTTAAAATTCAGCGAGATTGATTCAGTGGTTTTTGTTTTATCTTGATTTCTTTGAATCTATGTTTTTCTCGCGATGATGTTATAATTGGTATACCTATTATCCAGTAAAAAAGATTGATATTACATTCTTTTTAGTGACAAATAATAGTAAATATATCCACTAAAAAGTGTAAAATAAAAAACTTTTTAACAAAATAAAAACCGTCTTCAAAAAACTAAAAAGCCAAAAATAATCTAATCTTGAAATCTACCTTGTCTAAC
Organism: Pheosia gnoma; assembly: GCA_905404115.1. Taxonomy (NCBI): domain Eukaryota; kingdom Metazoa; phylum Arthropoda; class Insecta; order Lepidoptera; family Notodontidae; genus Pheosia; species Pheosia gnoma. Next base: position 9,933,388 of record FR989900.1, read on the forward strand.
TAAATCAAATATTTAACTAATCTGAAGTCGGTGCCAAATAAACTAACGATGAAGAATAACAAAAGTATACTCAGTAACGAGATGCGCGGACCAATTTGTAGGTATAGTCTTTGGCGCAGACCGGCAATATTCGACTCAGCTGTTTGCTTGGCACCGACTTCAGATTAGTTAAATATTTGATTTAGTTAGACAAGGTAGATTTCAAGATTAGATTATTTTTGGCTTTTTAGTTTTTTGAAGACGGTTTTTATTTTGTTAAAAAGTTTTTTATGGATATTTTACTTTTACAAATCAATCATAAGCCGATCGTAATCAAACAATACAGAATACCAATATTAGCAGCTATTGTTCAAACAATATTTTTGAGGGCTTCTTGAAACAGCCACAATACGGTTGGTTTTGTTAAGCTAATGCAGCTTACACAGGCACAAGTAATCTATACACACCATTATCGCACATTACCGCCGGCCGGCCGTATAATACGTGGTGAAAGGAACGTTTGTTATCTCAACGGTATGCTTTTAGGTTTGAACCATTGTCCGGTCACAGTTCAGATTTAAAATAAACAGTAAAAGTACTGAATGTGTGAGTGCGTTGGAGGGCATTTTTTTTTTTTTTTTTATTACTTTATAGGCAAGTATTTGATCTCGATCTCACCTGATGGTAAGTGACGATGAGATCTACGATGGAGCATACTTGCCTAGGTAGGAAGGCGGCAGTAGATAGAGACGCTACATTCACGAGGCACATGCAGCGCAGCTGATCTGACCCGCCATCCATGAATGGCAACACCGAACATCATGCCGGAACACGGCTAGGCCGCTTGGCGACATGGCTTTGTTCAGTGGGTGGTGACTAGCCACGGCCGAAGCCTACCACGACAAAACACGGCCTGAACTTATACACATTGCAAGAATAGAACAACAATGTTCTAAAATTTGAACACTATAAGCTGGAAGTCGTAGTGTTGGACCCAGATGGCCTATGTCCAGCAGAGGCCTTCGGGCTGATTTATGGACCGATGCGCTTCTTTAGAAAAATTAAGAAGAGGTTTCTTCAGTATTAAGATTGCCCAAATAGACTATTACAGTCACTACATGGCCAGCTAGTGATGTTAAGTTCATCAGTAATCAGTTGTCGACCTGATTAGCGCAGTTGGTACTGACCCTTATTACCCTTATACGTCTCGGGTTCGAATCCTGGTAGGGACAAGCTTTGAGGGATGAGCCTGAATGTTTGTACCCGATTCATTAATATTTAATATCTGTATAAGTATTATATACTGAGCTAGCTCTTGGTCCGTTCTATGGTACCCATAATACAAGCGTTGCTTTAATGTGGGACCGTATATAGTTAATGTGTTCGTCTGGCGATATTATTATAAGGTGCTCGTTAAAGCTAGTGATAGATTGCGGCAGTCTACCTAATTCGCAAAATCAATAGAAATTTTTCGAAGATTATAAAAAGTTTTCTAAAATAAAATGTTCTTTGAAAACACGACCTTATTAGAAAGTTCTAAATCAGAGATATTATCTCGTCCCGGCACGCTCCTGACGAACATGTCTCAGCTGGTAATAACGTCTTGTTAGACTAGTTACAGAAGAAGTTAGTACTTACGAATCGGAATGTCACCTTGTCAGCCATCAGCCCGGGCCAGACACAAAGACCGTTTTTGAAATTCTAATAATCGGTGTTCCATATGAAAATGGAACCTGAGTATTTTTTTGTAGGCCGTATGTGGCTAATAATTCCTATTACAAATTGTTCAATCCACGAAGACGCGCCCCTCTATTTTGTGTGAGCGGTTTTTATATTATGTTTGGTAAGTTTTTATAGTTATTAGTTTTTTTTTTGCGATCGTAACCAAAAAATAACATTTTTTATAATGCAATATACTGTAGCAATATGCACAAAGAGCGGAGCGCATCTTAGTGAATTTAACAATCTATACAAACTTTATACTTTACTTCTTACAACAAATTCGTATCAATTTTATCTGAGATAAACCGGTCACTGACTATTGGTTATCTGTGCGGAGTCCTCAGAATCAAATGTCACCTTGCTGACGCTATCAACCCTTTTTGAGATAAGAATCAAAGCAATGGACTTGTCAAGCGAGACTTAAAGTGCTATTCCCAATTGAAATCGATTTCGATTAGATATGACCTTTATTGCTTCGACTTATGTGCAGCTTTTTATAAACACGTATAATATGGTAAATATTTAATTGTTACTCAACCTTGAAAATACTTCTCTTAATTTCCAAATATTTCATTACAATCAAAATACAAATGATGTCTCTATTTCGCGCAGAGAGTGAGCCTCGATATTCAGCGCGGAAACACATCCAGCCTGCTGGGCACTTTTGGCATCGACGACGATGTAGAGCCATTTTTATGTATATAATTTTAATTTTGTACCCACGTCTTTGTTTTATTTATTTTTCCTATTAATAAGTATCTATTCGTTTTTAGTTTTTTCATGTAAATATCTTTGTTTATACATAAAATAGCAAAAATGTTTCAATAACAAATAAATCCAATAATCTGTTTGTTACATTCAGTACTCTGACTTAACAAGGAATGTTATGGATAAACCACCCACAATGCCACCAAGTACATTTTAGTTCAGTTCAAAATAATAAAGTAAATATTTATTAAGAGTTCCATAATATATTCTTGTTTGCCTATTAAGCCATTTAAATAATATTTTCAAACTTATGGTTATTTATATTACTTTAAATTTTGTGTAATTTATATTTCAACCACGGCCACAAAAAAAAAACTAAAAGAAGGAAGAATGTTTTATAATGAGTATGTGCGGGTAGTGGTTCCCCTTCTGAGGGTAGAGAAAGTCCCGTCTTAAATACTCTATCAACATCCTTTCAACCGGCTCGTTAACGCAAATAGTTAATCAAATGGAGCGTGGCTCTACAACCGCACGGCGGATTAAGTAGAGCTCCTTACCCTAATTCCGATTCTTTTCTACATTGCCCTTTAAGCTCTAAGCTCTGCTAAATGGATTTCTAACGAGAGATATAATCTATATGAAGGTAGTCTCTACCAATATAATGCTAGGCAAAAATAATGGAACTGATTTTAGGTAACGATAATTGGTTAAAGGGTACAATGTAAAGGATTGCCGGTGATCCAAGTAAGACTGTGGGAAATTAAGAAATGTCTAATAATATCTCTACACAATAATAAAACCTACAACCAGCCAGTCTAGTGAGCAGCGGCCTCAGACCACGCCATCCTCAAATGAAACTTAACTCAGATCCTCAAGTAAAGATCTTAGACGTCCCATAAACACAGCATCGACACCCTTTTAACGACACTCGTTAGCGCAAATAGTTAATCAAACGGAACGTGGCTCTACATCCCCATGCCGGATTAAAGTAGAGCTCCTTACCCTAATCCCGATTCTTGCAGTAGCAGCTTCAAGATTCCTTTTGCCACACCGCATCTATTTTATATATGATAGGATCATGAATCGTTTTCAAATTATTATCTGTTATTTCATAGGTACGCCGAAAGGTATATATTAGAAACAATGTAAAAAATATTTTTTAAATAGCAATACCTATTTTTTGATTTAACTTTTTCAGTCGGAACTGGGTAAGTATTCCGGTGCAACCATTGATAATATCTGTTGTTATGCTCTCTGCTACTGAATTTCATGCTCACTGTGATTCTAGAAACCATTCTTTACACACGCATTTATTTATAGCTTCCCGAAACCTGAGGTTTTATCAAAATCAAATAAACGGTTTAACGATTGTAATCAATAAAACTAACTTTTATTTCTGTATCAACCATTAGGTATTGAAAGTTGGATAATTAAATAGGAATTATACTCGACCCAAATTGATTTAATTACAGCTTATTATCGTACAGAAAGTAGGTTATAAATTATGTATGACATTGTCCATAGTTGCCTATTTAGCATTGATTTTGTTTGTAATGACTTTTTTTGTAATATTTTAATAAAATATTTTCATGATTTGTAATGACTTATTTTACAAATTTCGTTAAAAACTGAGCCAGAGTTAAAGTATTTTCGTTGAACCAACACCTCCGTTATGATATAAAACGAAGCTATAAAAAACGACTAAAACTAAACTAAATAGTTATTAATTCACCACTACGACACACAAATAACTATAAAATCAAGTATCATAGCATACTTATTTTTTGTGTTCCTAATTATTTAAAATTTAATTTTAAATATTCAACTTTGTAAAAATAACTACCATGAGTAGTATAATAATGAAATATATAATGAAAAACTTAAAAAAAAATTACGGGCCCAATAAAACAGTTTACACTCGTATCTGCTAATTTCACAAATGTTTATTTATCGTCTGAATAATTTGCAGAATAACAACAACTCGAGATATCCCTGAGGTGTATAATACCTGACCTGAATCACCTTAAGATATAAGATAATAAACAAATATTTTATAAAGTAGCGAGGTTTTGGCTGCGAGTTCACTCGCGATTTCAGTGTATAAAATAATTGTTTTAATGAATGAATACGATGTTTTCATGATTTGAAGCTATAACATTAAAATGAAACAAATAATAACGTAAATACCTATTAATATTGAGTAATTTATTGTGGTCATATTTTTTTTTTATTATCTCAAATTTATTTATCTTCAAGTAACAGCACAGCATACGATAGGCTCACCGTCTATTACGTTGGGTCTTGCTACCAACATCAAAATAAAGTAAAATTGTACCTATTCCTTCAGGGTCTAAAGCGTTATGATATGTATGCTATGTCCCGAAAATAAACTAAATTTGGATTAGCAAGATCTAGTTCAAGCTGTGATCGTCTGGCAGATACGCTGGGTGGGTGGAATCGGGTCGGCAGATAAGCGTATATCATGTGAACCACTTGCAAGTTTACAGGAAGTGTCGTGTAATTTGGCACGAGTACGGCATCATAGTGGAAACTTATAACCTATTTAGTTAAGGTTTAGTTATATAAGATGGAAGCTTTAATGCTTGACAGTATAGAAAATGAGATTAAAGAAATTAGTTTATCTATTGTTACCAAATTGTATTTGTTTTATAACACGCTTTCAGATTTATGATTACATCTGATTTACTTGAATCACTTTTCTTTTTATTATAATAATTAATTTATGTTATTCAACTCAAAGTTTTACCACAGAGTAAAATATAGCCCTAAACTTAAGAATGTTAGAAAAGACCTTCACAAGATCATACGTAAATTATGCTTTTAAAGTGTATAATAACTTGGTAAAGACTCTGGTCTAGTAAGTTGATCCTCTGGTGATAATTCGGTAAATTCTATGCATTATGATAATACTCAAACATTCAGACTATAAAATGAGCTTGCATTTGCAAACATTCGATAAGATTCGTTACGCCGGTGACCCGGAGCTTTCCTGCGTAAACAATGTTCCAAAACAATTGATTTATTTACTTACTAATTTCAATCATAATGTAAGAATTGATACAAAAAGTTCTTATCAAATTTATTTTGTATATCATAGGTTTTAAGTGATAATTGAGTTCATCTATGAGCTCCCATGCTTGAAGTGTTGATTTTCTTTATTCAACCGTTTTGCCCTGATCTTTTTAAAAGCTTTCCAAATTTTTAAAGTTAAATTTACAAACCGAATATTAATAACACATATTTTTCTAAATTAAAAAAAATCTTAGTTAAATTTATTTTATTTGTACATTTTAATATAAAATATTAAGTTTGTTATTCAGGCTATTATGTTTCATCATGTCAACAAATTTTGATAACATGTTGTGGGTTTTTTCATTATTTTCCGGAGTTTAATAACAGGTAATGGTTCAAAACTACGTGAGTCCTAGTGCGAACAAAGTGTAGGTAAACAAATATTCAGGTACTCGTACAAACTAAAAATGCCTCCAACAATCCCCCGATGCTATCAATTGGTAAGGATTTCCATTGAAACCCGAGCACACACTGTTGAATATGAAACAGTGAGGGAAAACAATTTCATAGCGAAGTATATTCGGGCTTTTCCAATACCAGTGCTGTGTATTCATGGAATATCAAATCGTATGAAAAAAAATTGTTTATTTTTATGCACGCGTATTCAAATATTTGAGTCAGATTATATTCTGATCAAGTATTGTAATGTTTTTGCCATTAACTTTAAAGCACATTAAAATGTACTGTTACGATAAGGGATGGATCTTAGTAATAACTGATTTAAATGTTAAGTTTTAGTGCAAATAATGGTCAACTCAAGGTTATCAACTTCTTTTGGATTATAGAGTTTTTTTTCTTTATGGTCAACGGATGATAACGCACTTTTCCCCTTATATATGTCAATCCAGTGAGATTTTCGTTTTTTAATTACCAAATCAAATTACAACGAAGACGACAGACAAAAGGACAAAATACCTAAAATGTTTCCTTTTAAAGGAAGAAAATCTCTGAAGACCCATTTAGTAATTACCGAATTTTCCTCATTCATGTAGCTGTTAATGTTTCTTTATTTTACTCTAAGACTTACCTATTTAAATCCTTTAAAGCTCATACCACGTGAAACACATTTCAAATCTTTAATATTTCCACTAAAAGCAATTTTTTATTTGCACTTGAAAAATGTTCATTTTCTGATTACGACTTTTATATTTTATGAGAGTCGCGCGCGTCCTCACCCCTCGACAGTCAGCTATCGACTGTCACAAATGGTCAACACAACGTGGGATTTAGGCCTGCAGTGAGGACTGCGCATGCGTGGTGCAACTACCTCTTCTCTAAGAGCATCTTACCATCCAACCATTTCTCATACAGTTCAAGCGAGCAATCTTGAACTTTATAACTTACGAATAGGGTTGTTTGGGTGTGAGCATGGAGAGTATGCAAACGGTGTGAGCCGTTTAAAAGAAAGTTTAGGGCCACATGTCGGTTGAAACGAACTCCGTCGGAGGGAAGTTGGTTTTAATGAATGAAATCTGTGCGAGGTGAATGATGTCCTGTGTAAGAATTCTCGTTTGGGGTTCAGTTTGTGCATTGAGTATTCAGTTTTGGAATTCAACATTGATACTAAGTTTATGGCATCAAATTGATAGAGTTTATGTGTATATATTATATACAGATAAATATCACAAAAACATTAGTATTCTGCTTAAATTAAAATGTAGACTTTCCTAAAATAAATAAATATTTAAATACAACTTTATTTACTTTCCAAAACTGCATTGCTTCATTACACTCTACGACAACTTTTAAAAGGTTGAACCCAAAATTTTGCGATGTCAACAGGGGTCAAACATAATAGGTATATCGTGCCCCTATCTCACGCCCGCCCTTAATTCAAGGGATGTCAACTGTGATCTATAGACGGGGTAGCGATTTCATTATGACCCCTTATAGCTGCACACCACCGTATTATGAGGGGCAGAGTGCAGATATATGATTTTTTATTATTCAATTAAATGAGTATTTATTTAAATTTGATTATAAATAAAAAAAATTTTTCCATCATCGCTTTTAAGTTAGAAAAAATGATGTGTTCGATAAATATGCGGTGGTTCGAATAATTACCTTTTTCAAAGTTTCATTCAAGTCATTATTTCAGGCAGTGTTAGGTCATGATGGCTCTCTCTTTGTTTTTTTTACCGTCTTAATACTCAAAGCCGAGTTACTACTTTGTGAATGTCAAAAACCATTTGTTTTTGACAGGTTCACTTAATCATTAAGTGGTAAGCTTACATTAATACTATGATATAGGGCGCCCTGCGGAAAGTAGCGTACATAGGGAGGGCTTATGTCCAACAGTGGACACCAATGGGCTGATTACGATGTCCGACCTCGCAGCCACTCGAGGCTGGCCCGAAAACAAAAAACACACGGCAAGGCAGCGTATCTTCGTTTATTGGTAAGTAGTTCATAAAATCGATTAACCAGGTCAATAATTACAAAAACATTGATAAAGGCGAATTAATTTCAGGTTGACTTTGAAACACGGTCATAAACGTAATCGACGTCGCATCTAAAAGAGATTATGACTCCACATCCATTATCAAACACATAAAAATTACAGAGACGAGTATGCCCAGGATAGTTCGGGTAGTGTGTACAAAGCTTAACTCCCGTAACCTAGGAGACATGTTTTTTTTTTTTTTTTTTTTTTTATTATTACATTATAGGCAAGTATTTGATCTCGATCTCACCTGATGGTAAGTGACGATGAGATCTACGATGGAGCATACTTGCCTAGGTAGGAAGGCGGCAGTAGATAGAGACGCTACATTCACTAGGCACATGCAGCGCAACTGATCTGACCCGCCATCCATGAATGGCAACACCGAACATCATGCCGGAACACGGCTAGGCCGCTTGGCGACATGGCTTTGTTCAGTGGGTGGTGACTAGCCACGGCCGAAGCCTACCACCAGTAGAGTTGTCACCTGGTTGGCACCACCCAGGGTCACGTGTAGGGTATCTCGAGGGTACTGAATTCTCCTACGGACGAAGGTGACTCGACCCCACCCCAGAGACATGTGATATAACTGATAGAAAATTTTGACGTAACTTCAAGAGAAATCAAAAGGCACCTTCAAGCCCATGTCAAATACTTAACACAGTATAAAGAGGTAAATTGAGACAGTAATCTTAAAAAAAAAATGTATGAAAGTTTGATACTCCTCACAAAGTCACTATACCTCAACGATTCATACATCAGTTATATTATTTAGAAGAAACGCATACGAATAGTTGGACTAGCTCCCTGAGCGCGCGTTACACTGGGTAATGTGGAAATATAGCGCGAACCTTCGTTTCAGCTCTATTTAAACTTGAGCGGGATCCAGTAACCGCGTTGGGTAGCGAAGGTACGGTACGCCGCAATATGGAGACCTAGCCTAAAAAGTGTAGTTCTACTATCTGAAGCAGATTCTGCCTGAGTATGAACGGTGAATTAATATTTTATGCTGCGCTTCATACGTAGAGTCGTGATAAATTCTCTCAACTTGAATAATGTACTGGCGAAGTAGAGGCAAAGATTTATTATGTGTGACTCCGCTTATAAAGCGTTAGAGGTCAGGTATGTGGCGGTATAATGTTCGCATGCGCAACATGGGGCAGGTAGTGAGGAATATTATTTTTATCATTGAAAACATAGTTGTCTTCTTATGAAATAAACTTGCATAGTTTTGTTAGCGGAAAAGGGAAGATCTTCCAGCCAAGCGGGTGGTATGTTTGGCGGGGCGGCCGCTATGCCCCGACGGTTATTGTCGGGATCTTATATATATGTTACTTGCTCCGAAAACTCTTATAGCGCGATTCAGGATTGTGATGAGAATTGTCTATTGTTTTGAATGCGTCTGCAGCTCCGTCTGTGTAGCTTGTGGTGCGGTTGAAGTAGGCCACAGTTTAAAATTCAGCTTACAAATTTAATAGAGAAGTGACCAATTCCGGTTTACCCCTTCACCAATACCTAATAATCAAATTCATGTTACAATCCAAAAAATGCCTTCCAATTTTTAAAATAAGCGCTTACTTTATGTAGCAGAAAGCTTTTAACCTTTTCCTAAAGCGCCACTTCTAAAAATAGTCAACCCCCCAAATCATCAGTCGACACTAAACCGAGAGCGGCTCGTGTCGGCGAAAACGCGTCATTAAAATGTAAAAGTCGACGCGGCAGTACAAATAAATTGTCGTCTTCGACCTTTGCTGTGATGTCATACTCCTGTGGAAGCTAAGCGAGGGAGATCATCAAATTTTATAAAGTTTTCCTGAAAGAGTTTTGTTAAAGAACACAAAATCTTTAAGTAGCCTCAAACTCCGCTTGCTTTTCTTATATTAATAATACCGCCAGACGAACCCATCAACTGTACGGTCCGAAACTAAGCACCGCTTATATTGTGGGTACCGCATAATGAATTGGGGACGCGACCGTCCGTCGCAAGCGCCCGCCTCAAACAGCGGAGGCCCTTATTTTGTAAGTAAATGGCCTACATGGACATTATAAAAGGCATTTCATCCAATCCCAGTAATTAGTTACACTCACCTTTCAATCAAATATTAAATATCGTTACCCATTTTTAACTAATCAGGTGTGCGAACCATACAATTCTCTAATCAAACCCCAATTGTAAGTCTCGAACATAGCTTTCATTGCAGAACCTGCCTTACGCCACATCTAATTCTTTAATTATAAAATGCAAATTCAAAGAAATCAGCGGCGACAATCAATGTCTCCCGGGGGACGTTTATGGGGTGGAAAGCCGATAGACGCCACTAAAGCGCACTGGAATTAGAATACGGTCGCTGGGAATGACGGAAGACACTTGAGAAAACAGAAGTAATTATAAAGGTTTATTTTTTGTTTAGGAGCCGAAAGGCCAAATATATTAGCTACATAAGCGAAATAATGATTGAAGTAGATGATTAGTGTCATAGTAGGTGAATGAGGCAGTGAGGTGGGGCAGGGTAGACAGTCTTCTACAGAATACATTTCGGAGAGTGTGCGATGGAATTACACGAATAAATTCCCCCATCTCAATTCTATCGTCGGACGACAAGACGCACGGACAAGTGTCATCCGTACACTGTTGGCTTCGGTACGTACTAAGCGCTTTGCTTCTACTTTCATCGTGCGAACTGCCAAGGAATGGAACACGCTACCGGCGTCTTTGTTCCCCGTTGACTACAATCTAGGTGTTTTCAAGTCGAGAGTGAACAGGTACCTTCTAGGCAAGTATGCTCCATCGTAGATCTCATCGTCACTTACCATTAGGTGTGATCGAGATCAAATACTTGCCTATAATGTAATAAAAAAAAACTACTCAGGTGAAAACAATATGCAATCAACTTTAGATCTAAGTACCTACATAGTAAGCTTTAAGTACCAAACAATCGACCTATCCACGAACAATCAAAGCGTTAAGACATTGTCAACATTACCTCCCGTTCCTTCCTGAAGCTATAAAGCTTGTACGTATTTAATGTGAGCGAGTTAGCGAGGGAGGACAGATGTCGCCTTAATAAAACCGAATCATTGTTCACTCGGTGTTTGGCGTTGCAGAGCTAAGAACATCGTGCGGAAATCTGTTGAATTGTTTATTGTAATAAAGTTAAAAGATATATTTTTATCGCTATTTTTCTAGGCAAGCGTCCTTCCTACCGTGGGATTTAAATTTAGTTGTTGCATTGGATAAGTGCAAACATGTTTTAATATATATGATGGCATAAAAAAATATAGTTCAAGAACCCATCATTGTTGTTTGTTGGATCAATTTATGATGTACCCAATTATAAAAGGTGGCCGCTCACACTACTACACAGATTTTTTTATTATGCAAATATCAACATACTTCGTTAAATCAACGATTTGCAAGATTACAAAAAACACTTGGCTGTTCATTGCTATATCAGGAAAATAATATAATAAAATATTCGAAGCGACCTATAACGGGAATTATATTTCTCTGAGCTATTACTTCGCCGTCAATAATCAGGATACTTATAAAATGGAATGCACTCATAATAGTTCTCCTGACCAAATATCGCTCACGTCTATAGTGCGCCAGTGTAAAGTAGAGTAAAGTAAAGTAAAGTTTATTTCGGTATAAGCATTACACATGGCAGTTAAATAGCGGATCCAAACTAGGCGGAAGCCTGAATCTAAGCAAGCACACGTGCGCTCTTGCCTCACACTCATAGTCCAAAGGGACGGCAATTCAACACGACTGAGAGAGATAAGGGTATAGCCCGTTATGCTCATACCTTAATAAGATGTTAAACACATTGGACATGTGTCTAAAAAGCAAAATTACATTACCATCGGAGTCGGGGGTGTCGACATTATACAAATCTATGCATAATTCACGCGAGATGTGTCTGCACACGTCGGCACTAACTAGTTGCGATGTTTGAACGGTACATGTGTGGGATGTATAAAATAAAAGTCACTTGTTTACTTTATACTAGTATTTTCCCGCGACTTCGCCCGCGTTACCACTGATTTTGCTTCACTCCTCGTTTACCAGTGGGTACAGCGTAATGATACTCTACTCTAATGATACTCAAAAATATATGACAAACCATAAGCTGAATAATCATAATACTGGTTGCTCTATTGAAATTGGCCCAGTAGTTGTCCATAGATGCTTAAACAAACAAACAAGAATTCTACTAGTCTTATTTTGAATTCATAGACGTCCAAATAAATACTGCCCGGTTACTGTTTTTAAAAGTATACATAGATGGAAGATTATACCACAATATAACATTTTTCTTATATTTAAACTCCCGATAGTATGAGAGTTTAATTCTCTTTACAAAGCATTTTTCAGATGAAAATGTTTTGTAAACGCATCGTAAATGAATAAAAGTTTTCTATGAATATTAATTTGGTAGTTTAACAATTTTTTTCTGAATAATGATAATTGTTTTTTTTTTGGCAGCGAGTTATTTTTTGGTCAAAATTACTGATGTTCGGTTCTGGATCTCATGAATACTTTTCGTCATCATAAGCTTACTACTGGCGAGGATCATTTAGTCAGCTTTGTGTTCAACCAGGGCCCCAAGTCTGCTAACACAAGCGATTCATAATCGAACAGCAACCGCATAGTAACTGTCACTTTTGACAGATATTGTATGGGATATCTGTCAAAAGTGACAATTACTATACGGTTGCTGTTCGATTATGAATTGATTGTGTTAGCAGACTTGGGGCCCAGAGTTCATTCACCAGCAAACTATAACTACAGCTGAACTAATTATTATAAAACTATATTCGAGTATAAAGTTCAAAACCGTGGCATCATTGTCATTTGTCAGTCGTGGGATCATAAATCATGGCGTCTGAACGTCGGCCGGGCGTGTCCGCTCACCTCTGAAACAAGCCCTTTGAGCACTATAGTGTGAGTGACTCGTAAAATTATTCAACAGTATCAGAATCAGAATCAGAATATTTTTTATTCATGTTAATCATTAAGTACATTACTTATGAATCGTCAAAATAGTTACAAAAGGTTAAGCTATAACTTTACGACCGGTTCGGAATGCCGTTCCTATGGAAAAGAACGAGAAAGAAACTCCATGGTTCCTCTTTTTAAAAATATATGATTATAGATATTAAACATTCACGACTCAGGTACAAAAATTCGTGCCCACCACACAAACACAGTTTATCCCTACCAGGATTCGAGACCGGGGCCCTCGGCACAGAATGTAGAGTCACTACCAACTGCGCTAATCAGGCCGTCGTTACAGTTTAAAATATTTATTTCAATTTCACCTGTAGTTATTAGAAGCCAATCACATACCAGCCTTGTTTACGTTGAGCCTAACTGGAATGTGCAATAGCTCCGCGGTTATTACAGCGGCGCTAACAAGCGGCCCGTGGTCAGGTATACGCAAATATTTGCTTTTCCACTGCACACCCACGACTACTAAGGGTTTTAGAAGAAAATATTGTGAAATATTCGAGAAAATTATATAATTAAAAATAAGATCAGAATTAGATATTTTTTTATTCAGTAAACAGAAGGGCTAGCGCGCTGATCAAGACCAAACCTATGACACGGATTATGTCCCACCGAGTCGCTCGTTTCCTTCCATTATTAATACGAGCGAAAGAGACAAAATCGATTTATCTAACATTTTGTCTTGTCACACCTGGCTGTGCTACTAGTGCAGTACGTAGAAAAAATGTCACAAGATGATGTTAAAATAATATATGATAACAATGCCTGTTCATAATTCTATAGGTACCTTTAATTTTCAAATGTTGTGAATAATAGAAAATAAAAGCTCAAAGGTTGGATTTATACAATTTCTTATAGTAGTAATAATTATCTTAGATTGCCATAATAAAAGTGACGCCCAATTATTTTCCGTGCGTCCAGGTAACTCTACGACCATTTTATTTTTAAAATTAATGTAACAGTCTCGTGGTAGGGGTGCAATAAGTATATAATATATTATTATGCCGTAGTTACTGAGTAAGCAGTCCCAGCCACACAATATGTAGAGTTTAAAATTATTACTCACATTTAGTTAAAATTTAATTTTCGGTTGGCGTTACAATATAAGGTGAAACAAAAATAGTATAAAATATTTTAAGGTTTAATAACTAGGTCATAATGATCACGTTTATGTATAAAATATATTATGTATAATATATATAGTTTAATTTTGTCTACAAGAGCCTACATCAGTACCGTTTCACCGCGCACTTAGTATGAAGAGCTATTTTTTAAATTTTATTTAATTTCATTGTTTCCAACAGGAATGTGACCTTTATTTACGGATGTGACTCTTAAAATATTTTACACTATCATTGTTACACCTTATATATACTTATCCAAAACTGAACCATACATTGCCTCGAAGACCCGTGCTATAAATATTTAACCCTGGAAATCAGCCAAGTACTGATTGACCGAACAGCCTCGCGAGGGCCCGCTCGCTTTGAGACTCGCCCAGTACAGTCGGTAAATACGCGGCTCATCGTGCGCTTTCAGTCTATTTCAGAAGCTTCTGAAAGGATGTTTATTATATGCCTGGCCAATTTTCCAATGTTTCTGATAATGGTTCAAGATGGATTGCGCGGCTATTCAAAATATTCAAACTCAATGATTCCGCAAATTCTTTCCATGCTAACCGCCGTTGTAAATAATCAAAAGAGGAGATAAAGGCGTGATAAATATTCCATCGGATCGCCCGCCCATTTACACAGTTAATCACTGTAAGTATAATGAAAGGCTTTCTATGAAATCATGCTTTTAAATTTTAATAACGCCCGCCACGCCGCCGACTGGGTTTTTATCGTTCCGCGCAAAACAAGCGGAACCAAATGTTGGCAAAAGTGTACGTTTCCCGGGATGGGTGCGATCGCGCATAAATGGGTGGTAAATAAAATTAAGGGTGAGGAATAAAAAAAATATATTCACAAGAAAATTATGTACATAATTATGCAGATATTTTGCAAATATATTATGTATCTAAGTATTTTCTCGTAACGAGATAGTGTAAGAGTTAGTACCCTTTTTTGACCAGCTGCTAAAGTCCGCCTAGCCGTTCCTACATTGTTCTCACATACCCATAACAATGTGCTGCTCTAAAATTGAATAGAACTTTTTAAATAGAGCAACCATGTAGTTTCTTGCCCGTTGTTCTGCATAGGAACGGCATTCCGAACGGGTGGTAAAGTTGTAGCATAGTATTTTAGAACTATTTTGACGATTCATAAGTACAGTACTTAATGGTTTACATTAATAAAAAATATTCTGATTCTGATTCTGAACGTTATTATGTGCTGTTGGTGCCGTACTTCAATCAAAAACATGCATAGTAAACATAGCCGTTCATATTTATGAATGGGATTTCCCTATCATGGTCTATACTTGTACATACATTAAAATTATTGCACTATTGGTAACATGAGTCGGCCGCGCTTGGCTGTTTTTTTTTTATTTCAAGCCATAAAATAAAATGAACTCTGAAATATTAATAGCCATTCGCGCAGTACTCAGGGGGCGAATACGAACTGTTTATATCGTACGATTTTTAATCAGGGTTTTTGTTATCCAACTTATCTTGCAAATATTCATGCAAAGTTGATTTACGAAATTTTCAGCCGTCGCCCCTATTATTTCAGGGAATACATTATGCTCTATTATTTCCACCTGGTTATGGCGTTTTACGAAGGGAGTGACTAGTTTTAAATATTAACCTATGTAATACAATAAATACACCGCTATTGCTTGAAATGTAAGGTTAATCGATTTATAAGCCCACGATTTTTATTAAATATTACTACAAATCGTGTAGTTTAAACGCACCCGCGGTTCAGACGCATGCCACTGCGTCAGGGATCTCAAACCCAATTTGTATGAATTGTACACGGCTGGGTAATGGTTGTTACGCAATATTCAGATATACCCTTATTCAACCAGTCTTATCGCGCTCCACCTGGCTTTGTTTGACCTTACTCAGCTGACTTCCCACACAGATTCATGTATTACGTAGTTCACACACCATATTTTCATCCAGACGTGGATACAGGGTGGGAGGACCAATGAATGATATTGCCTTCACTAAGTTGCGACTGAAGCACTTAATTTTGACCATTTTCTTTTTTTTTTTAATCCGTATCCGCACATGTTTTAACCAACGCCTACTTATCGTATTAGGTCTATACTATCAATCCATCCATCAGCACGAGGTCCACTACTGGTGGTAGACATGACTTTCATACATTTCGTTCCTCCGACACTCGCATCCACCGGCTTTCTTCGTGGTCCTCCTTGTAGGAAGCCTGTCCTAAACTTCATCTACCAACTTGAGGTATTCATTCTAGAACCCTTTTGGTCAGCTATTTATTATCATATGGAAACTAACTATGGTCAGGTATATTAATTTCTTATATTTACGCGAATACTACACATTGAAATAAAACTAATTTTACGGATTTTATCGCAATTATTTTACTTTTTGCGTTCCCGACGTTTCGACGTTGCAAGCAACAACTTAATTTAAGGGTAACCCAGTTCAAACTATGACACTAGGACGACACACACCTCAGTCCTCCCGTGACCATGGTTGCTGTAAAGCAGCCGAAACGTCGGGAAATAAAAAAATATATACGCGATAAAATCTCTAAAAGAGGTTTTATTTCAATATGGTCAGGTATAAAAATTTCGTAGCAGAGAATAGCTTTTACAAACCTATGTCTTGTGCCGTAGCTTTTGTATTAACATGCTAATGATTATTGTACAATAACTGGCTACATTCTGACCCAGCGTCGCCCACCTCCGAATCCCGACTGGTTAACATTTATCCGGTTTAAAAGGGCCGCAATGATAAGACACGTACGCATCGTTAAACTGTTTGCAACACTCGACAAAATGTTGTATTTTCAATGCCTGATAATATTTGTACCTATATAAAGGATTGCGTGTTGATTTAAAATTAATATGATTATTACTTGTTAGGTGGACGGTTTTCTATTTATCTTAACCTTTGCCGCATTATATTTTACATAGTATGCTTATATAATACTTATGTAAATACTAAACATCCATGGCTTGAGCACAAACATTCATGCTCATCATACAGATTTTGTCCCTACCAGGATTCGAACCCGGACCCTCAGCACATAAACTAGGTTCACTACTACCTGAGCTAATAGGTCGGCGGTAGATAATTTGATTTAAATCGACAAGTGGAATTATTGCTGCTAAGTCCTACCAAATACTTATATAGGTATCTGCATTGAAAAGCCGGCCTTAAAGAGCATGAACTCTACCACTCCGCTCTACAAACTTTCAGTAAATTACTAATAGCTATAATGGTTCACAATCAGTAAGGATTGGCCCCAATCGACTCGATTTGTATAGATTCCATCGCTGAATGCGATATTAAAATCAAATCTATGATCGCTATCTACCCACCATTCATATTATACAAAAGTTTCTGATTGTATGTACTGTTAATCCATATAATGACTATAATGTTAATCCAGGTTTTATGATAAAAAATAAATTATAGTTGACAGTTTAAAGTCTATAAATTAAGATCGGACCGCAAGCAACAACTAAATATGCGGGTACCCCGGTTCAAACTATGACACTAGGACGTCAACCATCTCAGTCCTCCCGTGACCATGGTTGCTGTAAAGCAGCCAAAACGTCGGGAACATATAAAACAAATAATAAACGCGATAAAATCAATTAGTTTTATTCAAAATATATGGTTTAACAAAAAATAGTGTAAAATATTTTAACCCACGAATCAGTAAGTTATATGGATCACATTGATGTATAAAATAATTGTGTAAATGATGTTTAATTTTTTTTTCAACAAGGTTAACCAGTAGCCTTTGGCCATTGGTTCAGTACAGACTGCCATCTTTTAAATGTCTAATAATTTTATTTATTTATTTGGGAATGTTATCTTTATAACCGACTGTTGGCCCTGTTAATCTTTTTACACTATTATAGGTACACCTTATATAATTCTGGACTTCTATCATGATGGGTACTCCAATTCGAGTGTTCATTACATTGCAACTAACTGCGGAGCCAGTGAGGCGTGTCTACTGGCAAATTATGCAAAAATCCAAAGCGAATTGGCCGCTTCACGTGAACTGCGCACTCCGACTCGGCTCGAAGTTACTTCCAGATATTTGATTATCTATTTTATAACTTTACGACCATAGGAGCTGTTCACGGTGTTTAAAATATTTCTAAATTATTTAAAAAATCTTACTTATAATGGCCTGGGAATGTCGTTTATGAATAAACCGATGAATAAATTCAGTGCACTATGCTAACGACTTCGATTCTTTCGAGAGAATCAAGCTTCAGAATCGAATGATTAAGTTGAAGCTGTGAGTCAAAAGAAGATTTAGTCATGTTGGGCCTATAATTATTATTTAAGTATAATATCTAATAATAATTTGTAAATGTGGTAACCATGTAGCCATTAACTTGTAATGATATACTTAGAGTTAGTACTTTTTTATTTGACGAGCTGCTAACGTCTGCCTAGCCGTTCCTACATTGTTCTCACATACCCATAACAATGTCCTGCTAAAAAAAAATACGGTTTTTTTTATAAAAGAGCAACCTTGAGTTTCTTGCCCGTTCTTCTCCATAGAACGGTATTCCGTACGGGTGGTAAAATTCTAGCTTAGCATTTTGTAACTATTTTGACGATTCATAAGTACTGTACTTAATGGTTTACATGAATAAAAAATATTCTGATTCTGATTCTAAATTACGTTACTTCTATATATGATTGACCATATTAACCGGCATGAAATAAGAATCGCAACTCAAGTACACTTCCCATGGGAACGAGTTATTCGTATTCACGGCCGACCGCCAACTTAATTCCCTCGGGAATCAGTGAGCAAGAAACCTAATCACAGTACCGCTACGTTAGCAACCCATTTCTGCTGACCTCCTATAGGGTACAGCGTTAATATGTAAAGCGAGGGAAAGTTGCATGTAGAGTCAAGGAAAAGGTCTGTGACTATTGAATGGCCTATATCGTGGTGAGCCTTTGGGGACCCGGAGAGTCCTAACTATTACAGAAGGTGAGTATTGTACATTGATAGCAGACCTTTTGTTATTTGGGTATCTGTCCCATCACAATTTACTACCTGCGCTTACATCTACTACGTAAGTGGTATATATTAACACTGGTGTTTAACTTGAAGTGATATCTGAGACAAAGTAAATACTTAAAAAAATGCAATCTTCTTAAGATCCTTATTGACATGAAAACAAGCATATCTATCGTAACTCAGTTTTATCACTATTATGAATACTAAATACAACCCCTTAAAATATGACATAAAAAAAACTGATTGATTAGACTATTGAGGAATTATTAGAATTATAGTACGTACATACACCGTTGGTGTCCATATTGTTTTTAAAATTATTTATTTATTAAAAAACACAAATCTAAAAAACAGCGATGGATGTGACGTCATGCTCTGTTATTAGTATCATAATCGCGTGATTTTTTTTAATAATTCCATTTTTGAATATAAATTAAGTAACTGCAATTTAATATAAAGAATTAATTACATTTTACTGTCAGGATTTTCAAGATTTATGACTTTTAGTTCATGCTTTACGCTACTACGATAGATATTAGAATTACAAACGGGATTGCTGTATCATCCTAGGCCCGAACTGTATAACATTCATAATTGAATTGAATTAAACTCGTTTGTGTACACCGGCTTAGAGCACGCCCGCGCCCCGTGCGGCTAAATAGGTTAGTTCGAACTTAAAATCAGCCTTAAAGGTACCAGACAGATGTCTCGCCGTGTTGACAATGAGCTTACACGAACAACTTTATAATCTGCGGAAATATTGTACGGTTCAAAATGAAATGTTTTATGGATTTCTAAAATACGAATACTTGTGATACGAATATGATTCGTTCGAAATTCGAATACTTTTTTAGATTCGCTTCATTTCGCGGAGAATTGCATTTTATTTGGGGTCCCGTCACTCGTGAGAGATATTTTCTCGACTAACATCTTAAAGGAGTTCGGTGTTGTTGGCTCCTTTAATTATCGATCAAACTTGTTTGGTTTATAATTGAAAAAGTTGACAAGCCGAGGGGTCAGTGGTGGGTTCCTCTTCCCCCATTTGTTTAGATTTCTAAAAGCTTTATGAACCTAGATAGTTTTTTAATGCGGTTAATGAATGACTAGGTTTTACCCACGGCTATGAAGTGTGATCAACTGAACCACAATCCTTTGTATAAATAAGTGCGAGATAATGGATATTAATCCATTATCTCAACAACAATGTTAATAAAATTATTTAATAATCATTAACAAGCAAATACCGTCGGCACTCGTGTTAATGTGATATAGTAATTATAGTGATTGATCCGCACTGCTCAAATGACTTTGTTTCAATTTGATATGATGCTTCATCATCTGCTAGTGTGAATAATATCAGTAGCACTACTAAATCACACAATAATATGGATGATCTTCTCTGAATATAACTACATAGGTGATCACATTGTGAATTGAATGGAAGCTCATATTGAATCCTGGTCCTCTCGAGACTTGAGACATGGTGCTGTATCCACTACCAGTACTGTTAAACCTGTAGGTCAGGATTTGCAGTGGTTACCCAAAGACACCAATATTTGACACTGTGTGACACGGGAATCAACTAATTAGTTTGAAAACTTGATAGGAATCACAAGGGTAGTTGAGTAGAAAACCTTTTCCTGTCGGAATGGTCAGGGTGATATGAGAGAGAGAGATATGAGAGGTTATCTAATAAATCGAACTCCAGGATTCCTTAATTTATTAAATGTTCTTGAATACAATACAATGTATTATTTAGATTGTCATTATTTTATTGTCGTGATGTCGAAATAGCAGCTGTCTACCAACCACATGTACTAGATAAGTAGCCTAATACTGGATTTGAGCCTTAATGGTAGGCCTTGCCATATAGCAGGTAAAATAAAAATATTAACGAGCAAAATTAAGAATTGAAGCTTAGAATAAAAACAAACAGAAAGTCACACCGACAAACGAACACCAACTAGGTAATTACACAAACGAATTAAACTCCAATGTTACTAACGTCACAAATATATCCGCTATTAGCATTTTGAACGAATAAACACACGCGGCAACATGTGGCGGCTTGTGGGACTTTCTAACGACTGTCTGTCTTACCAAGGATAACGTCTTTAAGGATTTATCAAAATTAAGTAATCCATGGATTAGCATAAGATGACTCGTTTAGCAAGTACAAAGGAAATAAACTTTATTATTATAAAGTTTTCTTGATCAACATACATTTTCTACATATAATATTTACTTTGTCTTGAGCCTGGAAGCCGTTTTATGCTATTGATATTCTAGATACCAGTTTCAGAAGTCAATGTGAAAGAAATGCTCACTAGAAAAAAATTTTTCGAGAAATCAAAGTGTAGTAAAAATGCAATTAAAATTTAACTATCGCAACAGATTAACAAATAAAGCAGTCAATAGTTTAAGCTCTATTATTTCACTGTCTCAACTGTTTCTTATTCAACAGCACAAGACTACACCAAATGAGAATAGAACTTGAGATTCGCAGTCACTTAACTTTGTAAAGCAAACACCACGTGAGAAACAAAGTTATATAACGATTAAGTATTCGCGATGTCGTTAAGGGGATGGTATAGCTAATAACGTTGTGTAGTGACGTATCGCGAAATTGTGAAATAGATATATTTAAGCCAATAATAATAAAACTCATCTTCCTCTTCGATTCCTGTGGCTAATGACCCCAGAACAGTTGATAGACCCTCAAGTCTGATACAATCAAATCTAGGGTGACGATGTTGTAAGGTAATGGATGCCATTGTTATTCGACTGTGTTAGTTGACCTAGAACCATTACGGTGTTTTTGAAAATGTAAAGAATATTGATGGAGGTAAGAACTATGTATGTCCCATTGGTGGCATGAATGAAGAGTTAGTAGAAAAGATTCCAATCATAGTAATTTTTTTCTGATCACATTGGTACCGAAATAAATAAGTCAAAAAACTTTATTCTGATAATAAAAACATACACAATCTAATTTTAACCAAGGAAAAGCGTGAGCGCTTAAAGCGCTTAAAATAGAATCGACATTTGTAGGGATGTACGTCTCTTGCGCCGCTCCTAAACATTAATTTGATCAAGAGTCAAGTGAAGCTTAATACAAGCGAACGCTTTGAATAAACAATCGTGTTTTCAACGTTCCTCCGTCGGTTCAGAGACGTTTTCTTAATGCTTTTAGACCGAATACTCTTGCTTGTGCGCTACTAATGTACTTCGGTTTGTTTCTTTGTATACTTACGTGATGTAAGATAACTGGTGTAGGTACTTCCATAAAACTATAAAATATGAAGACAAATTTTTACCTAGGCAGTGCAATTTCTTTATAACTTTGTACCATCTCAGAATCAAATGCACGAGAAAATGAATTATCTTTATTATTATATATGTAAATCACAATGTAATTTACAAATGGTTAGGGACTACTAGCAAAGCTGAAGACTCAGGTAAATACATATTATGTTAAAATCAAACAACGACATCTTGTAGGAATCTGTACCAGAAACATATCGATTGTGAAAATACTATCGATAGATAATCGCTATCGAGTCTCACAGTGGTAGACCGCCAACCCGCTTCGATTTTTCTAAATATTTATACAACACTATGTACGAAATGTAAGTGCAGCTTGTGTCCGAAAGAACGCGTTTATATTGCATTTTCTACATTTTATGGTGGAATTAGATGTAAAATGTAAGGCTGGTATAAACGTCTCGTAGACATAACTTGATAGCAACGTAGCTTTCCATCTTTTTGGTAATACGTGCAAGTAGCTTGTAAATAGAATTAATTTTCTTTCGATATTTAATTATGAAAGTTTTTCTAAATTCTATATCGACAAGGGATATACACGCTACATCTGTTTTGTAGAAACGACAAGCAATAAAACATGAAGTAACACAACAGAAGGACAGGCAAGAAAACGGATCAGAAATCGGTGATTCGACACAAAAGGCACGTAGCAATAGGGTGAGGCACAGTGTAATGAACAATTCTATAGTAAGTTCTTATGCACGTGTAGTGTGTAGCTGGTATTGTGCGAATGAAATCCTCATCGTGATAATTTTACTTTCGCGCAGTTTGGACATCGGATGGGTGGTCAAATTTTGGTATTCATTTACCATGAATATCCATTACAATCCCGTCTCACACTCTCACATTTTGAATACTTGGATTAAATATATATGCAATGTTTTAACATCCTGGGGAAGGCCTGTGTCTATAATATACTTCAAGGTTAAGAAGAACATCGTATAACCTTCTTTATACATCATTCAACGTACTGTACTAGTCGTACGTCTATGCCGATCCATTGGTATATGGTAGTGGTCCAAGTAACAACTTCTTAGGTTCTCTACAGAAAGCATCTTTGCCGCGCCTCCATGTATTTGGTAACTTGGCCATCTGCCCGTCGTCGCTTCCGGGACGCATAATTCTTGTTATTTATCTACTGGTTCATGTATTGCAACATTATTTATTGTTGCCAAAATATTTGGAAAGACGCGTGGAATGAAATCAAATGGTTATGTTTGTGCTTATATTTTGGACCAAAAAAAAACCATGTCATGTACGTCTCACTCATCAACTGACGAAAATCAACAAGCTGAAGAATATAAAACACTGCACTGGTTTATAATCAAAGACAGAGTTCATGCAAAATTGAAAAAAATCCCTACATATTCTGATAGTGTACTGAATCCTAACATGCAAGAATATTGAGATCGTCTGAGTAAGATCAGCATTCAAATTCGATCAAGATCAAAAACCTTTTAAGGAATGGTTTTGTTGTACAAAACAGAGCTTTTCGCCCAACTTTGGCAAAGAAAAACCATAAATCGTATGACACTTTAATTACGAGCAAAATCTGGTAGAAGCTTCCAGATTTAAAACATATCTATGAGGACATTAAAAATCCATTTGTAATAACAAAGAATAATTTGTCTTATCTTAATGTCGGATCTTCCAGCGCGCTCCTTATGTGTGAGAACTAGGTGTGTTAGGAATGTGATTTATAACAAGCGAAGATCTAGCTATAACATTTAGCTCTAAATCATTCAAAAAAGCTTATTTACAATTCGAGTTGATACACCATCTTCCAGATTTATAGAAGTTTCAATAAATATACAATGGTATTAAAAAGCATTTTATAGAACAAAGTGCATACTTACATTTGGGATTCGTTTCTAGTGTAAATAAAAAAATCTGTGAAATTAATACGTATACCAAGCTGGCCTAAAAGGGATTGTCTTTGAGGATGAAACCGAAATATACTCAAAGGCGATTAGTAGATAGGCCTGGGCAAACAGCTACATAAATTGACCGACAAACCTATTTCTACTATACCTTAATATGAAATGACAGATGAAAAATTAAAACGGATTGTAACAATAGCCGAGGCTTATAAGCCTAGGTTAGTTAATAACCCCGTAATGTTTTCACATCACGGGCTTCAGAAACCAAGGAACGCCAACTCTTCAATATCGCATATATTAACTCTAACACAACGTACATTTCCATTAATGCATAATGATGATGTTTTTCTTGGCTCTCAGTTTAATTTACATTCCTCCCTTACACTTCTATCGAAGTTTCATTTTTAAATTACTCTCCAGGACTTGGATGCCGGTAGGAAACTTTAATCATTTCTCTACTTTGAACTGGCTTATAGTTTGATAAAGTGAATAATTACCTCGAGTTTATACGCTGATCTGAGAAATGTTGCCGTGACAGTTAATTTAACTGTGAAACTTTTATAGAACTACGGTAAATGTATTTCTTTTTGACTTAGTATAAAAAGTTAATTTATAAAATCTAGGACTATGGGCTACATTTTGAGTGGAGTAAAACTTCAACTGCTTAAAACAGCTTTTAAACCTATCATGACTAGTTAACCTGTCAGCGTTCAGTTGTAAAAGGTCGACAGTATAGGGGAACATTCACAGAAGCGCGAGCATGCGGTCAAATAACCGCTCCCTCGCCACCTCTCCCGTATGTTTGTTTGCTAGAGCCATTAGGTATAGTAGAGTTGATTTACTTACAACAAACTCTATAGAGACCATGTCTGTGTTCACTGATGGGCCAGATTAATAAGTAACATATAACATAATCTTCCTACTTTATATGTTTTAGACTCTCTGGAGGAATAACAGGAACAGGCAATAATTACAAACTAAGCCTATGTTCTTTTGTTTTAATCAATTGAAACTTACAAAGAGAACAATGTTCAACCCCCGCCCCGCCCCGGGGGAAGAAACTTGCGCTTCCCGGTTCCTCACCAAGGAAAAAGTCAATAAACTGATGCCCTAAACAAAGTTGCTTTTGGTGGACTTTGTTCAACTTACAAGGATAACTTAACCAAACCAAAAAAAATGGTGTTAAGCGGTGGAAAACCAATCATTCAAATTTCAGATTCATCTGCCTATAACACTATATAGGTAGTTATTTGACTTCTAGATAATATAATTACTTATTAGCAAGTTTTATATTTGGACTATTTTTATTGATCACCTCGTCCTCAGGAGACTAAAGTTTCAGCAAAAACTAGAGTTATTGGAGTTAAAACTAAATACTATCAATTAAATTTCGTAATTATTTATATTCATAATACCTACCTATCCATAGAGACCCCATACAAGATAGTGTTATATTATTTTTAAAAGTAATTTTCCATGTTCTGAAGTTGCCCTAGAATATTATAAATTTCATGTTTTTTTTACAGAGCTTGGCGTGTACAAAAAAATACCTATCTATCAATGTGCCATATTTCAGACATAAAACTTGTAGGTCGGCGGCCCAAGTTTGACGATGGAAACTTCAAATGAGCTATTACCCAAAGATCAATCAAAATAAAATAAGGATTATAATATTCAACCGGCCGATCTTGGCCGAATGGTGGAAATAATGGCCGTCGGTCGGACCGGCTCACGCGCCTAATCAACCAACTTTCCACCAAGTTAGATGGAGTCGCCGTGCGCGCGGTGTCAATTACGTTGATAACGGGACGTGACACGACTAGGTGCTAACGCGCCTTTACTGTACATCAACATATTAGCCGGAGTACCTGTTAAACCAGTTTATAGTCATGATTAACTTTGTATGGCTTACAGAGGCACTTACGTATAAATAAATAAAATAAATAAATATCGCCATACGAACACACCGACTACCATCCATCCACCATCCATGACTCGGGTACAAACATTCGTGCTCATCACACAAAGCTTGTGTCCCTACCAGGATTCGAACTTGGGACCCTCGGCGCAGAAATCAGAGTCACTACCACTGCGCTAATCAGGCCGTCGTATAGTCGGTCGGGATTGGAACGTGATTTCAACTGAGGAAAGCCAGCGAGAAACTCAGAGCGATTGTATGTTAAAAATAATTTTAACATGTTACCAAAATAAAAATTATCGCCGAACAAGGCAGTTCAAGGTCAAACCTAAATAAAAAACAAAAATATAATTCGATTATAAGCGCTACTACAGCGCTATTTAAAATGCTAGGTACTTGCACAATAAGTTTAAGTAGGTAGGTACCCCTATTCTTAAGCTTCATAGCGCACTTATTAAAATAGACAATTTACTATTTGCCATTCAGGGTTATGAAAAATGCGACCGTACCGCAATACGTAATTATTTCAAGGCTGCCAATCTTATCAGTGTGATTTCACCCTCTTAACTGGTCGACATGACACTCCATAGTTATATTTCAAACAGTAAATCAACTGTAAGTGGTCCTTGTAAAATATGTGGATGTTAGAAACAAAGTTTGCCTATGGTCAAGTTGCTGAGAATTAAAAGGCCACCTATGCTAAGTAGTGCGAAAGGGATAGAGTGATTTATTACCGAATGTCATAAGCAGCGCCGGATAAAGTGCTTGCGCAGTAAGATTGATGATCCCAATCTAAACCAAAATAATTATTATTGACAAGAAATCCATAAAATCAATAAAAGAGCTTCTCACCAAAATCGATAATGTAACCATTGACCTATAGGTAAAATCTGAAACGGTATATTATTATGACGTAAGTTTACGGTTGCATTGTGTACAATGACGTCACCACGACGTAGCACAGTAAGCGCAGATAAGTTAAATTGGAAAAGCGATCATCTTCGCTCCGCTGTTCTCGCTAGTTCTCGCACAGAATATTATCAAAGAATATTACCTACTTATGAAAATAAAAATAGCAAAATAAGCGTGAAATTGAGATCTTAGTTCCAGTTTTTATTAGCCTGTGTTGGTCACGAGCTCTAACGATAAATGCATAGTACCCTTCAGGGACATTATTTCTTTCAAATATACCGTATTGAAACCGAGCAGATAGAGACATCCGTAAATGGCTGTAGGTACACCTCGAACAGCCAACACAAAAGCATATTCATTGGGCATGCCGTTTGATAGGAGCGTATGAAATGTTAACGAGAGAGGGAGCCAGACGACGGTAGGGCGGGGGGGGGGGGGGAGGAGTACCGACAAACATTGTGAACAATACCTCGAACATTGTACACTCAAAATAGTGAGTATGAATAAATTGCTAAGTTAATAATTCTTAGTCAATTTATAAAAATATTACAAAATATATAATTCATATTTTCGTGCTGGGGTGTGTCCTCAATGGAGACTCGAAAACTGCGCACTAGCAGATGGCACGCGTTCGTTCACTTCCTTCACTTCGCTTCCTAACCTTACCCTTCAATATATCTTAAAAAGTAAAGATCGAGTAAAACAGATCTTATAAAGTATATCATCTATGGCACAGTTCATGCGCAGAGCGTAAGAAGCGTGCTCGCAGCGCAAGAGCAGCCTGCGAATAGATCGCACTTCGGAACCCCTTGCCTACAGACATATTCACGTAACATGCGCTTGTGAGTACGATCCTTTATAACGAAATAAATTCTGTTAAAAGGCTAGACTCTCTTTTCCAATGACAAAAAATAAATCACGGAGTTTTTGAACAAGTCGTTATACATTCTGTTTTTTTTTAATAAGTATCACAGTGTAGTTTCTCCCGCGTTTCACAGAAATGTACTTTTAAGCTGACCCGATAAATAATATGTAGTTTTCTTTGTTCTAGCCTTATGTTTACTAGTTTCTAAGAAAAATAAATAGTCTATCCCTGAACGTACTATATATACTAACAGGATTACGCAGTTAATTTTTCATGAATATGAAATTATACCCTTTTTTTAGTCTTAAGCTCTATTTTTCCTCAACACTTGTTGCTAAGTGAGACAGCCGTTGGTTACACACCAACTCTTATCTCTTCCGTGCACTTCCTCACTTCTTCACACCCTTAGCTCCACATACCCTAGTAGAAAGGGACACAATCCATTTAATAATAAATAATAATAATATCACCAGGCGTACACGGCAACTATACGGTCCCACACTAAGCAACGCTTGTATTATACTAATATAGACTATATACTAATATAGATATTAAACATCCATGACTCGGGAACAAACATTCGTGCTCTTCACACAAAGTGTGTCCCTACCCGGATTTGAACCCGGAACCCTCGGCACAGAAGGCAGGGTACAACTGCGCTAATCAGGCCGTTGAAGCATATTGTTCGAATATATTTTTGTGCAACTGTGATCAATCCTAATTGAAGAATGATATATCCATCTTTTCTATTATTCTGACTGAAAAGTCTGGGTACATTTAACAATGGAATACAGTCAAGAGATATTTTTTTCCTGGACACAAAAAATATACCTAGATTAAGAGTTTTGAGAGCTCAAAGCTAGGTTTTTAATGGACACAATAATGATAAGTTTAGGTTTTAAATATATAACTACTTAATATATTTATTTTAAATAAGCACGACTCCACGATGTGTTTATTTACTGTGTAGCAAGCTTTCGCCGCTTTGCGACGGTGTTACTACGCACTTTTCTTCTGAAAAATTGTATTTAATGCGATTGTAAAACTGATTGAAACTTTTATAAATTTGCGTAGGAATGTGATGGCTCTAATTGGTGCCTGCCTATAGACCCCACGTGAACATGACAACAGGGCCCCAAATCTGCTAACACAATAGATCCATAATCGAACAGCAACCGCATAGTAACTGTCACTTTTGACAGATATGCCATACAATATCTGTAAATGTGACAGTTACTATGCGGTTGCTGATCGATTATGGATCGATTGTGTTAGGAGACTTGGGGCCCAGGTCTAATCATTATGACATTTGACTAGAATTACACGGGCCTTTATAGATTGGACATTAAAAAGGGACAGAACATACGGCTATTTGGGGCAACCTCAGTAAAATTTTACGCTTAGTAAGCGACCCGACAGAATTATATAACGATTCAAAGGAAAACGGTTAATTATTTATTTGAAGCGCGGTCTAATGTAATAACCCTTTAACGATACGAACCTACCTAATTAATTAAAATTTGCTCGGTCATCGCTTTATTCCCGTTGTATTATGTTTGCAGTGATAGCCAAGTTGGTAGAACGATCGCCTCGGTAACGAGGGTTCAAACCCGGGCTCGCACCTCTGGGATTTCTAGATTTCATGTGCGAATCTCATTTTCAACCATGATTATCACTCGCTCGTGCCGTGCTCGTCGGAGAGCACGAAAAGCCGACGGTCCTGCGCCTGATCTCTGACCGGTTGTGTTGGTTTACCGTCCCATCGGACTATAAGAGTGAGTGAAGAAAGAGTACACCTATATCGCCGATATTGAAACTCAAAACCCAAGCTCGCACCTTTGAGATTCATCATATTTTCAATAATGATTATCATGTGCTATTTACGATCAACCAACGTAAGAGAATCTGCACACTTTTCGAAGGTCCTCTGTGCTAGGCAGCGTGGTAGCTCGATCTCCTCGCATTGAGGGGTGGGGGGGCGTGTTTAGTATCATGGCAATAGGAGTGTTCCCTATTTTATTGGGCCAAATACTATCTCTAAAAAGTGAGTAGGACGGCAGTGCGCTTCTCTCTACCCCTCCGAGGATTATTTACTTTTATTGTATTATAAATGCCTCTCGAAAAAAAATATGTTTACAATACATGCTATCTTTACAATTGTCACACCATAATGCCACCCTGTAGGCGAGTGTAAATGTACGAACCGCGATGCGTGAGTCTGATATGATATCAGGCGCACCGACAATATTGATGCTCCAACGAAACACGTTCCAGCTCCGGGAAATTGGATTCGCGAATGTGACGCACGTATTCGCGTGACGATATGATTTTTGTATATATATTTTCTTAAGCAAGTATGTTGATAATGCTGGATGGCATAGCGGATGTTGGCTGGGCTGTATTCCCGTGAGAATTTTCCATGTGAATGGTAAGAAACTTACCTTTACGCCTTCGGGTCCATTTTGCGGGGTCTAGCAAAAATAAAGTTTACCCTCCTAAAAAAATATTGTGTAATTATATGATCAGTATGGGACTTTACCAAACATCTTTTTTGCTCCCAATAAAACCTTTTCCTTTTTAAATCTATTACGTGTAGATAAATCTCTGTCAACTAAAGCCTAAATTCAAAAGAAAAACGCAGCTTCTCAGCTTGTGTATATTTTTTTCATAATTTTGTTTTAAAGCTTTAAGTACTAGCCCTTTAGAGCCTCTCGGTTAAAATACAAAAATTTTCTAAAATCGCCTATCCTACCAGCAAAGCGAAAAATTACCAGACATCTTGGGAGAACTGGAAATTCCCATCAAAAAGGCGTACTTCTTACAAGAGAGGCCGAGTTAGCAAACTCTTTATTTTATTTTCCGCGCGAAAGGCCACACGCTCGGGACACGAGTCCACCTACGAAATCTCCACTTTAACATTGCTTAAAACAATTTCCTGCTATCAAAGTTGAGCGAGTAGTTTTTATTTGTTCGCGTCACGTAGGTCCCTCGAGTTGTTTGCTGTTAGTGACGCTATAAGCGAATTTACTAGAGTTTCCCTTTGACTAAAATGCCACGTAAATGATAAAACATTTATAAAAGAAGTTAATGTGAAAGTATTATAAATACAATTTCAGCTCATCCTCAAAATTTTGATGTTGGCAACAAATTTATTAGGTACCGTATTTATTTGTCATTTAGTTGAGTTTATCATATTTTTAGGTTTTTTTTTCTTTTTAATGGCACTTTGCTTGGCAATAATGCAAAAAAAAACTGAAAATAATCAAAGATGAAGTGACACTACTTAACGTACCCGGAAAATTGTAGACCAGATTAACTCTTGATCTATCTATCAGCCGATATACACGTCCACTGCTGGACATAGGCCTCCCCCAACGACTTCCACACATCACGGTCCTCCGCCACTCGCATCCACCGGCTTCCTGCGACGCGTGTGATGTCATCAGTCCACCTTGTGGGGGGCCGTCCTACACTTCGTCTTCCGATTCGTGGTCGCCATTCTAGAACCTTTCTGCCCCAACGGCCATCGGTTCTGCGAGCTATGTGCCCTGCCCACTGCCACTTCAACTTGGCGATTCTTTGAGCTATGTCGGTTACTCCAGTTCGTCTACGGATCTCTTCATTTCTGATTCTATCGCGTAGCGAAACCCCGAGCATAGCTCTCTCCATTGCGCGTTGAGCGACCTTGAGCCTTCTTATGCGGCCCATAGTCAGCGACCACGTCTCGGCACCATATGTCATCACTGGCAGCACACATTGGTTGTAAACTCTTGATCTGGAAGTACTTAATAAAAGTGACGATAGAGTTTCTTTAAAAGCCCTACAAGTGAGACTATTACTTGCAGGGCCCGTCTTTACCTACCAAACATAACTCTGACCTCCAAGAAACCAGCATTCGCCCTGCTTGGACACCCTAATTTACTAACTATGTAGTAAGTTTAATGATTTTTTTATTTTATTTTATCATCGTTTTACCGTCGCCGTGAATTGTAGAGCGTATTTTTAGCGCTCCGTGTAAGCGGAACGTGCGCCATCCCTTGGGGTTGTGGACTCCACGGATCACGTCTCGACCCTGGATATACTCCCACTTTATTGTTAGATATCATACATGTATATGCTATTTACCTAGGAAATTGACCTGATGTGGTCGTCATTTGGGCATTTTTTTATATGTTGCCTGACGTTATTCAGTTGTTCAAAATCAAGATTCATTTTTAATTCGATTTCCTGTTATGTTTCTGTTATATAAGGCGAAGGCAGAAGTTTACTGCATGGCATCCACATTTCTCCTATGGTATTTTTGTCCCAATGTAATAAAAACACAATAGGGACATTATAGGAACAATCAAAACTGTCTATAAATTTAGGGTATAAGCCCTAAATTTATAGACAGTTATAATTGATTACAATGGCGTTATAACGAACTTTTCAGAGGAAAAAGTGTATTATAATGGCTTTATTATCTATTATACCTTTCTTTAAATTTAAGGGTATGACTATAAAGTTTTGATTAAAAGATAATCATACAAGCTCAACATCTGAGTGAATTCCTCTAGAATTTCCTTACAATTTTTTAAAATCGTACGAGGGGTAAACAATTTTCTCATATAAAAATAACTACTAAATAGTATGTACCTACATTAACACACACATAAACGCCCACGATATAGCCAAGTACTTGAGAGCCGAGATATTAACCTAAGACACTGAATATACATAATAATCATGAACTAGATGCAGTGATATTATTACCCACAGCATTGCAGGTAAACAAACAAGCATTTTGAATACAAAATGCATCTCAGCTGGTGGCTAGCGTCTAACAAATGTACAGTGTGAACACAGGGGGGGGATGAAATATTGTCCGAACCTGAGCTCAGTATACATGATACTTTCCTTAAGATCTCTGAGAGAAAGTAGATAATGAAAATATAGAGTATTGAGGATCATTTTGGATTAGGTAGCGTATATGCAAAGAATATCTTTATTTGATTATGATACCTTTTTAAATTGGTAATGTTCATACTCCAGTAACTTAGTATGAGTGAATATGCTACGTTTATTGTTTTAATTAAAGTTCACGTCTATGACAGTTTGTTTTTTGAATATTAATATTGCCAGACGAACACACAAACTATACGGTCCCACACTAAGCATCGCTTGTATTATGGGTACCGGAGGTACAATGGACTGAGGGCGAACGCAGCATACAATACTTATATAGATATTTAACATCCATGACTCTGGTACAAACATTCGTGATCATCACACAAAGATTGTCCGTACCAGGATTCGCACCCGGGACCCGCAGCGAAGAAGGCAGGGTCACAACCCACTGAGCTAATGAAGTCGTTAAATTATTAGGTATGTTTATCAACTACGTACTTTTAACAATACAATGAATTCATTTGTACTCTAATGGTTGCAATTACATAGTATGGCAATGATTCCTATTTAACATGAGTGTTTTACAATAATCTTTCTGTCTCCAGTCCAAAGTGTGTATCCAGCGTTAGATGCGAGCGCACGGTGTGATAGATTGCCGCTGGCGCTGGGAACACCGACATTTGTAGCTGATGAAGACGGAATGACGCCTCGTCGTTTGATCGGCTAACCGCTTTCCCGTTGCGTTGAAATGCATCACAGCCTCTATTAAATATTTTAACGAGTTCGAAAGTATACGTAAAGTATAACCAATATGTATATTATAAAATGATGATGATGTGTAGGTATCGAATAGTTAATTAACTATACAATATAATATTGATAGAGTACCAAATATTGATTTCTTATAGTCACGCGATTACTACACATTGAAATGTGATGAAAGTAATCTTACGGATTTTATTGGCGTGTGTTATATTTTTTTACGTTCTCGAGACGTTTCGGCTGCTTTACAGCAACCATGGTCACGCGAGGACTGAGGTGGTTGACGTCCTAGTGTCGTAGTATGAACCAGGGTACCTTCATATTTACTTGTTGCTTACGGTCCGATCTATGCAGAAACGTAAAAAATGTATAATAAACATCCGTAAGATTAGTTTTATTTTAATATGTACCAAAGTTATTAAACGCATAAGAAGTATAATAGAACTATATTTGTTTCTCGTATTTAACTAATACTAGGAACACCATATTAATTGCACAATTACCTCAGTAATAACACACTCTTGGCTGTAATACAGCGGCTAGTTATTGAGCGAATGATTTAGTGAGTCTGGCGGGTTGATATATCGTTTCCCGATCCGGTCGATATGTGACACATTACTGTGTGTTGTGTAGATAAACGAACAAGCGCGCTTACGTCACAAAACATGACTAAGATGTACATCTTGGTCATGTTATACCCAGAGTTGTGTGGATTAAAAAAGATATACACGCAGAGATTTTTATTCTGCTTGGTGGAGGCGTAGCGGTTTCCGGATTAATATGAGGATGCTGGGGACTTAGTAAGAGTTTGTATCGCATTAAACACCGATAGACTATCGAATCTTTTTATACATATCGCAGTAGCACCTCTGATAAATACATGCGGCTTTACTTATTAATAGTACGAAAATGTCCGATCACGTTATTAGTATTCGAATGCGTTCAAAATGTTCACTAAGGGCCTTGTATTAGTTATAAATAAACGATAATGGTCGAGCACAAGCATATTTAATTTTGTATATTTGTAGGTATTTTATGTGTTGTTATTTATCTATAGTGGCCATATTTTTTATTTAACCCAGACGCTACATATTTCTAAATCCACCGGCCATTTTTCTGTCTGACCTTGTTCTGAACTTTTTTCATAGAATCTAAATAAATGGGTTCCAATTTTGTCAAACGGTCCATTTTTGTACGTGAATGTTTTTAATCCTTACATCTATTACTTTATCGGCTGGTATTAATCTTAGTTACTTGATTCAGTAATGTTAAATTTTTTCATGATAGTTGGTATCATTTTGTTGAAAGACCAAGCGGTGGGGTCATGTTTGCTTTTGTAAGTACCTATATTTATTGAGTCCCAGGGAAAAAAAGGAAAATAAGAGGAGTTGGAGTGTGATGATAACTTATTAAATACCCTAACACCAAACTTTTAGTCTCCGAAGAGATAGGAAAAGGGTACTGCAGTGCACCCACATTTCCCCGATGGACCTGCATACTTCGAAAAGCCAGTTACATGTTAACCGTTAATAATGGTAATTGCGGTTCCCCCAACAGCTTCCACTCATCATTCGGGCTACGTTGAGTGACGACGGGGGGCTTCGGACAGAGTCGGGGGGCTTCGGGCGGCATCGGAATGGGTCGGGAGGCGTTCGGATAGTTTCGCAATTTGTCATCGGTGCGCGATGACAGACCGACGGACGATTCTCATGATTTATTAAATGCATAGCGTTGACGTATTGCACTCCACCGGGTGTGAGGGAGTATTCCGGTGAATTATATATTAAAAAGCGAGGGGGCCGCGACCGGGCCTAGTGCTTGGACGCGGCGGACCCACCCTCCACCCTTGCGGGTGAAGAGGCCGACCGGGGGGCAGCTCGCTGTCACCCGGGAGGACTTGCTGGCCGCCAGCTGGTGTGGCAGGCGGTCGGCGCTGAGCCCCGGGCGGTGGACTCGGGGGAGTTCGCCGTTCCACTCCGGGCTCGAGAGGATCGGCGCTGTGTCTGGTGGTCCGACACAGCGCCTGGCCGCAAGGCCTGGAGGAGGCCGAAAGGCCGCAGTCGCGTCGGGGTTCGCGGAAGTATGCGCAAGCGTTCCCGTGTCCCCGACACAAGCGACCGTGAGGATTCACCATGTGGTTTTAGTGGGTATACTGGCCGCCGCCGGGGAGTCCCACATACCCCTCTCGTCCCCCCCGGGGCGTGAGGGACGATGCGTAATTGCATATCCACATGTAAAAAAAAGAAAAAAAAAAAGGTGTAACCGCGTCGATATAGCGAGAGTTTAATTAAAATTACTATATGGCAACCCTGAAGACATGCCAATTTAACAAGCGTTTAGGATTCTTGAATATTAAAATTTTGTTGTTATATTTTTGTATAAAAAAAACAAAAGCATAGTACAATGCAATGTAAAGTGACGTCGTCAAAATAAGTGAACATTTGTGCGACAAAGAAACAACACTCTTCGCCATCATTCTTCTTAAGTACTTGATTTGACCAATTTAAAATAATGTATTATATTTCGAATTCTTTCCCATACCATATAATGTTTCTTACGATTTGTTTTCAAGCAGAATATTTTCAACTTGCTTTCAACGCCAGCTCCGCTATCGCCCCCCATAAATCGGTAGCGGTATATGTGGTTATAATGTATGGAACATGAATCCTGAGCCCAATGGTCGAAGAGACCGCGACAACGTCTTGGCCGGCAGCCATAAGATTGTTCAAAGTATCTTAATGCCTTTTTAGTTTTTAAGATGCTGGCAATAAGATTTGCATACTTTATAGAAATACTGAAATTTTCCTTTGCAATGCAAGCTATCTTTTCCATATTGATTTCTTATATTTACGCGAATACTACACATTGAAATAAAATATTTTTTTCGAATTTTATCGCGTTTATTTTATGATTTTACGTTTCCGACGTTTCGGTTACTTTACAGCAACCATGGTCACGGGAGGACTGAGATGATTGACGTCCTAGTGTCATAATTTGAACTGGGGTACCCATATATTTAGTTGATGCTTGCTTGCTTGAAACGTAAAATCATGAAAGAAAGGCGATAAAATTCGAAAACATTGTTTTATCTTTTCCAATTGAACGATCTTGCCACGAAATTATAGACCTTATTTATACAATTCATCCATTAATTTGAGAGCTGAACACAAACATTTATAATATTAACGGTATTGTTCACATGTAAGGCCACTAAAGCGGTATGCTGAATAAAACAGAGCCAGCACAATTGCATGCTGAATTATGCAGAGTTTACCAGGAGCAGAGGCCTCCGATGCCTCGGTAATGGAAAGTCAACAATCGCCTCTATATCTATAAGCGAGCAGATACAAGCACATATATAATATACATGATACATGGGTAGGTTTTATACAGACGCGTACCTAATAATTATATACCTTTAGAATGTAGTACGTAATGTAGTATATCATAACACAATAGTGTTTTTATGCAAGGTTGTAAACGCCCTAATTGCAAATCAGTGTCTTTATATTCATGCATAGGGGTGTAAAGAAAACTACATATAAACTTAATTTAGAATGTATCAATGAAATATACCAAATCCCTTTCAAGATATGGTTGATATTGACTTAAATAGCCACCTCGTGAGGATACCATTGTTATCTTTACTATTAAAAATATATGTATTGAAGATATTTTTGAAACAAAAGAAATAACAGAGAAAACTTATTTCCGAAATATAATAACGGTAATCACAAAAGAATATCTACCTACATTTTCTCCCAAAAATTCACAAACAGTGCCGAACAATGAAGAGATAAAAATCATCATAAATTTCACAAACACTGTACCGAACCAATGTATGAGCGGAGAGACTCTTATTAAAATAGGAACGTTACCCGATATATACTCTGAGATATGAGAACAAAAAGGGAAACGAAATACGTTAAAGCAACGGTACGATAGGATTCTATATTTTAACGAAAAGAATTAACAAATCGGTTGGGACTGAGAGTGTACGGAAAATGTACCTTTTATCAATAAAATATTTGTTTTATATAAAGGACTTAGTAGTATCTTAGTTGTAAATTATGTTTAATTAAGAGCAGTGTCACTCGTCCTTGCGTCGCGGCTCACTGGTTTTAATAACTCAAAGCGTTATTCAATCAGTAGACTACACCATTCGGAGTCACACGTGCATAATTATGTTCCGAGTAGCAGAGTATATAGTCTCGAGATTGTTGTTATATTTTATTAAATATATTAATTTCTTATATTCACGCGAATAATACACATTGAAATACAACTAAATTTAAGGATCTTTAACAACAACTAAATATGAGGGTACCCCAGTTCTAGCTATGACACTAGGACTTCTAACACCTCAGTCCTCCCGTGACCATGCTTGCTGTAAAGTAGCCGAAACGACGGAAAATTAGAAACATAAAATAAACGTATTGATTTCTTATATTTACGCGAACACTGCACTGAACTAATTTTACGGATTTTAGTTTGATTTTAGTCCTACACATAAAAAACAAAAAACATAATATAAACGCGATAAAATCCGTAAAATTTGTTTTATTTCAATAAAATAAACGCGAAAAAAATCCTTAGAGTTAGTTTTATTTACATTTTATTATATAATATATGTGTTCATTGATAGAACAACTACGACAGAAGGAGTCAAATGTTTGTATAAGAGGGCAATTATAACAAAAGGCTTTTATTTGACAAATAGTCAGAACCGCTGCTTTTAAAAAAATATCCAAATTACTTTAGTTAAGCATATGGCAGAGTAGAATCAACTAGATTAACCGAATGTCTACATTTTTTTTTCCTAATAAAAAAGTTGGAGCCAACTTCAATAAACACATTAGAACTGAAGTTCGGATAATTTACCAACAGCTAGGAGGAACAAGGGAACTCCATCAAAAAATCAAAAGTATAAGAAGCTGCTCCTGAATAAAGCATGTAGCTCCGTATACAATGCGTTACGCGAATCATGCCCTTCTGTGTACTTCTATGCATATTTCATGACGTTATACGGGAAAATAGGTAAAATAACAGTTACTTTTCGTGCTACTGTTATTGTAGTAAAACTATGTACATATATAAAAAATATCTAGCTAAAACACGGATCGAAACTTTAATATATTATTTGTGCTCTTATGATTTAACATTCCTAAAAGGGGAGACTATAACCTATTAAAAACAATTAAATATAACTAAAGCAAATGGCAATCAGTCAATAATTAAGAATAAGAATAATTTATTTCCAAGTAACATTTCTAACAACAAAGTACTGGTGAGCTCCAAACTAGACAATGTCTGTATCTACTACTGTAAAACGTAGATATACTAAGTAGTTCAATTGAGATCCTAAAAGTCAAAACAATAGTGAGCTATATTATGGCGCACAAATATAGCGTACAACTTGCATTGAAATACAATATTTATCATGTAAAGGTTTTTAGTCTGGGCATGGATAACATTTTAGAAAATATTGCAGTTGACGAATCGATGTCGAATACTTTACCCAAACTGACAGTTTATATTTTCACTAGAAGCAGCCCTACACCGCCCTAGTTATAGAACGTGTACTTCGTGACTTACAACTGCTCTGGGATAGGGTTGGTTCATAGGAATTTTGTGTAGGCTGTGTCCAGATTCAACGACTTGAACGCTGCACTGAAACCTATGATATAGAATAAGACAGATCTACCTCTGTTGGATTCATTTTAAAGTAATTTTCAGGTCTCACATTACTTGTAGGTATAGCTGCAGCAGCATCGGGGATTTCATCATAAAGGTATTGAGGTAATCTCAAGACCATAGACTTAAAGACCATAGATTAAAGCGTGCCCATGCAATATTAGGTATATACTACCTTGCGGGCTTTTTTGTAATCCACAATAACTGCTAAACCCCTAGCGGAAAAAGGAAGATCTCCCAGCCGATTGGTCTTGTTACATATGTTACGTGCTCTGAAATTTTCCATAGCGCGCTTCAGGATCGTATGGCGAATCGTCATTTGTTCTGGGCGTCGTATGCAGCGCCTTCTGTGTATCGGCGCGGTGAATATGTTTTTATTAGCGAGGTTTGGAAGAGGTCGCTACACCCCGCTCAAGCCTTAAACGTAACATATTCTAAAGAACGAGTTGTCACAACGACACCCGAAAGGTAGATAGACACAAGTAAATGGTTATCACGTTGTCAGCAGTGACGTCATCCGTCTTACTTATTTCGTGTTACAGTTCCATTCGCTGTAATTTTTATGAAGCAAGGAGCCCATGTTTTCTAATAATTTAAGAGTTACCGAAGACTGGAGGGTTAAGTGCCCCCGGGGTCTAGCCTCATTCGCCCGCCATATCTACAGAGATACCTATTTGAAAATGTATTGCACTATTTGAATACAACTTTATTGTAGTTCGTAGTCTGGTACTATTATTGTAGTATTGTTCATGCTTAAGTAGGTAATAATGTGGCTACTTTTTTCATACTTTATTATTAATATCTATCTATACAAATATGTTCATGTCGATAAAAAATGAAGCTAGAATTTTGACAATAGTTCAATTAGCACCTTGATCCAAAATTCATAGGAACATGGATACTAGACAAACTTGCAAGTCACCTTTACCAACTATTAGAGTACCTACATGAACTTCCAATAAGTTGCAAGTCACCTTTACCAACTATTAGAGTACCTACATGAACTTCCAATAAGTTGCAAGTCACCTTTACCAACTATTAGAGTACCTACATGAACTTCCAATAAGTTGCAAGTCACCTTTACCAACTATTAGAGTACCTACATGAACTTCCAATAAGTTGCAAGTCACCTTTACCAACTATTAGAGTACCTACATGAACTTCCAATAAGTTGCAAGTCACCTTTACCAACTATTAGAGTACCTACATGAACTTCCAATAAGTTGCAAGTCACCTTTACCAACTATTAGAGTACCTACATGAACTTCCAATAAGTTGCAAGTCACCTTTACCAACTATTAGAGTACCTACATGAACTTCCAATAAGTTGCAAGTCACCTTTACCAACTATTAGAGTACCTACATGAACTTCCAATAAGTTGCAAGTCACCTTTACCAACTATTAGAGTACCTACATGAACTTCCAATAAGTTGCAAGTCACCTTTACCAACTATTAGAGTACCTACATGAACTTCCAATAAGTTGTCTTACTTTTTTTCTTAATGTTATAACATGATTGAAACGCAATTGAAATAATTCGGCTACAACTACAAAACAATAATTCAAAAAAATATTTGATTATCAACAGAACTCATTTTATATTAATCGACGGCCCGGGCGGGCGGCGCACATCGGGAGGCGTTACTTAAAAACGCAATTAAAACTTACTCCAAGGCCTTTCAGCAAAAAATCCTTACAATGAGGGGCATTACACAGTCATGCTTTTATTGCCACTCTGCTGAAGTGGCTCTACGATTTTAGGATTCCGCGGATCCCTTGTACTCCCTGGCATTTTAGGTAACCATGGATCATTGAAGCGATCAGATAATCGTGACAGACGCGAGACATGCGAATCGTTAACTGTTTCGATACGCAACTCCGATACGGCCTGTTCCAATTTTGCAAGAGAGATACGGAAAAATTGTTGCGTCCGCTAACTTAGATACGAGCCGCGATACGATTAATATGTATCCCCATATACTTATGACATTTGTATTTAAAAAAATACAACTGAATTGAGAACCTCCTCCTTTTTGAAGTCGGTTAAAAAGAACCCGAGCATTAAGTTTATGTGGCACTGTATTGACGTATTTCTTGGAACATCTTTAAATTGAGTTGAAGCAAACAAATTACCATTAAAAGAGAAATTGTCGCCGAAATGAGTCATTTCACCATTGTTATACTTCCTGAAAGTTCTTTTGAAGGCAATCTAAATTATGTTTAGTCACACAGTGCTGGTTACACAAGCAAGCTACTTTTAACTCAAATGTCGCTTTTGAAAAAAAAAACAAAATAGTTAATTGAAACAGCTTTACTTCGCTATATAAGAAAGGATATACTAAACCTTGAAACTGCGCTTCTTTAGCGCATTTGAAATTACAATGTGAATCAGAATTTCGATACGCCAATTTAAAAAAAAAAGCTCATAAAAAATCTCAATTTTCTTTTTGTTGTTTTTTTTTTAATTCTACATAAATTGGAATTCTTATTTGACATAATACTTAGAAATGCGCTAAAAAGGCAGGATCCCAGGCTGTATACAAAGCCTTTCTGGATCACCCTGTATTGCTGTAGACTATGATCAATAGAAGAGCATAAGGGTATGCACAGGAGCGTGATAAAAATCTAGTTATTTAGAAATTTCAAACGACATTCTTTTAACTGAAGCAATATTGGATCGAAAGCTTGGAAGTGCCGTTGTTCAGGATCGACAACGCCTAGGGCGACAATTAGGAAAATCCTTCAGTTACAGTCCGGTGTCTTGTTCTAAATCGATCCTTCATTAAACGCAGGCGGAACGATTTACTTAAAACCATGGAGCTTTTTTTTTCTTTGAGATGGGATTCTTTAGAATTTGATTATTATTATTTATTATCGTGCTAAATTTGGTTACCATAAGCTTCTGTCAGAAATACTGACATCTACCACAGTGTAGATAGAGGTCACATCTTCTCTATGGTTAAATTGGTATTCGGCAGCACTGTTGAATGCGTCGTTTCCTTATTCTTGATGTCACGTGGGTAACAGAAAAAAAGGTCACTCAGAGATCTATTACTCTATACAAGTTGTAACAAAAAAACATGTAAAATATTTTAAGGGGTTAATTTTAATGGTTAAATTAAATGCTGTGTACTATTAAAGAAGACTTGAAATACTACGAATTTCACTGTGTACAATTTAGGGTTTACCGGTGAACGAACGGAGTATCATTCAAATTTGAAATCCAAAATTCAAAGTCCAACAAAATTAGCTACCGTCCGCTGATCACACGCTCGGCCGCTATTAATTGAACCAAAATCCACGCAGAGCTACCAGGCCGTCATAGGAACGTGCAATTGCTCTGTCTAATTGAAAGCAAACAGCTAGCCGTGATAGAGCACAAAGGCGTCGTCACGGACGCTTGAATTGTTAAACACCGTGTGTCTATGCCTGCCAGCCGCCTGATGGTATGACGATAGCTATGCGAAATATACTATAGGGGTTTAAACTGTATCTAATCTTATATGATGATGAATCTTTAACATTATATTACCTTATTCCCATAACTTATCCCGCTAAAGAGTAATAACCAAACCACTATCACCTTAGCACTATAACCCATTGATACGTGAGTCCATTATCGATGATCATCAAGCGGAAGAGTGCTGGGATGGGCAGGGATCGCAATAAAACGCCCATTAGCGGGAGGCAATAAACTGGATGGGGACACCTCAATCGCCCTGAGTAACGACGTGAGGGAACCGCTCCAAGGCGAATAAATAAATGATCCTTGTCCTGCGTGTGGGAATAAAGGCGGTTGGACGTGCATTAAACGTCTCCCGTAGATATTATATTACTTTATAATAAGCGGCTATGATCTTAATTAAGTACCTCAAAACAACTAGCCTTCCGTTCTCCTTTTAACGCACTGAATGATGACAAGTAAGCCTAAAGTATTGCCAAGAAATATGTAGCTACTCTAAACCGCACCGAGCAGCCGAATCACTAAATCATTTACAAACGTAAAATGCTTTCCGAATCAACTTCATTCATCTTAACATTTTTCCAGCCCGTCCTTTAAAGCAACAACCCCGTTCATTATCAGTAACACATAGAAGGCTGACATCAGAAAGTCACCTCTTTTGGGCTTTACTGCCAGTCTCACTTAATTCTTCTGTAGTTTCTGAGAGCCAAGAGACAAAGATCCATTCAAAAGAAAAGAATGAAAAGTTATCCATTTCGTAAGGGTTATTACAGGATCTTGGATTATTTGGATGATAAAGCAGCCGGGGACTGATCGCTCAAATATCAATATTAATTTTTGTTGTTGTAAAAAAAAAGACAAGCCCGCTGAGTTTCTCGCCGGATATTCTCAGTTGAGGCCGCGTTCCGATCCGGTTGTAGAGTTAAGAAAAAAAATGTAATGACAATTTGTTAGTGCCCCCGTAGGCCTATACAAAATAAACGATTTGACTTTAAATTAATGTGTTGGAAATTCAACTCACCTGTCAAACGCGGTTCCCAACTAGCATTCTGTACCAGAAATTGGAGTCTGGTAAAGCCATGAAATGCTTCGGAACTATCGAAATGGACGGACGCGCAGTAAGTA
This sequence comes from Pheosia gnoma, assembly GCA_905404115.1. Classification (NCBI taxonomy): domain Eukaryota; kingdom Metazoa; phylum Arthropoda; class Insecta; order Lepidoptera; family Notodontidae; genus Pheosia; species Pheosia gnoma. The sequence continues at coordinate 9,977,324 of FR989900.1, forward strand.
CCTATAGATGCATTAGCAGATTAGTTCCACCGTGTGCATGGGGAATGAATGCAGTTTGAGTAAGTTAGAGTAATCTGGATGTGGTAGAAGAAATTACATTATTTCGAGAAACCATTCGTGCGTAGACGCATGAATTGTGTTTGTGTGACATCATTCCGTTGCAAAAGATGTCATTGTCTTTGTCATGTGGAAAGTACTTACTCGTATTGCTGTTTATGTTTGGAAGAACTCCTCGGCTGTTTTGTTCTTGCTTTCAAAATGTGTGATATACTAAAATAGCCAATTACCTACTATAAAGAAATGTACCTTAATGTTAAAAGATTCTTGACAGATAAAGCAAAAAAACCTGTCCTTTCTTTTTCTTTATCTGTCAAGAATCTGTCCTTTTCCAATGTAATTGTACGATCACATCCAGTTACTACACATCTTGGGCTTACTTACATTACATGAGACTGATGCAGTATCGATCCATTAACATTTGCATTTTAGATTTAATACGTTTAACTATTCCGAGAGGACGCTACAGTTTTATGAGTCTTGCAACAATAACCAAGGGAATAGACGGCGCATCATTTAGTTCCAACTTAATTGGTATATGTTTTCTTTAAGTAGTACGAGCACTTATTCAAGGTCTGAATGTCTTATAGATGGTCTGATTGGTCCGTTTCAAATCCTGATAGGAGCAAACTTTATTTAATGAGTCATGAGTGTTCTCTATCAGTATCTATACTAATATATCTATAGTATGTATAATAATCTATAAAATGTATACTAAATACGGTACCCATTTATAATACAAGCGTTGTTTAGTTGAGGACCGTACAGTTGGTGTGTTCGCCTGACCATATAATTAATATCATTAAATCCCGCCTTTTCATGGTCGTTAAAATATTTTTTTATATAATAATGTAGACGGAATTATTTAAGGAGGCAACGCATATGCCTGAGCTTAGAATAATTTCAAATTTAAAAAAAACCGATTACCTATGCTTTCCTAAAAAACAACCATCATTAACACAGGTTATCACATATTCATTCAAAAAGTTTGTTAGACTTTAGACCGTTGTAAACTGAATCCTATGGAAGTTATTAGTTATTTTTAATTAAGAAATAAGCTTGGAGTGCAGTCAACGCCCTCGAAAGTTATAAAACTCAGCAATGGCACTCAACAATAAACGTTACTGTATCAACTATAAAACGGCAATGCAATTAGCATTCACTGCTATAACTTTAATATTTTATTGCAGTACTTTTGAGTTTTTTGAAATTATACTGATTGTTAGAAATATTAAAAGGTATTTGGCTAAACTAAGGTTGATGAATTGTAAGGACCTGCCATCATTAAATCACTCCGCAGCAACTGAGTTGATTATCAACTGTAAATTCGCAAAGAGCTGAATTCTCATTTTTTGTCACACTACAAGCATATCTAAATGCGACCCCAACTGAAAATATCTTTACAGTTCGATTTTTACAGTATTTTTTTAATCTCCATAATTTACTTTACAAACAGGTAAAAAAAAGTTCTAATTGTTTTCTTAAGGAGCTAAACCGATGTATTAAAAAAACAATAAAGTCGATGCTTTAGCCTTCCTAAACCTAGCTTCTGGCGTTCATAAGTCGTTCACAACGGTCGTACAGTATCATGTAATTATCGTCCCAACCCCGCGAACATGGTTCCAATTTTGCCGTAGGATGTGTGTGAGCCGCTGGGAACAATTACCAGCCATGACATGCACTTGCTGATTGAACCATCGCAATATGCTGCAGATGTCAGAGGCATTGACAGCGTTCTATTTAATCGTGGGTTATACTCGCTTTCTGTATTTGGTTGGCTTATCTACACATAGTTTACTTAAGGGGTTTGCTAAAAACATGGTATATCAAGTTGAAATTAATTAGGGTATGCTTAGTTGCATGAAGACGTTGAAAGTACATGATTTTTTTTGTATATTTTATAGTCTCGCACGAATAAAACTGTTTACATAAATTGTCATGTTTCGTGTATTCAATCATTCCTTTTAAAACGTAACAAAATCTATTAGGCGCTCACGGCGGCGGCTATACTTCGTGTGTTCTTTCACTCTTACCTCCATTCTAAAAATTATATTCTTAAGTGATATAAGTGAGTAAATAAAGGTGTTATCTTATCACATATAAACTTGATCTAATGACGTCATATATTAACACAGTACAGTTTGCAGTGTGTACATTGTACAAACCGATAGTGACGGCCCCCAGCGGCGCTGGCGTGTCGATACTCGATACTCTGACGTGTTGATGTACCGAGATATCGATCTAAATATACTGCCCCGGGAATTAGCATACAATAGCCTAAGATCATGTAAATAGATGGCTAATAAAACTTCATAATTTACCTACGGAACTCGTCACCTACAACGCAACGACACTTTTGAGAGCCCAAATTCAACATAAAAATACGTATCGCGATACCATTATATTCTCAGTCATCGACAAGTTGTTTGATATTTCATCAAATTTCTTATATAATACTATGAAGCAAATCAAAACCTATAAATTTTAAATAACTAGACCCAAATCTGAATATTTTAATTCATTATATAGTTAACAATTAGAAAGAAAATAACTGAAATATTTACAAACTAATATAACTTAAAAATAGTATAGAAAAGCTACAAAAAGTGTAAAAAATTTGCGTGCCATGCGGTAGCGTGCCCAAGATGCTGGCCGCATTTCCTCGCTGAATAGCCAAAGCTACTCGCTAAGCGAGGAAATACCCAGCCCTTGGGTCGCCGGTTGCGTCGACCAATCTTCAATCTGAATTAATAAATTTTACTGATTGATAACGACATTTGTAAAGGTAAATAAAAAACAACTATAAGTCCCATCACTCTTTAGAACGTCTATCACAATGTCACAAATAAGAAAATTGTTCAATCAAGTTAGCCCAACCCAATTTAATTAAGTTAAAATAAATGGGGCATAAGCATTACATGTATTTATGCGAGCAAAACAATGCAGATGGAAAATACTTAGCGGCCCCACTTCGCAAACAGCATTTAGTTGAACTGAAATCGAATAATAGTAAAAGCTGTTTCGGTAAAGTCCTTGTCCAACGCTCAGCGTGTAAGTAATTCGCGGGAACAAGTTAGTCGCGTCCCGGGAACTTTCCGGGATGGGGGGAAGTGCGCGGCTAAAAACAACGAGACGTGTGGCACCATTTCGTTAACTGTAGTTAAATGTTTCATTAACTATCGTTTAGTAATTTAATAAACTATATTAGTCATGTGTTGTTTGATAGCTAACTTAGGCTTATATCTGTACGGTAAGTATTTAATCTTGGGAGACCGCATTGTTTTCGATACAGAGGCCGAATCCGTGGTTTTTCATGTGTGTCCATTTGATTGTTCGTGCATCACGGGAAATCTACCAGATGATAGATTATGACCCGGATAAACATAAAGAGTACTTTTTATTCCGGGAAATTATGGGTTCCGCGCAATAGCGAATATTGTTGAAAATGACAGCTATGAAATATTTAATATTGCGCTGGACTTTAGCTTTCAATAAGTATTTATTAATATACTAGCTGTTACCCGCGACTTCGTTCGCGTGGTATTTAACAAAGACACAACCGTTGGCAACAGCCTACTCGCGTGTTCTGAGCCCGCGGGACGCATTGCAGGTTGTTGCTATCAAACTTAATCAGGCGCAACGCTGCAACATTGGTTTTAATTTTTTTTCGTGAGATCCTATGTTTTTTTTCTAAAATAAAAGTAGCCTAAGTTACTCCTTGTTACATCAGCTATCTGCCAGTGAAAGTCCCGTCAAAATCGGTCCAGCCATTTCAGAGATTACCCGGAACAAACAGACAGACAGACAGACAAAAATTGTAAAAAAAATTGTTTTGGTATAGGTACCGTGTATACATCCAAATGCACTTAGTAAAAAGCGGTTATTTTAATATTACAAACAGACACTCCAATTTTATTTTTATGTATAGATATATATAATGGATGTCTTAATAACATATTGGTTCGAAATATTGAGGCCTTGGCAGAAAACCTCTCAAGAGAAGGGGTTGTTTTAAATCTAGCGTTAACTATTTACATAATCTAGCTCGGTGGAATCGGAACGATCACGTAATTAAGTTATTGCAAGTTTGCGAGTGGACAGATGCAGAGTATTAGGACACCATGTTGTTTATAACTAAGATACATAGAGTTACTCTCATTGAAAAAATCGTGAACCAGTAATTTCAAAACATCTCTAATTTAGCACTCCACAAAGCTGTCTTCAAACTATACGGAGTTTCATTGAAATCAGTTTCTTTGAAATCGCTACGTTTCATTGAAATCGTAGCGATTTCAAAGAAACTCCCTATAGCCTACTGGACAGTAGGATCGCCTGCGTGCGATCACAGAGCGTGAGGTCCCGGGTTTGCTTACATCGACCATTACACTATATTTGACGGGAGATCACTTCTGGCAAAAACCACCTAATTCGTCCGCAAGCTTATATAATATTTTTAGTATTCTTAAGGCCGATAAGTACAAAGCTACTTACATATTTGATTTCTACTGCCTTGAGAATTCGTTATCTTGCATTTCTCAAAATAGCTCATAGATTTGAATTGTATTTGAGTTCGGTGGTCATAATTGAAGCGCTATCATTAAACAACAAAATAAGTTTACAACACCCCGAATAATTTATATAAATTAAATAATTTATATAATTTATATAAATTAAATTGGATCCAAATACTTTTGGCGAAATGCGAGGATAGTGCACCTCTGCCCTCCCTTTCAGGGATAACAGGCGTTGGCAAACCGTTTTACTAAAAAATATCGGCCCTCGATAACGGACTGATATGAAGGTCTATTTCCCTGCTCGGTACCTATCAGTCAGGCGTTAACACGGCACATTGAGCGTCTGCGTGACGGATCGCTGGCAAGTTGTCACGTTTTGCTGTCCGACGATTCACAAACTGAAGCGGAGCGGGCAAGAGGAGTGAAAAATACAATGCTATTATTTACCATTGATAGGATTGGCGAATGTTTTTCTAAAAATATTTCTGGAAGAAAACATTTTGAGGTTTCTATCAGTACAGCAGTGGATATCTCCGTGGGAAAACCCAAAGACTTTACGTCAATACGCTACTTACATTAGCCGGCTACCTGTGACGTTCCACGAGAGCCAAGTTCAGAGCAAAAAATAAAATAGCTTTACCCATAAAAATGAGATAGTGGGTACTAAGTTCAAGGTACTCTTTAACATAGCTTTCACCAAAAATAACCTGTGTGTCCAAACTTGCCAAGACCGTGACTTAGACTTGAACTACGTGCAAACTTATTGGACTTATTTTATCAGCAAAAGTAACAAACTAACTTGACCATTAACCCCAATTTTATTACAGCTAGGTAAATAAATATTATAAAATTGACGACCTGATTAGCGCAGTGGGTAGTGACCCCGCTTTCTGTGGAGGGGGTCCCGGGTTCGAATCTTGGTAGGGACAAGCTTTGTGTGATGAGTACGAATGTTTGTACCCGAGTCATGGATATTTACTCGTAATATCTGTATAAGTATTATATACTGGGTTCGCCCTCAGTCCATTGTACGGTACCCATAATACAAGCGCTGCTTAGTGTGGGACCGTATAGTTGGTGTGTTTCTCTGTCATATGATATGATTATCAAAATCAGGGAGCAGACGGAGTAGTAGGTAATATTCGGGGACAGTACATCTTATAATTTCGGTCAAAACCTCCCCCAGAGGACACGTGGGACCTTCAACACAAGCGTGCGGACCAACAAAGAGGTAATCAAATAATAAACATATTTTTTCTATCCACGTACATACGTTCCCGGGACGATAAAAAAACAACTTTAACGTTGTTATTATGAAAAATCCAATATTTCAACCTCCGCAAACTAAATTTATATAGTGCCCGTGTCGACTAATCAGATTATCCGGAACTAAATAAATTTAAAAGCGTAGGAAAATTGAAGTTTGTTTTGTTCGTAGTTTCTGAGCATATAGAAAGAGGTACTAAAATTGAAATTGATCAATAGCCGTACCTATTTTAAGCCTTTTTAGTAATATTGAGGACTTTATTCCCAGAACGGTATAGCTAGGGCCGTTCCGCTAAAGCTAGGCATTGCCACGCGAAAATGAGCTTAAGGTGAGCAAGCAGTAAAGTCTTTAGCGGAAAAGGGAAGATCTTCCAGCCAGGCGGGTGGTATGCCTGGCGGGGCGGCCGCTATGGCCCGACGGTTATTGTCGGGATCTTGTATATATGTTAAGTGCTCCGAAAACTCTTATAGTGCGATTCAGGATTGTGACGTCAATTGTCTATTGTACTGAATGCGTCTGCAGTGCCGTCTGCGTAGCTTGTGTTGCGGTTGAAGTGGTCGCCACAAGTCTATTAAAGTACATACTTTTAAGTCGGCGGTGCACGTTCTGATATGGTATGGCCATAATGACGTCATTGATGCATTGGAGAAAAGTGGGTGAACAAAAGCGCACGTTTGCCCCTTTGAAAGAATACACGCATATAGTATTCTTCTGTATTTATTAACCGACTTCAAAAAGGAGGAAGTTTACGATTCAGCGCATACGTTTCTTTTTGCCTGTATTCTCAAATCATTCTCGAGGCAGGCACCTGGATAGTTCCAAGCCCTTCATTATTCAAATATTATACAGTCGGCAACGGTTACGCCCATCTAATTCTAGATGTAAAATAAGTTGGCCAAAATTCAATATTCCCAAACAATATAGCAACACCTGTGTGGTACATTTCCATCTCGTCCAAGCGGGGCTGCTGCTATAAATATTCAATTTAGATACATACTTGTACCGTCTTATATGTGATACAAAATTGATGGTGGTATTATATTTCTATTTATTGGTCGCCATTGTCTCGTTGGGTAGAGCTGGGTTCTAAAAATACACCCTGTTAAACTGACTAAACGATGTTCTGTGATGTAATGAGTAAAATACGATATAGTTTACAAATTAATTACAAAATTGAAATAGAACTAATTTTAGGGATTTTATCGCGTTAATGTTGTGGTTTTTCTTTCCCAACGTTTCGGCAGCTTTACAGCAACCACTGGTCACGAAAGGACTGAGATGTTAGACGTCCTAGTGTCATAGTTTGAACAGGGGTACCCTTATATTTAGTTGTATGTTTGCGGTCTGATCTACGCAAAAAAATTATTGTGTTTTTTTGTGTAGTTTCCGCGAGCGTAACTTTTAATTTAAGGTTTATTATGTTTATCGTAATGCGTATTTTAATTGATAATTCGTGTATCTCTTCCCTTCATGTAACTTAGTTTGATATAGATAAATAATTAAATAATGGTTATTTATTTTTTAAAACGCTTACCACACAACAATGAGGCTTTCAAATTTAATGAATTTCTATCCATTTGGTTAAACAAAACTTTTCAATCTAACACTTTTGTTGTGGTCCCAGAGACTTCGAGTCGAGTGTAACTTCGGTCTGGCATTCCACTTTGTGGCTTTTGTTTAGCTTATAATATTTACCTGAAAATTATTTATTCAGTGGCCTTCGAACCGTTTGATGTGTATTTTGGCCAAAACATTTTAGTTTGTTCACAAAATTTTGTTCAGCCAATGCGGTAGGGATTAATAATTTGTTGGTGCTACGTACTATCCAATATTACAGAAATAGAAAAACGAGGATTTGTCTAAAAAGTGATACAATTACATAATATAATATTGAAAAAATCATAAGGTGTAACTGACAAAGGTCTCAAGATTATGAACAATTGAATTCAATTATTTATTTGCTAAAAACATGGGTATAATATACATTTAATTATTTAGTTTAAAATACTGATACATATATCTCTTCTAGGTATGGCCCCTCATCAAAGACATTTTTGAAAAGCTTTCCCATTTTCATAGAATTTAACCTTGCGCACGCACAGCCATGCTCCACCATATTGTTTTTATTTTCTATTCATTCAAAACGAACATTGTTTAATTGTTTTCATGTCTATTAATTCTTTATTTATTGTTATTTAACACAAAGGCTGCTTAAATGACTTGTTAATTTCTTAAGACAAGATTAATAACAGTTACAGCAACAATGAATGAATGGGGGGTGGAGGGGGTAGAGGGCGGGCGGACGGATCAAATGTCCACCGCGCCCGTCTTGTTAACGACTACAAAATGATAAATTTACTTTGCCAAACAATGAAACAGACTTAGTTTGGCGTAAGGCTCGTATTCCACTGGCGGTTAAATAAGATTCATATAATGAAGCGATGTTTTAACTATCTAATTAACTAACTATTACTTAACTTATTTCTAGCTTGTCTTCTCCCTTTCCAATTTCAAAGCCAAAGACAAATCATTTATTTTGTATAGACCTACAGTGGCACTTACAAATTGTAATTTTATTTTGTTTACTCTACAACTAGTTTGGAACGGGACCTCAACTAAGAATATTCGGCAATAAATTCAGGGGCCCTTCTCTTTCTTTCGATTTTTTTTTTGTTTTTGTGTTACAGTCAGCGTACCCTGATTTGGATGATTAGGTACCGATATTTACACAGAGCTATTGTAAAAACTGCCTTCTTAAATTACCCTCTGAAGCACGGTGGAGGTTAGATGTTAGAACACCCATCCAAAGTCCGATCGAGGCACGAGCCGATCTATAAGGAGTTTTTACCAACTACGGCATACTCCAAGGTATTTTGATTAAACATAACAAAATTAAATTATTGGTTTTGTTCTAATAGTCAAATACAATATGAAATACTAACTACACCCCGCGGTGTTACCCGCGATTAAAAAGTATATGTGCTATTCCAGACTATAATCTATCTCTGTACCAAATTTCATCCAGATCCGTTGAGCCGTTCTGGCGTGATTGAGTAACAAACATCCATCCATCCAAACTTTTACATTTATAATATTAGTGTGCAGTGTGATTTTAAGTATTGGTACAAAGTTGATGAACCAAATTTACCTGAGAGAGGTGATAGAAAACCTGAAGCGCCAGCTGAGTAACTCAGTCCGTAGCTTACGACCTCAACGTAGCTTAGGTACGCAATTCTTCCACTTTACAACATACTTAACTTAGTTCGGGTACGTTGGTTTGAAATTAATCAAACAGTGTGTAGTTATGAGGGCGCGGACGTCCCGGCTAGATTGATGTACCCCCGGGATTTTCCGGGACCAGCAGCCATCAGCTGGACATTTTGAATTCAAATATTACACTTCGATTTTCAATACCGAGCTAACGACTTGGCATTTTGTTTTGCAAATTAAACTTTAACTGTTCAAATCTAAAGTTTAAATTACATCACCGCAATGAGCGTTGAACACCTTATTGCGTTATTAACTTCGATTGATTAATTGTTTATCTTGAGGCTTATTGGAGAATCCGATTAATGGTTCATTGTTTCGGTATTTAGATGTGGTTTAATTTCAATTGTACCAAATAGATTGGAACTAAAAGAGAAAAGAGAAATCAAAATATGTATTGAGTAGTTGCAAATCCCAAGGTAATAAATTACTTAAAGAAAAACGGGTCAGTCAGTTGTGATTCTTATATCATTATTTATACTAGGTCTCCTGTCTTTTTGTCAATAAAACATGGCTAATAGCTACTAAAACTACAAAAGTCATGATAAACTTGACAATATCACAAAACAAACTGACTTTAAAAGGGTTTAAACTCGAAGTTGAGGTAACCTTGCCTGAACAATTGAATTGAATTGTCAAGTGTTTCGGTAGCATACTATTGTAGATTTTAGTGTCCGAGAACTTAAGCATCCTAAGCATAAAGCACTTGCCCAGCACTCATCTAACACCCAACATTCTTCAAAAACATTCGGAAAACAAGTTGTCATCAAAATCTGAAGACAATCACAGGATGCACCTACGGGACGGTTACATATCTCAATCTGTTTTGGATGTAGTAATCGGCGCTGAAGCATGGCTACATTGGGCTCCATCACGCCCCTTCCGTGTTTGGCCGTAAATGTGGATAGAACATGTTCCTTTATACTGATTATCGTTCTAAGGAAGGAATAAATCACATATTTATTGCCCCTCAGGATCTAGAATTGCAACTCGTTGGGCGGAAATTCGGTTTCAGTGGCGTCACATCCTGTAGTTCATACCATTATGTTTTCAGACTGGAAAAAAGCAAGGGTAATATGGATGATAAGTTAATACGCATGTAGGTACTGATATAAGATAAGGAACTGCCATGTTTCCCTTTTGGAACTAAGTAGATATATCTAAAACAAGTACTAGCAGAAACCACTTTAGATAAGTATTTAAAAATGTTTTTTTCTACTTCTCAAGCCAGATACACTTATTCATTGAGTTGATACTTATAAAAGCTCCCACGAAATCATGATAATAGAAAACAAAAACAGTGTTAAAAATTGCACGATTCATTTCACAATAGGGCACCATTTAACAAAAAAGGGACTGAATCCCCAACATCAAGTTGCGAAGGTACACGTAATACCACCTTCGTTGGCTGAAATTAATTAAGTTAGGTAGTTTGGTCGAGAAAAAAAGGGGTTGGCATTAAGAAGATGGACAGTACCCCTGCAACTGAGCCCCGGCTGACAATGATTTATTATATGTTGTGGGGCACGAGAAAAATGTTAGTAGTCGGCCGGTATACAGGGAACTCGATTCTCTTGGGAATCACTGAGAATCTCGATTTTGTATGTGTAGGATTCGAGGTAGTTTAGAGCGTCAATAGCCTAGCGGTTAGAGAGGATACCCTTGTAACCAAAATATTTCTGAGTGCGATCCCAAACTTGTCATTAAAATATTGACGTTAGCCGATTCCTAGCACTAGCTATGGACTTTGCTTAGCACTATTAGTAATATCTTTATTGCACATTAGATTTTATAAACCTTTTATATTTTAAAAAACATTGCTTGGTGCATGACGCAAATTGGTGACACATGCTGAAATGGCAAATAATGTTGAGCTAATATTGTATAAGCAAATTTTCCAAAAAAATATCCCAAACTAAAAACGAAATTGTAAGCCGGAACAGTGAGCCAAACGTCCTATGCCAAATTATGATGAATTATTGTATAATTATTATATTATGTTGGAGTTTTTTCTAAAGCATTATACATTTAAGGTGAAACAACAATGACTTAATGACCGTTAGTAGCTCAAGGTGTCCGGTAACCATCAGGGGAAAGGGTTGTTATTTTAATAGCGCTTAAGAAGTTTTGATTAATGTCCCCCGCAGCATCTTAACCCAGCGAGCTCGATCAATCATCTGTACTTTTTTTGTTTAAGTAAGTATCTTGTCCGAATAGTTTATCCCGATTTTTTATTGACATAAAGATATACGTAATTAATGTTGAGTTCTAGAGGTGCACCTTAAATTTTTTTTTAAATGTTATCGTGTTTTAATTTTACCAGCGTAACAGTCTAGTTCTACAATAAAAAGGAAAACTTAAATCTATCAAGTCCTAAACCGCTGGAACGTTGAAAGCATAACAACAAACTTTTAACTTTATCTCATTTTCTACAACTTGGTCGACAAAAGTAGAAAATACATGAATTTATCTTGACTCTCACATAATTTCAAAGAAATTATAAAGTTTCTAAAGAGAATTATGGCACACGTCTGTATCGCGGAACACATCGCTTCTCTGCGAATCCGTAATCCAATATCAGTGGATATAAATCGAGGGTTTGGAAAACGCAAGGAAAATATTGCTTTGAAGAAATGTTTCGTACAAAGACCGGTTTATTTTCTTTTCTGTGCCAATCGAATCATACAATTGTCGTCTGTGCGAATTAATTTATTATAGAAAAAAATACGTAGATATTTGCGACATTTACTCGGAGATGAATGATTAACCAGTACAAAAAGACATTAGTCGAATTCTAATCATACTTTGATCCAATACCACCATTTATTTGCCTTTAATGTGTTTTATATCAATGAATTAATTGAACTATTATTTCTATTATGCCAATGTCAAGAATGTTATTCTTGACATTGGCATAATAACCGTTGGGTGGATGAGGCTATTAAAAGGAAGAATGACCACGATTATTTCAATGGAAAAAAAACAAAAGAGTTGACCGATTTCAAATTACGCGATTCCGCATGATAGGTTGAAAACATCCATAGGAATAGGTTTTGAGTAATATTTCGGAAAAGTATCAAGAACACCGTCACATCCATGTCACCAGTGAATCGCTTTTGAATATGTTTTCAATACCGTAGATACAAATTTCAGAATGACCAATGTAGCAGTCTACATGAGAATGTATTTGAATTTATCCGGATTGTAACGGAGACGCTGCAATACGGATAGGAGTATCCCGGGCAATATGCAAGCAAATGTACGTTGCAGAAAGATTCGTATATTGAAAATAACAACCTTGGCAATCGCAAATTGATTTTGCATTGCAACTTTTACTTGTTCTATTTGCTATTTATTGTTTGGTCTTTCGTTGATTTTGGAATTTCTACCTTACTGATTTATGCTTTGTTATAAAATAACCTTTGTACCACGGAAATTGTCGTTGTTTTCAACTTATATTTCACGCTCTATTTCAATGTAATATTGTTCCATAAATATAGTTTGAGCCCGTCTCACCAGATATTTAAGAGCTAGCTGTAATAGCGCACAACATGAGACTCAAGCTCTACAACTGAGATTAATTTATATACCAGGCAACGTATTTAGTAAACAGGATTATCTTCAACACGCAAGGCTACGATGATGAACAAACAGCTAATCACACAAACTTCACCAAAATCCTATCTCCAATATCTAAAGGGTTTTCTATACGTATCCTGCCTTCACTATGCTATCGAGGGGCAGAGCGGGTCTGCAGATAAAGCACGCAGGCTGGGGCTTGAGTGGCCGCCGAGCAGTGACAACACTTCACCTGCAGACTGCTAGGATTTACCTAGCTGGGGTGACACATCGAAGTGTAAGGCGAGGGATATTGTTCACAGGAAACAAGGGCATATTTGCTTATGGGAATGAAGTCTCTCGTGGAAGTGTTGTCTCTCTACGCTCCAGTAGTGCCATCTTTGCAGTCGTCCTAAAGTTCCTGGACATTAATCTTTTTGTTTGTTCTTATTACTCTAGTATTACCATTCAAGGAATTTATTTAACGCATTTGATGTTAAATTATGTGGTAATATTGGTACATACCAATTTCAAAGATTATTAAAACTGGTCATTTGAATATAGTTCAGTGCTAAATAATATTAAAAATATAATTAAAATGCCTTTTTCAACCATTTTTAGCGCACGACTGAATGCCGTACTGATCGAAGACATCAGATACAGTCCGAGCCCTGACGATGCAGCGTCCGCACTTCGCTAATCCATCTTGAGGCTGTACCTGCCTCTCACCGATCCTTATAATATCGAGAGGCACTGTCTACTATAAAGGTAACTTAATTTAAAACAGAACAAAGACTTATAAGATTGTTAAAGTCTTCTAGTCTTTGAATTATATCTCCAGTTATTGGTCTATGGCAGCAATTTAGTTCGGTTATTTCAAAATAAGTAACTATAGCTGAATCATAATGGGTCTATTATGAAACAAGTTACTCATCCATCAATCAGCCGAAAGATGCCCACTGCTGGACATAGTCCTCCCCAAATGACCTCCTCACATCACAGACCCTCGCAACTCACATCCGCAGGCTTTCTGGGCCCCAAGTCTGCTAACACAATCGTTTCATAATCGAACAGCAACCGTATAGTATTTGTCACTTTTGACAGATATTGTATGGGATATCCCTCAAAAGTGACAGTTACTATGCGATTGCTGTTCGATTATGAAACGATTGTGTTAGCAGACTTGGGGCCCTGAGACGCGCCATCCTACACTTCACTCATAAACAACGCCGCTTACCTTGTCTTTGTTTTAATAAAAATATAGGAAATCTTTGAATCTCGATTGCTATTCTTTTTATTGCGCGAACGGAAAGTATTTTCATAACAAGGGAACAACTTTCACACAGCTCCGGTTCAGTTATAGCTGGTTTTACTGCGTGGACCTTCGTGTACCTATTGTATTGCTTTATTTACTGCTTTTTGAACATCAAAACTTCGATACGAGTGCTCTGTATTTCAATACGGTTATAGGCGTCTTAGGAATTGGTTTATGGAAAAGAGACTTTTTATGTTATTCCAGATTGAATGACGGTAGGTAGCGACGGTGGGACTATATGAACAAACGTTCATACATTTTCTTTTGTGTTTGCGATTTTAAATTGGGCGCCGCCAAATTAATACAATATACCTACATAAGTGGGCTCAACAATAGCATAGGGTTTTTATAATTCATTACTTCCAATGATATATGATATTGATAGCTCTATATTTTTTTTCTACTTTTGGTCGCGTTCCGATACGGTTGTAAATAATTTAAGATGACAATATGTGCCTCGTAGGCCTCTACAACATAAATTATTGGCCTTTCTCTAACTATCGTTCATTAGCTATTGAAAAATCTTGTGCCTACCACATACATTAGTATTAGGTACTTTATAATATACTAAGTCTACGGTACCCATAGTATATTCGAACAACTATAATGCACCGGGAGGTTGCACGGATTCGATTCCCGGCGATTAACATTTCTACAATGATATTTTCGTTTTCCAAGTATCACTCTCAGGCCACTGTGGGTAGGTACCCACATGTAGTACGAGCGTTGCTTTGTTTGAGAGCATGAAGTTGGATAATTCTCTAACAGAAATCGCATTATTCCTCCAATAATATTTTAAGCCTAAGTATAATCTGTAACTTAGTGAACAATATCTAATTTGTATGTGAAGTGTTGCAACACCGAATCCGCAGTTTGAAGATTTTCCTATAAAAACGACCGCTGAGAAAAGTTGTCGCGTTATTGTTGTGAGATGCAGACTAACGATTTTTTGTGTTTGGTTAACTATTGTTTGAAGTTTTAATAATTACTTATGCACTACATAATAATATGTGTTGTCTATAACACAAAAAAATAGTTACATATTTTTTATAAGATCCCCATTAAATGATGAAGAGCCATTTAGGATGAAATATATACTCGTAATTATATACATATATGTATTTAGCATATATTATTATATATATAATATGCGACGACGATCCGATGGGCACAGTTGATGGTGACCCTGCTTTTTGTACCGAGGGCTCGGGTTTGATTCCCGATAGTGGAAAACTTTTTGTCATGAGCAAGAATGTTTGTACCTATCAGTCATGTATTGGGTATACACTGGAATCGCCACCTGTCCATTTTAGCTACGGCACCGTTCAGTTGAAGGGTACTTCTGACGATTTTATTCCTAATATTGTGGGTTCATTCTTCTTGCCAATACCGTCGTTTTGCCCCCACGTCCCAAACGCCCGTTTACAAAATCGGATCCAAAGAAACATTATGCTAAACCGAATGCACTCGCTGTCGCCGGCAAACGCCTAGAGTGCGCCTGACTTGCATACCGAATCACCAGCGAATGCACTGCCTACCATATTTCAACACCACACGACCGCAAAAACCGTTACACATTCACATCTCCAGTACACCAAACCATCCATTGCATAATCTATTACGTTCAGAGAACTTTTAAAGAATGTAAAACGGCAGTGGAATACGAACTAAACGAAGTGTCGGTTGATAGAAGGCTGCAAATTGGTCGTAGTAAAGGAGAGGATCCCATATCAAATTCCTATCACGTAGTGGGCGTAAACAAAGAGATTATTACGTGCAGATGCAATTAACATCGTAATAATACAACGGAGGAACCTGGGCTTTAAAAGTTTTACGGGTGAATACCGCTATAAAAAGAAATCGCTCGTTGAAGGAATTACAGTGTAGGCAAAACACTACATCTGGGTACTTACTGATAAATGGAATCCGAACGTAATGGATTTAATCAGTGAATAGGTACTAGCTTGGCGCTAACTGCTTAAAACATGCTGCCATAACTTTCTTTCAGAAATCCCAGAAGAGCGAGCCGGGGCTTGAACCTACGATCCTCGTTACCGAAGCAAGCGTTCTACCAACTTGGCTATCACTGCTATCTATTTCCATACTTTCTTGGTATGGAAATAGTATTTCGGATGTCATTATTGAAATGGAAACAAATTGTCGATAATACAGCACTTGTCTCTCTTAAAAAATATAGAGAATCCATCACATCAGGTGTCCTGTTATTTTAACGTTCCAATTTCGCTGGGCGGGCGTCGCGGTGGCGCGCATTCCAATCTAGGACACACTTAAGCCGTCAAATAAGATGAAACCGCGCGGAACATTGGATGTGACGTACCTCCCGCCGAACGCAACGTTAGCCGTCGGGAACACTTCATTTGTTAAAACTCCATTCCACTCCGCTGAACGGTGTAATGGAGATAAGTGAGTATGACGGGTTCCAAACGTAAACAATGATGTTTTACCAAGTTCCATCCTTTGATGGCAGAATTTGTTAAGTATTTAACAAATTTCCTAGATATATACTTACCTAGTATCAACACGAAAAATCTACCATACGACAATCATATAACTACCCATTCCTTAACCTGTGGGTAAGCACTGTTTAAGGGATAATTTTATAACAATTATCAAGATAATAGCAAAGTAGCAAATAATATAGTTTACTAGGTTTTCCCGCGACTTCGTCCGCGTAAAAAATATAATAATTATAGGTACCTAGTGAAAATTAATTTGAGCCCGACAACTATGTGTGTAAAGTTCTCTTCAACGCCGATCTAACAAACCCAAACTCGGTGGGTCTATTCGATTCCCTCACCGATTCCAATAACCACCTTCCGGCTTCATCATCACACCCTGGCAACTATGTGTGAGCAAAGTACTCGTTAATACAGATCTAATGAGCCCAAACTAGATGAGTCTACTCTAAGCTTTCACAGAATTATTGAGACACAAACGTTTGACCCTATTAGTAAGGGATTTTTAAAAACTGGAATGATCTAATTATTTATGTATAAGAACCATTTATCAAATTTTAACTTATTTCACTATTTAATATATATTTTTTTTAAATCTTAAGGACCCTATTACGACCCCGTGGAGGGTAATTAGAGAAAATCGTGAAACACCTATTAAATTAATTCTTATTAACAGTATTTTCATAAAGTTAGGAGTTAATCTACCCTCAGAATAAAAAAATCCATACAAACTCCCCTCGAGACCCTTAGGGGTTGAATTTCCAAAAATCTTCCTAGTGCATGCTTACGTCATTAAAGGAAGCTACTGTCCAAATTTCACGTCTATACGCCCAGTGGCTTGAGCTTGGCGTTGATAGATCCGTCAGTCAGTACAGTATAGATAGGATAATACCAAAGAAATACTCGACACTGTCAAAAATGGCACTATTTTGTAGCCGATTGCCAACCTAAAGAAAAGAACAAGAATCGTTTCCGAACCGATAAACAAATATGGCCGATCGCTTGGGTTCGTCAAACAAAGCGTAGGTAGCGTGTTTTTTTCCGAATGAACTAAAGTACGTTAAAACATTTCAAGTGGTGCGTGAATATTGTGAAAAATATTATACTTGTGATCTAAAATGTCTCGCGATCAGAGAAAAGGTTACTATAACAGGGACCGGCAAAGGGACTGGGAGCGCGATAGGGACCGCGATCGCGACCGGGATCGTTCAGATTATAGGAGTAGGCCTCCGGTACGAAAGCGGAGTCGCTCGCCGCCTAGCCGTAGCGATGTAAACAAGCGTCGCAGCAGATCCCCGCGAAAAAATGATAAGGATTTGCTAGACGAGAACATTCTGAGTGAAATATCCAAGCTTCCTGAACCAAGTGAACTATGGGACAATCAGTTCCAAGAAGGCGCATTCCCTACGCAACCGCATCCCACTTTCCAAGAGGTAAGTAAACCAATACCTTGAAAATAGGCGTACTTGGATTTTCGTAAAACAATTATTGGATTCCATAATGATCATGTTCACAGATGCGTAACAAAGAACATTGGCGATAAATAGGTTATCCTAAGAAAAATGTTAATGTATATGTGTACCAATGTTTATTTATAACGATTATATTGTCTCTTTTGAATTCTTTGAATTCTCAAACAATACCCACAAAAGAAATTTTCATTTATACTATTCATATGAGAAGCTGTGCAGTACATGATTTTAGGTATCAGATGACTGTATAGTGCACAAATGGCTTAGATGAGATGGAGGTTTCATGTGCAGGGAATATACCTGGTTTTATTATATTACACCTTTAGTTCTCGCTCTATGGTACCCACATCATTTGAATAAAGAGTATATTTTTACTCCAAATTCATCAAATTGGATTGATTGGATTTCAGTTCAAATAACTTGAAATCCTAGCAACTTCTTATGTGTATCAAATGTTACGAGTATTAATATGCAATGTCAACCATAAGTGCTTAAAACCCTATAAAAAAATTACCTTCCTATGAAGGTATTATATAGTGTTTTAATATTTAAAATAGTAGTAATTATAAAAGTAAATATTTCCAAGTCAGTGGGTTCATGTTTTATTTGAAGGGAGTCACAAACCCAAACTATGGGACTCAGCCAAGCTTCCAACCACAGCCTGTCTACTCAGGCATCTATGAAGACTTCCCAGCAGTGTCCTCTGTGCCTCAACCACCACCTCCAGATATGGCCGTGTGGAACCAGATGAGCCTGCCACCACCACCACCGGCAACCGTCCCACCAGCACCATTCATCAGTAATGTAGAGGAACAGATTAAGAAAGAAGGTAGGTGAAAATGAAAATGTTTGAGCTTATTACTATTATCATTCATTTAATTCGTAATTTTCAGGATCTTAATTAAGGGAATTAAGGTTATTTTAGATTCAATTGTGATGTAAATTCGTCAATTTATGTAGATATTGAATGTTATTTGTGTTCAAGCTTAAATTTTATATCAATACTGACTGTGAGAAGGTGCCAATTTAAATAGGTACTAGGAGGTTTGTATTTATATGCCATTTGTGATATCAAGGTAATGCAGTGCATGATTGAATTTGCATCGAAGCATAATTAAATTGGAAGCTTAAGATGTAGTACAGACTGCTCAGAAAATAATATTTGACATTTTCTGATAAGATTGTATAACCGGGTTATGGTGCTTCTTGTTTTTGCATGTAATATCTATGTGATATACCTAATGCATCTTTAAGGTCAAAAAATATTGTAATTCAGTAGATACTTTATGTGTTGCCTATGTTTACTAAACAGATAAATGTGTCCCAAAAGTGCCTAATTCTGGAACTATTGTTTATGTATATTGTACCTACATAGGTATTTTATGTATTTCAAATTAATTATTAGTTATATAAATATGTTATAATGTTTAAACATTATTCAAAAATATAGATAGAATAATTTATAAACTTCCATATTTATTTTGTTATTGCCTAACACATATCATCTAATTATGGTCATACTGAATGTTTAAAAATAGTATAATATATTTCAGAACATTAGAGCTTTTATCTTATATTTTCATACCACATAGAAGAGGCTTACCAGTGACATTGTGATAATCAACACTATTTACAGAAGAGAAAATATGTTGTTAAAATAAAACTTGTGCTATATGATGTGCCCACATTCTGCTCACTCTAAATTCCCTGCATGAGTATAAGAAAATGTTTCCTAATAGAGGTATATGCATAACTTAATATATCGGCCCTAATTGCAACTTTAAAGCTTGGCAGAATTGGGCCGATAACAGCTAAGATTCTATAAAATTCCTTATATTTTTGCTGTTATTAAGTGTAGTATCATCTATCATATTTTTCTTGAAGTTAAATTTGTTCCATATGGAAATGATGCTACGCTTAATCCTTACACATAGAACTGGTTTTTAACGACTATAATGTTTTGACAGCGGCCATTGAATCGGAAATGCGCCACCAGAAAGCAGCACTGTCTAAGCAGAGAGAAGACTACATAAAGAAAGCCAACATACTGAAGAAAGAGTTGGACACACTGAAGGATCAACGCAACGAGCTCCGCGGCGACGCGAAGCGCTCGCCCAGCCCCGACACCAAGAGGTTTTTGAAGGAAAACACTAAACTACAGGTTTGGCTACCTAAACTGAACCTTCAGTATAAAGATGTACAGCTCAGAATTGAATTTACAAATAGTATTTTGCTTAAACTTAAGCTTTTGAGGACTTGTAACCCTGCATCAAATGCCTTGATTTTATAGTTGGAGATTCAGAACAAGTTGAAGACGATCTACAATGTCGTGGATATGTTGAACGGCATCATCGGCGAGGACGTGCACGAGATCCATGATTCAGATGACTCGGCTACCGAGAAAGCATCCAAAAGGAAATCCAGGTATGTGGTGTTGCAATTTTTCTTTCGCAGACAATATCTTTTGAATATGGAATTGGAAGTTTATTTATTTTTAAACAGTGGCTTTGTATGACTCAGAAATTAATAAACTTTCATGTCTACAAAATATTTACTTGTGCTAAGGTGTATATTATGAAATACCTACTTAGTTCTATATTTCTTTTTGTTATGATAACCTTCTTCCCAAAAACCAGGACTGCACAGCTTGCGCGTGGACATGAGAGCTACTTGCTTTATGATAAATATATTTAGTGATGTGGCAACACCTGTGCACTAGGGATTGAAGAATGGCAAGCCTGAAGAAAAAACTCACAACAGTAATTTTTTAACAGTATGTTGGTAATTGAATATAATGCTTATATTATAAAGCTTAATGTATATTGCTGGTGGTTTTTGTTTAAGAAATAATTTATACAATTTAAATGTGTATCAACTATTATTATGTTGGAATTAATGTAATTTGTTTTAAATTAAATGTATTGGATTTCTACATCTATATAGTTTTATTAACTATGACTATTTCTACATCTGAAGATTCGATGACCTGCAGCAGTAAGAAGCTTGGTTGTGGTTGCTGTTTTGGGATCCTGTGTGATGACTTGTATAACATTATTTCAATATTTTGCTATCGGTACTTAGTGTTGATATTTATTGCGTACTTAAACATTTTATTCTACAAGTCTGTAGAACATCAAAAACATAATTATATTTTGTATCGGTTGGCAAATTTGCCAGCATACCATCAGCATCCAAGCGTGTTTGCAATCTTTTTTTTAATTTAAAAAGGTTTTATTAAAAAAAAATGGGGTATTAAACAACTGTTACGGATATATAAAATATATGTGATCATAAAGTGTCTGATCAAATGAACAGCCCCCCTCCGTCCGCCAGGTCTCCGTCGGCCGGCAACAAGTTCAACTACGTGTACTATGACCCCGAGATGCACTGGTGTCGCGTGTGCAACGAGTTCCCATCCACCGCCAAGGATTACCTCAACCATTTGCATTCGCCTGCGCATAATAAGTAAGCAACATTACAAATAGTTTTTTCTATGGCATGATGTTGAACTGTGAAATCGACACTTTATTTGATTAAAAATATTATTTGATAAATTATATAATATTAGTGGGATATTAATCGTTGTCTATTTATAAATATGCACGAATAAAGGAAATTAATATTAAGTAGTTCGTTTTTAAAGTTCTGCCTAAATGTCCGGTATTTTTTTACCATAGTTTTACTCATAGGGGTAGGGGATTCATTTTATCATAAACGTCATCATGTGTGTTATCTTCTTCATTAAAATATTAGCCTTTTATTACAATTTAAATCATACTCGATACTGGCAAAAAAGGCTCTATTTTGTAGCGATCCCAACCTAAAGAAGAAAAGAAAAATGTAGCTTTTCGTATTGTTGTCCAGGATGGCCGCCGCCCACATGGAGGCGCCGTGGCACTCGGTGTCGGGCGCCCACGAGGGCTTCCCCACCCTGCCGTCCGCGCCGACCAAACGCACACCCATCAAGGGTACGTACCTTTTATAAGTTACCTTAGAACTATCTCTAGTAAGGTTACAACTGAGGAGATATAATCAAAATAATAATATAAAGCATCATTTTGTGAGAAGTCTGTGTGCTAGTTCAACCTATTATTAGTGTAAATGACTGGTTCACTGTTCTAATTAAAGTAAATTAATAAATGTGGTAGGCAGAGGTGTCTGCAGTAGACCTATATACTGCTGATGGTATTTGGTCGGAATATAATAGGGAGTGAGTCTATTGACGTTATACTGTGTTGTTCAAGCTAGATGTTGACCTAGGATATAATATATCAACATGTTATCTTTCATCAAAATCCGTTAAGCAGGTACAAACACATTGTTACAGTCTACTGTGTACTTTACAGATAGATTGTGACAGTGAATCAAAGACAAATATATTTTCTTATAGGCCTGCAAGGGCTCTTAAACATTTTTTTTTTTTAACACTAACTGGATCGGAACGTGATCTTAACTGACAATATTCGTTAAGAAACAGATTGTTTTTGTTTTTCGATCCTGAGATGCTAGTCTAAGTCTGTAATGTGTGTCAGGTTTCATTGGTGGTCATGCCAATTCTTTAGGAAAAAAAATCATCCTTGACAGGCGGACGCTTATTACGAAAGGTTTTATTTCTAGGTCTCCAGTTCTTCGTGCCATCGACGGCTTGGTACTGCAAGTTGTGCGACCAGTTCATCGGCGACCTGCACTGTGCCTCCGCACATTTGAAGTCTGTGGTGCATTCCAAGAATTACACTGTGAGTGGAATTTA